>CM062813.1:234299183-236699183 GCA_031772625.1 Pinus tabuliformis
TATAGGACCCCCTTGTTTGTGGTACAAGGGACCCAACTTCGTGTAGCGATTTGACTATTAAGTCTATGAAGCATACATACTCATTTGGGGAATTTCGAGGTCTAAACTAGGCCTCCTAAGAAAAATGTACAACCAAAATAAAATTTATAAGAACCAATAGGATTTAAGATGATGATGTCAACCATGGGAGATGATTCACCATTTTGAAAGTAAAAAATAAAAAATATTAAAAAATAATACAATAATAAAACTACTTTTTAAACTCCTATTTTCAACTTATCTCCCTAAGGTTTTACTCAAATTTCGAGCAAGAGTACTCGTTGGATGAAACTTTTAATTTCTTATCCAAGGAGTACCCATGTTGCATACTTTTGATAGACCCTGATACATGAAAAATGAGAAAAACATGAAAAACATGATTGAAATAACATTTTTTCACGTATTTCTCATTTTTCATGTAGCAGGGTGCGTCGAAAGTATGCAACATAGGTACTCCTTGGATGAGGAATCAAATTCTACATCAAATGAGTTTTTCCACTCAAAATTTGAGTAAACCCATAGGGAGATAGGTTGAAAATACGAGTTGGAAAAATATTTTTCTTTTTCCCTCTAAAATTTGATGATGTAATCTAATCTTATTTATTATTTTCCACTATTATTTTATAATTTCCTTAGGAGGCCCATTTTAGACCTCAAAATTTCCCTAATGCTACCCCCCCTAGTTTTGAACTTGTGACCTCTTAGGAGGAAACATATGCTCTTAACCATCAGGCCCACTCAATTTATTACCCACAACATAATCAATCACATAAAAAATCAAACATATACATATAATGCAAAGTCAGTAGAATATTAGGAGGGAAATCCACTATTGGCTTAAGGGGGCTTGGACCCAGGTTTAGAGTTAGTTGCGCTAACCAACAAAACCCTACACTACTGGTCCTTTCGATAACAACCCGCTAGTGCAGGCTACAGTCTCACCCGAGGTAGTATTGGGGGATGTTAGAACTAGGTTTCTGCATCCAAATGACTATGTGATGTGTTTCTGTTACTTTTAGGATTTTATTCTGACCTTCACGAACCCTAACCCTTAAAACTCATAAATTACAATAACTGACAGATAACAAATTCAAACTCTTCATCTATTGTCTTAAACATTCATAACGTCATATAATTGAATAGATCTACCACTTTCGCACATCTATAAAGTGCTTTTAATGATAAATGCAGTAAACAAAGTGAACATACAATAATTTCAGAAGTAAATATTAACACACAAATAGACAAATAATGCTCCAAAATAATGTTTATTATGCTTAGATCTTCTGTTACAGACTCTCCCAACCTGTGAACATAGTTGTAGGGGCCTGTGCACTCAGTTGTGGACTTACCAAGGTCTCTGTGCACTCAATTGTAGGAGACTTCCCCTTCGCCTAAGTACAAAAAACAAACTTCTCTTACATAGATCATTCACTCATAGATTCCTCCATAGATATCCCTTATGAATCTCTATGGCTCCTTCTTATATCATCTTCTATTACAATACCATGGTCCGTGAACCATTGGCGAGTCACAAAACAACTTAGATCCTAACAAAGTAAGGGACTTTTACTTCCTAAAGCCCCTTTGACTCTTATCGACCTGCGCGCTTCGCTCCTCAAAATGCAGAGACTTTACAATAATAACAAAATTTTTTTACAAAATTAACCCTAGGGGACCTTGTCCCAACAGGCCCCTAAAACAAAATCATGACTCGTCTCAAGTCTCTCTGCTAGTTTTGCCTCGACCTTTGCCTGGAGACCAATGAATTTTGTCTTCAATGTTTGAAGATCTGTTGTTCCCTGCATAGCAACCTGACGAACTTCCTCAACCAATTTCTCTCTACATGGACCTTCGACTGCAAGCTCATGGTTCTATGTGGTTCTACATAGCCTTCAGCTTTCTCTGCATCGTCTCAGTCAACTAGCTCACCTCATCATCCCAAGGTTGCGCCCTTGAAAATATGATGGATGCCTTCTGACACAGCTCATCAATTCGATATGGATGAACTTTTTCTCCTACAATCTAGTGAACCTTTGCACTGGTGCTAAGGTCTGTGCTATAGCTCTGATCTTGTCGAACTACCTTTGCTTTTCTCAGATATCTACTTCGATTTTCTCAAAGTGGGATCCTCCTACAGCAAGGTCCACATTTCCATGGCATGTTCAAGAAACTCGGTGAAATCCTTGAATTCAGCTTCTAATGTAGTCATTTCTTCCTTAAAAGCACCCTCGCACTACTCTATGCCTTCTGGAGGAGTGGTTGGCTGCAACTTAATTTGGAGCTCAGATATCTATAGTTGCAGCTCAAATCAGACCTTGCCAATTTCCTCCTTTGATTCTTTTACCGTGACAGCTAACTTTTGGATATTTCTATGGAGGTTGCTTCTGCTGGGATCTGGATCTCGGGAAGCTCACTACATGCATGCACTATTGCTGCTGACTACGCACAATGACTTCTTCCCGTTCCTTGAGTGCATGCGCGTTTTCCTTGAAAATCTTCTAGTTGTTGGATTTACTTCGTTGATCACCAGTAGTGATCATTGATCACCAGTAGTGATCATTGATCACCAGTAGTGATCATTGTTCCTGAACTCTGAGCTCATTTGATACTCCTTGATGTAGCACATGCAATGTCTGGATAGGGAGCGTCGCAAGGTTTAGACTCAAATTCTTCAAATGCAATAGGCACCCCCTATCGTCTGAAGTCTCAACACGCAATGATCCCTCTGGTAACTGCACTACATGGAGGTATGAGGTGATCTTTGCTGCTAAGGCTAACCCATTCGCTTGCTTCAAGCTCACTTGTGCAACGCTTGCTTGGTTCAAGATCGCTTGTACAACGCTCGCTTGAATAACACTGGTTTGGACCTACAATTCCCTTAGGCCTCGTTGCATCTTGTCCAATGTCTGATGGTATTGGTCCTCAATGTGGCTCCAAATTGTCTCCATTGCAATCACAAACCACATCACTGATCTCTTCTAGGTTCCCCTCCATGAGGACCAAATGTTTCGTGGTTGCAGACTTGTCAGAATTATTCTTCTTGCGTGGTCCCATGAAGCTCCACTTCTGCCTCTTTTTGAAAATGAAGGGGGAATCCAAGTCTATGCCCCCTTCTGCTAAACCCTCTGTTTCTTCCTCTACATTTTTGTGTTCTGTTTCATATTCGACGAGGTCAATAGTGGCCTGTAACATGGTGGAAACTTTCTCCTTTGGCACTTTTGTATCTTTGTAGAGACCTTCTCTTTCAGAGCTTCCTCTCCTTTGCAGAAGCCTCTATCTACTACGTGGCCTTTTCTTTTTCCGCGACATTTTCCTTCATAGAAGCCTTATGTTTCTTCCTTCTTATTTTCCTTCGTTGTTGCTATTGTAGCTATTCTTTCCTCTTCTTCTCCTTTGGTAACCTTCCTGGTTCCTGCATTGGCATCAGATGGGGTGAGCTAGTTGCTCAACCATTTACTAACGACCCCAATAATATTGTCTTCGGCAACAAATTATAGAAACTTATGCCATCTGCTTGTGGCATCTTTCTTTGTGCGGATAGACAGATTATGAAAACCTACCTTGGAATCAACAACAATAGCATACTAGGCGTGCAAGCTTGGTGATAACCATGGCCGCTAGTTAATCACCATCCTCAACTCCGATTCAAACAAGAACCAAAACAGTTTTGCCTCCATAACATGCTCAGGGTCCTTCATCTCCCACAGTGAGGAGAATTTCACGGCCTTGTATAGGTCTGAATCATGCTGCGGGAATTGGCTTCCCTCTAATGTCCTCCATGCCACCAACGCAATCAACAAGAGTAGCCACGTGTAATGGAATGCCTTTCCCTTGTCCTGGGCCTATCTGCAATCCTCCAAGAACACATGACATAGATAACGAGCCTAATTATATTGGACTCCTTTGCACATTGTGCAGCCAGATATACTACTGGCATCGACACTTCATCAGCGTGATCTTTTCGACCTATATTTGTGCAGTGAACTGCACCACGCCATCTGCTATGGATCTAATCACATATCCACGTGACTTCTTCACCATCTTGAAGTCACTCTTCATTTGGTCTGCCAACTTCTTCTCCTATGATTTCCCTACAAAAGCATCCACAGGGTCTACTCCTTGATAAGGTAGCAATATTATCCCGTGAAGTAACATATCAGTAATTGGATGGTTCCTCCCAACCAAAGGCACCCATCATGAACCAACATCAATATCTGACTCTCGTGTATAGTGTTGATGGTTCTAAAGCTAAAATGCGGCACCCACAACATATTAATCAACCCCACGTGCCAACTTCGGCCACCCCATTTCATTGGTTCGAGTCATGTAACATCCAACTCCTCATAGTAAACTTTCTTCAGGTATTTTCTTGGTTCCAACTACGGAACTTCACATGATCCCCTAGGTCCTAGTCCTCCATCTTCAAATATAGTATTCGAGCTAGCATCTTGCCCTCAAAAGGTACGTTCTCTGGTAGTACTGGTGTGGAGACCATGAATTTCACCAAATCTAGGTCTTTAGTGACCTTGGAGATGGATTTCCTTGGTGTTATATACGATTGTAGCTAAGTAATCAACACGGCTTCGTCTGCATCAATTTCTTCAATCCTAATGGTGAAATCTTCTTTGTCTAAGTCCAGGGGTTTTTTCAAATGCTTGGTTATATCCATCTTCACCTTTAGTTGGACCTCCATTGGATTTTTCAATAGTGATTGTTGCATCGACACTTGCTCAAGCTTCTTCTACTTCTTTTCTCCTATCACAGAGGCAAATGGTTAGGTCTCAGTGACTTAGGAACTGTAGTAGGAAACGTTGTAGGTACAAGTTGGGTTGGCTTAGGTTAGGTGGCTTTCATTCTCTCTTGGAATATTTCACGTTTCTAATCAGTTAAATTCCTGAATCCTTGCTGTGAAACCTTTTCTCGAAGTATTTTCCAATCCTCTATAGACATACAACAATTCTCTTGGGGAAAACTAAAGTGAAAAATCTCAAAGAAATTTATAAGGAGGTAAAGTGCTTGAATGTGGAGCGGGATGTTGTATTTATAGCCCAATTTGAATTCAAAGTCATCTATTCCCTCCAAATCCCTGTCATTAATGTGCTTTTGGCAAAAAAATTCCAAAGATATTCCTCTTAAATTCTCTCCCCTCGCCCCCTTTAACGGAAAAATCATCATCCAATCATCTACAGTGCTTCCAACAGTCACTTTTTGGCTAGGCTGCACAGGACCCACCATGATAGCGCAACTCCTTCGTCGCAACTCTCCTTTGTGCCATCCTTAGATTCATTGCACAAACCATTCACTTTACCAAACTATCTTCTGGCAGCGTACTTTATAACCCTGCACTTCCTTGGAAATTCCTGGAGTACTAAGTCTATACTTCATTCATATAGTCATTGTGCAGGGGCAGGATGACTACTGTACAAATTTAACCGAATCCCATTGAAATTTCTTGGAAACAATTCCTCGTTCAACTTGGCGAACTAAACTTCACCTCCATCCGTAATCTCTTTAACAATATATGGCCCTAGCCAATGTATCTGGAACTTCCCTGGA
This sequence comes from Pinus tabuliformis, assembly GCA_031772625.1. Taxonomy (NCBI): domain Eukaryota; kingdom Viridiplantae; phylum Streptophyta; class Pinopsida; order Pinales; family Pinaceae; genus Pinus; species Pinus tabuliformis. The sequence continues at coordinate 234,304,782 of CM062813.1, forward strand.
AACTTCGTGAACTTGTTGTCATACAGTAGCACTAAATCCCCAATTTTAAAGGTGCGTTGTTTAATACGGAAATCATGCCACAGCTTTTCGCAAGCCTTCTACACCTGCTCATGAAAAGCAGCCAAGAAGTGATATTCCTCCAACTCAACTATCTGTGCGAGGCATTATTCCATGGTATCCCTATCAGCCATATTTGTTACTACAACAATCCGCAAACTTGGCATTATGTACTCCATCGGCATCACAACTTCTTTTTCATAGACGAATATAAATCGTGTCAGTCTAGTCAATTTTTTAGGGGTGGTCTATAAACCCACATAACAACTGGTATGCAAACATCCTAATCATTCTAATTTGCATTACAAATCTTGTTAAATAATTCTCTAGGATTTTATTGAAGGCTTCCACTGTCCCGTTTTCTTGAGTATGATACAGCGTACTTTTATGATGATACATCTTGAACTCTTCAAGCAAGACAACAATTGTTTCATTCAAGAAGTGCAAACCCCTATCACTCATCAAGATTTTAGGGCAGCCAAACCGAGACAAAATGTATTCAAAAAGGAACTTCGCAGCTGTAACAACGGCTACAATCCTTCACAGGCTGTGGCTCAACCCACCTGGTTAGGTATTTGGTCAATGTGATGATGTATCTTACTCCTGTCTTCTTTCTTAGAAACTGAATTGGTCCCACGAAGTCTATTGCCCACTTATCAAATGCCTGTAATGACAGTTGCGAGTTCAGAGGAAATTCATCCCTTTGCGATGACCTCCCCATTCTCCGACAAACATCGCATTCCCAACAGTAATCCTTGGAATCCTTATGCACAGTTGGCCACCATATTCCTGCTCATAGGATCTTCTACGCAGTTTCTCTTCCCACTTAATGTCATCCCACAACTCCTCCATGTGCTTCATTCGATCCCATTTTATATAAGTGCCCTGCAATGACAGAAAAATCAGTTGCCTTGATCACCAATTCTTTCTTAGGTGCATTGTATACCCCTCAGGGGCTGCACCTGTAGACAAGAACTAGATTATGTCTACAAAATTTCCATCTGCGACATGCACAATAAAGAGTTGTGCCTCAGGAAATCCTTCTTCCATATTTGTAGCATTGTCTCCATTCTCAATCTGTGATAGGTGATTTGGTCTAGCATTTAATCACCCTGGCTTCAAAATAACTTCAAAATAATATTCTTGAAAGAGTAGCAACCATCTACAAATCCCCCCCCCCCCCCCCCAAACATAGTCTTGTTGACCAGGTGTTTCAAAGCGGAATGGTCTGTGTAAATTTTGAAGTGCACACCCAACAAATAGGCCTGAAATTTTGGAGCGCATACACCATTGCCAATCCTTCTGGCTCTGTAGCATAATAATTCTTCTTTGCCTTTGATAAATTCTTGCTTGCAAATGCTATTGGGTGGTCAATATCACTTGCACCTGGTTGGATCATCACAGATCCTAATGTTATGCAGGATGCATCTACATGTATGTGGAATTCCTTCTTCCAGTCGGGGAACACTAGAATAGGCATCATGACCATTTTTTCCTTCAATACATCCAAACTCTTCTAGAAAACATCATCCCAGAAAAACGTCACATCCTTCTTTAGTAATCTCTCCATGGGTGCAGTGATCTATGCATATGCTTTGATAAACTTCCTATAATATCCTGTATGACCCAATGTCACGCACAACTGCTTAACATTCCTTGTACGCTCAAAATTGATAATTACTACAATTTTCGCATGGTCTACCATCAACCCCTGCTTACAGACAACATGGCCCAAGAGTATCCCATGTGGGACAGAGAATATGCACTTCTTTAGATTAAGGGATATCTAATAATTTCGACAAGTATCCAACATTAGGCGAAGACTGGAAACATGCTTCTTTACTAATCCAAACACCATCCAATCATCAAAGTAAACCTCCAAAAACTTATGAATAAATTCTTTGAAAGTTGTGACTACCACCCTCGAAAATATTATAGGGCATTATTTAGTCCAAAGCACATGATTGTATACTGAAAACAACCCCATTCTGTAGTGAACTTGATCTTACTCCGATCCTCCAGCACGATCTTGATCTGATGATACCCTAAGAACCCATCGGTAAGTGAATAGGCTTCCTGACCTCCATCATTCTCTAATACTTCACCTATGAATGAAGTAGGAAATGGATCATAGACACAAGCATCGTTCAACTTTCTTAAATCTACGCAGATCCAAATTTCACCCTTCCTCTTCTTTTCCTGAACCACCATAGCACTAAACTAGTCCAATTCCTCAATAGGCTCAATAATCCTAGCTACAAGCATCTTATCTAATTCCTCGCATGCTTTTTCGTTGTACTTAGGATTCAACCGATATGGGCACTACTTTACTGGCTTCGCATCTCACTTCAAAGTGATCTTCATCACACCCAGATCACCTACTATCTCCTTCAGATCAGAGAACATTGTGGGAAACAAGTCCTGATATTCTCACAATAACTCCGTGACTTTGTCCAATGTGCCCTCATCCTAGTAATCACCTATATTTGCGAACCTCGGTTGCACGTCTGACCCAATATTCACTAGCTTATTTGTCAAGAGATTTGAGATGTTATGAACTTCTGCCTTAGGCCCCATGACTTTGCATTGTCCTTCTGACTCAAGAATATTGATATTCCTAATATCTTCCTTGCCTTCCTCTGTGGTCACATTGTAGCATTCCACCGCATGACGTAGCTACATACTCTATTCTAGTTGTACCCATGCAACAGGCTCTTCAAGCATTCTGAATATTGCATCTTTGATCTCCTGTAATGCTTCATCAATACACTCAAATCCATCCTCAAAACTGAAAGTTAACAGAAAAATTTCCTTCAAAACATCCCACTCTGCGTTCCGTGTCGCAACTCTATCTCTAGATACCAGTTCATTGGGATAGTATACAAAGTGTGGAAAAGTATGTGAACCCATTTTGGCTATGGTTCTTCTCCCCATGCTTTCATCCCTCGAGCTAGATGCTCGCGTGGATCGTCCTTCCCTATATACTTCTCTATAATGCGGGTATTAGCATACCTAACCCGCAACTTCATCATTCCTAGATTCTTTCCAATCTACAAAGATGTTATTGTGTACCGCACCATCTAGAAGGCGTAGCTCTCAATGCAATGTCTAATGCCTAGAACTAATGTTCCTTCGATATATCCCTTTCAAACTTATCAAGAAATAAATTGGCATCCTTTAAACCATCATAATACGATAAGTTGCGTACCTCAGTGGATATACATCGGAGTGACTTAATGGGCCTGTTGCATCGTAGTGATGATACCTCATGCAATCTATTCTGCCAGTACTCAATATCCTTATATGAATCTGAATTGCAGGAGCTTTCCTTCTCCCAAGAAATTCTCCCATCCACTATAGGGTTAATCCAATCCTCATCCCGCATAGTAAGCTTATAGATTTGCTCAATATCATCCTCCTCATAATAATCTCAGATTGGTTCTATATATTGCACACCCTCGACTAGATCCAATGGAACAATAACCCTTAGCTCCTTTTATCAAATGTCATGGTGTGCTTCTTTAGGTTGATGAATATGTTCATATCAAATGCCCAATCAATTCCAAGCAGTGCCAGGTATGGATTATTATCATCTACTATTTCGATTAATTCAAAGTCGATATGGTGCGTGCCCCTTCAATATCCACAGTTACTCCATGTAGGCACCCCATAGGAATAATATTTTGCTGATTCACCATTCTTAGCTGGATCAGGGACCACTATCATGCTGGTTTTCCCATTCTTTCCCAGGTTTGATTCAGCATAACATTGGCATAAGATCCCAAATCAAGGATTACTTGGTCCATTTCAAATTCTCCAATCTGAGCAGTTAATCTCATTTTGTGACGATTACCTTTCTTAACTTTGTACACCTTATACACTACGTGGCAGTGGCTTACCCTTGCTAGTGCAGTTATCTATAAACTCTTTCAATCCCTCCACTACATTTTGTTCCATTAGGAGCTTCATACAGGTATGTAAGAAAGATGTTGAAAATGAAGGATCCATTCCTTGTGCAGTACTGACTCCTTCATGCTTCTCCGTGTGTGTATTTTGATCCCTTGATGTAGAATATCCTTCATCCGCAAAGCTCTTATTTGCCTCCATAAAAGTTTCTTTTTCTTTATTGAAATCAAATCCAACTTCCTTGTCAACAACCTTGTGTACCCATACATTTTCCTCTGGTTGTTTCCCTTTATCCTCCTCGGTAGCTAGACCACTCCACGTAACAATATTAACACTGGGTCCATCTTCGCATGGTTCTGATCTCATCATTTAGATGTTCTACATAGGCTGTTGGGTCTGGGTCTTATTTTCTCGCATTTGCAATAAGCACGAGACAATCTTATATGATATGATCAAAGTATCGAAAGTACTGATAAGAGCGGTGCATTGGATTCTGACAATGTCACGCAAAGTGACCTGGTTCTCCACAATTGTAACAAATGATCTAGCCACGAACTCTTCCAACTCCTACCTCTCGTCCTCTTCCTTGTCCCTGGAATCTTCCTCACGTTGTAGTTGTGCCTTGATCCTGCTGAGGACGAGCCTCCATCTATACTTTATACGTTGGTGTCTTGTCCATCATTAATTCATAACTTCGAAAATTGCGCTCATCGTGACGTACAAACTTACAAAAATTGAAAAATAGTTGTTGGGGAGTCTGCACAAACTTCTGTAAAAAGTGACAATTGTATGTCATATTCTTTCTTATGATCGGATAGATGGTGCACCATGGAACTACACCAGTGCTCGTCCAAGGGGCACTTTCAAGCTTTAGGGGGATAGGACCTCCCCTAACTAGATAATTCTTATACACTGGGTAATGATCTTTGTCGTGAGCATGAAATTTTCATTTTAAACACCATACTTTTGCACAGGTCTCATATGCAGGCCAACCAACTATGACTAAGTTTGTTGCACTCCTAGATTCATATCTTGAATAGGTGAGGCTTCTAAATTCATAGCAATTTCTAATGCCTCAACTTGCATTCCAATATTCTGTTGTGACAAGGGCAATCTCAAATGCAGTAATAATGAAGCAATATAGCAATCCTTGTGTTGTTCATCTGTGATATGCATAATAGCCTATTGTAGCAAACATTTCAATCTTTGATAAAAATCCCACGCAGACTCATTCACCTTTTTCTTGATCTCTTTGACCTCTGTTACTAACTAGGCTTGCGACTAAGGCTTCTTGAATTCATTATTCAGCGTGTCTTTCATATCTTTCAGCATCGTAGCTGGATGGGTTGTACAATACTTAAGATACTAGCTCAGTGCCCTATCTTGCAATGTTGTGACCGACTCTGCTTTCTTCAGGTCCTGATCTGTTATCTTCTGACTTCCACACAACCTCTGCTACAAACCAAAATTATTTAGGGTCTCCTGTCCCCATACCCTTGAATATGGGCATCTTCATAGCTTTCACCATATCGAATAGTGGAGGTGGGCGTGGAGGCAGAGGTGTAGGTGTAGTTGTGTGAGGTGGAGGTGATGGCAGAGGTGGATTAGATGGATGTGGTATTCCTGCGATACACTGATTTACCATCTGTGAAGTGCCTTGAGGTTTCTTCAAACTACTACTTTCTTCGTCACTATCAGACACTCCCAACAAAGGGCTATACTCAGCACCTGAATCTAGATCTCTTCTGAATGGGTTTCCACTTTGTGTAGTTCCCGTCAAGTCTCGCCAAAACATCAATTCAATGGCATAACCTGTTTCTCACACAATAGCATTTTAATCCAAGTTTTCAGGGACTTCAAATACTTACCTCTTGGTCCTTTGAAAAACTGAAATTCAGCTTCGCTATAACTGACAGATGTGTCAATCGGGAACTCAATGATGAATCCACCCAAAATGTTATCGATCCAATAATAAAAATCCCTCCGATCTTGTTTTATGAACCTTCCAGTCGTCTCACTAACTCTAGAGTCCACACAATAGTATTATCCAACTTCTACGTACCTTGACCGTCCACCAATATAGCCAACCATTCATATAAATCGCACAGAAAAGAGAAAAAGAAAATTTCATGTTCTTCTGTATACAGGTATCTATTCAACCACTCTTCATTTGACAGATGCAAATTCTTGTTTTCTTCGGCTGCAAACTCGTGCAACTTCCGATCTATCCACTTCTCGATCTCTTTATTTGTTGATATCCACTTATGCCAAATCACACATTCCTGAGATGGATCTCAATCCTGACAACAAATCCATTTGTTGGCTTGAGGGGGCTTGGACCCAGGTTCAGAGATAGCTGCGCTAACCAACAAAACCCTACTCTACTAGACCTTTCAGAGACAACCTGCGCAGCACAGGTTGCAGTCTCACCCAAGGCAGTATTGGGGGATGCTAGAACCATGTTTCTACATCCAAAGGACTATGTGATGTGTTTTTGTTACTTTTAGGGCTTTATTCCAACCTTCGCGAACCCTAACCATTAAAACCCAAAAATTACAGTAACTAACAGATAACGGATTCAAACTCTTCACTGATTGTTCTAAACATTCATAACATCATATAACTTAATATATCTACCACTTTCACACATCTATTAAGTACTTTTTGTGATAAATGCAGTAAATAGAGAAAATATACAGTAATTTCAAAAGTAAATAATAACACACAAATACATAGATAATGCTCCAAAACAACCTTTATTATGCTTAGATATTGTGTTACAGACTCTTCCAACCCTGTGCACACAACTGCGGGGGCCCACACACTCAGTTGTGGACTTACCAAGGTCTCATCGCACTCAGCTGCAATAACCTTCCCCTTTGCCTAAGTACAGAAAATATACTTCTCTTACGTAGATCATTCACTCATAGATTCCTCCATAGATATCCCTTATGACACTCTACGACTTCTTTTATATCATCTTCTATTACAATACCATGGTCTGTGAATCATGGGCGGGTCACAAAACAACTTAACTCCTAACAAACTAAGGGGCTTTGACCTTCCTAAAGCCCTTTGACTCTTATCGATCTGTGTGCTCCGCTCCTCAAAATGTAGAGACTTTACAATAATAACAAAATTGTTTACAAAATTTACCCCAGGGGACCCTATCCCAACACCGACTATTAAAAAGGCACAATACTCATCTTTAAATCAAGCTAGAAGATCTAGATGTATAATTTTGACTACTCAACTCTAAGTGCTTAGATCATAAATCAATGTGTAATTACAACTTCATATGACTATGTCTATTTATAGTCCAAAGTCATTTGACAATGTTAACTTCTATCAAACACCCCTCATATCAATTTGTTTGGTAAAATAAAAATTGATTATACATTATATGCATCATTATTTTACACAATAGATCTGAACAATTGTTTGAAAAATCTAATGCGATCATATTAAAATGAATAAAAGAAATCTAGGTATTCAACTCACATTAAAGTAATGAAAATTCATTACTATCTATTTAAAACCAAAAAAATACATATAAATAATTTTATAAAATTAATAATATTCTATTATATATACATTAATGTCTCCAATAAATAATATATTTAAATATTATACACCATTTTCATAATAATAATAAATAAATTTATCATCATAATTACTCTATAACATTTCATCTATTCTATTTTTATTTTTTTAAACTAGGCTAATCTTAGATCTAGGGCAACCCCCCATTGGATGTAAGAAAGTATTTCCCACTAGTGGGATGTTATCACTAGGATTGTGGGAGACTTTGTCAAGCTTGGATTTTCCTTGGGATACTTTAATTCCTCCAAAAGTGACTTCCATCTTCAACTTCTCCCCATAAGATTTGAACATAAAAACTAGTGGAATTCACCTATTCTAACATTATATTAATATAACATTGATATAAATATTTAATTTTATTTTTACTTTTTGAACTTTAATACATAATTATATTGTCTAAATAGTTGGTAGATGTTGAAATTATTTGCATAATCATATTATCTAAGTGGTTGGTAAATGTTGAAATTATTTGAGAGAATGATTGTCATCATTAAGACTTATCCTTACCATAGGAAGAAAGGTATCAAAAGAGCTATATGATTGGAAACGTTTTAAACTTTAATGCACAGTCGAATTGTCTACTTCGTGAGAAGATATTATTAAAATCTCATGCTAAAAATGAGTAATCTAAAACTTCAATTGTTAATCAAACTATCTACTAGGTATGTAGATTATATATTATTAAAATCTCATGGTAAAAATGATTGGTATGGAGCTTTAATTGTTAATCAAGTTGTCTACGTGGCAGGTAGATGTTGAAATTATATAGGAAAATGGTTGCAATGGTTAAGGTTAATCTTAATTAGAAGTAGAGGGGTTAAAAAAATAAAACTATATGATGACATCTCCATTTCCATATTGGGTGCAATGCTCAATGTGGAAAAAAGGTATACATGCAAAATCACATTGGAATCTTCATTTCCATATTGGGTGTAACTATCAATTAATTGATTGAAATTTATATGAGATTCGGAAAATGTGCAACAATCACTATATATAATAAAATTAATGATTTTCATTTTCCAAAATATCAAACAATGTCCCATTTCCATCTTGGGTGAAATTCTCTATGTGGAAGAAGGGTATAAACTTAAAATCATATGGTTGGAATCTTCATTTGCATATTGGGTGTAATTATGTCTTGATATCAACATTTATAATGAAATTCAAAAAAAGTACAACAATCACTATATATAATAAATGATTTTCACTTTCCAAAATATCAAACATATCAAATTACTCTATAATAATGAATAGAGTATTTGTGCAATAAATTTATAAAATTATGACTACAATCAATGGAACATTCTTGCAATAAATTTAAAGATTTATGATCACAACGTTCTGACCATAAAACCCTAAACAACATTCACTGTACACCATAAAAGACCATCTCTAAAGGTTAAGAGGCAATCTACGTTGGAAAGCTTATAGAATCTCTCAATTTGGCACATGTAAGTGATTTTTGTTTATCTTCTAGCTTTGAATGTCATTTGTTTACTATTTTTATCTTCAATGATTTTTTATATGTCTTGATTCTTGTGTTTCCTTTGCAACATCTAGTGCAATTGCTAGTTATAAATAACATCAACATATCTAATTATAATGATGTTAACACTTAATTAATTGATGATTGTGGAATTGAGGCTTATGTGATCCATATCAAGTTCTGAGAAGATATTTCAGTGTAAATCACATTAGAATGTTTTTGTCGATGTGTTTCAAACCAACGAGTGTGGTTCATCGTCATGACAAGTTGAAGAATTAGTTCCTGGCTACATGATAAATAGATAGAGCAGAACATCCAACATCTAAATTTGACCAGGCAATGGCTATATTTGACTGGAAAATTGCTAATTGGATTGGATCAAGGGATAGGGATAGGAAAACAAAAGTGTTAAATTAAATTAAAACTAACTTACAATAACTAAATACTTAATTATATAATTCTAAAATAACATCAAATATCTAATTATATTAATTTTTATAAATTTAATTTTGGTTCATATTAATTAAATTCGTTACCTTATATTAAATTAAAGTTTAATTAACTATTAATTACATATGGGTTTAAAAATAACCCTTTTAAATTAAAACTATCTTACATTTAAATTATGTAACATTTAATTAATGATTCATTTTGATTTATATAGAATAGTTATTAAACTAATTCCTAAATCAACTTAGTATTTATTTATATAACCTTTATATAAGTCTAATTAATTCCTATATTCACATTACCTTATTTAAATAGGCATATAACCATCTCACTTATTATTTAACTAATTTTGTTTTCCTATCCCTATCCCTTGATCCAGTCCAGTTAGCTATTTTCCAGTCAAATATAGCAGTTAGCCAGTCTGATTGCCCAGGTCAATATAGTCGTTGCCTGGTCAAATTTAGCCATTGGATGTTCTGCTCTATCTATTTACCATGCAGCCAGGATCTGATTCTTCAACTTGTCTTGATGATGAACCACACTCGTTGGTTTGAAAAGCGTCGACAAAAGCATTCTAATTGATGATTATTCACATGAACTTTCTTTTCATATAATTTAATTTTTTTTGCTTTATTTATAAATATTTTGGCAAGATGTACATAATGATATTATATTTGACTATTCATTATATTTCTTCTAGCTAAATTATGATACAATACTTGTTATTTTTCAAAATCAATAAAAATATTAAACAAAAAATGAGACATAGTATAACATTTAGATTAGATATTATTAAAATATCATGGTAAAAATGATTAGTCAAGTTTTAATTGTTAATCAAGTTGTCTACTAGGTAGGGAGATGTTGAAAATGTTTAGGAAAATGATTGCAATGGTTAAGGTTAATCTTAATTAGGGGTAGAGGGGTTAAACAAATAAAACCATATGATGGCATCTCCATTTCCATATTGGGTGCAATGCTCAATGTGGAAGAAAGTGTATACATGCAAAATCATATTGGAATCTTTATTTCCATATTTATTATTGGGTGTAACTATCAGTTGATTGATTTGCATTCATAATGAAATTAGGAAAAGGTGCAACAATCACTATATATAATAAAATTAATGAATTTCATTTTCCAAAATATCAAACAATATCGCATTTCCATCTTGGGTGCAATTCTCTATGTGAAAGAAGGGTATAAATGTAAAATCATAAGCTTGGAATCTTCATTTTCATATGGGGTGCAACTATCTCTTCATTCATTGGCATTTATAATGAAATTCATAAGAAAGTACAACCATCGCTATATATAGTAAATGATTTTCACTTTCCAGAATATCAAATATCTCAGATTACTTTATTATAATGAATGAAATATTTATGCAATAAATTTATAAAAGTGTGATTACAATTAATAGAATATTCTTGCAATAAAGTTATAGAATTATGGTTATAGTTTTCTAACCATTAAAATCCAAGAAAACATTCACTATACACCATAAATACCATCTTTAAAGATTAAGTGGGCAATCTTTATTGGAAATCTAATAGAATCTCTAAATTTGGCATAAGGTACGTGATTTCTCTTTATCTTCTAGCTTTGAATGACATTTTGTTTACTAATTTTTATCTTCAATGATTTTTTATATGTCACGATTCTTCTTTGCAACGCCTGGTGTAATTGATAGTTATAAATACCATGAATTTAAGTAATTATAATGATACTAACACTTAAATTGATGATTATTCACATGGACTTGCTTTTCATATAATTTAAATATTTTTTTCTTTAATTACAAGTAATTATCTTTTGACAAGATGTACATAATCATATTATATTTGGCTATTCATTATATTTATTCTAATTAAACTATGATACCATACTTGTTATTTTTCAAAAATCAATAAAATTATTAAACAAAAATTGAGACATACTATCACATCTAGATTAGATATTATTAAAATCTCATGGTAAAAATGATTAGTCTAGAGCTTTAATTGTTAATCATGTTGTTTATTGGGTAGGTAGATGTTGAAATTGTTTAGGAAAATAATTGTAATGGTTAAGGTTAATTTTAATCAGAGATAGAGGGATTAAAAAAATAAAACCATATAATCGACATCTCCATTTCCATATTGGATGCCACTTTTGAAATTCTATTAAAAGCGTTTACCTCTACAACAACTATCATTCCTTTCTTTTTTAAGTTCTACCATCGATGGCAAAGTAATGTCCCAATTCCTCTTCTTCTTCCTTCGATCACATTTAATACAGTTTGAAGAATTAAAAGAGTAAATGATCACATTTAGTACAGTCTGAAAGAGCAGATGATATTAAATTCGATCTTAATGAAGATTAGTGATTATTATACATCATATTTTTCACTCTCACATGTACATCTAAAATAAATATAATATGTAATTATGATAATAAATTTTAGATAATATGCAATTATGATAATAAATGAATGAGTGTGTATACATATTTATATTATGTTTAAAAAAAAAAATTACTCATGTAAATTATTTTCGTAAATTTAAAAGTAAATTAGAGAAAATAAGTATATATAAAAAGTTTTTACCAATATAAATTAGTTTCGTAAATATAGAACAAAAATAAATATATCAATTTTTATAACCATTTAACAATCAAATATAATATTGGAAAAAATAATTTAATAAATTAAATTGAAATTTTTATGATATTTAAAAATATTATTTTAAATAAAAATATTATTTTAAATAAAAATATTATAATAAAATAAGTTAATATAAATTTATTAAATAATTTAAAAAATTAAATTAAGAATATATATATTTTAAAATATTAAAAAAAAATTACATTTCAAAAATTTTAAACTTAATAAACTAATTAACATTTAAAAATAATTTTATAAATAAAATTATTCTATCACTAAAACACTATTTTATAAATAAATTATTCAAGATTCATACATGTGAGAGTTGGTGCCGAGACAAATATCATTAGTAGCCCCAACAAAGACTCATTGTTGTACTATTTGCCAAGTGAGTGATTTGATGTCGACGATGCCCATTGGATTCCAAGGAGTTAGCTAAAACTTTACCAATTGGGTATATGTTTTTAATAAGATAATTGTGGAAGATGTTAGAAGATTGGATGGCATTGAGGAATAGTTGATTAATTTTTAAACTTGTTTATTCGATATCTTAATTATTAATTTTTTTTAATTATAATTTAATGATCTAAAAATCTTCAATCTTCTAATATTCCATCCAATAATACACACCGTATACAGTGACAATTAAAAGAGTTATTAAAAAAACACCTTAAATTAAATCATAATTATAATTGTTAGTATAGAAATAACTTTTTTGAATTATTTATAATATTTTAAATGATATCATATCCGTATTGAGTATTGAATATGTTAATAATTTCGAGTTATTTATGTTTTCTTTGAGCTTATGCATATAGAGTATTAACATGGGTAATACCACTAAGTGTATGTATCAAAGCAACGAGCAAAGTGTACCACGAACGATAGCTTGAGCCTAACTAAACTCTTGGGAATGAATATTCATACATAACATCAAGATAAATATTCACTCAATCCAAATTTAATTTGATTTGTTGTCTAAAGATATGGTCCTTAGATAGCACATTAATATAAGAAAATACTTGAATATAGAATTAGAAAACCATTCTGATCGATTGACCATGAAAGCCACATAATCCTTTTCTTCGTGTGGAATCTTTCACTGGTGTTAAAAATGAAGTATAACATGAAAACTCGTACTCTTATATATAACTTATTTTCTTTGGAACTGAGAAAAATCTCTTCACTTTTAACTCGGAAATATTGAAATACATTATTTTTGTTTTTCCGAAACTTAACTAAATTTATGAATATTAATAATATCTCAAAATATATATATCAATTTTTATAAACCCCTTATTGAGTGAGACATTAATGTAATGTCATATGAGAATATAAGACATTTCAGCGCCAGATTTCCAGTTGAAATAAACCTAACAAGTAAAGACTATGTGTGGAACCAAAAACTCGATTATGAAAGTGTCATCTTTAGATGTCGATTATGCTTCGAGACAGGTCGTCTAGCCAAAAATTGCCCAAAAGTCTCCCAGAAAAATTATGCTAGAAAGAATCACCACAAATCTACATGGTAGGAAGGAGCACAAAAAGAACATTACACTGTCATCAAGGAAGAACACTCTCCAAAAAACTCTGAATCGCAGGAAATTGGGCAAGAAAGAAACAACTCTCAAGACAAGCACGGGGAAAGCCCCACCCAATAGCAAAAAAGTAAGCTCGACAACCCCTCAAGCATCAATAGTTATGAGGATTTGAATACCACACAAAATAAATCTTCATTTAACAGCAAAGCAGATCTCCCAGACCAAACTTCTTCTCCGACTATCTTCAAAAGGACGAACACAACAGATCGTGAAGCTAAGACACCAATGTCCCAAGAACCAAAAGAGATGAAGGAGATGCAAGATAAAGGAAGTTGGAAGACCGTAGAGAAAAAAAAAGAAAGCTATAGCACCAATCTTGCCAAGAATGACGAGAAGCCAAACAATTAAGAACTAAGAAAATTATAGGTCCAATAGACCAATTTGGTCTCAGTGGACGTTAACCACCACCACCATCATCATCATCAAAAAGTGAAAGACAAATCGAATAAAGGATTTGATTTTTATCCACTCTTCATAAATGTTGATTTTTTTTTTATTAAAATAAGAAGTATAAAAGAATTTATTTTAACAACTTATTATTATAGAAAATATAAAAATATCATGGACATTTTTAGAAAAATCAGCTTTCAAGAACATGTGTTCTTATTGCCTATTATTATTATCAAAAAAACTTTATTTCTTTCATTTTTTTTCAATTAGTCAAAAAAAGGACATAGTTTTCAACCTAACACAAGCTTTATAAAGTAAAAAAAAAAAAAACAGATGTTATAGTATTACTACACCAAGGGTATTTTTAAGACATTTTTTTAAGACAAAGAAATCTTTTGTCTTAAAAGGTCACTTTTTATTTTAGTTATTTTATATTAAAATTTAATATCAATTGAATTGCCTTAAATATAAAATTTAAGACAAAAACAGTTTGAAACAAAAATATTTTAAGAAAAAACAGTTTAAGACAAAACTTTAAATTTAAGACAAACATTGTTGGAGACAAAAATATTTTAAGACAAAACTTTATATTTAAGAAAAAACAATTTGAGACAAAAATATTTTAAGACAAAACTTTATATTTAGGACAAAAACAGTTTGAGACAAAAATATTTTAAGACAAAACTTTATATTTAAGACAATGGCCACTTAAGACGAAACTCATTTAAGACAATTAACAATTAAGACAAAAACATATCAATTTAAGACAATATTATCTAACAACTACAAAATTGACTTTGACAGTGTGTCCTAGTCCGCTAGCTTGTAGGCTACTACTATCTTGTGCATATACCGAGGTGGTTATTTCACTTACCATTCACGTTATATATTAAAGAAAATGGTTTTTTGGGCTCTTAGTTTTGTTGGGGTAGCCAACTCTGAAGAATGCAACAACTTTTTCTGGCAAGATTTCCTAGACATCAATTCCACATAGAACAAAAGATTACAAATTTCCTCTACTATTATGCGAAATGGAAATCACAATTTAGAAACACATGCAATGACATGCAACCATCAAAACAACACAATAACACAATTATTTATAGGGAAACCCAACAAGGAAAAACCCTTCCACTACTTTTAATTAATCATATGAGAATGAGAAACTATTACAATGTCTTGCTTCAATCCTAAAGGAGACCATGCACTATAAACTTGTTCTCCTACTGATTTTCCTGCTCTGAGAAACACTTAGTCAATTAATGGCCCCATCTTTCTCCTCTTTCCTTGCACAATTCCTGAGGAAATTAGCTCCTAAATAATAGGGGAATTCACTATTCCCTTGTGAAAATCCCAAGTAATCGATCACCTGCCTCAATGCCCAACATGTACACTCAACTAGTATACAATTAATAATTACAATGTGCCTTTTCCTCCACTTTAGTTTGCCAATACAAATTCCATGCATGTCTAGGCTAGTTTTGTCGATTGACTAGTTTAACTGAGAGATCACTGAGATAACAACAACTCTACTACTCAACTATCCTTCAACTGACTCTACTAGTTGCTTAAGCTCAGTTAACTAAGTCAAACTAAAAATAACTTAATTAGATCGCTAAATTTTAAGAACACTACATGCACAACTTTTCTTCTAGCTTATAACTAGAATTTATTGAGTAAACAAGTATACAAGGCCATGTCACACACGTTAACTGCCATCCAAGTCATCTTGTTGATTTGGAAAATCGAATTACTAAATTTAACTAAGGAACAAGTCAAATTTAGCCTTTCGTGCTACATTTTCTAACACTCCCTCTTAGCAAGAAAGGGATTTTGAACTACCCATAGCCTGCACTTGTGGAATTTGAATTTTCCTCTTGACAATGCCTTTTTCAATATATCTGCATCCTGCTTCTTAGTTAGAATTTACTGTAGCATCATAATTCTCCTCTGCACACAATTTTGCAAGTGATGGTACCTGATATCAATGTGCTTGGACCTGTCATGAAATACTGGATTCTCAGAGAGTTTGATACAACTTTTATTATCACAATAAATCATTTTTGAATCCATCTACTGACTTAAAAGACCCACAAGTATTGTCTTCATCCATATGCCATCACATGCTTCTTGACTTGTAGCCATGTATTCAGCCTCTGTTGAGTTGAGTGCCACATACCCTTCTTTCCTACTATACCAAGAAATATTTGCAGACCCAACACTGAAGATAACACCCGAAGTACTTTTCTTTTCTGATGGACTCCCTACCAATCTGCATTAGTGAAGCCTTGGAGCTTCACTCCCTTTGTCCTCCTATACCATACCCCATACTCAGTTGTTCCTCTGAGGTACCTCAATACATGCTTTGTTGCCTTCCAATAAAGCTTGGTAAGCTTCACCATGGCTTGACTCAACTGATTAGTTGCATAGTGTATGTTGGGCCTTGTGTTCACTAGATACATCAAGGATCCCATAAGATGTCTGTACATGGTAGCATCTACTGCCTCTCCTGAAGAAGCACTCTCCTTCCTCCAGTTTGTAGCTAGAGGTGTGTCCATAGGCTTGTAGTTCTCCATGTAAAACCTCAGAAGTATTCAGAGGCATACTTCCCCTGACTCACAAACGTCTCACCATCACCCTACCATACTTCTAGCCCAAGGAAGTAATGTATTAATCCCATGTCCTTCATCTCAAATTATCTTGCAAGGTCCTCCTTGCAAGACCGAATCAACTGTGCATCTCCTCTGAGTATCAAATCATCAACATACAATACCAAGATAAGAAACTTTCCATATACTACAATGTGATAGAGGTTGGCATCTGCTTCACTTTTGGTGAATCCCAATCCATTGAGATATGTATAAATTCGAGTGTACCATGCTCAGGGTGCTTGTTTGAGACCATACAGGGCTCTTCTGAGTCTACACACATCTCCAAGTCATATGTCTCAAATCCCTCTCGCTTCTCTATGTAAATTTCTTCCTCAACAACACCATCGAGAAAGGTGGTTTTCACATCCATCTGGTGGATCTTCCACCCCATCTATGTAGCTAAAGCTAGAATGGTTATGATCGAGGAATATCTTTCCACTGGTGCAAATGTTCCTAAGAGGAGTCTTTGGCCACAAATCTAGCCTTGTACTTCTCGATGCTCCCATCAACTACATGCTTCACTTTGTAGATCCATCGGGAACCAACTACTGACTTGTTCTCTAGCCTTGACACCACCTCTCATACATTGTTCTTCATGTTGGAGTCGTACTCTTCCACCATGGCATCAACCCACACTGGTTTAGAAACTGCTTCGTCAAATGAAGAAGGCCCTGACTCAATGAGTTCTGTAATGAGAGTCATATACCAAATGTACCAATCTGGTGACCTGTTCTAGGTTGTGCTAAGATGAAGGAGCTCCCACATGCTCCCATTCATCTTGTACCAATATGCCAGCTTCTTTGGTTCTCTTCCTACCCTCTACAAAAGATTATTGTTGAGTGGGTGCCTCCACTCGACCTCTTATCTACTCCTCTGCATGTGGTTGCTCCAAAACCTCCTAAAGCTTTGCATGAGGCTCCTCCTTAGGAACTATAAGCTCCTCCTATGGTGGGATACTCAACTCTCACTCTAGAGAGCATCTCATAGCCTTCTCCTCATCAAATTTGACATCTCTCCTCATTACTATCACCCTGGGTGACGAAAAATACACCCTATAGTTATGTGGTGTCTCTATGTATCCTACAAAGAGTCCCATCTCAGTTGCAGGCTCAAGTTTCTTCCTACTATCCTTGGAGATGTGACAATACACAGTAGCTCCAAAACTTTTGAAATGAGATATAGTTGGCTTCCTCCCATAGAAAGCTTTGGGTGTGATCATGCCAAGTATTCTATGAGGACTCTGGTTTTGCAAATAAACTTTTTTTTTTGCATGCTTATGCCCATAGGTGTAATGACAGACCTTGATCATGCAACATGGCTCTTGCTACTCCCACTATTCTTTTGTTCTTCCTTTCAACCACCCCATTTTTTTGTGGGTTATGGGGTGTTATCAATTCTCTTCTAATACCCTCTTTAGCACAAAAGTCCTTAAAGGTGCTAGATACATATTCTCCTCCATTATCACTTCTCGGGGCTTTCAATTTTTGACCAGTTTCCTTTTAAACCAATGCTTTGAATTCAACAAATTTTGAAAAACCTTCATCCTTCTTCCTCATGAAGAAGATCCAACATTTTCTTGAAAATTCATGAAAAAAAATAATATAATACTTGTATTTTGTTGTAGAGGTTGTAGAAAATGGTCCACATACATTAGAGTGGACTCACTCCAAGATTATTCCAGCTTTGTTATCTTGGCCCTGGAAGGTATATTTGACATATTTCCCAAATGTGCATCCCTTGCAGACATCATGTTGGTCAAGGTTGCATTTTGGGAGACCAGTGGTAATATGTTGCATGATTTTTAAGGCCCCATGGTGTAAGTGTCCCATGTGTTTATGCCAGAGTTCTCCAACATCCCAACTTTGCACTTCTCCTACCTTGCTATTTAGTGCAATGCAAGCTTCCACCTCAAGTTTGTATAGGTTATTCACACAAACTCCAATCTATTTCACTTGCTCGGTAGCTACATGTCTCAGAAAGGATTTCCCCTTACTGAAAACAACATCATAGCCATGATCCTCCAATACAACTATAGAGAGAAAGTTCCTCTTCATCCCAAGTACATACATGACATCTTTTAGATGAAGATGGGAGCTTGACTCCCTCTTAAAGGTTATGATAACAGTTTAGTATTGTACCACCCATCATCCTCTAGGCTACTAAAGAATTCTTTACATCATGTCATATGGAACGAGGAATTTGAATATAGATACCATGCCCTCCCCATTATAGTGGTGTCCATACATGCAATTAGGGTGAAGCCTAATTTGAATTTTGAGGCAAGTGCTTCACCTCTTTCTCCTCTTGAAGGCTTCTTCTGATACTTCTTCTGTGAACACTTTCTTGCTATGCCTAAATTCATGGTAGCGAAAACATTTTATGTTTCTCAAGTCCTTCTTCTTGCCATTGTTATAACTAGTCTCTAGTTTTCTTTGGGCCTTCTTTCCCTTGCCCTTATTTCCATTTCCAACCAAGGCTAAATTCTCTTCCCCCTCAGATTTGGATGTTATTCCATCTCTAGTATTCTGTTGAATTGCTTCCTACATCAAATTGGATGGAAGTCTCTCCCAATTCGGTAATTTTTCCCTTCCATTTATAGAGTGCCAATAGCTATGTCCGGATTTTAAAATCCCTAGGAAGGCTAGGATCACTAGTTCTCTAGAAGGAATATTTTGTCCAACTCCTCCAAGATCATCTCAACACTGAATGAACCTGAAGAGTAATGTGAAATGATTTCTCTTTTTTGCAATCATATGATTTTGATATTGTCCCTCAATGCCAATCCTATTGGTGTGTTAGGATTCAAAGTAACTTTTCCTTCCCCTAATATTATTTTTTAACTTGAGGAGGTGGACAATTTTGATGATGGCACATTATGTTCTTCTAAGCAATGTGAGTAGGTCGTTTACTTAGATGTTCTAGGTAAATAAATTAGTTCATATGTTGTTAGATACGATCCTAGAGGAAGGTCTATAAGGTATAAATAATTGTGGTTGGAGAAATATATCATTTTTCATCCATATTTTAGAGCGGAATATTCAGAGGAATCAACTTTATGTGTCATTTTTACTACTTCTCCCACCTTGAAATTTCCAAAGAAAAGCTTTAGGATCCATCTTGAGGCCTTAAATAACAAAATTTTTTGGTCTCAACCATACTATGGACCTTGATTCCATAATTCACATACCTGTTGATAGCGAAAAATTCCTAACAATAGTTTGTGACTCTATGGTATGAGGTCCCAACTGAACCTCACAAAATTTGGTATGAGAGGACCATTCAAATTTTGGTTCAGCTCCCATGCTTAGTTGTGTGTAAGTACTATGAGATGTGTGTAATCATTATAATGATGGGTGCACCTATGGGGCTAGTAGTTATAATGAATGCAAGAATGCAAGAATTCTAACATATTTAAAGGGGGAAATTGATGAGAAATTTTGAGGTGATGAGTAGAAAATTACATATATCCACATTTAAGGATTGTTTATTATAAACCTGGAAGGCATTTCACACTTAGCTTATCAAAACAAGACATATAATAGTCATTGAACAAACCAATAAGTACCCAATGTAGAAGGAAACCAAACTAAAACCAAGTACAAGGGATGATACTTCCCAAGGATCAAATGTGAAATTCTTCTTCTCCAACAAGTCCTTATTAAGTACCTTTTGAATCTGAAATCCATTGCCGACGGTTGTCAAATTCCTCAGCTATTAATTGAGGAGAATGTTAGGAGTACCTAGTCTATCCATTGGTTCTCATAGTTTATTCTTTACCTCTTCAAACGTGACAATTTCCTACTAAAGTATAAAGAATAGCTCATATGTCTTTTGTTTCTTATTATGGTGTTATGACTACTCTACCTATTCTCTCATTTGGACATTTTTAGCAACAAGTTGATGAACTAGTTGTTGCATTGAGTCCAATCAATCCTCACTTTTGCTTAGGCAAGCTAGTTGTAGTTTATCCATAACTAAACTTATGCAACTAGTCTAGATAACTTCCTTTTCTTTGTTTTTTCATAGCATGATAATCTCCTTCCTCATTCTCTTCCACCTCATAGAAGATTCTCTACAGACAACATGAAATAGTTGAATTGCCTAAATATCCAATACATCTTTTGGATCATATGCTAGTTGAGTCAGTTTAAGTTATTGTGTTGAGGTAAAATTCCCCTTCATTTTCAGTGTATTTTCCTATATGTTCTTATGTTATCTTTTTTGAGTATACATATTTCAAATTTTGTTTAATTTATAAGTTTAAAAACATAACAAGTCCATATCATCGTACAATAAAAAAACATGGGAAGTATACTTTTTACTTAATTTTTATAGGATACAATGTATTGCCTTTGGGTAACAAATATCACATTGGGAAAAATATCATTTCTATGTATAATTTTATACAGGGAAGAAACACTCTCCTTTGAAGGGTATTGGTCATTGCATTAATTAAAATACATAATTTTTCAATATACTTAAAACAAAATATGATCTCTCAAAAATGTTTCTTATATCTATAAGACATAGATTAAGTTCAAATAGAAAATGAAGTCATAAATGAAGGAAAATGGGTAGTAATTAGAAATGGAAACCTATTATTAGAGATAAAGACCATAATGATACTAATGATTTGTAATTTAGGAAATTATCAACCCATTTTTAGAAGTGTCATGGATTTACGTCGCATAAAATTTGTTTTCTAAGTTTTCTCTCTATGGAGCAAACATTTTATGTTTTGTGAAAACATGAAGTACATATTATGACCTAGTGATATAGGCTTATATGTCATTGGGAAAGGTAGATATAACCTAGAATGTCAACCTTTTTAAAATATAAGAGGACATGTTTCCTCTTGTTGATATAAAAACCAAAACCTAAAAATTGGGCTACGTAGGCCAATGACAGACTAAGAATTACAAACAAAGATTATGAAGGAATAATATAAAAAGAGATTGGTAAGGGGAATTTTTATTTTTTAGATATGCTCCAACATTATTATTTGAGGGGAGAGTCTTCAAAGGGCTTCCATGAGGATAAGATTTTCAAATATGATGATACACTTACATGCTTATCTAATTTATCTATAATTTTATTTCGAGTTCTTCTAACGTGGGTTGGGATGATCATCAAAATGGAAGGAAGGAAAAATTCTACTCATATGAGTATGATTTCATGTATCAAAATACAATATATTCTTCTAGTTTAGGTGCATTCTAGGATTATTTTGATCATGTTTATAACAAGTTGAGAATCTCCCACCCCATAAGTTTGTTCTAGCCTTCAGTCTAGGAAATCAGTAGTACATCTTGCAAGGCTTTCAATTTTACTACGTTATTACTATTATATCCCACAAAACATAAATAAATGGAGATATGGGATCCCAAATTATCCATGAATATATGCCCATATCCCACCTTGCTTGGGTTACCTTTTCAAGTGTCATAAAAAATTGAGCACTACAAAATTAAGGGAAGGAGGGATCCAAGAGGAGGGAATGGAAATTGTTGCAGAGAAGAGAAGGGGGAAATATTAATTCCTAGAATAGATAACTAACTATGAAGTAGCAAGACCTCCTTACATAAGGCATGCTAGTCTTTATCTATTGAGGTCTGAATGACAATTGATTCATTTACATCGTTTTGAACTATGATCCAACGAGAGGTGTGAAGGAGGGAGGGATTCTTGAATATGTGATAATTCCCCTCTTTCCAAATATCCACAAGAGGACACTTAGAAGGGTATTTAAAATGAGGTTCAAGTTAGGGTTGTTAAAAGGATGACCCATCTAATTGTTAACAATCGAAGGGAGACTAGATAGATCACAATTTTATCTCTTCATGCTAGCTTGCAGATTTCTCAATAGATGATTGCAATAGGGAGAAATCTTATAAAAGTGCTCCACATTTTAGCTTCATGAAGGCACAAATAATAGCAAGAGATGTCCCTATGATTTCATTTCTGAATGTCATTCCAAGTTAAGGTTTTCCATTTAACTAGGGACCATAGGAGGATGGAAATTTTCAGCCATAGATTTATCTAATAGATGCTATTCAAAATGGCATATTTTAGAAAATATTTGAATCAAAGTTCCAAGATATAGGCCTCATGGATGGAAGGGAATCCACCTCGTTGGTAACCCCATTCTAGTTATCTACTAAGTTGGATATCAGGATGACTATTTACTATAACTTCCACCAAAAGTTTAACCAAGCCTCTTAAACCGTGACTTTATTCCATCCTTTACAACCATGCATGCAAATGCAACAACTACAACTAGAAATTCTATCATTTGATGTTGATGAAAAGGTTTTCATTGAATTGTTCCAACAGTTCTAAGGTCAATGTTTAGAAAATTTATAATTGTAGACACAGTTGCACCTCTGTCATTTGTACTTTTTCTAATAAAAAAATAGCTCCCTTCTTTACACCCATCATTGTAAGTGCCATTCCATTCTTCCTGAATGTAGTGACATTGAATTAAGTAGTACTTGTGAATCCTTTTTTTGGGCTCAAATTATATCAGCAAACAGTGAATAAGATGGTTGTATTATTTGAAGAGGCCTTCATTACATAGAAAAACAATAATAAAAAACATAGCACCAAAAATGTCAAAAGTTTGGTCTCATAGAACATGACCCTAGACCTTTAGAGACAATGAAATGTAGTTATAACATGTAAAAAAATTGATCAATTCAATTCTAGTACTTGTAATTCAATTCCAGTACTTGTAATTTTTTAGATAACACTTGTTATAACATAGTTTCAGATAACACTTGTTGCAGAATATGTTTGGTTCAATGCAAAAAGTATGCAAAGAAACAAGATTGAAATTAGTGAGGTCCATGAAGTTGCTTTCCTTCCCATGACCTTCAAGCCCACTTGACTAAATTTGTGACCCAACCAACTAGGAACAACCTTTCTGACATCCTAGCCCTAGGGAACCTCCACAAATTCCCTAACCCTCTGTGTCGAAGCCCTAATTTCCACCCATAATGTTTTCAAACCATGTGCTCAAATCATCAAGTTCCTATCACCTCTCTTAGCCTCCTTAGAGAACCCTTAGTATCCAAACTCTTTCAACTTTATTCCTCTCCTCTCTCCCCAAAACTTCAACAAACCCAAATATCACAAAATGACCAGAGTTCCTTCTCGCCATCCTCTCCTTCCAAGACTTATTCCCTCTCATTCCTGAAAATATTTATTACCCATTAATGGTTCACCTACCCATTCTTTAAGTCCCATAACTGACAATGTCTCTCCCATCCCCACCCACCAAATTATAAGAATTAATGCATGATAACTAATCAAACAATTTAGTTATTTAATCAAAGTCAAAGAGTCATGAGAGGACCAAAAATAATTAATATTAAATTATTCATAAATTTATACTTGAAATAATAATCAAGCTTAATCAATATTAACACTAATCACAAGCTTAATCATTAATCAATCATCTAGCATAATATACCATAGAATACTAGCGTATCCATGTGAGTTATGGGTATGTAGATAACATACACATACCTTGTATGTATAGTATTAATACCAACAATAAATTACCAAGCAATCAATCTTTTAGTAGGTAGGATAATAACTAATCATAACATAAAATGGTTGGGGAGTGGATGTTACAAATGGCTCCATTATATTTTATCATATATATCTTATATATAATTAATATTTGGCTATTACTTAGTAAATGAACTATTGTTCATTTCATTTTTTAATTTGTTTTTCCCTCACTAACCAATGTATTAAAAGTGCTAAGGGAGGCTAGTGGTACATTGTCAATCCCCATAGATTTACCCCCTTTCTTGGTCTTCAAATGGAGCACAATAGTAACCGGAAGTTAAAATACCAACTAGTAACCATAAGGGAATTAATAAGATTTTGTATCGAGAGCTCTATGAACTCTTTTGCAAGAGAATTTACCAATTGAACTAATCCTTATTGCTACTAGCTCTTAACTAAACCTTTGACACTTTATTATTAAAAACATTGAAATAAAAAACATGTATAATTAGTGGTTGATATATTCCAATTTATCAAATAATTTAACAATCACAATATCAATTAGTTAATAAGGGAAAATTTATCAATGGCACGAGGACAAATATTATTGAAGTAGCTTATTTCTATGGTGTGCATGGAAATTGTTTTATACCTCAATGCATTTTGTTTTTCCATTTAGTCCAATAGGTTCCTTTCTTGAGAAACATATCAAGAACTAACATTTATTAATGACTTCTAAATATATAAATCTCCATAGTGGAATGATATTTGTTCATATTGGAATTGCAGTCCACTAGTACTACCTATTAGGATTAGTAAAGGCACTTCAACAGATTTAATATATCAATTAAAATTACATAAGTGACACCATATGAAGAGAAAAAATTAAATTGAGGTTGTTTATGATCATATTTGCATTGAAATTATACATTTATCTTTTGGTTAAGTCGGGTTATTTTAGAGAAACAAATCTACTTTCACTACAGAAAGGGGTCAAACAAGAAGTTTTTTTTTTGCAAGGAAATTCCAAATACATTATCACATTAGTTTATTGGTTGTCATTTATTAATATGATCATGCAATTGAGGAATGGAAATGGCATCCAAACAAGAGACCATGAAATTAACAAACCTTGGACTTGGTGTGAGATCTCTGCCTTATACCCTCATTTTCTTAGGAGTTTCTCCTATGATATGGTGAAACATGTATCCCAACATAGACTAAATTAAATTAACACCCAATTTTTCACTATTTTAGATATTATATCTTGTACCAAATGGAAGTAGTCCATAGTTATGGCCCTCCATATCAACATTTTCTTCAATAAATATCTTAGGCCTGAAGGTAAATCGACTCTTCCATATAGTTAGGTCTTTAAAAATGACCTGCATATTTACATGTATATTAGATCCTTTAGATATATTATGGAAACCAATCATCAATATTTTATGTTTTTCTATGCAAAATCATTAGAGAAGTGGGTGGACATGCAAAGGGCCTTTTTTGTGATATATTACATGAACTATAGATGATGAAAATCAATGTCACTCATTGCTTTATCTAGTTTGTCTTGTGCTAAAAATATCAACATACCATTCCATAGGTGAAGATATTATTAAGATCCCCTAGAGGAACCATTAATGAAGATGATCCCAAATAATAAGCACAACACCCTTTGTCAAAAGTATCTTCATCCCAACATGATCTCTCACACTACTAATAGTAATGGATATAAAAAAATGCAACCGGAAAAAATCTAATTCTTCTAAATGAGAACCAATTGTAACTCTAACACCCTTTATATATTTTGCATGATCAAAATTTGTTTTGTTTCAAACTCTTTTTCAATTCGTCTAAATGTATTTTCCTATATTTGTTCAATAATTTGTGCGTATTATCTTAATATTAAATATTCATTAAACTTTTCCATAATAGTAATGGATATAAAAAATGCAACTAGAAAAAATCTAATTCTTCTAAATGAAAACCAATTGTAACTCTAACACCCTTCCTATATTTTGCATGATCAAAAGTTGTTTTGTTTCAAACTCTTTTTCAAGTCATCTAAATGTATTTTCCTATAGTTGTTCAATAATTTGTGCGTATTATCTTAATATTAAATATGCATTAACCTTTTCTATAATAATAATGGATATAAAAAATGCAATTGAAAAAAATCTAATTCTTCTAAATGAAAACCAATTGTAACTCTAACCCCCATTATATATTTTGCATGATCAAATTTTTTTTGTTTCAAACTCTTTTTCAAATCATCTAAATGTTTTTTCCTGTAGTTCTTCAATAATTTTTGTGTAATTTAATTCTTCTAAATAAAAACCAATTGTAACTCTAACCCTTTATATAAATGAGAACCAATTCTAACTCTAACCCCCTTTATATATTTTGCACGATAAGTTTTCAAATCATCTAAATGTCTTTTCCTATAGTAAAACTATAATTTTTTCAATACATACAAGTTTCCCATACCCCTTTAGATTTCCTATGATTTCTACTCGTGCAATTGATTCAATAGAGGGGACCCCATAACCATAGGGTGGATTTCCTATTCTTGCTACTCGCTCAATTGATTCAACAGAGTCACTCAATTGATTCAACAGAGGGGAGCCCATAACCAAAGGGGAAAATGGAGAGCAACGTGGAGATTGCCAGAAGCCGCAGAAGCCGTAGTAACTGTTGTCCCTCCTCATCTTGACACTGTTAGTGAGACCACAGGATTTTCTCTCAGCATCCATGGTGTGCAGAGTTTGGAATGAAGTGCTCACACAAAAATACCAAAAGCTCAGGTTCGTGCACTCCTCCTTTCTCTCATTTTTCCTCTTCAAACACGTAGTCAAGAACTTAAATATTTCTAAATGTATGGATCAATTACAGGACCAAGATGTCCAATTGGCCTCCAAATCCCTTAAAAAACTAGTTAGGGAACCCTAACCAACCACAAGAATGTATTTCAAATCTAGGGTTTGTAGGGTTTGTGAATAAATGTACTTTGTTGGAGGTTGTTTCCACTTCCATACCCAATTTGCAGGATTTAGGTATTAAGGCCTTGGTGGTGTTGAAGTAGCAATAAGCGGATCAACTTGAATAAGGCCCCTGCATAGGTGGGTAACTAGAATTATATATGATATTATGCAAGCCGAGCAGAAAAACTCGCAGCAAAACCATGGCTTCCAGCCCCCTAGGTAAGAATATTCCCACCCAAGGCTCTGTATCAATATAGATCAAGATTGAGTTGGAGTATATAGGGTTGAGGTATATTTTGAGGGTAGTGGTTCTGTCGAGGTCTGGGCTCAAGAGTGTATAAGTTTTGTAGTTCCATCGAATTATAGATAAATTTTTGGAAATTCCAACTTCTTTGTGCCTACCCTGACCATAATCTGAGGCGATTGAGAAATCAATATCGTCTGGTGGTTGTTAAGGGTATGTCAAGCCTTATTATAAGGTACTAGTTGTAGTCATTACATTAGAGTTGCATGGACTATAAGCCTTAAAGACTTTTTTATTTAGTCTGTAGCTCTAGCTCTAGTCATATATATATATATATATATATAATGATTACATTACTAGGGTTTGTAAAATCGTAGCCCTATTTCTAGTGGGAAAATACTCAAATTTTCCTACTTGTTCTCCTTCTCAGACCTTGACTACACTATGTAGTCTTGTACGTAGCTCCTCAATACTTTTGAATCACACTCTAACGGTAACGAATTCCACTAGTATGCCACCAATGAAAAACACTCTGCTTATGTTGTAGTAATCTGCAAGTTGCAATGGTGTTTTGGAACACAAGTAGAATACACCATTCACTTCATAACATTGTTTTCCATTGATGATGGGGGCTGAGTTTGAGAGGATTATTGTTCTAGTAATGTTGATTTTCCTGTAGTGGAAAGATCCTTGTGGATTGGGATGAGTTGCACTAGCTGTCAAGTTCCATATGTACAACAATAGCCATTCAAATTTTGAGAACTTGATTATATAGGATAGGTACAAACTCCTAGATATTTTAAAATTCAACTTTTTTTAGTTGAGATTCTTTGGGGATGCCTCCTTCTTGAACCTAACCTAAACAATACAAGCTAGAACATGCTTCGAGAAACTTGAACTTGGGTAGATGAGATGGCAGGCCACAATCCAAACTACTCAAACCGAAAAACCATTAAGCATTCTTCAAAATTTATTTTTAATATCTATGCCCAATTTCCATGATGATCTTTTATCTATATTTTCTAGTAATCGTAAAACAATAAAAATTATACAGATATACATTCATTTATCTATCTATCTATAAAATATATACGATTATCTCACACATACAATGTTCTAAAACCAAAGTAAGCATGGCAAGAACCAAACTTGATGGTTCTGTCTTGGTTCATAGGCCAATCAATATCGGTTATTAAACCCCCCAGAATTGGTCTAGAAACCTGCTTCTTGCAATTGTTGTAGCGAAAAATGCCATTATTAAAATAATAGGACTTTTGAAATGGGCAGATGCAACAATGTAATAGTCTTGAGGTGGCTAATCCGCAGTGACCAGAACAAAGTAATTGTGTATAAATAAACATTCATGACTCATTCTTAACATCATGTGATCTTCTTTATCTCTCTAATACAAGTGATTACACCTTATGGCATCAAATCGAGTGTTTTCTCTCTTATTTATGGGTTGCATTTTCTATTTCATTCATAGAAAAAAAGCACTGCACACACTAGGAGTAGGGAAGTTAGCCCAGAACAAGCTACCAACATATTAACAAAATATAGCGATGGCTAGCAGGTTAACAAAAGAGTCAACCATATATGCAATATGGCTACCTAGAAAAATGAAAAAAAATAACATAGCAATACTCAAACGTTATATCATCATCTAAGTGATATATCAGTAGCACTCATAAAGTGTGATGTTCAAATGGAGTCGGAAATAAGCCTCTCCCTCGAACGTATCAGTGAAAAGGGTGGTGATCCCTCTTGCCATGAAAAAATCACCGGTGCCTCCCACCACAGATAAATCCCTGTATTCAACAGTGGTTGGATCAGTCCTAGCCAATGTGATTGTGCCCTTATAATCAGTACAGTTGATCACAATCATGAATGAAAACCAAGCACTATAAGTGTTCTTCATGTCATAGAAGTATAATCCCTGAGCTCTGCCCACAGGAGGGGAGTGAAGATTATTGTCGAGTGTTAGAGGATCGTCGAAGACTACCATATCTCTGAATTTGTGATCGTGGCTACTAAAGAGAGCGGTAAGGTTTCCCCCCCGAGGAGCAGCCACAATGGCAGATGTTGCGTTGTGCTCGTTGGAGCCATTGTAAAGGATGTCATGATAATACAAAACCAGATTCATGCAAGGCTTCAATTGAAGCCTAGTGTTCTTATTCCCCCTTCTATTATTGGCTGCATACACCTTTTCCAGAAAAACTGGAGCCCACAACAGAATTGATAGAAACCACAAGTTCAAGAGTTTAGCACTTTTCACGCAGCTTGCCATGCTCGGATTCTATAGATAGGGCACTGGTGAAATTTATGCTCAGATCATAGGCATAGATGCAACTTATAAAAGAGAAAGGAAGTATGTGACTCAAACTATGTGAGTTCCATCTCTCTTTCTGATCTATTTATAGACGATTCTAGGAGTGCTGCTAGTCTCAAATAAAAGAGTATAAAAATAATTTTTTTCCCTAAGTCACAAATAAAAGAATACATACATATTCCATTAACACTAAGATAGCAGCCTACATAAGATTTATGAAAGGGATTAAAAGCATTGAAACTTCAAAGTCATCTAATAATTTTGCATAGCCGGGTAAGGATATCTTCACAGAGGAAATTGAATTGATTTTGATATTTTCCTGAACTTGCGGTAGGTTGGGAAGTATCATAACAGGAATTTTGAAATGGGTAGATGCAACAATGTAATAGTCCTAAGGTGGCTGATCCACACTGACCAGAACAGAGTAATTGTCTATAAATAAACATTCATGACTCATTCTTAACATCATGTGATCTTCTTTATCTCTCTAATACAAGTGATTACACCTTATGGCACCATATCGAGTGTTTTCTCTCTTATTTATGGGTTGCATTTTCTTCTCTCCAACATACTTATGGACTCTCTCTAGGGCACTTATGGATCAGCTATAGGGTGCACTTGTTAGAGTTTTACTCTGCTGCCCTAGTGCTCTTTTCTGCCCTTGTTGATAACATAAATTAGGGCTTGTAAGGTGGTTCCATTTGATCCCTTCACTCTCTTATGAATCTCAGCACAGTACAAGAGCAGGTGTCAACCTCCCTTATTCATTTTTCTATCACTTAGGATTTTATTCTTGTTGTTTGCATTGATATTTTTTGTGATCGGACTTTGTATGCAGAGAAGTGCCTAACATGAGGAGATTTTCTTGCTATTTTTCACGGTTTTACTAGCTAGAGAAGGCACCATTGTTTTATGTGCCTATTTGGAAATCTTGTGCATAGAGGTGGTGCACCTAATTTTGTAGACCCTAGTCTTCCCTTTTCATTTCTATAAAATAAATGCGAGGGTATGGGTCAACAATAGAGATTTGACATTCAACAATTTAATGGTTTTTCTGTAGCATATTTTCATGTGCAGAATTAATGACCATTAGTGACAAGTTTTGATAAGCATATGTTGAGTTATATTATTTGTTTTCTACAGTATGTGTTTATAAATTCATTACAAATAGTTGTTTTGAGAGGTTGTTTAGTTTAGGTTGTACATGGAGGTAGATTTGATGCTTGATGTTGGTACAAAACTATAGCCTTACTAGAAGAAATAAGCTTCAAATCTAATACAATTGATCTTACTGGCTCTGGCATAGAATCTACTAATCTAAAGAAAATTGCAACCCTTGCTCAATATGTTAAGCCATTAACAAAGTTCTTTGAAAATCTTGGTGATGAAGAGAATGTGATAATCTCTTCCAGTGCGTACTTCTTCCTTGAAAGAAAAAAAACATTGCACATGTTGCATAGTTTTTTTTTTGTAATGATTCACAAGTATGTCTCTCTAACCACACATTCACTTTGTTGTTTTTTCCTTGAAAGAACAAACAGTTTCGCATATATTGCATGGTTTTTTGTGATGATTCACAAGTATCTCTCTAACTGCGCATTCACTTTGAAAATAAATTTTACATGGGGGGGACATGGTGGGTGGTAGTGGGCACATCCCCCATGCTTCCCATGGTCCCAAGACAAGGGAATTCAGTGGGATATGTTTCCCCATGTCCCCTTTTTACCGAAATCTGGGGAAACATTGAAGGGGACATTTCCCTTTTCCAAGGGTTTCCTGGCACCCCCTCTAAAAACATGGGACCCCTAGTTGTTGCACCATAATTTTTTCCAATGAACTTAGAAGAAGTACATTTAAAAAATTACAAAAAATTCAAAACCCTAAAACAAATGTAAATATCTATTTCATGCTTTTATTATTCATGTTTTTGACTTGTCATTGTTTCTCATATAATTGAATTTTTATTTTTAGCATTTTGTATAGGGGTCCCTATGTTTGGAACCCCAATGATATTACCCTTGGTTTTCCTAAAATTTGGGGGCTGTCTTTACATGTCCCCAGAACATTTTTCCCCTTTCCTGCATACTGCTTTCACAAAAACTTGGTGGAACATTATTGAAAAATAATGAAGATGGAATTAAAGAAAGAGAGTGTTTATGGTTTTATATTAGAGACATATTAAAAAGAATAGAGAACATGGATTCCTATAATGATTGATCATTTCCTATCACAGGTTGATTTTGGAAATATATTTTTTCTGCCTAGAGTAAGCCCTACTCAAATTGCACTTATGTTGTTTTATCTTCTCTTTTACAATATGTAAAGATTTTTGGTTTTGTTTGGTGAGATATTGTATTAAACATAACATTTTAGTATCCTTGTTAATCACTTGAGTTGGTTGAAGTCTGTGGCAGATTGATGTGATAACTGCCACAAGTACATAATTGTTTAAGTAGCAAACCTTGCAAAAATATAATGTTTACAACATATTTTATGGCAGGAATAATTTAAATGCATCAAATAGTATTTCTGAAATTACTGGAGATAATTTGTTGAAAAGAATCCAATCAGAAGACTTGGATAACTGCCTAAAAAAGACAGGTGTGTTTTCAGTCATCCGGTGGGATTTGTTGAGGTAGAGCATTTTCGAGTGAAGTTATATGATGAGTCCTTATCATAGGTCTAGCCTGTTAGATTCGGTCTGGTTATCCCTCCGTCAGAGATCAAAACTCTTTTTTGCATTTCATGTTTAAGTGTCTCATCAGTTTCGATCAGTTGCATTTCGTTAGAAGCATGCCATAAATCTGACGACGAGGTTTGTGTCACTCATCCCCCTCGTGCTCTGCACTGCTGGCTCAGGTCTATTCTTAAAAATCAAGTCTTGAACAGTCATTTGCAGTCCTGTTTCAGTCTCTAGGTCATAATAGTTTTTTCGGTCATTAGGTCTAGGGTTGAGTCGATGGGTCTTTGACAAAGTGTAATAAAGCCAGCAGGCCAGAGGGAGGTCCTTGTTAGATTTTTATCTCAGAGATTTTTATCATTATATGGATAGATTATGACTTCTCTTCAAAACTCTGTTTTGAAGATAAGTCAATATTTCATTTTTGTAATAAATTTTCAAAAATTTCAGTTCTTGAAATGTCCTGGCGCAGCCTTGGTCTCCTTTGCCAGATCATATCATAGCTATCCCTGCAAAAAATTGTCAAAGAAAATCATTATTTAAACCAAATTTAAGGAGGAAACAAAAAGGTCAAAATTCTATTAATCCTGAAAAGGTGTCAATTACAAAACATAACAAAGTGGGTTATGAAATAGGAAAAAATCAAATTGGTATCTATATAAGGTTTTTTCAATGAAGTTTCAAGTCATTGTGCATCCCAAAGGAGGAGAAAACCATTGCAAGTCGTGTTTGAGCGTTTTGGAGCGGATTGGTCCTCATTTCACCTGTGCGGCGCATATAACAGTCTACGCAGCACACATAACTTGCGTGGCGCACACAGACATTCAGGCCAGTGCAAATTATAACTAGCGCGACGCACTGGGTAAGGACCGCGGTGCTTACAGTTTGGAGCCCGTAACTTGTTCGAAACCTCATCAAATCGCCTCCTCTTCACATCAATTTGTCAGGTAGGCTCGCCTCCATTGCCTTGGCTTTGTTTTTAATGGTGAATGTGATGGGTTCATGGATGATTGCCGTGGAGACCAGATTTTGAAAGCCTCCCTTTGTCAATATAAAAGTGTTGTAGGGTTTGAAAACAGTTTTGTTACCAAGGTTGTGTTTTTTCCCCATTTCCCTTTGTTCCTCATTCCCAAATCCACTCATCATACTTCCTCATTAATTCCCTCCATTAATTCCCTCATTAATCCTACACTACAATCCCTGAAATCCTAATCCCCCACCTCTATAAAAAACTCCTTAATCCTATTTAATATCCCAAACCCTAAAACCCTAATCTCATATTTACATTTCCCCTCCTATCCCTAAATACATTTTATTTCAAAGTTCCCTCAATCCCTGATATTTTCCCTTTCCTAATATCCCTTGTACATTGTTTCCCCTTGGTCACAACATTGTTTGAATCAAAAGAACAGTCCATATCAGCACACAACAGTTTCACTTATCAGCATTCATTTGAGGCAGTTTGTATATCAGCAGTGTTGTCATCTGTTCACTCATCGGAATATGAAGCAGAAACCCAAAGTGATTCTCCCGTAGGTTAACAAGAACTTCGGAGGCCTCGTAAAAGTGGCAAACATGTCAGGGAGGAACCAATCAACCTTAGAGAATTGCATGCTTGTCCTCTTGCTATGCAGTGCTTTGAGCATCAGTCATGCTATGAGTTTTGTCAAAAGGTAGCTGAGGTCCAATTTCATTATGAATTGGCTCGTCTTTTTGTCTTGCATTTGCACAGAGACCAAGCTACCTTGGCTGGGGTCACCTTTACACTTACACCAAAAACTGTTTCGCTAGCAACAGGTATACCAAATATTGGTGAACTATGGCATAAAAAACAACAGATTGATAAGCAGCATTATGAGCCATATATCAAACCCGGTTGCTTGAGGCAGCTCAAAAGAGTGTTCCCTTTCAGGTACCTGAAAGATGAGTATGCTCCTCTCATGAGATTGATCATGAAATATTTCAGTTGCGAGGGACGATTCTCTCGTCTTTATGCTTATCACATCAGGTTACTTATGCATTTCACCAGGGTGCGGATGATGAACATTCCATATTTCATATGTCGGAATATAGAGAGGATGACAACGTTTATACAACATAGAACCCCTCAGCAGCAACTCAACAGTGTATATCATTTTTCCCTTATAAAGATTTTGGTGATTCATCAGCCTGGTTCGCAGGGCATCACTTGGGATGACTTTATCACACGTGATTTCTTCAGAGCTTCACGAGAAGTATCAGAGGTGAAACATGAGGGTGAACCTTCTCAGCAGTATGAGAATCATGAGACCAGACCTATTTTCATTACATATCAGAGAGGCTATCCGAAAGGTACCAGACCTTTGTTTACAGCAGCAAAGCGAGTGTTATCTCCACCTGGCGTGGAAGGGGCCTCGCTTCCAACATCAACACCACAGGCACAGGTACAGGACAAAGGCAAGAAGCCCATGCATGAGAAAGGGCTTTCAGGTGAGTCATCAGGTTTTGTTATCATTCCTGATGTTGAGACAGCTACGTATTTAGAGAAGTCTAGATATAGAATGATGATTGAGGAGCAAGAAACAGACATTCAAGCCTTGGAAATCCAGTTGGAGATGGCCAAATGGAACATCAAGTATCTAGAACAGAGAAATAAGCAGCTTGAATATCAGCATGCGATCATGGAGCTACAGAACATCCGTGAGAATCGCCAAGCTACCCGACATAGGAGGATTCAGTTCACTTCTCTAGAGCGACAGGTCAATGAGGATCGAGAGTCTAATCTCGAAAGGGTCAACATTTACTTGGAGAAGCAGCTGAGCAAGGCCAATAGAGATAATGAATTTTTGAGACATATGGCTATTCACTACAGGGCACGGAACCAAGTTTGCAAGGCTCGGATAAGAAATCTAAAGGCAAAATTGAAGAAGGCAATTCGCAAGCAAAAGAAACAAAGGGAGCTCGATCGTCTTCAGATTTTGGTCGAGGCATCTTTAGCTCATCATCATACTTGATAAGGGAACTCCAGCCCAAATTTCAAGAGATTTGGGGCATTTTTGGTCATTTTGAAATTTTTGCATTTAAAAAACAAGTTTTTTCCCTATATGCACCGCGCACCTTGCGCGACCCATAGGATTGGGAGCTCCAAATCACAAATGGCTTGCAGTTTTGGATTTTTCATGGAGAATCATGAATTTTGGTACTTGGACAAGAAATTTGGGTGAGTTATGGGTCCCCAAAAGGTCAAAAAACATGCAAAAAATGACCTCACTGCCCCTATTTTGACACACAGGAAGCAGTCTTGGGAGAATTCACTTTTGGAGGGGCAAATGGACACCAATTTTGAAAATTCCACTTGGGTTGGATAGTAGACAGGCAGTGCTTTATAATAAGCCAACCTGAGCTCAATTTGGACTCCTGAAAGTACCTCAAAAACAGCAGCAAAGTAGCACGGCACATATAGATTTTTTTCCCTATTTTTCATCTTTCAGTTCAGAAACTCGCCTAGTTTGACCAGTTTTGATTTGTGATGTAATTTTTTACTTTTTCTTGATGTAATTGTTTGAAACATGATGTAATTTGACACTTAGTTACTTGGTCTAGTAGATTCATTCACCAAAGAGTGAAAATTTAATGAACGAATCAGTTTCCTACCTTATAGAGGCAAGTTGTTTTGACTGCCTAGATTGCAGTGCTTTGTTTAGAATTGGTTGAAACAACTCCTAGAATGATGAGCTCAACCCCTAGAGGCAAGGGAAGAGGTTGTCTTACCTATATTATGTAATTTCCAAGTCATTTTCAGGGTTGGACTCTTGGGAAAAGATTGACACTCTATTGTAAATTCACTTCTGCATTTTTTGGCAAAGGAAAGACCAGGGTTTTGCAGCACTGTTTGGGATCCATGTGGTTTTATGTGTTGATGGTGTGCTTATTTCAGTAATTGTAAGTTGTTATGTGTATCATTTTCCTTATCTCATCTTCTCCAATTGAACAAATGAAGTGTTAAGGTAGAATCCATAGATTGTTATGCTCTGCCTTTAAGTTTGTTTGATTTTCCATGTGTTGGTACCATCCCATGACCTCCTTTTTCCTCCTAAAACATATCATTTGCCTATTCCTTTTCATCATATATCTCTTAGAATCCTTGAAAATTGATTAGTTAATAGTTATATAGTTATTAAAATGCATTGAAATTGATTTAGGAGTTTTATGTTAAAGAATTAGAAGTTTTTGGTAAAATGGTTACAGGAAGTTCCAACATCCTGTAATTAGCTCATTGTTTGACATGTGGCACAACAGCTGGGCTAGAGCGAAAGGTATGGATGAAAAGTAGAATGTCCAAGCATGGACGAATACCTATCCTACAGCAGAATCGACCCTCCTGCATGCGCGGTCAACACAGGTCAAAGCATGGCACACTGGCGACAAAGGCAGCAACAGCAGAGCATTCTAATTTGATTTAGTTTTTGTTCTTTTTGAAATCAGTTTAGGATGGAAACATTTTAAAAATATCGATGTAGTAAAAGCGGCAACAGCCATATCATGTATGTAAATTCGTTTTTGAAACGTGTTGTAAAAAGACATATGTAAATACAGTTCGGTGTAATGAACAATGGTTAATCGTTGTATCATTTTGAAACAGAGTTTTTGAACTTAATATTAAGAATCCAGTTACAGTCACGACCCTTGTCTTGTGCGTTGATTTGATAACCGGTTGGATACAGTCCAGTATACCTCTAGAACGCGGACGGGCCCTGCGTTAAACTGGTATACTGTCCTTTTCATTTTATTCGCACTTAGGGTATTATATGGTTTGCACAGTAGTTAAGATTGGTTTCCGATTTCAATAGTTAGGATTGGTTATTGACTTTAATCGAATGCATATGGTTGTGTTTGTGATAATGCTTGAATAGCCCATCGCTGAGATCGTGAATCGTGTCCTGTAAGGGATTCGATCCCTGTGTTGTCTTTTAAAGCAATGTCATGAACTTTGTTTTCATTTCAAAATCTGTTTATGATCTCTGTATATTTTTATCTTGCATAAATATTAGTGAATGCTGGGTGTTTGTTGAACAAGGGTTTTATGTATAATGTGTCTGTAAGGAGATTGAAATCTTGGTTTGCAGTGATACACAGTGTTTAATTTCAGTGTTTAATTTGGTAAATGAATTTAATGACAGTATTGTAATCAGGTATATTAGCAGAGTGACCTGAGTGTTTGGATGATAGGTAACATACCCCAATCTTCCGTAAAGAAGTTCTATGACCTACATCATAACCACTTAGATAATAATCCTTTATGTCTATATACTTTAGACGCATGCCTCTAAGCTTACGCATCCTGGTCGATAATAAATATGGTCTAGTCTAGTACCGTGGATAGAACACTACATTTTGGCGCCATTGCCGGGGAGGCATACTTAAAGGATTCAAACAAAAAGAAAAAAAAATTCAATACACAAAAATAAACAAAAACACAGTTAGAAATCATGTTCATTTATGCCTAGATTTAGAGACAGTCAAGGTAGATTTGTAAAAACCCCCCACCATCTAAAAACTAACCCATCATCATCAGGAGCAGACTCTCTAGGGAATACAACACCAGCTGAGAAAGTTATCCAAGCATTGGAAGAAAAACAAAAGTCAGGACAGAGACTTACTCTTATTGAAAGGCAAACTTTATTTACACATAAATCTCAGAAGAAGCACTTTCCTAGACCTTCCACAGAAGGAGAAAGTAGTACAGTGACCGAACAATCTTTCTTTAATCTCCTTTTTCAAACAAGTGAAACTGACACAGAGAGACCTATTAGAATGGCTGAGGAAGGATCTGGATCAGTACCACGCCAAGGAGATGAAGAGGAGTCAACTTTTAAGTTTCCTATACATGAACCACAGGAAGATGATGAGATCAAAATGAAAAACATACCCCCATCCGTGCTACCAAACTTCTATGGTATGGCTTCGGAGGATCCAGAATCATTCTTGTTCGAGTTTGACATTGTATGTCAAACATATGGCTATACAGATGATGCCCATAGGCTTAGATTATTCCCAACGACATTAAAGGCATCAGCCTTAAGATGGTTCATGAGGCTTGGTGAGCATGCTATAGTTGATTGGGATGGCATGAGGAGAATATTTCTTAGGAAATATCAGCCTTATTGCAGATCCAAAGATTCTAAAGATGATATCTTTAGAATGAGCCAGCAAGAGGATGAAACCTTAGAGGAATATTTAGAATGGTTTGTCTATAACTTACAAAAATCTAAACACCGAACTATGCCTCTTGATCTGATCCACACAATATTCTTGAAAGGTATCCGAGAGGAATACATGGATGACCTCAACTTGATGGGAAAAGGTGACATTTCTGCCTTACCCTTTGAAGAAATCGCTGAGTTGTGCGAAAAGTATTCAAGGAGTAAAGCTAAAATGGGAAAGAGAACCCTGTCATCCAAAGTCACAAAATCTGCCTCTGCAAGTGTCACAAAGGCTGAAATAGGGAATCTTTTAGAAGAGTTTAAAACAGATCTGTTAAGCACCCTAGGGAACCAAATTGACACTTTAAAAGCCAAGAAGAAACAAGAAGATGAAGATCACATAATGGCTATCTTCTGCCCAAAATGCCGGAAGAAACATGCATTAAAAGACTACCCTCTAGAAAACATCCAAGTTTGTGCTTTCTGTACTGAACATCATGATATGTTTAACTGTCCTAAAGTTAAGGTTTTGCAGAACTGTAATATGGCAGCCAATGCAGAGATGAAAAACGTGTATTACATGGGTGCAAAGAGACCAAGGCAGCCAAGGCCAGCACCTCAAGGTATGTTTCCAAGTCAAAATTTGCAATTTCCTATGAATGATCAAATGTATGTACAAAACTCATGGAATGTACCCATGCCATGGCAGCACCAAAACCAATCACAACACCAATGGAGACCGTCTCAACAATAATCCCAATCTTATCATACATACCCTCAATCATACCCACCATACTCACAACCATATCAGCAATACCAACAGCCGTATTCATCACATTCTCAACCATATCAGCAGTATCCTCAGCAAGTTTCTTATCAGCCCCAACCTCCTCAACAAGCAATGCTTGCTCCTCCACCAATAAATCCACCACAACTGCAATTTCCAGCTAACTCACAACCTCCCAGACCCACTCAAATTCCTGCTCAAACTGTCCCAAATCCAAATAATAGAGCAGAGAGGCCAACCTACAATGTAGAAGAGGGAACCTCATATTCCACACTGCCTTTGCAAAATATTAACTTGAGGTCTGGTAGGGTACTCCACAAAGGTTCTCCAATAACAGATAAGCAAGAAGAAAACACAGAAAATGAAAATGAAATGACAAATCAAAGAACACCAAACAATGATACCAAAGATAAACATATGCAACCACTGCATCCACCTTTTCCAGACCGATTGGTCCAAATAAAACCTCCACTGTCTATACCGCAGTTTGATGTCTTAGATGAACTCAAGAATGTCTACATAAAAATTCCACTGCTGCAAGCTATAAAATACATTCCTATCTATACCAAAGCCATCAAAGACATGTGCCTCAAGAAGCCTGCTAGAAAAAGGATTGATCCTCAAACCATTCATGTTTTAGGAAATTTAGCAGGCCTTATGACCAATACCATCTCCATGGAGAAGTATGTTGATCCTGGCATCCCCAGAGTGACCACCATCATTAACAACATACGGATTCCAAACACTTTGATAGATCTCGGGGCCGCAATCAATGTCATGACTCTTGAAACCATGAGAACACTCCAGCTCATAAATTTGCAACATACAACAATTGTTCTAGAACTAGCTGATAGGTCTAAAGTGATTCCTGAAGGGATTTTGGAGGACATCATTGTCTCACTGGACTCTTGGGAGTATCCAGTGGATTTCTTAGTCCTTCAACCCAAATCCAATTTAGGAGGACACCCTATCATCCTTGGTAGACCATGGTTAGCGACTGCTGATGCATTTATAGGATGTCGATCGAGCAACATGATCATTTCAAGGGGGACCGAAAGAAAACAACTCACCCTTTATCCATCGGCACAATCACCAGCAGTAACACACAATTTGTGGCTTGATGATAAATTTAATGATAAAGAAGAAGTACAATCTATTTTTAGCATTGACCAAATCTATGATTTCCAAGAACAAGACAATAATGATTTGGTAGAATTATTCCTTTCTCAACCTGATATGTCCGAAAATTTGAGAAATGAACAATATCATGCTGCAGATGTACTTTTGGCCCAAAACTTTCAGGAAACATGCACCATTCAATCTTTGCAAACCACGTTCCATGACATTTTTCCAGTTCAATCCATCACCAACACACAGAGTCAGATCATAGAGATTAGTCCAGGGAAAACTCTGAACATAGGCAATCACCTAGACTCATCTCAGCAAGAGAGATTGATTCAACTCTTGAGAAAATACCAAAAAGCCTTTGCTTGGGACTACACCGATATGCATGGGATTCACCCCAACACATGCACTCACCATATCTATACAGATAGAACCATTAAACCAGTGAGGCAACCACAGAGAAGAATGAACCCCATGCTCCAAGATATTGTCAGAGAGGAATTGCAAAAACTTTTGAGAGTTAATTTTATATATCCTATTTCTGACAGTCAGTGGGTATCCCCATTGGTTATAGTGCCCAAGAAAAATGGTAAGTGGTGCATTTGTGTTGATTACAGACAGCTGAACAAATCAACGCTCAAAGATTATTTCCCACTACCATTTATTGACGAAGTGTTAGACACCCTAGCTGGCAAATCATCATTTTCTTTTCTTGATGGTTTCAGTGGCTACAACCAGATCAGGATCGCCTCAGAAGACCAGGACAAAACCACATTCACCTGTCCTTGGGGCACTTATGCTTACAATGTTTTGCCATTTGGACTTTGCAACGCTCCAGCTACATTTCAGAGAGCTGTGCTAGCTATTTTCGCTGATTTAATTCATGATTGTGTTGAAGTTTACATGGATGATTTTTCAGTATATGGAAATTCATTTGAACATGCATTAGAAAACCTTGAGAGAGTTTTGAAAAGATGTATTGAAGCTAACCTGTCCCTCAGCAATGAAAAGTGCTTTATGATGTTAAACGAAGGGATAGTGTTAGGCCACTATATTTCTTTTCAAGGCATCAAGGTTGACCCAGCAAAGATCCAGATCATTGCTGATTTGCCAATCCCACAGAATCAGAGAGAGGTAAGAAGTTTCCTTGGGTATGCAAGCTACTACAGAAGATTCATTGAACATTTTAGTAAAATAGCTTTACCTTTGTTTAAACTTCTAACCAAAGATGTACTTTTCAACTGGAATGAGAACTGTCAACAAGCATTTGAACAACTCAAAAAGAAGCTATCAACCGCACCAGTCTTGAGAGGGCCTAATTGGAGCCTACCATTTCATATCTTCACGGATGCATCTGACACTGCAGTGGATGCATCCTTAGGCCAAAAAGAGGAATCTTGTACTTATGCCATTTATTTCATTAGCAAAAATCTAACACCCGCAGAGTTAAACTACACAGTTACAGAAAAGGAAACACTTGCCATCATTTA
Source organism: Pinus tabuliformis (assembly GCA_031772625.1). NCBI lineage: Eukaryota > Viridiplantae > Streptophyta > Pinopsida > Pinales > Pinaceae > Pinus > Pinus tabuliformis. The sequence goes on from CM062813.1 coordinate 234,346,906, forward strand.
TGCTGTGAATAAATTCCGACATTATATAACTGGTTATGAGGTCTTTGTACATACTGATCATTTTTCCATTCGACATTTAATGAATAAACCAATAACTAGTGGCAGAGTTACCAGATGGTTATTATTGTTACAGGAATTTAACATCACAGTGTTAGATAGACCAGGCAAAGAGAACCAGGTGGCAGATTTTCTTTCTAGACTACAAAATCCAGGTGAGGTTGTTCCAGTTGAAGATTCTTTTCTAGATGAAAACTTATTTTCAATTTCCATAGTAACTCCTTGGTATGCTGATTTGGCCAGTTATTTGTCTACAGGAAGGACACCTCCACACTTTACTGCAAAGGAAAGGAAGAGACTAGTCAAACAAAGTGCTAGATATTCATGGCTTAATGGCGATTTATTTTACACTGGTTATGATATGATCATTAGAAGATGTGTAAGAAATGATGAGGTAATTGATATTTTAAAATCTTGCCATGATGAACCGTGTGGTGGGCATTTTGCAGCTAAGCGGACAGCATTCAAAGTTCTTACTCTTGGATACTACTGGCCATCCATTTTCAAGGATGCCAAGAAGTATGTAAAGAGTTGTGACAGCTGCCAAAGAATGGGCAGGCCAACAGCTACCGATGAGATGCCCCTTCAGCCCCAAGTTCACTTAGAGCCATTTTACAAATGGGCTCTAGACTTCATAGGTCCCATTAACCCAACGTCCAATGGTAAAAAGTACATCTTAGTATGTACTGATTACATCACAAAGTGGGCTGAAGCAAAAGCACTGGTTAGAGCCACCGAACACACAGTAGTAAATTTCCTTTTTGAAGAGATTTTTGTGAGGTATGGAGTACCAAGGGAAATTGTGACTGATCAAGGTACTCAATTCACCTCAAAGCTAGTGAAGGACATCACAGACAAATACCAAATCAATCATAGGAAAAGTACCCCTTACCATCCACAGGCCAATGGGCAGGTTGAATCCACAAACAAAACTTTGGAGGGGATCATTACTAAAACTGTGGCAATGAACAGGAAGAATTGGGAAGAGAAGCTCAAAGATGCACTCTGGGCTTACAGAATTACGTGGAAAGATACTACCGGATTTACACCATATCAATTGGTGTACGGCAAAGAGGTAATGCTTCCTATTGAGTTTCAAATACATACTTTTAAACTGGCTGCAGATTTGCAAATTGACTTGGACCAAGCACAAAAATAAAGAATTCAGTAGTTGAACCAGTTGGATGAAATGAGGCAGCAAGCAGAGGAGACCACAATCCTCATGCAAAAACAAAGGAAGCAGTGGCATGATGCACATATTAAGAAGAAGCAGTTCAAGGAAGGTGACTGGGCTTTACTTTTTGACTCTAAATTCAGAGATCATAAAGCCAAGTTCACCACCCATTGGATGGGCCCATATGAAATTATTCAGGCTTACGACAATGGTTCAGTCAATCTCAAAACTATTGATGGGGAAGGTCACTCCTTTACTGTCAATGGTCATCGCCTGAAACTATACACCAAGCCCATCAGCAAGCAAGATTTTCTCCATACAGTATCTCAGCAAAGAGAGGTTGAGGTATTGCAGCCCTCAGCTGCAGTATCACTGCCTTAGTTCATTTCCTTTCAATTTCAGAGTCAAAAAGAAATAAAAAATAATAATATAAAACTAAAAAAAAAACTAAAATATATATATATATATATATATATATATATATATATATATATATAGATATATATATATAAATTAATATATATATATATATATATATATATATATATATATATAAATAATGGGTTAGATGTGAAAACCAGCCTCTGGCACACTCTAACCCCGAATTCCTACTTGAAAACCAATTCGTTGGTGGGTATGAATTCTCTTTCTTTTGTTCACTGTTTGATTTATCAACTGAATCATGACTTGAGGACAAGTCAAAATTTTAGTCGGGGAGAGAGGCATCAACATTTTGTTCTTTTATCTCTCCATTGTAAATTCTTAAAGATTTCTTATCCTATCTCTTTTGTAAATTTCCAAAACAGCTTGTTCTAGCATTCCAGACTTCAATAAATAAGCTGGTTTGTCATTGTTTTATCTCAGAGGGACCTGGTTATAAAAATTATGCAGGGGGACCTGTTCTATCCAGACGACTATGCTACCAACACCAGCAGTAATGGGACCTGTTTAAGACACCTAGAAGGGACCTGTTAAAGGGATTGTCACCTTAGATGGCTACTTCAACAAAGTTTCATCAAGTTTCTACAAGGATTTGGGCACCAAGACTCCATCAAATGCCCAAGTTCAATGAACCTGTATACATATAAGGAGCTACATGAACATCTTCAAATTTTTCTCAAGGGACCTGTTGCATTTAATCTTTCACAAGGGACCTGATGCATTCAATCCTTCTCAGGGGACCTATTACAACAAGCAAAAGAACAGTCAAAAAGGGACTAGTCCTACTCAGCATGTCAATACAACAACAACCAACAAAAGAGTAATATGTTTCTTATTCTTAACATTTAATTTCTTAGATTAATTTTTAATGTAAATTTGATGACTGTGACTGTTATGATCGATTTCAAGGACACCTACATTTTCCATCATCCCTTATCCCACTGATTCTTATCATTTTTTTTCATACTTCAACCTATTCATACCTCTGAACCCATTACCAACACATCAACCTTGTCATGCTAAATGCATCCTACAGCCATACCAACATCTTCCATTTGACTGAATGCCAACTGAAACAGGACACATGGTGGATTGTGTTTTTAAATAAAAGGGGAAAGAAACAAATGTAAAGCGGCCTATTCATTGTATTCCACATGGCCAAATCATGACTCCACCACCCGACGTAGCCAAATGATTCAAGGGACTCCCCGAAATCATACCCAGCATTGCATATACGCCTTCAGCGCTCTTATGGTGACATCTATACAAGCGGTACAGCACTCCTCTGTTCTAAAAAATGAATACGCTATGAAGTAAGTACAGCTGGTTATCCCACCATCATTTTTGGTTATCTTATGTTGGGATTTGATTTCTCGTGACTTCCACAGTAAGAATCAGAAGCAGTGAGCGCCGAAGGAAATATTATCATATGGTTTTGACAAGAACCGGAAGCAGTGAGCGCCGAAGAAAATATTACCATTTGGGTTCGACTTACATAGTGAGGATTGGAAGCAGTGAGCGCCATAGAAAGGGAAACATAACCACTCGGTTTCTACTCCCACCAAAGTCATAAGACAGTCGACTGACTGAGCATCATATTAAGGGAGCGACACACCAGGTAACAAATTGAAATTTCTTTGTTAAAATTGCAAGACATAAACAGAGAAGGGTTAGAGCACGACCCTCTGCCACTATGACTAATAGGGTCGAGCCGAGTGTGTTCGACAGTTCTCAATATTATGAAGATTGCATTGCAATTCTTAGAGAGATACAGTGGTTACCATTTTTAGAAAAATTTCATGGAAGTAATGAAGAGGTTACCAAACAATTTTCTTTCACCTTCAATGGAGAAAAAGCCCTGATAGGTAACTTCTCATTCAGGGTTTCAGAGGTTACTATAGCTCAGTCAATAGGGATTAGTCCAGAAGGGGAGAAGTACTTTAAAACAAAGAAATTTAAAGAGAAATCGTGGACACAGTTTATGTCTAGATCCAGAGTCTCATCAGTTAACTGGAAGAAAGGTGTTCCAAGAAGTTGGTTGATGCATCCCTGGGATGAGATGGTCTATATCCTTCAAAAATTCATAACCTGCGAAGGCCGTTACAGTATTGTTTATCTATACCATATTAAACTACTGCTCCACTTGAAGAAACAATGTGTTATCAGTCTACCATATTTTCTATTACAAAGCTTAACCAAGATATCCAAGACCATCCAGAAGCAGAAGGGAAATGAAGACAAGAGCCTATATCACTTTGGCTTAATTAAAATTCTTATTGAGCATGAATTGTAGAGAAGAGGGAAACCGTGGAAAGAGTTCCTAGCTGCTAATCAAATTAGAGATGAGGAAGACAAAGAAGAAGTGCAGGAGGACTCAGGGTTCATGAAGGATATTGATGAAGAAATCCCAGTATCCAAAGCTAGCAAGGCACCTCTACCTGTGGGCAGCATAAGGACTAGGAACATGAGAAAGGAAGATGCTAAGAGGGCAGAACAAGATAAAATTTTCACCACTTACTCACGAAGAACAAGGAGGACACCAAAAGCCCAGTTACAAGAAGACCAGCTTGAATCCAATGCACCTGCACAAATGGATGTTGAGAGCGGTGACCACTCACCACCAGGGCTAGGAGTTGATATAGAGGTAGAAAGCAATAATAGGCAGGAAAAATGTTCACCACCTCCCATTAAGAGACAGAAGAAATTGGAAAAACAAATTGAAGAACTAAAGGAAGAGCTCATGGAGGCTAATATGCTACAAAAATTTATCAAGAGAGAAAATGAAATGCTCCGAGCGCAGAGTAAAGAAACTCAAAAGAAGAATGAAAAGTTAAGGGAGAGAATCAGTGAACTGGAGGCTGAGCAAACGGAGATTTCTAACTGGGCCACTAAGTGGTACAATCAGAAGAAGACCCTCAAAGAAAAATACAAAAGATTAAAGCAGGAGCTCAAGGGTCAGAAAGATACCCAGGTGAAAAAGAATGTGGACACATTGCTAAAGGCAACAGAGATCCAGGCAGGGACAGAGTTCAAGGGAAGCACTTCGGGGTTAGCATGAGGACATGCTAATTCCTTAAGTCGGGGAGAGATGTTGGTACCATCCCATGACCTCCTTTTTCCTCCTAAAACATATCATTTGCCTATTCCTTTTCATCATATATCTCTTAGAATCCTTGAAAATTGATTAGTTAATAGTTCTATAGTTATTAAAATGCATTGAAATTGATTTAGGAGTTTTATGTTAAAGAATTAGAAGTTTTTGGTAAAATGGTTACAGGAAGTTCCAACATCCTGTAATTAGCTCATTGTTTGACATGTGGCACAACAGCTGGGCTAGAGCGAAAGGTATGGATGAAAAGTAGAATGTCCAAGCATGGACGAATACCTATCCTACAGCAGAATCGACCCTCCTACATGCGCGGTCAACACAGGTCAAAGCATGGCACACTGGCGACAAAGGCAGCAACAGCAGAGCATTCTAATTTGATTTAGTTTTTTTTCTTTTTGAAATCAGTTTAGGATGGAAACATTTTAAAAATCTCGATGTAGTAAAAGCGGCAACAACCATATCATGTATGTACATTCGTTTTTGAAATGTGTTGTAAAAAGACATATGTAAATACAGTTCGGTGTAATGAACAATGGTTAATCGTTGTATCATTTTCGAAATAGAGTTTTTGAACTTAATATTAAGAATCCAGTTACAGTCACGACCCTTGTCTTGTGCGTTGATTTGATAACCGGTTGAATACCATCCAGTATACCTCTGGAACGCGGACGGGCCCTGCGTTAAACTGGTATACTGTCCTTTTCGTTTTATTCGCACTTAGGGTATTATATGGTTTGCACAATAGTTAAGATTGGTTTCCGATTTCAATAGTTAGGATTGGTTATTGACTTTAATCGAATGCATATGGTTGTGTTTGTGATAATGCTTGAATAGCCCATCGCTGAGATCGTGAATCGTGTCCTGTAAGGGATTCGATCCCTGTGTTGTCTTTTAAAGCAATGTCATGAACTTTGTTTTCATTTCAAAATCTGTTTATGATCTCTGTATATTTTTATCTTGCATAAATATTAGTGAATGCTGGGTGTTTGCTGAACAAGGGTTTTATGTATAATGTCTCTGTAAGGAGATTGAAATCTTGGTTTGCAGTGATACACAGTGTTTAATTTCAGTGTTTAATTTGGTAAATGAATTTAATGACAGTATTATAATCAGGTATATTAGCAGAGAGACCTGAGTGTTTGGATGATCGGTAACATACCCCAATCTTCCGTAAAGAAGTTCTGTGACCTACATCATAACCACTTAGCTAATAATCCTTTATGTCTATATACTTTAGACGCATGCCTCTAAGCTTACGCATCCTGGTCGATAATAAATATGGTCTAGTCTAGTACCCTAGATAGAACACTACACCATGTTTTCATCTGTTTAAGGAGAATCCTTGAAAGATTCTTGCTCTCCTTAGCTTCTCATCAGTCAGATCTAGCCATTCATTATCTTTAAAAGCATCAAGACAATTGCCTACCTTGCCCCAAGTAGACCTCTGCAAAAACTGTGTCTCATCCCCACACCCAAAATTGCCTTTTCGTTTGATTCAACAAAAACCCTAAAAATCAACCTCAAACTCCTTGTACTTCATACCTAGCCTAAGATCAACTGCAAATTTAGTCATCTCGAGCCTCATCATTTACCTTTTGCCGATATTGACCAGGAGAGAGCCCTCTCCTATCCTCGTAGGGCTAGCTACGAGGCTGAGCGTGGTTTGATGTGGACCTAGAACCTTGTCTTTTCAGCCTGAGACAAATCTAGGCTCTAACATAGCCTTGTGAGAAAGGTGAAGGTGCAGAGTAACAATTTTTCTTCCATCAAGATATTGTAAAATGCTCTAAATTTTCCATGTTGTCAAAACTCCATGAATTAGGAAAAAAAAATTATAGCCATTAGATAGCAATAAGAAGGATTTCAACAATCCTGTGCATCTCAATTTTTGATAGCTAGTAGCAATGACACTCTTAAATAATCACCTGCATTATAGAAGAACTTGTTGCTACTATATGAACAAGTCAATGTATTGGATGCCACTAGGTGTTTGTCAATGTCAAAGTAGAGAGAGAGCTTTGATATGCCTTTTGAATGCTTGATGTGATTAAATGGAGAATGCTTGTTATTCCCTGTAGTTGCTTGGCTTCTTTATACTTCCTAGCTTGGTTTCTTGTTATTCCTAGATTTATTCCCTATTTTCATAAGTCTGATAAAGATTGGGGACATCTTGATACTAAAGAATTATTGCCTCTTGTTTTGCATGTGACTTTGAAAGAGCTTTCTTAGTTTCCTTTTCTCCTCTTCCCAAGTGCCCAGTCCCCATCCTAACTTTCCCATCTTACATACTTACTGTTTTATTGTGTTTAGGTTTATATTTGGGGTTCAATATTCAGACCCTTTCACTAGATATTAACGCTGTTAGATTCAACCCCTTCAAATGGCTAGCCATTTTCACACAAATGATTCAATCTCTCACCAACGGTCCGACAATAATTGATTGTGATTCGCAAAAAGATTTCAAACCTTTCTATAGGAAATTCCTGTAGCTAGTGTCTACCGGAATCACAGTTGTAGAACCAATTACCAGAGCTACACACATACAAATTTTTGTGTGTATATTCACACTCAAATGTCATTCATCACACATAAATTGCTCTAGCATGTAAATTGTTAGCATCCATCTGATCAGATCTTATTCCATTTGCATAGGCTGCTAGAGGTATTGGATTGAGGGGCCCAATTGAAGTTTCAATACATCAATGTTCACATGCTATGGATTTGAAGGAATGTGCAAGATTAAGTAATTACTAATGTTCAATTGACAGAGCATAGCAACTAGAAATGTGTAAACTTCCTTAGTTGTCCTTGATGTGTGAAAATAATTGAGGCCTGTGAATTATTTTGTTTCAAACATTGGACTCCTATGTAGATATTACTTGGCAAGGAACAAAATGCTTCCAGCAGACCCCGAACTTGGCCAGTTGCAAATGGGACAAGTAATTTATTTATTTCTTACACCTTAGAAGTTTGATTTTGAAATTGCATGATTATATTTTTCAATAAACGTATTATAGTTATAGACAGTTATTTTTCCAGATGCCACTTATAAAGATGATAAATTCACTCTTCCAGATGGAACACATATTTTCACCATACAAAAACTTACCTGGGTTATAGAGAAAAATTTTCTCCTGGCAACAATGTTTTTCTACCTATTTTATTTTCTAGGTTACCAAGTTTCACATAGGGGTTCGGATATAGATCCATCAGGTTTTTGAAAAGCTAGGTTTTGGATTTCTCATGAATAAGGTTCTATAGGCTAAGATATTTTGGAGATTCTACTCAGTTAAGGATAAGCTTTGGAGAAACATTCTAAGAAGCATGTAGTTTATATGACAATATCACACTGGAGAGGTTTTATTGCTACCTGATTCATGTCTTGTCTATTATTTGAGATTCCTTGAAATCTTGTGATGGAACTATCCAACCTTAGAAATTTGACTCTTGGAAGACCCTAAATTCTTCTAGGAATGTTTAGTGTGAAACACAATCTCCTTTGTCTGTCCCTTCATGTGGATCATGTTTTTGACATACCTTGAATTAATTTAAATGAAACTGAGTATCTATATCCATTGTTAATTGGTATCAGAGAAGAACAAGAAAAATCAACATCTGACAAGATCAAGAGAAAGAGAATAAAATCAATCAAGCAATCCATAACGTATAATGTATGAAGCCAAAAAGAAAGGGCTTTACATGGAATTATTGATGAAACGCAAATACATTAAAGAGTTTTACCTGGATTTGCTAGATTTGGAGAAAGTGCTAGGGAAATATCAAATTTAGGAGAAAGTAGCTAGATCTATTAAATAGGGAGAAAACACCCACCTGTTTGATCAAGGCCTTACTCCCAACCTCCCTAGAAGATTATTTCCTACTACAGTTGTTTAAAATTAACATTATACATTCAAAGGAGTAATCATTTGACAAGGAATTAGAATGTAACAACGTAAACTTTGAAACGAGAACTGATATTGTTACCCATTTCGTAGAGATAGCAAAAAATTGACCTGATTTTGAAAAGAGGCGATACAGAACACACATATTTTTTAGAGCATAGTTTTTGGCACTTTAAATAACTGATATGATTACCCATTTCGTAGGGGTAGTAAAAACGTGACCCGATTTTCAAAAGTGGTTAAGCATAATACACTTCTTTTTGTTGGGAGCATATTTTTGACATTTTAAATTTTCTTATGTATCAAATATAAATGTTTGTTTTTAAATACTAGTGATTTTCACACTGATTTTGAAACGTGTAGATGCAACGTGTTGATACAGCATACCTTTTCTTTTAGAGGGCTTATTTTTCACACTTTAAAATTTATTATGTCAAATTTTTTTTTTTTAATTATGATTACTTAACGAATTTTCAAGTTGTTTTTTTTTTTTTTTTAAATGTTGACTAGTTAAAAAAAAAAAAACAAATATAACAAAAGACAAACAAACAAAAAAATATTAAAAAAAAAATTATCTCATAAACCATAAAAGAATTTGGAGAAAAAAAAAAAAAAAAACAAAAAAAAAAACCAAAAAAACAAACAAAACAAAACAAAATTAAAAATATATATATATATATATATATATATATATATATAAAGTTAAGCAAGTAAAAATAGCAAAAAAAAAAAAAAAAACATTAACAAAAACTAGGAAAAATTTTTAAAAACAAACTAGATTAAACAAAAATAGAAAATTAACCAAAAAAAAAAACTAGTAAAATTAATATTAAACACATTTAAAAAAAAACTAAAAAAAAAAAGAAGAAAAATTTAAAAATATATGTCTTTTCAAAAAAGAAAAGAAAAGAAGTTAATTAATTAAAAAACATTTTAAGCTTATAAAAAAAAGTGTTTTTGATTTAAAAATAAAATATAAAAAACAAAAATAAAAATTATTAAACTTTCATGGCTTATTTAAAAACAAAAAAATTAAAAAAAAATTGAATTTAAATTTTTTTTAAACAATTTTTTTTTTTTGTTTTTTAAATTTTGTTTTTATTTAAAAAAAAAAAAACGAAATTCTTAACGCCCATGGTTGCACCACCACATGGCGGCGGGCGGGCCGTAACGGCCCACCCACTGCCCGATGGTGGTGCAGTCGTGGGCGGAGGGCTGCGTGCTGTTGGGCGATTCTCAGAATCACCCAACGGCCCTCCCGCCGCCTAGTGGTGGTGCGGTTGTGGGCAGAGGGTTGCGTGCAGCCCGTCCGCCCATGGTCGTGCCACCACCGGCCAGCGGGTGAGCCATGAGGCGATTCTCGGAATCGCCCAACGACCTCACCGCCACCCAGTGGGGGCGCGGCCGTGGGCGGAGCGCTGCACGCATCCCCTCTACCCACGGCCATGCCACCACCGGGCGGCGGTCAAGCCGTTGGGCGACGCGGCCGTGGGCGAAGGGCTGCACGCATCCCCTCCATCCACGGCAATGCCACCACTGGGCGGCAGTCGGGCTGTTGGGCAATTCTCGGAATCGCCCCATGGCCCGGAGAATCGCCCAATGGCCTGCTCACCGCCTAGTGGTGGCGCGGACTGGGCATTAAGAATTTCTTTTTTGTAAATAAAAACAAATTTAAAAAAATGAAAATTTTTTAATAATTTTTTTTTTAAATAAAATACAAAATTTTGTTAAAAAAAAATAAATTTTAAAATTTTTTAAATATTTGTTTTTAAATAAACAATGAAAATTTAATAAAACAAAAAATAATTTTTTTTTTTTAATCAAAAACACATTTTTTTACAAGTTTAAAATGTTTTTTAATTATTTTTTTGTTTTTAATATGAAAAGACATATATTTTTAAAATTTTCATATATATATAATAATTTATTTATTTTTTTTAATTTGAGTTTATTTTTGTTGTTTTAATTTTAATTTTTTTTTTTTTTCTATTTTTACTTACTTAACTTTATATATATATATATATATATATTTGCTTTTTTTTTTCAAATTCTTTTATGGTTTATGAGATAAATTAAATTTTTTAACATTTTTGTTTTTTTATCTTTTTTATATATATTTTTATATTTGTTTTTTTAAGTAATCAACATTTTAATCTTAATTTCACTAGTTTTTTATTTTTTTTGTTAATTTTCCATTTTTTTAAAATCTAGTTTGTTTTTAGTTTTCAATTTTTTTATAGTTTTTTGTTAATGTTTTTTTAATTTTTCTATTTTTACCTACTTAATTTTATAGTTTTTTAAATGTTTTTTTTTCCTTTTTCTTTTCCCAAATTTTTTTATGGTTTACATATTTGTTTTTTTTTTCCCCAGTTTTTTTAATTTTTTTTTACTATTTTTTTGTTTATAATTTGTAATTTTTTTTTAGTTTTTAATTCTTATCTTTTATAGGTTAATTCTGTTTCTCTTTTTTTTTTTACATTTTTATGATTGATTATTTTTTATTTTTTATTTTTTAATGTTTTGTTTTAAGTATATATTTTAATTTGTTTTGTTACTTTTTTTTTACCCTTTTTTTGTTTTGTGTTCTTTCTTTTTTCTTTTTCTTTTCTATTCTTTTTTTTTGAAATTTTAATGTTTTTCAAGGTCATGATAAAATATTTTACGCCATTATTTCGAAATTTCGAAATTTTACCCTTGAAAAAAATGTTATCCCAGCATCAACACTTTTCGTTTTGAGGGTGTTTTTTTGACAAAATTTACCATTTAAAAAAAAGTGTTATTCGAACATCAACACTTCGTTTTGAGGGTGTTTTTTGGACAATTTTTGCACAAAAAATTGGTTTTCATCGCCATTTTTAAAACATGTTGAAAATTTACCCTAGGAACTTGGAAGAAAAACAAAAAAACAAAAAAAGAAGAAGAAGAAGAAAAAAAAAGAAGGGTATTATTCCAGCATCAACACTTTTCGTTTTTAGCACTGTTTTTGATGTTTTTACGGGGTTTTTTGGCAGAGTTCCTGTTTTGAGTTTATAATTCCCATTTCAAAGTTTACATTATTATGTTGAGGCCTTTGGGGTACAATTCAAAGAATTTTTGTTATTTCCTATCCTTGAGAAGATTCCAGAGTTTTCAAAGAACTTTTGTTACTGCCTATCCTTGAGAAGATTCCAGAGTTTAGATTAGGCAGGTTTCTGTTTGCAGGTCTTACCAGTAATTCCTAAGTTCACTATTGTATCCTTGGGGGAGTGATTCAGAATTTTGTGGTGTCAAATAATAAAATTCAGACATTGCAACATAGATTGACAGTGTGTTTTTAAGAACAGATTAATTTTTGTTCAGGTGTCTGGAGTCTGTACAGGTTCAAGGTGTAGAAGAATTGTCATATGGAAACCCAAGTTTGAAATCTGCTTAGGTCAGAACCCTAGTCAAAACTCTGTTTTTGGACAGAGTAGGACAAACTAAGTGTGGAGTGTTGTGGAGTGGACTGAGTTATTGGGATGAAGTGAGTCAAAAAAATTAGTGAGTCAGTGCTGATGGTGTGCAACAATGAGGAGATGAATGAGGATGATTTTTTTTTAGAAAATTTTCCAAACTTTTACTCTTTTTGTGAAGAAGATAGAGTGGTGTGAAGTCTGATGGATGAATTGGTGCTACAGAGTTTGTCGGGGTGTGAATGAATGGACTTGGACTCCTTTTGGTAACTGACCTAGGAAAAGATGAACATGGAAAGCTACATGCAATTCCTAATCAAACCTACCACACTATTCTCTGAATTTTTGAAAGAATAAAAGGAGTTTTTGGTTCGGACTATTCACTGTAGTTGAGACCATAACCTTCTCTTTTCTTATATGATTAATCCGAAACAAACTAGTTAAAATGACATTGATAGGATCATTATAGGCCCTTCTCTCTTGAAAATTTTCACCTTCACCATGTTGGCTCTGGAATAATTACTCGTAGAAAAGAACAACTTGGAATAATTTCTCAAATAAGACTCTGTAAAGTGGCTAAAGAAACATGGAGATCAATAGATATGCATAATAATGAGTAGTTTCCTGTGAGTATCCTAAATGGAAAGTGGTGCCAAATAAAGTATTCTCTAGGTACTCACAATGTTGTGAGCTATTTAACACAATATATATCCTCAAATATCTCATGTTGGATGGAAAGAACATTAGGGTCTTGAAAGATTGACATTTTCTTGTGTGGTGTTTACACTTCTTGCAATTTTTGCAATGGTACTTGTGTTTTCCATCAAGTTGTGAAAATAAGAACAAAAGGATTATTTTTATGAAATCAACATACTACATTTCAGGTATCGATTTCATTCTTGAATCTTTTGCAATGTCTGAAAGATTTTTTGTTTGTTTGGGCCATTTTAAGGATGTTATAAAGCACACATATGCCTGTATGATATTTAGATGTCTCTTTAAACAATCATCATACTACCTTTCAGGTATCTTCTTTTGCATTTCCCAAAGACTTTCTTTATTTGATTGGGGAGCGATTATTTATTCACTAATATCTTATTGTTATTAGGCCAAGGCAACTCATGAAGTATTTTTTATCAAAAGAATCACCAACAATTTCACCTTGGGATTTTTCTTACGCTGCAAAACCTTAATCGGTTTCTTGTAGGATGTTTGAGCCCTCGATTATCCTTTTATATTGTGGAGATTTTATCTTATCTTTATACATGCCATTATACTGTGCTTCTTGGAAGAGTTAGACCTTGTCATCTACAGAAGTATCATCAACATCAACTGCTTCAACGGTTCAGGTTTTCTGATCTTTTTTTTCAAGAATTAGTCAAATTGTGATGTTTTTGCACATCATTTTTGGTTTAAAGTTTTATTTCCTCTATTATAAAAACTAGCTATACTCCTTTTGAATGTATGCTACCCAAAAAATTACACCACCAACTCTAGCTTCAAACCCTGTAGAAGTTGCATCCCCAGTTGTGTCTCAGCCCCTAGCTGTGTGAGTCAGAGAATGCCCATGTTCTATTTGTTCTTAGTATTGGAGATCATACTTGTTCAATTATATTAGAGATGTTTGTTGTTGAGTAATGAAGTGATAGTATTCTTGTACATATGAAGTTGATGCACATGTACAATTGTAAATGTCTTGTGATATTTTTGATAAACAGGGTTCCTACAATTTTCGTGTCATCTGTCGAGACTACAACAATGCAACAAGTGCACTCGGAAATAATTTCTTAGTTATAAGAAGTTCATATTTACATATTCATTAGTCTCAACTTTTCAAACCTTGTTTCTCCTTCCATATACATTCTCTTGTCATGTTGATAAAGCTTCTTATATTTTCATTGTAATTTTGTCTTGTCACAGAGAAAATGTTGATCCATATTGTGAGGCAGCATCAATATTAGTAGCTGGTAGTATCCTTGAATAGACAATCCAATAGATTCTTGATATGGATGGGGGTAGCTGGGACAAAGACACATGTGTTCGTGCACTTAGAGTATATTATGATAATCCTGAGCGTGTTGTTGAGTATTTATACTTTGTAAGATTAACTACTTTGAAGTTTGGAAGATACTTTGGGCTGTAGTTTTTAGTATATCACAAAATTTGTGGTGATGCTAGTTCTATCCATTTACACAAAAAAATTTTATATCTTGTAGCGAATTCCCGAGAGAGCAGAAATTGTTATTCCTGTTGCTCGCTCCCCGCCCTCAAATCTAGGTGCTACTAATTAGGGTACAAATACTATCATAGCAGGTGAATCTGATTTGGCTAAGGAAAAACTCCATTTTGTGGACCTAATGCTGCTCCATTAACTATGTTTCCATAGGTGATAATTTTTCAAGATATTTAGTTAATATATGTTTCATCATATTTTGAAATTAGGCACTAGCTCATTTTTGAGTTAAATTTTTCTTCCATTTGTAGGGTCTTCTTGATTTAGGTTGACATCCATAATATTGTTCATCTTTCTCCACTCTACTTTGTAGGAAAGGCACTTGACTTGGCTTTGCACTGCACCACCAAAAATATCTTTGATAATGTTGTCATGCACACCCTTTGATGCCTTACCTCCATGATTGTTCCATGATATATACAACTTAACACATACATCATTGCAAGCCCCAATCAAGTAATGGAGAAATTCATGAGCATTTTCCTACCCCCTGAAATGTGTCGCAAACATCTCTTAAGAGCTTTGTATATTTATAGGAGCATCATGCAAAATGTCACATTTTAGAGACCTTGAGATCCACTTTTCCACCAATAAGAAGGGGCAATGGAAGTTTAAATATTTGCATACAAAGAAGCGTTAAATTATGAGGAAATAATGACCAAATGATTCATGAAAGTGAGACACTAAATCACACTGCCGAGATAGCATGCATTATCGAGATTTTTGAATCCCATGGGAAAGCTCCAAAAAAATGGTTGCTGCGACGTCATTTCCAACGCCATTTATGGCTCTCTTGAAACCCTAATTTCTGCATCTGCCATGCTATGTCTTATGATTATTGGATAGTTTCCATGGCTATTGTTTGTAGAATTTCCTGCAAATTCTCTACAAATCTACCTCTGAGATCTATGTAGAAAATATGACTGTAGATTAACTCTATAATGCAGTATACCAAAGAAAATAACTATAATCTACTTCTACTATCAAACTAGCGGAAGTTTAAAGATCAAGTTGAATCAAAGCTGAACACACATAACCATAAGAAGAAGAACCAATACACATGAAACACAGAAGAATACTCAAGGGAAAGCCTCAACTAAGAACCCCACTATCTATATTATCATACAAGGTGGAAATATCTCAGAATTACACAAAGCTTTAGTTCTCACAGCTAGCGAACTCTCAATACAATCCTCCTAGATGCTCACAGGTAATCAAAGCTTCTCACAAGCCTTCTCCTCTGCCCTCCAAGCCCCTATTTCCTCGCGCGGTTCCTCTAGGATGATCTCCTTCACCTAGTAGAACACTGCTCTAACACACTGTCAGAACTATGCAATCCTCAAGGAACCTTCCTCCTTCTACATGCATGAGTTTCCTTTATAGGAGAAAACATGCAACTGATAGTACATTGTCCCTGTCTTTAATCTCAACTAGGTCTTTCTCAGAATAGACATGCATGAGTTAATGATGAGAGAATCTTCAGTTATCTGGAGTACACTAGTTGGATGCATGCATGCATTAACTAACTGAACTCACAATTAGTTCCTTAAACAGTTTGGAACTAATCTAACTGGACTTAAGTTAGTAAACTTTAAGCTAACTAATTACAACTCAAATACAACTCAACCTTATCTCCTTAATTAAGGGATAATCTCCTTAATTTAAGGGATAACTGTTGCATGACTTCACAAAGACTTCTAACTTGAATTTCTCCAACTAATTAATCCATAATGAATTAATTAATTATTTCCAAGCAGCTGGTGAGACTAAATTTAAATTTTAATTCAAGGACAAATTAAAATTGGAATTTCTGGACTCTATTTTTATCATTTCTTGTTTTTATTTTCAACACTCCCTCCCAACAAGAAAGGAATTCAACTCAATCCCAATCTTGAACCTTTGGAATGTTCTGCATGCAAAAATTCTCTCTAGTGTTGTTGCTCTAGCAACTCCAGAAAGAAAAAGGAAAAAAAAAATCCAACTTGAATTAGAATGATGCCTCTGTCATCAAAGTCTCTGATTACTATTACCTCTATTGACTAAAAACTCTGCTCTTCTATTGACTTAGACTTTCTGCATTGTTGTCAATCCTTCTTTGTGCTCTTTAGTATCTGACTGCTCTAGCCTCTGTCACTTTAATCTCTGACTACATCAATCCCACTGATTGCTCCCGCTACTATGTACTTTTGGCTCCCGTAGTAAGGTATGATCCATGAGATGAAACCTCTCAATGGACCCTGCCCAATTTCAGAACCTTCTTGGGGCTATCACTTCACATCGCCCCACCTCACACCTAGAGGTATGGCTGCATGTGCTCCCTCTACCCACTTAGCTCGGAATTTCCCCCTACTGGACGTCTCTGCATGAGTGGATGCCTCCACTTAGTCTCCTCTCAGCATCTCCAATTTTGGCTCCTCCACAATTGTCTGAGACTTCTTCTGGGGCTGCATGTTGAGAGGTAATTTACTCTCCCTCTCAACCACCAAGTCTCTAACACTTGCCTTGCTCCTCAAGGCTTTTCATGCATCTTGAACGTCAAGAGCATACAGGTTCTTAACTCGTGAACCGATCTATTTCACCTATCCCATGGTGATGTGTCTAAGGAAAACCTTTCCCTTATTAAAAGCAACATTGTAGCGTTTTCCCTCCAGGATCACGATCGATACCAAATTATTCTTCATTCCAGGCACATACTTCACATCTATCAAGGTGATAAGAGCTCCAAGCTCCCTCTGAAAAGCAACCGTCCCACTCTTGAAACACTATACCTTTCATCATCACCCATCTCTATGCACATCTTGAGGTCTTTCTTCTCCATGGTACTGAATAAACTTTTATCGTCGGTCATGTGGAATGAGGCTCCACTGTCAAGATACTAACCACAACCCATCATCGATGACACCATGCATGCGATGAGGGTAAAGTCCATCTCAAACGAAGAGGCTAATACCTCACCTTCAAATCCTTCTGAGGATCCCTTCTTGGACTTCTTCGATGGGCAATTAGTTGCATAATGACCCAGTTCATGACAATTAAAGCATCTCACTTTAGACTTGTCAACCTTCTTCCCTCCATGAGAAGAATTCGATTTGGAATGAGAATACTTCTCCTTCCCTTTCCTTGCCTTACTTGTTAATGCTAGATTTTCTTCATCATCCTTGGATGAAGAACCATCTCGTGTGCTCCTCCTGATGTCCTCCTGCATGAGATCTGACCATAGTCGTTCCCAATCTAGAAATTTCTCCCTTCCATTCATAGAGTCTTGGTAGCTATTCCAGCTCTTTGGAAAGCCAAGGAGAGTGAGGCTCACCATATCATCATCAGTAGTAGTTATTCCCACACTGCTAAGCTCATTTCTGTAAGTGGTGAGCTTGTTTAGATATGTGGAAATAGTATCGCAGTTCTCCATCTTGATTCTTTGAAGCTTATCCTTGAGCGCCAATTTCCTCTAGTCACTACTTTTCTAGTAGAGGTCCTTCAATGTCTTTAACATTGAATATGGAGTATCCTTCCCATGGAGACTCGAGACAATATGGTCTCAAACTCCCTCGAGGATGATCTGTCTCGCCCTCGCCACACACTTCTTCCACTCAGCCAACTCTTGTGCATTAGTTGAAGCTGGCTTTTGGATTTCTTGATCAATGAAGTCCTTGGAGTTGTTGTCTTCTAATACATCCTCCATGCGATCTTTCCATGCTATGTAATTGGAGCTACCTTCCAAGGCATACTTGAGTCTCAAGCCATAGAATGCCATTGACCAACCTGAAGTATGAGATGAATTTGATTTGCACCTGCAACCTCGAACTTCAAACTTTGAATTCTCTTCTCAGTATATTTTTCACAACTCTGATAACCTTTTCTCTGATACCATGTAGAATTTCCTACAAATTCTCTACAAATCTACCTCTGATATCTATGCAGAAAATATGACTGTAGATTAACTCGATAATGCAATATACCAAAGCAAAATACTATAATCTACTTCTACTATCAAACTTGTGAAAGCTTAAAGATCGAGCTGAATCAGAGTTGAACACACATAACCATAAGAAGAAGAATCAATACACATGAAACACAGAAGAATACTCAGGGGAAATCCTCAGCTAAAAACCCCACTATCTATATTATCAAACAAGGTGGAAATATCTCATAATTACACAAAGCTTTAGCTCTCACAGCTAGCCAGCGCTTAGTACAATCCTCTTGGATGCTCACAGGAAATCAAGCTTCTCACAAGCCTTATCCTCTTCCCTCCAAACTCCTATTTCCTTGCGCAATTCCTCTAGGATGATCTCCTTCACCCAGTGGAACACTGCTCTCACACACTACTCTAGCACACTATCAGAACTGCACAATCCTCAAAGAACCTTTCTCCTTCTACATGCATGAGTTTCCTTTATAGGAGAAAACATGCAATTGATAGTACATTGTCCCTGTCTTTAATCTCAACTGGGTTTTTCTCAGAATAGACATGCATGAGTTAATGATGAGAGTATCTTCAGTTATCTGAAGTACACTAGTTGGATGCATGCATGCATTAACTGACTAAACTCACAATTAGTTCTTTAAACAGTTTGGAACTAATCTAACTCGACTTAACTCAGAAAACCAAGCTAACTAATTACAACTCAAATACAACTCAACCTTATCTCCTTAATTAAGGGATAATATCCTTAATTTAAGGGATAATTGTTGCATGACTTCACAAAGACTTCTAAATTGAATTTCTCCAACTAATTAATACATAATGAATTAATTAATTATTTCCAAGCAGCTGGTGAGACTAAATTCGAATTTTAATTCACAATTTTAATTCAAGGACAAATTATAATTGGAATTTTTGGATTCTATTTTTATCATTTCTTATTTCTATTTTCAACATTGTTAAGCGAACAATAATGAGCATAGCAAAAAAAGCTTCTTCAACTTCTTCTCCTACTAAAATAGTTTGAATTTTGATTCATGACTAGGTCATCGTAGGTTCCTATATAGATAATTTGAACTACGAGAGTGAAGCCTTCATGTAGAATCCAGTCAACAAATAGAAAACCTATCAAAGTTTGATGCAATGTTATGTAATCTTATTAAAATTATCCTTCCAACCATCATTTCATCATATGAACCATTCTCCATCGCCACACATGCACTACTCTCCATCACCAACATACCCAGTAGTCATAATTTCATGAAATATTATGTCATTCAGGAATTTTATCACACATTTCATAGAATAGCTTCCTAACCTCGTCCAACAATATTTCCTTGCAATGACTGTCAAGTAGAGCACTGTATGTAATAGAATTTAGCTTATAACCTTTTCTTAACATCTCATAAATAGTCTCTTGGCATCCTTGAGATTACCTATTATGCATGATTCATTAATTAGGGGCTTCCATGTGAATGTATTAGGCTCATGACCTTTCTACAACATAACAATGTTCTAAAGGTTATGACGTTTGGAACATTACCCATCTACATTTATTTCTTGAAATATTTTGAATGTATCTTGCATACTTTCAATTACTTAACCAACAATCAATACTACAACAAGCATCAACTTATTCATATACTTGAGGGGACGATTGAGTCAATTTTTGTTGTTTCCTCTCTTAATGGATCCTTGGTGGGCTTTCTGGAGGCCATAATAATGCATACAACTATCAATATACCTCTCCTCTTTGCCAAAACTATGGACAAAAGTTCCCTTGATGGTCTTTGGTTTTGTTCTACCCTTCTATTCTTGCTTTGTGTTTGTGTGGGAATTAGGATATTGAAATAAAAGGACTTGTGCATAGTGAAGTGGCTCCACACTTATATGTAGGGGGGTGACCCTCCTCTACCTCTGATATTCTACCATGGGATCTTAATCTTATTGATTAAAACTATGAACTACACAGGAGCTCCTATATGGTGAATGTTCCATATGTGTATACCCACATGGGATTCTCATGCCCCTAACCCTCGAGATATCGATGCTGTCAACAAGTGGGCTACAAAAATGGGTCCTAGAACCATCCCATTTTTTTTCCAGTTTTCTTTTGGTGAGTATATTTACACCCCATTTACTCCCATTCCTCTAAATTTATAGATTTTGTTCTTTTGATTGAACAAATTCAATAATTCTAGATGAATGTAAGATTCCATGGCCTATTCCGATTTTGAGCATGTTTTCAATTACAAAACATAACAACATTACAAAACAAGAAATTGAGGGATTTGATGCCAAAGGAAGATCATAAGGACATTAAAGAAATTATAAATTACAAGAATGGATAGCTAGAGTTGGGTAAAATGTTACAGAAAGTGAAAGATTTCATCTATATTGATAATGTTTTAGGGGAAAAGGATCTCAACCGGCTTTGGCCAGAGAACATTAATAAAGAAATGGAGGCTAGTCTCCTTCTTATTGACCATGATCAAAATATCTGTAACCCATGCACAGTTAAAAGGAGGGAAGTCTATTATATGAAACACCTTCCTCGTACTGAAGCCATGACTCTTTTAAAGAAAGAAACGGACAAGGGGGGTGACAAAAAGAGACAAAGAGATTCTAGTCCATTGAATGAAAGCGAGTTGGATGAGATAGTAAACTTCTACGGTGGTATTCCAAAAATTTTAAAAGTGGTGGTGACATTCATAGTAGTGGCAGATAACCAAAAGAAAGATTTCCAATTAATGAAAGAATAAATATGAAATTGAAGGGTAAACAGTTGGAGAATACACATTGCTATGTTTTTTCTTATGACAATTTTCGTAAAGAATGAAAAGATCCATTTCTTGATATTTGCTTATTTTTCACAGGAAAGAATTGGGAAATCATGGACAATATTGTGGGAATGTCTAAACTGGATACTCTAGAAAAACATGCACTTGTAATGAAAGACGCAGATGGCCTTGTAAGTGTGCACGATGTCGTTTTGGGACTTGGTTGCCACAAGGCAAAGGAAAATAGGCTCAAATTCACCAATGCATATGAAATTAAGAAGTTCCTAAATCGCAAAGTAGACAAGGTAGGTACAAAATGTATGAATTTAAAAAAAATTACATTTTGTTTCGTATAATGTTTATAACTCTATATTTACTCAATTGTGTTTAATGCAGGACATTCAAAACATAAAGGGTATTTGGTTAAGTGGAAATAAGGATTAACTGTCTATACCTTCAGAAAAATAGACTTAATACCTAAGTCATTGAGAATTCTTCACCTTGGAAATTTAATACAAGTGGAAGGAACATGTAAATGGCCATTGGAAAAATTGATTTTTTTCCAAGGAGCAATTCCTTGTCTTCCAATTGATGTGAAGGAGGTAATAGGCTTGAAATATTTGAAAAATATTTGATCTATCAACACAAGGATCTGAAATTGTCTGAGGCAAGTCTCTGTCTTCTATTTTTCACCCTTTGAATCACGATAAAATGTGGTGTTTTCTTATTTCTAAATCAATTAATTATGGTTCACTTATACATAGCATAATTTGTAGATGCCATTCGATCTTAGACACGTGGAGTTTGATGGAAGGCTTTCCCATGCCTGTGAAATCTATTCGATGGATTTGGAATAATTTCTCAAATATGACTCTGTAAAGTGGTTGAAGAAACATGGTTATCAATAGATAAATACCAATGATAATTTTTATCCTTCACATATGAATAATAACGAGTAGTGTCATGTGAGTATCATGAATGGAAAGTGGTGCCAAATAGAGTATTCTCTAGGTACTCATAATGTTGTGAGCTATTTAACACAATATATATCCTCAAATATCTCAAGTTGAATGGAAAGAACAATATGGTCTTGAAAAATTGACATTTTCTTGTGTGTTATGGACACTTCTTGCAATTTTTGCAATCGTACTTGTTGTTTCCATCAAGTAGTGAAAAAAATAACAAAAGGATTATTCTTTATGAAATCAACATATTACATTTTGGGTATCCATTTCATTATTGAATATTTTGCAATGTCCCAAAGATGCTTTGTTTGTTTGGGCCATTTTAAGGCCGTTATAAAGTACACAGTCATCTGTATGATCTTTAGATGTCTCTTTAGACAATCATCATACTACCTTTCAGGTATCTTGTTTTGCATTTCCCAAAGACTTGCTTTATTTGATTGGGGAGTGATTATTTATTCACTAAGATCATATTGTTATTAGGCCAAGTCAAGTCATGAAAGTTTTTTTATCAAAAGAATCACCAACAATTTCACCTTAGGATTCGCCTTACGTTGCAAATCCTTAATCTGTTGCTTGTAGGATGTTTAAACCCTTGGTTATCCTTTTATTTTCTGTATATTTTATCTTACATTTATACATAGCATTATACTGTGCATTTTGGCATAGTAAGACCTTGTCAGCTACAGGGGAATCATCAACATCAACTGCTTCAACGGTTCAAGTTTTCTAACTTTTTTTTGAAGAATTAGTCAAATAGTGATGTTTTTGCACATGATTTTTGGTTTAATTTTGTATTTCCTCTATTCTAAAAACTAATGATACTTTTTCTTTCGAATTTAGCCTACCCAAAAGATTACACCACTAGTTCCAACTTCAAACCCTGTAGAAGTTGAATACCCAGTTGTGTCTCAGCCCCTCGCTATGTGAGTTAGAAAATTCCCATGTTCTATTTGTTCTTAATATTGGAGATCATACTTGTTCAAATATATTAGAGATGTTTATTGTTGAGTAATGAAGTGATAGTATTCTTGTGCATTTGAAGTCAATGCACATGTACAATTGTAAATGTCCTATGGTCTTTTTGATAAACGGGGCTCCTACAACTTCTGTGTCATCTCCTGAGACTACAGCAGTGTAGTAAGTACACTAGGAAATATTTAGTTATAAGAAGTTCATATTTACATATGCATTAGTCTCATCTTTTCGGACCTTGTTTCTCCTTCCATATACATTCTCTTTTCATGTTGATAAAGTTGCTTATATTTTCATTGTATTCTTGTCTTGTCACAGAGAAAATGTTGATCCATATGGTGAGGTGGTATCAGTATTAGGAGTTGGTAATAAGCTTGAACAAACAATTCAGTAGGTGATTGATATGGATTGGGGTAACTAGGACAGAGACACAGTTGTTCGTGCACTTAGAGCAGCTTATGATAATCCTGAGCGAGTTGAAGTTTGGAAGATACTCTGGGCTACAGTTTTTATTATATCACAAACTTTGTGCTGATGTTGGTTCTGTCCATTTACCCATAAATTTTTTATATCTTGTAGGGAATTCCCAAGACAGCAAAAATTGTTATTCCTGTTGCTCGCACCCCATATTCAAATCCAGGTGCTACTAATCAAGGTACAAACAATGTCATAGTAGGTGAATCTGATTTTTCTGAGGCAAAAGCTCCACCTGGTGGACCTAATGTTGCTCCCTTAAATCTGTTTCCATAGGTGAGACTTTTGCAACATATTTAGTTAATCCATGTTTCATTGTATTTTAAATTAGGCACTAGCTCATTGTTGAGTTGGATTCTTCTTCCATTTGTAGGTTCTTCTAATTTAGGTTGACATCCATACTATTGTTCATCTTTCTCCACTCTGCTTTGTAGGAAAGGCACTTGACTTGTCTTTGCAACACACCACCAAAAATATCTTTGACAATGTTATCATGCACACCCTTTAATGTCTTAACTCAATGACTGTTCCATGCTATATGAACATTAACACATACATCATTGCTGGACCTAATCAAGTAATGGAGAAATTCATGAGCATTTTTATACCCCCTGAAATGTGTCGAAATAGATCTCAAGAGCTCTCTATATTTATAGAAGCAACATGCAGAATGTCACATTTTAGAGACCTCGAGATCCACATTTCCACCAATAAGAAGGGGCAATGGCAATTTAAAGATTTGCATACAAAGAAGCGTTAATTTATGAGGAAAAAATTGACCAAACGATTCATGAAAGTGAGACACTAAATCACACTACTGAGATAGCATGCATTACCGATATTTTTGAATCCCATGGGAAACATCCAAAAAAATTGATTGTTGCCACATCATTTCCAACACCATTTATGTCTCTCTTGAAACCCTAATTTCTGCATCTACTATGTTATGTCTTATGATTATTGGATAGTTTTCATGGCTATTGTTAAGAAAAAAATAATGAACACAACAAAAAAAGTTTCTTTTGCTTCTTCTCCTACTAAAATAGTTTGAATTTTGATTCATCACTAAGTCATCATGGGTTCCTATATAGATAATTTGAACTACGAGAGTGAAGCCTTCAATTAGAATACAATCAACAAATAGAAAACATGTCAAGGTGTGACACAATGTTATGTAATCTTATTAAAATTATCCTTCCAACCATCATTTCATCATATGAACCATTCTCCATCGCCACACATGCACTACTCTCCATCGCCAACATACCCAGTAGTCATAATTTCATGAAATATTATCTCATTCACGAATTTCATCAAACATTTCATAGAATAGCTTCCTAACCTCATCCAACAAGATTTCCTTGCAATGATTGTCAACTAGAGCACTGTATGTAATGGAATTTAGCTTATAACCTTTTCTTAACATCTCATAAATAGTTTCTTGGCATCTTTGAGCCTACCTATTGTGCATGATCCATCAATTAGGGGCTTCCATGTAAAAGTGTTAGGATCATGACCTCTGTACAACGTAAAAATGTTCTAAATGTTATGAAATTTGGAACATTACCCATATACATTTATTTCTTGAAATATTTTGAATGTATCTTGCATACTTTCAATTACTTAACCAACAATAAATACTACAACAACCATCAACTTATTAATATACTTGAGAGGATGATTGAGTCCATTTTCTTTGTTTACTCTCCTCATGGATCCTTGGAAGCCATAATTATCCATAAAACTATCAATACACCTCTCCTATTTGCCAAAACTATGGACAAAAGTTCCCTTGATGGTCTTTGGTTTTGTTCTACCCTTCTATTCTTGCTTTGTGTCTATGTGGGCATTAGGATATTGAAATAAAAGGAGTTGTGCATAGTGAAGTGGCTCCACACATATATGTAGGGGGGTGACCCTCCTCTACCTCTGATATTCTACCATGGGAGCTTAATGTTATTGACTACAACTATGAACTACACAGGAGCTCCTATATGGTGAATGTTCCATATGTGTATACCCACATGGGATTCTCATGCCCCTAACCCTCGAGATATCGATGTGGTCATCAAGTGGGCTACAAAAAATGGTCCCAAAACCATCCCATTTTTTTTCCAGTTTGCTTTTGGTGAGTATATTTACACCCCATTTACTCCCATTCTTGTAATTTTATAGATTTTGTTCTTTTGATTGAACAAATTCGATAATGCTAGATGAATGTAAGATTCCATGGCCTATTCCGATTTTGAGCATGTTTTCAATTACAAAACATAACAACATTACAAAACAAGAGATTGAGGGATTTGACACCAAAGGAAGATCTTAAGGACATTAAAGAAATTAGAAATTACAAGGATGGACAGCTAGAGTTGGGTAAAATGTTACAGAAAGTGAAAGCTTTCATCTATATTGATAATGTTTTGGGGGAAAAGGAGCTCAACCAACTTTTTCCAGAGGACATTAATAAAGCAATGAAGGTCAGTCTCCTTCTTACTAACTGTGATAAAAATGATTGTAACCCATGCATAGTTAAAAGGAGGGAAGTCTATTATATGAAACACCTTCCCTGTACTGAAGCCATGACTCTTTTAAAGAAAGAAATGGATAAGAGGGATGACAAAAAGAGACAAAGAGATTCTAGTCCATTGAATGAAAGTGAGTTGGATGAGATAGTAAACTTATGCAGTGGTATTTTGAAAATTTTAAAAGTGGTGGCCGCATTCATAGTAGTGGCAGATAACCAGAAGAAATATTTTCAAATAATGAAAGAAGAAAATATGAAATTGAAGGGTAAACAGTTGGAGAATATACAACGTTATGTTTTTGCTTATGACAATTTTTGTGAAGAATGCAAAGATCCATTTCTTGATATTTTCTTATTTTTCAAAAGAAAGAATTGGGAAATCATGGAAGATATTGTGGGAATGTCTAAACTGGATACTCTAGAAAAAAGTGCACTTGTAAAGAAAGATGCAAATGGCCTTGTAAGTGTGCACGATGTCATTTTGGGACTTGGTCGCCACAAGGCGAAGGAAACTAGGCTCAAATTCACCAGTGCATATGAAATTAAGAAGTTCCTAAATCACAAAGTAGACAAGGTAGGTACCAAATGTATGAATTTAAAAAAAATACATTTTGTTTCATATAATGTCTATAACTCTATATTTACCCAATTGTGTTTAATGCGGGAAATTGAAAACATAGGATCTTTGATTGAGTGGAAATAAGGATTTATTGTCTATACCTTTAGAAAAAATAGGCTTAATGCCTAAGTCGTTGGGAATTCTTCACCTTGGAAATTTAATAGAAGTAGAAGGGACATGTAAACGACCATTGGAAAAAATGATTTTTTTCCAAGGAGTAATTCATTGTCTTCCGATTGATGTGAGGGAGGTCACAGGCTTGAAATATTTGAAAACTAATTGAGCTATCAACCCAAGGATCTAAAACTATCTGAGGCAAGTCTCTGTCTTCTATTTTCCACCCTTTGAATCACGACAAAATGTGGTGTTTTATTATTTCTAAATCACTTAATTATGGTTCACTTATACATAGCATAATTTGCAGATGCCATCTGATCTTAGAGATGTGGAGTTTGATGGAGGGCTTTCCCATGCCTGCGAAATCTGTTCGAAGGATTTGGAATAATTTCTCAAATACGACTCTGTAAAGTGGTTGAAGAAACATGGGAATCAATAGATAAATACCAATGATAATTTGTATACTTCACATATGCATAATAATGAGTAGTGTCCTCTAAGTATCCTAAATTGAAAGTGGTGCCAAATATAGTATTCTCTAGGCACTCATAATGTTGTGAGCTATTTAACACAATATATATCCTCAAATATCTCAATTTGAATGGAAAGAACATCAGGGTCTTGAAAGATTGACATTTTCTTGTGTGTTATGAACACTTCTTGCAATTTTTGCAATTGTACTTGTTGTTTCCATCAAGTAGTGAAAATAAGAACAAAAGGATTATTTTTATGCAATCAACATATTACATTTCAGGTATCCATTTCATTATTGAATATTTTGCAATGTCCCAAATATTCTTTGTTTTTTTGGGCCATTTTAAGGTTGTTATAAAGCACACAGTCATCTGTAGGATCTTTAGATGTCTCTTTAGACAATCATTATACTACCTTTTAGGTATCTTGTTTTGCATTTCCCAAAGACTTACCTTATTTGATTGGGGAGTGATTATGTATTCTCTACGATAATATTTTTATTAGGCCAAGTCAAGTCATCAAAGTTTTTTATCAAAAGAATCACCAACAATTTCACCTTAGGATTCTCCTTATGCTGCAAATCCTTAATTTGTTGCTTGTAGGATGTTTAAACCCTCGGTTATCCTTTTATTTTGTGTAGATTTTATCTTATCTTTATACATGACATTATATTGTGCTTCTTGGCAGAGTAAGACCTTGTGAGCTGTAGTAGCATCATCAACATCAACTGCTTCAACGGTTCAGGTTTTCTGAGTTGTTTTTGAAGAATTAGTCAAATAATGATGTTTTTGCACGTGATTTTTGGTTTAAATTTTTATTTCTTCTATTATAAAAACTACCAATAATTTTCTTTCGAATTTAGCCTACCCAAAAAATTACACCACTAGTTCTAGCTTCAAACCCTGTAGAAGTTGCATACCCAGTTGTGTCTTAGCCCCTAGCTGTGTGAGTCAGCAAATGCCCATGTTCTGTTTGTTCTTAATATTGAAGATCATAATTGTTCAATTATATTATAGAGTTTTATTTTTTAGTAATGAAGTGATAGTATTCTTGTGCTTTAGAAGTAAACACACATGTACAATTGTAAATGTTCTGTGGTCTTTTTGATAAACAGGGCTCCTACAACTTTTGTGTCATCTCCTGAGACTACAGCAATGCAGTAAGTACATTGGGAAATAATTTCTTAGTTATAAGAATTTCATATTTACATATTCATTAGTCTCAACTTTTCGGACCTCATTTCTCCTTCCATATACATGCTCTTGTCATCTTGATAAAGCTTCTTATATTTTCATTGTATTTTTGTCTTGTCACAGAGCAAATGTTCATCCATATGGTGAGGTGGTATCAATATTAGTAGCTGGTAGTAAGCTTGAATAAACAATTCAGTAGGTGCTTGATATGGATTGGGGTAGCTAGGACAAAGACATAGTTATTCGTGCACTTAGAGAATCTTATGATAATCATGGACGAATTGAAGTTTGGAAGATACTCTGGGTTCCAGTTTTTATTATATCACAGAATTTGTGGTGATGCTGGTTTTGTTTGTTTACCCAAAAATTATTTATATCTTATAGGGAATTCCCGAGATAGCAAAAATGATATTCCTGTTGCTTGCACCACATCTTCAAATCTAGGTGCTACTAATCAAGGTACAAACAATGTCATAGCAGGTGAATCTGATTTGGCTGAGGCAACAACTCCATCTGGTGGATCTATGTTTCTCACTTAAATTTGTTTCCACAAGTGAGAATTTTGCAAGATATTTAGTTAATTCATGCTTCATCATATTTTGAAATTAGGCACTAGCTCATTATTGAGTTGGATTCTTCTTCCATTTGTAGGGTCTTCCCAATTTAGGTTCACATCCATAATATTTCTCATCTTGCTCGACTTTGCTTTGTGGGAAAGGCACTTGACTTGGCTTTGCAACACACCACCAAAAATATCTTTGACAATGTTATCATGCACACCCTTTGATGCCTTACCTCCATGACTGTTCCATGATATGTATAACTTAACACATACATCATTGCAAGCCCCAATCAAGTAATGGAGAAATTCATGAGCATTTTCCTACCCCCTGAAATGTGTCACAAATAGCTCTCAAGAGCTCTATATATTTATAGGAGCATCATGCATAATGTCACATTTTAGAGACCTCCAGATCCACTTTTCCACCAATAAGAAGGGGTGGTTGCAGTTTAAATATTTGTAT
The DNA here is from genome assembly GCA_031772625.1 of Pinus tabuliformis. NCBI lineage: Eukaryota > Viridiplantae > Streptophyta > Pinopsida > Pinales > Pinaceae > Pinus > Pinus tabuliformis. The sequence goes on from CM062813.1 coordinate 234,376,324, forward strand.
ACGAAGAAGCATTAATTTATGAGGAGAAAATTGACCAAATGATTCATGGAAGTGAGACACTAAATCACACTGCTGAGATAGCATGCATTACCGAGATTTTTCAATCCCATGGGAAAGATCCAAAAAAATGGTTGTTCCCACATCATTTCCAACACCATTTATGGCTCTCTTGAAACCTTAATTTTTGTATATACCATGCTATGTATTATGATTATTGGATAGTTTCCATGGCTATTGTTAAGCAAAGAATAATTAGCATATCAAAAAAAGTTGCTTTTGCTTCTTCTCCTACTAAAATAGTTTAAATTTTGATTCATGACTAGGTCATGATAGGTTCCTCTATAGATAATTTAAACTACAAGAGTGAAGCCTTCATGTAGAATCCAATCAACAAATAGAAACCATGTCAAAGTTTGATGCAATGTTATGTAATATTATTAAAATTATCCTTCCAGCCATCATTTCATCATATGAACCATTCTCCATTGCCACACATGCACTACTCTCCATCGCCAACATACCCAGTAGTCATAATTTCATGAAATATTATCTCATTCACGAATTTCATCAAACATTTCATAGAATATCTTCCTAACCCCATCCAACAAGATTTCCTTGCAATGATTGTCAACTAGAACACTGTATGTAATGGAATTTAGCTTATAACCGTTTCTTAACATCTCATAAATAGTTTCTTGGCATCTTTGAGCCTACCTATTGTGCATGATCCATCAATTAGGGGCTTCCATGTGAATGTTTCAAGCTCATGACCTTTCTACAACATAACAATGTTCTAAACGTTATGACGTTTAGAACATTACCCATATACATTTATTTCTTGAAATATTTTGAATATATCTTGCATACTTTCAATTACTTAACCAACAATTAATACTACAACAACCATCAACTTATTCATATACTTGAAAGGATGACTGAGCCCATTTTTGTTCTTTCCTCTCTTCATGGATCATTGGTGGGCTTTCTGGAGGCCATAATTATGCATACAACTATTAATATACCTCTCCTCTTTGCCAAAACTATGGACAAAATTTCCCTTGATGGTCTTTGGTTTTGTTCTACCCTTGTATTCTTGCTTTGTGTCAGTTTTTGCATTATGATATTGAAATAAAAGGAGTTGTGCATAGTGAAATGGCTCCACACTTATATGTAAGGGGGTGACCCTCCTCTGCCTCTGATATTCTACCATGGGAGTTTAATGTTATTGTCTACAACTATGAACTACACAGGAGCTCCTATATGGTGAATGTTCCATATGTGTATATCCACGTGGGATTCTCATGCCCCTAACCCTTGAGATATCTATGTGGTCATCAAGTGTGCTACAAAAAATGGTCCCAGAACCATTCCATCTTTTTTCTAGTTTGCTTTTGGTGAGTATGTTTACACCCCATTTACTCCCATTCTTGTAATTTTATAGATTTTGTTCTTTTGATTGAACAAATTCGATAATGCTAGATGAATGTATGATTCCATGGCCTATTCAGATTTTGAGTCTGTTTCAATTACAAAACAAGAGATTTAGGGATTTGATGCCAACGGAAGATCTTAAGGACATTAAAGAAATTAGAAATTACAAGGATGGACAGTTAGAGCTGGGTAAAATGTTACAGAAAGTGAAAGCTTTCATCTATATTGATAATGTTTTGGGGGAAAAGGAGCTCAACCAAATTTTTCCAGAGGACATTAATAAAGCAATGAAGGTCAGTCTCCTTCTTACTGAACATGATCAAAATGATTGTAACCCATGCACAGTTAAAAGGAGGGAAGTCTATTATATGAAACACCTTCCCCGTACTGAAGCCATGACTCTTTTAAAGAAAGAAATGGACAAGAGGGATGACAAAAAGAGACAGAGAGATTCTAGTCCATTGAATGAAAGTGAGTTGGATGAGATAGTAAACTTCTGCAGTGGTATTCCAAAAATTTTAAAAGTGGTGGTGACATTCATAGTAGTGGCAGATAACCAGAAGAAAGATTTTCAAATAATGAAAGAAGAAAATATGAAATTGAAGGGTAGATAGTTGGAGAATATACAACGCTATGTTTTTGCTTATGACAATTTTCGTAAAGAATGCAAAGATCCATTTCTTGATATTTGCTTATTTTTCAGAGGAAAGAATTGGGAAATCATGGAAGATGTTGTGGGAATGTCTTAATTGGATACTCTAGAAAAACGTGCACTTGTGATGACAGACACAAATGGCTTTGTAAGTGTGCACGATGTAATTTTAGGACTTGGTTGCCACAAGGTGAAGGAAACTAGGCTCAAATTCACTATTGCATATGAAATTAAGAAGTTCCTAAACCACAAAGTAGACAAGGTAGGTACCAAATGTATTTAAAAAAAAATACATTTTGTTTCATATAATGCCTATAACTCTATATTTACTCAATTGTGTTTAATGCAAGACATTCAAAACATAAAGGGTCTTTGGTTGAGTGGAAATAAGGATCGATTGTCTATATCTTCAGAAAAAATAGACTTAATGTCTAAGTCGTTGAGAATTCTTCACCTTGGAAATTTAATACAAGTGGAAGGGACATGTAAACGACCATTGGAAAAAATTATTTTTTTCCAAGGAGCAGTTCCTTGTCTTTTGATTGATGTGAGGGAGGTCACTGGCTTGAAATATTTGAAAAATATTTGAGCTATCAACCGAAGGATCTGAAACTCTCTGAGGCAAGTCTCTGTCTTCTATTTTCCACCCTTTCAATCACGATAAAATGTGGTGTTTTATTATTTCTAAATCACTTAATTATGGTTCACTTATACATAGCATAATTTGCAGACGCCATCCGATCTTAGACATGTGGAGTTGGATGGAAGGCTTTACCATGCCTGTGAAATCTATTCGAGGGATTTGGAATTATTTCTCAAATACTACTTTGTAAAGTGGCTGAAGAAACATGGGAATCAATAGATAAATACCAATGATAATTTGTGTCCTTCACATATGCATAATAATGAGTAGTTCCCCATGAGTATCCTGAATGGAAAGTGGTGCCAAATAGAGTTTTCTCTAGGTACTCATAATGTTGTGAGCTATTTAACACAATATATATCCTCAAATATCTCAAGTTGAATGGAAATAACATTAGTGTCTTGAAAGATTGACATTTTCTTGTGTGTTATGGACACTTCTTGCAATTTTTTTGCAATCATACTTGTTGTTTCGATCAAGTAGTGAAAATAAGAACAAAAGGATTATTTTTATGCAATCAACATATTACATTTTAGGTATCCATTTCATTATTGAATCTTTTGCAATATCCCAAAGATGCTTTGTTTGTTTTGGCCATTTTAAGCTCATTATGAAGCACACAGTCATCTGTAGTACCTTTAGATGTCGTTTTAGACAATCATCATACTACCTTTTAGGTATCTTGTTTTGCATTTCCCAAAGACTTGCCTTATTTGATTAGGGAGTGATTATTTATTCACTAAGATCATATTGTTATTAGGCCAAGTCAAGTCATGAAGGTTTTTGTATCAAAAGAATCACCAACAATTTCTCCTTAGGATACGCCTTACACTGTAAATCCTCAATCTGTTGCTTGTAGGATGTTTAAACCCTCGGTTATTCTTTTATTTTGTGTAGATTTTGTTGGGTCCCCATAATACTAGTGATTACCCCATTACTATTGTAGTTATACCCCTTACTAATATTTTTGTGCCCCTATTGCCCCCATATTGTTATTACTGTGCCCCATAGAATCCCTCTATTGTTATTTTTGTGGCTTTATATTATTATTGTTAGGTCGGCTGGATTATATTGTGACTCCTTAGACTCCTATATATAGAAAGGAGGTTTTGCCATTTGAATCATCCAAGAATTGTTCATTTATGTAATGTAAAGGAGGTTTCCCCCTCGAAGAGACTGAATTCTAAGGCGTTGATCTATCTTTTCTATCTTTTCTTGAGCTGGTTTCATAACATTTGGTATCAGAGCTTTGGATTCTAGGGTTTCGCTGCTCCAAACAGGTCATCGTGGAATTTTCACTATAAATTTTTTTCTGCGATGTTTTAGAAGCTTAAAAAAAAACCCATTTGAGAAGAAATCACGCTGAACCTCGGGTCCGAATTTTAGAGCTTTTTGCGCCATATTTTCAGAGATATGATCTGAGGAAGTTGGTCTTTTTGCAGACTCCTGAATTACATTCCAAACAGGTGACCTGGGGAAAATCGTCATAACTTTCTTTCTGAGCATCGGATTGAAATTTCAAAAGAAGTCATAGAAAGAGGACGAACTGTAATTTTCTTGTATATATTTTTTAGAATCAAAGGTTGAAATAGTGACACGTGGCACTTCATACAAGTTCGCTCTACTGAACTAGTCTACAATCAGGTCACTGCGGGAGATTTTGCAAACCTATTTCTTGGAGAATCCAATTTGGATCAGACTAGTGGCATTGGAAAGAGGACACAGAAGGCTACTACAGGTCACAATTTCAGAACTGGATGATTCGAAATTACAGAGATACATCAGATTCAATTTCAGGCTTCTACAAAGTGAAAAAAGGTGTGTAGTTTTTTTTTAAATTATTGCGTAAGCTTGGTTTGAAGGAATTCAAAGGGCATAGTAAAGCATTATTATCAGTAATGTATCCCTCGAGGAAAGAAAATGCAAACACCTAGTAAGCAACCTGAAATCTCTAACATGACTTATGAAGAAGAGGAAGAAATGCAACATTATATAGCAAAATTACGAGACCAAGTGCAACAAGTGTCACTTGCACAAAAAGGAACAGAATCTAAGATGGATGGTTTAAAGAAATATGTAGAAGCTAAGATGGATGGTTTAAAGAAAGGCGTAGAAGCTAAGATGGACGATTTGAAGACAGACATGGAAGAATTGAAGAAGTTGCTACAAGAAAGGGTCACTAATGGTGAAAGGGTAGTAAAGGAAACTCATGATGAGAACAAAAGAAATGTTAATCATGATTCCATAGACTCTAATGTTGGATCGAAGACCCACCATATTCCAAAAATCGATATGAGGAAGTTTGATGGCAAGGATCCCGCAACATGGATATTACAGATGGAGCAATTCTTCGATCTCAATAATGTGCAAAACACACAAAAGGTACGTATGGCAACTTTATATTTGGAACCAAATCAGTTTGTATGGTATCAATGGATTTGCTCTCGTAAACAATTTATCACTTGGGCAATTTTTACGGAAGAATTGATAGCACATTATGAGGATACAAAAATCAACACTTTTTTTAGCCAATTGATAAGTCTCAAACAAAAGGGTTCAATAATGGAGCACATTAAGGAGTTCCAAAAATTGAACATAAGGGTAAAAGATATTCCAGAGGAGCATAGGATTGATGTGTTCATAGGGTCTTTAAAGGATAATATCCAACATGATGTTCGCCTTTGGGAACCTGATTCATTAGAGAAGGCATTCAAGTTAGCAAGAAAAATGGAAAGCAAAATTATGGCAACCAGGAAGCATACCACTCACAACTATAAAGACGGAAGTGTTGTTGCCCCTAGTCTTCCACAACCTATAAGGTTGACACCACAACAATTGGAAGAAAAAAGAGCAAAAGGGCTTTGTTACAGTTGTGATAGAAAATACACTAAAGGTCATAAGTGTGCTGAGAAGAAATTATTCTACATAGATTGTGAAGAGGAAGAAGAAAAGGAGCAAGAAAGGTCAAAAGAAGAGGATATACTCCAGGAACAAAGCCTAGATGAAGAACAAATAAATCCGACCATATCTTGTAATGCATTGGCGGGAATTACCACTCCTCAAACCATCAAGATAGAAGGACAAATCAAGAAGAAAAAGGTAATAGTGTTGATTGATTCAGGAAGCACCCACAATTTTATTCATTGTAAGGTAGCAAAAGAATTGAATTGCTTCCTATATCCAGCACCAGAGTGTCAAGTGATGATTGCAAATGGAGGAAAAATAAATTGCTCTGGAAAGTGCCATAATATCAAGCTATCCATGGGAGAATATGTATTGACTAGCCCAATGCTTTCCATTCCAATGGGAGGTGCTGATGTTGTACTAGGAGTCCAATGGCTACAATCCTTGGGTACAATAGCTTTTAATTTTCAAGAACTTTTCATCAAATTTTCTACAGAAGGAAAGGAAGTTGAATTAAGGGGTATTGCAGGGAAACCAGGAAAGATAATTAGCTCTAATGGTATGACAAAGCTTCTAAAAAAGGAGCAAAGAGGTGTAATTGCACAATTATGTTCACTAGATGTTTCCACATTGGAATCATCTATTTCTCCAGATCTCCAAAAAGTCCTGGACAATCATTCCAAGGTATTTGAGACTCCCAAAGGTCTCCCACCTATGCGTGATCATGATCATGCTATTCATCTGATTCCAGGAAGTGTTCCTCCAAACATCAGGCTGTACAGATATCCCTATGTCCAAAAGAGTGAAATTGAACGTATGGTTGCAGAAATGCTAGAGGCTGGTATAATTCAACCGAGTCAAAGTTCTTTCTCTGCTCTAGTAGTATTGGTGCACAAGAAGGATGGATCATGGTGCATGTGTCCGGATTATAGGGAGCTCAACAAGCTCACTATTAAAGATAAGTTCCCCATTCCTGTCATTGATGAATTACTGGATGAATTGCATGGATCAATTTACTTCACCAAGTTGGATCTTCGTTCAGGATATCATCAAATCAGAATGAAGATTGAAGACATTCCAAAAACAACATTTAGAACTCATGAGGGTCATTATGAATTTTTGGTCATGCCTTTTGGCCTTACCAATGCACCTTCAACATTTCAAGGTTTGATGAATTCAATTTTCAAACCATTCCTTAGAAAATTTGTGTTAGTATTTTTTGATGATATACTAATCTACAGCAAGTCTTGGAAGGATCATGTTGAACATGTTGACAGGGTGCTACAACTATTGGAGGAGAAACAATTATATGCAAAAAGATCCAAATGTTTCTTTGGAGTCCAGGAGGTGGAATATTTGGGTCATATTGTATCTCATGAAGGAGTTAAGGTAGACCCTAGCAAAATTAAAGCCATTAAGGAATGGAAAATCCCCACATCCATAAAGCATCTGCGAGGATTTCTTGGGTTGACAGGGTATTATCGCAAGTTTGTTAAGAATTATGGGAGAATAGCAGCACCTCTAACAACATTATTGAAGAAAGATGCATTTTCATGGACTCCAGAAGCAACAAAGGCCTTTGAACATCTTAAAGAGGCAATGTGCCAAGCACCGGTCTTAGCTACACCGGACTTCACAAAAACCTTTATTGTGGAATGTGATGCTTCAGGAAATGGAATTGGTGCTGTTCTAATGCAAGATGAAAGACCCATTGCTTTTGAAAGTCGTCCAATCAAGGGAAAGTTTTTAAGCAAAGCTATTTATGAGAAGGAAATGTTGGCAATACTCCATGCACTTAAGAAATGGCGACCCTACCTAATGGGAAGACACTTCAAGGTAAAAACAGATCATGATAGCCTTAAATACTTTTTAGAACAAAGATTATCCTCTGAAGAGCAACAAAAGTGGGTCACAAAGATGTTGGGTTATGACTTTGAAATCATCTACAAAAAAGGGAAGCAAAATGTGGTGGCAGATGCACTCTCAAGAAAGGATGAGGATGTGGAAGCATTGTTGTGCGCCATTTCTATTATCCAACCAGATTGGATAAATGAAGCAAGGGAGGAATGGAAGAATGACGAAGAAGTGTGGGCACTTATTCGAAAGTTACAACAAGATTCCAGTACGTCTGATACATTTAGCTGGCAAAATGATTCGTTATGGTACAAAGATCGCTTATACCTCTGTAAGAATTCCCAGCTAAAACAAAAGATTCTTATGGAATTGCACACTTCTCCCTTAGGAGGGCACTCAGGATTTTTAAAAACTTACCACAGGGTTAAGAAGGAATTTTTTTGGGATGGCCTTAAATCAGATATTCAAAAGTTTGTGGCTGAATGTTTGGTTTGCCAACAAAATAAAGTTGAAACAATTAAGACAACGGGTCTATTACAACCTTTATCCATTCCAAGCCAACGTTGGGAGGAGGTTTCAATGGATTTTATCACAGGTTTACCCAAGTCTGAGGGAAAGAGTGTCATCATGGTGGTAGTTGACAGACTTACCAAGTATGCACACTTTTGTGCATTATCACATCCATTTAAAGCCAGTACAGTTTCTACTGCATTTATGGAAACAATTCAAAAGCTACATGGAAACCCAAAGATTATTGTAAGTGACAGAGATCCCATTTTCACTGGAAATTTTTGGACAGAATTATTTTCTTGTCTTGGTACTCAGTTAGCTCATAGCTCATCTTATCATCCTCAATCTGATGGGCAAACTGAGATAGTAAACAAATGTTTGGAAGGATATCTTCGTTGCTTTGTATCTGATAAACAGACACAATGGGTCAAATGGTTGCCTCTGGCTGAATGGTGGTATAACACTTCCTTCCATACAGCAACAAAATGACCCCATTTATGGCACTTTATGGGTATCAACCACCATCCATCACATCATATTTAAGAGAAAATTCTAAGGTTCAGGCAGTGGAACATCACATCGAACATCAACAACAAGTCCTCCAACTCTTAAAGGATAACCTCGTGTTGGCACAGAATAGAATGAAACAACAGGCAGATCAACATCGCAGTGAAAGAAGTTTTGATGTAGGTGATTGGGTATTTCTACGCTACAACCATATAAGCAAAAGTCCCTCAAGCAAGCTAAGAAGGATAATAAATTATCACCAAAGTATTATGGTCCGTACAAGGTGTTGCAAAAGATTGGTACTATGGCATACAAATTGGAGCTTCCTGCAGCTTCTCGATTGCACCCAGTTTTCCATGTTTCATGTTTAAAGAAGGTTATAGGCGACAAGCTCCCAGTTCAAACAATATTGCCAGAACTTGACAAGGAAGGAAAAATTATATTGGAACCGGAAGCAGTCACAGAAACAAGAACTCGACAGCTACGAAATCGATCAATTTCAAAGTATCTTATCAAGTGGAAGAACTTATCCGCTTAAGATTCCACATGAGAGGATGAGAATTTTATGCAGAAGTATCCAGAACTACTCAAGCATTGAGGACAACACTTTTTTGAAGGAGAGGGGCATGTTGGGTCCCATAATACTAGTGATTACCCCATTATTATTGTAGTTATACCCCTTATTAATATTGTTGTGCCCCTATTGCCCCCATATTGTTATTACTGTGCCCCATAGAATCCCTCTATTGTTATTTTTGTGGCTTTATATTATTATTGTTAGGTCGGCTGGATTATATTGTGACTCCTTAGACTCCTATATATAGAAAGGAGGTTTTGTCATTTGAATCATCCAAGAATTGTTCATTTATGTAATGTAAAGGAGGTTGCCCCCTCGAAGAGGCTGAATTCTAAGGCGTTGATCTATCTTTTCTATCTTTTCTTGAGCTGGTTTCATAAAAAAATTTATCTTATCTTTATACATGATATTATACTTTGCTTCTTAGCAGAGTAAGACCTTGTCAGCTGCAAGAGCATCATCAACATCAACTGCTTTAACAGTTCAGGTTTTATGATTTGTTTTTGAAGAATTAGTTAAATATTGATGTTTTTGCACATGATTTTTGGTTTAAATTTTTATTTCCTCTATTATAAAAACTAACGATACTTCTTCTTTCAAATTTAGCCTACCCAAAAAATTACACCACTAGTTCCAGCTTCAAACCCTGTAGAAGTTGCATACCCAATTGTGTCTCAGCCCCTAACTATGTGAGTCAGAAAATGCCCATGTTCTATTTGTTCTTAATATTGAAGATCATACTTGTTCAATTATATTAGAGATGTTTATTGTTGAGTAACGAAGTGATAGTATTCATGTGCATTTGAAGTCAATGCACATGTACAGTTGTAAATGTCTTGTGGCCTTTTTGATAAACATGGCTCCTACAATTTCTGTGTCATCTCTTGAGACTACAACAGTGCAGTGAGTACACTGGGAAATAATTTCTTAGTTATAAGATTTCATATTTACATATTCATTAGTCTCAGCTTTTCGGACCTTGTTTATCCTTCCATATACATTCTCTTATCATGTTGATACAACTACTTGTATTTTTGTCTTGTCACAGAGAAAATGTTGATCCATATGGTGAGGCGGTATCAATATTAGTAGCTGGTAGTAAGCTTGAACAATCAATTCAGCAGGTTCTTGATATGGATTGGGGTAGATAGGATAGAGACACAATTGTTCATGCACTTAGAGCATCTTATCATAATCTTGAGTAAGTTGAAGTTTGGAAGATACTCTGAGCTACAGTTTTTATTATATCACAAACTTTGTTGTGATGTTGGTTTTGTACATTTACCCAAAAAAAATTATATCTTTTAGGGAATTCTCGAGACAACAAAAATTGCTATTCCTTTTTCTCACACCCCATCTTCAAATCCAGGTGCTACTGATCAAGGTACAAATAATGTCATAGCAGGTGAATCTAATTTGGCTGAGGCAACAACTCCATCTGGTGGACCTAATGCTGCTCCATTAAATCTGTTTCCACAAGTGAGAATTTTGCAAGATATTTAGTTAATTCATGTTTCATCGTATTTTGAAATTAGGCACTAGCTCATTGTTGAGTTGAATTCTTCTTCCATTTGTAGGGTCTTCCCAATTTAGGTTGACATCCATAATATTGTTCATCTTGCTCCACTCTACTTTGTAGGAAAGGCACTTGACTTGGCTTTGCAACACACCACCAAAAATATCTTTGACAATGTTATCATGCACACCCTTTGATGCCTTACCTCCATGATTGTTCCATGCTATATACAACTTAACAAATACATCATTGCAAGCCTCAATCAAGTAATGGAGAAATTCATGAGCATTTTCCTACCCCCTGAAATGTGTCGCAAATAGCTCTCAAGAGCTATGTATATTTATAGGAGCATCATGAAGAATGTCACATTTTAGAGACCTTGAGATCCACTTTTCCACCAATAAGAAGGGGCAGTGGCAGTTTAAATATTTGCATACAAAGAAGGATTAATTTATGAGGAAAAAAATTACCGAACTATTCATGAAAGTGAGACACTAAATCACACCGCTGAGATAGCATGCATTACCGAGAGTTTTGAATCCCATGGGAAAGCTCCAAAAAAATGGTTGTTGCCACGTCATTTCGAACACCATTTATGGCTCTCTTGAAACCCTAATTTCTGCATCTACCATGCTATGTATTATTATTATTGGATAGTGTCCATGGCTATTGTTAAGCGAAGAATAATGAGCATAGAAAAAAAAAGTTTCTTTTGCTTCTTCTCATACTAAAATAGTTTGAATTTTGATTCATGACTAGGTCATCATAGGTTCCTATATAGATAATTTGAACTATGAGAGTGAAGCCTTCATGTAGAAGCAAATCAACTTAACTTGAATCTATTGTAGATGTCTATAACTTGACACAGAAACTATGATAAATGACTACTTTAGAGACTTTTTCTTTTTCTACTTCCTTGTCTTCCTGTATGTGAAGATTTTTGGTCAAAAAATTGAAACCCTTTTACATATCAATATGTTTCCCTATGTCTCAAGGTATCTAGGTTATTACTAGGAAACCCTTGAAATCTAATCATGCTAATAAGATTTGACTTTTTATAAAAGGAGGACATGGGGGTGGGATTTGATCCACTTATGTGTGCATGGGTCACGAGACCATTGATATAACCTCTTTGGGTGTAACCACACGTATGGTCACATCCTGAAGGTTTCCCCCTCGCTTCGAGGGTGAATGGCCATCATGAGAATCTAACGTTGCCCAGTGCTGAAAAACTCCTCGATTTTCACCATTGGATCTAACTCTTTTGGGATGTTATGCAAATAGTTAAATATTATTCCTTTCGAGTTATTGGTGTGAATTTGATATTGCTATCATGATGAAAGAAATTTTTCTTATGTTTTTCATAATGACATGGTTAAGGTAACTTACTCTACTAGGCTATATTCTCTATGATGTGCACCTTGTAACTACAAAACCTGTTACACACATATAATACTTAAAAGTATAAATTGAATAGTTTTTGTAAAGTGAAGTGTTTTAGTGAAAAATGGTGGTTGGAAATCCATGCTTATATATGTTTTCCTTTGGTTAGACTACCTTTTGTTAATTTATTTCGTCAATGGAGACTTACTGAACTTCACTCATAGCATGCTCATTGTGACAGAGTTTATTCAATTGTTGAAGAGATTGAAAGGGAGGAAGCAACATTACTTGAGGATCTTTATTCTGCAGATCAAAAGTTTGCAGAATATTACAATGTAATCGTGTGCAAATATGTAGTTTTTGCATTCAATATGTAGAATTTTCTAAAGTTGACTTTATTACTTTATATAATTTGTTTTAAAAATATTTTCTGACGGTGCACAATGTAATTTTTCTTATTTTTTTTCAAGTTTTCAGTCATTCAAGAATTTTGATAATTGTATTTCACATCTCTGTGATTTTATGTTGTTATTTCAAACATGTCTTATGGTGCAATGTAATTTTTTTTTTTTGTAGATTTAAAATTTGAAATCTTATTTGTACTTCTATTTTACATCCATATGTTTGTTGGTTTGTGCACTATTTTCTGTTTACATCTCTGATGTCTGTGGGTTTTTGCTTTTCTTCCAGGTTTTGGAGAAAATACTTCGAGTGTTACTTAAGTTAGTTAAATATTTCAAGCCACAACACCAACATCAATATGTATTCCATCTTTACTTTTTGTCTGTTATTTTATTTTATTTTTTTCCATAGAGAAAGACCCGTAATTTCATTCATGTTGAAATGATTGAATTTACATTCTACATATACACTTCATGAGTGTATTCATATAAAACCTTGACTATAACAACATTTAAAGGACCACACCTGACCTGGGAGAAATATCAATTGAGTCACAAAATAGGGGTAGCCAATCTGGGAGATAGACTCCAAAACCTCTACATGAAGCTCAAAGCATTAAACCACTCGAGATAGCCCACTGGGCTATAGTGATTGTTATTTGGTTATGTATTATCGCACTGGAAATGGTTTTAATAGAATATGATTTAGAAATCAAATTTATATACCATATATTGCTTCTATAAATCTAGTCGTTTTGCTTATGGTCCCGCTCGTTAGCTACATTAATAGGTGCCAACTCCCAATAGTTTTGTCCCATGGATAGAAGAAATTGTTGAATGTTAGATATTTAGTTTTTCAAGACTTGAAACATGTCACAATAGAAAAATAGTTAGAGGGATAATGTACAATGTGTATGTATTGAATTGACTACAAAGAATGTGATGATCAAACCATGATATTATCTATGCAATAGATAATCCTACATCACTGGGGAAAGTTATTGATGCCTTATTGTTATAGACATTTTTGGGCACTGCAACCCCAATCATAAATGTCCATAAAACAAGGGCTCTTAAGTCCCTAAAAGTGTTGTTCCAACCTCTAAAAGAGCAAGGTCAACTGATTACATCTTCTCCCAGAAGTTCTCCATGAAAAACTACTCAGAACTGGACCATCTCACCTGCTCCATGGTCAAAGTGCGCTGCATCCCACCTAAATACACACAGTAGGTGTGATGCATCTTGAAAAGCCCTTCTATGGGGTGCAATGGGCAAGAGTGGACAAATGGCAGGGTCAATCTGCAAGGTGGAGGATCATGGAATCTTCTAGAAACTTCTCCTGTGACACTTGCCTCTCTGCATTCGCCCAGGGATGAGTAAGAGATCATCAATCTCCAAGTGGAATCAAGAACTATCAGAGAGAGGACACTAATCAACTCCCAAAAGCTGACTCACCCCACTTGGAAATATCTATATATGGATCCCTCATCCTAGAGATCCAGAGGCTGGAATTTTGTATCTTGTAAGGAAGTGCTACTGGTTTCTTGGTGCAATATCATAGTGTTGGGTGATCTAAGCTTTTCCTGAGGTGAAGAAGGGCTTTCTTGCTGAGAGGATGATGCTGGGTCAAAACAATTGGTTGTAATCCTCTTTTCTCTTTCGATTATCAATAAAGCTATTCAAGTTTTCCTCCACATTCTTGTATAATTGATGTTATGTGCATTTGTGTGGTTAGTATATATCTGGTCCTATAATTTTTTATGATAATAGATATATGTTCTTGGATAGTATTATGCTGCTTTGATTCTACAAGTGCTCTGTGAAGCTGGGTAGACGAAGAAGCGAGTAGCAAAGATCTATCAGAAGGGAGAGGAATCGAGCAAGGAACCAAGCGCAAGACAGAGTTTGGTCTCCTTATTCCCCTCTTATCTATTTCTCATAAAGGAAAACGAAAGTAGTTTTAGTTTGTTTGTTTCTAAGGTAGCTACCAGCCTTAATGGGACTAGCAGCTCTGCATAGACACTAGTTTTCCCGATAACAAAATGGCGACTCCGCTGGGGACCGAATAGATTGTTTGTTTATCTGCATTTGTTTACTTTATAAACTTACGGACGGAGCCTGAAGTTAAGCCAGCTAGCCTTCGAACTGCATTTGCTATGAAAGTGCAAAGTAGATCAATGTTGCTTCAGTCTATCTCCAGGTTTTTTTTATGAACTGCAAAATTGATTTACAAGCTCTCTAATTGCCCTTATGGTGGCTCTAGTAACCTCTTTAGATCTACCCCTGTGATTGATTTACTGATTACCACTTGCTCGGCCTAAGTCCATGAACTGAGCTGCAAACTGTGACCCAGAACCCAGTTAAAGTCTCGTCCCTGGTCCAGCACACTGTCTCTTCTGTGAATTCCAGATGCATCACACTTCCCGAGTGTAGTAGGTGCGCTGCATCTCCAGTTCACTGTGTTACAGGTGCGCTGACCAGACAAGGCCTTTCATGCTCCTAGATTTGGTTTCTGTGTTCACTCATTTCAGCTCTATTCAAGAGTTTTGCTGCCTATAGTCAGTACACCTCTATTGAAACCCCCTTCCTTGCCATTATTCCTCCTCTATTGTGCAAAGGAATGTAAATGTTTTTATTTATTTTGAGCCATTTTCAGTTCTCTTTTACAAAGAAGTAGCGTAATCATACTGTCGTTTCTTGATTTGAAAGTTTCGCAAGTGTCGTTTTCAGTCATAGAAGAGAATCTGATTGTTCTTGATAGTCGATTACACAGTTACTCTTGTATTTGATTTGAATTAGTAGTTTTTCAAGTGTTGAAAGCAATTTTTCATTTCAAAATCGCAAAGTGTCGTCATTGTCCTCATTTTGTCTTGAAAAGAAACTTGTTAGTAACGTCGCTTTGAAAAATAATTAAGATTTGCGCTTAGCTTTCTTTTTAACATTCACACATTAAGAAGGCTGAAAACAAATACATGCACGTGCATTTGCATTTAGACTGTTTGTTGGTTTGATTTAGGACAGTGCATATAGTGTGTGCTCTCTGCTCTATGTTGAAAGAATGCCATCTCTCTTTCCTTAGTAGCTAGGATTTTCATTGCAAAAAGAAGATTAAACGCATGTTTATCATCTTAGCTTGCATTTTAGGAATTGTACATCTACATCATGCGGTGAACCTAAAAGGCAAATTTCTTAAGCAAGATCAACTGTAAAATAAATTTAATGAATCTAAAAACGATTTGGAACCTAACACACAACATCTAGAAGTCTAGGCTAGAGACGTATTCCGGCGTCGTTAAGCCTGGTAACTGTTGTTCTCATTGTTGGTTGGGTGATTCCTCCACCTTGAGACGATAAGTGCCAGTACGGACTTGTGCTCCCACGTACCATCGAGTATATATTGGGAGACCATAATAGGCTTTATCCTTTATCCATAGGAAGCTATGTCTGCCGCCCTATCAATCGCAATGCACTGAACACAGCATTCGGGAAGATTGACTGCTGTACCGTAAAAAGCAATCTGCAGTTTGCGATTGGTTTGGTAATCCCTCTGTCTAGATTTCTAGAGCAGTCCCTTTCGTTCCTTTTCAGACTCCTTAAAGGAAAAGGTCCATCTGAGCACTTGTCACTTCAGGCTCATAAAAAATCGAAGGCGACTAGAGTCATCTTTTGTTTTTTCTCGACTCTTAAAAATTGAAAAACAAGTTGTGTCAAAGCGTCTAAAATTTATATTAAAGGGAATAAATATCACCTTTCCTACGTTGGTCTTAGGTTGATAAGAATGGAGTCCACCAACCAAGGAGTTCCCCTTTGGGGAAATCCTAGTCCTTTCTCCTCTTGGGGAGATGTTGGTGCACCCCATATGGCCACATTGTCGCTTCCGGGATTGACAATTGGTTTGCCCGTATGGCTCTTCTCAACTTCTGTCGTTCAGAACCCCGTGATTCCTGAACAATCAAGTCAGCAACTAAACGATACCAAAGTTACCCCCCAACCCTCTACTTCGTCCAATTCTTCCTCTCCTCCTTCCTCTTTGCTTGATGAAGCTGGTAAGGCCAAAAATCAAGTAACCGAGAAGAAGAAGGAGAAGAAGAAGAAAGAGAAGAAAAGGAAGGAGCCAAAGGCGAAAAGGGGCAACCAAACATCGTCTAGCGAAAATCCACACACTGCACTGACCAGGCCTAAATCGCCATGTGTCATTTGCAAAGGAGACCACTATCATCAAGATTGTCCTTGCATCCCTCGGAACTTAAGGGACTGGTCTCCCCGTTTGCACAATCCGATGTCGTCAACCTCTGATGATCATGTTGAAGGTACACCGTCAACTAGTGAAAGTGAAGCCCCTGGACAAAAAGGAAGATGTAAATTTCCTTGTAAATTGTGTGAAGGCGATCACGCCATCCACCGTTGTCCCTTCTTAGACGAGGCTAAAAGAGTTTTGGACGACCGTCCAGTTTCACCGTTACAGCTTCCTCCTAGATATAAGAAGCTCTTGCCGAGTCCGTCACTAGTTGAAAATCTGGCTGACATGCCCTTGTGGTCGGCCGAAGTGTCTATCATTGAAGATAAACCATCTGAATCCACACTAGACGAAAGTCAAAAGGTCGAGGCGGCAGTTGACCCGGTCTTGCCTTCAGAGGATCCATCTTCAGATGATACAGTCATCGAAGAGAACAAGGATGACACCATCCAAATTCTTTTCGTAAGCACAAACTCCGATGAACATGGGGGCAGTCTACCCGTTCCTTTACCGCAGGAAGGAAGTTCGTCAGAGTCATATCTGGCCGTCTATTCGGTCCCACCTCCAAGCAACCTAGTTGTTTCCTTCGATTGGAATCTACTAGGCAGACCCCGCTTACCGGCTAGTGTACCATTTCGAATCATCGCTCAAATATATAGAATGGTCATGGCCGTACCATCATAGATGAAGGGGCTTCTGTGAGTATCCTTTCCTCAACTTCTTGGAAAGCGCTTGGTTCACCATCGCTTTTGCCTGAGATGAGAAATATAACAGGCTTTGACAAAGGAACCAGTCGACCATTAGGGATCCTTCCGAATGTACCGATAACGTTGAGAAGGAAAACCGTCCACATGAATGTAATGGTAGTCCAAGGACCCCTGGATTATAATCTACTCCTTAGACGAGACTATATTTATTGCATGGGAGCCATTGTCTCCTCACTCTTTAGAGTAATGTGTTTTTCTGCACGAAGGAGGAGTGGTCAAGCTCGTAGACCAGTTTTCATTCCCCGGTTCACACATAGCAAATAGTCATATACCAACCCTGAATGGTCTTTTCACACAAGGAATGTCTCATCAATCCCCAGTCTGTCCTCCTGATGAACGCGAGTGATTCAGAGGATATGACTGAAACCCAAGGGGCATGCACCCTGCCTGTTTCGACAGGAAAACCTTGGGTATAGGGTGGGTTTCCGCGGAGAGTATATGACTGGCCTGACACACCCGTCCATTTTGGAAAATGGGATTAGACTGGAATAAGGTACCTCTGTTAAGGTAGGCCTTTCCCGATAAAACAAATGTTTTGTCTGCAAATTGAGGGGTAACCTGAAAAGGTAGGCCTTTCCTGATAAAACAAATGTTTTGTCTGCAAATTGAGGGGTAACCTGGAAACTCTACTTTGCTATACCTAGGGGCATGCAAACCTTTTGGCGTGCAAGCAAAGAGCAACCATTTATTTTTTAAATTTATAGGTCCTCTAACCCTTTAAACTCGTAGGATTGGTCGTTTCCTAACTTTCATAAAGAAAGGATGTGGGGAAAAGCTTTGAAATAATGTTGTTTTTATATATGAGACATCCTTATTATACGAGTGGGTTAATCGAGCAGTTTTAACGCGAAATTCAAGCTCGTTAAAAAATAAACATAAGCAATGAGCAAATGTTCCCCCAGAGTTTAAGCTCATTAAAAAATGAACCATTCCCCGGTAAATAACCATTGTGAATGTATTACCATCAGCCTTTTGAAGCCTTGGTCGTGTTCTCATCATCACCTCCACTTTGTTTTGGCTGATCATTCACCTCCATTTGTTTGTTTACCCTTTTTGAGGAACAGTTGCGAAGAGTGATCCTATTAGCCTTCCTTGTGACACTGTCATGATTGGAAAATTCCAAACCTTACCTGGAATCAGCTTCTACCCGAATTTATCACTTGTTCCTTAAAAAACGAGTCTCCTTTAAGCTCTTTTCAACTGACTCGTAAAATATGAAAAGATTGCCGAGCCATTGGCCTCTCCAGCTCGTTAAAGGGACCGGAAGTGCTATCCCTCCTTTAGATTTTAATCTTTTTGGACTTGAGGGATCATTACACAAAAAGATCGAGCGCTTGTTTTGTTCGGCTCGTTAAAAGTACCGAAAATTCATCCCTTTTGTATTGTTTTATACTTTTTCGGACTCAAGGGATTATATGATGAAAAAGGATTATTGGATTTTTCTTTACGTCCCTTTTTCAAACTCTCTAAAATTGAAAAGGACCGAGTTATCCTTGTCGTTAAACTCGTTAAAACCGAATAGCGACAAACTTGTCCATACAGACAAGAACGAGTTTCACTATCGCTAGGCTCGTTAAAACATAGCGATGGGTTTGCCCGAAGGGAAAATTATAGAACAAGCATATGTTATCCTCCTCAAGCTTGACAAAAATAAAGAGGTACTGGTCAGCAATGACTGGGGAAAATTGGGAAGAAAACTTGAAGAAACTTTATCGGTAGCAAGTCACTCTTGAACATGACACTTTCACTCTGCATCCGAGTCAGGTTGGGTTGTTCCATTCACTGGTCACATCACCATGGTTCCGTCACACGATCCATATTTTGGGTTAATGCTACTGATCCATCATGTCAGTGTCGCCGATATGTTCAAGAGAAGTCGCTCAGAGAATTCACCTATGTCTCACCCACTGCAATACATTCACGCTCCATTCTTTCATGACCGCCACCCTGAACCTTATATCACCAGATCGTTTTCACCTCCATTAAAATCATTTGCTCCATTCTGTGTCATTGATGTGGGATTCATTAAGGCCCTCCTATGATGGATCGCTTCTTGTCGACATCAGCTCACTATCCAAGAAGTCGATCTAGGAACAACCCTTTCAGTACTTTGAAGCTTGCATGCCTCAATGGCAAGTTTCTCACTTCCAGTGACAGGTTTACATCAATGGCCTTCGACCGAAAGATTTTGCGTGGTGTTCGACGCCAAGTCCCTTATTCACACCACATGAATTGTACTGCAGTACCTTGAGGGTCATCATCATTATCGGTGATTCCTCTCGCGCCTGTTAACAGCTTACATCATTGGGTGGTAATCAGGCGATGTCTTTCCATGTTCAACTCCAGAACATCTCTCACATGGATCGACTTGTACTTTGAGTGAAGATCGAATGAGATTGAAGACCCCGAATCTAGTTTCATCCATCCGGGCCACGATATATATTCAGGAAAATAAAGACATCAAATGTACATCATTACTGCACAGATAATCATCCAATCTAAGGGATGATGGCTCTACCAGGATCATCAGTCTACACTTAGACGATTATCTGTCTTATGTACGTGAAAATGAATTTATAAAGATGAGCATGGGAATGCCCACCTCAGCTAGATCATGAAATTATTATGAAGATAATGTATTGTATTGTATCTTATTACAGGTCGCCTTCCAGCTTGAAAGAACTTCAGATCCTCATGATAAAGCATTTCACCTGACATCAACAGATTAACAACCTCATGCTTTACGGGGCAACCGTTATAGACATTTTTTGGCACTGCAACCCCAATCATAAATGTCCATAAAACAAGGGCTCTTAAGTCCCTAAAAGTGTTGTTCCAACCTCTAAAAGAACAAGGTCAACTGATTACATCTTCTCCCAGAAGTTCTCCATGAAAAACTGCTCAGAACTGGTCAAAACTGGACCATCTCACTTGCTCCATGGTCAAAGTGCGCTGCATCCCACCTAAATACACACAGTAGGTGCGATGAATCTTGAAAAGCCCTTCTATGGGGTGCGATGGGCGAGTGTGGACAAATGGCAGGGTCAATCTGCAAGGTGGAGGATCATGGAATCTTCTAGGAACTTCTCCTGTGACACTTGCCTCTCTGCATTCACCCAGGGATGAGTAAGAGATCATCGATCTCCAAGTGGAATCAAGAACTATCAAAGAGAGGACACTAATCAATTCTCAAAAGCTGACTCACCCCCCTTGCAAATATCTATATATGGATCCCTCATCCCAGAGATCCAGAGGCTAGAATTTTGTATCTTGTAAGGAAGTGTTGTTGGTTTCTTGGTGCAATATCATAGTGTTGGGTGAGCTAAGCTTTTCCTGAGGTGAAGAAGGGATTTCCAGCTGAGAGGATGATGCTGGGTCAAAACAATTGGTTGTAATCCTCTTTGCTCTTTCTTGATTATCAATAAAGTTATTCAAGTTTTCCTCCACATTCTTGTATAATTGATGTTATGTGCATTTGTGTGGTCAATATATATTTGGTCCTATATTGTTTATGATAATATATCTATGTTCTTGGATAGTGTTATGCTGCTTTGATTCTACAGGTGCTCTATGAAGCTGTGTAGACAAGGAAGCGAGTATTAAAGATCTATCAGAATGGAGAGGAATCGAGCAAGGAACCAAGCGCAAGACAGAGATTGGTCCCCTTATTCCCCTCTTATCTATTTCTCATAAAGGAAAACGGAAGTAGTTTTAGTTTGTTTGTTTCTAAGGTAGCTACCAGCCTTAGTGGGACTAGCAGCTCTACATAGACACTAGCTTTCCCGATAACACTTATCCCCAAGATCATTTTTATGCCTTCAAAAGTACCTAATCAAACACATTAGATAAGTCCACACCTCACTGTATAACCACTAGTAGTAAAAGCTTTTGCACAGAAGTTAGGCATTGATTATGACGTAAAATGAAGACAAGCAAGTTGGTTTTAGTGGTGACATCTTAGTTCAAATGAATGATTTATCAGGGGAATGCCAATAGTTCCTTTCTAAATGGAGCTTTAGTCTTCATGCTACAACCCCAAGGGTCCATGCTAAAAGAATAAAATGCACCTTATATGTAAGTTGTAAAAGGTATGGTAGGGACTTAAGTAGGAACCCAGAGCTTGGATCGTGATGATGGATGAGCACTTTAGGGCAATTGGGTATGGGAGTCTGTCAAATCCAAATAAGTTTCAGGATGCTCTGAGTTAGCCCAAGAAATACTTGAATTCCTACAAATTACACCTCCAAATCAACTTAAGAAGCACTCTGAATATTCCTTAGAATTGTTCTAAATCAATACTCTTGAGTATCCACTACAACTCAAAAGATTTAATAAGCTTGAAAAATATCAACGAAAAAGGTGTGAGGCAAATAAAGGGGGCCATCTATACATAGGTTATGATTAGGGTTTAGGGCATGTTAGGCACTTCTTTTTTTTCATTTGTTTTTTTTTTGGGGGGTGTTATCCCTCATATTTGCGTCAAGGTGGCCACATTTTCTTCACCAGGTTGACCCAATATTTTTGTTGATCCTATACACATTTTTGAGTTGATGTTCGAGCCTAGTGTTACATGATTAGTTGTTCCTTCACAAAGACCTTTGTGATGTATCATGATGAGCCAAAAGTGTGTGATGATGTAACATTTTGTATTATCGCTAGATCATGCTTAGTGATCTATGTAAAGTGTTTCTTACTTAGGTAGTTTCTCAAAACCCTTGTAGTTGGTTATGGCCTTGTTATCCACCAAAAAGTGGGTAACCCATAGGATAAAATCTTTCTCCTCCTTTGACAGCCAGCAATCGTATATGATCAACACATAACTTGATGCTAGGATCGTTCATTTCTTGCTCTGGTCAGAATTCTCTCTCTCATCTGACATTCATTCTTGACGTGTAGGTCATCCATCAACAACTAATTTAACCAACTTTCAATCATGTGCTTTCACTTAATGTTATGAGCATACTAATATTTATCGAGGGAGAAAATAGATGATTGATCAATCTCAACTGTATTCTTATTCCCTCACTTGGGAGGTTAGTCTTTGACTTTAGTCTAGTGGGACCTCCTCTGAGGCCTTAGGCTTTTAGGAAGGGCACTACTAGCGAAGCATTGATTGAAGTAGCATGTCCAATATATTCCATACTTAGCTCTCTTCATCTTCCCCATTATTCATCTCCATTCTTGGGGTTGGTGGTCATTGGTCGTTGGGATTGGTACCCTTCATCCTCATCTTTGAGTCTAGGCCTAGAAAACTTAGCCCTGGAGGTTGATGCAACTAAAAGATAGATAAAAACATAAGAAGGTTACAATGAAAGGAAAAATGAAAAATGCAAAAGATGGTTGGGACATTTATTTAGCGAGTGGGCATGAGCCTAGCATGAGCTTTATCCCCCTCATAAGCCATCACCTAGTTCTTGAAGCACATGATGCTTCCTCCATAAAAAGGGATTGATGTATAACTTATTATTTTTTTTATTTAAAAAAATCAACTTTCTTGCAAGGTGGGATAGGAATGAGTACAAAGTAGAACTCAAATCACTAAGAGAATATGCAACATTATAGATGATGATCCTCAATGTTAACATTTTCAAGTTGGTAGTTGGAGTGTTTATATTAAATTTGTTATATTATTAAAAAGTGGTAAGTGTATTCTGGAAAAAGATGTATTCTTAATTAAAAAAGAAAAGTTAAATTGTGATATATTTTTTCTTGTAAAAATATTTCTACAATAATATATTTATATTTGATAAGAGTAGAATATATTTGAGAGGTGTAAAACAGGAATTAAATTGAGATGTGGAGGATATTCACATTCTTTCGAATCATTTTAAACTAATTTGATTAATTAATTATTTTATATTATTTGATCAGGTGAAAATATATTCAATTGGGTTTTATCAGTTCAGAACATTTTTCAATCTGCTCCCTTTGCAGATTTGCATTAATTTGATTCAGCATCATATCTTTGAAACTATTTCTTATCTTGGGCTTGTGGATTTTTTGGGTACAGATTTCAAATTTGATAATGATTCTTGTGGTTTGTGTATTGGAATGAATTCTTCATAGCAATAATAATAGCAGAGAGGTCAAGGTAGATGTGATTGTTGTGGTTATTAGTGTTGGTGTCTACATTGTCATGGTTGTGAAGGTCAATCTCAAAAGAGTTTGTCTATTGCATTGGTTGTATTATTTAATTCATTGCAACAATTTATAAGGATTCTCCACCCTCTATTTCTGAAAAGCATGAACCTTCCTCGCATTTCTTCCATGACATTACCGAAAGTTAGCAGGTTTAGTGTACATGTTCATGTCTTTTTCATATTTATGCCAGATCTTGAAAAGTATGTTCAAAACCGTTGGCAGAGGATAGCTACACAAAGTTCCCTCTCCATTCCTCTCTTGCCACTCGCACTGCACTAGTACATTACTAATCAGTTTTATATGCTAGGAATGGGGATTCACCTCTCCAATCCCCAAGACTCTTGAGCCATATTTCCAGTTCGTTTCGGTTCCCATTTGTCATTCAGTTTTTTTATCTCTAGTAACATAGGCAACTCCAACGTTTCTCTGTTAGGTAGTGGGAATGACCTACATCTTAATATGACCATAACCTTTCATTTTACCCAAATAGATGGCATGAAACTCCATATTCTAAAGATAAAGTATACTACGGTCTGCTGAGAACAGACTACATTTGCAGTCTATATTTGTCGCCTAAGACAACCATCAGAGAACGTGGTCATATTAATTGTGTTCAAAATTGGTTACATCTATTTGCAGCTTTGCAAGCACAGAATGATCCTCATATGAAGGTGTTGTGCTCTACAACAACCCCCCATTTCATATCATTTTTATTCACAAAACTATAATATGAAATGGGTCCCTTTTTATTTTAATTGGTATCAACTTTGTATTACTCAAAAAGGTCCGAAAACAAAATGAAAACATTACAAAACCTTTTTGATAAACCAATTATTGGTCTTATAATATATAAATGATCAATCTTTTATCATTGCGATAAAGCGATCGCAAGATCGCATGTCGCAATGACAAAGGAGGCATAATTTAAAGACCCATTGGTTTTCTCTGACGCGACAACATGCAATAGGCTATCGGATATCGGCAATAATAAGTTACCATAACAAAAGTGCTTTTCGCTCCGATGCGATGTGCTATCACTATCGGCGATCGGGGATATACCATGCATGCTTTTCAAAATGCTCAGTTAATACTCCCGATGCGATGCGATATCGCTATCGGCAATCAGGGATTCCAAAAGGAACCAATATAACGACTTAAGTTTTCCCCCGACGCCCGATTGCGATAAAGCCAAAAGCACGAATTTCAAAGAATTGTTAAAGCGGGGATATTACGATTAATTCGTATTAAAGGCCTTATCTTCCAAACAGTGATTCACCTGCGCTCAACCGCCAAAACATCCAAGGCACGCTTAAACAAATCATTCAGCCAATAAAACAATATGATGGGCATTTAAAGGATTGGCAGGTTTTAACGGCCATTTAATGAAATAGTAAGCCTAAAAATCTTTTCACAGATTGTATCCGCAGCCACTTTAAGTTAATCCTTCATCATGCATTGATCAATATATCTCGCTCATATTTGGTTTGCGCTATCAATTCTTTGTATTACGTTCATTTTCACTCCTATGCAGAACTCTTCCGAAGTAATAGATTCAAGCAGAATGGGGAAGAAGTCTAAGAAAACTGCAATCGCTTCTGCTTCGCCAGCCACAGGACAACTCATCGCTGATCCAGGAACTAAAAGAAAAGGATTGATATCCGATACTACATGTCTAGGACTCGGCAAAACTACTTGGCAAAGTACCTATAATTTGATTGATATTGAAGAACCAGAGGTGACAGCAGTACAAGCCACAGCAGATACCAATCGAAAATATGATGATACTTTAAAGGACTTAGCCGACTCTTTCCTTCATAGGATAGCAGCTCGGGAACAAATTCTCCCATATACGGATGTAGTGAGGTGGGCAATTGAGGAAATCCCAATCACAGACAGAACCTTTTGCACTAGAGATGGGAGAATCTTCGGTTCATTTCAAGCTAATGATTTGAGGCAAATGTATCATTTTCCTGTGCCAGAGAAGAAGTACAACAAGGCATTTCTGGAGAAATTCCGAAATGAGAATGAAACTGAATCCGAACCCATTCGGGATTGGAGGCAAAATCCGGCAAAACACAAGCATGAATCTTCCGGTAAGTACTCTGTTGATTCCCTATGTTCTCCTTATTGTTATGCTGGGATAATGATGTGTAGATTGTGGGGGTTGCATGATTCCGCTAATTTCACTATAGAAATGGTTCCCTTGATGGAAGCGGCATGTAATAGTGAAATAATGGATTGGGCAACTATACTGTCAGATAAGCTAGCAACCGCAGTTCTTGATTTTAGAACCAAACCCCGCGTCACTGAAAGGCTTATTCCCCCATTCTACTACAATGCTTATATACTAGACATCCTGTGTTTTAATTCTGAATTTCCCGTGCTCGGCTGGAGGTGGACTTCACAAGACCCCATGCCCAATCACATATACCATCAGAAATTGTGGAAAACTTCCTATAAGCACCATTTATACCAAGTCTGCAATGGCTTTATGTTACCCATTCATTACTCTATTTTTGATAAACCTGCTCCCAAGATTTCCTACCAAGCAGGGATTGATTTGACATCAATAGGAAGATGGTTCGGAGAGGAAAAATTTACTTATATAAGAATTTTCGGCAGCCAAGCCAAACCTCATGTCCTTCCTTTGTACATACCTGATAAACTACTGGCGAGGGAAATAGTCTACCAAATTATCTCCGAAGGAGTTACACAAACTCTAAAGAAAAATAAGAAGCAGGTCTGGCCCTCTTTTCCTCTGAGATGTGGTGTCTACACTTTGCATGATTTCAAACATGCAGAGAAAGAATCTGAAAATATGAAGTCATTAACTCTAGCAACTCTCCCTAATAGGCGATTTGATCCCAACAAAGTCGCCTATAATGCACTTGAACAGGCCAAATTGACAAAGTTTGATGATAAAGAAGATAAGTTTGATGACCTGTTCTCCTCAGCTGAGTCGATGTCCCAAGTTAAATCGTTGGCCATAATGGAATACAAATATGAAGGGTTAGTTGAATTCAACAAACTTAGAGAACAGAGATTGCAAACTCTGCCTCTAGATCTGTTAGCAACAACCCCAACAACAGAATCAAGCGAGCCTGAACAGCGACTTACTAAGGAACCTCCTGTTACATCAAAAGAACAGGAGGAAGTGCATATGAAAAGACAAGAGGAAACCCAGACGAAAGAGCAGGAACAAAGCAGCATAGAGGTGAATGTAGATACTCAAATTGACCCGAAATTGCTCCAGGAATGGCAGCAATTCGATTCAATTATCAGCAATCTTGAGTGCTCAAAGGACGCCGAAACATCAAAAGCGGCAGACACACAGGAGACCACTTCAAAACAGGTTCCAAGTGGAACCAGCGGCCTACCCAGTTCAAAAGAAGTAGAGATAATCCCAAAGGATCCCTCCGATCAGATTATTTTGCAAATAGAAGAAATTCCTCCCTTAGATGTCTTCTATAGCCCAAGACACAAAGCTGTGGTAAAACGACAGAGGAAGAGGAGAAGGACTGATCAACCTTCCCTATTCCCAGAACAAACAGTGACTGGCAACATGGTTTGGAAGGAGGAATTCGACCCCTCTGATGACCTAACAAAACTATCACAATATGTTGGAGCTTATTCAGCAGCAACAATAGACAAGGCATCAAAGGTGAGTCTTTTATTAAAAACAAAAGACAAGGAGATCTTTTCATTGCAAGCACAACTATCAGAGGCACAGCAGAAAGCAGAGCAGGTAGAACGGCAATTGCTAACACAACAACAAATAAATAATCAATTGATTAAAGAATTGCAGGAAGAGAAACAGAGGATTGATTACAGCACAGTTCAAAAGCAGAAAGAGATGTCTGAGGCATTGGCACAACTGAAAGCAGTGAATGAACAAATGATGAAGTCAAAAGATGAGCAGATTACTCAACTATCAGCCCAGCTAGAGAAAACAAAGAATCTTCCATAGATAGCTGAATTCAAAGTAGAGGCATTACAGATAAATAAGGCATTGATAACACAGATAAAGCTTTTATGCCAACAAATCGCCCAGGCGGAACCATTATGCGATTTGACGACATCAATAAGTGAAAAATCAGAAAACGCTATAATCGACTTGGATCGAGCTGATGAAACATTAACTAATTTTCTTGAATGGCAAGGTACCGATCAGGGACAGGCGGATAATTTACCAAAGATTTTAGAATCACATAAGGAGATATTATTTACAGAATGGTAGTCCCAGTTAATGAAAGCAGAGAGAGAAATTTCAAGATGCAAATCAACCACAAGTAATTTGGTTGAATTAGTTAATAATACTCTCTACTTGTCTAACATGATTTCCCAATGTACTCCAAGTAAATTGACAGCGACGAAAACATTGGAGTAGTCATGTTATCCGGAACTAGAGAAAAATGGTAGATTAATCGCAAGAATTAACAGTTTGACATGGGACGCCTATTGGTTCTTCTTAGTCAAACCACACAGCCAGAGAGCCGCCCTCAAATGCCTTACAGATGCAATCGGGTATATCATTCCCGATATTCAGGATGCCACCTATGCCGCCCAACTCAACTCTCGCCTCAACAGACCGCCCGAAGTGGAGCCAATGCTTGCGATATGTCAGCTCAGGTTTAAAGGCAAACAGCCTAAATGATGATTCATGCCGCCAACTGCCAGATTGCTGTGGAGGAGATATTCAAGATCAATTGATACCAATTAAGTAGGATTTCAGTTTCATAGATAGTTAGCTTAATTAAGTATTTATAGACCCTTTCATTGTATTTGGAAGGGGTCGTAAGTTTTGTACATGACTTAAAGCCTGAAGTTGCACTACTGTACTTCAGGTATATTCTTTTATAAAACTAGACCAATTATTCTGATTTTGACAAAGAAGCTTTTATACGAATGTGCACTACTATCTTTGTTTGAAAGTATTTCTGCGTTGGAAGAAGAATTTCAAATAGCGATTGATATTGGGAGTGATAAGCAGCTCATATGGTACTATTATCTATGTC
Source organism: Pinus tabuliformis (assembly GCA_031772625.1). Lineage (NCBI taxonomy): Eukaryota > Viridiplantae > Streptophyta > Pinopsida > Pinales > Pinaceae > Pinus > Pinus tabuliformis. The sequence continues at coordinate 234,404,862 of CM062813.1, forward strand.
CGAATTCATTCTTTTTTTATATGAATTGTCATTTGATCGCTTTTGCTATTATCGGATATATGTATGTGTTTTAACAACATTCTTTATTCCTTCCACTATTGGATGTTTACCGTATGCTTTTCTTTTGATCATATATGTATCGATGATATAAATGATAAGTGTAGCAATATTGTGTTAATCACTTTGTTTAACTATTTAAACAAAGTAATCCTTAAATGAATGAATGTCCATGTTTATTAGATAGAGTCATCTATATGCCTGTCAATAGACATAGATCATCAAGCGCTACATTTCAAAGTACAATAGTTCCCGGGATTAGTAGTAGTTCTTCTATTTTTTCTGATAGATTAAGTTATTTGCCTATCATTAGATTAGACAATCAATCATTCATCCACCCCTTTTATTCATTACTGGGAAAGTGGTCCCATTATCCCCATTCGAAGCCACCATTCCAAACGGAAAAGGAGCTGTATTAAGATCCGGACCGGGTGGTTATCCCCAATGTTGATACAACGATTTTTGGGGCATAAACATTTTTGGCACTAGAAGGAGGGCATCAACTGTGAATGGCAAGCAAACCCAAATCTACAGACCATTCTAAGAGTAATTCTCCCTCTACATCACCTCGTACTTCCCAATTGCATGTTGGTTCTCCAGTATCCAAACAAGAAGAAGAGGAATCAACTACCACTGCTCAAACCCATCATACTCCAGAACAACTAAGTCTTGAATCTCCTGAAGTCCAGTCTCTTATCCACAAACTTCAGAGTTTCTCGATATCACCACAGAAATATGAGGTATCTCAAAGCAGTGCGACTTCACAGTTCAATTTACCTCACCCTCTCACCAGACTTCAGAGTGGAAAGCTTGGTATTGAACCTACTGAGTTCCCTTTACCCAAAAGGAAAAAGGCGAAGAAAAACACTAAAGGATCTGACAGTGAAGAACTTTCATCCACATCCTCCATCTCACCTTCCCCAGTGCGAAGTCAACCATCCACTCCCTCATCACACATTGTTGTTCATCAGGGATTAGCAACTTCAACATCCCAACCTGCACAATCCTTAATATCAACTCCTTCCCAGACTTCTGGAAGTTCAACAGTAATATCATCCACTACTGCGGTTACAATGGCAGATCCATGGACCAGGCCTGGTGCAGTCAATATGCCTGCTCCATTGCATGCATTACCTGATGCACCTGAGAAATGGTTACCTAAGTTTAATCCAGATGATGGAGCACAAGCTGAGGAACATATTAATAACTTCATGTTGGCAGTTAATTTGAAGGGAGTAATGGAGCAAGATGTTGTCGTTAGGCTTTTCCCTTATACTTTGCAAGGATCAGCAGGATCCTGGTATTTTTCCTTACCTTCTGGTTCCATTACCAGTTGGACGACTTGCCAAGAACAGTTTCTTACTAAGTATGGTGATGATAGGTCTTTGGCTACACTAATAAATGATCTCTCCAATCTTAGGATAGAGCATAGGGAACCAATTAAATAATTTAATGCACGATTCAATAAACTCTTGAAAAATCCCAACGGCCTCCAAACCAAGTGAGCAAATCCGAAGTGAGTGGTATATAACTACCCTACCTGCCAATATAGCTATTTTTGTAGACAGGGCTGGAAAACCAACTTTAGCTGAAAACATGAAAGAAGAACTTGTTGTGGAGAAACGTATTAATGCTCTAGAGAAGAAAGCTGCTCTTGAAGACAGAAAAACCAAAAAAGTTTCTTTTAAAGATGATTCAAAGAAGAAAACCCCTAAAGATCCATATGACATGGAGGGTCTACAAAAGGTCCTCAAGACTATGTCAAAAGAAATGGTTGAAATAAAAAAACAGATAGTTGAAACCTCAACCAAAATACCCTTTAAGAATTACAAGAAAACTGAATCAAAACCACCGAATGTTATATCTAATGCAGATTCAGATCTTGAAGAAAGAGAAGAAGGAACAACTTCACCAACGGATGAAGAAGAGGAAGTTGTTGAAAGTCATGGAATGTGGGATTTTATATTGCCTAACTCCGATACAGAAAATGAAGAAGAAGCGTTTCCTGTCACTACCAGGAGTAAAGGTACCTCCGAACCTGTTCAGACAACTTCGAAGAAAAGGAGTGCAGGTGCTACTACAACAAAGGAAAAGGTACCCCCGAAGAAGCCACCTGTAACAGTTCCACAAAACCAACCTTCAACCTCAACTATCCCATCAACATCTAAGACATTGGTAGTGTCCGATTCAATGGATTACAATATTGTTGATGACATGAAAAGGACTAAGGCAAACATTACCATGTTTGAACTTAGTAAATTGAAACATCAGCAAAAATTGCTTCTCAAAGAATTAAATGATGTTCCTACTTCACCCCTTCCTAGTGCTAAAGCTGCAAATGATACAGGTCAACCACCTTCTGGTATGGTCGAAGCTACTGATGCAGTTCTGATAGGAGATAGATCAAATTCTCATACTCCACCTTTCCTTCTAACCTACGAGATCTACAATAGAAACCTGCACAACTGTTTGATTGACTCAGGGGCATCCTCTAATATAATGCCAGCTTCAGTTTGTTCCAAACTGAACATTGAACCCCAAAAGTCCGCTATTCATATTGTGCAGTTGGACAGGACTAAAGTACAGGTTTTAGGGGAAATCAACTCGGTAACTATCAGGCTATCAGCTGATCCTAGAGTAGTAAAAAGAATTGATATCTTGATCGCCGTTATACCTGAATTTTATGGTTTGATCTTGAGTAGGGATTGGTCTGAAAAACTACATGGGTATATTTCTACCGATTGGTCCCATATGTGGCTTCCCTATAAGGGAAAGCCAAATCAAATAAAAATCGATCGGGAAAAACACATGACCCATACAGTTACATAATTTGAACAAGAAAAACAACCAATAGCATTTAATAACAACATTTTTGGGAATTATTCATCAGATTCATTCTTTTGCAGCTTCACTGCCCAACCATCTCCTTTCTCAGTAAACAATTCTACATCTCAGATCGAAAATTATTCACAAACAGATAGGTCAAGATGTTTTAATGATACTGAGGAAACTATAAATAAAATTGTTAATACTTCTTTATTTTGGTCATTATATTTCGATGGGTCTAAGTCTAGCGAGGGCTCAGGAGCAGGATGTATTTTGATTAGCCCATAGGGAGAAAAAACAATGATGTCCTGTAGGCTAGAGTTTGAATGCACGAATAATACAGCTGAGTACAAAGCCTTAGTCCAAGGACTATATAAAGTGATTGGCCTCAAGGTCCAATATTTGAAAGTGTTTGGAGATTCTGAAATTATTATTAAACAGGTAAGGAATACAATTCATTGTCTTTCTAGCCATCTCAAACATTATCAGTCGCTGGTACAGGAACTCACCTCCCACTTTTCGGCATTCAATATTTCTTCCATTCCCAGGTCTCAAAATTCAGCAGCCGACCTGCTAGCCAATGTTGCTTCCAAGCTCCTACTACAACTCACAAATTAAGAAATAGATGATCGGAAAGTACAGAGATACATCAGAGGCAATATCGATCTCCTACAAAGTGAAAAAAGGTGTGTAGATTTTCTTAAATTTTTGCTTAAGCTTGGTTTGAAAATTTATTTTGAAGGAATTCAAAGGGCATAATAGAGCATTATTATCGGTAACTGATGCCTCGAGGAAAGAAAATGCAAACACCTAGTAAGGAACCTGAAAGCTCTAGCATGACTCATGAAGAAGACAAAGAAATGCAACATGATATATCAAAATTACAAGACCAAGTGCAACAACTGTCCCTTGCACAAAAAGGAACAGAATCTAAGATGGATGGTTTAAAGAAAGATGTAGAAGCTAAGATGGATGGTTTAAAGAAAGGTGTAGAAGCTAAGATGGATTGTTTAAAGAAAGGCGTAGAAGCTAAGATGATTGACGTGGAAGCTAAGATGGATGATTTGAAGATAGATTTGAAGACAGACATGGACGAATTGAAGATAAATATGAATAAGTTGCTACAAGAAATGGTCCCTAAGGGTGAAAGGGTACTAAAGGAAACTCATGATGAGAACAAAAGAATTGTTAATCATGATTCCATAGACGCTAATGTTGGATCGAAGACTCACCATATTCCAAAAATCGATATGAGGAAGTTTGATGGCAAGGATCCTGCCACATGGATATTACAGATGGAGCAATTCTTCGATCTCAATAATGTGCAAAACACACAAAAGGTGTGTATGGAAACTTTATATTTGGAACCAAATCAGTTTGTATGGTATCAATGGCTTTGCTCTCGTAAACCATTTATCACTTGGGCAATTTTTACGGAAGAATTGACAGCACATTATGAGGATACAAAAAGCAACACTTTTTTTAGCCAATTGATAAGTCTCAAACAAAAGGGTTCAATAATGGAGCACATTGAGGAGTTCCAAAAATTGAACATAAAGGTAAAAGATATTCCAGAGGAGCATAGGATTGATGTGTTCATAGGGTCTTTAAAGGATAATATCCAACATGATGTTCGCCTTTGGGAACCTGATTCATTAGAGAAGGCATTCAGGTTAGCAAGAAAAATGGAAAGCAAAATTATGGCAACCAGGAAGCATACCACTCACAACTATAAAGACAGAAGTGTTGTTGCCCCTAGTCTTCCACAACCTATAAGGTTGACACCACAACAATTGGAAGGAAAAAGAGCAAAAGGTCTTTGTTACAGTTGTGATAGCAAATACACTAAAGGTCATAAGTGTGCTGAGAAGAAATTATTCTACATAGATTGTGAAGAGGAAGAAGAAAAGGAGCAAGAAAAGGTCAAAAGAAGAGTATATACTCCAGGAACAAAGCCTAGATGAAGAAAAAATAAATCCGACCATATCTTGTAATGCATTGGCGGGAATTACCACTCCTCAAACCATCAAGATAGAAGGACAAATCAAGAAGAAAAAAGGTAATAGTGTTGATTGATTCAGGAAGCACCCACAATTTTATTCATTGTAAGTTAGCAAAAGAATTGAATTGCTTCCTATATCCAGCACCAGAGTGTCAAGTGATGATTGCAAATGGAGGAACAATAAATTGCTCTGGAAAGTGCCATAATATCAAGCTATCCATGGGAGAATATGTATTGACTAGCCCAATGCTTTCCATTCCAATGGGAGGTGCTGATGTTGTACTAGGAGTCCAATGGCTACAATCCCTGGGTACAACAGCTTTTAATTTTCAAGAACTTTTCATCAAATTTTCTACGGAAGGAAAGGAAGTTGAATTAAGGGGTATTGCAGGGAAACCAGGAAAGATAATCAGCTCTAATAGTATGACAAAGCTTCTAAAAACGGAGCAAAGAGGTGTAATTGCACAATTATGCTCGCTAGATGTTTCCACATTGGAATCATCTATTTCTCCAGATCTCCAAAAAGTCCTGGACAATCATTCCAAGGTATTTGAGACTCCCAAAGGTCTCCCACCTATGCGTGATCATGATCATGCTATTCATCTGATTCCAGGAAGTGTTCCTCCAAACATCAGGCCGTACAGATATCCCTATGTCCAAAAGAGTGAAATTGAACGTATGGTTGCAGAAATGCTAGAGGCTGGTATAATTCAACCGAGTCAAAGTTCATTCTTTGCTCCAGTAGTATTGGTGCACAAGAAGGATGGATCATGGTGCATGTGTCCGGATTATAGGGAGCTCAACAAGCTCACTATTAAAGATAAGTTCCCCATTCCTGTCATTGATGAATTACTGGATGAATTGCATGGATCAATTTACTTCACCAAGTTGGATCTTCATTCACGATATCATCAAATCAGAATGAAGACTGAAGACATTCCGAAAACAACATTTAGAACTCATGAGGGTCATTACGAATTTTTGGTCATGCCTTTTGGCCTTACCAATGCACCTTCAACATTTCAAGGTTTGATGAAATCAATTTTCAAACCATTCCTTAGAAAATTTGTGTTAGTATTTTTTGATGATATACTAATCTACAGCAAGTCTTGGAAGGATCATGTTGAACATGTTGACAAGGTGCTACAACTATTGAAGGAGAAACAATTATATGCAAAAAGATCCAAATGTTTCTTTGGAGTCCAGGAGGTGGAATATTTGGGTCATATTGTATCTCATGAAGGAGTTAAGGTAGACCCTAGCAAAATTAAAGCCATTAAGGAATGGAAAATCCCCACATCCATAAAGCATCTGCGAGGATTTCTCGGGTTGACAGGGTATTATCACAAGTTTGTTAAGAATTATGGGAGAATAGCAGCACCTCTAACAACATTATTGAAGAAAGATGCATTTTCATGGACTCCGGAAGCAACAAAGGCCTTTGAACATCTTAAAGAGGCAATGTGCCAAGCACCGGTCTTAGCTACACCGGACTTCACAAAAACCTTTATTGTGGAATGTGATGCTTCAGGAAATGGAATTGGTGCTGTTATAATGCAAGATGAAAGACCCATTGCTTTTGAAAGTCGTCCAATCAGGGGAAAGTTTTTAAGCAAAGCTATTTATGAGAAGGAAATGTTGGCAATACTCCATGCACTTAAGAAATGGCGACCCTACCTAATGGGTAGACACTTCAAGGTAAAAACGGATCATGATAGCCTTAAATACTTTTTACAACAAAGATTATCCTCTGAAGAGCAACAAAAGTGGGTCACAAAGATGTTGGGTTATGACTTTGAAATCATCTACAAAAAAGGGAAGCAAAATGTGGTGGCAGATGCACTCTCAAGAAAGGATGAGGATGTGGAAGCATTTTTGTGCGCCATTTCTATTATCCAACCAGATTGGATAAACGAATCAAGGGAGGAATGGAAGAATGACGAAGAAGTGTGGGCACTTATTCGAAAGTTACAACAAGATTCCAGTACGTCTGTACATTTAGCTGGAAAAATGATTCGTTATGGTACAAAGATCGCTTATACCTCTGTAAGAATTCCCAGCTAAAACAAAAGATTCTTATGGAATTGCACACTTCTCCCTTAGGAGGGCACTCAGGATTTTTAAAAACTTACCATAGGGTTAAGAAGGAATTTTTTTGGGATGGCCTTAAATCAGATATTCAAAAGTTTGTGGCTGAATGTTTGGTTTGCCAACAAAACGAATTTGAAACAATTAAGACACCGGGTCTATTACAACCTTTATCCATTCCAAGCCAACGTTGGGAGGAGGTTTCAATGGATTTTATCACAGGTTTACCCAAGTCTGAGGGAAAGAGTGTCATCATGGTGGTAGTTGACAGATTTACCAAGTATGCACACTTTTGTGCATTATCACATCCATTTAAAGCCAGTACAATTTCTACTGCATTTATGGAAACAATTCAAAAGCTACATGGAAACCCAAAGATTATTGTAAGTGACAGAGATCCCACTTTCACTGGAAATTTTTGGACAGAATTATTTTCTTGTCTTGGTACGCAGTTAGCTCATAGCTCATCTTATCATCCTCAATCTGATGGGAAAACTGAGATAGTAAACAAATGTTTGGAAGGATATCTTCGTTGCTTTGTATCTGATAAACAGACACAATGGGTCAAATGGTTGCCTCTGGCTGAATGGTGGTATAACACTTCCTTCCATACAGCAACAAAAATGACCCCATTTATGGCACTTTATGGGTATCAACCACCATCCATCACATCATATTTAAGAGAAAATTCTAAGGTTCAGGCAGTGGAACATCACATCGAACATCAACAACAAGTCCTCCAACTCTTAAAGGATAACCTCGTGTTGGCACAGAATAGAATGAAACAACAGGCAGATCAACATCGCAGTGAAAGAAGTTTTGATGTAGGTGATTGGGTATTCCTACGGCTACAACCATATAAGCAAATGTCCCTCAAGCAAGCTAAGAAGGATAATAAATTATCACCAAAGTATTATGGTCCGTACAAGGTGTTGCAAAAGATTGGTACTATGGCATACAAATTGGAGCTTCCTGCAACTTCTCGATTGCACCCAGTTTTCCATGTTTCATGTTTAAAGAAGGTTATAGGTGACAAGCTCCCAGTTCAAACAATATTGCCAGAACTTGACAAGGAAGGAAAAATTATATTGGAACCAGAAGCAGTCACAGAAACAAGAACTCGACAGCTACGAAATCATTCAATTTCAGAGTATCTTATCAAGTGGAAGAACTTATCCGCTGAAGATTCCACATGGGAGGATGAGAATTTTATGCAGAAGTATCCAGAACTACTCAAGCGTTGAGGACAACACTTTTTTGAAGGAGAGGGGCATGTTGGGTCCCTATAATACTAGTGATTACCCCATTACTATTGTAGTTATACCCCTTATTAATATTGTTGTGCCCCTATTGCCCCCATATTGTTATTACTGTGCCCCATAGAATCCCTCTATTGTTATTTTTGTGGCTTTATATTATTATTGTTAGGTCGGCTGGATTATATTGTGACTCCTTAGACTCCTATATATAGAAAGGAGGTTTTGTCATTTGAATCATCCAAGAATTTTTCATTTATGTAATGTAAAGGAGGTTTCCCCCTCGAAGAGGCTGAATTCTAAGGTGTTGATCTATCTTTTCTATATTTTCTTGAGCTGGTTTCATAGCAGTTTGATACCCTCCTTTGTGGGTTAAACTATTCTAAACCTAAGCTGAGGAAAGCTAGGTGATATGTAATATGAAAAGCAAATGTGTTATTAAATAAATTAATAAAATAAATCATTTGGAAGGTGGAGCACCAAGAGAGAGAAGATGCTTGCCAAATCCCATGAGGAATGGGATAGAGATGAATCTTTCATGATAAGCTTCCAGATGTGATTCTAGATAAGATTGGATGGATTTGATATCCATCAGATTGGATGGATGGGAGATAAATATCCATCGGACATAAAATCTTTGTGGGAGATAAAGGCAAGATTTTATGTGGAAAAGCATTATGAGAGATAAAGGCAAGATGTTATGTGGAAAAGCATTGTGGGAGATAAAGATGAACTTTTCCAGAAAATACCTTGGCAAACGGAAAAATCCATAAAGCGGAACGCCACTAATGGTAAATAAATCATGGAAGAGGGTATTAAATACCCAATGCATCGATCAATTGAGGACAGTTGATCCTTGGCAATATCTTCGGCTCGGGGGGAATCAGAGGTGATTCATGGTTGGGTGGTGGTGCTCCTCCCTCCAAGTGAGATTTAGTTGGTGTCATTTGCATGGAATGTTTATATGTTGACTCTTACTCTCTCTTTCTCTGTTACTGTTCCAATTTTCCTATGAGGAGTTTTCTTAGTTCTGAGAATATTTGAATGAATTACATATGCTTAAGTATTAATAGATTTAATGGTGTTTTCCTCTATTTTGATGAGATTCACTTACATGGTATGGTGTTTATATTTATCCATACTTGTTATGAAGTCAAATAATTTAGCTCAAATATGCTGATGATTGATTTTCTATCTTTATATTTATTTCCTATTGTTAGAATGGTTAAATCATTCAGCTTGAGAGTATAGAAGATGTGTTGTTAATGAATGTATTCATGTAACTTTTATTTCACTTCAGATAGTGATGAAATAGTTGTTGAATCTAATCTTCAACCTCATTAAAGGTGCTCAAGGAAAATAGAGTGTCTCTAACTTATCTTATTATTTATACCTTAATACTTTGGTGCATGCAAACAATTATGGGGTAATGTTGTTAGCTGTATAATGAGGTAGTATTGTCTATGCCCTGCATGAGCTATATCAATTAGACGCAATAAACTCAAACAAATATTGTATTACGTGTTAGTGAGATGTTTGTCAAGAGTTTAATGGTTGTATGTTATGATTTTCCTTAAGGGTTAATCTGAATTATAAACTCTGACAATTGGATCTAAATGTTCTCACCCTGGTACTTGTTGGGGAACAATGTAGGTAAAGTTGCATGTGCATACTAAATAGTAATAGCTTTGCATGCCCATGCTAGCAGGAAATGTTCTATTATTGTTGCTTGGAATATTGCATGTAGACATAAATTTTATTGTAAGGGTTGCATATCAAAAGAGCATGTGATATTACACCCATACTATATGACTCATCACCTGGATCCTTCACAGTAGTTATGATCCTTGATTCACTGAACTAGTGACAATTGTGAAATCTTAACCGTAACTGATGCAAAAAATATAAATTTTATGGGTTCTAAAGGCTATTTTCCTAGGTAGGCTAAGGAGGTTTGTTACAAATGGTATCAGAGCATAGGTTCAAACACTGTAGCCTATGGACCAATCCACCTCCATACTGGAAGCCATGTCTCATACACGTTAAATTTATTTTCGCAATTGAGGGAAATTTTGATCTAGGATTAACAACATTAATATTTCCTAAATCATTGGTTATCTGCAAGATAACTAATTTCAAAAAGGGCTAGTTATAAAAAAATAACCTGAAACCTATAAAGGGTTGAAAACAGAAATTAGACCTCGTTAAAAGGTAACCCAAAATCTTAAAATATTTACTGTAAGGTGAAAGGAATAGCTTACCTATATATATATATATATATATATATATATATATATATATATATATATATATATATATATATATATATATATATATATATATATATAGATATAGAGAGAGAGAGAGAGAGAGAGAGAGAGAGAGAGAGAGAGAGAGAGAGAGAGAGAGATATCCACGAAGAAATTTGTTGATTGAAGAGAAGAGGGCGGTTTCGATATACGGATTTATTGTAACAATAAATTCCTAACAAATCCTAGACTTTTCGAGAAGGTAGGTTTTTAATGAAATTGGTGGGTTCAAGAACCAAGTACTCAAAATTCGCCAACCGAAACCTATAATTTCAAGTTGTGAATGGAGGGATTGTATGGTTAGGGTTTGATCCCGAACTAGCTGATATGGTATACTTGTTTAGCTCTTAGAAAAGGAGGAATATAGAAAATTATGACAAATGTTACAAGTAGTTATGATTTCTCTCCATATTGGTGCTAGGCAGATTTTCATTGAAAATATATTCAAATTGCATATCAGACAGTGATGAGAACTATGTGGAGAGGAATCATGGGAAGATCTACTATCGGGACTGCAAAATGAGGCATGGGGATGAGGCTTCTGTGCACATTATGCAGATAGACAGAAGATAACTCTTATTGCATTATGGACAGAAACATGGAAAGTTAGGTAATTTAATCATGTATATAATTACAGGAATTTGTAATTCACCATATGATTTCTTGTTCCCTATGCTTGGTGCTAGAGGCACGGTTGTCATGCTTGTTCCTCATGCGCTGTCATATTTTTGAATGCGTTAGCATTTTTCTAGGATGTGGTTACATTTAACCACAATTATGGCATTAGATTCTAAAAGTAAAAATATCACTTTCCAGATGGCATCACCTTAAAGTTTCCTCTCCATTTGCCATTGAAAGCTATCATACACATGCATTTTATGGTAATTTTCTAGCCCCAATGCAAAAATTAGAAGGCGATACTTTTGGATGGGGATCATTCCATTACCCATATGAATTCGGATATGTTCGACCTTATCCGTAGTTTTAGAAACATCCATGAGCGATAGATGGTGATGCCTTCATTACCAATCAGAGTGATCGGATGACTGAAAGTTCCTCTTGTGTTTGTTTTTTTTTGAGCTAGAAAGTTGAGGAATTTCAAGCTCTATCCATTTAGGGAGGCGTGATTCATAATAGGGGAATTGGATTTCTGAACATTGTCTTTTGTGAAAAGCCTCAAATTAGAATCCTTATAAATATAGAGGAGAAGGAATGTTGTGAAAGCATGTGATAGAGTAACAACACCCTGTAAAGCAAAATTACGTAAATAAGAAAAGGCATCATTTTTCCTTACTCTCTCTAATTGTGTTGATTACTACACTACAAGCGGGTGTAGATAAGAATTATCTCAATCACGTCGAGAGGGTCATGTGTGATGTGCTGGTAAAAGCAGTCACATAGCGTCGTGATGTTTCTATAATAAAGATGTGGATTAACTGAATGAAAGGAGGATCTAGATGAGTGAGATAAGACTTAGCGTTAATCATCCTCTAACTGCCATTAGCATATAAGCCCCTTTGATGGGGAGGCAGGGGCTTTTTGGAGAAGAGAATGGAAAGCCGCAGGCTTTCTAGTCATGGCAACCAATTGAATTAACAAAAGTCTGTTGTAAAAGAAGCATTGTTACTATAAATTGCACCCCCTTCAAAGCTCGTTTTTATTATTTTTAAGAAGCTCTCGATACTATGGTTTCTTTAAAGGCATCGCACTGGAAAATAACTAGATGGTTGTTTCCAAAAGTTCAAAGATTGTACCCTTCCATGAAATTGCTCTTGTTGACAACCCATTATTTATGTATCATTATATGTGTATGCATGTAGTGGAGTAAACGAGCCAATGCTTTCCCTCCATAATTTTACACTCCCGAGTTTCATATATAGAGATATGTTTGTCATTGAAAGAGTGGATCATGGAGTGAAATAGGTTCTGGAATGATAGAATGACTGAATGGTTGGTTTATATGGATTCCAATGAGGATCTAAGAAGCTATTGAAATCGTGATAACCATAGCAGGTAAATAAATAATGTGATTGATTTAATGTTGTGGGTTTCGATTTTTCTTGTTAAACAATTGATTGCAATAACATTTGTTGGATGGTGTCTCGTGATTGGAAGGATGAGGTAAGCCGGGATGGTATGTGGGTTTCGTAGTTAAGCACCTCCATGCAATCCTTCACCAATGAAGCGATGGAACAGTTCTGAGTGGCATCATTTATAAATGAAAAAATTAGAGCTTGTAGTAGCTTTATATCCAAAAAGGCTATTTAAAACTATAAATCAAACGTGGTCAATAAAATGACCGACTTCGTGATGAGCATGAAGATGTGGCGACGCACAAAAAGTATTGCAGAAAAGACTCACAAGTCTTTATAGTTATGGTTTTGATAAAAATCTTAACTACTGACATAGAGGGTGAAACAGGAGATGATTTTGTTTAAAAACTGCCTATTGTTGTAGAGAATATTTTCATAATTCTCCTTTTAAGAGATGAGACATTTCTTATTCGTGGCTCACAATCTATACACTCAATCCATTGTTGGGACCTCTCATTCATACCAATCATCCTTGCAGCGACGAATGACGGTGATAACAAAATTGATGTGATATACCATTGTTACAAGCTTCGATTTCGATGATGTTTGTTGCAAATATAGAGAGACCTTGTTATGTTATAGATAGCATGGGTAAGTATTTTTTTCTTTTTTATTTTTTTTTCTTTTTTTTTTTTCGGATTGATTTCTTTTTTTCGAATTGATTTTGTTTTGAACGAGTTTTATATATATATATATATATATATATATATATATATATATATATCTTTATAAATAAATGTGGAATGCAAATAGTTGAAAAATCTAACAAAAATATGCATGCATAGGCCAGATCTGACGTCTGCAAGCTCTGTCCACTAGAAAAAAATTAAAAAAAAAAATTCACTGCGTTCTTGATAAATAAATGTGGAATGAAAGTAGTTGAAAAACCTAACAAAAAGATGTATGTGCAGGCTAGTTTCAAAATTTCATTGTACTTGTTTACAGTAGGTGAAAGCAATTAAAGAACATGAAATTGTTCTAGAATTAAAAATCGTATGAGTCAAAAATCTTCCAATTCAATGATTGTACGTGGGAAGACCATGTTGATTAGATATGGAAAGTACAATAGGTATTGTATTTTAACCCTTTATGGGTACAAACACCACAACGTGTTAATGAATATGCCATGATCTTCTCAAGAACATGGACATTTTTTTTTTTGGTTTGTCTATAACTTAGTTAAGCAGTAAAAATAAGGGGAATAAATGAACTGCACCAAAGAGATTGTACTGTTACCTTGAGTTGTTGGGTTTATATTAATCCTTGAAGGTTACATTTTAGCTCTTACTACATATATGATATATGCGCTTACTATAAGAAACAAAGTTATGTATATGTACATTCATGCATTAATACTTCTCACGATTAAAAATAAAACTAAGATATATTGTCAGGCTTGAGGAGTGATCAAGAAGGCCATTATATAAAAATTCTTAAAACTAAGTTACCAGTAGCCATGATGTACAAGTGATAAAAATGATTATGGTACTCAAGGAGTGAATAAAGAATTCTAATAGTGTATTGCAACATTAATCATTGCATATGGCTACGATTGTGGATTTAAAATGTTATAGTAGCTTTAATTCAAAGTAATGGTGATGTGAGACAGTGAGGAGGCTCACATATGCTAAGGTCATAGTGAATATAATTATTATGTAACTTTATTGCTGCAACTGGAACAAACATTTGATGTATACGGAATTATACAGTAAATACATTGTAATTGACGTTGTTGTCAGCAATTCATTCATAGAACGTGACATAATATTTATAATTTATAGCCACCGCTATCTTGTTCCATGTCGACTCTATGAAGAACTCTCAATACTTAGTGACAAGTGTGGGCTAATCATCATAATAAAAAGGCCATTGTTGATATGTGTCACAATAATTCATTGTTGAAATGACTCATATGTGTTATAACAATAATTCATCTATAGGCAAATTTTCTAGTGGGTTGACTTTCATGTAAATCTCCAAAATAGTCATGCTTGAGCATGTGGAGATTGTGGTATCGAAAGTGAAGGAAAAATACATATATATGCATGATAGCATCTAGATGTACATAAAAGGAAACTTGAGCAAAATTGGTATTGTGAATGACGAAGAGAACTTAGAATGATTTGCTTAAAACATCTAACACAATTTCTACCATTGGATCAACATCCCAAACCATGACATGAACTGGTTGATGAACCAGGTCGAAAAATATATTGGAATTGATTGTTCCAATAGGTAAGATATTTAGATGGTGATTGGTACAATTGCGATATAGATGCATGGCTAAATAAAATCACCTAACCCTATAAAAAAAGATTAGATAATAAAGAAAACCATGGTTGTAGCATTATTGTATTGTTGTGTAATGATACATATACCCATGTATTATCATGAATTGTATGTGTTACCATAGTCTGACTGAGTGGTCATTCATATAAAAATGTTTTAAAATGGATCATGCTTAATATCCATGCATAGTAATGAGTCATATGAATCTTCCATGTAAGCATTTCTTGATGAATTCTAGTATTGATGAAAGAAAGTAAAATTCATTGCTCAACAATCATAAAGATGTTGGGGAACAACGTGATTGACCTAATGACTATATTGGTAAAGTAGTGTGAAGTTGTTGTTGTGTTAAGATAGACTATATGTTTTGTTGCTTAGATGTTGGGCATAGTTGTGATTTGCAGAATCAATGGTATGTTGCTATCAATGTTTACAGATATGCATAGCATGTAGGAATTTGGTTTTTCCTACATGAAGGGGATTTCAGTTGCTTGAACTATATTGACGTTATATATTGATAGCATACATGCTTGGGGTTGTTATATGCCAATAGTAAATAGGAAAAGTATGCATGACTATGTTAGAAGTCATACTGGACAAAGAAATTGAAGGTTATTAATCTTATTGACAAGAAAAATCTTATAACCAAAAATGTTATAGTATGCAATAGGGAGCAAATGTCCTAAAATTAATTTTTTTCGATTGTGTTTAAAAATTAATACCAAGTAGTACATACGGGAGGAAGATCTCATTACATGAGTGGCACACATACATATGTTCCTTCATCACAATTCTCATAAAACTAGACTATGATTCTAGTCAGATATTAAACTATGGTCATCATGCTATAAAAACAACTTATAAATGGTATAATTGCTATAAAAGTATTATACCAAGGTAAAGGATGGTGAGAACATGAATATATAACCTGCACAAATGGTATGGACCGCTAGGTCAATTAAATGTTATCCAACAATCTATTTAAAACATATTGATATCATATAAATAAAAATGCATAATTTTCATCAAGCAACTAATAGAGGTCCTCTTATTGGATTGCATTGATAAGGTGTCTAGACAACATAAGGAAATGTTGCATGATTCAAACAAGAATTCATGAAATAGATAACTCATGTTTTGGTAAAGGGTGATTTAATGTTAAGGATGAGCTAACATGTAAATACCCTAAGATCATAAACACTTACAACTACAAGGAGTGTAGGATTGAAAGTAGTAAAAACTTTCATGCATAACTACACTGAATTATACATGGCCAATAGGTTGTTGGGGCATAAAAAGGGCAAAAGTAAAACATACAAGGTGAATTAATGATCTGATGAATATTAAACTTCAAAAGCTATGAGTTAATAGTCTGCTTTAGAACATTAAGCAGAAGGTATGATTAAGATGAAAATATGCATGAATACAATACTATGTGATTGATATTATAACCACAAGAAATCTGGAATTGATTTATACTTCACATAAAACTTTTTCTTAATACATAGATGAACCATGATCATAAAAATTCCTTGAAACTAAACACAATTAAAGATAAAGGAATGTTGGTATGATACTAACATGGTGGAAAAATATGTGGATAAAGTTTATGTCATGCAGGCGATACCATGAGGATGGTATTGTAGGTTATACCACAAATGGACTATGTACAATAGTACATATGGGACCGTATGACTACATATGATACAAGGTTGAAATATGAAATGTGTATTAGTGTGTATAACATACCTTGTGTGCAGGTATGCATAGAGTCATTGGATAGATGTTTGGCTAGGTAAACAAACCTAGAGGGTACCCAGAAGAAGGAAAGTAAGTTGGTATAAGTAACTATGGTTAATCACAATTTGGCATACATACAATTTCGATGAATATATATTGTTATGTGAACTAATCTGTTATGACCTTGCAGGGATATTAATGTGGAAAATATGCTAACTGATGTATTGTATGCAGAGACATTGCAAGAAGTAGGTGTTCGACAAGAACACAAAGGCTTGAAAGAATGCAAGCAGAGAACATGCATTCCTCAAATAAAATAACTGATAAGCAATAGCTACTTTAATAATATTAAATAATAGATTATGATATTTATCATAGTTAAACTTCTACATTTATAAATTCTCACAAATGGTTTGAAAAAAATGTTACAAGTAGCTATGAAAGGAGAGCACTCCTTGAGACCAATGTAGCTATGGAAGGAGGGGCGCTGGGAGCACTCCTTGTGATAGTTGTACATCGGAAAAATTGCATCAGCCATGAGAGCTGTTGATTTAGAAACCAGCTACCTTCGAACGAGAACATGATGCAATGATATGCCGAGGACGATGTAAAATTTAAGGGGGGAGTATGTAACATCCCTCCCTTGTGTACTACATTATTGTAAACCTAAGCTAAGTTAAAGCTAGGTGTGATATCCTCCCTTGTTTGTTAAATGTTTGTAAACCTAAGCTGAGGAAAGCTAGGTTTGATACCCTCCTTTATGGGTTAAACTATTCTAAACCTAAGCTAAGGAAAGTTAGGTGATATGTAATATGAAAAGAAAAAGTGTTATTAAATAAATTAATAAAATAAATCACTTGGAGGGTGGAGAACCAAGAGAGAGTAGATGCTTGCCAAATCCCATGAGGAATGGGATAGAGATTAACCTTTCATGATAAGCTTCTAGATGTGATTCTAGATAAGATTGGATGGATTGGATATCCATCGAATGGATGGGAGATAAAGATCCATCAAACATAAGATCTTTGTGGGAGATAAAGGCAAGATTTTATGTGGAAAAACATCGTGGGAGATAAAGATGAGCTTTTTCGAAAAAGAACTAGGAAAGTGGAAAAATCCATAAAGCGGGATGCCACTAATGGTAACTAAATCATGAAAGAGGGTATTAAATACCCAATGCATCGATCAATTGAGGACAGTTGATCCTTGGCAAGATCTTCGGCTCGGGGGGGAATCAGAGGTGATTCATGGCTAGGTGGTGGTGCTCCTCCCTCTGAGTGAGATTTAGTTGGTGTCATTTGCATGGAATGTTTGTATGTTGACTCTTACTCTCTCTTTCTTTGTTACTGTTCCAATTTTCCTATGAGGAGTTTTCTTAGTTCTAAGAATAATTGAATGAATTACATATGCTTAAGTATTAATATATTTAACAATGTTTTCCTCTATTTTGATGAGATTCACTTGCATGGTATGGTGTTTATATTTATCCATACTTGTTATGAAGTCAAATCATTTAGTTCATATATGTTGATGGTTGATTTTATATCTTTATATTTATTTCCTATTGTTAGAATGGTTAAATCATTCAATTTGAGAGTATATAAGATGTGTTGTCAATCAATGTATGCATGTAACTTTTATTTCACTTCAGGTAGTGATGAAATAGTTATTGAATCTAATGTTCAACCTCATTAAAGGTTCTCAAGGAAAATAGAGTGTCTCTAACTTATCTAATATTATTTATACCTTAATACTTTGGTGCATGCGAACAATTATGGGGTAATGTTGTTAGCTGTATAATGAGGTAGTATTGTCTATGCCTTGGATGAGCTATATCAATCAAATGCAATAGACTCAAAGCAAGGGGGTTGTCAAGAGTTTAATGGTTGTATGTTATGATTGTCCTTAAGGGTTAATCTGAATTATAAACTCCGACAACTAGATCTAAATGTTCTTACCCTGGTACTGGTTGGGAAACAATTTAGGTAAACTTGCATGTGCATACTAAACAGTAGTAGCTTTGCATGCCCATGCTAGCAGGAAATGTTCTATTATTGTTGCTTGTAATATTGCATGAATACATAAAGTTATTGTAAGGGTTGCATATCAAGAGAGCATGTGATATTACACCCATAGTATATGACTCATCACCTAGATCTTTCACAGTAGTTATGATCCTTGATTCACTGAACTAGTGATGACTGTGAAATCTCAACCGTAATTGATACAAAAGTTTTAAATTTTATGTCATCTAAAGGCTATTTTCCTAGGTAGGCTAAGGAGATTCGTTACAAGGATTCTTTGTAAACTATTTTGAAGATATGTGCTGAAGCAGTGTAGTACTCCAAAGCATCAGCAGATCTTACAATGATGTATATAAACCAAGAGCATATACTAAAAAATAAAATGAATGTCACAACCAAAACAAAAAATACAAGCTCACTACAACCAATATACAACAGGGTAGTTATTCTTCACAGAAAAACACTAACCTACAAATATTAACCAACGTTCAATGGATGGTTCAAGAGATACTAAGATTGCTATGGGTGCATATCAACCACAATATACATGGTCTAAAAAGTGAGACCATCCACATGGCCAGGTGATTGGCTTAAGATTTTGTACCTTGTTTATATCATACTTTGGTATTGTTATTTTTGTTTTCTTTGCAGCAACTACTTTCTAAGGCACTCCCTCCCTCCCAACCTGAATACATACTGAAGCATCCCCTCTTTTATTTTTTTGAAAGACCTATGCAAATTTTGGCCTGAGTGGGTGCAAAAATCTTGGCATGTGTCTTTTGGGGATGCCCAACCATGCATAAACTAAGAATCAAACCTGGGTTAGTTGGGGTAGAGTCACATCAAGCTTCTGCTAGACCACAACCCAACCTACATAAACTGAAGCACACTTACTAGAGGTCATTCTCGTTTTTATTGAAATTGATGTTGCATGAAGATGGAAGCTAAAATTATATGGGAAGTGGTGGACATATCTAGTTTAGTTGGAATTTTATTTAGAGATTATAGATCCAAATCAGCTCATGTCTTTCTTTGTTTTGAGCTTTTAGTTGAGTGAATTTTCCATGCAACCTCCTCCTGTCATAACATCATAATGCACCTTTTAGTCAGGGTTCATCCTTTTCCTTCATTGCTTCTGTATTGTGTTATCTTTCTACTTGTACAATGTATGAATTGCATTAAAGAATAACCTCCCTTACAATGAACAAGGATTTTTTGGGGCTCCTTGTTAGACATTAATAAAATTTATATGCTCTTGATTTTGTAGGTCAAACATGTTGCTGTTTCACTACCAAGAGGTTTGGTGAGCCTAAGTGCGCCGTAAGATACTCTGAATTTTGCATTATGAATGTCAAATTAGAATAGTTATTTGGACATTTTATTTTTACATTTGAAGTTTCTATATTCTCTCATAGGAAAACTAAGTTTGCAAATCCTGCATTTATGGTTTTATATATTCTCTGATATTTGGTAGAATTTCTTTCTATTTTTCAAATATAGATTAAAATCTTTCTGACTTGTTTTCTTGTATGGCCATTAGTAGAAACCCTCCTATATTGACATTAACTCTTGCAAGTACTCCTTTATTTACAAATTCTAGTCTTATGAATATAAGTTAAAAGGAAGCATGGGATTGCAACACCCAAACACCAAAAACCCATGCACCTTTCTTCGGACCTTTCTTACAATTATGTTTTTGATAAATCATTTTACATAATCTTGTTGTTTTTTTGCGTAGTTATAATCCTACTCCTTGTCTTAAAAGTTACCCTGATATTGAGCTCATATTAGCCATGGATTTGCTTCTCCATGCTTCATATCATACTGTTTATTTCTCTATCATGTACCTTATTGTCAGATTTTTGTGTATTGTATTTTGAGAGACAGACTATTTTTCCAATTTGCATACAAGGAATTAACTTTTGTCAACTCTTTCCAAATTTCCACAGGAGGATGGTTTATCTTTGGATGGTGACAAATGGCATTGGGTGATTGGAATTATGGTTTTAGTTACTTTTGTGAAGTTGTTCCTTGTAATGTATTGTCGAAGTTTTACTAATGAGATTGTGAAGGCATATGCTCAAGATCATTTCTTTGATGTGATCACCAACAAAATTGGTCTAATTGCTGCTATTCTTGCAAGTACTTTGTACTGTGGATAGATCCTGTTGGAGCAATTGTGGTAAGCAGTTCTTTGACCTTTTGCTTTATAGTTCATAGTTTGCAACTTTTCACATGTTATGCTTATCTATTTTGTTGAGTGTGTGCCATGGTTTCTTGGCACTGGCTACTGAAGAGTAGTTTGTCTTCCATTATGTCATCCTCTCCTTTTTATAATCAACATCCACTTGTTTAATAAGAAACTTGTTGTTGTTTTTTTCATTATCATGATATATCTTTGCATTTAGTAGCAACATAGATGACATTTTTAGCACATGTTCTTAGTCATCAATACTCTTCACTATCATAAACAATGGTTGGTGTGGAACTCCCAAGCCATAGAGGGCCCCGAATAATTCTGGAGCTAGGATGGACCCATGAATCAATCCATCTTAAAATTCAAAGGAAAAACATACACCTGGTCTATTAACTTTTAAGTAGGGAGAACTGATTGCAAAGGTGCAAGAGAATATATCCACTCCATTTCATTTCTTTTGCTTTGATAATGACTCAATCGCAAATTGTAATTCTATTTGTTTTACGTTTGGAAATCAATACATTTTGTTATAGAATTTTATATGGGTTCATATACACAATAATAGACACATACATGTGTGGAGAAGAATATGAAGAAAAAGAAGTCTTAACATGGAATGAAATCCAAACATAGGGATATGCCACTATAGCGAGATAGCCTATATACATGAACATTTAACTGTATACTAATAGAAGATTTTGAAATTTTTTGCTAAAGATATAATCCGCCTCTCTTTGCACCTTTTAGGGCAATTTCTAGTTTTACTAAGTTAAAAATATGGTGTGCATGATTATAGTTTTTGTAAAGATTATAGATCATGTGTTAGATTTTGTTTTGTTTTGCTAAATCAATGGCTATAGATGTAGTTTTTAGGATTGCCATAACTCTTCGCGTAATTCTTTAAAGTGTGCTAGCTCAATGGAAGAGTGGTTGCCTTACACACAGGAGGTTGGTAGTTTGATTCCACCAGGCGCTAACATGAATTAATCAACGATTTTGTAATTTATTTTTAATTAAATGTTTTTTATATCGATTTATTTCAATGGTGGGATATTTCTGGATTCATTGTTTTATATTGTCTCTAGAGAGACAATATCTAGTATTAAAGACATATTGTCTCTAATCTGAGTGTTGTCTTTAGAGAGACAAAAATGAAATTGTCTCAAGACAGACAAAAATCAAATTGTCTCAAGACAGACAAAACTGAAATTGTCTCCTAAGAGACAATAATGCTTGTGTTATATATTGTCTTTATAGAGACAATTTTTTAAGACAATAATATTTAGGACAATATTTTTTAAGACAATAATCTTTAACACAATAATTTTTTAGACACCCGCTTACAGACAATATTTCAGACAATACAGAAGTTTTTTTTGTCTCAAGTTAAGACAATTTACCCAAAAATTGTCTCAAATATTGTCTTAAAACCCCACTTTATGTAGTAGTGTAGTATCATCACAACTTGCAAAAATGATGAATTATCATGTAACAAAGAATTTTCATAACTAGATTATGGAGAAATGACGAGAGAACTAATTAGACACATGGGTCAAGAAAATATTCTTAGAGTTGGTTTTCTTTATTTTGAGCCACCTTGCATGTTCCTTTGTCCAATTCTAAGCCACCTATGGAGAGTGCATCAACTTCTATGCTCGTATTCATGTACACATGATCAAAACTGATCTTAGAGAAGTGGGAGAACAAATGTTTTGTCTTTTGGAAAATGGGTGATGAAGTATAATCTTTTATTAGTGATGTTCCTTTAGTCCATTTGATAACCACTTGTGAATCCACATAGACTTGTAAATTTGAGATACCATGACCTTGAGCAGTTTGAAGAATTATTTTAAGAGAGAAAAGTTGGACATAGTTGTTGGTAGTAGGCCCTATGTTTTCTATGAAAACTATAGTGAAAGTAGGAGAAAGATGTAATATGCCATTATCATTGTTTCATGTATTTTCCATTCAAGCCGGATTGTTTCATTTCAATTTTCTATTTTAAATTATTATTATTAATGTAGTGTTTTTTTTAGTTTTCTTCTCTTAAAATTTAACAGCTATTTAATTTAATATTATAACAACCAATTTTATATTATATTAAACATGGCTTTATAATATTATGTGAATGTTCAAAATAAAATATTACATAATATTTAATATATATAATGTTATATAAAATTATGTTATTAAAATTTTAATAATTTTGGATTAATATAATGTTAACGTATATTTAATTTAATATTATAACAATCAATTTTATATAATATTAAACATGGTATTATAAAATTAGGTGAATATTAAAAATAAAATATTACATAATATTTAATAAATATAATGTTATATAAAATTATGTTATTAACCCCCGATCGGGGTGATGAAGTGGGAGAGTACGAGCACGAAGACAGAGTAGGTGAGAGGACGGCCAGGATGGCTACCTACTATCCTCAAGCTGGAACAGTTGGATGTGGTGGCGTCCTGCATGACTGCGGGAATATCAAGGGGGCAAAGTGGCATGAGTATGTGGAGAGAGGTTGGCAAGAACGGTGGCGGTAGTAGGATGGGACGTAGGGTAGGTGGGAAGGGATACATGACGGTGGAAAGATTTGGGAGAGAGCACAGAACACAGTGAAGGGAAGATAGGAGCAGGGCAGCGCAAGCGTCGGGGACATCTGCGGCCGAGCTCAATTTCGGGTATGTTTCCTCTCGCTTACCTCCTGCAATTCGCTTTGAAAAGAATAGTATGATGAAGGAGGGGGGTAAGTTGGGTCACGTTGGGAAGGGGCTATGTTAGGGTAGGCCTGAGGACAGAGAGGAGAGGCAGAGAGATGGCCCTGATCAGCTGATTAATAGTAGCTAGAGCATAGGCATGCCCGGGGAGGGTAATCTCAGGACAAAGGGTCGGCCCTGGGAAACTAAGGACGAAAATCTTAAGAAGGATAGGATGGTAGACGGCTTGGCCGCCACCCTTAGTCCAGGATGGGAGAGAACCACAACTCCCCAGAGAGACGGGGAGGGCTGGAGTAGGGTGGGAATGCTTAGAAAAAAGGATATGCCAGAAGATGAGAAGTCTGAAGATCCTAGAAAGCTAACATTTTCTGTTGATAATTGTAAGCAGGAGTCAATAAACGAAGAGATGGCTCACCTTGGCAGAGGCCGGGGCCGTGGGGGTAGAGGGCACTAGAGCCAATTAGCTAAAAAAGTTCCTACCACTACGGATACGGCGGGGCCGAGAAGAGGTAGGAAATCCATTAAAGTGGTGGTCAATGAGGCAGCTTGAGCATACAAAGAAGGGACGAATTCTGAAATTCATCAGTTGATCCAGGAGATGGAGAACAGCATCATGGAAGAAGACTCTAAGCAAGAAATGGAAGAATGGGGGGATATAGTCCCTGACCTAGGACACACTAGGGGTAGGCTGACTCTGTTCAAACAAACCTTGCACATATACTGGGTCATGAAGCGTTTGTTGGCCAGAGCCCTGGAACAGGTGGTGGGGGAGATGGCAGAAATAGCCCAAGGCATGCCCAACCTCAAAAAGGACATGAAGAATTTGCAAATTATGATGTTTATGCAAGATAGCAAGCTGGATGAGATCCAACAAAGAATGATGAAGCTGTCTCCGGTGCCAGGTGACTCTGCTGCTGCATCGACTATTGTGGAATCTGATAAAGATGATAGAAAGGAATAGTTTTTTTACCTTCCAGTTTTTACTGGGTTTTTTAGCGGATAGCATTTACTTTTCCTATGTTATATGTCAGTTAGGATCTTGAACAGTGTATCTAGATGTGAAGTGTATTTAGCTTGGGTGGAAAGACTGGTAAAATTTTGCTACTAGATGGCTTATAACAGACTAAGGTGGCCAACAGACTTGGTTTCCCATGTGGGCAAGTTGAGGCCACCAAGATTTTGTATATGGAACAACTTGCTTCTATAAATAGAAAAAGAAGGAACTACCATAGCTTACAATATATATATATATATATATATATGTTATTAAAATTTTAATAATTTTGAAATTATATATACACACACACACACACACACACACACACGTGGGATAAAAAGTTGTAATATAATATTATATTTAATATAAAAGAAAGAGATGGGTAGATATGGGGAGAGGGACAGGATGGCATAGAGAGAAAGAGAGTGATGGAGAGCGGAGAGAGAAAGAGAGTGATGGGAGATAGAGGGAGAAAGAGGAAGAGGGATAAGAGGGGATATAGAGTAGGAGAAAAAATGGAGCTGGAGGGGAGAGAGAGTGAGGGAAGAGGAGAGGAGGGAAGAGAGAGAGGAGGGAAGAGATTGAGAAGGGGAGGAGAGAGAGAGAGGGATAGAAGAGGAATAGAGAGGGAGACATAGAGATGGAAGGGGGAGCAAAGGGGAGAGAGAATGATGCATTGATTTAAATGTAGTTGATTTCTAATCTTATTTGATTGTTTGCACTCAATACATTTATTTCATTGTAATGTTTAATCCTATTTGATTTCTGGCACTAGGTGCATTGATTTCAGTGTAAATGTTGATTTCTAATCCAATTTGATTGCTTGCACTAAATGTATTGATTTAAATGTAGATGTTTTTTTATTTGATGTAACTAGATGTGTGATGTTCACTTATTTGAAAGTAATTACAGATGGATAGAAAGAAGGACAAAGAAAAGGAGATAGTGACAAAGTTGGAGAGAGAGAATGAGAGTCGGTGATAGAGGGAAGATATAGAGGTAAGTGGGAGAGAAAGGGAGAGAGAGAGAGAGAGGACGGAGAGAGAGTGATGGGGTGAGAGAGAGGGAGGTATGAGAGAAAGGGAGAGAGAGGACTTGAGAGAAGGAGGGAGATAGAGGAGGAGAGGGTGGGAAAGAGAGGAGGAGAGGGAAGGGGGGAGTGGGGAAAGAAGAAAGACATAGAGAAAGAAAAGTGGAGAGAGAGAGAGAGAGAGAGAGAGAAAACAAAGAGATGGAGAGAGAGTGTGTATGTCTGGGGATGCGATAGAGAGACCAAGAAGGAGAGATGGAGGGAGGTATAGATAAAGATGGAAGAGGGAGAGGGGGGAGAATATTTCTTGCATTAGATGCATTTATTTCATTGTAGATGGTGATGTTCAACCCTATTTGAGTGTTTGCACTATATGCATTTATTTCAGTGAAGATGTTGATTTCTAATGATATTTGATTGCTTGCACTAGATGCATTGATTTCAGTGCAGATGTTGATTTCTAATTCTATTTGTTTTCTTGCACATCTACTAATGAGCTTCAAAAAGATGTCGATGTGGGGAAGTCATACAAATTCCATTTCCACATCATAAGGCCATATCTCCTCGTCTCTAGGAAGTGTTAACATACATCAATATTAAAAATTTCACAAATCATTGCACTGTTTCCCCCTAACTGTCTTTATCACTAGCAAACCAATTAAATCATAAATATAAATAAGAAAATAAATGAGTACTAGTAGGTTTGACCCTACCTTAAAATGACATCATAAAGAGTTTCTACACCATATGACTTTAGAAAACCAACTTTACAACACATCATTTTTTACACAATGCTTGGGTCTTGATTATGCTTAAAGTTAATAAGAAATATTGTCGTATGAGTATGTTTGATGAAGATATAAGTGGGAAAAGTAGTTTATGTGTACATTTAATCTCTTAAAGCACCTATAACGTTTTAAAAACATCACCTCTCTCAAAAAATAACACCATAAGCTTTGATATTAGAGGATTAAATCTATTGATAATATATACATCCTTTGGGATTATACAACTTTGAAAATTCCAAATAGATGGTGAATCGAGACCCGCATTTTATAACATATTCGCAAAATCCACGATATAAGTTTGTGTCTATACCATCCAACATTTATATATTCCATGTATGATCAAACCTCCATTATAGTGGTAGGATCGAAGGTTTGAAGGATTATTTGTAATTTTATGGTTTATACGATATGTTTGTGACTATTTCACATGATTAAAGGAGGAATCATTCTTTTTAAAAAGCATAGCATGCAACATTTTTATGACTTATGAACCACTGTATTTCTTAGTTGAAATTAACATTTCATATATGACAACTACGCAAAATAAAAAGAACCAAAACATTGTCCACTTCATAATATTATTAAGTCGTGCTTTGAACTTGGACCATGCAGGGTTTACATTATTCACCAGATTGTGTATTTACCAACCTAGATCCATCTAACTTCAGATATATCATGTGCCAAGAGGGATCAAATCCTTCTAGGTGCAAACCTTATTTTTTGAGTGTATAATTTTAGGAAAGGTTTTCACCTCGAGGAATTTGAGCCCTCTCGGCACATGATAGATCTGAAGTTAGATGGTTCTAGGTTGGTTTTAGCCGAGGGAAACAATGTCATTTTTTTATATTATCATTATTATTTATATGTTTGAGATAATATTCATACATTATGTTTTCTTTTCTTGACATGACAATAGCATTATATTCTTTAATTTAGTCTATGTTGTTTGCCTTGAATGGTTTGTAGGTCTGTGTTTGGATGCTTTGAGTGTTTTGTGTGTTTATGTGTTTGGATTTGGATGGTAATGTTTGTGAATGTTACAGTTGTTGTGTTATATTTCTATATGTGTATGTAATTTCCTATTAGTAATTAATTGGTGACGAAGAAGAGAGATAATATTGTTAATAGTTTGCAGGAGGATTGATACTGCACATATATTTCATTTAATTTTAGGTATCACAACTTTTGACAAGTAAATCATTCTTAATAGTGTTCGTCCAATTATTACTAAATATATCTTGAAGAGTATTTTTAATTTCAAACTTTCTCAATTACCTCAGTTTGTTGAAATGATAGATTTTCTTAATAACTTTAATGATGAAAAATGATGAAATACAAATTTTGAATGCAAAGTGACAATGTAATAGTGTTGAATGGAGAAAAATTTGAATAATAAGAATGTTTTTTAAGAAGAATTTTCAGCGTAAATAACATTTGAATTCCTTTGTCGACACGTTTCTAAGAATGTTGTCAATTACAAATAGTCTTCATTGTGATCAGTCTCAAACTATTTTCTTCTACTATTCTTATTGTCACCCTTGTTAGTTTTTCTCTCTTTTCAATTATATGAAAAGGGAAGTTGAAATCGTAAACCATTCAAATATTTAACTCGAGCTATTGTAGTAAATATCGTACCTTGTCTCTCTTGCTCTCAAATTTTAATAGGTTGAATTACTATAACACAAAAATCAATGCACATTATCAATCAATTTTGTGTGCTTACATTGAAATCAATGCACATTGTTAATCCAATCACTTTAAAATTAATGTACCATCATACATCCAGTCACATGAAATAAAAAATCAACATCTACTCTGAAATCAATGCATGTAATGTAAGAAATCAAGTAGGATTAGAAATCAACATCTACAATAAAATCAATGCACCTAGTGAAAGCAATCAAATATAATTAGAAATCAATATCTACACTGAAATCAATGCATCCAGTGAAAGCAATCAAATAGAATTAGAAATAAACATCTGCACTGAAATCAATGCATCTAGTGCAAGAATTCAAATAGAATTAGAAAACTTCTACACTAAAATCAATGCATCTAGTGCAAGCAATAAGATATCATTAGAAATCAACATATTCTCTTAAATTAATGCATATAGTTCAAACAATCAAATAGGATTAAAAATCACCATCAACACTGAAATCAATGCAATGTATAATGCAAGAAATATTCTTCCATCTCTCCCACTTCCATCTATATCTATATCTCCCTCGATCTCTCCTTGGTCTCTCTATCTCACCCCCAAACATACAATCTCTCTCCCTCCATCTCTCCCTTGTCACCCCCTCTCTCTCTCCACTTTTCTGTCTCTATGTCTTTCTTCTTTCCCAGTCCCCCCTTCCCTCTCCTCCTCTTTTCTCTCTCTATGTCTTTCTTCTTTTCCCTTCCCGCCTTCCCTCTCCTCCTCTCTCTCCCTCCCTCTCCTCCTCTCTCTCTCCCTCCCTCTCTCAAGTCCTCGCTCTTGTCCTTCCTCTCTCCCCCTTTCTCTCATACCTCCCTCCCCGCCTCGATAACTCTCTCTGCTTTCACTCTCTCTCTCTCCTTCTATCTCTCAATTCCTCTCTCTCTCTCTCTCTCTCTCTCTCTCTCTCCCTTTCTCTCCCACCTCCCTCTGTATCTTCCTTCCATCCCCAACTCCCTTTCTTTCTCTCCAACTCTGTCAGTATCTCCTCTTTGTCCTTCTCTTTGTCCATCTATAATTACTTTCAAATCAATGAATATCACAGATCTAGTTACATCAAATAAAAAATAATATCTACATTTAAATCAATTCATTTAGTGCAAGCCATCAAATTGGATTAGAAATCAACATTTACACTGAACTCAATGCACCTAGTGCAAGATATCAAATAGGATTAGAAATCAACATCTACAATGAAACCAATATATTGAGTGCAAGCAATCAAATAAGAATAGAAATCAACTACATTTAAATCAATGCATCCTTCTCTCTCCCCCTTCCATCTATGTGTCTCCCTCTCTATTCCTCTTATATCCCTCTCTCTCTCCCCTTCTCACAAGCTTCCCTCCTCTCTCTCTTCCCTCGTCTCCTTTCTCCCTCACTCTCTTTCTCTCTCTGCTCTCCATCACTCTCTTTCTCTCTCTGCCATCTTGTCTCTCTCATCATCTCTACCCATCTCTTTCTTTTATATTAAATATAATATTATATTAGAATTTTTTATTGGTATATATAAAAATATATATATTCAAAATTATTAAAATTTTAACAACATAATTTTATATAACATTATATATATATTAAATATTATGTAATATTTTATTTTTAACATTCACATAATATTATAATACCATGTTTAATATTATATAAAATTGGTTGTTATAATATTAAATTAAATAGAAGTTAATATTATATTAATTCAAAATTATTAAAAATTTTAATAACATTATATATATTAAATATTATGTAATATTTTATTTTGAACATTCATGTAATATTATAATACCATATTTATTATAATATAAAATTGATTGTTATAATATTAAATTAAATAGCTCTTAACATTATATTAATTCAAAATTATTAAAATTTAACAACATAATTTTATACAACATTATATACATATTAAATATTATGTAATATTTTATTTTTAACATTCACATAATACTATAATACCATATTTAATATAATTTAAAATTGATTGTCATAATATTAAATTAAATAACAATTACTCTATATTAATTGAAAATTATCAAAAATTTAATAACATAATTTTTTATAATATTATATTTATTAAATATAACATTCACATAATATTATAATACTATATTTAATATAATATAAATTTCGTTGTTATAATATTAAATTAAATAGTTGTTCAATTTTAAGGGAAAAAAACCAAAAAAAACACTACTATAATGATCATCTAAAATAGAAAATTGAAATGAAACAATTCGGATTAAATGAAAAATACATGAAACAATTCCACTCTATATTTAAATATACCAAACGAAAATGTTGAAACCTTAAAAATAAGGTTTCGCCGAGGTTATTCTGAGGGCAGGAGTTTGAATCCAAGTCTGAAGGGGTTACATTAGGGTCTTTTCTATCTATAAGATTATGTGCCAAGATATTGCAGTTGTGATCAAAGATCACTGGTGAAAAAAATTCCACTATAAACAAAACCAACACTGAAGAAAAAGATGAATTCGATAAATTCATTTAGTCCCCAGTTAAAAAACGATATACATTATTTACTGCGGATTTCCATTATATTGAACTTACCTGGAGAGCAACACCAACTGAGAAGGGATATATAACGAATAAATTCCAAAATTAACTTACATATATCATTGACATATGCATAACATTTTCAGTTGAAATCTATACAATGGCAGGCTTGCATACAATTTAATATATGTTAATACCCTCCCTGCATTTAATATTATATGACAAGTCGACTACCTTTGAACCCATTCTATATTCATGATTTATGATGCAAAGCAAACATATGACTATAACCATCTTTTATAAACCACATATTATGTTTGCTCTCATTATGCACTAAGCAGTTGTCCCTCCCTCTGCAAAATTTTTCCATGTGTTAATTAAAAAAAAAAACTCTTGTAATAGTAAGTTTATTAATTCTGGAATAAATTATTTTGTTGTGACATGAAGATAACATAATGTTTCTTGCACATTATGAGTTTTTAACAACACCCATAGAGCAAAATGAAGGAAAAAATTACCTCTCACAACAAACTTGATTTTCAGTGATAACTCTTTAGTATTTATGGTTGAGACTGATTATATTTTTTATTTTGGTAGTAACATATTTATGGTTCATGTTTCTAGCTTGTATATGTTTTTTTTGTACAATACCTCATTTACACATTTTAACACGTGTATTTTAGGACAACACTTTATTTCTTTAGTTTTTATGACTTGTGTGGAAAATATTTTTGGAGATGCATCTATATGATTACTACGGATAATTGATCTTATTTTTCTTTGGGGAGACATAAGGAGATTTTACATATTTTGAAGATACAAGAAGAATGGGGAGATATACTTTTCATATGGTTAAAATCATATATCAACTTTAGATATTCATATGTACATGGATTATTGTTATTTTCAGATTATATATATATATATATATATACAGTTAAGAAGTTTAAGTTTTCATGGATTAGGAGGATCTCACCTAATAGGTAAGTAAAAAATGATTGTTTAAAATTTAAATTAATTTAACTTTCTCTTTCAAAAATCTCATCTTCATGTTCTAATTAATACTTGATTAGAAATTAAATCACAATGAACTCATCTCAAAAAAAAAAAAAAAAAAAAACTTGCCAGGTGAATTTGTTTGAGGAGCTCATGTGTAGTCGTCGAGTAGCAACGAGGCCCAAAGGCACGGGTCGATGGCATAGTTTGGGAGACCGAGCAGGTGTGGTGGCAACATGGAGCGATTTTCTGTGTAGATCGTGAGGCGTGGTGGGAGGAACAAGCAAAGCGCTGAAAACCCAAAGAGTAGGGGTGGACTGTGGCGGAAAAGGAGCTCAGAAGTTGAGTGTGGAGGTTGCTAGAGGCCGAGAAAAGGAGCTTGTCATGGCAGTTATGTTGGAATTATGATATAGGTGTTGTCCTTGATGGCAACTCACTCAGAGGTATGATACAGGTGGCAACTCAATCAGATGACAAATCATAGTACAGCAAGTCAAGAGAGAGGTATAGGCATGTTAACCTTGATGAAAGTGCGTATACACGCAGATGAGCAGAACAGAAGACGCGTATACGTACACACGCAGGTTCACAGAAGGAAAGGCGCGTACATGTCGGAAAACTAAGTTTTGGTCCGTGGTATTTGGTCCATGGTATTTTGGTATTGGGTCCAAGGTATTGGTTCTACATGGTTTTGGACCATGGTATTGAGAGAAGCCTAAACCTATATAAGGAGAAGATCATTAGGCCAAGGGGAGGTGTGCAAGTGATGAATATCTGATGAAGTGTGAGATCTAGTATGTTGGTTATGGGTTTGTGATGCTTTGTTTGATCTGAACCAAGGATGCACCTATGCGGTTGATGATGGATGATGGATCGGGATCATAAGGCTTGGAATGTATTATCATTATGTGGCTTGATCATAGATAGACTAGATCTGAAATATTGACGCATGTTTTATTGTATAAATGTTATGATCTGGGTATGACTAATGTTTGGAATAGCTACAAAGTTCTGAGTAAATATTTACAGATCTGTACGCGGGTTGGATTTGGTAAAAGCACGTATACATGCTGGTTTGGTTCATCATAGTAGCGTATACATAGAGAAATATGATATTTGAAGTTGTAGTTGGATCTGGTTATTGTTGCAGAGTTCTGTGTTCTGGTTACTGTGTTTTGATGACAGGGTTT
Organism: Pinus tabuliformis; assembly: GCA_031772625.1. Lineage (NCBI taxonomy): Eukaryota > Viridiplantae > Streptophyta > Pinopsida > Pinales > Pinaceae > Pinus > Pinus tabuliformis. Next base: position 234,437,681 of record CM062813.1, read on the forward strand.
CAGTGATTCAGTATTGGGTGATTCAGAGATTGACAATGCAAGTGTAGTTGATGATTGTATTGCAGTGGTGATTGTTTTGTATTTATGGATCCAGTATGAAAATCTATGAAACGTGATCCCTGGAAGAAAAGAGAAGGTAGTAGCCTTCTGTAGGTTGGTGCCTACGTACTAGTAAACGGATCGGTTAGTACAAGAGCTAGGGGGTTGGAGCTCCCTTCCAGTAGAAACTAGAAAACGAGAGAAGGTAGTAGGCTTCTGCAAGTAGGTGCCTGCGTACTGGTATGAGTCTGCGCCAGTACAAGATTGTAAACAGGTTTTTTTTTATATTAAAGAAAACAACAGCAGGTGGTTATTGTCCCGCATTGGGTTTCCACCTTATATCATGGTGTTCATGTGTGCTTCTTATGTGTGATGATATGTTCTGTTTTACTGCACCTGTTTACTATTTATATGGTTAATAATGTTCTGATGCACTCATTAAAGATCAACTAACTGAATCAGAAGTTTACTGGATATACGCTTGTTGCATTAAACATAGTTGCGTATACACGCGGGTTTCCTTAACTGAAGTAGCGTATATGAATCTGAATATGGAAATGAAAAAGTTATATTGATTTGATGATACTGATTCACCCCCCCTCTCAGTATTATTTCCAACAATTTAATCTCTTTGCCACTGCTATGAGGAGCAGTGTTGTTGCTCAGAGGGTGTTGATGCTTGCTCAGAGGGCATTGTTGAAGTTGAAGCTTCGTGGAGTGTAGTGCAGCTAGAATGTAGTGATAAATTATGAACTTCCAACTTCTGATGCAGTGAGGCGAGTTCTTGAAGAGCGTGAACCTGCATGCAGGAGCAAAGTGAAAACAACATTTAAGAATTTGCCCAATTTTTATTTTTTTGTAGGAAAGGGAAATTGGAAGGTGTATTCCGATCAACCTGACAACGACTTTTAGGATTGATACGGTTGGATTGCTGTGATTACCTGGCCAAATCCGTAAAACACTTCAAGATCGGTGAATTTACATGCCAAGGCTTCAACTTGAATGCCCCAAGGAAAGTACAGTGGCAGCAGACTGTTCCTGGTCGAAGTGTTCTACCGCACTCGATGCAAGCGATAAAATAGAAGGTGAAATGGGTCAACAAAGGAGACTGAAAGAGTCTCGAAGGAAACTAAGGAGAAAGCATCAAGGGACAGACGCAATATATTGTTTTTTTGAATTTGGTGAAGAGTTTCCATTCGATGCTGATGGAATTATAATTGATCAAGTCAAGGATCATGATGCAGATCTAGAATTTGTTGAAATTGTTAAGAGGTTAATGCCTAATCTACCATCTTTTTCAAGTATGAATTATGAAAGTTGGGCAATTGAAATGAAAACAACATTATGGAAGGTAAATTTATTGAACTATGTTGAAGATGTTATCAATTTAAACTATGATAGTGGAGATGCATCAACATTACGTCTTATAACATTTGCATTAGATGAAAATATCATGTTCAACATACTACATGAATATGGTAAGATTCAAAATGCAAAGGTTTTGGGTGATATTTTAGAAATGAAGTACAATGAGGGCAAAGATGATGAAGGTTTTGCTCTTGAAAATGATGATTGTGTTTTCAATCCCATAACTGATTATGAAACTAAACATGTCAACATTAAAGATGCAATGATGGGTGATGAATATGTGCCTGTAAATGACATTAAAAAATGTGATGATGAAGATACAACCATTATTGTAGAATCTGAAATTTTTTATGAAGAAAGCTTCCCTGATGCAGAGACCTATGAAGTCAAATTTGATGAGATCTATGTATCTCATGACAAGTGGATCAATCTAATGCATGAAAAGCAGCTTATTGATGAGTTGTTGTTCAGTGAGAAGAAAATTCTATCTCCATATACAAATCAAATGCAAGACAACATGTTCGCAGCAACATAATTGATTAAAGAGGTTGAAGGCATGAATCAACAAGAAATGTCAGCAGAGAGAGATGGAGAAATGAAAGCTCTCTTGAAGAAGCAGGAAGACAAGAGACAATATGGTCCTCTTTATGAATCTAACATTGTTTTTAAGTGTGCAGATATTGGCATTCAAGAACAAACAACTGAAAAGTCCTAAGAACCTACAACATTGAATGTTAGCCTACAATCGAGATCAAGAAAGAGGAGGATAAGAGTTCAAGTGTTCCGCCTTTGGGGAAGAAAACGTAAAAGGGAGGAGAAGCTCCATCACTACCTTATGGCAAGAAAAGTGAAGATGAAACTTCACCGACGAATGAACAAGCATGGACTCTCAAGCAAGAAGACAAAAATGAAAGCTCAGTTACAAAGTTTTTCTATGTACTCTTGTAAGCCTAACTGAGACTAGACCAGCACGTGTATGCTATTTTTCAAGCACCCTTTCTCCATTAAGGGGGAGTGTTAGAATTAATGGAGAAATATATTTTAGGAGGGAGTTAGTTCATTAGTTGAGTGTATGCCTTTGATTAGGATTTAGTTCCTATTCATTTGGAGGTTGTTCTAACTTCCCTATTTGAGTGTAAGTTATATATATTCATGTGTGTAATGAAATGATGTAGAGTGTTCTACCAGTGGAAGTCTCCAAGTGCAGTTTCTCACCTGAGAGCTGCCCAGCTTGATTAATAAAGTTTAATTCTTCAATTTTTATTAGTTCAATTTCCCAAACTACTTTAAAGACCCATAAAATAGGATGGAGCCTATAAAGGAAGAGGAGAGAACACTGTGAGGAGAGGTAAGCATTGAATTATTTCTAGTGGCCACTCCTTCCTTTTGATTTCATTATTCTGTGAGTTACAAGAAGCTCATCGAAAGGTGGTAGCATATTATTTTTGAAGTGAAGATACAGCTCGAAAAGAAACTCCACTCAACATGTGAGCACATATTTTTAGGTAACTTAAAATTCCTGTAATTTATTTGCTACTAGAAGGCCTGGTCTAAATTTAACTAGTGCTAACAACCATTAATCTTGTAGAGAAAACAGGTTGTCCATAACTGTATCAGGCCACTTGAAGGTGTTTGAAGGTTGTCTCATTTTGATCTCTTTCTAGAGTGTTTGTATATGATCTCTTTTGCATTGAATATATTTAGAGATTAATTTGGCTAAAGATTCTTCGCAGGTATCTGCCATTGTTTTTAATGTACTCATAGACATTTATTTAATAAATCAACTATTTTCTACCTCTTTTGTTGCATATTCTTCTTGAAGAATACTTTATTTTTATTTGGATTTTGTTCTCTTAGTTTATATAGAATTGTATTTCAGCCGAGGCTCTACACTTTTTGGGGTCGTGAGACTCCATAATACTAATTATTCTACTACCAATTGAAATATGATTTCTAATTTTGTTTGTTGGTAAGTCAATATACAATGTTTATTTATACATTTTTTATGAGGTTTCTTTGATATTTCTATATATATTAAGTTTAGTTTAAATTTATGTTTTATGTTTCCCATAAATATACCTCTTTTAACTTCAAAAAATATGTAAATTCTATCAACAATCACTCATAACATTTGGGCATAAAACAATGGGCAAACTTGTCCCACTATCTCACCTGCCCTGTGAGATTCGAGGCGTTTACAGAGAAAAGCTATTAGAGGAAATTTTAGCCTAAAAGTGCCCATGAAATTTTCACGTAATTTCCATGTCATAATATGTGAACCAATCAAACTCCTTTAAATTTAAAAAGAGGTACATGTAAATATTTTGGAGGGAAATGAAAAAAAACTATTTTTTTTATTTGTATTTTTGGCTTATCTCCTTATAGGTTTACTCAAATTTCAAGTGTAGGCACTCGTTGGATGCGGAATCAAATTTCGCATCCAACACATGCCCATCATGCATACTTTTGAGAAGACCCACATTGATAAAAAGTGGAGATACATTTTATCAATGTGGGTGTTCTCAAAAGTATGCATGATGGGTATGTGTTGGATGCGAAATTTAATTCAGCATCCAACGAGTGTCTACACTTGAAATTTGAGTAAACCTATAAGGAGATAATCCAAAAATACATTAAAAGAAGTAGTTTTCTTATTTTCCCTCCAAAATTCATAACTCTTATTTTATTATTTTTCCTTAGGAGACCACTTTTAGGCTGAAATTTCCTCTAATGCATAATAACTTGTCCTCTGTCAACATTATTTTGGCGACCATACTAGGGAACAAATATTGCAATTCACGGTTTCTTAAATCTATAGCTATTAATGACCATTCAGTCGACTAAACAACCTAATCTTAGGCATAGACTGAGAGATCAAACAAATGTTGCTTACTCTCTCTTTGATTTCATTCCCGATAATGCTACCTCAATTAAACATTTTCCACGCAACTGGGTTGTGATTTCCCATGAAATTGAACTACAAGAATAAAGAGAAATTTTAGAAAGGAAATTTCACGAACACAAACACAAATGTATTACTCGTAGATAGCTGGTTCATCACCAGTATGCCATGTTTCCAACTCTCCTTTTCCGAGCAATAGTTTGCTTCATGCTTCATGCTTAACCTAATCATGTATAAATTTTGTTCAAATTTGATTGATGTTGTATCTATGGTCGGTTGTCCTATCTTCTAGGGTAATACATGGGAATCCTCTCCTGAACACATTGAAGACTTCTTTCTTTTTTGTCAATCCATTGGGGTTCATGGCATTTTGACCTTTTCTCACTTATTTCCCCATTCCCTTCAAGGAAAATCTAGAGATTAGTATAAGCGTGTATCACCTAATCCAAGCTTTGTAGGAGAAAATACATTTATAAAATTTATTGTTGAATTTCCTCATCCTCCCAACCACTTTGAGTTTTTTCCAGAGCATATTCAATGTGATTTTTGCAGTGGTCCCCTTGAGAAAATTTCTTTTGAACTATTATTATAATCTAAACTTGAATATCAGGAAAATCCTCATCTTTTCCAAATCTCCGAAAAGAATAATCTCATAACTTATGATTCTTCATCTTCAGAGGTTTGTAAGAAATACTTAGCCTACAAATATCCCCTTACTACCTCCAATCATGAAGCTTTATTTGATGTCATCCATTTCAATGATAAATCCCATTAAAGGAGTATTCTTGTTTCCCATCACTATACTCCTCATGTTCCTCTTTCTGATGATCATTCTAAGAGAATCGAAATAGAGGATTCAAAAAATGATATGTATTCATGTGATTTTTATTTTGACAAAATGATATAAGACCACCTTACAAGGTCATGCCAACCTAAAAATGTATGAGACCTTCTTACAGGGTCATGCCAACATAAAAATGTTGTTTCTTCTAATATTTATGAAGAATATCAAGCCAATGATATATATTCTATTAGTGTGTGTAATTCTTAGACTCTAGTTCCTTGCTTTACATAAGTTCTTGAAAATCAATTAGTACACTCATATCCTTTTTCGAATCATGGCAACTACTTGATCTACAAACATGAAGTTAAAAAGAGGGATTTTATGAAAAGATCTTGGAAGAAGAGCCCAAAATTTTAATTCAAGAAAAAAATTAGGAATGCATTTATGACCTAATAAACAAAGTCCTTTCACAAGATGCAAAATGAGATACAGGTTTTAATTTTTATTTGCAAATGTCCAAAGTCATAAATATGAATTTTACACCTCTCTTTAATATTTAATACAATAATGAGGATATTGGTAAAGTCTTATTTATTCATTAAAGGATATATCTTACAACAATTCCTTATAACTGCATGGAGCATTCCCTAGTCATCATCAGAGAAAAAATGAAACCTTCTCCTTCAAATCATTTTCTCCCAGATCTATTTAAATTTGAATTCATAAAGCATATGAAAGGTAGCATCAGATCTTACAATAATCAAACCCAATGGCACGTTTTACAAGACTGTGATCATTTCTTCTGGATTTTGGTTAGTCACCCTCCTACATTATATGGATTTATTTGCTTGAATTTTTATCCTTATATTTTAGAAATCCTGAAAACTACATGGAAACATAATACCCTTATTGAACCAAAAAACATATATTTTCTTTTCTTTTTGTAAATATGTTTTCTTTTTCTGTTTTACGTCAACCTCATTCCTTTCTTTCACTTTAGTTTCGTGTTTTTTAGTTTTAGCTTTCTAATGCCATCTATTGCTTTACTTCTATTTGTTGCTTTGATTTCATTTCCTTACTTTGTATTGACTAATTACACCTGCCACTTTTGTTTCTTTACTTCCAATTTCAATGCATAATGGAAAGCCTATATATGTATAAACTTTGAGTATAATTGGAAAGATATCTAGCATGACAATAAAACCCCCTTCTGATATGATTTGATATCCTTAACCTATGAACAACAAGATCTTTAATGTACGAGACAAGAAACCATTTATTTTGTTAAAGAGTTGGATTGCAAAGAAGCTATGTCAAACCTTATTATTACCTACAACAAATCAACCCTGGTTTTTTATTCTTTATCCCACCTCTTACATCCCTTACTTCTTGTCCACTAATGAAAAATCACATCCTACTCATTCACACTCAAAGTTACCTTCCTGATTACTAGACATTTCCGAACTTTAGTTTTCCCTATGCAAACCACCCTGTAGAGTCACCAATGTTAACACATGTCAATATTAAAATTTTGCAAATCATTGCAATGTATTCCCCTAACTATGTCTCTATCCCTAACAAATAAGTTAAATCATACATATAAAAAAGAAAACAAAAAATACTAGTATGTGGGACCTACCTTAAGATGGCATCATAAAGAAGTTGCTACAACATAAGACTTTATCACAACCAACTTTACAACGCTTCAATTTTTACACAATGCTTGGGTCTCAATTATGCTTAAAGTCAATAACAAAAACCGTCTTATGAGTATGCCTCATGAAAAGATAAGTGGAAAAAAGAGTCTGGGTGTACATTTAATCTCTTAAAAGTCCTATGATGTTTTGAAAACATTACCTCTCTCAAAAAATAACACCATAAGGTTTGATATTAGGGGGTTAAAGATATTGATAATATATACATCCTTTGAGATTATACAACTTTGAAAAATCCAAATAGATGGTGAGTCGGAACCCACACTCTATAACATATTCACAAACGTGCATGATATAAGTTTATGCCTATACCATCCAACATTTATATATCCCATGTATGATTGGATCAATGCTATGGTGGCAAGATCAAAGGTTTGAATAATTGTTTATAATTTTATGGTCTATACGATATGTTTGTGGGACTTGTGTGCAAGGTTTGAAGAATTGTTTATAATTTTATGGTCTATACGATATGTTTGTGGGACTTGTGTGCAATTATAGGAGGTTTGATTTGATTGGATTAGCGATAAAAACCGCTTAAGATCGGTTTTGTATAAAATTTGTATGTATCAAGGTAATACAACTTGAAATAATTCATTCCTCGTGCATATTTCAGTGGATTGAATTAATGTGTATTCATCACATGAATACCGTTTGGTTTCCTTTTGAGACCATCTCTCTCCGGTCGTCAATCTTTGTGTTAGATGATTAGAAAACTTTTCGTCATTGGATCATCACAAGCCATGGAACCTCCGGCAAGAATTAGGCACTAACCGCCTCCGATGATTACGCTGTGGTTTAGAACGACTATACCTGTCCCTTTACGAACGAACCGTCTTCCCCTTCCTGCCATTTAAATATGGCTATAAGCCTACTTCCTTCATTATATTTTCTAGTTTTGGTTGAGGCGGGGCAGTTACAACAATTAGTTACAGTAATTCCAGGTGCTGGAATCGACTCTGCGCTCGACTACATTACAGTGAACAACACAACAATTGTAACACTGAATTTCGATACTCAAGGCTTCAAAATTACTGAATTTCGGACTACATTATAGTGAACGACACAACAACTGTAACACCTAATTTCGGTACTCAAGGCTTCAAGATGACCAAATTTCGGTACTCAAGGCTTCGAGATTTCAGAGGGATTCATGGGTATGCCACTGTCTGGTTCAGAAGCCATGGCTTTTGAGGATGATATTGATAAAGATCGAGATGAAGCAAAATAATTAATCATTTTCAGACTACTATATATTTTATATTCATATGTTGTTTTTTTACTTGGTATGGTGTCATTTTGACCTTTGTATTATTTGTGAATTCAAATACTAATTAAATTGCTTCAACAGAGAGTAGTTCTTGATGGATTGCTCGAAAATAACAAGCAGTTAACATATCGTCTTATTGTGAATTCCAGTGCTGATGTTAATACAACATATGAGCAGGCAAAGACCAATTGTTGGAAAATCTACGTAAGGCCCAGGGCATCCGATCGAGCAAAGCCAAGACCAAGCAAGTAAGGTAAAACGCTTTCCGTAAGTGTCTTCCAAAACCGTTACTAAATTTTCTTTGCTGTGTCCTGAACCATAGACCTTCTCCTGAAGTGGTCACAACACCTTGGACCATGTATTCGGTTTTCTTACTTTTACAACAGAATTTATTACAATAAGAGAACGCTTGGTGTCTTTTTGGATTTTTATCTAATATATATCATTAAATTTAGATCTCCTTTGCTCTATTTTCATTATACCATTATGTGTCTGTAAGTTCACTTAAAAGTCTCGTTTTGAATTTACTACCATGAATATTTGTTGTTATATTATTTCAAAAAGGAAAGGCCGTGTTATCATCCCTAATGTTTTGTTCTAAGAAAATGGATTTTCAAAGTATAAATTGGAATATTTATTTTTTTAGACACGATTGAACAGAGAATTTATATTTCGATGCTTTTTCTTTTACACTCAAAAAATTAGTTTGGCTGTAATTTTATTTTGTGAGAAGGGTCACCACGGAAAAATACATGATACAAAGGGAAACAACAAGTGCTTCTGTTTAAAATCATCATAGAATACTTAGCTGAAATCTCTGTTGTGTTGTATCAAAAAAGAAGTTATAAGAATGATCACTTTTTATAAAAAGGTATTGCATTATTTACGGATAAAGAGCATATGTTATTGACAATTATGTTATCCATATGGTTTTTATGTATACTAATCCGAATCCGAATCTTACATATTTTACTTCGTCCATTTTGTTGGTAAATTTCTCTATCCTTAACATGTATTATGATTTAATAGATATTAAAGTTTAGACAAAATAGATTAAGATAGGGCATACCAAATTGAGATTTAGACAACCCATTCGGACTTTATCTGCATCGTACTTTCTCAAAATCTATCGAATGAGAAGGGATCTCTCTGTATATGAATCTCCAACTAGATCCAGAACTGCACCTGCGAGCGCTGGATCTTTATCTTCAATAACTAGATCGACTTCAACCGGTGGATATGGGACTGGAATTGGACCGGGTTCAACTGAATCTACATTTCGGTGAAGTGATAACCTGCTCAAAATTCTGGCAATAAAAGAGGTGACCAGTGAAACAAAGACGCGTGAGCAGCCGAACAAATTCTGGCCATAAAAGAGGTGAACAGCGAAACAAAGACACGTGAACAGCCGAACGAATTCTGGCCATAAAAGAGGTGAACAACGAAACAAAGACACGTGGACAGCCGAACGAATAGAGAATGTGCGTGCACACTCTTGCTTTTGTTTGGCTATACGTTTGGTTTATAAGGGGAGAAATGGAAATTTGGTTCTGAGTATAAAATTGAAAATAAAAATGATTTGGAAATATATATATATATATATATATATATATATATATATATATATATATATATATATTATGTTTTAAAATGGTTTTAAGTATTAATAAGAATGATTTAATTTAATTTTTTTTTTAATTTTTAAATTGTTTTAGGTATTAATAGGTCTGAAAATTGTGGTAATAAAAGAGGTGAACAACTAAACAAAGATGTGAACAGCCCAACGAATATAGAATGTGTGCACACTCTTTTGTTTCGCTACGTGTGCACATTCTTGTTTTCTTTTGTTTCGCTATAAGTTTGGGTTTATAAGTGGAGAAATGGAAATTGGGTTTATATGGAAATTTGGCAATAAAAGAGGTGAACAACCAATCAAAGACATGAACAACTGAACAAATATAGAATATGCACACACACTCTTGCTTTGTTCTATTATAGATTTGGGTTTTTAAGTAGAGAAATGGAAATTTGATTTTGAGTATAAAAATGGAAATAAAAATGATTTGGAAATATATTTTTTATGTTTTAAAATTGTTTTAAGTATTAGGAGAAATGAAAATTTGGTGCACACACACTCTTGCTTTGTTCTATTTCACTATAATTTTGGGTTTATAAGTGGAGAAATGGAACTTGGGTTTATAAGTGGAGAAACGAAAATTTGGCAATAAAAGAGAAATGGAAATGGAAATTTGGCAAACAACCAATCAAAGACGTGAACAACCGAACGAACAAAGAATGTGCGCGCACATTCTTGTTTTCTTTTGTTTCACTACAAGTTTGGGTTTATAAGTGGAGAAATGGAAATTGGCTTTATAAGTGGAGAAATGGAAATTTGGCAATAAAAGAGGTGAACAACTAATCAAAGACGTGAACAACTAAACGAATATAGAATATGCACACACACTCTTGCTTTTGTTCTATTATAGATTTGGGTTTTTAAGTAGAGAAATGGAAATTTGTTTTTTTTGCTGAAGCAAGCGACGATCCTTCTAATTCATTAATTCAAAAGAAAAATTACATATTGTACATAAAACCTGATCCTTTATAAGAATTCAGGAAAAAACCCTACCTATTTTGGACCCGCCTTCCGACCCACCACCTATCCTACCTATGCTGACTATATACCTATTGGGATTAGAGCCAAGACTCACCAAGAGGAAGAAGAGCGGTCATACCAACCAATAGCCGGGAATACACAATAGACAAAGCCCTACCAGTTACCGGTATCCTTCTAATTCATTAATTCAAAAGAAAAATTACATATTGTACATAAAACCTGATCCTTTATAAGAATTCAGGAAAAAAGGAATCCCTGCCAATGACCAAGACCCCCCAAGTTACTACAGTGATCACCAAAATTTTGAGAAATAAACATGGAAAGGCTATAAGAGCCCCCACGCACTAGGGAAGTTCCGGATAAAACACACTTCCCAAGAGCCAACATATGACCATAGACACCCCCGACTGCGCAAAATCCACACACCACGAAAGAGGGAAAAATGTGCCAAACCGAATGAATGGATAAAGCCCACCTGGCCCCACAAAAACAACACATTTGATCCCAACCGTTGATCCTGGCTGCTAGATCCAACAACCAGAAATCATATCGCACAACCTAACATGACTGAGAGATGGTGTGTGATCGAAGGCGGTTTCAAAGTCAACCAACCTACCACGTGTTACAATCTCTATGGGATCGCTCCTGAAACTACAAAACCATAAACCGCTCATGAATCGTGCGATCTCCGGAAAATCGACCATGCTGTGGTTTTCAAGCCCGAAAGCAAAAAGAGGGAAAATTCCAGTTGCTGGAAAAACTAACCACGCATTCTGTTTATTCTTGCTACAGAATCAGAATCCGATACTGTGCTTGTTTGGGAAAAGACCCGGCAACTTGTCTGCCGATGAACTGAGAACCTCGTTCAACTGATTCCGGGATAAAATGAGACATACTTTAGCTTGCCTTTCTACCAAGTACATATTGATAGGTTGTATAAGTTCTTGCTCAAAAAATCAATTCATGCTTGTCAACCTGGCCCGATATCTAAACACTTCTCTGTCCTCTGCGGCTTTTTCTTCACAGAGAACCTTTAAACGGTTTTGAAGTATCTCCTACCACTTTTTCACCATTTTGCCATCAGCATTGTTCACCCTTGGTTGGCCAGAAGGTCCACTAGTTTATTGGCAGATCGTCGAACATGGTTGAAGCTAACCGTTCGAAGCTTCGGGAGGTGAACGTGGATTCTTTGGTAGACCTGGACTAGTTTCCAATGAGTAGAGACTTTCTTTGGTCGAGTACCGCAGTTGATTCTTTTCACAGAGTTAATGGTAATCTCTGAGTCTGCTTCTACAATGACATTTGAGCCATGGTTCTGGATCAGAAACTCTGGACATTGTTCTAAAGCCATTAATTCTGCGATATTATTTGTGGCTCTTCCCAAATGGCAGTGGAAGATAAAGATAATACTTCCCTTTTCATCTCTTAAAACTCCTCCAAAACCAGTTGTTCCCGGGTTGCCTTTTGAAACCCCATCAATGTTGTATTTCAGATAGCCTTTCGGTGGTGGTTGCCAGAAATCCTTCTCTGTATCCATAGTTATGTCCTTCCTGATCAATCCTTGGGGAATAATCCCTTTCATTCCCAGTTGTCTGAGAATTCTCAGTGCAGTCTCAGAGGGGGGATTTTTAGGGAGATTTCATACTGTGATATAAACTGTCTCCCTGAGCTGTTTTAGGATCAGATCAAATGGTCTATGAGGAATAACCTTTTCATTCTTAAAAATTCTTTTATATCTTTCTTTCCAAACATTCCAGATAATGAAGCTTGGCGTGAAGGCCCAAGCCAAATTAAGGAACTCATTCTCCGAATAGTTTCCTCTCCACTTGTTTAGGGTATTTGTGATACTACTTCTGTCCCTTTCTGTCTGTTGGAAAATGGTAGAGAAAAAAATCCCACAACCAGGTGGTGTAAGAGTAGTTGTTAAGAATGTGCTCCATGGTCTCCTCCTGCTCTTCATAGATTTGGCATCTGGAAGGCCCCATAACCCCCCTTTTCCTAATGTTGTCCCAAGTTAAAATTTTCTTATGATGAACCAACCACGTGAAAAGCTTGATCTTCATCCAACCTTGGTGCTTCTAGAGGTTCTGCCAGGTATTTTCTGGAACACTGGAATCAAGCTCAAGGAGAATACCTTTAGCTTCCTTGAGATTAAAGGTGCCTTTATTGTTATTTCCCCATCCCAATTGATCCTGCCCCTCTGTTACTAAATCATTCTTTGTTTAAGCAAGCTCCCAAGATCCTTTGCTTTAATTTTAATGGGGCTATCATCTCTGCAGTCAATTTTTCTCCAACTTCTCCACTTTCTGGAGTTCTGAGCAAGATCCCATAAATCCTTAACTTTGTTTAACCCTTGGGAATCTGTTTCTTGCTTGAGGCTTAAAAATCCTCTGTTAACAGTGTTGGTTCTTGTTTCCATTTGTCCTCCAAAAAGAGTGCAAGATCTCCTACGTTGATTTCCCAAAAATTGTTTTTTTGAACTAGGCTTCTATTTTCCTAGGCTCTGTTCCAGATGTGAGATCATTTTAAATTTCCAGACATTCTTATGAGATCATTAGTGTGCGAAGAGCTGGCATATTTCTCTTTCCATATCCTTGCCCACTGGGCTATTGGCTCCTGAACCCATCGCCACCAAAGCTTGGCTACTAAAACTTTACTAAGAATCTCCTGATCATCCAAGCCTAGACCCCCATGACTCTTGGGTTTACAGATTTTATCCCAAGAGACCAGGGCCCACTTCTTCTTTGTTTCTTCCTTGCCCCAGAGGAAATCTCTTTGTATATTCCTAAATTTCTCTAAAACTCCTTTGGGAGCTAGGAGGGCTGATAACGTAAAGACGAGGATAGATTGCAAAACCGCCTTTGTCAGAACCAACCTGCCTGCCAGGTTCAAAACTCTGAAGGTCCAATTTTTTACTTTGTCCTGCAACTTATTAAGCACCGGTTCCCAGATACTCTTGTGCATAGGTCTGGCAGTGAGAGGGATTCCCAAATACTTTGTGGGGAGTGAATCCCTTTGGAAGCCAAGAATTCTTGAAATATTTCTCTAAATAGAAATGTTAGTGTTTAAGAAGAATATTTTTGACTTAGAGAGATTGACTTCCATACCTATAGCCATGGCAAATTCCTTCAGGATTTGATTGTAGGCTAAAGCTTCTTTGACTGTGGGGATTCCTTGCAGCATGGTGTCATCAACAAATTGTTGGTGAGTCAGAGCTTGACCATTCTCAGATAATTGAAGACCTTTGATTTTTCCCATTTCCTTGGCATGCTTAATGGATCTACCAAGTCCTTCCATCATGAGAATAAAAAGAAAGGGAGAGAGCGGGTCTCCCTGCCTGAGGCCTCTAGAAGGAATGAAAATCTCTGAGGGAGAGCCATTCACCAAAATTGAAAAGCTGGATGAAGTCACCAGAGCCATGACCCATCTGACCCAGTTGTGATCGAAACCAAAAGCAGTGAGAACCTTCTTGATGTAAATCCAATTCACCTTGTCATATGCTTTGGCAATATCCAATTGCATGATCATCCCCACTTGCTTTTTACTAGTAAGCATGTGTATCACCTCATGGGCTTGAATAATGTTATCTAAAATTTCTCTGCCCTCCACATACCCTACCTGTTCCTCTGACACTAAGTAAGAAAGGAGAGGTCTTAGTCTGTTTGCAACAACCTTGGATATTATCTTGTAAACTACATTACATAAAGCTATGGGTCTATACTTATCTGCAGTTTGAGTTGAATCTTGTTTGGGGATCAGGGAGATGAAGGAGGTGCTGAGGGCTTTAGGCATCGTTTTGCTACACCTGGAATCCTCCACCACATTCAAAATATCCTGTTTGACAATATGCCAAAAAGCTTTAAAAAAATCCACATTGAAACCATTCGGGCTAGGTGCTTTGCAGTTCTGCATGTCTTTGAGAACCTCGCTTACTTCCTCTTCAGTAACTGGTCTATTGAGGTTAAAATTGTCCTCTCTAGACACCAACTTAGGGATATGCCTTATAATTTCCTTGATGGATTGTTCCCTGTCTGGAATGTTTTCCCGAGTGATGTTTCAGAAATGCTTAACAAGCACAGCTTCAATATTCTTATGAGTGTTCTGAAGCTCCCCATTCTCGTTCTTTATCGTAGAGATTCTGTTGTATGCTCTATTAGCTATGGTGGATCTGTGGAAAAATCTTGTATTCCGCTCTCCTTCCTTGAGCCATTGAACTCTAGACTTTTGCCTCCAAAATATTTCCTCTTGTTTGCATAAATTTTCCCATTCTTGATGATGTTTGTCAGCTTGATCACTTTTGACTTTGTCAAAGCCGTCTTGGATCAATGCCTGGTTGAGTTCCTGAATTTTGATTTCCAATGATTTTTTGTTCACAAAAATGTTTCCAAAATCCTTCTTGTTCCATTCTTTGAGCCTGAACTTGACATGCTTTAGTCTTTTATGAAGGAGGTACATTTGTGATCCTTGTAATTGCAAGTCTTCAGACCACCATTTTTCAATGTTACTGATGAAATCCAGGTGGGAGAGCCAGATATTCTCGAATCTGAAGGGCCTATTTCTGGGAGAAACCATACCCTTGATTTCCAATTGAATCGGCTAGTGATTGGACCCTCTGAATGGAAGGACTCTTCCTGTTATTTCTTTATCTATAATCATCAACTACTCTGAAATCATGAACCTATCTAATTTAGAGGCTACCTATGCCTCACCTCCTCTTTTGTTGTTCCATGTAAAAAGGCCATTACTCAATTCTGAACCAACCAATTTCGTATCATCTGTGAATGATTGGAATGCTAAAGAGTCTTTGGTTAGCGCTTTGGTTCCTCCTTTTTTTTCCGAAAGAGACTTGATCATATTGAAATCACCTCCCATGATCCAAGGAATCCCAACTTGTATGTTCCTGAGATCTATTATGGATTCTAGCAATTTGAGTTTGTCATCTATTTTTTGAGGACCATAAACATTTTTTACCAGGAAGGTTTCCAAAACCCCCACTGGTTGCATGACCACTGATAAGTAATTTCTGGATGCTTCAGCATCTATTATGTTGATTTTCTGGGGATTCCAAAGAGTTAGAGTGCCCCCCGCTGTGATTTCAACTTTAACCTCTAGAAACTCAAATCTATTGAGCCATTTGCTATGAATTGGTTTTATTTTTTGAATGGAACATTTGGTTTCCTAGATGAAGATCATATCCGGCATTTCTTGTTTCATTCTATAACTTAGCATTATTTGTTTTCTTTTATTACCTAGACCTCTAATATTCCAAGATGTAAACTTCATAATTCAAGATTGGTAAAGGAGTAACTGGTTAGGTCTTTCATCTTACCTGAGTCTATCATTAACTTTCCACACTCCATAAAGAGGTCCTTCTGCTTTTTCCTACCCCTTTTCTTTCCTGCATTTCTGGTAGCTAATCCTAGAGTTGATTTAATTGTTTTCACACATCTGTACTCTTGCTTGTCAATGGTTTTTCGTTTATCTAACCCCCTTTCCTGAGTTTTCCATAAAAACAACTATTGAATTCTATTGCAATCTTCTTGGGGTAGTGAATCTATCCCTCCCGTGGTTCCCTACATCAAGAACCCTTCCAGATCTAGGTGTTCCTTATCTAGAATTTCTTGAAGTTCATGGTCCTCCAGATTTGTTTCACTCTAGGTCATTTCTTGATCCCTCTCTAGTTCTGTTTCACTCATCATAGTTTCTTTCTTATTACCAATCTCTTGTGTTGGGTTGTAGTTTTCTTCCTTTTCCTTTTCATTAGGGCCGTCCTCCATAGATTGGTCTTCATTTTCCATTTCTTCATTCTCTTCCAGTGCTTGATACCTATTTTGACTGGCCTTTTGACCCTCATTACAAAGATGCTTTGGTCCTTTTTTGCCTCCTTTTCCTCTACTTGCCACTTTCTAAAAGCTTTCTGTGTCCTTCATTGCATTTTGTTTGCTCCTATTGTCTGCTCTACTAAGAGGGAAATCTCTGAACAAGTGTCCATGTTCGTGGCATTTACGACATCTGAACGAGATGTGCTCATAGTCCACTGTTTGCACCCAATCCTCATCAAAAACTTCCAGGATAACTTCATTCGGAAGGGCTCCTGGTAGATCCATTTCTACATAGATTCTTGCATAGGAAGTGTATTTGCCCCTTCTTGTGGCTTCTGAAGCTTTGACAAAACGACCTAGTTTATTGCCAATGGCAGCAAGCGATTCAATTTGCTAGTAATCAAGAGGTAGAGAATAGAGCCTTACCCAGAGAGGTACCAAAGTGAAAGTATCTCGCTCTGGAACAAAGTTCATCATCCAAGGCCGCATATAGAGGCCAGCTGCTACATAAAAGTAGGGTCCTCCTTTGAATATTTTGTCTTTATCTTGGATGCTTGTGGACACCATGGTGAAGAATCCCTTTGACCCAAGATGCAGATCGAAGCTTCCTTTGGGTTTCCAGTGGTACTTGATCCATATCTGTAAAGCCTTTTCCGTGGGCCATAGTCCCATGAATTTGCAGATTATAGCGTAAGTCCCCATATGTTCCCTGTGTGCCTGCAGTGCAGGATCATTTAGCACTACTCTAGGAGTAGTATCCGTTTTGGGTCTGCATGGTCCCTTTTGTTTATTGTCCCTTGTTCTCTAGCTTTTGTCTTCTTCCTCCTTATCTTTAGTGCTGACATTTTCCTTGGGCCTAACCCCATCTGTCTCCTTTTCATTATTATTTTTTTCCTCTTCCATAGAACCTCTGACATTACCCAGTGGGGACTTGCCTTTGCTGGCTACAGCCTCCTTGTAGGAGGGAGTGGAGCTCCCTCCTCTGCGGCCCTCCATTAGGAGAAAGCACTGAAACTCTCAGAAACCCTAGCTGCGCGTTTTTCTCTCGCTCGTCTCTTGGAACTCCCTAAAACAACAATGGTTGTGTCGGCCAAGATACCGTAGAGAAATGAAATTTGATTTTGAGTATAAAAATGGAAATAAAAATGATTTGGAAATATATTTTTTATGTTTTAAAATTGTTTTAGGTATTAGGAGAAATGAAAATTTGGCAAACAACCAATCAAAGATGTGAACAGCGGAACAAATAAAGAATGTGCACACACATTCTCGTTTTCTTTTGTTTTGTTATAAGTTTGGGTTTATAAGTGGAGAAATGGAAATTGGATTTACAAGTGGAGAAATGGAAATTTGGCAATAAAAGAGAAATGGAAATGGAAATTTGGCAAACAACCAATCAAAGATGTGAACAACCAAACGAATAAAGAATGTGCGCACACATTCTTATTTTCTTTTGTTTCGCTATAAGTTTGGGTTTATAAGTGGAGAAATGGAAATTTGGCAATAAAAGGGTGAACAACCAATCAAAGACATGAACAACTGAACGGATATAGAATATGCACACACACTCTTGCTTTTGTTCTATTATAGATTTGGGTTTTAAGTAGAGAAATGGAAATTTGATTTTGAGTATAAAAATGGAAATAAAAATGATTTGGAAATATATTATTTATGTTTTAAAATTTCTTTAGGTGTTAGGAGAAATGAAAATTTGGAAAACAACCAATCAAAGACGTGAACAACTAAACAACTAAACGAATATAGAATGTGCACACACACTCTTGCTTTTGTTCTATTATAGATTTGGGTTTTTAAGTAGAGAAATGGAAATCTGATTTTGAGTATAAAAATGGAAATAAAAATGATTTGGAAATATATTTTTTATGTTTTGAAATTGTTTTAGGTATTAATAGGTGGCAACCCTAAAAACATTTATCTCAACAATTGATTGGAGATAAATTTTTTTATAATTTTGTAAATGTTACTAAGTAAAAATTAAAATGGTTACATAGGTGACTGAGTCTAATTTTATCTAGATAAATTGTGTTTTAAGGAGAAGTGACATCATAAACTCAAGCCCATCTACAATAGTCCATGTACTATTCTGAAGCGGGTTGGTGTGAATGCATGTCATTTAGATTTTCCCAACTTTGCCTCCACAGTTTGGTTAATGTTAATCATCTCAAGCCTTATATGTCATTTAGATTTGCCTTGCCAACTTTGCCTCCACAATGTGGTTAATGTTAATCATTTCAAGCCTTATGAAACTCCTATTCTTGAAAGGGAAGTTCAAGTGACATCATAAACTCAAGCCCATCTACTATAGTCCATGTACTATTTTGAAGCAGGCTGGTGTGAATGCATGTCATCTAGGAAGCTCAAGTGACATCATAAACTCAAGCCCATCTACTATAGTCCATGTACTATTTTGAAGCAGGTTAGTCCATGTACTATTTTGAAGCGGGTTGGTGTGAATGCATGTCATTTAGATTTGTCTTGTTAGCTTTTCCTCGACAATGTGGTTAATGTTAATCATCTCAAGCCTTATGAACCTCCTATTTTGGAAGAGGAAGTTCACATTTCCCACTTGTTAGCTTTGCTTCCACAATGTGGTTAATGTTAATCATCTCAACCTTATGAACCTCCTATTCTGGAAGAGGAAGTTCACATTTCCCACTTCTGGATTTTTAGCAGTTGTTGGAGGAAGACACACGATTAGACCTATAGCAGCAGTTATGACGTATCTTGATGGGCACCAAAGCCTGATGGGCACCAAAGACAGCTTCCTTAGGAAGACACAATGTTAGACTTGTAGCAATAGTTATGACGTATCTTGATGGGCACCAAAGCCAGCTTCCTTCTTAGGACAAATGGTTGTCCCAAGTTTCTTAATAGTTAGTTGTAGGATAATGAAGGCATGGTTAATCTTAAGCACTATGCATTTTTTATTTATATTATTTCTTAGTTAGCGCTCACTTTGCCAAAACAACTAATCAACTAATCAGATCTCATCTTAAGTAAAATATTATAAAAGGAATTTGCTTAGAAACATATGAATGTTTTGGGAATCAATATTCTTATGCTTATGTTTGCAAGTTTTCATCTTCAACATTTGAATTTTATGGCTTATCAATCATTTGAATGTTATGGCTTATCAATCAGCCAACCACTAATGTAGGGAGGCATATCCAGTGGTGTAGCAATTTACAAATGGGAAAGAGGTTGATATCACCTCCAGAGCTCCCAAAATATGCAGTGATTTGGGAGGCATATCCAGTGGTGTAGCAGTTTGCAAATGGGAAAGAGGTTGATATCTTTTCCAGAGCTCCCAAAATATGTAGTGGTTTGGGTCATCAGATCCAAGAGGACAAATTTATGACAAAGTATGCACCTGCTTAATGGATTTTTATATGTCACGATTCTTCCCCAATTTATGCCTTACGGCGTTTCCTTTGCAACATCTGGTGCAATTGCTAGTTTTATGGTCTATACGATATGTTTGTGGGACTTGTGTACAAGGTTTGAAGAATTGTTTATAATTTTATGGTCTATATGATATGTTTGTGGGACTTGTGTGCAATTATAGGAGGCATCGTTCTTTTTCAAAAGCATAGGATGCAATATTGTTATGATTTATGAACCACTGTATTTCTTAGTTGAAATTAATGTTTTGTATCTAGAATACATGCCTATTAATACCTTCGTCTCTCATGACTTCATTGAAGTTACAGTTATAACATATTTTTATGTGGAAACCTTGCTTAATTAAAGGATTGAGGATTTATTCTATTTCAGAAACGTGATGCACACTCTATGTTGACATTTCTCACGTTGATTTCTCATCCACAATGTTTATGTGGCATGTCTTGCTGAATGAAATTCACATAAAATATCATTTTAATGTTGTATGATCCACTATCTTCTTTCGACGACATCATAGGTGGTTGATAAAATATTTGAGTTAATATTATAGTGAGTTTGTTATCCCAATCCACATTTTTCCCTTTGGTTTTAATGAACTGTTCAATTTAATCAAAGAACCTCCCAACTTTCTCTATAAACCCATGCATTGTGACCAAAAAAAATCCTTCCCTATCATAAACCCTTATATCCCTATTAACATTATGGGCTTGGTACAATTTTTTCTTTACCACCATTTCCATTACGACTAACCACATCAGCCATTTGACTTGCTCATTCAAAGGGTACAATAAGAACCGATATTTTATCGTTGTCATTTAAGAATTCTCATTCTGATTGTCTTTTATAAAGTCAACACCCTAAAACCCTCCGAGACTGAGGGGGTTAACACACTCTGATATTTTAATATATCCTAAAACCCTCCATGCATTCGATATTATATGACAAAAGTCAACTCCCTTTGAAGTTTGAACCCATTCTACATTTATGATTTATGATGCAAAGAAAAGATATGACTATAACCTTATTTTATAAACCACAAATTATGTTTCCTCTCATTATGCACTAAGCAATGGTCCCTCCCTAAATTTTTTCGAAGTGTGTATTAATTAAAAAAAACTCTTGTAATAGTAGGTTTATGAATCCTGGAATAATTTGATTTTTTGCAACATGAAGATAACAATGTTTCTTGCACAATATGAGTTTTTTTACAAGTAGAGAGTAAAATGAATTGGAAAAACTTGCCTCTCACAACAAATGTGATTTCTAGTGATAACTCTTTAGTTTTTATGATTGAGACGGGTTATATTTTCTATTTTGGTGTCATCATATTTATGATTCATGTTTCCAGCATGTATATATTTTCTACTACAATACCTCATTTACAAATTTTGACACAACATGTATTTTGGGCAACACTTTATTTCTTCAGTTTTTATGAAATGTGGCACATATTTTTGAAAATGTATCTATATAATTACTGCTGATAATTTATCTCATTTTCTTATTAAAATGGGAGATATAAGGAGGTTTTACATATTTGGAAGGGACAAGAACAATGGGGACATATGTTTTTCACATGGTTCTAATCATACTTCAATTTCAGACATTCATATGTGCATGGACCATTGCTATTTTTCAATTATCTATATATATGGTCTGGATGTTTAAGTTTTCATGAATTAGGAGGGTCCCACCTATTCAGTAAATAAAACATAATAATTTAAAAGTTAAATTAATTTAACATTGTCTTTTAAAAAGTGCACCCTCACATTCTAATTAACATTTTATTGGAAATTAAACCACAATGAATTCCCAAAGTGCTTCAACTTCCGAAACTACTTTAAAGAATCATAAAAGAGGATAGATCATACGAAGGAAGAGGAGAGAACACTACAAGGAGAGGTATGCATTAAATTATTTCTAGTTGTTATTCCTTCCTCCTAATTTCATTTTTCTGTGAGTTATAAGAAGCTGATCCAAAGGTCGTATCATATTATTTTTGAAGGGAAGATACAATCCAAAAGGAAACCCCACTCAACCTTTGAATACATCCTTTTAGGTAACTTGAAATTCATGTCATTTATTTGCTACTAGAAGGTCTAGTATGAATTTAGCTAGTGCTAACAACCGTTAATCTTGCAAAAAAAACATGTTATCCATAATTGGATCAGGTCACTTGAAGGTGTTTAAAGGATGTCTCATAATTTATCTCTTTCTAGAGTGTCTATATATGATCTCTTTTGCATTGCAGATATTCAAAACTTAACTTTTCCGAAAATTCTTCGCGGTGAATCTACTATTTTGTTTTGTTGTACTCATAGACATTCATTTAATAAAACAATCATTTTCTACCTATTTTGTTGCATATTCTTCTTGAAGAATACTTTATTTTTATTCATAGTTTGTTCTCTTAATTTCTATAGAATTGTATCGCAACTGAGGCTCTATAGTTTTTGGGGTCATAAGACTCCATAAAATTGATTAGTTTGTTGCTAATTAAAATTTGATTTTTAATTTTATTTGCTAATAATTCAACGCACAATGTTTATTTATACAATTTTTATGGGATTTCCTTCATATTTTTGTATATATGAATTTTAGTTTAAATTTTTGTTGTATGTTTCCACTAAATAAACTTATTTTTAGTACAAAAAATATGTAAGTTCTATCTCAAATCAATAATAACACTTGGGCATAAAACAATAGGAAAGCTTGTCCCACTATCTCACCTGCCCTATGAGATTCGAGGGGTTGATAGAGAGAAGCATAAAAACTCCTTTGTCAACAGGAAGAATCCACCCATACTTGGTATGAACCCTCTATACTTATCTGCAATGTACTTCATCAAGGGTGGATAGAAACACCTACCCATAATATCCTCTATGAACTTCATCAAAACCACATCATCATGGTTTGGTATATCTATCTCCACAGCTCCTTCCCGGTCCACACACATCCCTCCATTTTCATCCTCTCCTCAGTTTGGATCCTGCTCTAAACTCTCAATCCACTTATCCACATCTACTTCCTCTAAATTGAGACACTTATCTTCATGTTGATCCACATCTCGTCGACACTCTTCATTGGTAGAATTCTGGGCATCAATCCTTCCAACATCAACAATCTCACACTATACTATGCAATCTCTGCATCCATCATCTCTAGCCTATCAGGAAAACTCATAATACCATCTAACAATGTTTCTATCAACTTTGAGTGTTCCATGAGCATGGAATCCACTTGATCCAACCTATCATGAACCTCATCTTCTTGTTGCCCAGCCTCCACACAAATGGTTGTCTTCCTTCATCCTCCCACCATAGCTCCCATGGTAGGAATGATCGCTAACTCCTTCAGTCCTCCATGAATGAAAAATTTCCCCAAGTGGGGTACTAGCATATCCTCATGCTCAATGATAAACTCTATGCCAAGTTCAACCTCATAATCATCCATACCTATGATAGTGAAGTCGACCTTCCCTTGCCAAATTTGAATCTTCATTGGAATGTCTTCTACAATCCCAAGGACTTTGCTTCCTTTCAAATTCACTGCTTTAAAAGATGCACGGGTTGGAACAAACTTCAATCCCCATCTCCTAGTCACATCCTCCATGAAGTTGTGAGATTATCCACTATCTAACATATCCATCAACGAACTACCAACTACATCAATCTTCATGAAATTCAATTTCGTCCTTTTCAGATCATGTTTCGAGGTAGCCTCATTCACTGTAACCACTCCCAAAATCTGCATAACTCCAACTGATGCATGAGAAACTTTTTATGTCTCATTCTTCTCATCTTCCTACAAAGTTGTGGCCTTCTACCTTAATGGGAAATTCTTGGCCACACATTCTTCACTACACAACTAACATACAAGAGGTTTCTTTCCCTTCAGAAATCCATTTGACTTTCTTCCATCCTCCTTCAAATTATTTTCCTTACCTTTATCTAATTTCTTTCTCCTCTCACCCTTCTCCTTCCCTACTATCTATCGTTCATGGTAATCTAGAATTTTTTCTATAACAACAATGGCTTCTTTAAGAGACTAAACCTTATGTCTCTTTACTTCAGCTTCAGCCCCCAATTGCAACCCAATCACAAATATTAAAAACCTATCCTTCTCGACCATATCCATAAGCTCCAACATCAAACATGAATACTCTCATATATGTTGTTGCAGGCTTCCTACTTGCTTTATGAACTTCACCTTTGCTCTCACACTCCAAGTCTCATCTTGCAGTCCAAAATGAACTATCAATGCTACCTTCATATTCTCCCATATGGTGATGTCTTCCATCATGTTACTTAAAGAAATTCAAAATAAAAATCGGCCGAATTGGAATTCAAATGAGGGAGATATCGTTGATTTAAAATCAGCTCTTTTTCCAAAAAAAATTGTGACGACGAGACAGATGAAATAGATTTGTGTTCTAGCCAAGAACCTATATGCTCTTGAGGTTCAAGATGCATCCAAAGCCTTAAGGATTAAGGAAAAAGTTAGAGACTTTGTGGTTGAGAGGGAGTGTAAATTACCTCTCAACATGTAGCCCCAAAAGAAGCCTCTGAAGCATCTTCAGGAAGTTGTAGAGCAGCCACAACTAGAGAAGTTGAGAGGAGACCAAGTGAAGAGATCCACTCAAGTAGAGAAGAAGTAGACTCAGACAATTGTGGAGTAGCCACAATTGGAGAAGCTGAAAGGAGACCGAATGGAGGCATCCATTCATGCAGAGACCTCCAATAGGGAAAAATTTCGAGCCAAGTGAGCAGAGGGATCACATGCAGCGATACCTCCAGTTGTGAGGTGGAGCGATTTGAAGTGATAGTCTTAAGATGGCTGAAATTGGGTAGGATCCATTGAGTGGTTTTATCTCATGGATCGTACCTTGCTATGGGAGCCCAAAGTAAATAGTAGTGGGAGGACTCAGTGGGATTGGTGCAATAAGAGATCAGAGTGGCAGAGGCTAGAGTAGTCAGATACTGAAGAAAGTAGAGAGGGTTGACAACTGTGCAAAAAGGAAGATTCAATAGAAGCACGGAGTTTTCAGTTGACAGAGGAGATAGTAGTCAGAGACTTTGATGACAGAGGCATCATTCTGATTCAGGTTGGATGTTTTCTGTTTCTGGATTTGTTGTAGCAACAACACTAGAGAGAAGTGTTGCATGTAGAACATTCCAAAGGTTCAGGATCAGGATCGAGTTGAATTCCTTTTTTGTTGACAGGGAGTGTTGAAAGTAGCAACAAGAAATGAAAAAAATAGAATCCAGAAATTCCAGTTTAATTTGTCATTGAATTAAACTGAGAATTAAAATTGAATTCTATTCTCATAGAAACTTGTAATAGTTAACTAGAGTGAATTGACTTGGTTAACTTAGCAATTTCGAGTTGGAAGTCGTTCTGAAGTCATGTTTATGTTCTCCCTATATTATAGGGATCTAGGATGAGTTAAGTATGAGTTGTAATTAGTTAACTCAGTTTACTGAGTTAATTCCAGTTAAACTAGTTGCAAACTATTTGAGGAACTAATAGTGAGTTAACAATCAGTTGATGCATTAGTGCACTCAACTAGTGCTACTCTAGTTAACTGAAGATTCCCTCATCAGAAACTCATGCATGTTGATTCTGAGAAAGACCCAGTTGAGACTAGAGTGCAGGGATAGTGTAATATTTGTTGTATAATTTTCTGAGTTGTATTGATAGTGCATGCAATCAGGAACTAATCCTTGAAGGGATTGCACAATTATGGATGAGGAATTTCCCTTTAAATATGGGCTAATTCTACAAGAATTGTGCAAGGAATTAGAAGCTTGGAGGCTTGGAAATTTGGCTAAGTATTAGCCAAAGGAAGTCATTAGGTGGAGGATAGGAAATACTTGTGCAGGTTAAGCTCAAGGTGGAGCAGAGCATATTATATTTATCCAAATTATTTAACCAAGGGTGCAAGAAAATAGGGACTTGGAGAGCAAGAGAATTGACTAAGTGTTGGCTTGAGCTTGCTTGTGAGTTGCAGATTGATTTCACTGAGTGTTGGTATTTTTCTTGTGAGAACGTGCATTACAATTTCATCTTGGATTTCTAATTAATGCAATACAGATAGTGGGGTTTTGAGTTGTGGCTTTCCCTGGATACTTTTGTGTTATGTGTAATTGTTGTTCTTCCTCTTGTCAATTATTGTTTTTCTCAATCTTTATGGACTTCTGCTATAAAGAGTAGAAGTACATTCTTTTCTCTTGCTTTTGTACATTGCATGAGCTTGTAAATCTACAGGAATTTCTACATGGTATCAAAGATGAGAACAATGTACTAGAGGAGATGTCGAAGTTTTGAGTTTTGGGCAACGATTTTGCAAAAATATTTGAAAATTTTTATGCAAAATTTTCAGAAACAAATAGCATATTTGGATTCATTGTGAAAAAATATCCAAATTAAAAAATAAATCAGTCGAATCGGAGTTCGGATGAGGGAGATATCACTGATTTAAAATCAACTCTTTTTCCATAAAATTTGACGATGAGACAAATGCAACAGATTGGCGTAATACCCAAGAACATGTATGCTCTTAAGGTTCAAGATGCATTCAAAGCCTATAGGATCAAGGAAAAGGTTAGATACTTGGTGGTTGAGATGGAGAGTAAATTACCTTTCAACATGCAGTCCCAGAAGAAGCCTTTGAGGCAGCTTCAGGAAGTTGTGGAGCAGCCACAACTAGAGAAGCTGAGAGGAGACTGAGTGGAGAGATCCACTCAAGCAAAGAAGGAGTAGTCTTAGACAATTGTGGAGCAGCCACAATTGGGAAAGCCAATAGGAGACCAATTAGAGGCATCCAGTCATGCAGATAACTCTAGTAGGGGGGGAATTTCAAGTGAAGTGGGCAGAGGGATCATATGCAGCCATACCTCTAGGTGTGAGGTGGGGCAATTTGAAGTGATAGTCCCAAGAGGGCTGAAATTGGGTAGGATCCATTGAGTGGTTTTATCTCATGGATCATACCTTGTTACAGGAGCCCAAAGTACATAGTAGCGGGAGCAATTAGTGGGAATGATGCAGTCAAAGATCAGAGTGACAGAGGCTAGAGTAGTCAGATGCTGAAGAGCGTAGAGAGGGTTGACAATGGTGTATAAAGGCGGAGTCAACAGAAGCACAAAATTTTCAGTCGACAGAGGCAATAGTAGTCAAACACTTTGATGACAGAGGCATCATTCTGATTCAGGTTGGATGCTTTTTGTTTCTAGAGTTGTTGGAGCAACAACACTAAAGAGAAATGTTGCATGAAAAGCATTCCAAAGGTTCAGGATCGGGATCGAGTTGAATTTATTTCTTGTTGAGAGGGAGTGTTGAAAATAGCAACAACAAATGATAAAAATAGAATCCATAAATTCCAGTTTAATTTGTCCTTGAATTAAACTAAGAATTAAAATCGAATTCTATTCTCATAGCAACTTGTAATAGTTAACTAGAGTGAATTGACTTAGTTAACTTAGGAATTTCAAGTTGGAAGTCTTTCTGAAGTCATGTTTATGTTCTCCCTATATTATAGGGGTCCAGGATGAGTTAAGTATGAGTTGTAATTAGTTAACTCAATTTACTGAGTTAATTCCAGTTAAATTAGTTCCAAACTGTTAGAGGAACTAATAGTGAGTTAATAGTCAATTGATGCATTAGTGCACTCAACTAGTGCTACTCCAGTTAACTGAAGATTCCCTCATTAGAAACTCATGCATGTAGATTATGAGAAATACCCAATTGAGACTAGAGAGCAGGGACATTGTACTATTTGTTGTATAATTTTCTAAGTTGTATTAATAGTGCATGCAATCAAGAACTGATCCTTGAAGGAATTATGCAATTATGGATAAGGAAATTCCCTTTTAATACGAGCGAATTATCTCAAGATTTGTGTAAAGAATTAGAAGCTTGGAGGCTTGGAAATTTGGCTAAGTATTGGCCAAAGGAAGTCATCAAACGGAGGATAGGAAATACTTGTGCAGGTTAAGCTCAAGGTTGAGTAGCGCATATTGCATTTATCTAAATTCTTTGACCAAGGGCACAAGGAAATAGGGACTTGGAGAGCAAGAGAATTGGCTAAGTGTTGGTTTGATCTTGCTTGTGAGTTGGAGATTGATTTTACTGAGTGCTGAGATTGTTCTTGTGAGAACAAGCATTGTAATCTCATCTTGGATTTCTGATTAATGTAATACAGATAGTGGGGTTTTGAGTTGTGGCTTTCCCTAGATACTTTTGTAGTATGTGCCATTAATATTCTTCCTCTTGTTGATTATTGTTTTGCTTGATATTTATGGGTATAGGAATTTACAGGGTAAGTTCCTCAAATAGAACACCAAAGGACACCTCTCACAAACATATCACAGATCAATACACCAGTATTCTTGACATCGTTAAAACCCTTGAAGCAGGAAACAATCCACGACCTTAGCCAACGCAACCACTTCAGGCAATTTATTAATAAAAGAAAGAAAATTTACATAAGCTTCTCTCATGAACGGTCACCCTACAAATGACCCTCCATGCTCTTTAAATAGATGTCATGGACCAATCAGGTGTTAAGCCACAGATCAAGTGTTGGTAATACCAAGGAGAGAATGAACCATCGGATCACTTCATGTCTAGAATATATCATGACCGTCAGATTGTAAGTTACAAAAGTACATAGTAAAAAAACACACTTTACCTAACTCTACACTAGACCAAGTTATACTTAACTATTTCCTATGTGTCAGAATATCCTAACATCCCCCTTTAAGAACAACTTGGGATAGGATTGAAGGATGTAAAATATGACACAATAGGAGCAAGAAGGATGCATTAGAGCCTATCCCCCTTTGTGACAGCTTCTTGAACTCCTACCATAAATCGAAGTTTAGTAAACTTCACCTCTGTGAGAGCCTTTGCAAAGATGTCTGTAACTTGATCATCTGTTGAACAATATTGCACTTCAAGAACATGGTCATGAATGAGCTTTCTGATGAAGTGCATGTGTAGCTCAATGTGTTTGTTGCACTGATGTTGGACTAGATCTTTGCATAGCTAAATGGAACTTTTATTATCACATGAAAGTGTAGTCGGATGTTGCCGTTAAAAGCCAAACTCTGATAGGATCTAACGAAGCCATAGGGCTTCCTTGCTAGCTTCTACGATGCCACGATACTCTACTTCTGCTGAAGAAAGAGAAATGGCACTTTGTTTCTTGCAAGCCCATGTAATAGGTCCATAACTAAGAGTGAAGACATAACCTGAAGTAGACTTTCAATCTTCAGGGTCACCAGCCCAATCAGAATAGAGGAGATGCTTCTGCACTCTAATGAATCCCAAACTGAATTGTACCTCGAACATAACAAAGTGTTCTTTTAGGTGTTTCCCAGTGACTTTCATGTGGGTTTTGCATAAACTGAGAAATAAGGCCAACAACAAAGGAAAGGTCAGGACGGATATTGGTCAGATACAAAAGTTTTCCTACAAGTTGATGGTATAAGGTAGCATCAGCTTTAAGGGAAGTACAAGTGACTGAAAGTTTGAACCCAGACTAAAAGGGAGAAGGGGTTGGCTTACAATCTTCCATGTGAAAGTGGTGTAGAAGATCACAGGCATACCTGGACTGGGAAAGGGAAATACCTTCCTTGGATTGAAAGACTTGAAGACCAAGAAAACAATGCATAGTGTCCTAATTCAGTTATTTCAAACTGCTTTTTAAGGATGGACTTCACATGATTTATAAGGATGGGATCACTACCAGTAAGGATAAGATCATCAACATAAAAGGAAAAGAATGATAAGAGACTTACCCACTTTCTTGGTGTAGACAGTATTGTCAGAATGACACCTAGAAAAGCCAGTATCTAAAAGAAAGCTATCCATTTTGGCATACAAAGCCCGAGGGGCTTGCTTGAGACCATAAATGGATTTCTTAAGCCAACATACAAAGTTGGAGTCTGTTTGTATAAATCCAGGAGGTTTTTCTATATAGATTTCTTCATGCAAGTCCCCATGCAACAAAGCAGATTTAACATCCATCTGGTGGACTTCCCATTTGAAAATATGCAGCAAGGGAAAGAATAAGGTGGATAGAGTTCATTTTGGAAACAGGGGAGAAGGTTTCAGTATAGTCAATGCCTTCAACTTCTGAAAAAACCTTAGCAACAAGATGAGCTTTATGTTTATCAACTTTTCCATATGGTCCAAACTTGGTTCTGTAAACCCATTTGCATCTAACAAGTTTTCATCCCTTCGAAAGAGGAACAAAATCCCATGTATCATTTGACAATAATGAACAATATTCTTCATTCATAGCTATGTCCCAATCTAGATGGCCTAAAGCTTCTGCAAAGGTGTCAGGATCATAATTCGCTGAAACTTGAGCTAGTAAAGAATAGGATCTTTCGAACTGAGAACGTGTACGTCGTTGATCTGTAGAATCACCTGCAAGAGCACCTACTGCATTCCGAGTAGCACGGACCTATTTTGGAAGCTGAGGAGCTAAAGGAGGATCCTGAGAAGGTGGTGGAGGATTTTCATCCTCCCTGTCATCATCTGACGAAGAAATATTTTCAGAATTAGAAGGGATAGATAGAGGTGTCACATCCCTGAACTAGGCTCGTAGGCCAATATATTTTCAACAAACTTTACATCTCTTCTAATGATATCATTCTTGGACTTAAGTGGAATAAGTCTATATCCTTTGAAATCTTCAAAATATCCAACAAAAATACTTTTTTCACTCTTAGGTTATAAAGATTTATGTTTCTCCTCTGGAATATGGGCCCATGCTTCACTTCCAAAAACACAAAAGTGACTTACATCTGGTTTAATTGAGATCCATGCTTCTTCTGGAATGATATTCTTTAAAACCTTAGTAGACTATGTAATTTGCACAGTTAATTACTTCTACCCAAAAATTAAGACTAGGTCCTTTAGATTGAAGCATACAATTAGCCATTTCCTTTAAGGTGTGATTCTTCCTTTGAGCTACACCATTTTGTTGGGGAGTATATGGAATAGTATGTTGCATTTGAATTCCATGCTCAGTGCAAAAGTTGATGAATTTGTTGTTAACATATTCTCTGCCATTATCAAATCTTAGCTTAAGAATTTGATGTCCAGATTGTTTCTCAACAAAGGCCTTAAAGGCCAAGAACATGTTAAATACTTCACTCTTGCATTTTAAAAAGTATACCCAAGTGCGTCTGGAGAAATCATCAATGAAATTTAAGAAATACTTGTAGCCAGAAAATGAAACAACAGGAAGTGAACCACATAAATCACTATGCACAACCTGTAAAGGGGTTGAGGCATGCCAATAGGCACATTTTTCAAAACTATCCTGATGATGTTTTCTGAGTACACATCCGTAACAAACACCATCTCTGCAAGATACCATAGGAAGACGTGTCACCATATTTTCTTTACATAGATTTTGAAGGGAGCGATAGTTTAAGTGACCAAATCGCTCATGCCAAAGTTTTCTCACTTCATCGTTATGAGCAACAAATACCGAGGGAAGAGTTGATGACCCAAAGTTGTTAAACTTATACAACCTTGTAGAATCATCAACAATGTCAGTAGCTAAAATCTGTCTAGGATCTCTTAGGTCCTTAATTACAACATCGTGAGGTGAAAATTCAATGGTTTTACCTTCACTTAAATGAGTTATCTGATATACAGATATAAGGTTGTAGGATAAGGTTGGAACACATAATACATCATTAAATTGACCATTATCTAGATGAACATTTCTAGCCCCTACAACACTAAGAGATCTATCATTACCAACATATATATTTTTGGTGTTACAATCATTTAAAGAAGAAAACATGGCTTTGTTTTTGGCCATGTGATAAGAAGCTCCAGAATCAATGAGCCACTCATGAGAATGAGAGGAAGAAGATACATCTAGTGCATAACCAAACCAAGATGCTTGACAACCACATGAAGAAAGTGTTATTCCTGAAGATGAAGTTGAAGTTGAAGAGTGCTCCAAATGGATGTTCTACTTCTTCATTACTGCTTCCAAGACTTTCATCTTCTTGAAGCATTTGGATTATAAGTGGCCATCTCGATTACAAAAATTGCAATGTCTATCAATCTTCTTCCCTTTGTTTTTATTTGCCTTATCATTTTGGTGAATTGATTTTTCATTTTGAGACTGAAATTGTTTAGGTCCCTTGTTTGGTTTAGAACCATTCTTTTTAGGATACTTCTTCTTAGGATTCTTTTAAATTGGTTGTTGCTGGGTGGCTAAGGCTTTCTTTGAAGAGTTTCCAAGGCAAGAAGAGTAAGGTGTAAGAGTTTTTCTTGTTCTCTTATTAAAGAATCACAAAAGGCATCAAAAGAGGAGGACTTGTAGTATTTTCCTTGAGAAATAAAGGCTTCTCTAGTAGAATGGAAGGTGGAAACAAACATAGAGTAGGCTGGTCCCAACTTAGTAAGAATGGAATAGATAAGGCTACCATCTTCCTTATTAACTTTAACACCTTCCAAGAGAAGTATAAGGGTCTTGAACTTGGACAAAAAATATTCAATGGAAGAAAAATTATTGGGGTCCAACGTAAGCAACTCATTTCCGAGTTGATGGGCTCTAATTTCATTTTTAATTTCAAAAGCTTTAGTGTGTTGTTTCATTGCTTCATTAGGGGTATCAAGTTATACGATATGGAATCTAAGATATGGAGAAATAGACATCTCTATCAACCCACATGCTTGATCTTACCTATTTTCCCATTTGGTTGTCTTATCTTCATCTTTAGTTTTAGTTTCTTAGCCTGAGACTATTCTGTAAAGACCTTTACTTCTAAGTAAATCCACAATGTAGGACCACCATTGGAAGTAGTTGGTGTTATCAAGAATAAATTGGCATGGACTTTCCATTTTAACAAAAATTGAAGCTATAGATATTGAAACTAAGTGTTCCAATGGAAAGATCTCGAAAAATTAGGCCGGTTAAAAAAACCAGCTCTGAAAACAGTTTCTGGATGAAGAATTTATGGCTTTTTGAAGAAAAGTTGTTGAAGATGTCGACGAAATGCGTGAATGTGCGGAAGTGAATGATAATGTTATATTTAAAAAAATCCCCCCCCCCCCCCCCCCCCTTTCCAAACTTAATCTAATTAGCTCACTTTAAAAACAAATATTTTATGTGACCCACTTTTATAAATAAGTGAAAGTCACTTTTACAATGGTACTTTATGAGCTACTCACTAAATTGTAACTTAAATAAAAGATAAAGAGACTTTAGAATTATAAGTGACTCACTTTTTATAATGGGTGAGAACACTTTTACATAAAGTAACTTTAAAACATAAGTTACATGTACTTTTTGAAAAAGTAACTTAACAAAAAGAAAGACTTGAACTCAAGACCTTTATTCTCATAAAATAATTTTGGACCAAGTGAGCTAGTTTAAAAGGTTAGTAATTTTTGGAAAAGATGAAGGAGTTCATTTTTTTTTTTTAAGTTTTGGGGTGCATGCTTAATTAAAAAAACTATTTTTGCTTACAAAACAAAAAACCACACAACCCAACACGGACATATAAAAAAAACCAAACCTTATGGTTTGAAGTTAGCTTTCTCTAGAAACTAAATATTTTTCTCAATGTTTTTGATTTTTCGAGATCACACTAAGGCATGGCGGAAAAGGGCATATGCATGAGAAAAATCCTTCCTTTTTGTTTTTGATTTGCCCAAATCGCACAGAGTCGCAAGGCAAAGAGAATATGCAAAAATGAAAGGTATAGATCCAGTAATAAAACAGAACATATAGCTAAATAAACTAAAATAAACAGATAGATGAATAACTAAAACTGCAAATAAAGATTATATACCTCCATATCTTAAAAATGACGTAGCTAAGGCTACCAGAAACCTTTCGGCGTGAAACGAAAGAGGTTCCTCACTGGAACAGGTGCTTCTAACACAATAGAGTAGTCCTCTTGGCCCGAAAGTAGTCAGAAAAATTAGATCTAGGAAACAACAATCGCATGCACTTGTATCAGCTTCGGATTTGGATCACCAACAGATGCAGCTCTCAAATAGCTCCAACACCATGTAAAGAATTTACAGGGTAAGTTCTCAGATAGAACACCAAAGGACAACTCTCATAAACAGATCACAGATCAATACACCAATATTCTTGATGTGGTTAAAACCCTCAAAGAGGGAAACAGTCCACGACCTTAGTCAATGCGGCCACTTCAGGAAATTTATTAATAAAAGAAATAAAAATTACATAAGCTTCTATTATGAACGGTCACCCTACAAATGACCCTCCATGCTCTTTAGATAGAGATCATGGACCAATCGGGTGTTAAGCCATGGATCAAGTGATCGTAATACTGAAGAGAGAATGAACCGTGAGATCACTTCATGTCTAGAACATATCGTGACCGCAGGATTGTAAGTTACAAAAGTATGTAGTAAAGAAACACACTTTACTTAACTGTACACTAGACCAGATTATACTTAACTATTTCCTATGTATCAGAATATCTCAACAATAAGCTTATGCTGTAAAGAGTAGAAGTAAATTCTTGCCTCTTACTTTAGTACGTTGCATGAGCTTGTGAATCTACAAAATTTTCTACACTAAAATCCACATCCATACATATTACAATAACAAAATCAAAGGAAATAAAAAACTTCATACTTGTGTTCCTTATTCCTTGAATTAAGGGCTTATATCTATTCTAAATATTCAAATTACAAATATCATGTTTCATATTTCAATTAAAATGCAAAGATGTTCATAAGTCACCCTTTAAACAATAAAGGAGAGAATTCCTACCTTCTCGAGTTAATAACAAGATTTTCTACACTAGAATCCACATCCATACATATTACAATAACAAAATCAAAGGGAAGGAAAAGCTTCATACTTATGTTACTTGAATTAAGGCCTTATATCTATTCTAAATATTCAAATTGCAAATATTATGTTTCATATTTCAATTAAAATGCAAAGATGTTCATACGTCACCCTTTAAACAATAAAGGAGAGAATTCCTACCTCCTCAAGTTAATAACTCTCAAGATAAATGAAATATTACCATATGATTCAATCTTTAATAAACACAAAAATTTTAAAATTAAATTAATAAAATATTATCATAATGCTTTGGATTTAATCTCTAATAAATACAAAGTTTTAAAAATATAATTTATCAATCAACTTTAATGCAATTTTAAATACAACATTATTTTTTAAAATAATTTTAATGAAATTAATATTATTTACTATTTGTAATTATGTAATTATGTGTATATTTTGAAATAGAGTTTCCAGAATTTAAATTTATTTATGGATGGTAGAGATTTAATTTCCATGAAATATTCTAGAATATTTATAATAGTAGTTACATATCAAAGGTTGAGATTTATCTCAAAAGTCGTTATGCATTTTTATCATTTTAATTAAATTGATTAATTAAAAAAATTGCATAAGAATATGAGTTATAGTTTTTTGTGCATGTTGTATTATTTGTCACAAAATTGGCCCATTGTATTGTAACAAAGGCTATTTACAAATTAAAAATCTTCACGGTAAAGTGGGAGTGAATATGCATAGTTAAGAATCTTGTTACATTTTTTTTAAACAGAACGAATAGCATTTATATTATAATAGTTGATTGCATGAACATAACCATTTACATGCTTTAGTGATTCCAGAGACTTTAATATTCCAGTATATCCACAACATGATTTTCTTTCTCCTGTGGGATATTTTGGACTACATTTTTACATTGATATCTTCTATAGATTCTACAAAACTTTCCCAAAAAGGGTGCATATTTGCAGTACATAATAACATAAGAAAGCTAAAAAACCCCTGAGGGGCCAATTTCTGCGACAATAACCAAATTCCCTTCAATGTTGTGGGATGTGCCTTCTCCATGCACTTTGTCTTCACAAGCCTCGACCGCCTGCTCGTCATCTCCTAGCTATGTTTTTTCCTATTTGATTTTGAAATCACTAATTGACAAGGCCTTTATGGATGGCAAGATCCAATCCTTTCCAAAGATTCAAATATTCATTGTGATTATTAGTTAAAGTACCCAATCCCCAAGTATAACTAATCTTTGAATGTTTCCCGGGGTAGAGGATCACCCCTCCCTCTCCAATCACCCTTAGGTTTCCTTTCAACGTTCCATCTAAAAACATCAATGTTGAAACTTGGCATTGAAGCTGACAACATTATTTGGAAATGCAACGATTTATATCCATTTTCTTTCTTTAGGTGTTAAGTCCTCTACATATGAGGCT
This sequence comes from Pinus tabuliformis, assembly GCA_031772625.1. Lineage (NCBI taxonomy): Eukaryota > Viridiplantae > Streptophyta > Pinopsida > Pinales > Pinaceae > Pinus > Pinus tabuliformis. The sequence continues at coordinate 234,473,887 of CM062813.1, forward strand.
TTGAGGCCTTAGGAAAATATGGTTCCCAATAGTAAACACTAGGCTTTGGAGGTCGCTCGCTGAAAAGAAGGATGTTATTCTTTAAAAATTTCTTTGTTCCTTTCTATCCAGATGGTCCAACACAAAAATATTGGTACAGACAACCAAATTTTTCATGCTAGGGAGATTGGATTTGAGCTCTTGGGAGTTTAGTTTTCCATTCTTCAAACATATCCTTCTAGTTGCTTGGAATGATATTTACATAATGCACTTCTTTTAAAGTAGATTTCCATCCACCCAGAGAGAAGGAACAATGTTGGAATAAATGAACAATCTGTTCTTTTTTATATTTGCAAAAGGCACACATTGGTTGGCCATGAATGCTCATACACTTAAGGTTCTCAGCAGTAAGAATTTTTCCATGCGCCATCATCCAACAAAAGGAATTTATCTTGGAAGCGCGTCCTAGTGCCATATCTTTTTCCAAATTTTCTAGGAGACTATGTAATAACAACCTATATGCTTCCTTAACTAAATAATGAAGGGATTTACTTGGTAGCCACGATCATAGATCCTTTGAGCCACTGTCAATGGGAATGAGGCCTTTCAAGGATGTGATTAAAGTTTCTCATTGGTTGAGAAGCTTTTCTGGGAGACCTAGGCAATCCCACCCTTTCCATACACCAAACTAATCTCTTTTTTAGATATCCTTTAGTCTTACCACACCTATCCCTATCATCCAATCCACTAATTCATTTAGCTCATTTTGATCCTTCTTAATTTAGCCATGGGAGATTTTTCCTTCCATAGGTTGATTCTTTCTCCATTTCCTAAGCACCATCCCAAATTTTCAATTATAATAGGGGTTGCAGCCTAACAAAGCCTCTAAATATTGGTGCCATCTCCTGTCCAGTTGGAATTTTCGGCTCTTAAAAGTCGATTTTTGTGAAAAAAAAAAAATTGAAGGCCACCTTCCACCACTCTTTAGAATTTGAAATCAACTTCCATACTTTTTCCCCATTGCTAAATTCATCTACACACAGTGTTTGATTTCCAGGACTTTAAATTCTTTTCGGAATCAAACTATATTCCAATTTAGCATATGAAACTTCCTCTCATTGCTTTTACGTCATTGCCATAAGATTTTTTTGAGAAATTTCCCAACTAGAATGAGAATGTTTTTAGGGGCGAGTAGGTTGGAACAAAGATAAATAGGCAAAGATGATAAAATTGATTTAATTAAAACGGACTTCCTTGCTACATTTAGCCAATTTGCTCCTCATCCTTGGATTTCCTTTTTGAATTTTTGAATTATCTCCTCCCAATCCTCCCTGATGAAGGCCACCAAGAAACTGGAATCCCCAGATATTTGAAGGACTTCTAGCCAAGATTCACTAGAAAATCCAAAGCAAATGTTATCTCTTACAATGTTGAGTCTAGAAAATTCCAAATATATAGTTGTATTTTCCTTTTGTTCAGCATAACCTTGGAGAGATCTAGATGTTCTTCCAAGATTACTTTGAATCGATTGGAGATTATTTTAGAGGAACCTCCCAAGAAAATCATATCATCATAAAATTGGGAATGATTGATGTTTTTTATATTCCTAGCTATATTGATTCTTGGAAAATACCCATTCTCTCTGGAATTTTCTAAGTTTCTGCTAATAATTTAAGCTACAATGATGTATAGAAGAGGAGAAAGAGGACACCCTTGAAGAAGTACTATGAATGCCTTGAACAATGGAGTGGTTCTGCCATTAATCAAGGGAGAAATCCATAGGGACCCAATACCAGCCTTAACCTAGTTTATGAATTCACGAGAGAACCAAGATTTTATAAGATAAGAAAAAGAAATGGGTGTATTACCTGGTCAAAGGCATTGGCCATGTCTAATTTTATTAAAAATATGGGTTCGCCTCTTTCCTTGCTCGACTGATTAGCCTCCTGCACCAAAATGATGTTGTCCAATATATGCCTCTGTTGCATAAAGCCGCCTTGGTTTTCAAAGATTATTCTCATCATAATTTTCTTTATTCTGCTAGTCATAACCTTTGTTAGAATTTTAAAAGTTGCATTGCATAGCGAGATGGGATGGAAAAGAGAAATATGTACATGATTTTCTTATTTTGGTATTAAGGCAAGAAAGGAGGAATTAGTTCCCCCACCGATTTTGCCTTTGGCTTTTTACCAGCTTAACATTCTTATCATGTCCTTTTTTATTACTGTTTGAAATACCCAGTAGAAACTGATAGAAAATCCATCTGAACCAAAAGCATTGTCTGGATCCATTGACCATATCACCTCATCCTCCTTTATCTCCTTACTGAGTTGTTTATTTTCCATTTCTGATATCTCTGGTTGGAAAAAGGACAAAAACCATGTGCCTTAATTATATCCATCTAATTTCCTTCTTAATAAAGCTTGATAGTGAGAAAATGTTTCATGTTTAAATCTGAGAAGGATGTTATTTTTTCTTTGCCTTCTAGAGTTATTTCTCTCACCCTGTTTTTCAGCTCCGTTTCTTTTCTTTGCTTGTGAAAGAATGTTGTATTTTGGTTGCCAACCTTTAACCAAAAGCTTCTAGACTTGAGCCTCCATATTTCCTCTTCACTATAGTTTGCTTGCAAGATCTGTCTATTTAATATCTTATCCTTCTCAAGGTGTCATTGCTCCACTTCACTATTCTCCATTTTGTCCAAATGTTGCTCCAAATCTTTGACTAGCTCATCTTTCTTATTGCTTGGAGGAACATATATCTCTTTTGTCCAAATTCGTAATGCTTGTTTGACTACCCTTAGCTTCACTTCCCATACAAAAGTTGGAGATCCTTGTACAAGAGTTAACCTTGTCATTTTGATGATGTATAGGAACCTATCCGCCTTAAGCCACTCAGGATTATACTTAAATGGAATAGGGCCCAGATCCTCCTTCTTGACAAACTTCAGTGAGATTGGGCAGTGGTTTGATTCGCTCTTCGCCAAAATTGATGAAGAGGAGTCCAACCCTTGAAGAATCCAAGAACTATGAATTAAGAAGCAATCAAGCTGGGCAGTAATATTCCCATATCCACTTCTTTTGTTTGACCAAGTGAATTTTCCTTTATTGGGCTTGATGTCGATTAGATCCCAGTTAACTATGAAATCCTCCATCCTTTCTCCAAATGGATCACAAACCAAGCTTCCTCCTTTTTTCTCTGAGGCAAATAGAATGGTGTTAAAGTCACCTCCCATGATGGAACCTTGGCTCCATTTCTCTTCTTTGAGTGATATTAGCCTGTCCAAAATTTCAACTTTTCCCCATATAAAATCGATGCATATACATTCACCACCTCGAGCCTTTCTTTTGTGTCATTCCTATCCAACATAAGTGCTATCTAGATAGGATTCTTTTTTCTTTCCATAAGAGTGAAATTAAGTTATCCCAAAAAATGTCGATGCCCCCAGAAGATCCCTAGGAAATTTGCGTGATTCCAACACTGTCTTTGCAAAAAAGAAATTGTCACATTCATGAGTTCACTTTCTTCTAACTTGGTCTCCTGCAGAAAAAGAATTGAAGGCTTATCTGCTTTATCAAATCTTTGATGAATAGGGCTTTTGTAGGGCCGCCCTTGCCCTTTATGTTCCAAGATAGGGTCTTCATCATTTCTTTGGAGGGGTTTGAATTTTGATACCTCCATCTATTGTCCCTACTAGATCCTTAATTAAAGAAGACTTTATAATATTAATGATTTGATGCAGACTACCCAATTTCTTGTTCTACTCTACTTCATTCTCTTTGATCTCTTTTTCAGGGTGTATGGCCCTCTTTTTCATGGTTCTCTCGGTTTTCTAACTACTCGTTTCTTCTGCCCCACTACATTTCAATTCATATTTCTCGTTATAATTTTCCTTGGCTCTCTTGGAGGATTTGCCAAATTTTTGTGGGTATTATCCTCGCTTCAATTCAATCTGATCACAAGACTTCCTTTTGCTTCCGAGGCAACAAGAATATTATCACTTTTAGGGTTAGGTTTCAGAGAGTTTCCTACCATTCCAAGCCCTTCTTCCCTCAATGGTTCCTAAATCTCTCCTTCTCGATCAACATTCTCCTTTTCACCTAAAGGAAGGATGTTTTGGACTTCCTAAACTGGCTCTTCCTCTTCATTTTCATCTTGAGATTGGAATACCCCAAAAGGGTTCGATGAACTTGAAGTTGCATTCTTACTTTGGATGGCATTGTTCGTAGTTGTCATTGTTGTCCTCTTGTTGCCTCTTTTCCTTTGTGTTTTACATTGCTCCTCCTGAGATTCTAGACTTGTTTCCCCTTTATTAGCTTGGGATTTCTTGCAGTCCCTTGCAAAGTGACCATATTTGTGACAAATTTGTCACTTAAATGGGAGTTGCTCGTAGTCAAGCACTTGACAACGTTTCCAATCCCCCATAGTGAGATTGATTTCAGTTGGTAACCCCTTCTCCAAGTAGACTTCCACACATATCTTAACGCAAGCGAACTGAGTTCCTTTGGGCTTGGATTTATCTAAATATTTTCCCAACCCATTTCCTATAGCTTTGAGAAAGTCATCGCTCCAACAAGACAAATGAAGTCTAGGTAATTTAACCCATACAAGAACAACATTTGGGATATCTTTAGTTGGGTCAAAATTAAGGGACCATTTGTTCAGATAGAGGCCCCCAGCCCCAAAGAAATATGGGTTGTTTCTAAAAATGAAATGTTTGTCATCTTTTAGCTCGAATATAAAGGCAAAAAAGTCATTCCCATAAGCGTAGATGCCAATATTTCCTTTCATCAACTACTTCCAAGTTTTCTTTGTCCATTGCTCCATGGACTTTGGGACGACCACATCCCAATAAATTTCCCAACCAATGCACAATCCGAGAAAGCCAAGGTTGTGCAACGGAATCCTACTAGCAACGCAACAGAAGGAATGTCGCCCGCCCATTTCACAAACATAGACTAGTATTTCTTTGTCCTGGGTTTTTAGGAAGAGACACAACCAATGCATGAAAAGTCGTCGCTTCCTCCAACAGAAGAGGAAGAACCCCCTCTAAGCTAGCCATAACAGTATCACACAAAAAAACACCTAAAATTTCTAGAATTTAAAAAAAAATCAGAACAAAAATTTTATTAGATATTTTATATATATATAACTCATATTAATTCTTTTTTTAATTAAAATAATAATAATTTTAAATAAACTTATAACTTAATTAATTTTAATATTTATTTATTTATTTTTAATTTTAATAATAAAAATATTAAAATATTTATTAATCATTTAATCTATATAATCATAGTAAATTATAACAAAATAAAATTCATAATATAATCCTACTAAGTTATAACGAAATAAAATTCATAAGTTAACAAACGAGCTGATTTTATTTCAAAATTAAAATTATGATTTACACAAAAATATTAGATTCCTCCCTTTCCAAAATGATGGTAATTTTTTTTACTTTATTCTATAGTAACTAACAAAATCATTTTCATTAACTAACAGAATCATTTTTATTTTATTTTATTATTAAATAATAATATTGGTTAACGCCAACAATATTAAATTCTTCACTTTTGAAAGTGATTACGAGAATATTAAATTATTTGCTTTTGAAAGTGATTTAAAATCTTTTACTTTAGCTTTCAACTTAGTGTAATCTTTTTCTATAACCCCCTTTCTGCTCTCCAATCAAATACACATAATAAAGAGAAGAGCTAAAGATTCATGACACTACTTTTTCCTCTTTTCATTGTACTTTATTATTATTTTTTTCTACTCTATTTTATTTTTTCCTTTTATATTTTTTAAGCCACGAAATTCATTTATGAATATTATTAACTCATTTCTTTACGAGTCCTTCGTGTACCGCATTTCCCTTATCTCATTTTCGTAGGTAATTGAGATGCTCGTTATTCCAAGCCACTTTTGGTTACCTTAAATTTTAGTCTCCTTTACAAGCCGTCATCATTTTTATCTTATTTTTTATTTTTATTTTAATTGTATTTGTGATTGATTTTATTTTATTTTTTATTTTTATTTTAATTTTAATTGTATTTATGATGGATGGGAAAAAAATTACTTGCAAACTTGAATGGACTAAGAGGATGCAATTTCCTTTATAGAAGTTTGAAATTAAAGTAGGGTAGAGTTTGTGTACTTAACGTAAATTTTGTTCATTAGTTTTGGGAAGGGGTTTTAGAATAATTTATGGTGTCTATGTGTTGTTGTTTTTATGTAGTGTGGATATGAAGCACATATTATGGTAGATTATATCAAACACGAGGATTGAGATGAAAATGGTAGTCATGGTGACGACACTACTACAGATGATCATGGATGGTAGATTATATCAAACACGAGGATTGAGATGAAAATGGTAGTCATGGTGACGACACTACTACAGATGGTCATGGATGGTTGTGCTATTTTCTTTGTTTTCGTGAATACTCCTAACAATTTTGCGAGATGATGAGAGATAGGTTCCCTAACATGAAATGATGGTGACATGAAGGTGCTCATGGTAGTAAGCTTGCATCAGAACTCCCTAGAGAAAGAGGCCCATGAGACACCATGTGAATTTGATGAGTTCAAATGATGTTAGAAGGCTAGGTCAAGGTGAGACAAACATAATAGATGATTGTTGAGTGGAGGGTAAGAAATGTGTGTAAATTACAAGTCGACACAGACTCTAGATGGAATGACAGAGAGGTTGCAAATTTGCATGGATGAGAGAATGTAGATGGAGTTGATGGCGTCTATGCCTAGTAAAGGATCCAACATGTTATGGAGAGCTACAATAGCGCATGGATAGCCTTGAATATTTGGTCCAAGTTGTAAATCCTATCCATAGTCAAGATGTATTCCCAAAGGTTGTTGTAAGACTTGTTATTTAGATATACATGTTGCAATGCAATAGCACATGATGTCATCCCTCTCATGCATAGATAGGATGGAGGATAAAGTTGTGGAATAAACCACTTGAATAGGTACGAGGTGGAAGTGTACTCATATGCTAGCTTGAGTTTTGATTGTTATAAGCTATGTTATTTAGGCATACATGTTGTGGTTCAATGACACATGGAGTTATGTATGATCAAGTTGTGGAATATACTACTTGAATAGCTATATGAGTGGCAGGTGTACTCATATGCTAGCTTGAAGGGGGACTATGAGATCCTAGTATATGAGATGTTCGATGAACCATGTACGAGAAAAAGTGTCCTAGAAAACTAGCAGATACAATGCCCAGTTACCCGTGTATTCCAACGTGTTGTAACTTTTTATATGGACTTCAACAAATATATTGGTACCAAGTTAATCTCTCCAAGTCAAGTTTAAAGGGAGAATTGTTAGGGTATTTTAGGGTAAAGTTGAATTGATCATATAACTACTTTGATATAGTCATTAACAAGTTTACTATTGCAGTTTACAAGCTTGAGGTTTTGGTAACTCATGGTTTTGCCTATGGTAATTTCATGTAACGTAGCCAAGTGAATAATGACTCCATTGTAAGCTTCCCTTGGACCAAACAAAAATAGATCTAATATTAATATTTGGTTTTGTCACAAAAGTTTCTAGGATAATTTATTGTGTCAATGTGTGTGTTGTCTTTATGTGTTGCAATTATGTTCTTATTCATCTCTCTTTTTATAACAACTTGAGGGGTAGGTGTCCCCTTGGTGCGGGGCCCTTGGATGATCATTGATGGGAGTGTCTCCAATGTCTCAACCCTTGTCAAGTCACAAGTTTTTGCTAGTATTGGCTTGCAAGCTTGGATCATGGACGAATTGGATTATAGGGAAAGGAGAGGGACTTTAGATGAAAAGTGGCCCAACATGTGCAGGATGGACTAGTCAACTTGGGTTACCTCGTGCAACATACTTTTCTAAGTGAACAAACAAGGTGCATATAAGTATAAATAAACTTGGACAAGCTAAGGCATGAGTGAGGAAGGAAGAAACATCAAGTCATTTAGTGGTCTACCACTGTCTTGTACTAGGGATTGGCATTGCAAGTCACTATGATCAACTAAGTGATCAAAGTTATAACAAGACCTATAGGAGGCAAGGCTACAAATGTGGTAGGAGGTTGAGTTCTAGAAAAGGTGAGGCAATTCTAAAGGTGAGCGATCTTAGGACCTTTGTACGATGTAATGAGTTGCAAACAGTGGTCGAGCTCCTCTCTTGTAGTATTATAACATTGTAATATGCATTTAAAAGGGTGTTGGTCACTGCCTTGATGCTTCCCAACCATTTAAGTTATGTCATATTTTTATTTGTTGAATGGCATTCTTCTCTATATGTTTATGTTGTCCCTAAGTGCTAATTAAATAAGTATCATTGGAAAGGCTTAGGTCACAGTTGAACATGTGTCTAGTGTATCTAACACATAAATCTAATCCAAATAAGCCTCAACGCATTATGGTTCAAAGTGAATTATGGGAAAGCTTTGAATAAAGAAACATAATATTATTACGATGGGCATAGTTTGGTCAAACCATCATGTCCAAAATAACATGATATCACATAACAAAAAACAGTTGTGTCGAGAGGTGCTCTACAACCTAGTGTAGGGGAGATGTGTAGGCGTTAAACGCTAGATTTAAACATTTTTCAATATAGGGGATATGTGTAGGTATTCGACATTAGGCGTTAGATGTAAACATTTTTTAAATGTCAAATCTATTACACATTACATATTAGTATTGAATTATTAACCTGCATAAGTGAATGATAAAGTTATATTGATTAATTGATGTAGTCGGCCACCTCAAGCACTCCTCCTTAACAATGTGCAATGGCATACCTTGACTATTCATACCTTTGTGACTCATCCTCGTGACATTGAAAACAACTACAGGGAGAATGGAACCTACAATCCCCACATGCCTCCCCATCATGTTCCTTATGCAATCGATCCCCAAGTAACCGATCTCGTAAAATGTATTAATAATATATTCTCCACCCCTCTATACTCTACTTAATATCCTTGGAAATTAATGTAAGGAAACCCTACAAGGGACCCGAATTTGGATCTTGCATCATTAGAGGAAGGTTTGACTTCCATAGCTTGAGGTCAAAGCTCAGCTCCTGAACATCAAAATACTCGTTGTTTTCATCCATTTTATTCTGTGGCATATATGTAAACATGGAGAGGGAACCAGAAACATCAAACACTCCCAAAATGTGGAATATTAAAGTGGGGATCCCAAGTATGGAGGAAGATTTGTGCACCCATCCCATAAACATGTCACTGATGATATAGAACAGAGGAGGAAAGGAATCATGAGCCTCCTCATTGTTATCATTAATATTATTCACCTATTCATTGAGCCATTATTCAAATGGACCCGTTAACTTATGTAACAAAGCGAAGTGTAACTTGATGATATGAACAAAATTGTCATCTGTTCTACCGATGCCCTGGGGCACCCCTTCGAGGGGAGACAAGGGCAGAGATTCTAGACAGATATCCAAATTCAGACCCTAAATCTAAGGATTGAGTCACTCAACTCTCTTGAGTTGTTATATATGACACCGAGATATGTTGGGAGGTGAGAAGCTTGGCCATTTCCATGAATGGAATGAGATGGCCCTGTGCCAACAACATTCGAACTAAGACTACATGGTCCTTGCTGTATCCCATTAGAAAAAATGGTAAACACAATAAAACACAATGACTAATGAGTCAAAGCTACCTCGACCAAAGCTATTTTGGAGTTTGTGGACATGGGGTTGCAACAATCACATAGTGAAGTATATATAATTATCATGGGTTGCAACAACCACAATGTATACAAGTCCATTTAGTTGACTAAAGCAAGTTTATGCATTTTCCAATAAATACATAAAAATTCCATGCATTATATATGTTCTAGGTTATAATATAATTCATTCTGTGAACTTCCATGTGACCTTTTCTTACTCCAAATCGATATATTTTAATGTTAACATTTTTTAATTGAATTATTTACCAACCTAGATCCATCTTAACCCTGGATCTGCCAAGCCTTAAGAGGGATCAAATCTCTTGAGATGCAAACCTCTTTCGGAGTGAAAAGAGATTTGATACCTCTGAATGCTTGGTAGATCCAGAATTAAAATTAATCTGGGCTGGTAACAATACCTATAGGAGACAAGCCTACAAATGTGGTAGGAGGTTGATTTCTAGAAGTGACATAGTTCTGAAGGTAGCCATCTTGAGGCCTTTATACAATGTAATGAGTTGCAAGTAGTGGTTGAGCTCCCCTCTTATGGTATTATAACATTGTAATATACATTTGAAAGGGTGTTAAGCACCACATTAATGCTACCCAACCATATAAATTATGTCATATTCTTTATATGTTGAATGGTATTCTTCTCTATATGTTTTATGTTGTGTCTAAGTGCTAATTAAGTATCGTTGGAAAGGCTTAGGTCACAACTGAACATGTGTTTGATGTATCTTACAAATAAAGCTAAGCCAAATAAGACTCAACGTATTATGGTTCAAAGTGAATTACGGGAAACCTAAGTAAAGAAACATAATCTCATTACAATGGGCATAATTTATTCAAACGATCATGTCCAAAATAACATGATATTACACAATAAATAATAATAATAAAAGTTTTTTTAGTGAGACTCTTACATAAATAAAATCACCCATACCAAACACATTCTAACATAAATAATAAATTTACAAATGAAATATTATACAATAAATATTTTTCACAATAATAATTTTGATTCTTACTTTAGCCTTTCGTGTACTAAGTAACATTAAATCAAAATATATTAGAATTCTAAGAATGAATTTATCACAACATATGTTTTTCTATTACCGACTCCTAACAGATTATTTCAGGTCACATGGTTTCCCTTGAATAAGGGTGATGAGTCAGCCTGCATTCACTCTTAAGAGTCATAGATAATTATCTTCACTACTAGTTTGACAACTAAATGATGATAATTTTTCTCCCCGGTAAAAAAAACATATATTTTGCTAAAAATATGGTAAAAAAAAATATTCTTTAATTCCATTACAATTGCTTTACACATATCCACTACCTCATAACACTGAAGTATGGGAAATTATGAAAGCATTCTATAATTAGGCCGATAGGCCTTTCCTATGCATCAACAATTGTCAACACTTTCATCCTCCTCCATTGGATCAAGTGAGACACTTTCAACCATTGATTTGAAGTGTGACTGCTTTTTCCAAATATCAGTTGAGTTGCCTTCTTGACATGGCAAGATATTTTTACTGTTTTTTCCAAATATCAATTAAATTGCCTTCTTGACATGGCAAGATATTTTCACTGCTTTTTCTATCTTCGGTGGCTTTTGGCAAGCACTAGCTTATCGTTAATTAGGCCGGCTGTTTAACATTTTTTTATTTTCTATTAGCCATATTGCTTAACTGTCTTGCTTTCCCTAATAGGAATGAAATTGCTTCCATAATAGAAATGAAAAGGTTGTTGCAGGTTTGTGCACTTGTACTGAGGCATTTTTAGCCTCGTCGTCATGAAGAATAGCATCTTCATCAATTTCCTTCAATTCAGGCTTCTTCTTGAAGCATTTTGGAAGCTCGGAACCAAAATTGAGAATCTTGAAGTCAAGCTGGCAACCATTATTAGAAAGCTTGAGGTCATCAGATCTAGGATCCTCGACGTTTACGGTTAACCTCGAATCCTGGGTTATGAGCAGTGTTTACTCCACCTCCAAGCATTACAGTGTGCATTGACATGCCCTTTCTCATTAACATGGATTGCATATCATTTTCCCTGGTCTTGGTCTCTGGGATATTCATTTTTACACCTTTTTGGTCTCTAGCATTTTTGTTTTTTAATCAAATCTGCTTGAATTTCCAATTGGATTGATCGATATCAATCAATCCCATTCGTATCGTCATTCTCACGTATTCCTAATCTTCTTCTTATTCATTTTTGTGAGATTCTCGTTTCTCGTGACCACTATCTTGGTAGGTTTAGAGTGGCCTGGCATGTGACCAACAAACCATTCCTAGAACCGAACCAAAGGGTTTGAAGTGGAGTAGTCCCGCTCTGCTCACTGTATATTCTATGAGATGACTCAGATAAACAACAATAGAGCTCATTATCGTGGAAAGTGTTCAACACGCGGGCTTTACACTTTGTCTCGCCTTTGAACCTCAAATCAATGGCCGTTTTTCAAGCAGCATCAGATCTGTCCTTTTTGGCTGGATACTTTTCATTCTGGTTTGATCTGTTAAAATTTTTAACATGTAATCAGAATTTTCCACAGTAATATTGAAGGTTTTCGTGATTGATTTGTAATGCAGAGTAGAGGTAGCTGAGAAAACCTCTTTAAGTATTTGGTGGCTCCCGCTCATGCTCCAATTCTCGCTGAGAATTTCCACGATAATAATGGAAGCTTTTTATGATTGATTCCGATGCAGAGAATAATTGAGGTAGCCTAGAAACCCTTTATAAATGTTTGTTAACTCCCGTTTATGCTTCAATTCCTTTTCTCAGGAAAATTCACTTCACATTCTCATTTCCCGACAGTTTTCGGGGTTGTCTATTGAACGCTCCTATGAAAATCATAATAAAAGCGATTGTGACATGCAATTAGTGTTTTATTTTTACAGCGGAGAGAGCATTGAATAGGCAATAAGTATTCCGAGATGTCTTATTCGTACGTGTTTACTTGTATGTGCAGTTGTCAGAGGCATTCATCGAATTTTTCCAGGTAAGTACAAAACCTATAACCCTCTTTGCTGATAAGTCATAATTAGCGTTAAAATTAGGGTATCATCAATTTAGATTAAAATTTATATAATTTTTAATTTAAAATGAAATTATAACATGATTGATTTTAGTTATATTTTAATTTTTTAATTTTTATTATATTAAAAAAATTGAGTCCATGTACATGTTTATATAATATTAGTTTTATCTCCTTCTGACATGCCATATTTATGAATTCGGAAGCAGTGTATTTAAATGTAAAGAAATAATCATTCCAGTTGAATTTATTTGGATTTTCCATTTTTAGAAATGTTTTGGAACATTTGGGAATGAGATGGACCCATAGGAATGAAGTTAGATTAGTTTCGTGATTAGTAAGGTTATTTTATTTGTTACTAATCACTTTAACTCTTTTAGAAAAATTAATAAGGTTACTTTATTTGTTATTAATCACCTTAATTCTTCTAGAAAAATTCAACAAATCCGATTTAATAATCCTATCGGTCTCTCTTTATCCCAACTTTTGGGATAATTGCTAGTTTATTCACTCACATTTTGTTCCACGAGTATGAAAAATGTGTTTATTAGATTTGTTATTCAAATCGATAAAATTTACATATTTTTTAATATTATTTAAATATAATAAATACTTTATAAATGACGTTATTAAAATTATTAAAATTAATGTGGGATAATTTTAACTTTTTTCCTAAAATCCACATAGCAATAATTATATAGAGCTCGTCATATTTAATAAAATTCACAATTATAATCAAAGCAAAATAGATGGATCATGCCCACGGGTTTTTTATAAATTACCATTCTTCAAAATAGATGGATCATGCCCACGGGTTTTTTTATAAATTACCCATTCTTCAAATGAGTTGTGCATTCATTCGTCGATTGCTCTAATAATCCATATCTTAAAAAGAGAAAGGAAACTGCCAGGTATATATATATATATATATAAATTTAAATTTAAATATAAATTTAGTATTTTGGATGACAAATAATTTGGCATTATCTTTGTTGGCTTCGCATCGCAGGAAGAAGAGACGTGTTGGTCACATTGGATCCAACTCAGCAAAGGCGGAGCAACGAAATCAAATATTTGTATTTAAATTAAAGAAATAATAATAAAAGGTCGTCCTTACATCCAATACCAAAAAGACAACAACGTAATTCAGTGTGGTGGCCTTCAAGCATAACAACAGTTGTTTACAATCGGTGGAAAATTCAGCCATTGTCGCATTCACATGACAAAAAACACCAACGCTATATATTTTATGGTGAACTTATGGTTCAGCATCACAACTTCACCACTTTTGCAGTCTGTACGGACGGACGGACGGAGTATGGTGCATTTGGTCAGCGTTTTTTTTCTCTTTTTTACTGTGTTTCATTAACAGTGTGTTATATAATTGAGTAATTTTTTAAATGTATTATTATTTAAATATTGTGATGAATGACTTATTTAAAGAGTGTGTTATATAATTGAGTAATTTTTTAAATGTATTATTATTTAAATATTGTGATGAATGACTTATTTAACGTACATAGTTGAATCTCAAAAAATGATATCTAATATATTGTTATTCAATTTTAAGGTCACCGTTAAGTTAAACGCTAAATTGGTGTATGAGATCCCCTTGTTTGTGGGACAAGAGACCTATCTCTACCCAACTATTTAACTACTAAGTCTAAGAAGATTTAACTTTTTTTTTTAATATTTATATTATATAAATTTAACATTTTAAAATTATAATTAAAAAAAATTAGAGTTTTATTAGATTTTTGATACAATTAATTTAAAAATAAAAAGTTGCCTTCAAGTCACTTTGTTAGAAATGAGGGAGTTAAGGGGTTGCTCTATAGTTTTGGAAGGCAAATGGAATTAAATTATTATAGTGAAATGTGGGAGTTAAGGGGTTGCTCTATAGTTTTGGAAGGCAAATGGAATTAACTTATTATTAGAGTCTAGACGAAGCATCCAATAATCAAGTGGAGATTTATGCCTTCCTACAAAGAATTAATTAGGCCAAGAATTTTTTAATTGGCAAATTTATTATCTTGTGTGACTCCAACAATACAATTAGGCATCTCAATCTTAAGAGAATCGTGACAAACTTATCATCCAGTCTGAAATTCAAGCCAAACATGCATTAAGGGGACTAAATTAGTTCCTAAATTCATTAGCAAACCAAGCCATCTCACTCACTCCGAGTTCAATGAAGGTTAATGGAACCATGTGAGTGATCCCTATTCCATAACTCAAGACCAATGATTAGTGGTGATTGCATCATTGTGACGACAATATCTTCATGCATTGTTTGGAACATGGGATAGGCACATGGTATAGAATGTTGGTTTCATGTGTTTAAAATGATCACAATAAGGTAGAACTCCCTAGTGCGAACAAAGTAGTTGTGGTTCAAGAAGGATAGTGCTCAAGTGCCATGAAGGAGGCTCAAGCGTGGGAGGCATGGGACGACGTGTGGGCACACGGGAGCAACGAATTCATAATTATGATTTTGCTCAACCTCTTGATGAACACAAGCTTCAAATCCAGGTGTGGATTTGTTGGCTTAGATTAATTGACATGGGTAGTGAAGGTGGCTCAAACCCAATTCCGCATGCATGTAAAGCCCTACCCATATTAAAATTATGGACAAGAAGCTCAGTAGGAAGGAACATGAATCATTATGACTTTGGAGGTCAAATGGAATTAACTTATTCCTGGATTTTGAGCAAAGTATCCAATACTCAAGTGGAAATGTATACCATCCTACAAGAAATTAGTTTGGGCATGAAATTCTTAATTCATAAACTATGATCATGGGTGACTCCAACAACACATTTAGGCATCTCAATCTTGGAACCCCTCTAGATAAGTTACATTTTTAAGAGAATGGTAACAAGCCTATCCTCCATTCCTGAAACTCAAGCCCAAAATGTACTAAGGGAACTAAAATCAATTGTGAATTAATTAGCCAACCAAGCCATCTCGCTTGCTCTATGTTTAATGAAGGTTAATGGAACCATGCACGTGATCGAAGACCAATAATTAGTGGTGTTGTGTCATTGTGACAACGCGATCTTCATGCACTGTTTGGAACATGGGATGGGAACATGGTATAGAATATTGGTTTCTTTTGTTTAAAATGATCACAACAAGGGTGAACTCCCTCACACAAATAAAGTATTTGTGGTCAAGGAAGGATAATGCTCAAGTGGCCATGAAAGAGGCTCAAGCATTGGAGGCAGGGGATGGCAAGTGGGCACAGGGGAGAAATGACTTCATAATTATGATTTCACTTAACCTCTTGATGAGAACAGGCTTCAAATCCAACAGTGGATTTGCTAGCTCAAATGAATCGATCTGGATAGTGAAGGCGAATCATACCTAATTCCACATGCATGTGGAGCCATGTCCATATCTTGACAATAATAGCTTCATATAGGGCATTACGATTGCTAAAGGATGGTGGCAAACACATTCACAACCTTGACCAACACGTTAAGGAATAGAGTGCCTGGCAATGGAAGTTAAGCAAGGACGTCGTTAGAATTCAGAGGTAGCAACTAGAGCAATGGAAGTTGATGTATAGATTGAGCTCGCCTCCCTCAGACTGTGGTTGGATTGGTTGTTTGCCCAATTCAACTCATTGATGGAAATTTTGACTAAGTAAAAATATCAAACACAGAAGCAAGATAACGAATTAAATAATTTAAGGCAAAAAAATGTATAAACAAGTAAACAAGAAAAGACATGCATCATTATGGCCCCAACATCATCTTTCAACTTCCTCAACTTCCTCAACTTTACACATTCATTCTTCTACAACTAGTTTACCTAATCTAAACTTAGTAATCTCTGGACAATACAATGGTTTTGAATAATTAAAATGATTTATTTTTTATAAGTTTGATTATGAAAACTAAGCATTATAGAATTTTAACATTTATTATAAAAGTACGTTTGTAAAGGTGAGCCATTTTGGGACCTTTTTACAGTGTAATGAGTTGCAAACAATGGTCGAGGTCCTCTCTTGTAGTATTATAACATTGTAATATCGATTTAAAAGGGTGTTAGGCACTGCCTTGATGCTTCCCAACCATATAAGTTGTGTCATATTTTTTATGTGTTGAATGACATTCTTCTCTATATGTTTATGTTGTCCCTAACTGCTAATTAACTAAATATCGTTGGAAAGGCTTAAGTCACAGTTGAACATGTGTCTAGTGTATCTAACACATAAATCTAATCCAAATAAGCCTCAACGCATTATGGTTCAAAGTGAATTATGGGAAATCTTTGAATAAAGAAACATAATCTTATTACAATGGGCATAGTTTGGTCAAACCATAGTGTCGAAAATAACATGATATTACATAATAAAAAATAATTGTGTCGAGAGGTGCTCTACAATCCAGTGTAGGGGAGATGCGTAGGCGTTAGACGTTAGACGCTATATTTAAACATTTTTCAATAGCGGGGAGACGTGTAGGCATTCGACATTAGACGTTAGATGTAAACATTTTTTAAATGTCAAATCTATTACACAGTACATATTAGTATTGAATTATTAACCTACATAAGTGAGCGATAAAGTTATATTGATTAATCGATGTAGTCGACCACCTCAAGCACTCCTCCTCAACAATGTCCACTGACATACCTTGATTATTCATACTTTTGTGATCCATCCTCGTGACATTGAAAACAACTACAGGGAGAATGGGACCTACGATCCACACATGCCTCCCCATCTTGTTCCTTATCCAATTGATCCCCAAGTAATCGAGCTCAAAAAATGTATTAATAATTTATGCTCCACCCCTATATACTCTACTTAATATCCTTGGAAATTAATGTAAGGAAACCCTGCAAGGGACCCGAATTTGGGACTTGCATAATTAGGGGAAGGTCTCACTTCCATAGCTTAAGGTCAAAGCTTAGCTCTGGAACATCAAAATACTCGTTGTTTTCATCCATTTTCTTCTGTGGCATATATGTAAGCATGGAGAGGGAACTAGAAACATCGAACACTCCCAAAATGTGGCATACTAAAGTGGGGATCCCAAATATGGAGGCAGATTTGTGCACCCATCCCATGAACATGTCACTGATGATATAGAATGGAGGAGGAATGGTATCATGAGCCTCATCATTGTTTCCATTAATATTATTCACCTATTCATTGAGCCATTATTCAAATGGGCTTGTCAACTTGTGTAGCAAAGCGAAGTGTAACTTAATTGTATGAATAGAACTGTCGTTTGTTCTACCGATGCCCTGTGGCACCCCTTCGAGGGGAGACAAGGGAAGAGATTCCAATCAAATATGCAAATTTAGTCCCTAAACCTAAGGATTAAGTCACTCAACTCTCCCTTGAGTTGTTATATATGACACTGAGATATGTTGGGAGGTGAGAAGCTTGGCCATTTCCATGAATGGAATGAGATGGCTTGTGCCAACAACATTAGAACCAAAACTACATGGTCCTTGTTTTATCCCATTAGAAAAAAAGGTAAACACAGTAAAACACAATGATTGATGCGTCAAAGCTACCTCGACCAAAGCTACTTTGGAGTTTGTGGACATGGGGTTGCAACAATCACATAGTGAAGTATATAGAATTATCATGGGTTGCAACAACCACAACGTGTACAAGTCCATTTAGTTGATGAAAGCAAGTTTATACATTTTCCAATAAATACATAAAAATGCCATGCATTATATATGTTCTAGGTTATAATATAATTCATTCTGTGAAAGTCCATGCGACCTTTTCTTCATCCAAATCGATATATTTTAATGTTAACATTTTTTAATTGAATTATTTACTAGCCTAGATCCATCTTAACCCTGGATCTGTCAAGCATCAGGAGGGATCAAATATCTTAAGATGCAAACCTCTTTCGGAGTGAAAAGAGATTTGATCCCTCTCAATGCTTGGTAGATCCAGAATTAAAATTGATCCAGGTTGGTAACAAGACCTATAGGATACAAGCCTGCAAATGTGGTAGGAGGTTGATTTCTAGAAAAAGTGACACAGTTCTAAAGGTGAGCCATCTTGAGGCCTTTATACAATGTAATGAGTTGCAGGTAGTGGTCGAGCTCCCCTCTTATGGTATTATAACATTGTAATATACATTTAAAATGGTGTTAGGCACCACATTAATGCTACCCGACCATACAAACTATGTCATATTCTTTATATGTTGAATGGTATTCTTCTCTATATGTTTTATGTTGTGCCTAAGTGCTAATTAAGTATCGTTGAAAAGACTTAGGTCACAACTGAACATGTGTTTGATGTATTCTACAAATAAATCCAAGCCGAATAAGACTCAACGTATTATGGTTCAAAGTGAATTATGAGAAACTTGAGTACAAAAACATAATCTCATTACAATGGGCATAGTTTGGTCAAACCATCATGTCCAAAATAACATGATATTACAAAATTAAAAAATAATAATAATACAAGTTTTTTTAGTGAGACTCTTACATAAATAAAACCACCCATACCAAACACATTCTAACATAAATAATAAATTTACAAATGAAATATTATACAATAAATATTTTTCACAATAATAATTTTGATTCTTACTTTAGCCTTTCAAGTGTGGTGTACTAAATAACATTAAATCAAAATATATTAGAATTCTAGGAATGAATTTATCACAATATATGTTTTGCTATTACCAACTCCTAGCATATTATTTTTAGGTGGTGTGGTTTTCCTTAAATAATGATGACGAGTCAACCTGCATTTACCGTGAACAGTCATAGATGATTGTCTTCACTACTAGTTTGACAACTAAATTATGATAATTTTTCCCACCTGTAAAAAAAACATATGTTTTACTAAAAATATAATAAACTAAAAAATATTCTTTAATTCAATTAAAATTGCATTACACATATCCACCATGTCATAATACTGCAAGTATGAGAAATTATGAAAGCATTCTGCAATTTATTCACTCACATTTTGTTCAACGAGTATGAGGAATGTGTTTATTAGATTTGTGATTCAACTCGATGAAATTTACATATTTTTTAATATTATTTAAATATAATAAATACTTTATAAATGACGTTATTAAAATTATTAATGCGAAGGTGCAAGTCCGGTTCATTTTAATATGGGATAATTTTAACTTTTTCTAAAATCCACATAGCAATAATTATATAGAGCTCGTCATATTTAATAAAATTCACAATTATAATAAAAGCAAAAATAGATGGATGATGCCCACGAGTTTTTATAAATTACCATGGCTAGTTATATATATATGAATGAGATTAAGATTAGTATTTTAAATGACAAATAATTTGGCATTATCGTTGTTGGCTTCGCATCTCAGAAAGAAGAGACAGATGAAGATGAAAAAACGTGTTAGTTGGATCTGACCAAGGAGAGGCGGAGCAACGAAATCAAATATTTGTATTTAAATAAAGAAATCGCCCTTACATCCAATACCAAAACGACAACAACGTAATTCAGTGTGGTGGCCTTCAAGCGTAACAACAGTTGTTTACAATCGGTGGAAAATTCAGCCATTGTCGCTTTCACATGAGAAAAAACACCAACGCTATACAACTTCACCACTTTTGGAGTCTGTAGGCACGGAGCAGGTCAGCGTTTTTTTTTTCCTGGTTTTTCATTAAAAGTTAGTTATATATTTGGTAATTTTTTTATTGTATTTTAAATGTATTATTATTTGAGTATTGTGAGTATCATTCGATGTAATGAGTGTTAGGTGGATTATTTAAAAATCATGAGAAATTAGTCAATTACGACTATCTCTCATGAAAATGGTCATAGAGGAATGACTTACTTAACGTAGTTAAATCCCAAAAAATGATATCTAATGTATTATTATTATTATTATTTAAGGTCACGGTCAAGTTAGACACCAAATTGGGGACGTATCTCAGCCCAGCGATTTAGCTGCCAAGTCTAAGAACGCATACATACTCTACCTCCTTCAGTTTTGAACCTGTAACCTCTTAGGAGGAAACACATATAAATAGTTTTAATGTTTTTTTTAATATTTATATCATATAAATTTAACAATTTAAAAAATAATAATTATAATAATTAGAGTTTTATTAGATTTTTGATACAACTAATTTAAAAAGAAAAAGTTGTCTTTGGAAGGCAAATGAAAATAACTTATTATTAGAGTCTAGACGAAGTATCCAATAATCAAGTGGAGATTTATGCCTTCCTACAAAGAATTAATTTAGCCAAGAATTTTTTAATTGGCAAATTTATTATCTTGTGTGACTCCAACAATACAATTAGGCATCTCAATCTTAAGAGAATCGTGACAAGCTTATCATCCAGTCCTGAAATTCAAGCCAAACATGCATTAAGGGGACTAAATTAGTTCCTAAATTCATTAGAAAACCAAGCCATCTCACTGGAAAACCAAGCCATCTCACTGACTCCGAACCATGTGGGTGATCCCTATTCTATAACTCAAGACCAATGATTAGTGGTGATTGCATCATTGTGACGACAATATATTCATGCATTGTTTGGAACATGGGATGCGTGCATGGTATAGAATGTTGGTTTCATGTGTTTAAAATGATCACAACAAGGTAGAACTCCCCACTGCGAGGAAGTATAGTGCTCAAGTGCCATGAAGGAGGCTGAGGCATGGGAGGCATGGGACGACATGTGGGCACACGGGAGCAACGAATTCATAATTATGATTTTTCTCAACCTCTTCATGAACACAAGCTTCAAATCCAAGTGTGGATTTATTGGCTTAGATTAATTGATATGGGTAGTGAAGGTGGCTCAAACCCAATTCCGCATGCATGCAAAGCCCTGCCCATATTAAAATTATGGACAAGCAGCTCAGTAGGAAGGAACATGAATCATCATGGCCTTGGAGGTCAAATGGAACTAACTTATTCCTAGATTTTGAGCAAAGTATCCAATACTCAAGTGGAAATGTATACCATCCTACAAGAAATTAGTTTGGGCATGAAACTTTTAATTCATGAACTATGATCGTGGGTGACTTCAACAACACATTTAGGCATCTCAATCTCGGAACCACTCCTTTAGATAAGTTACATTTTTAAGAGAATGGTAGGAAGCCTATCCTCCATTCCTGAAACTCAAGCCCAAAATGTAGTAAGGGAACTAAAATCAATTGTGAATTAATTAGCCAACTAAGCCATCTCACTTGCCTTAAGTTTAATAAAGGTTAATGGAACCATGCTTGTGATCCTTATTCTATAACCAAAGACCAATGATTAGTGGTGTTGTGTCATTGTGACAACGCGATCTTCATGCACTGTTTGGAACATGAGATGGGAACATGGTATAGAATATTGGTTTCTTGTGTTTAAAATGATCACAACGAGGGAGAACTCCCTCACACAAATAAAGCATTTGTGGTTGAGGAAGGATAATGCTCAAGTGGCCATGAAGGAGGCTCAAGCATTGGAGGCAGGGGATGGCAAGTGGGCACAGGGGAGAAATGACTTCATAATTATGATTTCACTCAACCTCTTGATGAGAACAGGCTTCAAATCCAACAGTGGATTTGCTAGCTCAAATGAATCGATCTGGATAGTGAAGATGACTCATACCTAATTCCACATGCATGTGGAGCCCTGTCCATATCTTAACAATAATAGCTTCATATAGGGCATTGTGATTGCTAAAGGACGGTGGCAAACACATTCACAACCTTGACCAACACGTTAAGGAATAGAGTGCCTGACAATGGAAGCTAAGCAAGGACATCGTTAGAATTCAGAGGTAGCAACTAGAGCAATAGAAGTTGATGTATAGATTGAGCTTGCCTCCCTAAGACTATGGTTGGATTGGTTATTTGCCCATTTCATTGCCCAATTCAACTCATTGATGGAAATTTTGACTAAGTAAAAACATCAAACACAGAAGCAAGATAACGAATTAAATGATTTAAGACAAAAAAATGAAAACACAAGTCAACAAGAAAAGACATACATCACTATGGCCCCAACATCATCTTTCAACTTCCTCAACTTTACACATTCATTCTTCTGCAACTAGTTTACCTAATCTAAACTTAGTAATCTCTGGACAATACAATGGTTTTGAATAATTAAAATGATTTGTCTTTTATAAATTTGATTATGAAAACTAATCATCATAGAATTTTAACATTTATTATAAAAGTACATTTGTAAACATCCTTGGTTGTATGTAAACAAGTTTCTCTTAAGATTATGGAAAATCATGGTATTCAAACTTTTTGGATATAATTTCGTTGCTTTATTGTTTAGAAAAAGAAATGAAGAAGCGGTATAATTGTACTTTAGAATTTATTTGAAAGTAAATGAGGAACCTATCAGAAGCCTTTTTCCTAGGATTTTTTCCAAAACAAAGGTAAAAATAGCATGTGATTCTCTGATATCATGGGGCAGGCAATAATTATAGAAGAGAACGCAGGAAAACGTTTGCTTTTTCTATTTGTATGAAGTAAATCCCTGGTCAGTACTCACCACGTTGTCGCTATCGATATGATGGAGTGAAAGTTGTGAACAGTCCATGTGATTAGCATGGATCGTGCTTATCCA
This sequence comes from Pinus tabuliformis, assembly GCA_031772625.1. NCBI lineage: Eukaryota > Viridiplantae > Streptophyta > Pinopsida > Pinales > Pinaceae > Pinus > Pinus tabuliformis. Next base: position 234,497,187 of record CM062813.1, read on the forward strand.
TCTATTCACATCGTGGTGGCATCCACGACTGTCTTTTTTTCTTCTTCTTTTTGGGGACCACAGTGTCATCACTACTTTAAAGTCGCTCCTCTTGTTCTGCCTTCTCTTACTTCACAAGGGTTTGTAAAGACAGCTTATCAAAGGCAAAAGCAATGGGGGGAATTCTTGATCAAGCATGGCAGGTGGTGCACAGTTGGGCCACAGCCAGGCCTGTACTGTTTGTAATGATGAATATAGTGATCGGGGGCATCTTGGTCACCTCTGCAAAGCTCAGAGGCAAACCCACCAACGCCGAGGATGACACCGGCCCCCGCCAGGCTTCCCTACTTACGAGGCTTATGTCCAGGAATTTATCCCGTAAATTTTCTGATTATGACACGGATTTCCAGAGCGAGAGGATCGCACCAGCTGAAATTGATTACCACGAAACACAATACGAAGATGAAGTCGGAGAAGAAAGCGGAGACGAAATCAAAGAAGAGAATTACAGCGAGAAAAGAGAGGAGGCAAAAGAAATTCAAGAAGATGTGCAGCAGAAATCAAAATATCCCCCGCGGAATGAAAAGCCCTCTCTCTCGCGGAGGACACGGCAGTCTTCTGGTGTGCCGCCCGGCGAAGGCAGTTCTGGTGAAACGGCAGGTCGATCATCGTCTTCCGGTGAGATCGCCGGAGCAGCATCTTCTTCCAGGAGACAGGTTCGACTCCCGCCGCCTCCTCCTCCTACGGGTTTGAGGAAAACGGGGTCATTTCTTTCTAGCCTCGTCAGTTTTCGAAGGGGCTTAAATAGCAAGATCTCTGAATCAACCGGCCTGGACAGCAGGACGCAAGGAGAAAGTAGCACTGGGGCCTATACCGCGGAAGTTGACACTGAAGCCGAGGACTTCATCCGGAAATTCAGAAGGCAGCTCAAGTTACAGCGCCTTGAATCCATCCTGCAGGGAGGCAGGTGAAAACAGACAATTAAAATAATTGTTAATCTTGTTTCTTTGTCTACTGGAGTTTTGGCATATGTAGCTTTTAGCTTCTCTATATTATTCTCCATGTCCATTTTGAGTTCAGCTGCTCAAACTTTATTGTTTTGTGAGAATCTTTCTTTATGCGTTCTGATAATTCCCAAAGATGTACTTAGGTTTGTTTCAGGCCTATTGATCTCCATGTCTATTTTCAGCTCAGCTGCTCAAAGTTCATTGTTTTGTCAGAATATTTCTTTATGCGTTCTGATAATTCCCAAAGATGTACTTAGGTTCGTTTTAGCCTTCAGGCCTATTGATCTCCATGTTCATTTTCAGCTCAGCTGCTCAAACTTCATTGTTTAGTCAGAATATTTCTTTATGCGTTCTGATAATTCCCAAAGATGTACTTAGGTTTGTTGCAGGCCTATTGATCTCCATGTCCTTTTTCAGCTCAGCTGCTCAAACTTATTTGTTTAGTCAGAATCTTTCTTAATGCGTTCTGATAATTCCCAAAGATGTACTTAGGTTTGTTTCAGGCCTATTGATATCAACTTGTACATTCTGTGCGGATCCACTGTAACCGCATGTTTACATCGCTTTCACTATGGCCAGATTTTAGGTTTCCGTGAAATTAAATACTTTTGGAACCAGGTAAAATTTAACATGGAATAAAAGACCCTTTGGAACCAAGTAAAATTCAAGTGAATGTATAATACTTGTTATTCAATTCACACAAGAAATCTGTATGAATTTGTTTTTTTCAATAGTTGCTGTCAGCAGTGTGTATATAGTAATTAATCTAATCAATTTCAGTTCTGATTAATGTGTCAGTTGTTGAGTTCTTCTCGGTTAAAGTTTTTTAATTTGTTTTTTAAGTGATTAAAATCATATTTTTAAATTAAAACTTATTTTTTTAAATATAAATTTGTATTTTGTAATTGTTTTATATATATTGTTTTAATTTTGTTTTGGGTGTAAATAAATAATTTTATTGATAGCAGTTTTTTTATGTGAACTTTATCTAATTTTAACAATTTTCTAAATAATTTTACATAAAATTGACTTAACAATTTTCTAAATAAATTTATATAAAATTATATATAAGAATAAGTTTTTATAACTATTTGTTAAATAAATTAAATTTCTGATTTTTCTAATCATTGATGTCTTTACTTCTAAGGTGATAACCCTTGCTATTTCTGCTCATCTAAAATGCAGAGATAAGGAAATCATGCTTTACCTGATGGTAGGGATAGGAAATCATGATTTTCCTGATGGTAGGGATAGAATTTGACGTGAAAATGTTTAGTTGCAAAATCCTACCCTACCTGAACTATAAGCTTGTTCGACGACAAACTTTTCTTAAAAAAAACCAACGAAAAAGAGCAAATACGACAACTATCTTTTTTCAAGAATAACCGATGAAGAGGACGACGCCTTTGTACTCGCATTCAAGTTCTCTGAACATTTCCCTAGGAGACCATTGTCCAATGGGTTTCAACCAAACATTTCACCATATTTTTATAACTTATAATAATAATAATTTAAATTAAAATTATTATTTAATTAATTTTTATGATTTTTTATTTTTGGCTATTTAAAATATATAATTTTTTGGAAAAAAAGAAGCATATTTGTGATATTTTTAGAATAGAAATCAAAAAGTACAATCTCTTGGTTGCATAGAAGCTCACTCGATTTCTAGATAGATATTTTATTTTAACATTCAAAATATGCTTCAGTCGCACATAAAGAAAAATTGCTAACTTGTCACTCGAAAAGAAATATTAAAGAGATTAAAGGAAAAGAATGATGATAAAACACCATTGCGAAATTATGAATAAGTACAAATGCCAACATCCAAAAGTAAAACTTCCTTTGAGAACAAATATGCTATAACATTATGCTCCCTATAATAGTGAAGGATATGAAGATCATCAAATTGTTGTTGTAATTGCCAGATATTCTTTTTTCATGATTCCAACTGAAGGATTCTAAGATCCACCTTTCCATTGAACCAATCCACTATTATTTTGGAATCACCAATCAGTTTAAAAACCTTCACTTGCTTCCACAAAGCTAACCTCAAAGCACACCACAAAGCAATCAACTCAACAACAAAGTTTGTACCATTTCCAATGCCCAACTTACATTTTAGAACCACATTCTAAGGGAATAGAATGACAACACCAACCCCACAATTCTCCCTTTGACAGACACCATCAAAGAAACCCCATACATTTCCTTCAGATAACACCAACTCCCTTATAATTCTTGTCTTCTTCGATTTCAAGGGCATCCCTGTTTCATTAAAGAAACTCTAGAATTATGTGCAATTACTGTTGAGTATACAACATCATTTTGCCAAAAAAAAAAAACTTTGTTTCTCCCTAACAAAATGCTCCACATCAAAAACACTAAGATAAATTTTAAAAAGGACAAGCTAAATCTCTGAACCCAAAGCCACAAACCTTTTCCAATAGAGTTCCCAAACCACTAAATTTTTATTTTTAGGACTGATTAAACCTCTTTCCAAACAATCTTCTTGAAAGGGAAAAAAAAATAATGGTCAATAGATTCATTATTTCAACAACATTAAACATAAAATCTAGGACCTTCATATCATTTTTTGCTATAAGATCCTAGGTGAGAATTTTCCTTTCAAGGAAAAGCCATAGAAAAAGTCGACATTTCAGGGGTCCTTGACCCTTCCAAATTAAATTAAACCACCATTTTGATTCACATGTTAAATTTTGTTGCATCAAAACATTGTATCCCAACTTTGCTGAAATAATCCCACATTGCTTATTTTTAGACTAAGAAAGATTATCCTAAAAATACTATCTTCCCCGAAGTCATCAAAAAAAGATTCCATTCCCTTATAAAAATTGGCAGGATTTGTAAATGTTGAGCAAAAGCCCAGAGTTGATTATCGACATTTGTGGGATTATCTCTAGCCACATTCACATTATAATAAACATAATGAGAATTTAGAAATTTTACCAGGTCCGCAAATGGTTTGTGCCTACCATCACACCTTATCCATAGATCTCGTCCAATTAATACATTCCTGCCATTACGAATTTTCCAATGATATGTTTTTCCATAACCTATATCCCTCAGACCACATTTCTCCAAATCATTGACCCATCCCTGGTCGATTTTGACTTTTTTGTTAACCGTACTTCCACCAACTTGTCCTTTAGGCATTTTAACCTCATGATCGAGCTCCACAAGTTTTTTCAAAAAACATTTGCCATCCACTTTTTGCAGCAAGGGTTAAAATAAACAAATCCACATATCTTAGGTCCCAACCTCCAATTTTTTTTGGAATTTCCAATCTTTCGCACTTCACCAAGGACAAGCTTCTTATCTAATTGTTTCCATTCCATTAAAAATGAGAACTCAATTTCATTATTGACATTAAAACGCTTTTGGAAAATTTGGTTAAGGTTAGCTAAAAAACCTGAATGCTCTCTATAACAAATTTCACTAATATCAGTCGACCTCCTAAAGAGAGCCACTGATTACACCAAAGATTAATGTGTTTTCCCACTTTCCTCAGAATCCAGACCCAATCCACTACTCTATAATTATTTGGTTTAAAGAAATATTCAAGATATTTAAAACCATCATTTAGCATACCAAAATTGAGAGGAAAAATACATTTAATGAATTCAAGATCCTCCTCCTCTAGGTTATTGCTAAGACTAATAAATTTATCAAGGATTACTTCCATGCCTATGGCATTGCAAAAACAATTCAAAATATCTTTAAACATCTTCCATTCATCCACATTCTCCTGACCAAATAATAACATGCCATTAACAAATAAGATATCTGTTATCACCATATTATGGCCAACTACCACTCCTTTAAATTGGACATTCTCCTTTGCTTCCATTATTAACTTGCTTAAGCCTTCAATAGTGAGCAAAAAATAAAAAGGAAACAAGGGGCATCCTTGCCTGATTCCCCTTGATTCCCTAAAGAATTCAAAAGGCTTACCATTAATAAAAACAACATAATTAGCAAATTGAATACAATCCAAGATCCAAGACACAACTTCAAATTTTAAACCAATTTGTATTAAAACCAATTTTAAGAAAGACCAATCCACTCTGCCATATGCTTTTTTCAAATCAATCTTGAAAGACCAATCCACTCTGCCATATGCTTTTTTCAAATCAATCTTCATCACCAAAGCTAAAAAATTATGAGCCTTGATTATGTGAATGATCTCCTACATTGTCTCAATTGCATCATGAATATGCCTGTTGTAGAGAAAACCAAATTGAGCCAAGGATATATGTTTTGATAAACCAACCTTCACCCTGTTAGCAATAATTTTAGAGATTATCTTGTATAGAGAATTGCATAGGGCTATCGGCCTAAAATCAGTAAAACACTTGGGCTATGCCATATTAGGAATTAAAGCAAGGAAAGTGGCATTAAGATTTCCAGAAACAAACCCCCTTCTTCTAGAGTCCTCAACCACCTCTAAGGTATCTTCCCCACCAAATCAAAGAAAGACAATATTTTTTTTGCACCCCAACCATTATGGCCTAGACTTTTGTCTTTGGGCATCTTCTTAAGAATATTTAAAACATCCTATTTTGTAGTACGCCTCCCTATCCAATTGGATTCTTCATTCGTGAAGAATTGGGAGAAGTTTAAAAAAAAATTCAATTGATCCATAATATTTATATGCCCACTTTCCTCGAACAATTTCTTATAAAATCTGACTCCTTCCTGTGCAATTTCATCAAAGGAGAAAACAACTTTTGAACCATCAAATTTAGAAATTTCCCAAATGTGGTTTATATCCCTTTGATGACTAGCATACCTATGGAAGAACGAAGTATTGTTGTCGCCTTCAGTGATCCAAGTGGCTTGGCTTTTAAGTTTCTAATAATTATTGATTATGTAAAGTTCCTTCTTTTTTTAAATTATAGTTCTCTAACTTGCTCTTGTTCATAATTAGTTAAAAGGCCATCTCCTCGAAGATACAGATCTGAAAATTTCTCCTCTATCTTATCCAAGGAGCCATAAGTCTCCTCCTTTTTCTTTTTTTTGACCATTTGCATACAACTTCCTTCAAAGGTTTTAACTTCATAGTAAATTGATCCATAGGAGGTAGTCTACTTGGCCTATCGATATGTTTCCAAATTGCATGAACAAAAGCCCTGAAATTAACATCATCAAGTCATCCTCGGTTGAGTCGAAATGGATAATGCTTCCTATCAACCTCCTCCATTTCTAAGCAAATAGGTTTATGATCTGATATGGATTCGTAACTTATCAGAGAACGAACCAATGCAAATTTAGGTATAAGAGACTTTTTAATTAGAAATATGTCCAATCTCTTTCCTACTGCATTTTCACATCTTCTTTTGTTTGAACACATTGGAATTATCTTCAGAGGTTCTATATCCATCATACTAGTCGATTATAACCAATGATGGAAGAAACCAACCAATCTATCTTCTTTTCTACTTTGACCCCACACTTCTCCTCTCGAAAAGGTGAAATTTAGTTCATTTGCTATGTTTAAGTTATCTCTATGGATGAAGCCGCTATTCAACATCTCCAACCAAAAAGTTTCCTTATTTTCATAAGGACCATAACAATTTAGTATTGTTAATGAAAACTCGATTGAGGGAACAATACATTCCATAAGAATCCCACCTGCACATACTACGCTTTTAAAATCTCCCAATCTATGGGACCAACTAGAGAATAATCCACTTGACAATCCACAAGCGTCTACAACATGAAACTTCCACCCTGAAAGTAAACTAGAAAACAAATCAATCGTTTTTGAGCTCAAACACATTGTCTCTTGCAGAAACAAAACATCTAGATTATGGACAAAGAAAAGTCATTTAAGGGCATTTTTCTTAAGGGGTCCCCCCAATCCTCTCATGTTTTAGGGGCACAATCTTCACTATGTAATTATTGGTCCAAGGTGCTCCACTTTGAGGGGCCTAAAAGAAGGATGGGAGTAAGAAATGCGGAGGTTTGAACATACATATGTCTTTTTCCTTGTGCCCCTCCCTTTCCTACTCTGAGATTTGGTGATGCATAAAAGCCCCTCTTTTATAATTTTCTTCCACAGGGGATAATTTGACTCCACTAGCCTCAAACCTAGATCTTTTACCTTCTACCAAAGAAATAAAATTCGTGAAAGGACCTTTCTTAAGAAGAGGATAATCATTTAACTCGTAGCTTTCCAATTGCTTCTCATTGTGTGAGTTCAACCCTGCTTTGAGAGCTTCAAAGATCTTATTCTTATTGGCGTAGGTGCATCTTCTTGACTACATTTCTATCTATCATCAACACCAAAGAAGATAAAACTCCATATAGCTCCCCCAAATATGAAGTCGAATAATCCTTAAGGATCCTCAAATCCTCTTGCCCCACTGACTTCTCGCAGATCAAACCTTCCAAAGTCGAGATCTCAGCATCACTACTTCTGAGACCCTTGAATTCTGCATTTGAACCATTGTCATTTCTTCAAGGGATCCCTGGACTAAGTCTTCAACTAACACTTCTGAGATTTGTTTATAAGAGGGAAAAACTAAGGTTTGAGGATCCAATTCCTAAACTAACTTTTTCTTATTAGTTCATTCTTCTAATAGAATAATAGATTCATTTTCTACAAAATCCTGAGAATTATTTCCTTCTGCTTCTTTGGTGGAAAAAATCACCAAATTTCTCTCCTGCCCTAGAATTTCAAATGCATTAATTTGTTGATGGATTTCTGGATAAGGGCCAAATCTTGAATAAGATTTTTCTAAGCAGCTTTCTGCCTTCTTTTTTCCGCTTCCCAAAAAACACTTATTTTTTATTTCAATCAAAGAAACTCCATCCTTTAAGGAAATCCCCTTATCTACGCGCCCCCTTCATTTTTTATTGATCCCATAAAAATCTTTGGATTATCAAAATTTACTCCCTAACAACATGAATTAGCTTTAAAGGTCACACATTATGTGCCCTAACTTCCTACAAGGAGCTCACTGAAAGAGCGCTCCCCAATAATATAGAGGTTGAGAAAAGGAAAAATATCCCACCTAGCCATCAGATATGCCACTAGCACTTTTTCTAATGTTGACTTCCACGAAAACCATTGCAACATGATATTTAATTGATCTAACTGTAGTAATTAATATCATATTATATAATGCCCCGGATGCGGGTGTCGAGTCGAGAAGTACAGGCACGCCACATGCAGCGCATGGGCTGCCTCGTGTAATGGAGGCCGTCGTATGGCAATTAAGCCACCCAAGTTGATAATGCATTCAATGAAGAAGAGGCGGGGTAGATGGAGGAGCAGGGCGGCATTAATGTGCACCTGCAACGAGAATTTGGGGGAAAATATCACAGGTTTGATGGCTCGTTCAAGGCATATTGGCCTGAGGAAAGTTGGCGGTCGTGGAAGCATAGCAAGCTCCGGCCAAGCACCGTTTCATTCCCCTGCAGCCTGGAGAATTGTCTTGGTGGCCATTCTGGTTGCTGGGTTGGGAGGAGATGGCAATTTGATGCTTTGCAGCATCAAGTCTGGAAAAGAAAATGTTGGCTCTCAAGCGAAGGTAGCCAAGGGGAAAGCTGGACATCTGAGAGTGAATTGGAAGGAAACTGCTGCTGCTACCAATTCCAGGTTCACCATCGAGTATACAGAGGTAGCTTTAGACTTACAATGGCTAAACTTCGCGAACGACAGCCATGCAGAAGAGGCCCATCTAGAGGGTCCTCCTCAAGATCACCTGCAGCAGATGAGCACCACCACTGCTGCTGCTGCTACTGTCACAGGAGAGCTAGAGCAACCCCGCTTCCCATTCGACAATATGTGGAGGTTGGGGGTTCCTGTGAAAGGAAAACGGAGCTCCCGGCTTTCGGTTCCGTTGTTTTCACCTTGCCAAGCACCGAGGATAATGCAGGCGTTAACGCCCACATCTCCATCATGTTTACAAAAATTCCAGATGAAGAACATCTCCAGGACCCGCAGGAAAAACAACTGGAAGACTCGGGCAGAGAGATCAGTCTTGGAAAAGAACACTCGTCTGTGGAAAAGAACGCTGCTGAGGTGCTTCCAGCGTCTGTTGTTGGAAGCAAGGGGGAATCAAGTCTGCAAGACCGCTTCCCTCCGATGGGGCCACCTCCTCCAAGTGTGGAAGAAGATACATGGCGGAAAATGTGGGAAGGGCGCGCGGAAGGTGACGGGTGGGCTTATGTCGTGGAAGATCCGAGCCTGGCTGAGGCGGCAGATGCATACTTCGCGTCCATCTAGCCATCTTCAGTTCGTCCCCAAGATTGAAGCTGTGGCGGGTAACGCCTTGATTTTGTCTTTTGGTCCTCTGGCTTTTGCTTCCTCTGTCTCAGTCTTTTGGCATTCGCTTCTTACTTCTTGGTCCTGGTTAATTCTGAGTCTTTGGTCATGTCTATGGTCTTGCCTCATCATTGGGAAGTCGAATTGGATAGCTGACATCAGTAACACAGTCACGCTTACATTTGTCAGATATAAAGGTCAGACTATCTCTGCTGCTAGCCCCTGCGTGGGCAATCATGTGTCTAGTTTATTGTCTTGAGAGTTTGGTTCGTTGCTGCCCTTGTATGGGTTTTTTGTTTTCATGGATAATTCAGTTTGGTTTTGGAGAAGCTGCCCCTGCGAGGGAGCTATAAGGTTTACAGTCAGGAGTCCCAGGGCTACTCTTCAGGCTCTGGAAGGCATGTCATGCAGTTTGTAATCTTTTTGTACATATAATATATTACTTAGATAGTTTTTACAGAGAAAAAAAAAATATCATATTATATAATGAATTTTTAAAATCAAATTAAAAAATTATAAGTTTATTTACTTAAATTTTGAAAATCAAATTTAAAAATAATTATTTTATTTTATTTAAAACCGTTACATGATTCATGCCTATTGTATTCCGAGTCCTCATGGGACATTGTCATCATCATATGTGTCACAATGAGATTTTCACTTACGATCTTAGGTGTTACAAAGATATATGACTTAAAGATTTTATGTGTAAGGAAAAGGACCTCACTCTAAATTTGGAACAATGACACACTGATATCAATATACCTGCCTCCGACATGGCATAGTATAATTATTCTATAGACAATGTGTACCAACCTTTAATTAATTTGTATTTTTAAATTGATTATAAAGTTTATAAAATTTTAGTTATTAGATTAATTATTTTATAAAATAAAAAATTAATGTTTTAAACATACATATATATACATTTTTTTTTTTGGAAAAGAAAATTGTATTTTCATTCATATTGAAAAAAGATACATTTTGTATATACACATATGATGTGTGCATTAATCCTTGTGTGGCAAAAAACTAACAAAAAGACATTGTATGTTATGCTTACATTTTGAAACTAAAAAAAAGGGAAAAAAATACAATGGTGAAGATAAGTAATGTTGAAATCACTAATCTTCTCCTTCTTTCCTTATTTTTTTTTTGGACCTGTTACCATTCCTCAAAATTGGGGTCCACTGAAACCAAAGCCAATACACCCACAAATGTCTTTGGAAGGTGTTCTTTATCCAAATTTGAGATTTTTTATATGTGGGCATGCTTTGTACCCCTTAGTAGATTCATCCTCCAACTGAGGCAATGTTGGCTAAATTTCTGAATCTTGAATCACTACTGTATCAAACCCACACTAATTGGGGATAACAATGGCATTTTTCCTTTGAAATCCCCCCTCTTCTTTGGTTGAATTTTGGCATAGTTTCTTCTTCTTCTTCTTTAGATAAACATGGATTTGTAAACTACCATCCTCTTGGTTTACGCGTCTTTTTATTTTTTGTGTTTTTTTATTTATTAGTGGACATGTGTTTTGTAAGCGTCATGTTCGGAAAAAATTCCTACATTTGAACACCGTGTTCTCGTAGTCTAAGACTTAGGACCACTGAAGATATTTGTGTTTTAAATTTATGTGATATGGTAGTCCTTTGCTAAGGTTGATCTCCACACATATTCTAGCAAAGGTAAAATTACCTTTCTCTATTCTTTCAAGCTCCCTCTTTTTAAATTGGCCTAGGGTGTTCCCAATATCCTCTAGAACCTTATGGCGCCAAAAGGGAAGAGGAATATTTGAGAGTCTCACCCAAACCGACATTTTTGAGACCACCATATTTGTTGGATAGAAATATGGAAACCATGGAGTAGTGAAGAGCCCGACATTACCCCAAAACCAGGGCCTTTCATTTAAAACAAAATCATAATCTTTCTCTGTATCAAAATGGACAATAAAGAATCCTTTGGAGCATAAGTAAAGGTCATAGTTAGTTGTCCATGAGGAGAAGATCCATTGATGTAATGCTTTTGGATTTGGCAAAAAGCCATTAAACCTACAAATAAATCCCTTGGATTGCAGGGTGTTAGCACTGTGAAATTCCCTAGGTTGAGGAGAGAAATTCAGAGTTAACCACAAAACCACTTGTAAGCTAGAATCTAGCCCTTCTAGCTTTAGAGAGGGCTCTCTCTGTCTATGAAGTTCAATTTATCAGATTTTAGGCTAGGTATAGAGCTCAATAGATTATGGATTTTAAAGGTTTGCTTGGATGAAAGGAGACAAATCCATCGGGCATACGATTATGCCTACCTGATTATGTTTGTAGTGATGAAATGAAGAGAAAATGGAGATTCCATGGGGACAAGATATGTAGTCTCTTTAGAGATTTTAAAATTGAGTTCGTTGTAGGAGGGTGAGTGAAGAAAAAATGGAAAATGACAAAAGAGCATCAATCATCAAGATGAATTCTATTTGCCATTTTAGCAGAAAACATAGATGTCTAGCAAATTGAAGCAGAGCATTGTTTAGAGTGAATTCTGAATCAAATCTTTGTTTTAACTAAATAATAAGATATACATTCAAAGCATGATTTGTCATAGAAGATAACTTACAAGAAAGGAAGCACATCTCCGAAGAAAAGTAACTCAAGAATGCCTGCAAATTCCACCTCTGTATTTCATTCATTGTAAAAATGTCTAAAAAATAAGTCCAATACAATGTCCCTTTCTCCTTAACTTGACCAACCCTTTTCTCCTTTACAATCATATCATAAATAGGCCAAAATGAGTCAGTTCCCACCTCTAGGGGTCGAATTCCTCATTAAGATTTTAGTTTCTAACTTTTATAATGAAAATAGAACTCATTGTTAAAGACTAGGGATGCTTAACAAAATTGTTTCTAAGCATTTTACATTAATTTCCCAACCCAAAATCGAGCTTGTGAGTCACTAAATGCTTTATTACAATTAATAAGACAATAAAAACAAATTACAACAATTTTTTACTAGGTTAACTTGTTCAAAAAGATGAATATGTGAAAGCGTAGCGTCGATGCTGCAAAACCTCCTAGTTCAACAAAAACACAACAGAGAAGCACAATGGCTGATATTTTCTGAATGTATCCTAAATGGTAAGTTGGATTGAGTTTTTTTTTTTACAAGTTAATATCATTATAACCCTTCTACACAAAATAATTGCGCCAAATCTGACTCACGAATCTCGAGAAAATCCAAAAATGGTTGTGGATGATGATGGCTCATTTCTCGAAAACTGCAAAAAAATTTCACTTGAAATTAAGTGGGATTATTCATCTCACCCCCATGCAAAAACTTCATGGCTAATGGGTACAGGGTTTAAGAGATATGGTGAAAATACGATGACCTTGTGAAAATACAACGCTCCAAGCTTATACTATCTCTAGCCATCCTTTGAACTGCTAAAGGTATTAGATTGGTGTGAAATGGTCCATACAATGTTTTAAACCTGTGAGAAAACTTCTAGGCCAACCAAAAACCTTCAAACCCCAAAACTTCTTCTTGCAGCCAAAAGCGCAACACAGTTGCGCAACGCACCCTCATCCACATCACTTGAACAAACACTGGCCTTTTGATTGAGCGAAATGGCTTGGATAGGATCTTAACATTCATAAGTACCACTTCATGTCTTCATTTATGGACCAAATTCCGAAAACCATGATTTCACCATCAAAATTGAGTGCGTTGGTAGAAGCGCAACGAATCCATGGTTGATGTAGCTCTGGTCACTCCCTGAGTTTCTTGATGACTGTTACATGTGTGAAATGGCTTGTACATCATCAACTTCCTCCTTAGAAACCCTCTTTCATTATGCAAAGCTTCCATCTTTGAAACCTCCACCTACAACAAAAAACGTAGCGCCTATAAGAAAGTGCAACACCTCCCTTGCCTCCTTTGCACAACAACCTCAAATGACCACATCATGAGCTTTCTGATGGAAAAATGGCGAGCTGAGAGATCTTGTATGAATAAAACCATGCAATTAACCTTCCAAAGCGGTTGAGAGTGAACTTGATGGCGATAATAACAATTTGAACTTGAATGATGAATGTGCATCACTTGTTAGAAGCGCATCGCTATCCTCCTAACCATTGTATTGAGGATGATGTCATGACTGATCATTACTTGACATTTTAACTGACTCAAGACACCTAAAAATCTATGCCCATGATGACAAGTCATGGCAACACGATCTTGCTCGTGATTTCTTGATGTAACTTGACCCTATACCTACTTAACTTGACCTCTTGGGATATAAAAGACCATTTTTGTGACTCTTGAAACACTTTGACATATGTACACTGAATAATTTTTTATTATTATTCTAACCTAAGACCTAAAGCTTGATCTTCCATGAGATCATAGCCACACCTTTATACTTTTGAAAAAATTTGAAAGACAAAATTTATTTTTGACTACTATGACTATATGATACTAACATTGGCTCCAATGGGGATGACATCCTCCCTATGGGGTGTCAAGAACACCGTACCAAGTGCCTAACCATTGGGCTTATTGAATTCTTGACTTAACTCCAAAATAACTCAAACTGACTCAAAAACTGATTACATTCTAAAAAATGGCACCATGCCATCAAAATCTCAAGGCCTTCTCTTCAGGCTTCAAATTATGATAATCAAGTGTCCACACCTGCAAATTGAAAACTCTGCTGCAAATTAAAACTGAAAAAGATGTTCAAACTACAATGTGAAAACACACATGCTAAAAGAGATGCTTTCCAAGCAAGATTATTGCACACCATTTCCTACTTATCCTACTTTGTTGTGCAAGTGATCTCAAATTTCCAGTCAAGCCAATCAAGTAGTTGCTCACATAATTTGATTGCTTGATTGTGCTTCAACAAGAGAAAAAATGGAACATTAAATGGCAGAAGAAACTCAAACCCCAAACTGAATCCAATCTCTGCACTAGTAAACAAAACAAGATCTACCTTGACTACTGATTCCAACAAGCTTGTAAAAGGATCTTGAAAATCAAGGATGACTACCTTTTCCCTGTAATGAAGAAATAGGCCAGCATCTCCTTCATGGTTAAATGCAGATTGCTTTGTACATGGAGTTGATTATCCTCAAATAGAATTCCATCAAGATGTTATTTTCTATCATTAAGCTTCGGGCCAAGAGTTGTGTGTTCTTGTAAATGTCTAGAAATGACCCTTCATGTATATCAACAAGAATATTGTCTTTCTCCTTTAAATTTTCTGAATTTAACAATTCAAAAGATGAAATATCATGAACAACTTCTATACCATCTGAGGGATTTATAATGACCTATTGTTCTTCAATATTTTCTTGCAACTTTTGGTAATTATCATCTGGAATAATTTCACTATCTAAAGCTTTTATGCACGCAAATTCAAAACTTTGATTTTCACAGACTTATTCTTGAAATAAAAAATCATAAAATGAATGAGCTAAAGAACAACTCAAATGAATATCTTTATATTCTTCTTGGCTACTTAGCAATTAACAAGGCTGTTGAATATGTCCATCAAACTCATGAGAAAAGACATGAGATTCAACATCAAGATTACAATTTGCTTCATTTTTAGCGAAAGAAGAAACCTTTGCCTGCTAGAAATTTTCCTGAATATCTTGACAACTAGCATCTAACATTTCTTCTTGATGTTGAAAAGGATTGTCATGAAGGGCCTTTAAAATTTCCTCATCCATGAACTCATTATCTTCATATAATTTCTCCAAATTTTCAATGAAACTCTCAAAATGTCCACAACAGTTCTCAACCAATGACAATGAAGGATGGGATTCTTTCTAATTTCTCAAAAAATACTAAATGAAAATATTTAAGGGAATATAGCCTAGCAAGTGGCAAACCTTCATACCAAGATCTCGCTTTTCCTCCAATTATACCATAAAAATCTTCATCAAGTAGTCCTAATGAAATTCAACCTTAAATCTACGTACATGCATGTAAAACTTAAACAAATGAAGAGCAACATCATCTCCTACTCGAACTCTAAATATTGGTAAATAAGTCTACCAATCTACACAAGGCATGCAATTTGGAAATCCTAGAATATGAATGCAATGCATAGGAGCATACCTTGTAGATTTGTGATCCATCTTGAGCCAATAGAGTTGCTAGTAAAACCCTTATTTCTTGATCCTGCTGCGAGTCGAATCTTTGGATCAGGTTGAAATTTGATTGGAGTCACTAGGTGAATGATACAACATTCATGTGTTTGACTGTTGTCCACCATCAACAATCAGATCTAAAACTTCATTGATCCTTCATGGGGAAGATGGAACCTTTCGCTTTGCGGCAACAAAGCCAAAATGTTAACACTCTGTAATTTTCCCTAGGCCGAGGAGAGAAATTCAAAGGTAACCACAAAACCACTTGTAAGCTAGAATCTAGCCCTTCTAGCTTTACAGAGGGCTCTCTATGTCTATGAAGTTCAATTTCTAAAATATTAGGCTAGGTATAGTGCTAGGTAGACTATGAATTTCAAAGGTTTGCTGGTAGGAAAGGAGATAAATCCATTGGGCATATGGTCATGTCTACCTGATTATGTTTGCAATGATGAAATGAAGAGAAAATGGAGCTTCCACCGGGGCGATATAGGTAGTCTCTTTGGGTGAGTGAGGAAAAAATGGAAAATGACAAAAGAGCATCGAGCATCAAGATGAATTCTATTTTTCATTTTAGCCGAAAACATAGACGTTTAGCAAAATTGAAGCAGAGCACTATTTATAGTGAATTTTGGAATCAAATCTTTGTTTTAATTAAACAGGAAGATATACATTCAAAGCATGATTTATCATAGAATATAACATACAAGAAAGGAAACACATCTCCAAAGAAAACTAACTCAAGAATCCCTACAAATTCGACCTTTGTATCTCATTCACTATAAAAATGCCTAAAAAATAAGTGCAATACAATATCCCTTTCTCCTTAACCTGACCAACCACTTTATCCTTTATAATGATATCATAAATAGGCCAAAATGAGTCAGTTCCCACCTCTAGGGGTCGAATTCCTCATTAATATTTCAGTGTCTAACTTCTAAAATGATAATAGAACTGTCTGCTAAAGACTAGAGATTGCGTAACAAGATATTTTCTAACCATTTTACATTAATTTCTCGGCCCCAAATCGAGCTTGTCAGTCTATGAATGCTTTATTACATTTACTGAGACCATAAAAACAAAGTACAACAATTTTTTACTAGGTTAACTCGTTCGAAAAGATGGTTGTGTGAAAGCGTAGCACCTACGCTATGCAACCTCCTAGTTCAGCAAAAACGATTAGCAGAGATGTACAATGACTGGTATTTTTTGAATATCTCCTAAACGGTCAGTTGGATTGAGATTATTTTTTAACAACAAGTTAATATAGTTATAAACCTTCTCCACAATTTTTTTGAGCCAAATCTGACTCACGAATCTCGATAAAACCCAAACATGGTTGTAGATGATGATGCCCCATTTCTCAAAAAATGTGAAGAATTTTGACCTGAAATTAAGTGGGATTATTCATCTCACCCCCATGCTTCTACTGTAAAAATTTCATGGCTAATGGGTACGTGATTTAAGATATATGGTGAAAATATGTTGATCGTACGAAAGCACAATGGTCCAAGCTTATACTATCTCCGACCATCCTTTGAACTGCTGAAAGTACTGGGCTGGTGTGAAATGGTCCATAAAACTTTCTAAACATGTGAGAAAACTTCTAGGCCAAGCACAAACCTTCAAACCCCAAAACTTCTTTTTACAACCAAAAGCGCAACACACCCTCATCCACATGACTTGACCAAACACTGACCTTCTAATTGATCCAAATGGCTTGGAGAGGATCTTAACATTCAAAATAACCACTTCATGCCTTCATTTCTGGACCAAATTCCAAAATCCACGATTTCTCCATCAAAATTGAGTGCCTTGGTAGAAGCGAAGTGAATCCATAGTTTATGTAGCTCTAGTCACTCCCTGAGTTGCTTGATGACTGTTACATGTGTGAAATGGCCTGTACATCATCAAATTCCTCCTTAGAAACCTTATTTCATTATGAAAAGCTTCCATCTCCCAAACATCCACCTACAACCAAAAACATAATGCTTGTAAGAAAGCGTAGTGCCTCCCCTGCCTCCTTTGCACAGTGACCTCAAACAACCACACAATGAGATTTATGATGGAAAAATGGCGAGATGAGAGATCTTGTATGAAGATAGCCTTGCAATTAACCTGCCAAAGTGGCTAAGAGAAAACTTGATTGCGATAATCATGATTTGAACTTGAATAATGAATGTGTAGCACTTGTCAAAAGCGCAACATTTTCCTCCTAACTGTTATACTGATGATGATGTCATGATTGACCATAATTTGACATTTTAACTAACTCAAGACACCTACAAATCTGTGCCCATGATTAAAAGGCATGGAAGCACGATCTTGCTCATGATTTCTTCATGTAACTTGACCCTATACCTACTTAACTTGACCTCTTGGGATATAAAATACTAGTTTTGTGACTCTTGACACACTTTGACATATTTACAATGAATAATCATTTTTTTTTAATTCCAACCTAAGACCTAAAGCTTGATCTTCCCCAAGATCATAGCCACACCTTTATACTTTTGACAAAAAATTGAAAGAAAAAATTTATTTCTGACTACTATGACTATATGATACTAACACATGGTAGAGAAGAGGGAGTTTACCTCTAGAAGATTAACTTCCATGGTTGGAGAAAGCACCATTTGTTCAACATTGTATGGGTTAGGCGTGTTTTGAATTTGTTCTATTGAGGTGGAATATTTCCCATTCATTGCATCTTTAAAATATGTGGTTATTCCTTTTGGTATTTTAGGACTTGTATTCTTGGATCTTGAGGCTTCAGAACCAGATGACCCTCCTCTCAGTGTTGTGTTTAGAATTAAAGCTGAGTTTCCACTGATATTATAATCTTGGATATGACAAGAATTGTTTAAGACCTTCCCATCATATTTAAGAACTTGATAATGTATGAAATCCCCTTTTCATTTCAATGGATTGTTTTAAAGAAAAAGGAGAGTCATTTTTTTTTGGTTCATAAAATGTAGGTATTTCCCTCCAAGTCCTTTAAAAAAATCTAGAATTTTCTAGTCCAAAGCAGCCCATTGTTCAGTCTGTGTAAAACCTAGAGAGTGGGACGAAGCATTTTGAGGGAAAGTAGACCATTTGGGCGCAAAGAATGGAGTTGCCATCAAAACCACCACCCATGCCCACACTTGGAAAGCTACATTTTTCACTCTTGGACTTTCTCTTGGCCTTGATGCAACAATCAATAGTCCACACCTCCTCTAGCATGACTCGATGCCCCTGTTTCCAAATCCATATTTGAAACATGAAATCATTTCCCCTTTGCTTGGCCCGACCAAGGAAGAAATAAGCTAGGCCAAGCCGAGTAGCGATGGCCAAATAGCAGTACTATAATGAACAAACCCTAGAATTGTTTGTGCGAGCAATTTTTTTCTTATCAATTATAATCCAGAGCTCTAAGTTTTTCACTCAAATTAGAGATTAGTTATGCTTCAAAGCTCTTGATCTAACATACTCCATTCCTTGTTATATTAAATAATATTTATTTAGTTTATTTATTGAATAAATTAAATAATTAAAAATTAAAATAAAATATATCATTGAATATAATTGTTATTATCAGAGTCGTAATTTCAAGTGGTGTGACTTTCCTTGAATAATAATGATGAGTTAGCCTACATTTCGTGGATTGCAACCAATAATAATTGTCCCTATCGCTGATTTGACACCTAAATTATAATATTTTTTCTCACGTGATTTTTTTTTTGCTACCATCCTTGATTTTCATAAAGGAAGTAAAGAAATCATGCTACAACTAGTGGAGAAACCTTGAAGATTCTGTAGATTTGTTGCACTGACATCCCAACGTCATCTCTACAGATTTTGTACATTGGTTTTAGTGATATTTTGTATGTTGATTATATATTTATGTTATAGTTTTTTTTTTTTTTTAGATTTACTATAGATTGTTGGATCTAATATTTGGATGGTATAGCACATTGATTCAATGAAACATTGCCCAAGGCACCCATCTTACGATAATCATTACCACCTGTGGCTTTTACTTTTTGGTTTGAAGGGCGGTGGTCCATCGAAAAGAAATGACACATTCTTATAACAAGAGCTACATAGTAGTTAGTGCCCGCTACTTAATTAAAATGTAGCGAAATTAAAGTAAAAATAAGGAATTTAAGTTAGTGTTAAGGTTTAGAATCTAGTCATTTTTGGTTTTACTTGATTGTAATTATGCATTGTGGCGGTGGAGAATCTAATCATTCCCAAAAAAAAATAATAATGTCTTATTGTAGTAATAATGTTTATGTTGAGAAAATTGTCTAGCTTAGCTATATTTTAAAGGGTACTTGTTCTTGCGAGATATATCTCAAAAAGATAGGAAGAATATATTCCTTAAAAAAATATAAATATTGAAAATGGAGTTACTTTATTTACTTAGTTATTTGTGTCTAACAATTTTAATTTATTATTAATAAAAATTTACTGATTTCTTATTAATATTAGGTAAAATATATATATATATATATATATATATATATATATATATATATATATATATATATATAATTTAATTTATTTGTTAAAATTCATTTTACTTTCACGTACTTAAATTAAATTTTGTAATAAACAATAAAATAAATAATTAGATAATGTAAACAAGTGGTTTTTATTTTTAAAATAATTATATAATAATTAAATAAATATTATTTATTTTTTTAAGCATTTAATTATTTTTAATATGTTAAATAAAAATGTATAGATAAAATCAATTTTCACTTAATTATTAATGAGTTTTTCCTATTATATTTGTTTATGACAAAAATTATTTAATTCCACTAATAAAATTTTAAACATGTTAACTAAAACTATTTATTAATTTTGACAGTGGTGTGACTGGCTTTACTGCTCCGTGCTCGGATATCGTCCTAGTTCGCGGTTATTTCACATGAATTGCTGATTTCCAATGTTGGGAAATAAGAGGTGAGGAAATTCTTATGGAGCTCCTTGGACGTAGATACGATTTTATGCGGCCAGTTGCAATTCCCATAGTGGAAATCAATCACACTTTTGTTTGTTGTATTAATTTTTTCTCTCAGCATCGAAACTCTCAATTTCCAAAGGAGAAAGCAAACCAATATATTATGTTGTGTGCTACAAACCATATGTACACGTGTCTAAAGCATATAACTGAGGGATGAGGCTCATATAAATATTTTCATTCTAATTGCTTTGACAATATGGATATCGTTAGTAAAGATGACACATATTTCAAATATTTATACTGACGAGACTTACAAAGTTTTTGCGCGAGGGAATCACAGTGAAGAATTCAATTGTTATTAATTATTTTCATTGTAAAACTTAGGAACTTAATCAATGTCACTACATATGCATATGCCTCTGTGCTGCCTTCAATCAAAACCACAAACTTTAGTTTACCAAATGTGAATATGTGATGAACGAGGAGATTAATCTTGGTGAAGCGGAGATACATTAATCGATCGATTTTACCCACACGATCAATAGGTAATCAATATCCATATCTATGTAAACTAAATGTGAATATGTGATTAACGAGGAGATTAATCTTGGTAAAACAAAGATACATTAATCGATCAATTTTATCCAAACGATCAATAGGTAATCAATATCCATATTTATTTACGTTAATGGAATACACTATTAAACCAGTGCCAAACCAATTAATATTACAAGTCAATTGTCAAATAAGTGATAAACACATGAACCAATGCCAATTACACAAATTCGGTAAGATTAGGCATAATGCAATTGATTCTGGCGGTAGGGAAATCATTACATAACCAATGCCTTTACCTTGCCTAAATTAATATGGTGTGGCAGTTGCGGCAGTGATGGTACAACCAACATTCGCCCCATTCATAAAACCACGCATCTTTGGTACATTTGTTAGATTTTTATTATTACTTATATATAGATGTAATAATTATAGAATAAGATTTTAGTCACTAGTTACGAGGCAAGGAGAAATAAGATATTAAAAAATATAGCCAATAACATTACACATAAATGTTGATAAAAAATTTGTAATAAATAAAAAAACATTGTAAAATTTTGCTTTAGAAAATTGCAAATAATTTAACATCTTCGACCAAAATAATATGTGGTCAAAGCCAAAACCTAATGCATACCACTGGCTAGCAACAAGCATAATAATAAAGAAAATCACATCACAAAGGAACATTTTTTATCAATTACTAAGCCATATAAACCATATTTACAAGAAAGGTACATTGCTGTAATCTTCAACGACATCTTCTCTCTTTTTAGTTTTAGAGGCCGTAGAGTTATAAAATTCATTGGATAACAAAAGTAAAGGTACATTGCTGTAATCTTCAATGACATCTTCTTCTCTCTTTTTAGTTTTAGAGGGCGTAGAGTTATAAAATTCATTGGATAACAAAAGTAAAGGCTTACTTAAACTTGTAAGATATGGGTTGGGAGAACTTTTACCATACCCATAAGAGATTTTTAATGTCTTCTAGGAGTTACCTTATGAGGTTTTTTAATATTGTATCACTGGTTTTAAAAGCCATGACTAACTTTATACTCTGATTTATTTTGAAACTTTTTATTTTTATTTCTCAAATTTAATAATAATTTTTTTGAAGTTAAAAAAGATGAAGGTTAACAAATATGTAGGTTGAATTTTTTAATTGTACTTTTTTTTTTTTACAGAATTTATAAAAATTAAATTTTTAAATAATTTATAGATGTGTGTTTGTGTTATATTGTATTATTGAATTTTTATATTATAAAATTTTATTTTTATAATATTGAAATTAAAAATAAATAAATATACAAAAATTATTAAATTAAAAAAAATATTTTTATATTAATTCGTTTATTAAAATTTTATTTTATATATTATTAGCATAATTATATTATTAAATTTCGTTGATATACGTCTATTGATGTTATTTTAATACTTTGGTTGACATATAAAATGTGGAAAATGTTGTCGATTGACGTATATCAACCACATTTATTGATGTGGTTGTGCTAGTTGACAACCGACGTGTGTGTGTTAGATTTGTTGACCATGGTTGAAAAAGGTTGATGAGTTTGATCATGGTTGACGAAGTTTACGAAAGTTGAAGAGGGTTGCCTAAGGTTGACCAAATTTGACCATGGTCAACTATTGATGTAATGATGTATTAATTGTTAAAATTGGAAACTAGGGAAAAATACCACTTTGGACAACTCATTTGATAGAGATTATGATTGCATTGAATTCCTCTTTTTGAGAGGACCAAAATCGACCTAAATATCATCAAATTTGGATAAGGGAAAGTGTATTTTTGAATTATAAGCCCACATGTGCATATTTGATCAGGTCGGCCCTAAAGAAAATTGGACAACCTTGGAAGGCTATAAATACAAGTGAATTCAACCTCATTTGGACATCATCATGGTATATTCTTCTATTCTCTTTCTTATTTTTGGCTCGCACAGGTCTAAGACAGATCCACAGAGGAATGGGTTCACACAGAGGTGAAATTGCAGGTTCCTCACATCACTGTTTTAGGGTTTTGGGCCTTAGTCACATACATGTCACAATGATATTTTGGCTGAAGTCGCTCACTGACTGGCTCATCCATGCGACTGAAGAATTTTAGTCGCTCGCACAACATGTCCTCCGTGCGACCGGAAGTTAGGGTTCATTTTTTTAGTTATTTGGAATTTTCGCTCTTTGACCGCAGTGTTCAACAGTTGATCGCAGACAGTGACAATTCATTACAGGCTTTTGAATCAAGGTTTTGAGTATTAACATGATTGGGTTCATCTCATGGATATTGTTTAGTTTATTTTTTCTGGATAGTTTTATGGATGAAGACATCGATCATTGTACTCTATTTTGCTGAATCATTTAATGACAATCCAATAAAAAGAATAATTTGAAAGAGTTTTCCCCACAGTGGGTTTTTTCCCTGGTCTCCGACCAATCCTAGTGTCTCTATGTGTGAATTATTTTCTTCTATTTTTCCTTTATGTTCCATTGCATTGATGATGATGATATTTTTTTCTACATAGTTGCACAGTTGTTGAATAATGATGTAAATATGAATAATGTTATGATGTTATGGGGTGAATTTATTGTGTTAATGATGAAATGCAATTCTCAAAGAAAAGAACAATATAGACCTAAGAAAAATTAAAATGGTATCAGAGCTAGGTTGAAGAAAAGTCATGGAGATCACCCCTATGATGACACCATTGATGGAAGCAAGAGAGTATGGAGGAGATCTAAAATAATTCTAGGTTTTGAAGGAAACCCTGGGCAATTTGGTTATTAGGGTTTTATGGATATTATGAGGTTACGGTTTGGAAGAAACCCTGGTTTATGGCAAATATTTGAGATATGAAATTTAGAAACCCTAGCATGACTAATGTGAAGATGTCAAGAACTTGTGTTAGATTTGATAAATCCCTAGATGGGATAATTTCTATTAGGCTTGGTTGCTGATAAGTTGGTTGAAATATTGAAGGTATCATTGTTAGAGGGATAACGGACAATGATGACTCTTGAAGGCTAGCTCAAGAGCGAGATGATCACATCTCGTCTCATTGAAGATAAATACTTTTTGATTTTTGATTCTCTGTTATGTCTTTACTTTTGTTTAGACTTACTGATTTAATTATTGTTTTGATTATTTCTTATACTTCCTAAATGTATATTTGAGTATTTGGATGCTTCTAACCTCCTGATATGTTGTGATAAGTGTATCCTTCTCGAGGATCATGACTAGTGCAGGAAAATAAGAACTAGCATCAAAAAAGGTAAAAAGGCACTTGATGAAAAGGTGACAAAGTGCTACAAGCTTCCTTTTTAAAATAAGAAGGTGCACAGGTATTTGAATACTACAAGGTATACATGGTATATTGTTTCAATGTTATGTTTCAGTTGTAATATTGGATGGAAATGTAAGCCCTAAGGTATGATGAGAATGTCTCCTTCACAAATGGCTCATGGATATGAAAGTGATTTGGATTCATGGTTCTTATGATTAAATTGTGCACTTGGTATTGAGAAAGTAGCTTACCTCTTAGACATGATGAATTTCTTGATTCTATAAAGCTACTTAATATTTATCTTTGATATATTGGTATACTTGATGTTTGGCTAACACCTATCATTTTGGATATCTTGATCCCATAAAGAAGGCTAACACCTTGATTCTAATTTATGGTAGCTTAATACTATTGATATTTTTTGTGAAAAGAATGGTAGTCATGATGATAGAACTGTAATAGTGAGATTGATATCTAGGATCTTTTGTTGGTTGTGTTTATGTTTTGATGTGCTTAGTAATTATGAAATATGGTATAATTGAATTCCTTAACTTGATGGATTGAGTTATGTGACAAATAAATAATGTTGTGATCATGATTCTTGAAGTATACTCCTATTAGCTATTTGACACTAACCCTTGATGAAAGATTGATGTCATGATGTAATGGTGAATTAGTTGTTTCTCACATATATGACCATGATAAATATGTGATATAGTCCGAATTTATGATCTAACAGATCTGTTGATGCATGGAAATATTATAGACAGGTTGGTGATTTGAATGAAGATGATTGAAGTGGCTTCCCATTTAGAAGGAGAATCTCTCCATAAAATCCTTACTCCTATTATCATTTTCATTATATATAAAATATTCTTTATTGTTGAAGTAAGATTTATGGACATGAATTGACAAATATTTGATATTATTGGTTTGCAACAAAGTTTTGGTCTTGAAGAAAGAGTTTTCCTTACTTTAAGCCTCAACCGCATGGAAGCAAACCTAAGGGTGAAACTGTAGCCTCTCAACTGCACGTAAGAAGACCTATGGGTGCGGTTATGCCTGTAGGACACAAAAGTGAAGCTTTTTGCATAATATCATAAGTTCACTTGAAGGATGGCATTCCTATAGACATGGAGCAGAAAAAAAAAAAAGGTTATAGAAGGGAAGTTTGAATCTTTGACTTACTATAATGTGAATATGTTGACTAAACTTGTATTTTCAGGTGACCAGGATATGCATATCAATATGTCATTATGATCTAATCATTGAGGCTTGTGTATGACAATATTTAATAACAGTTGCAAGGGTTTGACTAGATTTAGTTGATTGATATAAATAAGCAATCTTCGGAGTTTGGACATGATGATTGATAATGATTCAAAACTTTGAATTGACGTTAAGATATGTTTTGGGCTATAAGTATAACCGTGATAGAAAATTTTGGGTTCTGGCCTAATGTCTGATGATTTGATTTGACGACCAATGATTTTCCTTGATAACAATTCCATATGGGCATAGTGACTTTCAGTGACTTATATTGGTACTCAATAGATATTCTGTGTTGACATCATTAGGTTTGACATTGGTTGAAGTATAAATAATTGTGATTAAGTATGAAGTAATCTCACAATAAATGGATGGAACCTGCATGACTTATTCTTGGTATATGCATTTTCATCTAGTGACATAAATTATTTATATTATGATCATGAGGATGAATTGATGAAGTTTGGTTTGATATTGCTTGGTAAATGACAATTTGTTGGCATGACAATAGATAAAGTCATAACTTGATATTTGGATATGAGCTCTACCTGTCATCTAGTCCAAAGAATTTGTTACAGTGATATTCAAGAGTTTGATCTGATATCTAAGGATTGATATGCTAACTTAGTTGATTTGATTGCACAATATTGATTTGTGTAAGGCTAATCATATTTCTTTGGTCAAACGTTATGTTTGCAGAAACATTTGTATGAACCAAGCTCCACGATCCTTATATGTCCACATTGATCGTTATCTAGTGAAGCTAGGATGATGTGTCGATCCAAACCTCTACTTCAAAAGTGATCCAAGGTATGGATTTTATTTTATTTACTGACGGTCTATTCTTGACAGGAAATTAGCCCCTGATGATCAAAGTAAGAGGGATATGGACCTTGAAGTTCAAAATGAAAAATCATGGCATGATGTATCACATCCTGAAGTTTGGAAAAGGAAATCTATATCATGAAGCTATTGAAGAGTTTTTGGAAAGTGGAAATGAAAATCCTTGGACACTCCAATCGAATTTCAAGATGTTGTGAAGAGATGTTGATGAACTTGTCTTGGTAATCGACATTTGATTGAAGCATTAATGTTATGTTTGAACAGTTGTCCATATATATGTTTTGCATAGAACCTGAGTGATTTCATACACATTGATTTTTCTCCAAGCACCCTTCAAAATATTTTACATGGGACGATCAACTTTTGATTTGAGATATTAATTCTATGATATGTGGTTGCATGGATGTACTGATGTTGATCTGGATCGCGATATGATTATATAAGCACATCTACGTGCTGCCTTAGTGTGAGATTTGCCATGATATTTTGGATGAGAAGCTCATAGCTTTAAGCACCACTAAGGTTGAGTATGATGTTGCTAGCATGGATAGCTATGAGGTAGGATGAAAAAGATCTTTGGAGAGTTGTTTGAGAAGGTTCTGGATATGACATGGATACATTGTGATGATAAAGAGTGGTAACCTATTGGAAAATAATTTTGTATATAGCTGGGACGGATATGCCTTCATATATTGAGTGTTGATATACGAGACAAGCTTAGGCTTGTGGTTGCTGCCTTTGTGAGAGGGATGATGAATATGGTATCATTTTTGTGATATGTAAATTTTGTTCAAATATAATATTTGATTTGATGTCTTCTATGAATAGGAGTCTGCTTTTATTGAAACATGATGATTTCTAGATATGAGCACAATGATATGTTTATGATATACTGAGAGCACTATTGATCGAGGACACTGAGCCAACTCTTGCCCCCGTGTCTAAGCTCCCAGGGTGTGGAATTGAGATGGAGGGTTCCTGGGGTTGAGGGATCTCTGGAAAATAGGGGACAACCCCTATTTGTTACCCAGAAGGTTGGAGATGTTGCTCCCTATCTTGGTCTTTGTATAGTATACCCCAGTTGGAATTATACCCACAAGGCAAGCTTGTTGGGATGATCTCTCCCCATTTGGCCAATAGTTTGAGGAGGCTTGGGGTATGTGATCCTTACCTTTTGGTAAATTAGGTTTCTAGCCCAAGCTCGAATTATGATGTAGGTGTTCTACCACATGAATCTTAAGGGTAATTATTGGGAAGATCGATAGGCAATAGGATGGGTTTAAATGTGCTCCCCTATGTCACCTATTGCTTGATATGATTTTTGGGTTGAGATTGGCTCCCCTATTCAGTTTCAGGTTGAGACTGAGCTCCCCGACGTAGAGATGCGCTCTTTGATGTTGTTTTGTATTAAGCTAGGCTCTCCAATGTTGATGCGAGTCATAGATTTGAATCCCTGCTTATGTTTCTTGGGTGGTAGCATTGGGTTCCCCGCTAGCAGTGATTCCAGGTGGTTGCAGTGGCTCCCCGATGAATAGAGTGTGGTATCTTAGGCACCCCTTCAAAGTTAAATTATTCTTCTTTTAGATTCGACAATGTTCAACATATGAGTAGGGATAATCAAGAATAAACAATAAATGAATCAAGATGAATAATGGTGATACATTATGATGAGACTCTTGAGATTAGATATGATTTTATGAAAGGATACACATGACATCATGCACGTGGAATACGTCCTAGTTGAGAGAGAGTGTTAAAATTGGAAACTAGGGCCAAATTCCACTTTAGACAACTCATTTGATGGATATTATGATTGTATTATTCCTCTTTTTGATAGGACCAAAATCAAACTAAAGATCATAAAATTTGGACAAGGGAAAGTGTATTTTTGAATTATAAGCCCACATGTGCATATTTGATCAGGTCGACCCTGAAGAAAATTGGACACCCTTGGAAGGCTATAAATACAAGTGACCTCAAACTCATTTGGACATAATCATGAGCCATTATTCTATTCTCTTTCTTATTTTTGGCTCGCACAGGTCTAAGACAAATCCGCAGAGGAATGGGTTCGCATGAAGGTGAAATTGCAGGGTCCAAAGCTCGCATCAATGTTTTAGGGTTTTGGGCCTCAGATGCAAGAATGTAAGAAAGAAAAATCAACTGTAGCTGCTCTATGGTTGTCTCATCTGTGCAGATTAAGAATTTCAGTCGCTCGCACAACATGTCCTCCATGAAACCAGAAGTTAGGGTTTTCTTTCTTAGTTATCGAAAGTTTTTGCTTGTTGACCACAATGTTCAATAGTTGATGGTTGATTTGGGGTATCATCAGATGTTCTCTAGCCATGAAAATTGGTGGCGAGACTAAAGAAAATGAGATCTCCAAGACCCATAAATGGTTTGGATAGATTGTACCCGGTTTGGGAGATATTGAAATAATTAATATTTTAATGGAGTTCCTAAGTCTGAACTTAGGAAAAATAAAACATTAATGGGTATTAATATAAAACTTGGTTAGAAGGTTCTAGAAGTCATGGATCAAGCCAAATATAATCTTATCTGTAGATTAGAGATTTAATCTCGGTCGTTGAAGGACCAACGAGAAAAGTATAAGAGGAGGCTTGAGGGTCAGTTGGAGAATACACCAGAGTGATCAGTAATTCATTTCACTAGAGCGGGGTTGCTAAGAAAAAATAAATCAGTGATCAGCAGTGAGGGGAAATGAGTACTGGATAGAGAGGCAAAGACAATACTAAGAGACTAGCACAGAAGCAGGAAGAGCGAGAGCAACAGCTAGTTTAGGCCACACAGAGCCCAACAGAGACAGCGGAGAGGCCAGAGGGACGGCGCCATCCACGCAGAGGATGCTGGAGTGACGGAGAGGGTCCTAGAGGTTGCGTAGTGCCTCAGAGGGCTGACACAGAGGGTCTTGGGGTTGATGAAGGTCAATAGGAGGCTAACGTAGAGGCCAGAAGGGTCAGTGCTGAGCTTCAGAGTCACTGGAGAGGGTTTCGTGGGACAAGTTTTTTGAATACCTGTTTCCGAATATAGAGGTACTGTTGTTGTGTATTTTTCTTTGTCGGGTGAGTTGTTTAGGCACCCAGTTGTACTCAAGGAAATACTTCATAATAATAGACTCTGAGAATAGATGCACTGGTTTTCCTGCATTGGGTTTTTCCGGGGACATTTGTCCAAAAATTACGGTGTCACTTGTGTGTTTGTTTTCTTTCAGCTGATGATCTGTAGATGTTGTGACTATATTTTGCTTATTTCAGTATTTAAATGTTTTAAATATCTTGTTCAGAATTTATAAGTAGAAGAAATAAACCAGTAGAATACATATTCATTTTCTAACAAATAGACTTAGAAAATTCAAAATGGTATTAGAGCATGGTTACAGATCACAAGAAAGTTGAAGGCATCAACTAAGCAGAGAATTTGCAACAAAATTAGTTGTCCTGAGTGATAGAAAGATGATCCTTGTAGAAGCGACAGAGGAAGGATTGACACAGAGGGTATGCATCATCAGTCCGAGCCAGAAAGAGTCCGAAGAAGGCAGAGAAAGGCTCATGCAGAGACCAGGAGGGTTGACGCAGTGGCTGAGGGAGTTGTTTTTGCCAGTGACGGGATTGCGCAGAGCCTAGAGGCTCATTCCTTCAGTTGCTTGGGCATATGAAGCTATGGGAAGTTTGCGGGAGTGAAGCTAGTGGGGTACTGTGGTCAGAACATTACCTAACAGGGAAAAACCAAAGTAGAGGGAGTTGTTGCCGAGGCGAATTTCTAGCCAAGGAATCCGGATTAGTGTTGCAAGTGCACAGATGATTGGAGAGGGGAAACTTAATGGTTGGCAGAAGGATTTTCAGGAGGGAAATTGAGACTCAGAGGGAGTCCAGAAGAGAAATTCCAAAGGGGAAGTAGAGAGACTTAGCAGGAGTTGAACCGAGAACTTCCAGACAAGAAGTAGAGAGACTCAATAGGAGTAGAACCAAGAACTTCTAGGCGGGAAGTAGAGAGACTCGAAGGAGTTGATAGAGAAGAGAAGGGAGATGGTCGTGAATGGGCTGAGAGATTAGGACAGGTTGGATGAAGCATCCAACTTTATGGTTTGGAAGGCCAGGATCTTGTCCATTCTAGACAGACATCGTATCAAGGGCTTTGTCTTCAGAGTAATGGCTATCCTAGTTGACCTGGTAGCTAATGAAAGGTACGAGGAGGTAATGGCTAAGGCAAAGTGCATCATCCTTGATGGGTTCAAGGATCATATGGTCTAACATATTTTCGAGAAGGAAATGACAAAGGAGATGTAGGACACTTTGAAGACATTGTACTAGCATACTTCCATGCAGAGGAAGATGCTCCTGGAGAATTAGCTAAGGTCATACTAGATGCAGAAGGGAGAGCAGATAGATATATTCCTCGGTCGGTTGAAGGAGATTTGTGATCAACTAACTCCCATAGGGGCCATGATGGATCAAGAGTTGATGGTGAGGACCACCTTTAATGCAGTGTCCGAGGAGTGGGAGACATTTGTCTAGAGCATACTGGGCCAAGTCTTCTATATTGGGAAGAACTATGGGCGACTCTTTGTCAAGAAGAGATCAGATGGATGACCAAGATAGGAGGTAGTAGCAAAGGGGTCAGGATCAAGAAGGAAGAGGAAGTGGATGCGGCTATGGTATCTGCGAGAAAGTAGTAGAAGAGGAAGAAGAAGAACCTATCCAAGGTTAAGTTCTTCCATTGTGGGGAACTGGGTCACTATGCAAACTAGTATCCAAGGAAGAAGAGTAAGGGAGAGGCTTGTGACTCTAAGGCAGTTCCAGTGAAGGCGGAGAAAGAATTCGAGGAGGATGATGATTGTGCCATGAGTGCCCATGTGCCACTTGAGAAGAGGCGAGGAGAAATTGAGTTGTAGTCAGTAGGCTATAGGCGAAGAGGGGCAGGATCCTCGAGGCACCCAACCTCTTATATTATACCTTACTATGGGAGCCCGGAAGAGGAGTAGTAGGACTAGCAGATGTTGGTAGAGACAGATGCAGATGAACTAGCAGAGAGTGTTACAATGTAGGAGTCCTTGGGCAGCACGAGGCTAACAGGCTGCAGCAGTGCGAGGGGCACGAGAGTGTTGCAACGGTTCAGGATGGCATAGAGAGGTTTGCGATAGTGCGAGATGCAGGGAGTTGTTGTAGTAGTGCAAAGGTCAATAGAGGGAGCACTTGTTAGTGGCAGAGGGAGCTTCAACATCGGGAGTGTTTTTAACCTGACAGGGATGTGAGAAGTTGGGTGGATCAATTACTTACTTATCAATAGTTGAGTTGTAGTGCAGTAGAAATATGTAGTAGCACGATGTAGCATGATGAGAAGAGATTTCAATGCCAATGCAGTGTTGGGAAGAAGGACCAACAACAACACAGATGCAGAGGGTGTTGCAGTGCATATGCAGTGTTGGGAGAAAGGACCAGCAACAACACAAATGTAGAGGGAGTTGTCGTATAGATGCAACAGTGGTAGAGGCAGATCCATGGGAAGCAGTACAAGATGCAGATGTTGGGCGGGGAGGCCTAGCATCAACACAAGTACTGGTGCTGTATAGTCAGAGTGATGCTCAATATGGAGTATTACTAGAGCACAGTCATCGCTACCAAGGAGTGTTAATTTTGGGTAGCATCGGATGTGCTCTAGCCATGAAAATTGGTGGAGAGTCTAAGGCACATGAGATATCCAAGACCCATAAATGGTTTGGACAGATTGTACCCGGTTTGGGAGATATTAAATTAATTAATATTTTTAATGGAGTTCCTAAGTCTAAACTTAGGAAAAATAAAATATTAATGGGTATTAATATAAAAATGGGTTAGAAGGTTCCAAAAGTCATGGATCAAGCCAAATATAATTTTATCCATAGATTAGAGATTTAATCTCATCTGTTGAAGGACCAACAAGAAAAGTATAGCAGGAGGCTTGAGGGTCAGCTGGAGAATACACCAGAGTGATCAGTCATTCATTTTGCTAGAGCAGGGTTGCTAAGCAAAAGTGAATCAGTGATCAACAGTGAGGGGCAATGAGTACCAAACAATACTGAGAGACCAACATAGAAGCAGGGAGAGCGAGAGCAACAACTAGTTCAGGCCATGTAGAGCCCAACAGAGACAGCGCAGAGGCTAGAGGGACTGTGTCATCCACGTAGAGGCTGCTGGAGTGATGCAAGAGGGTCCCATAGGCTGCGCAGTGCCTCAGAGGGCTGACATAGAGGGTCCTAGGGCTGACGCAAGTCAACAGGAGGCTGAAATAGAGGCCAGAAGGGCCAACGCTAATATTCAGAGTCATCGGAGAGGGTTTTGTGGGACAAGTTTTTTGAATACTTGTTTTCGAATATAGAGGTATTGCTGTCGTGTATTTTTCTTTGTCGAGTGAGCTAGTTAGGCACATAGTTTTACTGAAGGAAATACTGCATAATAATAAACCCTCAGAATAGTTGCACTGGATTTCCTGCATTGGGTTTTTCTAGGGACATTTGTCCAAAAATAACAGTGTCACTTGTGTGTTTGTTTTCTTTCAGTTGATGATCTGTAGATGTTGTGACGGTATTGTGTTTATTTCAATATTTAAATGTTTTAAATAACTTGTTCAGAATTTAAAAGTAGAAGAAATAAACCAACAGAATACAGTTTAATTTTCTAACAGGTAGACTTAGAAAATTCAACATTGACCACATACAGTGACAATTCATTACATGCTTCTGAATCGAGGTTTTGAGTATGAGCATGATTGAGTCGATCTCATAGATATTGTTTAGTTTATTTTTGATCGATAGTTGTATGGATGAATATATGGATCATTGTACTCTGTTTTGTTTAATCATTCAATGCCAATCTATTAAGAATAAGAATTTGAAAGGGTTTTCCCCATAGTGTGTTTTTCCCTAGTCTCTGACCAATCTTGGTGTCTCTATGTGTGAATTATTTTCTTATATTGTTCCTTTATGTTCCATTGCATTGATGATGATGATATTGTTTTTTCTACATAGTTGCATATGTTGTTGAATAATGATGTAAATCTGAATAATGTTATGGGGTGAATTTAATGTGTTAATGAAGAAATGTAATTATCAAAGCAAAGAACAATATAGCCCTAAGTAAAATTAACATTAATGTCACCAAAATTTAATAATGTTCCATTAATTTTGACCATTTTTACATTAATGCTACATTAATGTTGACCATGATTAACCAATGTCAACCATTGTTGACAATGGTTCATGTTACATTAATGTTACAAAAGTGGTCGCATTAATGGTTGAAGTAGGTTGAGCATGGTCAACGATGTTGACCATGATTGAAAAGGGTCAAATATTGTTGGTCAAGGTAGTCCATGGATGATGTCAGTTGACCATGATTGATAATGATTACCATGTTTGACCATGGATTAAGAGGAAAGATTATGGTTGACCTTGGTTTACCATCGATGATCATTGTTAACCATGGTTGACCATTGTCAATCATAGTTGATGTTACATTAATGTTAATGCAATGTTGCATTAATGTTATAAAAATGGTTAAATTAATGATTGAATTGGGTTGATGGCATTGACCATGGTTGAAGAGGGTCGACTATTATTTGTTAAGGTAGATCATGGTTGACCACAAGTGAACATGATTAATAATGATTACCATGGTTGACCTTAGTTTACCATGATTGACAATGATTACTATGGTTGACCTTAGTCGACCATGATTGATAATGATTACCATAGTTTACTAGGGGTTAAGATTATGGTTAACCTTGGTTTACCATGAGTGATGAGGTTGACCGAGGATGAAAAGTGTTGACTATGGAAGAAAATGGTTGACTAAGTTTGACCATTGTCAACCATAAATATAACAATGTATTTATCTTACATTAATCTAACAATGTAAAATTAATGTTGTTAGTTGTTACATTATTACATTAATGTTGACCATGGTTGATCATTGTCAACCATGGTTGACAATGATTGATGTTAAAAAAATGCATCATCAACCATGGTAAACCCTAAGGCAACGCCATTGTTTAAATACACCAATGTTAAAAAAATGATTGACCATACACAACAATGTTGTTGTCACATTTACATTAATGTTATAAAAATGGTTGATCATGGTCAACCTCATTTGCAAGTCACATTTACAAAAATGATTGACCATAGTTGACCATGGTAGACCATGGTCAATCACATTTACAAAAATTGTTTGACCATATTTGACCTTAGTTGACCATGGATTCCCAAGTTGTCTATGGTGTATGATGGTTGACTATTGCTAAATATGGTTGATTATGGTTGACTATGATTAAATATGGTTGACTATGGTAAACACATGGTTGAGAAAGGTTGATTAAGGTTGACCCTTGTTGAGTATGGATCATGACCTTGTTTGACCTTGGTTGGCCATCGCTGATAAGGTTGATGAGGACTTACCATGATTGACTAAGGGTTAATGAGGATTAATCATTGGTGACCATTGTAGGTCATTAGTGGAAAGGATTGATAATGATCAATTATGATAATTTATGGTTGACTACTAATGATCGTGTAAACCATCATTGACCATTGTTGAGTTGGTTTACTATGGTTGAAATTCTTGTCCATGTTTGGCCATGGTAAGCTTGTTTAGTCACAGTTAAGCTTGTAAGAGCATGGACGATTATGTTCAAGTATGGTTGACTATGGGTGAACATGGTTTGTAATGTTTAACATTAGATATGGTTGACCATGTTGACTATGTTTAATAAAGTGGTTGACCATGGATTTCGATGGATGATCATGGTGGACATGGTTGATTATGTTGACCATGGTTGACCATACTTTTTTGTGATTTTTCCATGGTTGACCATACTTTTTGTGATTTTTCCATGGTTGACCATACTTTTCTATGATAGATTATGGTTTCCCATATTAATAATGGTTAACCATGTTTAACCACAAAGGCCTTAGTTGACCATGTTCAATGATTTTGACCATATTTAAACATGGTTGGCCATCAGGATTAGGTAGAGCATGGGTTGTTCTAGGTTGACTATGGTTTACCAAATATGACCATGATTGATCACGGTTGGCCATGGTTGACTATGGCTAACAAAGGTGGTGTATGGTTGAACATGGGTGACAATGAGTGACAATGTTTGACCATGTTTGACTTTATTTAACCTTGGTTGACTTTATTTAACCATGTTTAACCATGTCTAAACATGGTTTACTATGGTTGATTATGGTTGATCATGTTTTATATGTTGGATATGATGATTATGGTTGACTATGTCGAATGTAATGACTATAGCTAATTATGTTGACTATGGTAAACCATGTCACAATGGTTGACCATTGTGACCATGATTAACCATAATGAAATTGAGAATTTATGTCTTTGTTTGACCATTTTGAGTATAGTTGACCATGTTTAATAATGAGGATTATGTTAATATATATCACCCATGGTCAAATCATAACAAAATGCATATGTCATTAATGTATGACATATGCTATTTGATAAATTGTGATTATATTTATTGTTGGTCAAATTGACTTTATTTAACCATGTTTGACCATATTTGAGTTAGTCAAACATGGTTGAATATGGTCAACATATGGTTGAATATGGGTGTACATGGTTATTTAAGGTTGTTCGAGTTTACTATAGATGAATGTGGTGAACCATGGTTGACCTTGATACCCATGTTAACTATGGTTGACCATGTTTAACCATGTTGCCCATGGGTGGCCACTATTAACCGTGCTAACCATGGAGACCATTATTGAAAGTTGTTTAACCATATTTGACCATAGTTTCCAAGTTTTCTATGGTGTACAATGTTTAACTATTTCTAACTATGGTTAATTATGGTCAACACACGGTTGAGTAAGGTTGATTAAGGTTGACCGTTGTTGATTATGGATGGC
The DNA here is from genome assembly GCA_031772625.1 of Pinus tabuliformis. NCBI lineage: Eukaryota > Viridiplantae > Streptophyta > Pinopsida > Pinales > Pinaceae > Pinus > Pinus tabuliformis. The sequence continues at coordinate 234,533,459 of CM062813.1, forward strand.
CATGTTTGGAAATGGTTGAAGAGGGTCAACCATGCTTGACAATGACTAACCATGGTTAACAAGGTTGATGAGGATTCATCATAGGTGACCATGGTAGGCCATTGATGACAAGGATTGATAATGATCAATTATGGTTAATTATGGTTGACTTCTAATGATCATGTTAAGCATGGTTGAACATTGTTGAGTAATTTGATTATGGTTGAACTTCTTGTTCACGTTTGACCATTGTGAGCTTGTTCGACCATAGATGAGCTTGTAAGAGCATGGTTGAGTATGGTTGAGTATGGGTGACCATGGTTGGCCATGGTTGACAATGTTTAACAATAGATGAATATGGTTGACCATGTTGATTATGCTTAATCAAGTGGTTGACCATGGATGTCCATGGATGATCATAGTGGCCATGGTTGATTATGATGAATATGGTTGACCATTATTGAGTTGTTTCTAGCATGGTTGAACATGGTTGAATAAGTTTGAGTAGGATGACTATGGTTGATTATGGTTGACTGTGTTGAATGTGATGACTATAACTGACTATGTTAGCTATGTGATGATGTTGACTATGGTCAACCATGTTGTAACAATTGACCATTGTGACCATGATTGACCATTCTGACATTGAGAATTTATGTCCATGTTTGACAATGAGGACTATGTCAATGCATATCAACTAGTGTAAACCCATAGTACAATGCATATGACATATGTTGTTTGACACATTGCGATGATATTTATTATTGGTCACATTATGATGATGTTTATTGTTGGTCACATTGTGATGATTTTTATTGTTGATCACATTGCGACAATGTTGATTATTCATAACATTGTGACATTGTTCGTCACATTATGACTTTTTTTATTGTTCTTTACATTGCAATGGCATTTAATGTTTGTCACATTATGGTGACATATATTATTCATCACATTGCAATGGTGTTTGTTGTTCATCACATCACAATGATATTTATTATTCATCACACTATGATGATACTTAGTATTTATTGCATTGCAACATCATTTATTGTTCATTAGAATGCAAAAATATTTAAAGTTCTTAAATTTATATTGTAGTTCACATTGCAATGATGTTTATTTTTCATTACATTTCCACATCATTTCTTATTTTTCAAATTGCGACAATGTTGATTATTCATAACATTGTAACATTTCTCATCACATTGTGATGTTGGTTGTTGCTTATCACATTGCAGTGATATTTATTGTTTGTCACATTATGATGACAAATAGTATTCATCACATTGTAATGTTGTTTTTTGTCACATTGCAATGTCATTTGTTATTTCTCACATAGAAAACAATATGAAAATAATTAAAGTTATATTGCAGACAATATAAGTTAAAGTAATATTAAATTTATATTATATTACAATTATAAAAGTTATATTAAAATTGAAATATTGAAACATTTAGATATTAATTATTGTCAAAATTAAATATTAAGTATTAAATTTATTATTTAAATTTATTAACTTTAATGACTATATTAATGTCTATGCCCTTGTTGACTTTTGACATGTTAAACATGATGCCTATGGTTGAATCTGGCTGAAAATGATGTCCATGTTGACTATGACTGACTATTATTATCAATGTTTACCTATAGATGGTTGTAGTCAACCATGCCCATGGTGGATATAGTTGACCATTACACCCATGTTTACTATGGTTGGTGTTAGAATGTGTTGACAATACAACTTAGGTATATGTCAATTTTTGACAACGATTTACCATGGTTGATGCATTGTCCATGTTTGACCATGGTTGGCCTCTGGATCATGGTTGACCATGTTCTCTAAATTTAACTATGCTTGACAATGGTTGTTCATACATAACCATATTTCACCATGGTTGGTTATGTTTTTCAATTGCTGAACATGGTTGACCATAATGACTATAATGACCCCTCCCCACATTTACCTGCTTTTACAAGCCCTCTGGGTAAATGTGAAGCAAAGTGACAATATGACATGAACCAACCTCCAATATTCAGTTATGGAAGTCGGCCGACAACTGAGACATACTGACCACAAACTGACATCCTACATGGCTTACAAGACACTTAAGGGCCAAAGAACCACCCTAGGTGACCAAACCCTGAGCTAGATATAAGATTTTTTAGTGACCTAACACCCCAACTGCATGCACAATTCTGCATGAGTGCGGTTATGACCCTCCAACCGCATGCAAAACACTGCCACCCTGCAGTTGCAACCCAAATTATCTAGTTCATAGGGTGTGGTCCTGAGATCTAAGCCACAATTCTAGGCCAACCTCCAAACCATTGTGAAGAAATTCCTGAGAATTTCTAGAGTGACAAGTAACATAATGACAAGGCTAAACATACAAACTTGAATCAGAAACTTGACCTAACCAGGCCTAACCATGGCAATCATTTTGTCAAACATATGGTGAACATGAAAATTATAGGTCATGAATGCATATCTAATCATAGGAGTATGAAACTTATCTGAGAATCACCAAGAAGGTCCAATGCCCTCTCATAATAGTTGCAATAACACTTGTTATCCCATGCATACATTAACCATCAAATACTTATAAAATCCCGAAGAAGACATAGTTAGAGTACATTACCAATCCATGCTTATAAAAAACATATAACCAGATTATTAACCATGATATAAAAACCGTCAAATCACCATAATAACATGTACAAGTGCTCATAGATTACAAAAGGAAAATAACTTATTAACTTATGCAAAAGCCAACCAAGTCAAGAAATTCCACGTACCACCTAACCATAGATTGGGTTGAACCAAATATTTCTTTCAGCCAATCACCTCAGTTCCATATTCCAAGCATGAATGTCGGATCTCAAGACATAAATAACCAGGTCCTCCCGAAGATTAAACCACCTCCACCGTCATGCTTCTGCGATATCGCAAAACCGGTCAAGAGATCACATAAGAAAATCAAGACATAAAAAAACAGGGATTCTTGGAGGTTTAACCACCTCCACCCTCAGGCTATCGTAATCTCGCCAAAACTGGTCAAGAGATCACTAAGCCCAAAACAAGCTTGGATACCTCAAAGTTCCTTCACCATTACCTTGAGGAATTTTCCTGTCTCCACCCACTTATTGAGGGATTCCTGGAGATTAAACCACTTCCACCCACAACCCTTGGGAGTTTTCCTGAGACCACCTCACCCAGTTTCAAAACCTTTCAGCAATCCAAAGCTCAAACAAAAAGAATCCCATCACACCATGGCTATCTAGAAATGGCAAGGCAAGGCTGAAATCGCTGTCACACTAGGAAAAAGCCACACCACTAACAACAAATCAACCAAATACACAAATGCATGTGCCATGCATTCACACTAAGCTAGGAAATCATACATGCAACATGTTACTAGCAAAGCCTCTTGTTGAAGATGCTTTATCCATCCTTCCTTGCTTGTCCTTTTTTTTCCTTTCCTTCTTTTTCTTGCTTGCTTTCTCCTCTTGGTGCTCTTCTCTCTCTCTAAAACTAATTCGTTGACCAAACTGACAAAAAATTGTGAACTGATCCTCAAATTCCTTTTCATTATTGAGGACTCTATTTTCCTTCATTTTCCTCTACTTTCCTTCAATTTCCCTACTCATGCAAATCTGCGACCTTAAATTTCCCTTTTATCCTATTTTTCTTTATTTTCAAAAATAAATGCCAAATAATGCATCTTTGCCTTGTCCAATTCCTTTACCAATTTCCTTAGCAATAATAAACTAAAATTGACACTCACTAGGATGCTTTTCCCAACATTAAACTTGGAATACATGTCCCATGAACTTGGTCATATTTTTCCTTTATACACTTTATTACATGAACTTTTAACCTGGAGCTGTTGCAAACCCCTCCCCCTTGGGGGAACACCGTCCTTGGTGTTCTATGACACCTATGACCAAAAAACCACTGAAAGAAAAACATACTGCTTATGGAGCTTTATAAATTAGCTCAATTCAATATTTATAATGAACAACCTGCTGAAAAGAAAAACCAACATGACAATCATATCGCTTATTAGAGCTTTATAACACAACTCATTGTAGTATTTACAATAATAACCATACATAAATATGTACATATACCAAAATTCCTTTGCCTCAACTAACATACAATGAGGGATACAAAGCCCACATCTGATCAACTATCTCCCATGTAGCTTCATCAGGCCCAAAGTGCTTCCATTATACTTTATCTTTCTCAATTACTTGGTTATGGAGCATGAGTTGTTTATGCTGCAATATGCAATGAGGTTCCAGTTAGAATTATCCTTCTGGCTCCACCTACAATATGGACCAGTCAATCACATGATCAACATCCTTCACAAATCTTTTAAGCAATGAAACATGGAAAAAATAATTGACTTTCAATGTTGGCGGCAGTGCAAGTATTTAGGCCATTTTTCCATTCCTCTCAAGGATCTCGAAATGCTCAGAATACCGAGGTACCAACTTGGCACATGACCCAATCATCAAGTATATATTATTGGGCTTTATGCGCAAGTACACATGCTCCCCAACTTGAAACTCCTTAAACACCCAATCTTTATCTGCATAAATTTTCTGTTTGTTCTCTACCACCTTTATATTCTTCTTGATAACCTGCATTTCCTGTTCCATCTCTGCCAACATGTCCGGTCCAATTAATACCTTGTTCACTGGATCACTCTATTTGATAGGAGTATTACAACTCTTACCATAATCTGCCTCAAATAGAATCATCTTTAAGGACTCCTCATATCCATTATTGTATGAAAACTCAACTAGTGGTAGATATTCTTCCCACTTCTGCTGTTGATGCAGGACGTACATCCTCAACATGTCTTCAAGAATCTTGTTAAACCTATCTATATGTCGATGACAGGCTGTACTAAAAGCTAACTCTATCCCCAAACCTACAAATAACTCCTTCCAAAACCTGGAAGTGAACTTGGCATCTCTGTTAGATACAATCTTCTTGGGAATACCATTCAATCTCACTATCTTCCTGATGAAGACCTGAGCTACCTCACTAGATGAATTGGTATACTTCGCTAGAATGAAGTGAGAAAACCTGTGATGAAATCTATGGAAATGACCTACCATTTCCATTCTAGAATCAAAATTGACTGCAATAAACCACTTGGGTGCTTGCACTCTACTTTTACCTGTTGACAATCCAAACACCTTGCGACTAACTCAACCACCTCTTTCTTCAGATTCTTCATAGCTATCAAAGTCTTATGATATCCTAGGTGACTTGAATATGATTTGACATGAAATTCCCTCAAGATAAGCCTCGTGAGCTTACAATTTTCTAACACATAGATCCTGTCCATAAATATCACCAAAACATCTTCCGTGAGATGATAATCCACATCTTGATCACTTATACCATGTTGTTATAACCTTTGCTTAAGTTTATAGTACTTGTCATCTTGATTCCTTTCCTGTAAGATATGCTCCTGCAAGTCTGTCCCATATGAACTCATAGCTGAAATGTGATTTACCAGCACTCTTATGCTAAGAGAATCTACAACCCTATTCTCCTTACCCTTAATATACCTAATCTCGAAGTCAAACTCACTAAGTGTGGCCAACCATTTAGCTTTCCTGGCATGCATATTAGGTTGGTCAAATAAGTATCTCAACCCACTCTGATCACTCATCAACACAAACATCCTACCAAGAATATATTGCCTCCACATCTTCAATGCATGAATGATAGTTGCCAACTCAATATCACGTGTCACATAGTTCTGCTCATGCTCATTCAGTTTCCTTGAATCATAACATATTTCCTATCCATCCTGCATCAAGACTCCACCAATTCCTCTCTTGCAAGCATCTTTACATACCACAAACTCTTTATTTGGATCTATAATCTTTATAACTGAAGTGTTTGTAAGAAACTGCTTCAACTACTCAAAACTAGCTGCACATTCCTCTATCCATTCAAATTTATTCCCTTTTCTATGCAATAATGTAATATGATAGGAAATTCATGAGAAGTTCCTTATGAACCTACTGTAATAACTTGGTAACCCCATGAATGGTCTGACCTCATCAACATTCCTAGGAGTTGCCCATTCCATTATAACTTTGATCTTTTCCAGGTCCACTGCTATAGCTTTCTTGGAAACAACATGTCCCAGGTAGTGAACTTCTGTTTGAAAGAAACCACCCTTACTAAACTTGGCCACATACAATTGATGCTCTCTCAACAATCTTAACATTGTTTCCAGGTGTTTTGCACGCTCTTCCTCATTCTTATATGTCATCAATGAATACTATCACAAACTTGTCCAGATAGGGACGCAACACATTATTAATCAAACACATTAAAGTAGCTGAAGCACTAATCAAACCAAAATGAAACACAACAAACTCATAATGCTCACACCTGGTCTGGAAAGTAGTTTTGTAAATGTCCTCTTCTTTGATGCGTAACTAATGATATCCTGATCTCGGATCAATCTTCGACAACACTGCTTCTCCATTCAAATGATCAAACAAATCATCGATCCTCGGTAACATATATTTGTTCTTGATTGTCACCTTGTTCAACTGCCTGTAATTAATGCACAACCTAAGATTACCATCATTCTTCTTCACAAAAAACATTGGTGCACCCCAAGGTGACACACTTGGCCTAATGTATCCAGTGCTAAGAATTTCCTTTAACTTTAACTTCAGTTCCATTAACTTTGGAGTATTCATCTTGTAAGATTCCTTTGATGCTAGTGCTGCTCCTGGTACCAACTCAATAGAGAAATCCACTTCCCTATGAGGCGAGAACTCTGAAATCTCTGCTATGAATACATCTTGAAACTGCTGCAAAACTGGATAACTCTTGAAGACTTTCGCATCCTCAACATCCTCACCTTTATCACTGGAAACATGCACTGCGAACAATACACACCCTTTATTATAGTTGCATTTTTTCTGCATGGATGTAACCATTCTCACCGATATAGGCTTCTTCTTACCTTGCACGATTATCTTCTCTCCATCATCATCCAAACACTCGATAGCATTCTCATAACAATCCAACTTAGTCCTGTGAAGGTACAACCAATCCATACCCAGAAGAACATTGTATGATTCCAATGGAAGTACATTTAGATGTGTTGATGTAGGAATATTATTCAACTCAAATGCACAAGCTCTTACCGAATGATGAAATCTCTTCTTACTATCTGTAACCAGCTGCACCAACCAAGACTCTACATGCACTTATTTTCTCAAACCACACTTATCCACCAGGTTAGGATTAACATAACTATAATTTGATCCAATGTCAATCAAAATAGAAACAAATGGATTGCAGATCTTACCTTCCATCTCAATGTTGGATGCTCGGTGATCCACCTGCTTGTTATTAAAGGATGCATATATCCGAGGAATTCTCTAAGAAACATATAATTGTTTGTGCTTCTTGTGCACTATAGATCTAAGGTCTTCCACCCTAATACAAAGGAAAATCTTTCTTGTGATGATCCTTGCCACATATCCTACACTGCAATGGTTCTCTTCCAGTAGCCTTATTCTACTGCTCTCTAGACTGAGCTCCTGTTATGCTGTACAACAACCCCCCATTTTGTAAAATCCTTTAGATAACAAATGGGGACCCTTTAGAAGATAATTGGATTTAAAATTCATTAAAATCTAAAAAAACATCCAAGAACCCTACTCCAAAGAGAAAATGCATTTTGCATTTCATAAAATCTTTTGTGTGATAGTTAACGTTACCATTTGAAACATCAGTAGTTTGTGATAGGCGCATAATCTAAGAATATTCCTTTTCGGTCAAATCATGTCAGACTTTTCACATCGCAACAAAGTAACAAAACATGTTATAGCTTCCTTTACATATTTTGATATGATGATGGACCAACAAATGAATTAAATATAATATCATAACATGCTCACATCTGTCGGATCACAATCTTGCAAATCGCAAAATCGCAAAAGGGAATCAAACTATTATGTGAAATTACGAGTAGCTGATTTGCGAGAGAATACGAACCCACTGACACATCATTAAATTATATCTCACGTATTAAGGATGGTATGGTAACAATTTTTAATGATCTGCTCCAAAAATATCATTGGAAATAGACTACATTAATTTGAATTAATCTGAATCCTACACAGATAACATTTCAGGTTATGTATATTTATGATTCCGTAGCTCAAGAAATTCAATGTCTTCTCACCATTACGGGTTCATTTAAGTGTTTCCATTTTATTAATTTAAATAACTTTTTCATATTTCCATGTTGTTATATTTCTATTTTTCATCCTCCGCATGATCATTCTTGTCTTCTTTGTGGTGACAGGAATATAACAAATGCTCGATTACTCAGCTTAATGGTTAAGATGAATAAGGGAAAGGTTACACAGTCCACGGCTGAAGATGTACTCGAATCATCACTGTCATTTTATGGTACAACTTGTATACCAGAGTGTGGTTCCGACTCTTGGGAAAATGTTTATGATCTATTCGAGAAGGAAGCCATGATAAATGATAGTCAATCTTCAGATGCTTCTTATCTTGAAGTTGCATGCTCTGTTTTGCATAAGGAAGTAGCTAGGCAAAAATTATTACCCTACACTGATATGGTGAAATGGGTTATTGAAAATGTGAATATTGAGGACAGAGAATTTGTGAACTTGGGGCAAGTGGTCATCGACTCTTTCAAACCAGAGGATATCAGAAGAATGTATCATTTACCTCCACTGCACAAGGTTTATGACAAAGCATTTTTGGAGAAATTTACTGCTGAAAATGAAGAACCCTACGAAGTTATAAAAAAATGGAGGCCAAATCCTAGCAAGCAAAAGATTGATAGAATGGGTATGTATTCGGTAGCCTCTCTTTCTGCTCCTTATTTATACATTACCGCAATGTTATGTAGATTATTTGGGTATGCAGACGCTACCAGGTTTTCAATTGAATGGGTGCATCTCATTGATGATGCTTCTAATTCTATAGTAATGGATTGGGCCACAATTTTGTCAAATGACTTAGCCTGCCATATCATAGAATATAGGAAGAAACATTTTGTTACTACAAGAACCATTCCTCCATTTTATATGTGTGCCTACGTCATGGATGATTTATGTTCCATTTTTCCTTTTCCAATTATGGGATGGATGTGGACTCCTTAGGATCCCACACCAATCCATGTGTATCATAAAGCTCTTTCGAAATCTTGTTTCAATGAATGTTTCTGTCAGATTTGTCAGGGGGTTATGCTCCCTATTTATCAGGATGTCTTTGATAAGAAAGCCCCAAGGTTATCAAAAGAAGCCAAAGTTGATATTCAACCTGTGGCAAGATGGTTTGGAGAAGAATTACTTACATATATCATAGTTTTTGGAAGCACCATTCCACCACATGTACTTCCATGGTATGTCCCTAATAAATTTTTATCTAGAGAAATTTCTTACCAGATAGTTAGCAAGGGCGTAACTAGGTCTCTAAAAGAGTCTAAAAAATCTCTTTGGCCCACTTTTCCACTTTGGTGTGGTGTTTACTGCTTAAATGACTTTAGACATGCACAGGTTGAAGTCAAACACATTCATAGTTTGAATCTTGTTGAGTTTCAAGAAAGGAAATATGACCCTATTAAGGTCGTGTATTATTTTACCTCGGATGTTAAAGTTAAAGCATTTGTTGACGAGGATGATTGTTTTGATGATCTTTTTGAAGTAGCTAAACAATTTTCATAGGTACAAATTTTAGCTACCCTTTGACTGAATCCGGCTAAATTAGCAGAATTTAAGGAGAACAGATATCAAAGGTTAACACATATGACTTTGAATCTACTTAAAATAATCCCGCAAGAATCTCAGGAAGAAAGGGTTTCTACTAATGTCGTAGAAGATGATGCAAATAAAGCATCCAAAGATGTTGAAACACAAAAAGAGTCTGCTATAGAGAAAGACATAGAAGAACCTTCCAACATAAAGAATACTGAGAAGGGAATTGATCAAGAACAAATGCAGAATGAATGGGGGTAATTTTAAAAGATAATTAATGAATCATAGGGAGGTTCGAGTCAAACAAAAACTTTTCCCGAAACACAAAAATCTACTGAGAAATCTTTAGAGAAAGATCTCATTAATTCAGAAGATATCGAAGTTATTCCTTCTTTTCCTTCTTCAGAAATTGTTTTGAGAGAGGAGGAAATTCCTCCTTTAGATATTTTCTATAGTCCTAAACATCGCGCAGTCATGAAGAGACAAAGCAAAAATAGAATGATTGACCATGCTGTTATTACCTTGCTAGGCAACAAGCCAACAAATGTTTTTTGGAAAGATACACCTGTAGACCCATCTAAAAATTTGATCAAATTATCTGAGTTTGCGGGAGCTTATGCTTCTGCGACAATTGAAAAAGCAGAAGAAGTAAGAAACCTGATCAAATAAAAAAAGGAAAGAATAAAGCAGCTGGAAGTTATACTCACAAAAGAAAAGGTGAATACACAGGAACAAATTAAATCACATCTTGAACAAATGCAACAGAATTTTGACAATCTAAGAATTCAAAGTCAAGCATAATTAAATGCTAAAGACAATGAAATCGCACAGCTGTGATTTACTGTAGATCAAATAAAGCATTGCCCAAAAGTTGATGAATTCATCAAAGAAGCTTTAGAAATCAATGTGTTGCTATCAAAGAAAAAATCAATATTATGTAAGAAATTAATAGAGATCAGTCCATTATGACAAGAAGTTGATGCATTAGTGAGTCAATTCACAGATGCTAAAACCAACTTTGAGGAAAAAGATGAGAATATTTCAAACTTGATCACATGGAAGGACAATTCAAAGGGAAAAATAGCAAAATTGCCAAAGATCAAAGAATCTCATAAGGATATTCTCTTCACTGATTGGGAAATTTAAATAAAACAGGCTAAAAGGGCAGTTTCTAGTGCAAGAGGAACATCAAGCAATATGATAGAAACTATTAATGATAATCTTTGCTATGCAGGTTTCATTCAAAGATGTTCACCAGGTAATCTTCTCGTGATCAAGGAACTACAATCAAGTTGGCATGAAAGTCTTGAAACAAAATAACAATGCATCAAGTAGTTGTTGCATTTGAATTGGAAGGCTTATTGGGCATACCTTGTAAAACCACATAGTCAATTGATGGCCATACGATGCTTAATCAATTCTATCATCCATATGTTGCCATCACTTTCAGATACCGTTTATGTGGGACAAAGTAAAGATGAGCATAAGGTAGCCTCCAGGAGTTCAAGCTATGATGGATATCTACGAGTAGTGGAAACAAATCAGGAGACAACACTAATCAAGATCAGATATTTGAGTTTTAAATCAATTTTAGTTTTGCGTTTTTGGCACTTATTCTAAGGAGAGTCGTTTCACTCAGAATTTAGTGCTTAGTTATTTTTGTAATATTTTTTGATATTTAAACCCCTTTCATGTATTTAGAAAGGGATATGACAATTTTATTTGACTCTTTGAAAAACATACACTTCTGTACTTTTTAAATTTTTTCTTTAATTTTGAAGATCTAGTCCATGAAAGTTTATTTGAGAAAGTTTTCTAAGCATTGCACTTTTGTTTTTCTGTGATTGATCTTGGAGAAAATGCATTGATTGCAGCTTTATTGTCTATTGATCAATCATTTCGCATCGGGTACTTTATCATTGCGTAGTGATTACTTTATGAATTGTTAAGTTGTTTCTTCTATATGTAAATTGTTTGTCAATTATGTTTTAATACAACCTGTTATTTATTCACTTTTGAAATATATTTAAGGTGCCATTCTCCTTATTTTTGTTAAGAAAAATTCTGTTAGATATTTTATGTGATATGTTTTACAATTAACCATTTCGATTAACAATTTAATCAAAATAATTATTTTATGAAAGTTTTAGACTTATTGTTTGAATAATCTTTATTATCATTCAAGGTAGTCATTTATCTAGATTGCAAACATATTGATTTAAGCCCAGCTAATAGTAAAATATATAGATAGTTTGTTTTTACTGTTGAAACCACCCTCATCTACCAAATCAACTTTGATAATCAAACACATACCCATCTTACCATCTTTTCAAGATTGGGAAAATGGTCACATAAATCCAGTCAGAGCCACCGACCCAAATAGATAAGGGACAATACTCAAGTCCCCGACTGGGTGGTTATCCCCCATGTCGTTGCAACGAATTTTGAGGCTTGAACATTTTGTCGATAGAAGGAGTGCCAGGGCTGTGAATGGCAAGTAAATCTAAATTGGAAATCCATTCTAAGAGCAAAACTCCGTCACCATCACCTCCAACTTCCCGGTCACATTCCAGATCTCCAAATCCTAGACGTGAAGTTGTGAAAAAACTCTAAAATCTAGTAGTCTTTCTCCAAAGAAATCAAATCAACCTTGTTCTGCAGAAACTCCTGAAGTACAATCTTTAAACCATAAATTAGAAGGGATTTCTTTGTCTCAAAAATAATTTGAATTATTTGAAGCCAATATTTCTTCATCTTTTCCTTCCTCTCGAAGATTAACTAGATCACAGAGTGAAAAATTTGGAATACCTCCATTTGAATTTCCTCTACCTCCTCCTCGAAGGAAAACCAAGAAATCTGAGTTTGAAACTCATAGTGAGATTCTCTCACCACCACCACAAACTCCTTCATTCATTCAATCATCTTCATCACCTCAAACTCACTCTATCCAATCATCCACTTCACCATCTCAAATAGTCATTTACACCAGTACAGGAGCACAATATTCCTCCACCCAATCACCTTCTGCTACTCGTGCATCTTCTTCCACACAGATACCCATAATGTCTCAAAGACCTTGGAAAAATCAGGGAGCCATTCAAATGGTAGGACCATTACATCCATTACCTGCCCATCTAGAAAAATGGTTACCGAAATTTAATCTTGATGATGGTCTTCCTGCCGAGGAGCATATAAACAACTTCATGCTATTTATAAATCTAAATGGAGTTGTTGAAGAAGATTCTATTGTACGATTATTTCCTTATACTTTCAGAGGATCAACAAGATCCTAGTACTTTTCATTACCATCTGGTTCCATTGATAATTGGAATCTGTTCCAAGAACAATTCTTAACCAAGTTTGGAGATGATCGCTCAACAACTACTCTTATTAATGATCTCTCCAACTTAAAAGCTGAATCTATAGAGCCAATTAAGGATTTCAATTCACATTTTAATAAATTATTAAATAAAATCCCAGTTGGATCCAGAACAAGTCCGAAGTAAAAAATGAATGGTACATTTCTGCTCTCCCTTCAAACACAACTATTTTTGTTGATAGAGCTGCTAAGCCAACCTTGGCTGAAAACATGAAAGAATCTATAGTTGTAGAGAAACGAATTTTAGCTTTAGAGAAGAAAAATGCATTAGAAGAAAGAAAATACAAAAAGGTTACCTTCAAAGATGAATCTAAGAAGAAAACACCTAAAGACCCTTTCGATCTCGAAGGTTTGCAAAAAGTACTTAAAACCATTTCCAATGAAATGGTTGAGATAAAGAAGCAAGTAGATGAAACTTCTTCTAAAAAACCTTTTAGACCTTTTAAAAGAAATCCAATTTCTAATCCTAAACCTCCAAATACCATATCAAATGCCGAATAATATTTGGAAGAAGAAGAAGTATGAACAACTGATGAACAAACTGATGATGAAGGGCTGGTTGAAGTACATGGAATGTGGGATTTCATTATTCCTTTGTCAAGAAATGAAGAAGAGGAAGCTTTACCCATTGCCGCTAGAAGCAAAAGTGCTATTGGTCCACTGTAGTGAAGTCAAAAATAGAAATCATTAACTCTTACTGTCAAAGAAAAAACAATAGGTAAGAAATCTTCCCCTAAGTCTACTCAAACATCCCCACCTCAATCTAATCCTTCACCTTCAGCGAAAACCTTGTTAATTTCTAATGATATGGAATACAACATAGTTGAAAACATGAAGAAGACCAGAGCTAATATTACGCTATATGAGCTTAGCAAGCTAAAGAATCAACAAAATTTATTTCTTAAATAATTAAATGTATTTTCCACGTCTCCTCTTTCTGCTGCTATAATTTCTCAAGCTGCACAAGGAATGGGTAAGCCTCCTAGTACTTCATCAGATAAAGAGAAATCAAATGATGTTGTTTTAATTGGTGGTAGATCTAATTGTCATAATCCTCCTTTTATTTTGACTTTTCAAATCTTTAATAAGAATCTACATAATTGTTTAGTTGATTCTAGGGCTTCGTCTAACATTATTCCAAAAGAAGTCTGCGTGAAATTAAATGTTTTACCCTAGAAATATCCTGTTCACATTGTACAGTTAGATCGAACACAAGTCGAAGTTATAGGAGAAATTAATTCAGTTACCATAAGACTCTCCTCAAATCTGAGAGTATGTCAACTAATTGACATACTAGTCGTTGATATTCCTGAATTTTATGGCTTGATCCTCAGCAGAGATTTGTCCGAAAAGCTTCATGGATATTTCACAACAGATTGGTATCATATGTGGCTTCCTTACAACGGTAAGCCAAATCAAATATGGGTCGACCAAGAGAAGAATTTAAATTACATTGTGAATGAACTTGAAGGAGAAAATGAGCCCGTTGCAAGCAACAATAATATCATTGGAAACTATTCTATTGAATCATTTTTGGGCAGTTTTAATGCACAAACTTCACCTTTTCTGGAGAATTCTGTTACCTCACAGATTGAAAATTATTCGCAAACAGATTCTTCCAAATGTATCAATTTTGTAGATAAACTAGTAGTTAATTCTTTGTTTTGGAAATTATTTTTTGATGGATCTAAATCTAATGATGGAGTAGGGGCAGGTTTCATATTAGTTAGCCCTGAAGGAGAGAAACTATGTTGGTATGCAAACTTGAATTTGAAATCACAAATAATACTGCTAAGTATGAGGCATTAATTCAAGGATTGTACAAAGCCATAAGCCTTGATATCAAATACCTTTAAGTCTTTGGAGACTCTGAAATCATGATCAAACAGGTAAGGAATACTATTCATTGCCTTGACATTTAAAGCATTAACAATCATTATTCTAGGACCTTACCTCGCATTTCTTGGCATTTAATATCTCTCCAATACCAAGGCTTCAGAATGCAAGTGTTGATCTCTTGGCTAACATTGATTCCAAAGTCATACCATCATATGATTATAGTCCTAACCGATTTTCTATAGAGTTAATTTTTAGACCTTCTATTCTCGATAATATCACTAATTGACGCTTTTTTAATGACGATCCAGATATCATAAACTTCTTAACATCCGAAGGCTCATACGATGACCAAATAATAGATGAATACCAACATGATAGTCAGCTTAAACATAAGACAAATGAAAATCCCAAACCCAAATCTGTAGTTAAGTTGGAGGACCTGTATGATCTTAAAGACAGATTCAAGAAACCAACCAATTAAAAACTTCAAATTTCAACATTGAGGTTTGAAATAGTAAATCTTGGAACTTATCTTAAACCACAAAATATTAATCTAGGTCTTGGTCTTGCACCTGAAGAAAGGTTAGCCTTCATTCATTTGTTGAGAAGATATTAAAACGTTTTTTCTTGGAATTATGACGATCTTAAAATGTATGATACTTCTATCATACAACATATTATTCCTATGATATTTGATGAAACGCCTATACAACAAAAGTTGAGAAAGATTCATCCAAATTTCAAAAATCAAATAAACTTTGAATTAAACAAACTTCATAAAGCCAAAATCATTTTTCCTGTTAGACATTCAAGATGGGTTTCTAACCTAGTACGAGTGAGGAAAAATAATGGTGATATTCGAATTTGCATAGATTTTCGCAATCTCAACAAGGCTTGTCAGAAGGACAAATTTCCGCTACCTCCTATGGAATAGGTACGACAGTCCATTGCAGATTCATAAATAATGTCCTTTTTGGATGGATTTTCAGGTTCTAATCAAATTCTTGTACATCCAGATGATTGACTAAAAACCACATTCAGAACCAAGTGGGGAACATATGCGTATCAAAAGATGCTGTTTGGATTAATCAATGTTGGTGTGACTTTCCAGAGAGCCATGGATATGGGTTTCAAAGGTCTGGTAAATAAAACTATCATCATTTATTTAGATGATATAACAATGTATTCAAAGAAACACAGTAATCATTTAAAAGACTTAAAACAAAATTTTGAACGTTGTAAAAAGTATGGACTTTCTCTAAACCCAAAGAAGTCTTTGTCTTAAGTGAAGGTAAACTTCTCGGATATATTGTATCTAAAGATGGAATTCACATAGATCCTAATAGGATAAAAGAAATTTCTGAAATCTCTTTACCCCACAACAAAATATCCATGCAGTCCTTTCTAGGTTAGATAAATTTTGTTAAAAGATTTGTCCCTGACTTTTCACGAATTGTTTTACCCTTATAATTCCTAATTAATAAAAAATTGGTTTTTAAATGGGGACATAGTTAGAAAGAAGCTTTTGATATTATCAAACAATAAATTATAAATGCTCCCTATTTAGCAACCCCAAACTTTTCTAATCATTTTATTTTATATACTTTTGCCTCCGAAACATCATATGCAGCCATTTTGACACAAATCAATGATGAGAAAATTGAAGCACCAATCTCTTTCTTTAGCTCCAATTTGCAAGGTTCTGAATTGAATTATTTAGATGTTGAAAAAAATTCTTTTGCTATTTTCAAATCTATAAAGAATTTTAGACCTTTTCTTCTTAAAACACACACTAAAGTAATAGTTCCATTCTCATATGTGAGAAATTTACTAGTGCAAAAAGAATTAGGAGAGAAAAGGGAAAATTGGGTAACAACACTGCAAGAATATGACATTGAAATTAGACTAGCTAAAATCATCAAAGGTTAAGGTTTTTGCAGGATGTTAGCAGGAGCTTCCAACATATCAGCAGATGAAGATTCAGGTAATATTGTGCAAATATCTGAGGTAAATCTAAACGAGTCTGAATCCCAATATGTTGATTTAATTTTCTATTTGAGAAATGGATTTTCTCCTCCTGAACTCAGTTATAAAAGGAAAAGGGATTTAAGGCTAAAAGCTAATCAATATCAAATCATTGATAATGTGTTATTTCGAAAAAATTATGATTCCATTTTACTAAGATGCCTCGAAAAATCTGAAGCAGAAAAAGTTTTGTAGGAACTCCATGATGGCCCAGCTGGTGGACATTTTGTGGGAGATACAACAACACAAAATATTCTTCATGCTGGTTATTATTGGCCAGCACTGTTCAAAGACACTCATGAGTATGTGTGAAAATGCACAGTATGTCAAACAACTACCAGAAGACAGAGGAAACCAACATTTCCCTTACAACCAATCAACATTGAACAACCTTTTGAACAACGGGGATTGGATTTCATAGGTGAGATTGTTCCTAACTCTTCAAACAACACAAATATATTCTTACTGCAATAGATTATTTTACCAATTGGGTGGAAGAAATTCCACTAAGAGTAGTCAATTATGATGCAATTATTGAATTCATTAATCAATTTATAATAACCAAATTTAGCTTACCGAATGCACTCATGTTCGACAACACATCCATAGTCCTAGGAGCTACCCATTCCATGATAGCTCTGATCGTTTTTGGGTCCACTGCTATACCTTCCTTGGAAACAACATGTCCCAAGTAATGAACTTTTGTTTGAAAGAAACTACACTTACCAAGATTGGCATACAATTGATACTCTATCAACATTATTAACACTGCTACGAGGTGTTCTATGTTGGTGCACTAAGGTGACTACTAAAAGAAATTTTAACACCTACATTAATCATCAACCCAAGGTAAGTCTGTTTATTTCAAGATTGTTCAACATTGTCTATGCAAGTGAATTTAGCTGCTAATTCATAATGAAATGATTTAGAATCATTGCAATGATTAATCTCTAGTTCTCGAAGTTCAATCCAAAACAATTCTAAAAGAAATCTTTAAAGAATTTTCAAATCTACTTTAATCTATTATAGAAAGAACTGAATTGGAATGCAAGTAAAACGAATCACTCTTAGCAAATCTAATTGGTATAGAAAATAATTTGTTTAGCATGAAGGAAAGCTACAACAAATGAACAACAAGTAACTATTCAAACATCTCACAGAAAGCAATCAACTATAAGCTTGAGATCTCTGGTAACACTACTTCAGAATGAACAACAATCGAATACTTAAATCAACCTGATCAATTCGGTAAATATTAACATGCAGATGTAAAACATGGCAAGCTCTAGAATCTAGTTTGAACGGAAAAAGAAAATCATGATAATCAATACTCACAACAATCTGAATAATTCTAATTTCATGAACTAACAGTAATGAACAATTATAAGAATAAGCAGAAATGAATATGACACAATTAAAGCAGTAAATCTCCTATAAATTGGGTCCAAAGTCTCCAAAAGTCACTGCCAAAAGACACTCAAATGCGATTATAGGTAAAACACAATCTTCTTCAATAAACTTGATAATAGAGTTACAACGTCACAATAATGAAAGTACTTTGTGTCCAAAATGAATAGTTACAATCTTAAAACTTCTA
Source organism: Pinus tabuliformis (assembly GCA_031772625.1). Taxonomy (NCBI): domain Eukaryota; kingdom Viridiplantae; phylum Streptophyta; class Pinopsida; order Pinales; family Pinaceae; genus Pinus; species Pinus tabuliformis. The sequence goes on from CM062813.1 coordinate 234,552,074, forward strand.
ACTAGTTGTTCATTTCACCAGATGGCTTTATATAACCTTGGAAAGATAAATGGATAAAAGCGAATCCTCAGGATCAAGAGATCCTGAGGATTTCGCAACTAACAATCTAATTTCATCACATAATAGAATTAATCCTTCTAGTCTTATGCTGTCCTTCGTAATCGAGATGTTGTCCTTTTCCTTTCTTGGTCGCTGTTGTTCTGTTGTTTGAACAACAATCATTCCATTTGTGTTCCTGCATATAAAGATAATAAAAGTTAGTTTTTCATGCCCAGATTTACCCCATTCGTTAATGATTGATTTTATCCATCTTCTGCTTGTTTCTTCTATGTTTATGCCTAAAACAAAGATAAACACATAAAGGCAAATGATTGATTTAATTTATTATGAGGATAAAACATACCTTTTCCATGGCCCAACATACTCCCTTGCTTACCTTTTTGCATGTCCTCATGAAATGAGATGATTGAGGTGTATTTGTGTCAAGGAATAAGAGAGAAAAAATTATTCTTTATATAGCCTAAAACCGTTTTACTGTTTAAGTATTGCAAAAGCCTGGTTTACCTGGTGGTTTGGAAAATTATAATCACTGTAATAACCATCAGGAGGGTACCAAATAATCAGAAATATGTAACGACACCCTATCTAGTCAGAGCCCATGCTTAGGACCATATTGTTGTATCTGTGTAGGTGAGTAGAGGCAACTTTGAAATTTCTAAACCCAAATGGCTCCATGTTCCTCCTTAATTTCCTGAAAGTATTCCTTTCCTGCCTGTATGATGTTTGTATGGAGTGGTCCTAATTGAGCCACAACTCTTGTTCGTTTCATGAACTATTTATGCTGGACAGAAAGGTGTAGGGGTTTTGTGGGTTCTCCCCTAATCCATAGGTCTATACCATATTCCCTTTTTTGAAAAGTGTTATAGGCTTTAGCCCATTTGATCTGATTGGTGGAAAAAGAAAGAAAATCCTAAAATTGAATATCCCCAATGAAGGGGCCGGGATTATTATCTAGTTAGTCCTCCAAGAAAAAATTGTGCATGTATAACTCACATAAAAGGCATTGTACCTGTTCATTTTGTTCCTTGAAACATTTGAAAAAGTCTGGAGTGGTCTTGAATTCCGCTGACTTACTGGTCTTAACGGATTTAACTTTCAGCAAGAGGTATCTTTCTAACAAGAATAGTGCATAATTGGTGGCAGGTGATCGACAAGACAAAGCATTAGATTAGATAGAGAAAATAGTTTCAATTTTCTCCTTAACCTTCTGCAGCTTGGCTTGTGCTTTTTCTACTTTCTTATGCTCATCTTTGAAATTGGCGAAAGTCTCATATTATTGTTATAGATCCATTTGGGCACATCAATCCCATCATCCAGATCAATGTTTTAGGGCTCATAAAACCCTAATTTCAGTTGCTCATGCTCTAAACAAGTCACCCCTTTGAATGCCTCCTTCCTAGACAGTTTCGTGACTTGAATATATCTAGAAATAGCCTCTAGAGGGACCAACGCAAGTAGGCCCATGTAGGGGTGTGCTGAAAAGAATTTAAGTCCATGCCAGGGTGCTTTGCAGAGCACTTAGGCTTCCTTTCACCTGCGCTGGGCGAGAATGAGCGAAATTCACATAGGGTTTGGGGAATATTCTTATCTTTTGGAGTCATCTAGAAGGTTCCCTCACTTATCAACTCCTATGAGCTCAAAAATGGATGAGGTATGAGTTAAGGTGCATCCTATCCTCTCATCCCTTCCTCCATGGAACTAATTCTAAGTATGGAATGCCATTCAATGCCACCATTTATGAAAAAACCTCCTTCATCTTCCTATAAATTGACCACTCATCTAAGTGATCAGGGGTTGGATTATGTTGAATTGTAAGGAGATAATGCTGCTATGAGATTTGGCTTTGAAGCAAGTATTGTAATGCTACAAGTTTGTCATGATTTTGATTTGATGTGGATGGGATCTGAGCTGGAGGAATGGCTTTGAATCAGACACCAATGGTTGTAATTCCTTCTTCTATCTAATAAAGTCTTTGAACCTTTTTTCCCATATGTTTGTATTGTTTCATAATGCTTATATGTGTGAATTGTATCTGATTCCTTTCACTTATATTCAATAGATTGTGTGCTTTGATTGATTCTTTGTTTTCTATTGTGTTTACAGGGTACTTCTCAAGCGTATTAAGTACGTGAAGGAGTGATAGGATTGATACAAGGGAGACGAGAGGAAAGCAAAAATCCAAGTAGGTCTTCTTATCTTCTCATCTTATCTATTGCTTATAGGAAAAGTCTAAAACACTTTAAAATGTTGTTCTAGATACAATTACTTATCTAGGGAATTAGTATTTATCTGTATATACCAGATTCTCCAAAACAAATTGGCGACTCCACTGGGGAAAGATCCTCTTTCCTAGTAGCTTATCCACCTCCTAAGACATCCTTGCAGACCTTATTTGTGTTCATATATTGTAATTCAGCTCTTTACATTGAAAAATTGGTCAAAACTGTGTCAAATTGCCTCTTGAAATGGATTACTATCACCAGTTCAGGCTTGTGAGGGACACAGTGCGCTGCAGAGCACCCCTGGCTTAGGTACAGTGCTTTGAAGTGCATTGTCTCCCACTCTGGGCTGCACTGATCCTCCTAGGATCAATTTCCCACCTTTGGAAAGTGTTTTTTCCAACTTTTCTCTGTTTGTTTGTTTGTTGATTGATCAATGAATGTTATGTCTTAGGAAATAAGTTTCTATTTCCTGGTCTAGCCCAACTTTGATTTTATTGATTAATGTTTCTTAATGTTTTCTTTGTCATTATCGATCAATAGTCATAGTTATAATATAGTCGATTAATCTTTATTCGAAAGAAAGTGTCGTAAAGTCTTCTCTTCCTTCGAATTAGAACTATCGTAAAAGTCTTCGTTCTTATGAAAGATTGATTGATTGTATGCGCATATTTCCTTTTTTTCATATTCACATTAAGGAAATCGAAAAGAAATACATGCATGTTGCATTGAAAATGTTTGTGTGTGTTCATAGGAATAGTGTAGGGAAATTTCATTAGATTGTGCTCTTTGCTCTTTTATCGAAAGAAATCTGATTGCTCTATCCCTAAGTAGCTAGGATTTTCATTGTTAAATTGAATGGAAAGAATGCTTATCATTTTAGTTGCATTCCTAGGAATTTCAGAATACATCATGTGGTGAACTTGAAAGGAAAATTCTTAAGCAAGATCAACTTAAAATTAACATCAATTTACCTAATGGAGCATTGTCATTAACGAGAACATTTAGTGATTCTAGGCTAGAGACGTGTTCCGGCGTCGTAAAGAAAATCAGCTATCGCTAACTTGTCTGCAATACATCCCGAGTGAAATACCTCATTCCACATACGTGAGTATATCATAGCTTGTCCACGTACCTTTGGGTATATAGAGCGGTGTTACAGTACATAAAGTATATGGGAATGCTCTCACTGTGTGGTTTTGCATTAGACAACGCTTACAAGGACTGGGCCTCCATGTACCTTCGGGTATATATGGGACGAAAAATCTAGGTTGCTATCCATCCTTAATTAACCAGGTTGGCTGCCTTGTACACTGTGATACAACGAACACAACATTCGGGGAGATTGCCTGCCCGTACTTCTTGGTTCGCCAGGAGGTATTCTACAATTCACAGTTGCTTTGTAAACCTTTTGCCTAGTATACCACTTTTTGTTTATTTCTTTTTTGATAATAAAATTAATCAACAATCATGGAGGAACATCAACCCTTACCCCGTCGTTCACAAAGAACAGCGAGAAAACTGCCTTTGCCGCTCGAAGCTACACCTATTCGGTCAAAGCGGTCTCGCTTAACTAAGTCTAGTACATCAAGAACTCCTAGTTCTTCATTTGAATTATCTGAATCATCTATTTCAGTAAGTACTGAGACTCTAGTTACTCCAACCATTTCTAGTACATCCGTTTCTAAAGGAGAAGTTTTACAATTACTTAAGGACATTAGCACTGATCCTAGTGAAACAGTAACCGAGGTTGTTCAACAACAAGTTGATTCTCAACTTGAAGTTGCTCAACAAGAAATTACTTCTGAATTTGAATTAGTTCAACCAGAAGTGAATCCAAAACCCATCATAGTTCAAACAGAAGTTACATTTGAACCTGAAGTTGTTTAGGAACCTCTTTCTGAAACTGTTGTTCATTTACCCGGACATTTGGACCTCGAATTTGAACATTCAGAAGTTGTTACTTTACCAGAAGACAATCAACCGATTACCCCTCAGACATCAGTAACTATTGAAAATCAACTTTATCAACACCAGAAATCTTTTACGGACTAGATGGTGAAGTTCTTCCACCATGTTTAATTGCTGTAGAGGAAGAATTGGAAGAAGATTCTACACTTGGAACCCCATTCCACTTTGGTGTTGGGCTTTATATTTACCCTCATACTCCTGATTTACCGCTCCATTTGATCCTGCTTATTTTCAAGTACTCGTCGATTATTTAGGACAACTTTTGGGTCAGTTAACTATGGCTGAACAACTGTCAACATCCCAGACTGTATCATCTGATGCAGCTATGGTAGAATCTTCTATTGCAACCTCTTCGATGTTTTCTACCAGACCTGATTTGCACCTGAGTTGCACCTATATGGTGAATCGTCCGTCCCAGTTAGTTACCAATATTTATCTGGAACCCACTCAGGGGTTGCTTCTACACCATGGTCATCACCCAAGTCCTCAACTAGAATCCTACCTGGTTCTTCTCTAATGGGAACTCAACAGTTTTATCCTTCATATCAATATCAAGCTCGGAAATCCGGTCAACAAAGACCTACGTATCCATTAAATATTGGATTGCCACCATATGGAGAGTAATATGCTTATTCACCATATCCTCCTTATTCCAAAGGACCATCATATGGTAATATCTTGCAGTATTCAGGTCAACCTAGAATTAGAGTTTGTCAATGGCAACCAACAATGCCAGTTCAACCAAGGCTTGTGTATCCAACACAACCAATGCAAACTGTGTCAACTATTCCTGCTACACTTGTTGTTACTACTGTACCACAGTCACAAGTTCAAACTGTTGTATCTCAACTGGTACAAACTGGTCCTTCTACCTCACAACGATAAGTTTCGGGTCAAGAAGTTCAATTTTCTCAGGTTGTTGTACAACAACGACTTGTTTCCGGGGTTCAACAACAACCTCAGGTTAGTATACCCTTATCTAGACTGACACAAGATTACACTAGTATAGTTTATTCACAACCTGGCCAACCTTTCATTGCTGGGCAACAATAACCGTTAAATCAACAACAGTTGTACCAACAACAACAACAGTTGATTCAACAACCGTGGTAGCCTCAATTTCAACAACCCCAATTCCAGCAATTCCAACCCCAATTTGGACTTACCCAACAGGCTCAACCTGGGTTTGGACAATATCAAGCTTACCAAGGTCCTGGTCAACAAGGCTTTGCAGGTTATGGAAAACCACAAATTCAAACTGGTTATCAACAACCACCTTATGTTGGGTTTGTTCAACAACAACCCTACCAAGGTTATCAAATGTAGATGCCCTATGTTGGTATGCAAAGACCTATTGCTCAGGAAATTCCATCATATCCTGGGTATGCTCAACCTGACTTGAATCGACAGTTGCCATTTGTAGCAACTTTAGAATTACCATATTTAAATCGGCTCACTAATGATCCAATCTTATATGCACCTTGGTGGCTGATAATTCCGCATAAGTTACCGTCTGACATTCTGAAATTCAATGGAAATCCTAGAGAAGACCCATCAAATAATGTCATGACCTTTCGTTTGTGTTGTTCATCAAACTCCTTAAATCATGATTTGGTTAGACTCCATCTTTTCCAAAGAACACTTATTGGTCCAACTGCTAAATGGTACATCGAGTTACCAAGAGCTTCTTTTGACAACTTTACGACTTTAGCCACTACATTTCTGACCCACTTCCAGTTACCTATCAGATACGAGACTGGAATGGAACTCCTAACCAACTTTAAACAGACTAATTCTACCCATATATAAGATCATATTCATGAGTGGCAGCATCATCGTCGAATGGTTAAGACATATGTTCCCGATCAGCTTTTGGATGAGTGGTTCATAAAATCCTTGTTGCCATTAATCACCGAGGATGTGGCAAAAGGTAGAGTTGTCACAGAAGAGAAAGTAATTGCTCGTGCCCAATACTTGGATTTGATTTACACATAATCTGGTACGCTCTATGACAAAATTCCCAATGCACCCCGACCAACTTTCACTATTCCTCCTCCTCCACAATCAAGTAAGGACTCTCATGCCAACGATGGTGTGATCGGTTCTTCAAGCACACAAACGACAAGAAGACCATCTGGTCAAAATCTTACCATTACCAATCAAACTACCATTGCATCAAAAAACACCCTTGATTTTGAATTAATGTTGTGTCATCTGACAAGGGTAAAAATCAAATGCAACTAGGAGGCAAGAAAAATGCAAAAAACAAAAAGAAACTAGATAATTCCCCTCAAGAGAAATCATTTGATTCCTCTACTTCGGCAAGGAAGCCTCATTATCCATGTCTAATATATAATGACGAGGATTTTAAAAGAGATTGTCCACACCGCTCAGAGGTCTCTAAACTTTTAAATACTTCAAACACGTCTGCAGTGTTAACTGATCCGTTTCCAAACCCGGAGACACATTTGGTTGCGACATACCATGCTTCCACATCCTAAGTACTCATGTTATCCATCACAAAGCCACAAAATGAAGCTTTGGTGTCAACAAGAAACAAAGATTATGTAAATCCACCGTCATCGTCGAATAATCAGGCCACTGATCAACCTAATCCTTCAACTTCGACCTCATCTAAAAATATTCCACCTATTGTACCAGAATTGACAATAAAACCACCAAAGGGAGTTGTACACAAATAAACATTTAACCCTTGGGATCGAGCAGTTCAGAAGTATAACATAATGGAAGATCTTGCTCAATCACCTTCTGCTATGTTGACACTCGAGGTGTTACAAAATTGTCCCTCCTAGAAATAGGCTTTACTGTCAACAATAGGTGGAGTAGATCGTACAGATTCTAATATTGTGGTTTTTAACCATGTGGGATATACACCACAATTACTAGTGCAGTTAGCTTTCCTAATTCAAGTAAAAGCTCTCAATAAGAATGTTCACTGAACTATTATTGATGAGGGGGAATCTACTTGCATTATGTCAATGAGCTACTAGAAAACACTTGGTTCACTGCCGTTGTCACAATCACCAACCATGTTAAAAGCTTTTGATGGAAGAACATATACTCCTTGTGGGATTTTGAGTAACCTGCAAATTGAACTAGGGGGAAAACATTTACTGTTGAAGTTGACGTAGTTGATAGACCCCTTGATTACAACATTTTATTGGGAAGGCCATGGGTATATGCTATGGCTTCTGTGGTTTCCACGTACTTTCGTACTATTGCATTCCCTCATAAGGGTGGAATCACAGTCATCGATCAATTAGCCTTCTTTGCTAATAGTTCACAGGCTACGGGAAGAATTCCGTTGGTACATGGACCCCCGTTGTCACTTCAAAGTGTTGGAGTAGGTCTCTTTAAAGATCCCTCCCTAATGGGTACTTTTATGCTACCGTCACCATCTGATTTGGTGGAAGTGGAAAGAGTAGAGACTTGCAACATGATTTCCTCCACCTCATTTGATTTAAGGAGGATTACCAACAATTTTGAAGTTGATAGTAATATTGAGGTAATGTCGTTAAGCCCCATTGAATTAGCATAACAATCAATTTTTCGGGCTTGTGTGGCAAACCCAAATCCATATTAACCAATTGTATGGGTAGACCATTCATTAGTATATGGTATTTCTTCGAATCCTTTCTCACGTATACATTCTACAGATGAAGGAATCGTCTAATCAATGATGATAGGAGAAGAACCTTGGGAAGATTGGTTGGCATTATGACACAGGTTTGGCACTATGACACAGGTGTTGTCCTTGATGGAAACTCACTCAGATGACAGATCAATGTTCAGGCTCTCAGAATGAAATAAAAAAGTTATACACAGGTTTCCTTTGACGAAGTCGCGTATACACGCGTGCTTGCCTATCAAAAGTCGCGTATGCATATGCACACACTTTCATACATGGAAAAGCGCATACATGTGGAAAGCTTATTTTTAGGTCCATGGTATTTGGACCTATGGTTTTGGACCTTGGTATTGTGTCTGAAGTATTGAACCCAAGTTTTGGGTCCCTAGTAATGGTTCTCTATGGTTTTGGACCATGGTTTGAGTAAGGCCTAAGACTATAAAAAGGAGGAGATCATTTGGCAAAGATGAGACTCAAGCATTGAATATCTTATGAAGAGCAAGATCTGGGATACTGGTGATCAGTTTATGGTGCACAGCTGAATCTGAATCAAGGAGGAACCTGAGCGCAAGAAGATGGATAAGTTCTATTGATGGGTCAAAACTCAAGACTTGAATAGTAGTATCTTTGTGTGATTTTGATCTGTTATAATTGGCACATGACTTGATCTATAAATTTGATAATCTGGGTATAATTGATGTCTAAATATTTGAAAGAGTGAATTATCTTTTATAGATCTGTACGCAGGTTCAACACATTAGAGGCGCCTATACAAGCCGGTTCAGTAAGTCAAAACAGCGTATACGCTGGTTGGCCTTAATACAATAGCATATGCACACAAGTTTCTGCATATTGAAGTAGCGTATGTCTCATGAAATATGTTTTAACTACTTCTGTTTATTGCTGCAGTGTTCTGGGTTGAGAATTGGTGTCTGGTTACTGTTACTATTTTCTGGGTACATCTTTCATAGAAGTGACTATTTGATTCAGTTTTGTTTGGTGCAAAGGAGAATGGTTGATACAGATATACTTGATGTTATTTATGGATCCAGTCTAAAAATTTATGAAACGTGGTCCCTGGAAGAAAAGAGAAGGTTGTAGCCTTCTGCAGGTAGTAGCCTGCATACTGGTATAAGACTGCACCAGTAGAGAATCATTGTAAAAGAAGTTTCTAATTGAAAGAAGATAGAGCCGAATTGCAACAGGTGGTTTTTCACCCACATTGGGTTTCCACCTTATATCTTTGTGTCCATGTGTGTGATGATCTGTTCTGTTTTACTACTCCTGTTTACTGTTCTTATGATTAATGAAGTCCTGATGCACTGATTAAAGATCAACAATTAATGAATCTTAAGTTTTCTGATATACGTTGGTTTCTTTAGACACAGTAGCGTATATACGCAGTTTCCCATAGCTGAAGTAGCGTATACAAATCTGATTGTGAAATGAAAAATAATTGATTTGATAATACTGATTCACCCCCCCTCTCAGTATTATTTCCAACAATTGGTATCAGAGTAGGTCCTTCAGAAGAAGCTTGATCGCTTGAAGGAAGATCTATCATCATGAGCAACTACGAAAAGGAAGCATCTATCAGGCCACCAATCTTTGATGGAAGCAACTTCATCTATTGGAAGGTAAGAATCATAGCCTATCTTCAATCTCTTGGTACAGAAGTCTGGGATATTGTGGAAACAGGATACACATTTCCATCAGCAACTCCTACAAATACGGCTGGTAAGAAAACAAATGCAAAGGCTGTCAACACTCTATTAGGGAGTCTATCTCAATCAGAATTCGTCAAAGTTATGTAGCTCAAAACCGCAAAAGAAATATGGGACAAGATCATTATGAGCTATGAAGGAGATGATCAGGTAAAATGAACAAAACTTCAAACTCTCAGAATTCAATATGAAAATCTCAGAATGCACAATGATGAAAGTGTGGCTAACTATTTCCTACGTATAGATGAGATTGTTAATTGTATGAAAAACTTGGGTGAAGAAATAAAAGAAGTTGTTTTGGTTGAAAAGGTTCTAAGATCTTTGTCTTCTAAGTTTGAATCAAAAGTTTCTGCCATAGAAGAAAAACAGAATCTACAGAGCATTACCATGTCACAACTGCACGGAATCCTAACTGCTTTCAAAATGAGAAAAGGAGGACCATCAGATAGGAGAGAAGCCTCATTCAAAGCCTCAGGAAAAGGAGATTACATTGAGTCTGGACATATGTCAGAAGGAGAGGAAGAATCAAACTTTGTCAAGAACCTTCAACGGGGTTCTGGAAGATTCAGAGGTAAGCTACCTTTCAAATGTTTTACTTGTGGAAGAGTCGGTCACTATGCTGCCAAGTGTCCTCATAAAGATAAGCTTGACAAAGGTAAGGAACCAGTTAGATGGAGCAGAAAACAAAGTGTAAGTAAGAAGAGCTATTATACACATGAAGGCAGTGATGGCTTTTCAAATAGTGATGAAGATGAACAATGTAATGATTATAGACTTTTGATGGATTTTGAAGATGATGATTTCTTGGATGCTGTAGATGAAGAAGCTCTTTATGAAGAAATTTCTAAACTTAAAATTTGTTTAGAAGAAAAGGATATGATTATAGATACTTTGACATTCCAACTTGCTGAAAGGGAAAAACATAATAAAAAGTTAGAATGTGAAATTGTGGGACTTATAAAAGATATTGAGAAATCAAAAGATCTTAATCTTAGATTTGCTAAAGGATCTGAAACTTTAGATGAGATTATCAAAGTGCAGCGTTCTCCTCTAATTAAGATAGGTCTTGGATATACTGAATAAACGTCTCAAGCATAGAAGCCATCCACCTCCAAAGATTATCTTGATGCAGCAAGGAGAAGTGAATAGGTTGACAATCGACAACAAAAGCATAATGTAGATCACTAGGTAAATCAGGGACAATTTACTTCCAGAATGAATAGAGATCACCAAGTAAATCAAGGGCAATATACTTCAAGGATGAACAGAAGCTACAACAAACCACAGGTAAATCATTCTCAATTTTCTTCAAGAATGGATGTCAATGGAAACTACAATCATTTGTTCGGTAGGTTTGATAATCGCAGGAATTTCTTCAATGGCCAATGTTTCTCTTGTCATAACTTTGGACACAAAGTTGCTCAATGTGTTGCCTACAAGACCATCATGACTAGAGAAGCTCAAAGACAAAGGAGTATGACTGGAATCATGAAAAGGACCTACAATAACTTTTATGCTCTTGAGAATGAAATAGAATGTTCTATTTGTAACAACTTCTGTCATGAAGATTCTGAATGCAGGAGTAGGTTTCGGCAAACAACTCAGAAGGAGCAAGCTTCATTGAGTCCCAAAACATGGAGAAAGAAATAACCGCAACCAAAAAGATGTGGGATAGCCTTATATGAAGAAGGACAGGAAAATCAGTGGTACATCGACAGTGGATGTTCGAAACATATGACAGGTGATAAAGAAAAACTTCAGTCATATAGCGCCTTAGAAAAGGAAAGGAAGGTCTCATTTGGAAATGACACCCCTGCACTCATAAAAGGTAAAGGTTCTGTTCTTTTGACAGAAAAGGTCAAATTTGGAAATGTTATGTATGTTGATGGCTTAAAGCATAATCTATTGAGTGTCAGTCAAATGTGTGATCAAGGAAATGAGTTAATATTTCGATCAAATGGATGTATTGTTCATGAGCTTGGTACAGGAGAAACAATGATCAAAGGCATAAGAACTCCAAATAATTTATACATACTCAAGGGAGGACAACAACAATGCTATTTGAGCAAGAATGATGAACACTGGCTATGGCACAAAATATTGGGGCATCTAAGCTTCTCTCAAATAAGGAAAGCATGCAAATATCAGGCGGTTCGTGATCTCCCTGACATCAGAATTCCAGACAATACAATATGTAAATCATGTCAGTTTGGTAAGCAAATCAGAACTAATTTCCCAGAAAAGGAAGGATCAGCTAGCATGCCACTTGAACTTGTCCATACTGATGTATGTGGTCCATCTAGGAAAAGGTCACCTCGAGGAGAAGAATACTTTATATTTTTCATTGAAGACTTTTCCAGGATGTGTTGGATAGGACTTACGAAGCATAAAGATGAAGCTTTCGAAAAATTCAAAGCATTCAAAGCCTTGGTTGAAAATGAATCAGATAGAAAAATCAAATGCCTCAGGTATGATCGAGGAGGGGAATTTCCCTCGGATGAATTTTTTGATTTTTGTGAAGAACATGGAATAAGAAGGGAATTCTCCACTGCAAGGACTCCTCAGCAAAATGGAGTAGTGGAAAGGATGAACATAACGGTTCAAAAAATGGCTCGTGCTATGCTTGATGAGTCTGGAACTCCTGCAACCTTCTGGGGTCAAGCTGCATTTGCTGCAGTTACTATTCTCAACAAGATAAACATTCGGGTAAACAACACTCAAACTCCTCATGAACTCTGGTATGGTAAGACTCCCGCGGTAAAATACTTCAAAATTTTTGGAAGCAAATGTTACATCAAAAAGACTGATGAAAACCTTGGTAAGTTTGAACCTAGAGAAGATGAAGGCATTCTCTTTGGATGCTCTCCCCACAACAAAAGATATAAGTGTTACAATAAAAGACTTGGAAAAATTGTTGAAAGTATTGATGTAGTGGTTGATGAAGAAGGAAACATTCCTAGGCAAGTAAAATCCGAAGATTTCGAAGATGATGAGGACTATCCTTCAACATCAAATCAAACTTATGATGAAGAAGAAACCCATGAGGCACCAGAAGAACAAATAAGGATAGAAGAAAAGACTCCATCCAGGTACGTTCAGAAGAATCATCGAGAAACTCAAATTTTGGGGCAGAAAGAGGTAGGTGTACAAACAAGAAAAACTATTTCAGAATCTTCAAGCTATCTAGCATTGCTCTCCTCCACTGAACCACAAAATGTAAGAGAAGCATGCAAAGATGAATGCTGGGTCAAGGCCATGAATGAAGAACTTGAGTAGATTGAAAAGAATAACACTTGGGAGTTGGTTCCTGGGCCAAATGATAAGAATGTCATAGGGACAAAATGGATATTCAAAAACAAGCTGAATGAAAATGGAGATGTTATTAGAAACAAGGCCAGACTTGTTTGTAAAGGGTATGCTCAACAAGAAGGTATAGACTTTGAAGAAAATTTTGCACCAGTTGCTAGACTTGAGGCCATAAGAATGTTCCTTGCTCTTTCTAGCTTTCAAAAGTTCAAAGTATTTCAAATGGACGTGAAATCCGCCTTTCTGAATGGAGACTTGGATGAAGAAGTGTATATTGAGCAACCCGATGGGTTTATCCTTGGAAATGATCCAAAACTTGTATGCAGACTCAAAAAGGCTCTTTATGGCCTTAAACAGGCTCCAAGGGCTTGGTATTATCATTTGGATAAGTACCTCCATCAACAAGGTTTTTCAAAAGGATCAGCAGATAGCAATCTATATGTAAAAATTGATAATGATAAATTGCTAATACTTGTTGTGTATGTTGATGATATCATCTTTGGTAGCAATGAAGAAGCCATGAGTAAAAACTTTGCTTTGGTAATGCAGAAAGAATTTGAAATGTCCATGCTTGGTGAGCTGACATATTTTCTTGGTTTACAAGTCCAACAAAATAAAGACGATATTATTTTATCACAAACAAAGTACCTCAAGGAGATCTTGAAGAAATATGGCATGGAAGATTGAAAACTAGTATGTACCCCTATGGTCACAGGATGCAGCCTCAACGCCAATGATGATTCAACAGCAGTACATCAACCAACCTATAGATCCATGATTGGTAGTCTGCTCTATTTGATAGGTACCCGACCAGACATCGTGCATGCAGTGGGAATAGTTGGAAGATTCCAGGCAAATCCGAAAGAATCACACCTTCAGGCAGTTAAAAGAATCTTCAAATATCTTCAAGGGACACAAAACTATGGCTTATGGTATCCTAGAGATATAGATCTCACACTTCATGCATATAAAGATGCAGATTGGGCAGGAAGCGTGGATGACAGAAAAAGCACTAGTGGTGGTGCATTCTTTATGGGGTCCAGATTAGTCTCTTGGTTCAGCAAGAAGCAAAGTTCAATTGCTTTATCTACAGCTGAAGCGGAATATGTCGCTGCTACATCTTGCTGCACACAACTCCTTTGGATGATGCAAATTTTACAAGATTTTCAAATCACTTGTACTCCACCTATCTCTATTTTATGTGATAATACAAGTGCAATCAACATTTCAAAAAATCCAGTCATGCATTCAAAGACCAAGCACATACCTATCAAATATCATTTTCTCCAAGAACAAGTGCTTGAACAAAAGGTCAAATTGGAGTATGTTCCCTCCAAGGAACAGGTTGCTGATATACTCACCAAACCACTGCCCAGGGAGACATTTGAATACCTCAAACAGAAGCTGGGAGTAGTTGATGCATCATCTTACTGTTGAAACTTGTCTGTTTCAGAGAAAAGTGGTTGTACGCGAGTTTAATGAGGAGAATCTGCGTACATACACTGGTTTATGTGGATACAGTCGTGTATATGTTGGTTTGAAGAAAAACAGTGGGCCAGGCTCAAGATGAAAGGAGTCTGATATGGGTCTGACAGAGACCATCTGGCACAGGTTCAGGGGGAGCATATATGTTCTTCTAATAATGCATTGTTGGCATTATCCTAGAAGATCTTGGTTCAAGATCATAGTGTTTTGGTTTCAGGGGGAATAGGTGCAGAAGGAGAACATGGTTGCTAGTTTGAATGATGATTGACAAATGATGCTGATGATAGTTGTTGATAGCTATCATAGTTTGGTTGTAGATATTTCATCTCTATGTCATGTATTTCTTTTCTTATCAAGGTCATGTAATAACCTATTTTGGTGTCACCACTATGCCTGGGATGGATAATGTAATGTTCTTGTTTTATCTTGTGTAAACTTTTGGTGTATCCCCACTTGGTTGGGTGAATAAGTCAATCCCCACTTGGTTGGGAGATGGATGTATGTATGAGTCTTTGGTGGTAGGAAGGTCATTTATGATGTATAAAGTTATGTATCTTCTTGTAGAACATCTTCTTGGAGACCATGCCTACAGTCAGGGGGAGCATGGACAACACAACAGAGCTGAAATTTCAGCATGAACTCAGGGGGAGCATAACCCTTTGCCCTTGATGTCAAAGGGGGAGAATGACTTTGAGTGACTTGGGGTTGCCATGAAGTCCAAAGGGGGAGATTATTGGCATTATGACACAGGTTTGGCACTATGACACAGGTGTTGTCCTTGATGGCAACTCACTCAGATGGTAGATCACTATTCAGGCTCTTAGAATGAAAGAAAGAAAGGTATACGCATGTTTCCTTTGACAAAGTCGTGTATACGCACGGGATTGCCTATCAAAAATCGCGTATGCGTATGCACGCACTTTCATGCACAGAAAAGCGCGTACATGTGGGAAAGCTTATTTTTAGGTCCATGGTATTTGGACCTATGGTTTTGGACCTTGGTATTGCATCCGAAGTATTGAACCCAGGTTTTGGGTCCCTAGTATTGGTTCTCTATGGTTTTGGACCATGGTTTGAGTAAGGCCTAAGACTATAAAAAGGAGGAGATCATTTGGCAAAGATGAGATTCAAGCATTGAATATCTTATGAAGAGCAAGATTTGGAATACTGGTGATCGGTTTATGGTGCATAGTTGAATCTGAATCAAGGAGGAACCTGAGCGCAAGAAGATGGATAAGTTCTATTGATGGTCCAAAACTCAAGACTTGAATAGTAGTATCTTTGAGTGATTTTGATCTGTTATATTTGGCGCATGACTTGATCTATAAATATGATAATCTAGGTATAACTGATGTCTGAATATTTGAAAGAGTGAATTATCTTTTATAGATTTGTCCGCAGGTTCGACACATCAGAGGCGCCTATACACGCCGGTTCAGTAAGTCAAAACAGCGTATACGCTGGTTGGACTTAATATAGCAGCATATGCACACAAGTTTCTGCATATTGAAGTAGCGTATGTCTCATGAAATATGTTTTAGCTACTTCTGTTTATTGCTGCAGTGTTATGGGTTCAGAATTGGTGTCTGGTTACTGTTACTATTTTCTGGGTACAACTTTCAGAGAAGTGACTATTTGATTCAGTTTTGTTTGGTGCAAAGGAGATTGGTTGATACAGATATACTTGATGTTATTCGTGGATCCAGTCTGAAATTTATGAAACGTGGTCCCTGGAAGAAAAGAGAAGGTTGTAGCCTTCTGTAGGTAACAACCTGTGTACTGGTATAAGACTGCACCAGTAGAGAATCATTGTAAAAGAAGTTTCTAATTGAAAGAAGATAGAGACGAATTGCAGCAGGTGGTTTTTCACCCACATTGGGTTTCCACCTTATATCTTTGTGTCCATGTGTGTGATGATCTGTTCTGTTTTACTGCTCCTGTTTACTGTTCTTATGATTAATGAAGTCCTGATGCATTGATTAAAGATCAACAATTAATGAATCTTAAGTTTTCTGATAGACGTTGGTTTCTTTACACACAATAGCGTATATACGTAGTTTCCCATAGCTGAAGTAGCGTATACAATTCTGATTGTGAAATGAAAAATAATTGATTTGATAATACTGATTCACCCCCCCTCTCAGTATTATTTCCAACAAGATTATCATGATTGTTCCCATCTTCCAAATGACATTGAAGATTATTCAAATGAACTAAACCACCTTTTAGTTGTTGATTTCCTATTGAATTCAGTTTCCATAGACACAGTAGAATCTGAGCGAAACTTGTCAAATATTGAAGAAACGATTTCTATTAATATTTCGACCAAGCCTAATATTGTAGAGAACATTCATGTCAGAAAATCTTGTTCTCCATCGAAACTCGATGGTTACCGTACTCTCTTTCGTGAATTTAGAGATATCTTTGCATGGTATTACAAGGGATGCCGGGCATTGAAACTAGTTTTGTTGAACACAAAATCAAAATGTACCCTGATGTCAAGCCTGTTTGAGAGCGGCTTCAACCTATTCATCCAAAGAAAGCCGCTGCAATTAAAGAAGAAGTTGAAAAACTTTTGCGGGCTGGTTTCATTTACCCTGTACCTCTTACTGACTGGGTTTCCAACCTTGTTCCTGTCATGAAGAAACAAGGGACAATTCGAGTGTGCATCGATTATAGGGATGTAAATCAGGCATGTCCAAAGGACAATTATCCTACTCCTTTTATCGACCAGATTATTGACGAATGTGCCAGATGCGAAATATTCTCATTTATGGATGGATTTTCTGGCTACAATAAAATCAATATCCGCCCACAGGACCAATCGAAAAAAACATTTATTTGTCCATGCGGCACATTTGCCTATAGGAAACTCCCATTCGGTTTGAATAATTTTGGAGCCACATTTCAGAGGGCAATGAATTATGCCTTCCATGACATCAAGCACATTGGTCAACCTTACCTTGACGATTTACCTGTTCATTCACAAAAGCAGACTGATCACCCGCAACATTTGAGAGCAATATTTTTACGGTGCCGACACTATAAGATACGACTTAATCCACACAAATGTGTGTTTTTTATTGGTTCTAGTTGATTACTCAGATTTGTAGTGTCTAGAGAGGGGATTCAACTCGATTCATTAAAGGTTCAGACAATTCTGGATTTACCTCCACCCTCAAGTCTTTTACAGTTACAGAGACTCCAAGGGAAAGCAAAATTTCTGAGGAGGTTCATTCCTAATTACGCTGAAATGGATAAAGGTCTTACACTTCTTTTGAAAAAGGAGATACCCTTCCATTTGGATCAGATTGCACAAGCTTCCTTTGATGCTCTTAAAGATACCTTGATTAGAGATTCATTAATGTATTCTCCAAATTACCAAAACTAATGTTACTTGTATCTTGTTGCTGTAGATACAAACATTGGCGCGCTTTTAGTCCAGGAACAAAATGGGATTGAAAATTTGATTTATTACTTGAGCCGTAATCTCAACGATATAGAAAGTAAGTACTCTTATGTCGAAAAACTAGCTTTGGCAACTGTGGAAGATGTTCAAATATTTTGCCATTACATCCTGCTATAAAAAACAACTGTCATTTCAGATTGCAACCCTATGACATACATTTTGTCACGTCAATTGCTGGGGGTCAAATACTCAAAATGGATAGTTATTTTACAGGAGTTTTATTTGGAATTCATCAAGTCCAAATCAAAGAAATCTCTAGTTTTCGCAGAGTTACTTTGCAACCTTCCCTCGACCTCCATTGATTCAACATCTGAACCATCGATTTTGGATGAGTCTCTGTTTCTAATATCATCATCTGACGCGTGGTATGGAGATATACTGATCTATCTCCAGACCCAAACTTTTTGGCCTGATACCTCTTGCTCGCAACAACGACGTATTTGTTACCAAGCCAAAGATTATCTGATCGTTGGCAACACTCTTTACCGTCGTGGTATCAGTACTATTTTAGGGAGGTGCCTCACACATGAGGAAGCCGAGAAAGCATTGAATGATTTCCATTCAGGTGCCTACGATGGAAACTTATCTGGATATGCAACCGCACAAAGAATTATCTGTGTTGGTTACTTGTGGCCAACTATATTCAAATATTGTATTATTGTTGTCAGAAGTTATCACACATGCCAGAAATATGACCAAAAAACCAGATTACCACCTGCACCATTTCATCCAGTCATTGTTGTTGGCCCATTCTCCAAATGGGGCATTGACTTTATGACATGTAACCCCACCTCGGCTGGGGGGCATGGGTATATTATAGTCGTCGTTGACTATTTTACCAAATGGGCCAAGGCGATGCCAACATTGAACAACAGTGGTGAAACAACTACTCTTTTCTTTTTTAACCATGTGGTTTCCCGGTTTGGTGTACCACAAGCCATAGCTAGAGATCATGGGTCACATTTTCGCAATCACATGATGGTTGAGTTGACTGCTAAGTTAGGATTTTCACATGATAGTTCTACCCCTTATTACTCGCAAGCAAATGGATAAGTTGAGGCCATCAACAAAGTCCTGAAGTGGATGTTGCAGAGAATGATAGGGGTTCATAAGAGAAACTAGCACTTAATCATGTACTCTGCCTTGTGGGCATATTGAACCTCAGTGAGAAATGCAACTGGATTCACACCCTTTCAATTGGTGTATGGTTTGGAAGCAATATTACCGATACAATGTGAAATTTCATCGCTCAAACTTGCGATTGACCTGTTACCCGACACTTCTAAAGAAGAAGCACGTTTCTTGGAATTAATCCATCTAGATGAAACCCGTCGTGATGTCGCATTGGCTAATGAAGTGCATAAGAAACGTATTAAGGCGCAATATGATAGAAATGTCAAGCCTCATATCTTCTCAGAAGGAGACCTGGTCTTGCTTTACGATCAAGAAGCTGATAAACTTGGAGTAGGGAAATTCGAACCAATGTGGATGGGTCCTTATATTCTCAAGCATTTTCTGGAAAAAGGTGCCTACGAGTTAGTAGATTATGATGGGATTCCATTGTCGCAGCCCCGAAACAGGCTGTATCTCAAATGTTACTATGCTTGATTAAGTGTAGTAAAACTCACTGTATATATGCTTTCATTGCATGTGTGTGTGTATCTTTTAGAGACTTTTATCTGGTTAGTAATCCGCTTTGCATTTGTTGCAGATGTTAGAGTCTTCAAAAGATTTTGTTGGTTATGACGATGGTGCTAGTTGTAGTATGCACAACTTGTCTTCTGCAGCATGGGCTATTTTCGCTCCAAGTGGCGAGTTAGTGAATTTCAAAGGGATTTGTATAGGTCGATCGACAAACAACATCATTAAGTATAGTGCATTGATTGAACTACTCTCTGATGCCATTTCACTTGGCATTCGCCGAATCATCATTAGGCTGGACTCGCAACTCGTTGTACTACAACTAACAAACATTTATACTCTCCGAAATCCAAATTTTTTTCGTATGTTCCTTAAAGTTCGTATTTTGGAAAGACATTTTGAACACATTCAATATCAACATATTTCCAGAAGTCTTAACACATTAACTGATTCTCTAGCAAATTATGTGTTAAATAGACATTTGCGACACATGTAAAAGTAATATTTTCAATTCACATCATCAGTTGAATAGTATTTCATATAACTGTAGAAAACTCTGAAAGAAAAATAGATAGTTGTTCTAAAAGTTTTTACAAAATTTGTGTCCAAGACACGTTTGTTCATCTGACCAAAAAACTCAAAATGCATGCAAAACATCCTAAGTAGATCTAGTGGTGCTCATGGTAACAGGTCACAACCTATGCTATCATGCGCAAAAGCCTCACCCAGTGGCTAAGAACACCAATAGTGTGGCGCTTCAGCGTCATAGGTAACTCCTCGCTCCGGACATTCGGACTACCAAGGGTTAATCCTTCTATGTGATCCTGCAACTCTGCCAAGGTCTCGACCAAATCCAAGCTTTGGAGAACTACTCTCTCGATGTTTCTTCGTGCTAGCCCACCTGCAACCTGTTGGTGGCCCACAGGTCGAACAGTTCCCACATCTGCATGCATAAGAGTAATTTTAGTTTAGTCTTGGAAACAATAAAAACACAAAAAACATGTAGAAACTTTAAAAATCAAAAAACACTTTGGTCAAACAACTTACCCATAGCACCCCATTGTGCTCCAACTGGTAGAATCAAATCTGGATCTCCACAGAAATCCATCCCTGAGTATGGATGCTCCTCGATGACAAGATGTTATTGCTAGAGCCAACTGAAGAATGCAGTGGAAAAAATGATTGTTGACTGACCCGCATGTCGGGCCATCAATTCAACTGACCTATGCATACGTGGATCTCTAGGACCAGCTACACCTAGTGATACATGTTGTGGTTGCATCAATGGGATTCTCTCTAAGGTAAAAGTGATTATGATCGAACCATAGAATAAATTCTTCGTCTTACCACTTTTTACCTTAGTCAGTTGTTCTTTCAGTGAAGAAAGCACAGCCTCGCACCAGTTGAAAACTTTTGGATCTAGAAACTCCAGTGCATACTACATATAAGATCTATTCGCCAGATGTAGTGTCACACTACCAACTTATTTTGCGATTATGAAGAGGATCATTCACAAAGGCAAATCACCTACATCCTTGATGTTTATTTTCCCATCCTTACTAGGCTGTGTACCTAGCCGACAAAACTGTCTAATATAGTCTCTCATTGATTCACCTCCACGGGAAAATCCAGAAAGTGAGATGGGGGCACCTCACTTCGATAGTCCGGTAAGAAAGTAAATATCATCAATGATAATAGGGACCATCTTGTCCCTAATGTGAAAAGTCTGATCTTTCGGATCACCTGCATGAACAAGGAACTGCAGTAGTTCTATTTGTTGCCTCATTCTGGGCAACTTAAAGTATTTTAGTAACCCGCAGTCTTTGACGGCCTCAACTGTACCCAAATTGTTTAGGGCAATCATGTCTTGTTCTTCATGCTCTCTTTCTCGCCATGTAATCGACATTTTGATCCGATGAAAGCATGAAACACAATCATAATCTTAATTAGGATCCTTTCCATGCAAAAAATAGGACGAATTTTGGAGCAAACAACTAAGTCAAACTTGGGAAATTCGCCCAGCACAGCCCATGCACAGAGACAGTGCGTTGTAGAGCATGCAACCTTCTATTTGGGTGCTCTTTAGTGCATTTTTCGATGTGAAAGCCTGCATTGATACCAGTGAAAAAAAATGAAACCCCACGGGCCCCAAAAAAACCCTAAAACTTGCATGAAATGAAAAAAATGACTTGAAAAGAAAGTAGAGAGGTTTAGTTCCTACCTAGTCCAGACGTCTCAAGAAATGGTCAGTAGAATCTCTCGCAATCAGCTGGTCAAGGTCGAGGTAAAAACTAGCTCAAAGCACAAAACTGAATGGTAAGTTACAAATGGTAAAAATTTCATGGTAAAAACTTGTTTCATGTTTATTTCATGTTCATTAATCGAGTAAACATTAGCATTTACCTATTTTTGCTTGTGAAACAGATATTTTTATCCATTTGGTGATGTTTTGAGCAGGTTTTGCAACTGACTTACAGAATTCAACGTGCTCGATTGTAAATTGTACCTTTGACCACAAAGCACACTTTTATCTCTTTTTCCAGCACTGTTAAAAATGAAAAAGGAGCCCCCTTGGAGTCCTCTTTAAGCTCTCTTAGATTCTCTAAACATGAAAATATTGCCGAGCATTTGTCCTTTCCAGCTCGTTAACAGTTTGGAAACGATATCTCTCTTGTATTATTTTACGCTTTTTTGGGCTTGAGAGATTAATCTAGGAAAAGAAACTTGTGGAGATTTCTTTTGTCCCTTTTCAAACTCTCTAAACATGAAAATGACCGAGTTATATTTGTCATTAAACTCGTTAAAACATCAAATAACGGCAAATTTTTCCATCTAGACAAAACCGAGTTTCACCTTCGCTAGACTCGTTAAAACATCAAATAGCGATGGATTCGCCAGAAGGGTGAAATTATACGACAAGAATATGTTATCCTCCTCAAGCTTGATAAAAATAAAGAAACCCTCTGACCCTCCAAATTATCAGCAAATGGCAAAGTTTCAGCATGGCCGGAACTACCAATAGAGGCAGACTAGTTAAGTGCATGATTTTTCCCTTCAGAGTTTCCAGATAGCTCCCTTTCCTCACAAAATGTCCCCATATTCTCCAAAACTTGGGCCACTCCTTCCTCATATTCCTGCAAAAAGTCATCTTGTGGACTTGGAGAGGGCTTGTGAGATGGCCCTGCTTCTTCTATTGTAATTGGGATGTTCTACTGTGATTTGATACTCACAAATTGACTATGCTCCATTGGGCCCGAGGTCAAAGATGGATTCCTTCTTTTTATTTTCCTTTTTGGACCTGTTACTCTTACCCCCCACTATTTGATCTCTGGGTTTTCTTTAGGTGGGGTCAAAGCAAGATTTACAAGGTTATCCCAGGTCAATTGTTGTTGGGCCAGTCCATGAATGATGATTAATTTAATTAGCCCATGATGGCTGATGAAAAAATGTGGGTCCTTAGCCTTTCTGACCCGACTAGCAACATCATGCAATAAAGAATTTAAATAAAATGGAAAATTAACTGTAATTTTCTGCTTCAGAATAGCTAACAGTTTGATTTGTCTAGGTTTTACCACGTCCTGACGTCTGTCACAAGTGATATACCTCTAAACAATGGCCGCCAATTCTTGACATGGCTGCCTTAAAGCGATAGGGTGAATCCATTTTCCTTTGCGTACTGATGGTTCATTTGGGTCTTGGAATACTACCACTGCGTCCTACAGAAGAACATTCTTATCTATCCATCTTGTTCCTTCTGTTGGAACTCCATAGACTTCAGCTATAACTGCTTCAGAAATTGTTAAGTTTTTTCCCTTCACCGTCATGCATCCATTCTGTAGATTCTCCAAAAATTCAAGTGTTATTTCCTCATGGAATCCCTATAATTTGGTCAGGTATTGAAGCCAGCTGGCGCACTCAATAATTTCACGAGCCTGTTCTAATACTCAGAGCACTGTAGGTTCATTACGGATGGATTTTCCTCCCATGGTTGTTGTTTCACAGTAATCGTTTCACTTTCAATTTTGCATGCACTCTTCTCACAATTTCAGAGTTTGGAACAACACCATAAACGTTAAAGCTATTAATAGAGCAGTGACGTTGTTTTAGAGTTAATATCAAAGGAAATTATGTTATTTGTCTCATCAACAGTATTTTGCGCAGCTTCATAATTAATTCGCATGATATCCATAATGCTTACCTTCCCCCCTTTAATCAGAAAACAGTTTGATAATTATTATACATGCACATTCATATTGCAGTCCTTCGCCCCTCCAATCAGAAAGCAGTTTAATAATCATCACACATGCTAGCCATAACACAGACTGTCCCCCCTCCAATCAGAAAATGGCGTCCACGCCCAGAAAGCATGGGAAAAAGGGAAAGGGTGTCGAGAAGTCATATATGCAACCGGACAATCAATCAAAGCAGCGTAATATGACAAAAATATTCAGAGCACTACAGGTCAAAATATTTGAAATGCCCGTAAAAGGAATAAAACAGAGATTATATCATTATGTGAAGAGATATTTACCTTAGGTGGAAAAGGTGATGACACATAACCGACGATAAATGTTAATGACTGTTGGTATCGATTGATCGAACAATAATGATATAATGCATATAAAGATATAGTTTACCATGCATGTTGGTTAATTTAGTTATAAATGTTGTTCAAATGGTAAATTCACCTTTAGAAATGAATCAATACGGGATAATAGGATAAGGAATATTTGGCAATGTAGCATAGCACTTCAATACCACAAGCAGAGCCACTACTGCCAGCATGCATTCATAGCCTTGACAGGGTTGCTTTTTAACCCCAAAAATGATCTAGAGTCCTCCTTTCAGTATTTAGATGATGTTCCTTTTCATTGATATAAAGAGACCACTATTCTAGCATGGTAACCAGATGATCATAGTGCCATTCAACAAGATATAAAAAATGATCAGGCCAGCTCGTGATGAGACCTCCTGTCCTTCTGACAATTTTAACTATCAAGAAGGTCATTACCCTGGTGTGGTGGTCATAATGGAATGTCACTTGTTACATCCTTATGATCATGGTAGGATGGCTCGTGATGAGACCCCCTATCCTCTTTAAGAATATGTGTGTTGCATTTTCATATTTTCATATTTTTATTGTAAAGGGAGGGAGGCTCATTTACTCCTTAAGAGTCAGCGATGGTGTGAGAAGTAAAAAAAATGCCAATGAAAATTATGATTTTATCCCTATATCATCATACCAAAGGGAATTATCAATTGAAAGTGTGAAAGATAAACCAGCATGGTATTAAGATAGTAAATCATTTTATGATGTGTCCAAAGGGAAGATATTCAACCAAGCATTATATAGATGAACCAGGACAATTTCAGAATAAGGATGACCATCAAAGGTTTTATAATTCATAATGGTGTTAATATTACTGCTTTTATTTTATTTTAGGTACACACTCCAAATCCAATCACATGGTTTTACTAAGAAAACATGGAAGAAGAAAAATGGCAAAAAGAATGACCGATGATGGAACAACAAAAAGAAATCAGAACTGTTCATTCTACCAAACAACAACTGTTCAATTGATTGAAACACAAACAAAAAAAAATAAATCGGTGTTGTTCAATTGATTAAACAACAAAACACACAAGAAGAAATCGATGTTGTTCAATTGATTGAACAACAAAATACACAAAAAGAAATTGGTGTTGTTCAATTGATTGAACAATAGTTGTTCAATTGATTAAACAACAAAACACAAAAAAAGAAATCGATGTTATTCAATGGATTGAACAACAACTGTTCAATTGATTGAACAACAAAACACATAAAAAGAATTCGATGTTGTTCAATGGATTGAATAGCAGTTGTTCAATTGATTGAACAACAAAACACACAAAAAGAAATCGGTGTTGTTGAATTGATTGAGCAACAAAACACACAAAAAGGAAATCAGTGTTGTTCAATGGATTGAACAGAAGTTGTTCAATTGATTGAACAACAAAACACACAAAAAGAAAATCGATGTTGTTCAATGGATTGAACAACAAATGTTCAATTGATTGAACAACAAAACACACAAAAAGAAAAAAATGGAGTTGTTCAATTGATTGAACATCAATTAGTAAACACACCAAAACAAGAGAAATCCTCGTATTTACATAGTGATGCCTAAACTAAATTGCAACTAATCATAAAAATAATATATACATTATTTACATCTGAAGAAAGATAAATTTTTATGAAAGTAAAGTTGTCGGGTCATCACTCCCTGCAGCTAAAATTTACATAGTAGGATCATCACGTACTTGTTGGTAAAAAAACTCTTTGGTGAGTGGTTTATGATAAAGGCACACCTGATGTCCATTCACCCTGAAAGAATGGCCAGACTCATCGATGGTAGTTAGAGTGAGAGTGCCATTGTTGTGTACCTCTTGAATTTCATAAGGGCCAAGCCACCTTGTCTGTAACTTGCCCGGAAAGTCTAGGAATATGGAATCATAGAGGAGCGCCCAGTCCCCTTTCTAAAACGTCTTCTTTTTAATAAGATTGTCGTGCCACTTTTCCCTTTGTTGATGAAAAATTACGGTGCGTTGGAGAGCAAGTAGTTGAGCTTCATCTAATAATTCATTTATTTGTTGAAGTCATTTTTGGGTCTCTATCAAATCCAATCCCACTTCCTAGACTGTTCTAAGAGTCTTTATTTCAAACCCAATAGGAAATATAGGTGCTTTGCCAAATACAAGTTAGTACGGAGAATATCCAGTAGTATTTCTCCAAGTTGTGTGATAGGCCCACAAGGCCTCTGGAAGTCTAGCAGCCCAGTCCCGTCGATGTGTCAAAACTGTCTTAGTCAAAATTTCTTCAATGATCTTATTGGTGCTTTCAACCTGCCTGTTCGCCTATGGGTGATACGGGGAAGTGACTTTATGTGGGATGTGGTGGTTCTGTATAGTGGCTATAATCTTATGTCCTACAAATTACCCTCCTCCATCTTTTATCACTTCCCTACGTAAACCATACCGCACAAATAACCCAAAAATGAAATTGATTACGGCTTCTTCTGTCGCTCTTGGCAAATCTACTGTTTCTACCCACTTCGTTACATAGTCTATAGCAACCAATATGTAGGCCTTTTGGTTTGATGGCGGATGAAATGGGCCAACAAAACCCAATGCCCTTCGCTCTAGAGGTTCTATTAGCAATTGGGGCTACAACGACATTTCGTCAGATTGACTAGTACGACCCATCCTTTGGAAGCTATCACAAGCCTAGACATATTTCTTAGCGTCTTTAAAAATAGTTGGCCAATAATAGCCCATCTGGAGTACCTTATGCCCCGTTCTACAATTTGCGAAGTGTCCTTCGCAAGGCTCATCATGTCAAGCCTTCAAGATGTCGTAAATTTCATCTTCATGAATGCATATACGTATGCAAATATCAGACCCTATATGAAAAAGGTATCTGCCAATCCAAGAAAATTGGGTGCTGCGCTGGACAATCTATTTCCTTTCCCTTGTTGTCAAGTGTTTGAGTAGCTTTCCTACCGCTAGATAGTTTGCCACATCTGCATACCATGGCATTTTGAATGTTACGAAAAAAAAAATGTTCATTTTGAAATTGATCATCTACTGCCAATGGATCATTTATCTTTGGAACCTGAGACAGAAATATGCGACTGGGTTTTCTTTCTCTGGACAGTCTTTAATGGTGATATCAAACTCCTGCAAAAGTAACAACCAATGAGTCACTTGACCATTTGTAATGGGTTTGTTAGCTAAGTATCTAATGGTGGAATGATCAGTATACAAAAAAACTTGATAGCTAGTTATATAATGTCTAAATTTGTTTATGGCATAAATGACAGCTAAGAATTCCTTTTCTGTTACTGTATAATTAAGTTTAGCAGCAGTAAGATTTTTGCTGATATAATAAATAGCATAAGGCTTTCTGTCCTCCTCTTGGCCGAGGACAATGCCTATTGCTACATCTGACACATCTGTAGAGATGTGAAAGGGAAGCTCCCAGTTAGGTCCACACAATACTGGTGCCGTCGAAACTAATTTCTTCAAATCTGTAAAAGTTGTGTCACATTTATCAGACCACTTAAAGTCAACATTTCCTGTTAAAGCATACAAAGGTGTAACAATTTGTAATTTTTTTTTGATAAACCTATGATAATAACCTACGTATCGAAGTAAGCTACATACCTCCGTCTAAGTAAAGGGTGTAGGAAGTAGGCGAATTACCTGTATCTTTGCTGCATCTACTTGTATCCCAGCTGCAGAAATGTAGTGTCCTAGGATTATGCCTTCTTTCATCATCATGTGACATTTGAAATTACTTAAACACAACCTGGTGGTGATGCATCATTCCAAAACCTTCTCTAATGTCTATATCACTTGATCAAAGTCATCCCCATACAGGGTAAATTCATCGATGTAAACTTCAAGTCCTTCATTTATCAGATCAGCGAAAATACTGAATATGGCCCTCTGAAATGTAGTTGGGGCATTGCATAAGGAAAACGGTAACACTCTGTAAGCGAATGTACCCAACGGGTAGGAAAAGGTGGTTTTGTCTTCGTCTTCAGGAGCAATTTGGACCTGATTGTAGCCATTGAAGCCATCCAGAAAGGAAAATAATTGTTTTACTTGATCAATAAATGGAAGAGGGAAGTGATCTTTCTGTGTGGCCTTGTTTAATTCCTGATAATCCACACAGATGCGCCACTTCCCATTTTTCTTGGGAACAACTACCAGCGGAGAGACCCACTTGCTATCCGAAATGGGATAAATGAAATTCACATCTAGCAACTTCTGTAGCTCTTCTTTTACAATATCTTTGAGATGCGGATTCAATCTCCACTAAGGTTGCCAGATAGGATGAGCATCCTTTTCAGTGTAGATATGATGTGTACATAACTGTGGGTCTATGCCCTTCATGTCTGGATAATCCCAAGAAAAATCCCCTTTATATTTTTGCAGAACTTGTATGAGCTTTTGTTGTTGGTCACTGTCTAGACTATCATTAATGTTTAAAATCTTGCCTGGTTCAATTTCAACAGGCTTGCTGTTATGAATGATAGTTGTTTGAATATGTTGATCATTAGTATCTTTCAAAGGGTCTTCCAAGGCTTCATTGTCAAGAATTTCTTTTAAAATTTTACATTTTACATTATTCGTAGTGGCTGGATGATTGATAAAGTTATTGATTACATCATCTTCAGTCTGATTCTTGAACTCAAGCGCCTCTGCTATTGTAAGCGGTGAACGAATGCTTTCTTCTAGGTATGAGGGTGGTTGTTTATGTATTTTTACAATGGGTAGACTTGGTTTGGCAGGAGGATATAAAACAATATTTTTTATAGCATCCCCCTTAGCAATGGTCATGCTTCCCTCTTGGCAACCTATGTAAGCATCAGTTGTTGCCAGCCATGGTTGGCCCAAAATTAAAGGGTGCCCATCTAATCGAATTTTTGGGTTTATGACGAGAAAATCTACTGGGTACTCCCATGAATCAACAAAAACTGTAATATCCTGTAAATTTCCCTTTGGTCTTACCACCAAATGATCAACAAGTTCTAGCAGGGTGGTGGTTGGTTCCAGAGCTATGATACCAAGTGTCTTATAGGTTTCTATTGTTAAGATGTTAATGGTTGCACCCAAGTCAACTAATGTGTTTGGAAAGGAGCGGCCATATATTTGGATTGTAACTATGGGATTCCCAGGATCTTCATATTTTATCGGTGTTTCCCCGCCCAAGAGAAAATCAGACAAGGTCCCTACAACATGAATAGTGGGTGGAGATTTTGCTTTCCTCACAGGTTTTTTCACACAAAGTTCTTTAATTATTTTAGCATAAATAGGAATATCTTGGATGGCCTAGAGGAGAGGAATTTTAATGCAAAGTTTTTTCAGTTCCCCTATGAGATCAAACTTTGGATAAACAATTGGTTTAGGTATTGTTAATCTTTCAAGGAATGAGGGAGAAGTAACTATGAGTTTTTCGAGATCCTTATGCTCAACTATACCTTATCCTTTTTTTATTTCTGTGTCAGTCACAGTCAATGGTGTATGTAGAAGTTGGGTTTCCAACTTAATTGGTGGATGGTCTCTGTCTTCCTCAGGAGTGGTAATGCATCCTGACCTCAGTCTAAGTTCATTGCATTCTTTTTGTTTAGTCTCATAGTTTGAGTTTTCAACAATTTGTTTCAGCGGAACCGACCTGCTATTTGGGTTTGGATTCGGTTGAGCTGGTAGTTGGGGACGCAGAAGGGGCTGAGGATTTTGTTGTAATGGATATGGGGCTGATAATGTAGGTTGAGGTTGAGGACCTATCCCCATAGGTGTATTAGTTATCCCTAAAGGTCACTGCCAATTCGGAGACCAGTTCGAATTTTGTGAAGTAGAGGCAGGCCACTGGGATGGGTATGGATTACCTTGCCAAAAAGGAGTAAAAGGATAATTTGGCCAACCATTACCCAGAAAGGACTGAGTTGGCCAAGGTGACATAGGAAATGGTTGGGATTGCCAATTCGAGAAAGGTGATTGACCTTGCCATGCTGCTCCAGAATTCTGTTGCTGATTAAATGACGAAGAAGGAAAGAACTGAGATGTGTCTTGTGACATACCTGTGGGTTGGCCTTGCCATTATCGATGCTGGTTCATTAAGTATACAGGTTTTGTCTCTTCTTTTGCTTCTTTAAAAAGTTATTTCAGCCTCAGAAGTGATGGACACTGCTTAGTGGCATGTTCCTTGGTGCAGATAGCGCATGTTTGGACCATGTCCAATGGACACT
Organism: Pinus tabuliformis; assembly: GCA_031772625.1. Lineage (NCBI taxonomy): Eukaryota > Viridiplantae > Streptophyta > Pinopsida > Pinales > Pinaceae > Pinus > Pinus tabuliformis. The sequence goes on from CM062813.1 coordinate 234,582,394, forward strand.
CCTGTTGGTTGTGCTTCTTTCGGTAGCGTGGGAAAAAAATGATCAAGTTCTATTCTACTAAGGATTGTTTCTATTCGGCCTACAGGACGTTCAAATGTGTTGTAAGGGTGCCCAAGATGTCTGCCTTGAAGTCCTTGATGAGGTTACTGATTTTCATTCTTTTTACACCTCCAACGTGAGGCCTGCTTCCTCTAGTCATAAGATCTCAGCTTCCTGACCCAATGCGTGTGCTACCTAACAAACACTTGATGCACAAGAGAACAATTTCATCATAATCCTCTTGAGAAATTTCCCCCTTTCCCATCAAATTTAGAGTTTCTATCCATTCTTATTTCATTCCTTTAATTAAGATGGCTTTCAGGACTTCTTTTGGTAATGTGGAGTGAGGGGATCTCTGCAAATTGTAGTGAAATTGTTCGACATATTCCTCTAGAGTTTCATTATCCTTTGCACAAATATTAAAGATTTCATATTTTAATTCCCTAGTCCTACAATAGTCTTGATATTTTGTGAGAAAAGAAGTTTTCATGTCATCCCAATATTTAATAGTGTGTCCACCTAAACCCAAGAACCACCTTAGAGCCGCTCCTTTTAGAGTAGAAGGGAACAACTTTAATTTTTTAGGATCGGTGGTGTAATCGTATCCTCTGCAGAGGATGTCAAACTCGAATAAGAAGGCATCTGGATCCTCTATGGTCATCCCATGAAAGGTTGGGAGGTTTTGCAAGGGAATAGCTTTCATCGGGGCATTGGCTACTGGGTCGACTATGGGGTATTCCAATGTCGAGGTCTGACCTTGAGGTTGATTCACCATTTGGTAAAAAATGTGCCAATATCCTTCAGGGACTTCAGGGGGTGCTATTTGAGTAAGTGGAGTATTCTCAATTCGAGATGGTTTTGTGGCACTGCCCAGATCTAGGATCACAGGAGATCCTAGTTCAGACAATTGTGGCTCTACCTTAGCAGTTCCACTGGTTTCTCCCTCTCCTTCTCTTAAATTGCACGATTTTTCCTCTTGTAAAGGATCAAAATGTAAATTTTCTGTAACCTGAAAGCTCTATTCAGATCCTCCAATTTGGCTATGAATCTCATCATAGGCTGTAGATGGTGACCCTGTTTCTTGAGGGATTACATTAGGGATTTTTATAGATATAGTTAGGGGTCCTACTCATGCTTGAGATTCTACTTTTGTTATGATTTTGTCTATAAAAGTTGATCTCCCAAGGGTCACCGATCCCTTGGGTTTTGTGGGTTTAGGTGGGGGGTTCTGATCTTTTTCTATCTTTTTATTCCTAGTCATTCAAAAAACCCCTACTCCTATTTAACCTCTATGCATTTGCTGAAAAACGGGCTAATAAGCAAGCACTTTACTTGCTGATTACGCAGGTTCTTACTTCTCGTTTTTAAAACCCAAATCTTTTACAACAAAATAAAAATAAATCACTTTGAAATGCTCTCCTTGACAACGACGCCAAAATGTTGGTGCACTAAGATGACTATTAAAAGAAATCTTAATACCTACATTAATCATCAACCCAAGGTAAGTCTGTTTATTTCAAGAGTGTTCAGCATTGTCTATGCAAGTGAATTTAGAGGCTAATTCATAATGAAATGATTTAGAATCGTTGCAATAGTTAATATCTAATTATCGAAGTTCAATCCAAAACAATTATGAAAGAAATATTTAAAGATTTTTCAAATCTACTTTAATCTATTATGGGAAGAACTGAATCGGAATGCAAGTAAAAGGAATCACTCTTAGAAAATCTAAATGGTATGAAAAATAATTCATTTAGCATGAAGGAAAGCTACAGGAAATTATCAACAAGTAACTATTCAAACATCTCATGGAAAGAAATCAAATATAAGCTTGAGATCTCTGGTAACACTACTTGAGAATGAACATTAATCGAATACTTAAATCAACTTAATCAATTCAGTAAATATTAACACGCAGATGTAAAACATGACAAGCTCTAGAATCTAGTTGATCCAGGTGGATATTGGTGGCCACCCGCCAATTCAACTTGGACGCCCACCATTGTTTCTTTTAGTTTTTTAGTTTCCTTATTTGTAGCACAATTTACTATTTTGGCAGTTTTTCGGGTCCTAAACTTTTGGAGCTGTTTTGAGGCCCTAAACAACGTTTTTTGGGAAACCTGGGAGCAACATGGGTGTCTGAACCAATGTTCCTCTTTCCAAAGTTGTAGTCCTTGAATAGATCTTTCTAACGAGGTATTGTGCGTGTCAAATGGAGATAGTATGCCAAAGTTACGACCCTAGGAATTTGATACACCAATTTACCCAAAACGGGGCCCATAGTTTGGCGCTTCATCTCCTAGGGTTAGGGTTTTGGATGTTTAGGGTTTTCCATTGTTTCTCAACAATAAATAGGCCTTTGAGCCTCATTGTAAGACAGTTCAGAGGCATGTAACCACCACATCTCTCCTCAAAGATAAGCTACCATTGCCCGAGCTAGTTTATTTCCATTTTTGTTTGTAAGCATATTTCAGTATTTTACATTAATGAAATGAAGTATTATTTCTGTTGTATCTCTGTATTTATGGTTATCTCTGTAATTTGTTGCACTCATGTTTAAATCTGGATCAGTGGAATCAGAGCAGTGTGCTCTTTCTCTGTTTTTCTTTGCATTTCCCCAACGAGGTCGAGATATAAGGAGTTAGGGCTTGGACTGGTCGAACCTTTGCATGACCAACCTCACAAATCCCGATGGCCTCCCATGGTGGATGAAAAGAAAGACAAGGGGGTAGGAGATCCTATCAAAATCTTGCTCGAAGAAGCCCTCGAGTGACAAAGGAATGCGATGATGGACAACTTTGCCCAGATCCTTCAGCGGCTGCCCAAGGGCGACACATCTACTTGCAACAGCTACTCTAGAAGCGCCACACTCTTTAGGGTACAAGTTAACTTTGACATTCCCATATTTGGCGGTCAGATAGATGTAGATGTTGTAGATAAATGGTTAAATTTTCTAGAAGGGTATTTTCTGTCCATGAATTTTCCGGCCAAGAAAAGATTACTTTTGCTCTTCTCAAAGCCGCCCCCCACATCAAGGACTGGTGGGAAACCTACTGCAATCAGAAGGATGAAAATATGGCCTCATTTTTTTCAGCTGCACCTAATTGGAATTCATTCTGGCATGTCATCAAGGAGTAGTACTAGCTTGTTAAAAGCTATGATGGTAAATACATAAAGTGGACCACGCTACGGTATGGAAGGGACCAAGACGTACCGGGTTTTACCATTATTTTTCATAGCCTTCACACAAAGTTGGGTATCAAGGATTCTGAGCTACATTTGGTACTCAAATACCGTGGTTGCCTACATAGGTACATGCACGATGAGATGGAGTTCCTAGACATCTCCTTGCCCGGCACGGCATACTGATATGCTGTCAAGATCGAGCAGAAAGGCACCCCCAAACCGTTGAACAAAGGAAAAAGTGAAGGAGGGGTGGCCTTGGACAACCCACCAAAGCCACAAGAAAAGAACAACACCACGAAACTGAAGAAGGACACGGGAAAGTGGTGTGAGTTCCATAAGAGTTCCACTCACAACACAAGTGAGTGTCGGGCCAAGCAGTCACTGGTGGTCGAGCTAAAGTATTAAGAATCAGATGCATGTTCAGAATTTGAGTCAGGTTCTGATAAGGGGAATGAAAAAGGAAATCAGATTATCAATGCAGAGCCTAATGCCACCATTTCCACCACGAAGATCGAGAAGGAGGAACTCGAACATCCAGAGGAGGAGTGCCTCTTCCACTCCTAGATGTGGGTAAAGGGCTCCCTGCTATAGTTCATTTTCAATAGCGGAAGCCAAAAGAACCTCATTTCGGCAGAGGTCGTGAAGCGACTGGGCTTACTGACCATAACACCTCCACAACTGTACACCATTGGGTGGCTTCACCATGGACAGGATCTTCGCGTGAGCTAGCAGCGTTGCCTTCTATACAACATGAAGCCCTTCACGGATGAGGTATTGTGTGACGTTGCTCCCCTTGATGTTTGTGATGTATTATTATGCCAACCATACTTTTGGAAGCGACATGTTGTATATGAGTCAAGGCCTCATGCTATTATTGTTATTTTGGGAAATAAGTTGTATAGGATAGTGGAGGTAGCACTGCCTATCGCCATCTCTTTGGTTATTGCAAAACAATGCAGTAAGCTCATTTCCAAAACCGGGAAATTTGTTTTCTTGATGATACGCCCTCAAGGAAAGAAGAAGACAGTGGCCATGACGTCTAGATAGGGCCCATCTGCATGAAAAATACTGACGGACAAGGTCGTGGAGGAGTACGAGGACATCTTCACCTCCCCCGCAGGGGTTCCTTTGCACTGTCAGGTCAAGCACTCCATTGATATGACCTCAGGCGCGCCATTGCCCAATGGACCAATCTATCGACGCTTCGTTCTAGAGAACGATGAAATCAAGAGGTAGATTCAGGAGCTATTAAGAAAGGTCACATCCAATCAAGATCATTGCCCTGTGGGAGCCCGATCGTGTTGGTACAAAAGAATGATGGGACTTGGAGACTCTGTATGAAATATCGGGCACTGAACAAGATCACTGTCTGGAATAGGTACCCAATCCCACGAATTGATGACCTTCTGGACCAACTAAAGGGGGGAAAATATTGTAGCAAGATCGATTTGAAGTCAGGATATCACCAAGTACCAATCGAACCCTCTGATGTGTGGAACACTGCCTTCAAAGCCAAGGAGGGCCTTTTTGAATGGTTGGTTATGCCTTTCGGGTTGACGAATGCTCTTGCAACCTTCATGAGGCTAATGGATGACATCTTTTGGCCATTCAACAACTCATTTGTAGTGGTATACTTGGATGACATCCTGATCTTCAGGCAGAGTTGGGAAGAGCACCTCCACCACATCCGACAGGTTCTCCAAACACTGTGGCAACACAAGTTATGTGCTAATTTATAGAAATGCACCTTTGGCATGACCCAAGTTCAGCATCTGGGATGCAGTATTGATGAACAAGAGGTGCATGGGGATCCAACCAAGATCCAAGTCAGTCAGGATTGGCCATCTCCAACCACTCTCACAGAGCTCTGCAACTTTCTGGGTCTTGCGAAATTCTACCGTAGTGTTGGGATTTTCTCATATCACTTGGCACTTGAGTCAAGTCACCAAGGGAGGAGTGAAAGCAAAATACTTTTGGTCTAAATCTCAACAGAAGGCATTCATAGAGTTTAAACAATGCCTCTGCTCGGCACCAGTGCTCGCATTACCAGACTTGCAACAACCATTTGAGATGGAGACAAATGCCTCTGACTATGCTATTGGGGTAGTCCTTACTCAACACGGGCACCCAGTGGAATATCACAGTGAGACACTTTCAGACACAGTTCGGAAGTATCCCACTTATGAAAAAGAGATGTATTCCATTGTGCAGGCCTACTGACAATGGAATCATTACATTTTGGGCAAGGAAACAGTCATCCGCATAGACCACCGACCCCTGCAGTTCATACAGATGTAAGGGAAGTTGCAGAATGATCACCATCAGAAGTGGTCCACATACCTGTTTCCAGGAAAGCTAGTGTCTTTTCGATCTGCTAGCCCTCTAGGATTGGTAGCTATCCTAGAAATAAACAATCAAAGCAATTTGTGATTTCCTCTATGTATAATAGATAAGATAGAGGCAAAGGAACCAACTTGGATCTTTCGCTTAACTCCTTGCTTGATCTCTCTCTCCTTTGACAGAGTTTGTAACTCTCTCCTACTTATCCCTCTTAGAGAGTACCTGTAGAAACAAAGTAACAAAACACCATCAAAGCATCTTGATCTATTATATCATAAGCATTGCAGAATCAGAAATACAATTAACATATAATGGCATTCACAAATAACAACATTCACAAATACACAATTGCATGGAGGAAAACTCAAAGAACTTTATTAAATATGAAGAGAGAATTACAATCCAGCTGTCTGATCCAGCATCATCCTCCCAGCATCAGAGCCCTCTTCACCTCATGAAAAGCAAGATCACTCAACAATACAATGCTCTTTCTTAGATGCAAACTATCAACACTTCCTTACAAATTACAAAATTCCAGCCCCTAGATCTCTCAGATGAGGGATCCATTTATATATGTGTGCAAGGGTGTGAGTCATCTCTAGGTTTTTGATTAGTGTCATTCCACTTGTTGTTCTTGGTTCCACTTGGATATTTCTTGGATCTCTTACTCATCCCTAGGCGAATTTAGAGAGGCAAGTGTCATAGGTGAAGTTTCTAGAAGATTCCATGAGCATCCACTTAGCAAACTATCTCAAACATTTGTCCATTCTCGCTTATCACACCCCACTGAAGGCCTCTTCAGTATGCATCACACCTGGCTAGTGTAGGAGTCAGTATGCATCACACCCTGACAGTGGAGCAGTCAGTATGGTCCAGTTTTGGCTAGTTCTGAGTGGTTCTTCAGGTGGAACTTTTGGGGAATGATGTAATCAGTTGACCATGATCCTTTAGGGTATGAAACAACACTTTTAGGGGTTAAAGTGCCCTAATTTATCGACATATAAGATTTGGGTTGAAGTTCCCAAATATGTCTATAATAGGTGCCCCCTAAAGCATGAAGTCGTAAAATCTTTGATGTCAGGTGAAATGATTTATCATGAGGATCTGAGGTATTCAAACTGGATGGTGACCTATATAAGATACAATACAATACATCATCATCATATAATTTTCATGATCTAGTTGAGGCGGGCATTCCCATGCTCAGATTTATAAATTCATTTTCATGTACATAGAACAGTTAATCGTCTGCAGTTGCAAATTGGTGATTCTTTGTATGTAGAGTCATCATCCCTGGCTTGGATGACCATCTGTGTAGCTTCTGTGTACATTTGATGTCTTTATATTCCTGAATATATTGCAGCCCAAATGGATGAAACCAGATCCGGGGTCTTCAAACTCGTTCAATCTTCTCCTAATGTACAAGTCGATCCATGTGAAAAGATGTTCTAAAGTCGAACATGGAAAGACATCGCCTGATTACCAGCCAATAATGTAAGCTGTTAACAGATGCGAGAGGAATCACCGATAATGATAATGACCATCAAGGTACTACAGTACAATTCACGTGGTGTGAATATATGATCAGATGTCGAACACCACGCAAAATCTTTCAGTCGAAGGACATTGATGTCAACCTATTGCCGGAAGTGAGAAACTTGCCATTGAGGCATGCAAGCTTCAAAGTACTCAAAGGGTTGTTTCTAAGTCAACTTCTTGGATAATGAGTTGACGTCGACAAGAAGTGACTTGTCGTAGGAGGGCCTTAATGTATCCCACATCTACGACATGAAACGAAGCAAATGATTTTTTGGAGGTAAAAACGATTTGACGACAAAAGGTTCAAGACTGGCGGTCATGAAAAATGGAGGGTGAAGGTATTGGAGTGGATGAAGCATTAACTGGATTGTGGTTTCTCAACTGAATGACTTCTCTTGAACATATCGACGACACTGAGATGGATTGGTAGCATTAACGCAAATAGATGGATGGTATGGAGGACCAATGGTAATATGACCGGTGAACGGAATAACCCAACCCGACTCAATCATGGTGATGGAGTGAAAGTGTCATGTTCAAGAGCAACCTGCTACCATAAAGTTCTTTAAGTTTTCTTCCCTTTTTCCCCAGTCATTGCTGACCAGTACCTCTTTATTTTTGTCAATCTTGAGGAGGATAACATGTGCTTGTTCTATAATTTTCCCTTCGGGCAAACCTGTCGGTATGTTCTAGCGAGCCTAGCGACAGTGAAACTCGTTCTTGTTTAGGGGACAAGTTTGTCGCTATTATTTTAACGACAAGGATAACTCGGTCCTTTTCATGTTTAGAGAGTTTGAAAAGGGATGAAAAGAAAACTCCAGTATTTCTTTTTCGTAGCATAATCCCTTAAGTCTGAAAAAGGATAAAATGATACAAAATGGATTAATTTTTTATCACTTTAGTGAACCGAAAAATACAAGTGCTCAAACTTTTTTGTGAGATAATCCCTCAGGTTTGAAAAAGATTAAAATATATAGGAGGGATGGTACTTCCATTACTTTAACGAGCTGGAAAGGCCAATAGCTTGACAATCTTTTCATATTTAACAAGTCTGAAAAGAGTTTAAAGAAGGCTTGTTTTTGAGGAACGAGTGGCATTTAGGGTAGTAACTGGTTCCGGGTAAGCTTGGAACTTCTCAAAACAAGGTGATGTGAAGAGTCTGGCTAACAGGACCACTCGTTGTAGCTGTTCCTCAAAAGGGTAAACAATCAAGTGGAAGCGTATGAAGGACCAAAAGAATGGAGGTGATGGCAGGAACACAACCAAGGCTCAAAAGGCAGATAGCATGGCAATCACAAAGGTTTTTTACCGAACGTGGGTTCAATTTTTAACGAGCTTGAACCGTGGGGAACTATGCTCAGTGGTAGGTTTATTTTTTAATGAGCTTGAACCATGCAACAACATATGCTCAGTGGTAGGTTTATTTTTTAATGACCTTAAACAATGCGACAACATGCTCATTGGCGGGTTTATTTTCTAACGAGCTTAAACCATGCAATAACATTGCTCATTGGCGGGTTTATTTTTTAACGAGCTTAAACCATGCGATAACATTGCTCATTTTTTAGTTTTTCTTTTTATGCAAGTGACAAACACTAAAAAAGCTAGAAAAGACAAAACTAAAAAGCTAAAAAAGCTAAGGAACTACAGAGGTTAGGTAGGATGGTTTCATCAGCGGTTAGACAAAACACTTCCTTTGCTTCGTCTGCCATGTAGAAAAAGGTGAATTGTGTGTCAGACCAATCACCTAACCTAAGAAGTTAAAAAGCTAAAAAGCTAAAAAAGCTAAAAATGAAACTTAAAAAGGGTTTTGCATGCCCCCAGCATGGTGAAAAGGAGAGTCTCTCGTAACCATATGAAATCACTGTGGTTAAGCAGGATGGTTTTTGTCAGTGGTTAGACAAAAAACTTACTCCTTGGCTTTGTCCACAAAGTGGACAAAGGTGAATGGTGTGTTAGACCAATCACTTAACTAACAGGGAAATTCATATGGTAGGATGGTTTTGCCAGTGGTTAGACAAAACACATCCTTGGCTTTGTCCCTAAAGTGGAAAAAGGTGAATGGTGTGGGATGGCACTTCCAATCACATAACCTATAAGGAAACCTATATTTTTTGCTGGGTTCACCCTATCTTTTTAGCTGGGTTCATTCACCAAAGCAGACAAGGGTGCATGCCCCCTAAGCTTCGTTACATTCACCGGACTACTCCCGGCAATCAAGTGGATGGAATGAATCTTGAAGAGACACTCTCGACACAAAAGGACCATTTAGGGATGATGATCGACTTGGAGCTATGCTTGAACTGGGAAATGAAAGTTGGTCAATAGCGACAATTTTTCCTTCATGTGGGAAACACATCACTCGAAAGAGTGTTGAAACAATAGCCTCCATGTTATAAACATAGTCACATCCAAGTAGTAGATTGTAATCTAATGGTCCTTGGACTACCATCACGTTCAAGTGAACAGTTTTCCTTCCCAAAGTTATCAGTAACTTAGGAAGGATTCCTAACAGTGTACTTGTTCCTTTATTAAAGCTTGATAAATTCTGAGTAACAGGCATAAGCGATGGTGAACCAAGCGCTTTCCAAGCAGTTGAGGAAATGATACTCACTGAAGCCCCTTCATCTATGATCATGTCAGACACGACCATTTTGTAAACTTGTACTATGATCCAGAATGGTACATAAGAAGGAAGGCGGGATCTTGCTAGTCGATTCCAATCAAAGGAAGTGACTAGACTGCTTGGAAGGTGTACCGAATAAATGGGTGAAATAACCCCTTGAGTAGCGGGAACTGGGGGATTCTCTTCCTGTTGTGTAGGAACGGGTGGATTTCCCTTAAGTTCATCGGACTCTGAGGTAACAAAAAGAATTTGAAAATTATCGTTTCACTCTCTTTGGGGATGGTATCATATGAAGGTGGACCTCGTGAAGGTAAAACTGGGTCAATTGCCATCTCGACCTGTTGACTTTGGTCTGGTATGGACTCAGAATATTCACTTTCAGCGATAGGTGTTTCGACCGATGGTTGAGTTATGTCAGTCAAATTTTCAACTAGTAAAGGACTTGGGGAGAGCTTCTTGTATCCAGATGGAAGTCACTGCGGTGAAGCAGGACGGTTATGCAAGACTCTCTTGGCTTCATCCAAAAAGGACAACGGGGCAGGGTATGGTCCCCTTCACATAATCTACATGGAATGTTGACCTTTCTATTTCTAGTTGATAGTGTGTTGTCAACATGATCACCAGTGGTTGATGACACCGGTTGGTACGAATGGGGGGACCATTCTCTCAAGATCCGAGGGATGCACGAACATTCTTGATGAAAATGGTCTCCTCTACAAATTATGCAAGGAAATCTATGTTTGGAAGGTTCAATGTGCTTTTCACCAGATGCTGCATGGTTGCCCCCTTGCTTAACTAACTTCTTTTTCTTCTCCTTCCCTTTCTTCTTCTTCTCAGTCGCCTGGTTACTAGCATCGCTACTTTCACCAAGCGAAGAGGAAGAAGGGGAGGGAGAAACAAATGAAGAATAAGGCAAAGGGTCAACTTCAGTATTAACTAGTTGCTGATTCGATTGCTGAGGAATCACGGTATTTTGAACGACAGAGGTTGAGAATAGCCATACTAGCAGACTAATTGTAATTCCCAGAAGGGACAATGTGGCCATATATGGAGCACCAACATTTCCCCAAGAAGAAAAAGGACTAGGATTCCCCTCGAAAGGGATTCCTTGATTAGTGGACTCCATTATCTCAACCTAAGATCAATGAAGGAATAGGGATGTTATTCCGAATTAAATAAATTTTAATGATGCTTTGACACAACTTTTCTTTTTCAATTTTTAAGAGTCGAGAAAAAGCTAAAGATGACTCTAGTCCCTTTCGATTTTTAATGAGCCTGAAGTGACAAGTGCTCAGATGGACCTTTTCTTTTAAGGAGTCAGAAAGGAACGAAAGTGACTACTATGGAAAATCTAGACAGAGGGATTACCAAACCAATCGCAAAACTGCAATATACACCTTGGTGATAAATTAAAGAGAAATTACCAAGGATTTATGTATGACAGTCAATCTTCCTGAATGCTGTGTTCAGTGCATTGCGATTGATAGGGCGGCAAACACGACTTCCTATGGATAAAGGATATAAGCCTATTGTGGTCTCCCAATATATATTTGACGGTACAGGGAGCACAAGTCCATGCTAGCACTTGTCGTATCAAAGAGGATGAATGACCCAACCTTCGATGAAAATGATAGTTACTAGATTTTATGACGCCGGAACACGTCTCTAGACTAGACCTCTAGATGTGTTGTGTTAGGTTCCAAAGCATTGTTAAGTTCATTGAAATTTATTTTTGAGTTGATCTTGTTTAGAAGTTTGCCTTTCAATGGTTCACCGCATGATGTAGATGTAAAATTCCTAAAAATGCAACCTACAATGATAAACAATCGTTGTTTAGTTCTAGCAATGAAAATCCTAGCTACTAAGGGAAGAAGATTCAATTTCTTTCAAACAAAGAGCAAGAGCACACACTAAATGCACTTTTCCTAAATCATTTTTCGCACACAGTCTAAATGCAAATGCAAATGCAAATGCATGTATTTGTTTTTTGTTCCCCTTAATGTGAAAAATGCCAAGAAGGAAAACTGAGTATAGCAAAGATCTGAAATATTTTACTCAAAGCGACGTTTCGACAATTTCTTTTCAAAATGGAAAGGAAGACTAAACGACACTTTTCAATTTCGAATAGAAAATGATTCCGAAAGTTCAAATATTAACCAATCAAATCAAATGCATGAACAAAAGTTCAATCGAATATCCAGGGAAGGAATATTCAACGACACTTCTCTTTTTGACACAAAACAACAGTTACGACACTTTTGTACCAAACGACAGATCGATTTAAGCAACTTTTCGACAAAGGATTGTAAATGATGGACAAATACATACAAAAATTTACTAATCCTGATCAAAGGAGGCTGATCTATGTAATGTAGGTAGGCTTCGACAATTAGATACTGTTCATCAGAAACAAAACAACTAAACAGAGCTAAAAACAAGGACAAAAACCTCAAATTTCAAGAAGAGAAATAGGATCACTCAGTCATCACACCTGGGCTTCACAGAAATAGGGATGCATCGCACCTTCTACACTCGGGAAGTGCGATGCATACTGGCTTACAGTGATAGACAGTGCGATGGGCCAGGGAGCACAACTGAGATGGGTTTTGGCTCAAATTTGCAGCTGATTTCAGTGAGTTAAGCTGAGCTATGATGGACAGTAAAGAGAAAAGTACAGAGGAATGATCTTGAGAGGTTACTGAGCTACCAAAAGGGCATCTAGAATGCTTGTAAGTCAGATGTTCAACTCATAAACTAAACCGGAGATTGACTGAAGCAGCATTCATCTACTATGCAATTGCAAAGCAAGAGCAATTCGAAGGCTATTTGGCTAACTTCAGGCCTCGTTTATAGTTTATAAAACAAACACCAATAACAAACAAACATCTATTCAATCCCTAGCGAAGTCGCCATTTTTTTTCCGGGAAAACTAGTGTCTTTTCGATCTGCTAGCCCTCTAGGATTGGCAGCTATCCTAGAAACAAACAATCAAAGCAATTTTCGATTTCCTCTATGTATAATAGATAAGAGAGACGTAAAGGAACCAACCTGGATCTTCCGCTTACTCTTTGCTTGATCTCTCTCTCCTTTGACAGAGTTTGTAACTCCTCTCCTACTTATCCCACTTAGAGAGTACCTGTAGAAACAAAGTAATAAATTACCATCAAAGCATCTTTATCTATTATATCATAAGAATTCCAGAATCAGAAATACAATGAACATACAATGGCATTCACAAATAACAACATTCACAAATACACAATTGTATGGAGGAAAACTCAAAGAACTTTATTAAATAAGAAGGGAGAATTACAACCTAGCTGTCTGATCCAGCATCATCCTCCCAGCATCAAAGCCCTCTTCACCTCACGAAAAGAAAGATCACTCAACAATGCAATGCTCTTTCTCATATGCAAACTATCAACACTTCCTTACAAATTACAAAATTCCAGCCCCTAGATCTCTCAGATGAGGGATCCATTTATAGATGTGTGCAAGGGTGTGAGTCATCTCTGGGTTTTTTATTAGTGTCGTTCCACTTGTTGTTCTTGGTTCCAATTGGAGATTTCTTGGATCTCTTACTCATCCCTGGGCGAATTCAGAGAGGCAAGAGTCATAGGAGAAGTTTCTAGAAGATTCCATGAGCATCCACTTAGCAAACCGTCTCAGACATTTGTCCATTCTCGCTCATCGCACCCCACAGAAAGCCTCTTCAGTATGCATCGCACCTAGCTAGTGTTGGAGTCAGTATGCATCACACCCTAACAGTGGAGCAGTCAGTATGGTCCAGTTTTGGCCAGTTCTGAGTGGTTTTTCCAGGTGGAAATTTTGGGGAATGATGTAATCAGTTGACCATGATCCTTTAGGGTATGAAACAACACTTTTAGGGGTTAAAGAGCCATAGTTTATCGACATATAAGATTGGGGTTGAAGTGCCCAAATATGTCTATAACAATACCTACAACAGTTCCATTTGAATATCAAGTATAATAAGGACGGCACCAATAATGTTGTAGATTTCCTCAGTCGACCACCAATCATGGCCTTAACCACCGTGCTCAACTCTTGTGGGCACAAGACTTCTGACTGGCCACTTCTCTACAAAAGCGACCCAAAATTCAGCTACACATACCAGACAATCTTGGAGGGTCAGCATGTTCCAGATTTTCACCTCCAAGATGCCTTGTTATGCCACTTGGGTCACATTTGCGTTCCTTCAAGCGAGCTTGCAAAGATGATTTGGGAAGCACACTATAGTTGGGCTACTGGGCATTTTGGGGTCAAGAAAACGGTGGTAGCATTGTATAAGTATTTCTATTGGACGAATCTTCGACAAGATGTCGGAAAGTACATCAGATCTTGCACTTCCTACACCATTGCCAAACCGATCATCAAGAAGGAAGGCCTTTATACTCTGTTGCCTACCCCCAGTCGACCTTGGGAATCCATCTCCATGGATTACATGTCGGGCCTTCCTTCTACAAAGCATGGAAACGACTGTGTTTTTGTGGTCGTCTACAGGTTCTCAAAGATGGCCATTATGGCGGCCTGCAAGAAGAATATCACAGTAGAAGCAAATGCTAAAATATTCTTTGAACGAGTGTGGGTACACTTTGGGATCCCACAGTATATCATCTCAGATCGAGATAGAGGGTTTCTCAGTACATTTTGGTCCAATCTCTAGTCGATGCTGGACACCAAACTCACTAAGTCCATAGCCTTCCATCCCTAAACTGATGGCTAGATAGAGGTTGTCAATAGGATGATCATACAAATTTTTCACATGTACAACTCAAAGCATCCTCGCACATGGGATGAGAGCCCCCCCTATGTTCAAAACAACTATAACCGTGCTCTCCATAGCTTGACTAGGCACAACCCTTTTCAGGTGGGCTTGGGATTCCAACCACTATGTCCCATTGATGTGGCCATGCCATTTGCAGCCACTCAGGTAGGTTCGTCTCATGTCTAGTCCAAAATAGGTAAGGCAAATAGTTTCATTGAGCACATCCAACATATCCGCCATCAGGTCCATGAAATTCTGGAGAAATCAAAGTCTAAGTACAAGCAATGACATGATCAACATCGGGTGCCACACAAGTTTCAGGTGGGCGACAAAGTCTGGTTGCATTAGCAAAAGGAACGCCTTACCGGAGCCTATCGGAAACTCAGACCACTCCAATATGGTCCTTACACCATTACCAAGGATGTGGGAGACAATACATTTGAGCTCAACATTCCCCCATTCCTTGGCCTGCACCCAGTGTTCAATGTGGACTGCCTTCAACCATACTTTCCACCATTACTGGACACATCCGAAATTGCAGAACAACTCGCACCAACAGAGTTAAATCTAGGTTGCATGGAACAAGATGCAACTGATCAGATCATGGAAATGTAGATCATGCACACTCACCAGAAGAATATCCAACTGTATTGAGTTACCAAAGCAGGCCAACTCCTTCACCAAGGCAAGTGGCCCACTAGGGACTAGGTTCAACAGAAGTTTCCTCATCTCATGGACGAACTCAATGCAATGGGGACCATTGCTTCCTTGGGGGGGGGCAAATGATCCAGGTAGATATTGGTGGCCACCCGCCAATTCCACTTGGACCCCCACCATTGTTTCTTTTAGCTTTTCAGTTTCCTTATTTGTAGCACAATTTATTATTTTGGCAATTTTTCAGGTCTTGAACTTCGGGAGCTATTTTGAGGCCCTAAATGACGTTTTTTGGGAAAACTGGGAGCAACATGGGTCTATAGTCTAATGTTTCCCTTCCCAAAGTTGTAGTGCTCAGATATATGTTTCTAACGAAGTATTGTGTGCGTCAAATGGAGATCGTATGCCAAAGATATGACCCCGAGAAGTTGATGTATCAATTTACCCAAAACGGGGCCCATAGTTTGGTGCTTCATCTCCTATGGTTATGGTTTTGGATGTTTAGGGTTTTCCATTGTTTCTCAACAATCAATAGGCCATTGAGCCTCATTGTAAGACAGTTCAGAGGCATGTAGCCACCACATCTCTCCTCAGAGATAAGCTACCATCGCCTGAGCTAGTTTATTTCCATTTATGTTTATAAGCATATTTTAGTATTTTACATTAATGAAATGAAGTATTATTTCTATTGTGTCTCTGTATTTATGGTTATCTCTATAATTTGTTGCATTCCTGTTTAAATCTGGATCACTACTTTGAATGGAAAAATCAAATCATGATAATCAATACTCACAACACCCTGAATAATTCTAATTTCATGAACTAACAGTAATGAACAATTACAAGAATAAGCAGAAATGAATATGACACAATTTTAAATCTCCTATCGACGAGGCCCAAAGTCTTTAGAAGTCACTACTGAAAGACACTCAGAATGTGATTATAGGTAAAACACACTCTTCTTCATTAAACTTGATAATAAAGTTACAACGTCACAATAATGAAAGTACTCTGTGTCCAAAATGAATAGTTACAATCTTAAAACTTCTAACTAGCTGTTCATTTCGCCGGATGGATTTATATAACCTTGGAAAGATAAATGGATAAAAGCGAATCCTCAAGATTAGGAGATCCTGAGGATTTCGCAATCGATAATCTGATTTCATCACATAATAGAATTAATCCTCCTGGTCTTCCACTGCCCTTCATAATCAAGACCTTGTCCTTTTCCTTTCTTTGTCGCTGTTGTTCTGTCATTTGAACAACAATCATTCAATTTGTGTTCCTGCATATAAAGATAGAAAAAGTTAGTTTTTTCATGCCCATATTTACCCTATTCGTTAATGATCAATTTTATCTAGCTTCTACAATTGTTTCTTCTATGTTTATGCCTAAAATGAAGATAAAAACACAAAGATAAATGATTGATTTAAGCTATTATGATGATAAAAAATACCTTTTCCATGGCCCAACATTCTGCATGCTCTTCCTCATGCTTAGAATATATCAATATGTCATCAATGAATATTATCACAAACTTGTCCAAATAAGGACCAACACATTATTCATCAAACACATGAAAGTAGCTGGAGCATTAGTCAAACGAAAAGGAACCACAACAAACTCATAATTCCCATACCTAGTCTGGAAAGAAGTCTTGTAAATGTCCTCTTCTTTGATGCATACCTAATGATGTCCTAATCTCATATCAATCTTCAATAATGTTGCTACTCCCTTAAACTGATCAAACAAATCATCGATCCTCAGTAACATATATCTGTTCTTGATTGTCACCTTGTTAAACTGCCCATAATCAATGCACAACTTGAGAGTACCATCCTTATTCTTCACAAACAACACTAGTGAACCCAAAAGCGACACACTTGGGCTAATGTATCCCTTGTCAAGCATTTCCTTTAACTGCCACTTCAGTTCCACTAACTCTGGAGTGCTCATTTTGTAAGTTGCCTTTGATGTTGTTGTTGCTCCTAGTACGAACTCAATAGAGAAATCCACTTTCCTATGAGGAAGCAACTCTAAAATATTCATCCTAAAACTATTGCAAAATTGGATACCTATTGAATACTTCTACATCCTCATCATCCTTACCTTTATCGCCAGTGTTAGAGTCCTATTTTATAGTAATCAAAGTCAAGTTTAGTCTTTTCATCATTTTGGTCAATTTGTAAAAGTATTGCTATCATGTCATAGAGATCAAGTTCTTAGTTTTTGTGAAGAGTGTGAGATCAATTATTTAATGTCAATTTAGAATAGGATATATTAATTTTTTTTACTGATGAAAGACATCAAGTCATCGATTTCATGAAAAGTCTAGGTTTAGTAAGTCTATGGTTAATGTGTCATCCAAGTCATGGATAAAGCTAATAGTGGGTTTGTGTTATGAAACCAGCTCAAGAAAAATATAGAAAAGATAGATCAACGCCTTAGAATTCAGCCTCTTCGAGGGGGAAACCTCCTTTACATTACATAAATGAACAATTCTTGGATGATTCAAATGACAAAACCTCCTTTCTATATATAGGAGTCTAAAGAGTCACAATATAACCCAGCCGACCTAACAATAATAATATAAAGCCACAAAAATAATAATATAGGGATTCTATGGGGCACAATAATAAGAATATGGGGGCAACAAGGGCACAACAATATTAATAAGGGATACAACTACAATAGTAATGGGGTAATCACAAGTATTATAGGGACCCAACATGCCCCTCTCCTTCAAAAGAGTGTTGTCCTGAACACTTGAGTAGTTTTAGATGCTTTTGTATAAAATTCTTATCCTCCCATGTGGAATCTTAAGCGGATAAGTTCTTCCACTTGATAAGATACTCCGAAATTGATCGATTGCGTAGCTGTCGAGTTCTTGTTTCTGTGATTGCTTCTGGTTCCAATATAATTTTTCCTTCCTCGTCAAGTTCTGGCAATATTTTTTGAACTAGGAGCTTGTCTCCTATAACCTTCTTTAAACATGAAACATGGAAAACTGGGTGCAATCGAGAAGCTGCAGGAAGCTCCAATTTGTATGCCATAGTACCGATCTTTTACAACACCTTGTACGGACCATAATACTTTGGTGATAATTTATTATCCTTCTTAGCTTGCTTAAGGGACATTTGCTTATATGTTTGTAGCCGTAGGAATACCCAATCACCTACATCAAAACTTCTTTCACTGCGATGTTGATCTGCCTGTTGTTTCATTCTATTCCGTGCCAACACGAGGTTATCCTTTAAGAGTTGGAGGACTTGTTGTTGATGTTCGATGTGATGTTCCACTGCTTGAACCTTAGAATTTTCTCTTAGATATGATGTGATGGATGGTGGCTGATAACCATAAAGTGCCATAAATGGGGTCATTTTTGTTGCTGTATGGAAGGAAGTGTTATACCACCATTCAGCCAGAGGCAACCATTTGACCCATTGTGTCTGTTTATCAGATACAAAGCAACGAAGATATCCTTCCAAACATTTGTTTACTATCTCAGTTTTCCCATCAGATTGAGGATGATAAGATGAGCTATGAGCTAACTGAGTACCAAGACAAGAAAATAATTCTGTCCAAAAATTTCCAGTGAAAATGGGATCTCTGTCACTTACAACAATCTTTGGGTTTCCATGTAGCTTTTGAATTGTTTCCATAAATGCAGAAGAAACTGTACTGGCTTTAAATGGATGTGATAATGCACAAAAGTGTGAATACTTGGTAAGTCTGTCAACTACCAACATGATGACACTCTTTCCCTCAGACTTGGGTAAAACTGTGATAAAATCCATTGAAACCTCCTCCCAACGTTGGCTTGGAATGGATAAAGGTTGTAATAGACTTGGTGTCTTAATTGTTTCAAATTTATTTTGTTGGAAAACCAAACATTTCGCCACAAACTTTTGAATATCTGATTGAAGGCCATCCCAAAAAAATTCCTTCTTAACCCTGTGGTAAGTTTTTAAAAATCGTGAGTGCCCTCCTAAGGGAGAAGTGTGCAATTCCATAAGAATCTTTTGTTTTAGCTGGGAATTCTTACAGAGGTATAAGTGATCTTTGTACCATAACGAATCATTTTTCCAGCTAAATGTATTAGACGTACTGGAATCTTGTTGTAACTTTCGAATAAGTGCCCACACTTTTTCGTCATTCTTCCATTCCTCCCTTGCTTTGTTTATCCAATCTGGTTGGATAATAGAAATTGCGCACAAAAATGCTTCCACATCCTCATCCTTTCTTGAGAGTGCATCTGCCACCACATTTTGCTTCCATTTTTTGTAGATGATTTCAAAGTCATAACCCAACATCTTTGTGACCCAATTTTGTTGCTCTTCAGAGGATAATCTTTGTTCTAAAAGGTATTTAAGGCTATCATGATCCATTTTTACCTTGAAGTGTCTTCCCATTAGGTAGGGTCGCCATTTCTTAAGTGCATGGAGTATTGCCAACATTTACTTCTCATAAATAGATTTGTGTAAAAACTTTCCCTTTATTGGACGACTTTCAAAAGCAATGGGTCTTTCATCTTGCATTAAAACAACACCAATTCCATTTCCTGAAGCATCACATTCCACAATAAATTTTTTTGTGAAGTCTGGTGTAGCTAAGACCGGTGGTTGGCACATTTCCTCTTTAAGATGTTCGAAGGCCTTTGTTGTTGCTAGAGCCCATGAAAATGCATCTTTCTTCAATAGTGTTGTTAGAGGTGATTCTATTCTCCCATAATTCCTAACAAACTTGCAATAATACCCTGTCAACCCGAGAAATCCTCGCAGATGCTTTATGGATGTGGGGATTTCGCATTCCTTAATGGCTTTAATTTTGCTAGGGTCTACCTTAACTCCTTCATGAGATACAATATGCCCCAGATATTCCACCTCTTGTACTCCAAAGAAACATTTGGATCTTTTTGCATATAATTGTTTCTCCTCCAATAGTTGTAGCACCCTATCAACATGTTCAACATGATCCTTCCAAGACTTGTTGTAGATTAATATATCATCAAAAAATACTAACACAAATTTTCTAAGGAATGGTTTGAAAATGGAATTCATCAAACCTTGAAATGTTGAAGGTGCATTAGTAAGGCCAAAAGGCATGACCAAAAATTCATAATGACCCTCATGAGTTCTAAATGCTGTTTTCAGAATGTCTTTAGTATTCATTCTGATTTGATGATATCCTGAACGAAGATCCAACTTGGTGAAGTAAATTGATCCATGCAATTCATCCAGTAATTCATCAATGACAGGAATGGGAAACTTATCTTTAATAATGAGCTTGTTGAGCTCCCTATAATCCGAACACATGTGCCATGATCCATCCTTCTTGTGTACCAATACTACTGGAGCAGAGAAAGAACTTTGACTCGGTTGAATTATACCAGCCTCTAGCATTTTTTCAACCATACGTTCAATTTCACTCTTTTGGGCATGGGGATATCTATACGGCCTGATGTTTGGAGGAACACTTTTTGGAATCAGATGAATAGCATGATCATGATCACGAATAGGTGGGAGACCTTTGGGAGTCTAAAATACATTGGAATGATTGTCCAAGACTTTTTGGAGATCTGGAGAAATGGATGATTCCAATGTGGAAACATCTAGCGAACATAATTGTGCAATTACACCTCTTTGTTCCTTTCTTAGAAGCTTTGTCATACCGTTAGAGCTAATTATCTTTCCTGGTTTCCCTGCAATACCCCTTAATTCAACTTCCTTTCCTTCCACAGAAAATTTCATGAAAAGTTCTTGAAAATTAAAAGCTATTGTACCCAAGGATTGTAGCCATTGGACTCCTAGTACAACATCAACACCTCCCATTGGAATGGAAAGCATTGGGCTAGTCAATACATATTCTCCCATGGATAGCTTGATATTATGGCACTTTCCCGAGCAATTTATTGTTCCTCCATTTGCAACCATCACTTGACACTCTGGTGCTCGATATAAGAAGAAATTCAATTCTTTTGCTACCTTACAATGAATAAAATGTGGGTACTTCCTGAATCAATCAACACTATTACCTTTTTTTTCTTGATTTGTCCTTCTATCTTGATGGTTTGAGGAGTGGTAATCCCCACCAACGCATTACAAGATATGGTTGGATTCATTTCTTCTTTATCTAGGCTTTGTTCCTAGAGTATATCCTCTTCTTTTGACCTTTCTTGCTTCTTTTCTTCTTCCTCTTCACAATCTATGTAGAATAATTTCTTCTGAGCACACTTATGACCTTTAGTGTATTTGCTATCACAACTGTAACAAAGCCCTTTTGCTCTTTTTTCTTCCAATTGTTGTGGTGTCAACCTTATAGGTTGTGGAAGACTAGGGGCAACAACACTTCCATCTTTATAGTTGTGAGTGGTATGCTTCCTGGTTGCCATAATTTTGCTTTCCATTTTTCTTGCTAACCTGAATGCCTTCTCTAATGAATCAGGTTCCCAAAGGTGAACATCATGTTGGATATTATCCTTTAAAGTCCCTATGAACACATCAATGCTATGCTCCTTTGGAATATTTTTTACCCTTATGTTCAATTTTTGGAACTCCTCAATGTGCTCCATTACTAAACCCTTTTGTTTGAGACTTATCAATTGGCTAAAGAAAGTGTTGCTTTTTGTATCCTCATAATTTGCTGTTAATTCTTCCGTAAAAATTGCCCAAGTGATAATTTGTTTACGAGAGCAAAGCCATTGATACCATACAAACTGACTTGGTTCCAAATATAAAGTTGCAATACGTACGTTTTTTGTGTTTTGCACATTATTGAGATCAAAAAAATGCTCCATCTGTAATATCCATGTTGCGGGATCCTTGCCATCAAACTTCCTCATATCGATTTTTGGAATATGGTGGGTCTTCGATCCCACATTAGAGTCTATGAAAT
Source organism: Pinus tabuliformis (assembly GCA_031772625.1). Classification (NCBI taxonomy): domain Eukaryota; kingdom Viridiplantae; phylum Streptophyta; class Pinopsida; order Pinales; family Pinaceae; genus Pinus; species Pinus tabuliformis. The sequence goes on from CM062813.1 coordinate 234,604,458, forward strand.
CATGATTAACATTTCCTTTTTACGCATCATGAGTTTCCTTTACTACATTTTCACCATTAGTAAGTATTTCTTGTAGAAAATTTTTCAAATCTGCCATGTCTCTCTTCAAATTTGTCTTCAAATCATCAATCTTAGCTTCCACGCCATTTATCTTAGCTTCTGTTAGCTTTTGTGAGAGTGAAATTTGTTGCACTTGGTCTTGTAATTTTGATATATCATGTAGCATTTCTTCCTCTTCTTCATGAGTCATGCTAGAGCTTTCAGGTTGCTTACTAGGTGTTTGCATTTTCTTTCCTTGGGGCATCAGTTATTGATAACAATGCTCTACTGTGCCCTTTGAATTCCTTCAAAATAATTTTTCAAACCAAGCTTAACCAAAAATTTAAAAAAATCTACACACCTTTTTTCACTTTGTAGGAGCTCGATATTGCCTTTGATGTATCTCTGTAATTTTGGATCATCCAGTTCCAAAATTGTGATTTGAGTAGTCCTCTTTCCAACGCCACCAGTCTGATCCCAATTGGATTCTCCAAGGAAGAGTTATGTCAAATCTCCCACAGTGACCTGATTATAGACTAGTTCATTAGAGCGAATTTGTACGACGTGCCACGTGTCACTGTTTCGACCTTTGGCTCTGAAAAAGATATACAAGAAACTACAGTCTGTCCTATTTCTATACCTTCTTACGAAATTTCAATCCAATGCTCAGAGAGAAAGTTATGACACTTTTCCCTAGGTCACCAATTTGGAATGTAAGTCAGGAGTCTGCAAAAATACCAACTTCCTCAGATCATATCTCTGCAAATGTAGCGCAAAAAGATTTGAAATTCGTACACGAGATTCAATGCTATTTATTATCAAATGGGTTTTTTTTTTAGCTTCTGAAACATTGCAAAAAAAAGTTATAGAGAAAATTCCACGATGACCTGTTTGGAGCAGCGAAACCCTAGAATCCAAAGCTCTGATACCAAATGTTATGAAACCAGCTCAAGAAAAAGATAGAAAAGATAGATAAACACCTTAGAATTCAGCCTCTTTGAGGGGGCAACCTCTTTTACATTACATAAATGAACAATTGTTGGATGATTCAAATGAAAAAACCTCCTTTCTATATATAGGAGTCTAAAGAGTCACAATATAACCCAGCCGACCTAACAATAATAATATAAAGCCACAAAAATAACAATAGAGGGATTCTATGGGGCACAACAATAAGAATATGGGGGCAACATGGGCACAACAATATTAATAAGGGATACAACTACAAGTAATGTGGTAATCACTAGTATTATAGGGACCCAACAATTTGGTTTTTCATCATTGGGACAAGTTAGTGGTGTCTTCTCAATCGATTACATAGTCAAATAAAATCTTATGTCATATCCTTGTCACCACTTGCAAGTACCAAAGGTGTAGGGTTGTTACTGCGCTTCTCCCTTGTGATGCACTTGGACATTTTTAAATGTGAAAAGTCATCATTACACTTAAGTAAATTTATGGACCACATGGAGGTGTTGGGAAAAATACTGAGAGGGGGGTGAAACAGTATATTAAAAACTCACAATAATAATTTTCTTTTTTGAAATGTATATGCGACTTGATTGAACCCCACTAGCGTATATACATGACTGTTGTAAAAGAAACAAGTGTATGCTCAGTAAACTTGTAAAACAACTAATTGTTTATCTATTAAACTTTGAACTAGAATGTAGGAGATTTATCAGGAACTTGATAAGCAGTAAACAGGTGCAGTAAGAATATAATAAAGTATCACACATAAATAAACACACATGAACACCATGATTTAAGGTGGAAACCAAATGAGGGAGAAAACCACTGCTGCTGTCGTCTCAGTGTTCAAAACTTATTAACATTGAAAGAATTCTTACATTCTTGTACTGGTGTAGAATCATACCAGTACACATGCACCCACCTACTGAAGGCTACAAACTTCACGCGTTCTCCAGCTCCTACTGGAAGGGAGCTCCAACCCCTTGATCTGATCACCATCTACTACTGGCAAGAAGCTTAGACTTCCTCACTGAAGGCTCCAACCTCCTGATCTGATTACCAGCTACTACTGGCAAGAAACTTCGACTTCCTCACTTAAGGCTCCAACCCTCATCAACCTCCATGGACCATGTTTCATTAAATGTTCAGACTGGATCCAATATCAACACTTATGCTCAATCATCAATCTATGACACAGAGAATCAACCAATCATTGAACCCAAACGACTGATACATAATCAAAACTCAACCAATCAACCGATATAGTCAGATCACTGTAACCGGTACATAGAAATGAATTCAGAATGCTGCAACAACACACAGAATCAACAACAACCCTGATCATCCATTTGCCAAAATGTATACGCTACTTTACTTAAGCCAACACGCGTGCATACATGCTTTTCTGAAGAGAAACTTGCATATAGATATTAATATACTAAAAACTGGACACTTAACCACTGCAATTTCTGAAAAGAAAACAAAATCATACTCAGATCTACTCCAATACTCTGAACCAATCACATAATTATCTTTGATATTCAATCACAATCGGTAAGTAATCTTAACATTCTTCAATCAATTAATACCCAAATTCAACTTCATCATTCAATCAGATATACTTCAGACATTATCAATCAACCCAGAACAACATGAGGATATCATTGACAGATAATAGAGAAACAATAGCACTGATCAGGTTGATGAGTCATTTGTGAACATAAACTCATTTTATATACATGTCTTTGCAGAAGTGAACTGGTATGTATACGCGCTTTTCTTGAAACCAACCAATGTATAGATCTATAAATTTTGACCTAAAATTACGCATCTCTTCAAAACTTCAGAAAGACCCAGATCATAATAATCAGAGATAAAAACATGCATCAATACTTAAATCTAGTCAATCCATGAGAAGATCAAACAATGAAAATTCATTTCAGGTCTCATGATCCTAATCCATCATTGTATTCATTGGTGCATAATTATTTCAGATCAATGTGACAGTTATGGTCCTTACAATGAAAATATACTTCAGATTGAAGTATTCATCAAAAGCATTTTCACTTGCACACTTTAGCACTTTGGTCTTCACCTCTTTATATAGTTTAGCCCTTATCGAATACCATGGGTCAAAACTACATTAGTGTCAGTGGTAATCTTTGACGTGATCAATATTCGTTGTCGCATTCATTACTATGGGCCAATACCATGGTAAGGACCCCTAATATTTAGAATATCATGGTGCAAAAACCATACACTACTTTTCTTCACTCAACTCGCGTGCATACGCGACTTGGCTTAACAAAACCCGCGTATACATCTTGAACTTCCAACTTTATTTCCTCTTAACTGAATATTATGAATTGTCATGCATTCTGTCACATCTATATTAATTCTGGTATTTTGTTGTTTCATTCGGTCACCTCTTGTTAGGGTCCAACCCTAACCCCCTTGTTTATGTAATAGGTCGAGTCATAGTTATAATTAGTTAAATAGTCAATAAAGCCCATATTAATAATTATATGTGGTTGACCCACATTTGAAGAAGGGACCACAATTAGTTGCAAATGGGCCATGGTATTAAATAGATGGTATTAATAAGAACCATGGTACTGACCCATGGAATTTCATGCATGAATCCTATATAAAGGATAGAGACTCCCCTTGAGGAGCGTCGTGTCTTATTTTGTAATTGAGCCCAGCTCTATTGGAGGTTGCCCCCTCGAAGAGGCAAGTGAACATTGCTTTCCTTTCTGAATAATAAAATACATGTTGTTATTTCTTAGTGTTCTATGTTCTGGGTATATTTCTTCGCATACTTGGTATTTTGGTATCTTCTTGCAGGTCAAGATCATAACAAGTGGTATCAGAGCACTTTCCAGGCCTAGTGGGATCTCCATTTTTAGAAGAATTTTTTTTTGGCTAGAGATGTGTTTCAGCGTCTTTAAACCATGGGATCTGTCGTTGAGCGCATAAACTTGCGGATTTGGGGAGGCATGCACATAGGAAATATAAGAGGTGGTCATGCTTGTTGGACTCCCTTGTAACCCCTATGGGTACCCCTTCGAGTAGTAGTGCATTAGACAAAACCACACACGGACTGTTTTCCAAGTACTCTTTGAGTATATTGGAAGCGCCCTAGATTCTCTTGAAACCTCGTCATAGATAAACCATCGGCCGTCTTGCTACTACAGTACACCAAGAATAGTACTCGGGGAGATTACTCATGCATACAATAGGGTAGTCGGGTTGTACAGCTAAGGGTACGGTTGATCCTCCTTGGTTAGTGCCCTGAAATATTGGGGTAAGTACTACTATCGGACCCTTATGTACATTGCGATCTGTAGCACCTGACACTCCTTGAGACCATAGTTCCCTTGTCTCTCTCTAGATCACGCATCATCTCTGCCAGATCAAAGCTAGTAGGTTGGGTTCTGTCACAGCCACAACAATTAGTTCCGCCATTCAGATTTCTCAGATCCACCATTCAGATCTATGAAATCAGCCAATCAGATCTATTAGATCGTCCATTTAGATCTAGCAGTTTGGGTTTATAGTAGTCGCAACAATCAAATCCGCCATTCAGATCTAGTTGCAGGGGTTCGATCACTGCCACATTCCTACTCATACTCTGCAGTTGAGGGTTTTTCCGACAGATCTGACTATTTGTGTGGCTCTTATACCTTGGCATGATTCTTGCAGGAATTTGGAAAATTTAACTTTTATGGGAATCAGCTATTGCAGTATTTCTAAGCGAAGAGTAAAACTCCTTTTGGAGTAAAAAAGAAAAAATGAAAAAATATGAGATCCTCCCAGGACGCTTAAAGGAGACTTAGCCCATAAGAGTCAGTTCGACAGGTAAGCAAGATGGTACCATTCACTTGTCAACGTCAAAATTTCGAGTGGTCCTAATTTTTTTTTCACAGTAACGACAAGTGCACTAGATCGGTGCATGGTACAAACCAGAGCTTAAGCTATGGTAAATGAGAAGATCGACACCCTTGAACAAAATTTGGAGGCATTAACGAAGCCGATCTAGACCTTAACTAACACAATCACATAGGGCAAGTCAGGGGCACAATCAGAGGCATATGATTTTAATGAAAACCTTGAGGGCGAGTCTAGTCATTCTCTTCACTTCTATGGAAACCACCAACAGTCTCAGCTTCGACCACCCAAGCTGGACATGTATAAATTTGATGGCTTTCATCCAGCCATATGGCTAGCACAAATGGAGCAATATTTCAAATTGAATCACATCAGAGATGATGCGACTAAGCTAAGTGTGGGAAGCCTGTACTTGGACCAAGAAAGATGGCAATGGTGGAAGTGGCATCAACGCTTCTATGCAATGCCACTGACTTGTCAGATATTCTCAAAAGCCCTTTCTGATCAATTTGACCATGAATCTAACTTTTTCGGTCATCTTACTAAGCTCTGACAAAAAGGCACAGTGCAAGAATATATTAAAGCCTTTGAAGCATTAGCCTTCTGCACAGGAGGTCTAGCAGATGAATTCTACTTAGAAAGTTTTATCAGTGGTCTCAAAGACACCATACAAGCCCACGTCTGACTACAACACCCAGTCTCATGGCTGGCAGCTTTCAAGATAGCTCGTGAAGTAGAAAATGTGTTAGCGGCCCAGTCGAATCGTCCAATTTTCATAGCCAAGGGACGCCCCACCCAGGCTCCAAGCACTACTCAAACACTTAAGGTTCAAAAGGTATCACCAACGAAAAGAAGAAAGTAAGGATTGTGTTACTACTGTGATGAGAAATACTCCCCAGAGCATAAATGCAAGGAACCCAAATTCTTTCAAATTGATGCTATTGATTAGAGTTCATCTGAGGAAGCCCCACCATTTGAGGGACCAGAGGAGGAAGATGAGGACAACCAACCGGACAATGAGCTCCCAGTTACACTTGAAGAACCAGTTATCTCACTTCATTCTTTGGCAGGAATTTCTTCTCCCCAAACTCTCAAACTCAGAGGTTTTATTAAGAATCACCCTGTAGTAGTCTTGATTGATAGTGGCAGTATGCATAACTTTATCCATCAAAGAGTCGTTGAAGTAGTGCATTGTTTTGTCAAAGCAGTCTCTAATTTCTGGGTCCAGATTGTTGATGGGGGGACAATGAAATGTGAAGGCCGCTGTGAAAATTTTAAACTTGAAATGCGGGATTATCACCTAAAGACCCACATGTTTGCCATCAACATGGGTGGGTGTGACATTGTCTCGGGTGCTGAATGGCTCTGCACACTTGGCCCAATCACAATGGATTTCCAGGAGTTATATATGAGATTCAAGCAAAATAACCACACACATACCCTCCGCGAACTCCAGGTAGGTGCTCCTTCTATCATCAGCTCGCATAGGATGGAAAAATTGTTAAAAAAAGGCCACCATGGAGTTATAGCCCAATTTAATGCCATCCAGGACTTCGAACCCACTTCTTTTCACATTCATCCTGAGATGCAACAGGTCTTAAACAACCATCTGCAGGTCTTTGAAAAGCCTCATGAGCTTCCACCCTCGAGAGGGGAACATGATCATATAATTACTTTGGTCCTAGGGGCACAACCACCAAATGTGCACCCATATAGATATCCTTTCGCCCAAAAGAATGAAATTGAAAAAATCATCAAGGAACTCCTGGAATCTGGTGTCACTCGTCCTAGCATTAGTCCTTATTCATTGCCTGTGGTCAAGGTGGTCAAGAAAGATGGGGAATGGCGTATGTGTCTAGACTTCAAGGCCATCAACAAGCTGATGGGAAAAGATAAATTTCCCATCCCGGTTGTTGATGATTTTTTGGATGAACTAAATGGGGCTCAATTCTTTACTAAGCTCGACCTTCGCTCAGGCTATCACCAAATTCGCATGAAAGAAGTAGACATTCCAAAGACTGCTTTCCGAACTCATGAAGGCCATTATGAATTCCTGGTCATGCCATTTGGTCTCTGTAATGCCCCATCCACTTTTCAGAGCCTCATGAATCACCTGCTCAAACCATATCTCAGAAAATTTGTCCTTGTTTTCTTTGATGACATCCTCATCTATAGCCTCACCTGGGAAAAACATCTTCAGCATGTAGATCTGCTCTTGCAACTGCTCCAGAAGCATAAATTATTTGTCAAATTGTCCAAGTGCTCTTTTGGCATGGAAGAAGTTGAGTATTTGGGCCACATTGTGGGGCATGAAGGTGTCAGGGTGGATCCCAAAAATATCTAGGCAATGCAGGATTGGCCTCAACCAAAGACCTTGAATAGCTTGAGAGGATTTTTGGGTCTCACTGACTACTATCACAAATTTTTCCACAATTATGGTCGCATTACTAGACCCCTCACTCACCTTCTCAAGAAAAATTCATTCCTCTAGAATGATGAAGCACAACAGGAATTTATAGCTCTCAAACATGGCATGTGTTCCACTCCCGTATTGGCACTACCCAACTTCACCAAATATTTTGTGATTCAATGTGATGCTTCAGGTACGGGTATTGGGGCTCTCTTAATGCAGGAAAGTTGACCCCTGGCATTCACTAGCCAACAACTAAGTGGGACAAATTTGGGACAATCTACCTATAAGAAGGAGACGATGGCCATATTACATGCAGTGGATACCTGGTGACCATACTTATTGGGGCGGCGTTTCCAAATCCGCACAGATCATCAAAGCCTTAAACATTTTTTGGAGCAACGCCTATCCTCGCCACAACAAAATAAATGGCTAGCCAAAATGTTGGGATATGATTATGAGATAATTTACAAGAAAGGGCGAGAAAATGTTGTAGCGGATGCTTTATCACACCAATTTGAGGAGGAAAGCACCCTGCTAGCAATCTCTCTTCCCATTCTAGAGTGGATTGAAGAGGCTCGCAAGGAATGGTTTTCACATCCTTTTCTCTCCCAACTCATTAATAAATTGCAGGAAGATCCAAATTCCATAGCGGGCTACTCTTGGCAAGAGGAGATTCTTTGCTACAAGGACAAAGTAGTGATATCACCAACATTCACCCTCAAAAGTCGCATTTTGGCAGAGTTGCACTCATCTCCCACTGTAGGCCATTCAGACTTTCAGAAGACTTATGCTCACACTTGACGTTCATTCTTTTGGACAAGCATGAAAAAGGACATTCTTACTTTTGTAGCTGAGTGTGATGTGTTTCAGCGCCATAAAGGAGAAAAAATAAAATCCCCAAGCACATTACAACTATTGCCTGTCCCTGCCTCAATCTGGACGAAGGTTTCTATGGATTTCATTATGGGTCTTCCTAAGTTAGACAACAAGTCAGTCATCATGGTGGTTGTGGACAAAATTTCTGAGTATGCTCATTTTTGCGCCCTACCCCACCCTTTTACACCAGCTTTGGTGGCTCAATCATTCATGGACCAGATCTTCAAATTGCATGGCATGCCCACTTCCATTATGTCTAATCGTGACCCAATACTCACCAATAAATTTTGGCAGGAACTCTTCAGGCTACAAGGTACCCAACTACAACTCAATACTTCCTATCATCCCCAAACTGATGGTCAAACCGAAGTAGTCAAAAAATGTCTGGAGACCTACCTCAAGTGTTTCACTTCAGAAAAGCAACATCTATGGGTACAGTGGTTACCTCTAGTGGAATGGTGGAATAATACTAACTATCATGCCACCACCAAAATGACTCCATATGAAGCAGTTTATGGTCAACTCCCTCTTTCACCTACTTCTTATATCCAGGGATGCTTGAAGGTACAAGTAGTGGATCAACTCCTACAGAATCGTGCAACCATGCTGGCCCACCTCAAAGAGAATCTCCATCAAGCTCAAAATTGCATGAAGCAAAAGGTAGACAAACATCATTAAGAGCGCAAATTTCAAGAAGGGGATCAGGCATTCTTGAGGCTGCAACCATATAAATAAACATCACTCAAAGACAAGGGTTGTCAGAAATTATCTCCAAAATTCTATGGACAATATAAAATACTTCAGCGCATCGAAGAAGTAGCCTACAAGCTAGCCTTGCCACCCACTGTAAAAATCCATCCCATCTTCCATGTCTCATGCCTCAAGAAAATGGTTGGAAACCATTGCAGAATTCAAACCAGTCTACCAGAATTTGATGAGGAAGGTTCAATCTGGCTCCAACCTGAATAGGTTCTTGACACACGAGAACGGCACCTGCGCGGCTGCACGATCAAGGAAGTCCTCGTCAAGTGGAAAGACACCTCTCCAGAAGATGTGACCTGGGAACCAGCCACTGTTCTTTAGCAGTTTCCACAGCTTCAGCCTTGAGGACAAGGCTATTTTTATGGGGGAGGGCATGTTAGGGTCCAACCATAACCCCCTTATTTATGTAATAGGGTCGAGTCATAGTTATAGTTAGTTAAAGAGTCAATAAAGCCCATATTAATAATTGTAAGTGGTTGACCCGCATTTAAAGAAGGGACCACAGTTAGTTGCAAATGGGCCATGGTATTAGATAGATGGTATTAATAAGAACCATGGTATTGACCCATGGTATTGCATGTACGAATCCTATATAAAGGATAGAGACTCCCCTTGAGCAGCGTCGTGTCTTATTTTATAATTGAGCCCAGCTCTACTGGAGGTTGCCTCCTTGAAGAGGCAAGTGAACATTGCTTTCCTTTCTAAATAATAAAATACATGTTGTTATTTCTTATTGTTCTGTGTTCTGGGTATATTTCTTCGCATATTTGGTATTCTAGTATCTTCTCGTAGGTCAAGAGCATAACACCTCTGAACTGACCTGTGAATTCTATTACAAGTGAGTTGCCATCAAGGAAAACACATGCATCATAATGCCAACAGGAGGGTTATAAAGACATGTTTTGGCTTTCAAAAATCCATCAATTTCTTTATTCATCCTCCTGAGATTCCCTAGTTATCAAACTAGAGCTTGTTGCGTTTATACTACAAGGGATTTGCTGCATTCCTGCTTAAAAGGTGGTGGTTTAAAGAACATAAATAAACTAGGGGGTCTGAATGGATTGAAGAGGTTGATGAAGCTCCATAAATCATTTGCAATTTAAGTAGTTTGTTGTGTTTCTGCTGCGTTTTTTCTGAAGAAGTGTGTTGCTGCGTTTTTTAATGTTCTAGAAGTCAAATTCAAGATTCGTTTATGACCAAATGGAGATTAATTTAAAAAAAAAATGAGTTGTTCAAACATGAGCTAAATAACAAAAACCACCTTCAGTTTCGTCACAGGTGTCATATATTGGAATATTCGAATGAATCTTTACAGCCTATTTTTTAGATTTCGTCATTTTTTATTTTAGTCATGATATTTGGGTGCGGATTATGAGGAGATGGAGAAGAATTTTTGAAAACTGAGAGAGGTTTCTCTTCACCACAAGCTCATTTAAAAAAAATTCTTTCATTTTTGTAACGAATTTCATGATACAAGAGATATGATCTAATAGTTGACCCCTATTTTCCAAAAATTTGATCCCTATTTCCTAGCAGGTAGTTCTAAATCTTAATGTAACTAACTCTATCTCTGAGGAAATGGTTGAAATCGACCTCCTTACCTTGGGAAATAGATTTTCCTTTATATTTTGTAAATTTCTATGATAAGTGAGTTGGTGTGTGATAGAGAAAAGACATTGTGAATGGTGCAGTTATATTTAGAAAATTTATGTGAATGATGAAGGTCAAAGTCTACTTGTTAAGGGATTCCTGTGTCAATCATTTATGGTGATGTTTGTCTCATGTTTTTGTTTTTTATATTCTGTTATGGTTGTGCTTAAATCTTATGTCTTCAATGTTTAATTAAACAAATTTATTTCATAATTCAATTTTAGGTGCCCTTAAAGTAACTAAAAATTTTAGTGTTTTTTCCTCCACCATAATATCTAAAATTCATCCACAGCTAGATGCTTTAGATATTATCAATTTCATTATTCCTATACTCATCTCTCTACAATGAAATTTGAAAAAGGCACCATAAATGATTTCCTACCTTTCCCCTATCCAAGGATTCTTCATTTTCCCATCATAGCACTGGAAATATTTAGCTTGATTTGAATCCATGCCCAATGGATTTTCCCTCTCCCCTGCCATCAAATTGCTAAAGTTATTCTACCTTGATCTATAGACCTTGCCTAAGATCCAAGATATTTCACAAGAGAGAGCCCTCTCTGTGTTTGGAAGGGCTAGCTTCTAGCCATAAATATTGGTTTTGGATACCTTTGGGTTCCTCTCCTCATCCTAGAGGAATTATGAAGTGCTAACATAGTGGCATCATTGTCGAGGAGTGAAAGGTTCCATCTTCCCCAGGAAAGAACCATCAAGTTTCAGATCTGATTACAAATGGTGAACAATGATCAGACACAAGAAGGCTATGCATTATTCACTGGGCAACTCCATTGTCATCAAATTTTAACATTCCACTAGAAACTCGACTGGTTCAAGATGAGTTCTATATCTGCAAGCTATGCTCCCATGAATCGAGATCATATTCTAGGTTTTCCAAATCGCATGCCTCATGTTGATTAACATATCTACCTAGATTCAAAGATGGAAAAGTAGACGATGCTGCTCTTAATTTGGTCAAATTTCACATGCATGTATGCAAGCTAAGGGTTCAATTTCATGAGGAATGCTTGATGAAGATGTTTATGGTATCCTTGGAGGGAAATGCATAATTATGGTATGAAATATTTCCAAATGCTTGTTTGTATTCCCTTAGATATTTTCATACAATATTTTATGAGAGATATAAATAATATAGTCCTTCCTTATTACAGGTCAAATACTGTTGCACACATTTCAAGAAATTTATTTAGCATTTGGAAAGTTTTTATGAAGATGATCAATTTATGGATGAAGAGCTTGTAGAGGCTATTCATGAGAACCCTTTTAACCATCAGGAAGAAGATGTAGAAGTCAACTTCCATGATAATCAAAATAATTTCCAGCAAACAAGTTTCTCCCATGTCCAAAAGTGAAATTGATCAGAATTTTAATGTTGAAATTCATGTTCCTTCTTTTGAGTATCATGAAGATGTTCATATTTCAAGTGAGGATATCTGATCAAATTTTTCTTCAAATTTCACATTTTTTGAATCTTTGTTTCAAGAAAATAATGTCCAGGAAGCTTATGAAAATCAAAGTTTTGAAATTGGATGCATGAAAACTCTAAGTAGTGAAATCATTCACGAGGATAGTTGCCTAGAGTTACAAGGAAATATTGAAGAAAATAAGGATGTTTTAAACTCCTTGGATGACACTAAAATAATTAATGATTTTACATCCTTGGAATCAACAAACTCAAAAAATTTTAAAGGCCAAAATGATATTCTTAATGAATCACAAGAAAGGTCCATCTTCTATGTTTCTGATGCATATGACACGAGAAGAGAACAATTTGCTACTTATTCATTTGAGAATGACCTTGAAACTGAAGACATAGACCAAGACAAACCAACAGTTAGGAATGAAGTTTGTCTTTCTGTCTTAGCTCATCAAAAGGAGGTGATTTTTCATGTTTTCTAGGATCCTTTTCCAGTTTATTGTGGTCATCAAAGAAGGTTGGTTTTGTGTTATTCTCCAACATAGGGATTAGTTTCAGATGGCAAATTGAGTTTTCATGTTTCAATTTTTTTTTTTGGAGGAGCTGAAAGAAAAGTGCAATCAAGTAGCCATTTATTTGATTGGCTATATTGGAAATCTTATTTTACATGATTGGATTGATTAGTTGGATAGAGTAGGATATATATTCAAATAATCTCAACACTCTGAGCATATTTTTTAGAAATTCTTAATTCATTTTTTAGAATGTGTTTTCAGATTGAATTAGTAGTTGTTTTGAGCATTCAGTTACAGTTTAGCTTCAATTTTGGTTCTCAGGATTCCAAAGGAGGAACATGTTGCAAGATTAGGCGAAACTCAATGAATCATGCTACTAGTCTACATTTTTCTTTGGCACCTCACAAGTAGGATGCCATCCCCATTGGATCCAATGTTAGAGTGCTATGTTATAGTAATCAAAGTCAGGTTTAGTCTTTTCATCATTTTGGTCAATTTGTAAAAGTATTAATACGATCTCATACAAATCCTTAGTTTTTGTGAAGAGTGTGAGATCTAGTCTTTAGTGTCAATTTAGGAAAAGATATATTAATTTTTTTGGGTGATGAAAGACATCAAATCATTGATTTTATGAAAAGTCTAGGTTTAGTAAGTCTAGGGTTAATATGTCATCCAAGTCATGGATAAAGATAATAGTGGGTTTGTTTTTTCATCATTGGGACAAGTTAGTGGTGTATTCTCAGTCAGTTCCATAGTCAAATCAAATTGTATGTCATATCCTTGTCATCACTTGCAAGTACCAAAGGTGTAACGTTGTTGTTGCGCTTGGACATTTTTAAATGTGAAAAGTCATCATTACACTTAAATAAAGTTCTGGACCACATGGAGGGTTATAAAGACATGTTTTGGCTTTCAAAAATCCATTGATTTATTTATTCATCCTCCTGACATGCCTTGGATATCAAACAAGAGTTTGTTGCATTTATACTGCAGGGGATTTGCTGCGTTCCTGCTGAAAAAGGTGGTGGTTTAAAGAAAAGAAATAAACTAAGGGGTCTGAAGGTCCTGAAGAGGTTGATGAAGCTCCAAACATCATCTACAATCTATTTGGCTCAATTAAAGTTGAAGGAAATGCTCAATTTCACAAATGACAAATTTGTTGTGTTTCTGCTATGCTTTTTCTAAAGAAGTGTGTTGCTGCGTTTTTTATTGTTTTAGAAGTCAACTTCAAGATTAGTTTCTTACCGAATGGAGATGAATTTTTGAAAAAGGAAAATATTTTTTTGTCAAACAAGAGCTAAATAATGAAAACCTCCTTCAATTTCTTCATAGGTGTCATATATTGGAAGTTTCAAATGAATATTTATAGCCTATTTTTTAGATTTCGTCATTTCATGTTTTAGTCATGATCTTTGGGCACAGATTTTGAGGATCTGGAGAAGAATTTTTGAAAACTGAGAGAGGTTTCTCACGAGCACAAGCTCATATACAAACTTTCCTTCAATTTTGTAACAAATGTCATGATTCAAGAGATATGATATAATCTTTGACCCCTATTTTCCAGAAATTTGATCCCTATTTTCTAGCAGCTATTTCTAAATCTTAATATAACTAACTTTATATTTGGGGAAATGGTTGAGCACGACCTCCTTAGCTTGGGAAATATTTTTTCCTTTATATTTTGTAAATTTCTATGAGAAGTGAGTTGGTGTGTGATAGAGAAAATACATTGTGCATTGTGAAATTCTATTTAAAAAATTTCAGTGAATGATGAAGGTTGAAGTCTACTTGTTCAAGGATTCCTACATCAATCATTTATGGTGATGTTTACCTCCTGGTTGTGTTTTTTGTCTTCTTTTATGGCCATTCTTAAATGTTATGTCTTCATTATTTAGTTAAACAAATTTATTTCAGAATTCACTTTTAGGTGTTTTGTTATAAGTCACTAAACATCTTAGTTTTCTTTCCTCCACCCTAATAATCTAAAATTCATCCTCAACTAGATGCTTTAGATATTATCGATTTCATTATTCCTATACTCACCTCTCTACAATTAAATTTGACAAATACACCATAAAGGATTTCCTACCTTTCCCTTGTCTAAGGATTCTTCATTTTCCCATCATAGCACTAAAAATATTTAGCTTAATTTGACTCCATGTCTAATGGATTTTCCCTCTCCCCTGCCATCAAATTACTAAAATTATTGTACCTTAATCTATAGACCTAGACTAAGATCTAGAAGATTTCACAAGAGAGAGCCCTCTCTGGGTTTGGAAGGGCTAGCTTCCAGCCCTAAATATTGGTTTGTGGTTACCTTTAGGTTCCTCTCCTCAACCTGGAGGAATTATGAAGTGCTAACAACTAGAAACATGCACTGTGAACAATACACACCCTTTCCTGCAATTAAATTTTTCTTGCATGGTTGTAACCATTATCACTGATGTAGGATTCTTCTTACCCTATAAGATTATATTCTCTCCATCATAATCCAAACACTCGATATCCTTCTCATCATAATCCACCTTAGTCCTATGAAGCTACAACCAATCCATACCCTGAAGCATATTGTATGATCATAATGGAAGTACATTTAATTGTCTGATGTAGGCATACCATTTAAATCAAATGCACAAACTCTTACCCAATGATGAACTCTCTTCTTAGTACCCGTAGCCAACTACACCGATGAAGACTTTGCATGGACTTATTTTCTCAAACCACACTTATCCAATAGGTAAGGATTAACATAACTATAATTATATCTAGTGTTAATCAAAATGGAAACACTTTGATCACAAAGCTAACCTTCCATCTCAATAATGGATGCCTAGTGATCCTCCTATTTGTTATCAAATGCTTCAAAGATCCGTGAAATGCTTTGACCAACATCCCCAGCTTTTTGCGCTTCTTATGCACTGTATATATGATGTTTTCCACCCTGATATAATGAACAATCCTTCTTGCAAAGATCCTCACCACATATACAACACTGCAATAGTTCTCTGCCAATACCCTTATTCTGATGCTCTCCAAGCTGAGGTTCATGTCCCTTCTCTACCACATTAACATTCTTGTAAGGTGCAATATTTTCCTTCTCACATGCATCCTGAGGTCTTCCCCACTTCAGTGGCCACTTTCATGTAGTCTTGTCATACCCTTTCCATTCCTGCTTAGACTCGGTCCTACAATTCGATACCTCATAATAGTGCTTCAACTTTCCAATGAATTCTTCTAGCGACCGAGGCTCATCAAACTCAATCCGATCCTTAAATTTTAATGGTAGTCCACTGATAAATATCTAAAATTTTTTATTCTCATCCTTAAGATAATGCACATACCTCAAAAACTCCAAGAACTTAGTCATGTACTCCTCGCCTATCATAGGTCCCATCTTCATCTCATAAAAATCCTTGGACTGATCGTCATAGTACCTCTCTGAAAATTACTTCTTCCAAAAGAGTCTCTTGAATTCATGCCAACTCAAATCCTTTGTCCTGATGCATCTGACATGCTTCATATCTTCCCACCAGATGTTGAATTTCCATTTGAGACTGAAATAACTATCATGGACTTCATGTTCTTTGTATATTCATGCATCTCAAATAAATTCTTCATTCCAAGCAACCATGCCTCTGTATCTTCCAGCTTCTTCAACTCTCCATCAAATGTAGGTGGTTTGGCTTTCTTAAACTCATTTGAAAAATATTCCCTCTCACTCATGTAAGGATGATACTGATGATGACCATGATACATGTTTGAGCCAGAACTCGAATATAACTTGTAGCCACTACCTCTTCTATCAGGTGTTACCAAGAACCTACCATCTCTGACTGTTTCATCCTCGTCCGACCTGTGCCCTCCATGAGACCTGCTACCATATGCTTGATTAGTAATGTCCTCTTATCCATAACTAATTTGTGGCTGTCCCTATCTTTGAAAATCTAACAAAATTGAAGTATAACTGCCTTGAACTCTGCTTGTTTTTCCTATCCCCTGGCAAGTCTTTCTTCTGATTTAATGATCCTGTCATTATTTTCCTTGCAACTTCTGATTTTTTCCTTTATACTTCTCAAGGTATCTGCGATGTCAGGAGAGTGCTCATCTCTTGGTTGCTCATCTGATTTATAAGGAGAGTCTTGTGAACTTTAATCCACCATTATGCTAGTCATCTTTGATCCTCTTCTTTTTCCTGCAAACATATCATGTCAGATAACCAAATATAAACATAATCAACATACCTTAGTGAAGTTCAGTGGAGGCTATCTCATCTACAAAATCAATTCAAATTAGCATGATATATATATATATATATATATATACCACGCATGATAACACTAACTTCATACAATCACCTCATGCAAGATAACCATAACCATGAAAATGCATGCATAACAATCACACAAACACTAACATGCATGCATGACAAACACATTCTAACCATCTAGCCAAGTATTTGAACCATTATTTGATACCACCCTATAACAACCCTTCCCCACATTTACCTTCTTTTACAAGCCCTCCAGGTAAATGTGAAGTGAAGTGCCACTATGAAATGAACTAAATTCCAAGCTTCAGTTATGGAAGTGGGTTTGACAACTAAGACTTACTACCCACAAACTTACATCCTACAGGGCTTACAAGACACTCATGGGCCAAAGAACCACCCCTAGTGACCAAACCTTGCGCTATATACATTTTTCAGTTACCTAACATCGCAATCGCATGAACAATCCTACATGAGTGCAGTTATGACCCTCCAAACGCATGCACAACATTGCCTCCATGCAGTTGTAACCTAAATTTTCCAGTTCAGACGGTGCGGTCCTTGTATCTGAGCCACAATTTCAAGCCAACCTCCAAACCACTACACAAAAATTCTTGAGACTTTCCAGAATGACAAGTGGAATTTCATCAAACATATGGTGAACATGTAAACTACAGGTCATGAATGCATATCTAATCATAGGATTTTGAAACTTCTCCGAGAATCACCAAGAAGGTCTAATGCCCTCTCATAATAGTTGCAATAACATTTGTTATCCCAATCATTCATTAACCATCAAATACTTACCAAATCCAAATCAAGACATAGCTAAAGTACATTACCAATCCATTCTTATAACCAACATATGACCATATTATTAACTATGACATAACAACCATCAAATCACCATAATAACAAGTACAAGTGCTCATATATTATAATTGGAAAATAAATCTTATTAGCTTATGAAAAATCCAACTAAGTCAGGGACTTCCACGTACCACTCGACCATAGATTGGGATGAACCAAATATTTCTTTCATCTAACCACCCCCGTGCCATATTCCAAGCATAAGTGTGGGGTCTCAAGACACACACAACTAG
Organism: Pinus tabuliformis; assembly: GCA_031772625.1. Lineage (NCBI taxonomy): Eukaryota > Viridiplantae > Streptophyta > Pinopsida > Pinales > Pinaceae > Pinus > Pinus tabuliformis. Next base: position 234,622,381 of record CM062813.1, read on the forward strand.
GGCTTCCCAGAGATTAAACCACCTCCACCTCATGCTCCTTTGATCTTGACAAAATTGGTCAAGAGATCACATAAGAAAACCATGACATAAACAAGCAGGGCTTTCTAGAGGTTAAACCACCTCCATCATTAAGCTATCAAAATATACCAAAACTGGTCAATAAATCACTGAGCCCAAAACAAACTTGGATGCTTCAGAGTTCCTTTACCATTATCTTAAGGAATTTTCATGTCTCCACTCACTTGTTGAGGGCCTCCCAGAGATTAAACCACCTCACCCTCAACCCTTGGGAATTTTCCTGAGACCACCTCACTCAGTTCCAAAGCTCAAGTAGAAAATAATGCCATCATACCATGACTATTCTAAAATGGAAAGACAAGGCTGAAACCACTGTCACACTAGGAAAAACCCATGTCGGTGACAACAAATGAACCAAATGCACAAATGCTTGTACCATGCATTCACGCATCAACTAGGAATTCACACATGCAACCTATTACCTACAAATCCTCCTGTTGAAGCTTCTTGATCCAACCTTCCTTGCTTGTCCTTTTCTTTCCTTGCCTTCCTTTTCATGCTTCCTTTCTTTCTCCTCTCGGTGTTATTCTCTCTCTTTGAAACAAATTCCAAAACCAAACTGAGAAAAAGTTGTTAACTGATCCTCAGGATCCTTTCTATCATTAAGACCTCTATTTTCCTTCAATTTCCTCTACTTTCATTCAATTTCCCTCCTCATGCAAATCTATGACCTTTCATCTCCCCTTTCTCCTATTTTCCTTTATTTTCATAAATAAATGCCAATTAATGCCTCTTTACCTTTTCCAATGCCTTTGCCAATTTCCTTAGCCATAATAAACTGAAAGTGACACCCACTAGGATGTTTTGCCTAACATTCAGCTTGGAATACGTGTCCCATGACCTTGATATTATTTTTCATTTATTAACTTTATTACATGAACTTTTAACCCGGGTTTGTTACAATGACTATAGCAAAACATGGTTGACCATGTTTGAGAATGTTGTATATGATTGACCATGTTGCCATATATGGTTTTCTTGAGCACATTCTGATGGTGGATTATGTTCGTCATGTTGTGACATTGACATATGTTTGCAATATTGGAATGTCAGATTAGGCTGGTCATATTGCAACATTGGGCTATGTTCATCCCATTGCGATGTTGGGGTTTTATACATACGTTGCAATAGAGGGTTTTGAACATCACAATGTGAAATTAGGTAATTTCCATCACATTGTAATGTTGGGATATGTTTGTCACATGATGTTATATTTCCTTAGATTGCACCACAATGTGGCATCAATGAAGAATGAAGAGTTATGTTAAATGTGATGTGGAGATATACTCATAATAATGTCATGTAGGGACATGTTTGTCATTTTGCGACATCAAGTTTATTCATCACATTGCAACATCAATTTATTTTGTATTATTATTGTTAATATCAATATTAATGCTATTACATTAATGCCATTAATAACATATATATTGATAATAACATTGATGTTAATAATAACATTATTATATTATAATAAAATGATTTATTATATATAATAATATTAATGTTGTATGTATGTTATAAGTAAGTATCATTGTTAATGTTATTAAAGTTGTTGCTCTAAAGAATATTATTAATATTAATCTTAATATTATACTATTAATATTATTTACATTAATAATATTATTATTAATAATATTAATATAAATTGTATTATTGTTATTAATGATATTAATATATTAATATTATTCTTAGTGTTATTATTTTTATGTTGTTAATATTAATGTGGTTAACTACATGATTTAAAACATTAATATTGTTATTGTTATTTTTATTTTTATATTGATGGTAATGTTATTAATAATAGTAATATTAATAATAACATTAATATTTTTAATAACATTAATATTTTTAATAGCATTAATATGAGTATTATTGGCCCGAGAGGCGCTTTAGCCCAGTATGTTGTCACTTAATGTTACATTTTAAAATAATAAAGTGATACTTATATTAACAAATTAAAAATAGTAATAACCAAAAAAGTTGAAGCTAAACATAAATAAAATACTTTAATTTTGCATCAAATTTGTATAAAGAGATAAAGTAATTGAAAGTAAAAAAAATATTTTTCTTTTTAGTATGAGGGAGATATGTGCTTCCTTCACTATTTAACACAGAATTGACAAAAAATAATATTACTGATATTATATGATGTTTAATTCATTTTATGTTTAGTTTACATGCGATACTTAAAAAATATATATATTTGAATAGCTAAAATATTTTATTGTTAGTCATAAACAAAATATTTCAATGTCCATATTTTACTTATTTTTTTACTTCCCAGAGATGTGTAATTTATTTCCTTTTTAAGATGGATTTGATATATAAGATTTAAAAATCAAATATTTCAACATGCATGTTGAGTAAAATAATTTATAATCAAAGATATATATAAAGAGAAAGAGTGAGAGAATTCTTATTACATTAATAGATGCTTTTTGACTTAAGGTATGAGGAATATTTGTAATCCTGTCAATGTTTAATATGGAGTTGATATATAACATTTTAAAAAATACTAATAATAAAAATAACTAAATATATGCATACAAGAAAAAATATTAATAACAAAAATATTAGAGAGAGAGAGAGAGAGAGAGAGAGAGAGAGAGAGAGAGAGAGAGAGAGATGCTCAAAACCAACATAGATCCATCTAGTTCTAGATCTACCAAGAGCTGAGAGGAATCAAATATCTCGAGGTGCAAACATTTCCTCAAGTCTTGCACTCAAAAATAAATTTGAAACTTGAGAATTTGATCCCTTTCCTCAATTCCTACACCCAAAAAAAGATTTTCATCTTGAGAAATTTGATCCCTTTTGACGTTTGGAAGATCCAAAGTTAGATGGATCTATGCTAATTGTAGTATAATAACATCATTATATTAATATAAGATAAATTACTAATTATTTTATTAGTATTATTAACAATTTATCAATTTTACTAATGTAAGATCATTAATTTTATTTATTATATTAATAATAATAATAATAATAATAACATATTTTTCATATATATATATATATATATATATATATATATATATATATATATATATATATATATATATATATATATATATATATATATATATATGGGTAGATTATATTGATTCAATTAGAATAGGGGCTAGAACCCTTGCATACAAAGATAATTCTTCTTCAGTAGTAGACCAGAGTTGCTCAATAAACTTACTATTTCTACCTGGTCTTTTTCATGCAAGGATTCTTACAACATTTATTCTGTATATCTGCCAAAAAAACACCACAATATTTAGCAAAAAAAGTAACATTCAAACGTGACTATACTTTTTGATCACTTGCTTCCATGTCCATTTTCTCACCATCGACTTTCTTGTTCTCCATTGCGTCCATCTGGTGCAGGGTAGGTTCTTCCAGATTCCGATCCTAGAGGTCGTTGGGATGATTTTCTTAAGGAGCTCTTAGAGGGAGGGGGTCTGAGAGACCATAGACTTCCTTTAAAACACCAACCATCATTGTTTCCACTGTAAACTCAATACTGTCCACCTTGAGATTCAAGTTGTCTACCTTCTTTACAATATTCTCCACGATGAGCCGGAGGCACTCCAATTCTTTTCACAAATATTCTAGTTGTTGATTAAGTAGGGTAAAATGTGATTGAGCTTCCAAGGTGACCTACTCCCCAAGCTTTAATATTGTAGCCGAGATTGCTTTCATTATGGGCAACAGGTGGTCCTTGCTACCATTTCCATTTCTTTCTTGGCTCAAAGAGGCCATATTACCAATCATAGAATATCTAGAAAAAACATTGAATATTTCAGGGATAATACACTTCTTTATAATTCAGAATTCCTTCTCCTATCATGCCAGCAACCATCACTTCATATTTAATTCCCCTGTCTAATGTATGCATCATCAAGTCAAAATATCCCTGCTCAAAATCCTTCACCCAACTTCCATTTTCAGTTGTATTGGAATGGTTTAACTCTAGTGGGGTAATAGCTTACAAATCCTTAATCTTGAAATTAATATTGCTTAAATCTAATCTCCACCTATCGTTTGGCACGGATTCTATTTTCCTTCTTCCCCATCTGGGAGGTTCTACCCAATAAATCTTCTTGCTCGACGAATAAACCACCTTTATTGTCATATAATTGGGATTAGACCTAGTAATAAATATACTAATGAGCTGCATAATACACTTGTTCAAACTTTTAATGGGATTTAATCTTCCTATGAATAATAAATTAAGATTCATGGAATATGAATAAGATAAGGATCACCTTGATCTTGGATAATGCTCCCCTATTCTAAATTTTCTCATTTATTGGCCTTTTCGTTAGCAAATGGATTGTTTTCCCATTTTATATGATAAAAACTAATGTTTTCAAACTTTTGTATCTACATCCATATTCTTACAATTAATGGAGTATGACATTTCCCAATTTATCTCTTACTTTGTTGGATTTTTTGGATTGTTATCATGGAGTCTCCAAATAGAATAAGCTAACGAATTTCCTTTATTAAAGCTATCCTCAACCCTTGCCATAATTCTAAGGCCTTTTCTTGTGTTGTCACTTACTACAAAATGTGTTTTCAGCCATCCAAAGAGGAAATGAGAAAAGAAGTTTGCAGTCATTTTCCAAGCAGCACAAGGACTCAAAGCCTAAATCAGACCCTCTCCATTGGAAAGCACTTTAAACAAGATTTCCAATGATATGTGGAAGTCCAACAATGGACTCCCGATCAAAAGATATGGCTGCTGAAGTTCAAGCATTGAAGCCTTAGGAAGGAATATTGGAGGTCCGATATATCAGAGATCGCATATCGGAGGTCCAGAGATATCGACAATCGCAACATAGAGCATTATCCATATCAGCAATCACAACATCAGAGCATCAGGCATATTGGCATATCACATATCATAGGTCTAGAGATATCAGTGATCGCATATCGGAGGTCAAGAGATATCGGTGCATCACAACATCGCAGTCAGGCATATCGGTGATTGGAGAATCAAAACTTCTGAACATGAGAACCTTTTAAAAAGTTGCGATATGGGTGAAATGTTGATAGTGTTAAAAACTGTCGGGAATGCTAATAAAGGATTAACAAAAGATTTCATCGCAAAACTGAAGGTGGGCGGGCCCTTTTCTCTCTCCTCTAGCAGGACACGTGGTGGCATATGATTGGTCCCGATAAGCTGATGTGGCGGTACGGAAGGAAACATAGTAGTAATTTTTGGTGTTTTGAGGGGGCATAAGGGGGAAAATCTGGGTGACACATGTCACCACTCATGAGATGCCACATGGAGAGATGTCGTTATATCGGAGGTTAGCTTATCGGAGTTTGAGGATATCATCACTTTGTAACACTTGATACTTGAAAAAGTTTTGATAAGGGGGCTCCGATATTGGGGAAGCACCACGGTCGCAAAGACTCAAAGAACCAAGGGCGCTAAGCACTTAACAAAGGAAAAAGAGCCCCCTGGTGGGAAAACAAACTTTCTAGCAACTCAAGGCTAAGAATTAGGTCACAACCCTTGGTCATATGGTTAGAAATGTGAGAAAGGATAAGTGGAAGGAGCTCATCATATCGGAGGTCGACAAACGAAAGATTAGAATACTGCACCACTATGAAGATTGCGATATGAAATTTCTCCAATAACCATGAGACAAAGAGTTAAAGGCGTATGGGTCAGGAACTGCAAGATTGAATGCGGGAACATAGGAGTTGGTCTTAGGAGTAATGACGATGATCAAAGATCGTTGGGTCAAGGCAACAAGGACCATAATCCACAAGAAAGAGTGTTGGGTCTGCCTTGAAATGATACAAGCCATCTCTGTGCTCTGACGCATGTCTTTAATGATATAAATGGAGGTATGTGACTCTGGAAGTAGTGTTTAGGTCACCTGAGAATCAATTTCTCAACATGGAGCTCCACATATCCAGACAATGAAGGACTTCCAAGTTGATCTTCATTTCTATTCTGTGACAAGAATCCGATAGTTGATCGCTTCCAACTCCATAGAGTGGGGAAATCAAGCAGTTAAGGCGAAAGTGACAAGAAAACCAACCGAGTGATTGAAGAGGAACATCATGGAAAAGACGTGGCCTGATCGGAGGTAATCATAGGAATGGCGTGGGGATACTTTCCTCAACCATCATTTAGTTTTTCTTATTTATATTATTCTATAATTTTTTCATTTTCAAGAAAGGAATTGAATCATTTTTAATCATTTAAGTAGCAGAGCCTTCGCATGCCGAGAAAGCTAGTCAATCAGACAACTGATGCTCAACTGAGATATTTTGTAACTATTTTTCAAGCTTTCCCTCTCCTTATAAAAAGAGGGAAGAAACACTTAGATAGGTTTCCAAATTCTACATTCTAGAGGCCCAAATTAAGCTTTGGAAAGTTCTGAGATTTGTTTGCAGAGACAGTGGTTCTACTTAGTTCAATTTTCTTGTTCATGAGGTGCTCGGGCATATACAGTTGTTAAATGTGATGGAATGGTGATTTGGACTCAATCTTCAAAGATTAATGAAGCATTTTTGTTGATTCCAATTGGATCAATGTGTAATATGCTTTCCCCATTGTATATCATTTCATGTATGTCTTTCCTCCTCTGAAATTGTGTAATGAAGTTTACGGTTTCACTCGCTCATGGTTGTATGTATGTTGCTAAGTAGTGAGAAGTATCTATGTTAACACATATCTAGTTGTGTTATTTGATAGCCTATAGTACCTGTGTAAACAAATATTTGCTTGTGTTATTTGATAGCCTACAGTACCTGTATGTAAACACATATTTACTTATTCCAATTGGTGATAAATGTATTCATAAGGCATATAGCTTGAGACCTTAATTCACATTGTACTTATGTTGCATTTTCACCTCCTCCCTCTTCCATATTTCCGCTGGAGATTTTTGCTTAGGATTCTGTGCTATTTCCAACCCTATGCATCGATTTCCCTCCATTCCTTCCTCATGTTCATTTATACTATAATAGCAATGTTAAACTGTTTATTTTTGTGTGTCAGCCACCAGAACCAACACATTTATATTTGAGATTAGCCATATCTACCAATGTGTATTTCGATCTATGTTTTTGCTTCAGTTTACCTTACCGAAGGGCTATTGAACGAAGCTCTGAATTACCTTTTTTTAAATTATGTGACATATGGAGTGCAACATAAAGCCTTCAGATAATCTTTAAAAGCACTCCTCTCAGATGCCCTAGGCATTGACCCCTTTTCTTTCAACCTGAGGATTGTCTCTAGGAGGATTCTATATTTCTAAAGCACTTGTGTGATAGGAGATAGACAAATATACAACATCTTTGTTGCATCATTGTCGGGGAACGAATCAAAATATTTTTCCCTGGGTATGACAATTTTTACATTCCTTCTGTAAGGTGAGCAAGGGAAATGTGGGTTGAAGATCTATCACCTTGAAGGCTCCACTGTTTGAATCTTATTGTAAACACCCTGGAAAAACCACTGTCTATATCCTTATTTTGTCATCATGGATTTCAAGAGGCCTCATGCTCGCTTTGATGCTAAATAGTAGAAAACTTCCCCTACATTTGAACTTGAGATCACTCACCTAAAGGGGTTTTCAAAATGGCCTTTCCTACATTCTTGGACAATAAATTTACCCCACTAGATTTTTTTGTTGTTGCTAGTTATCCCCATCATGTCCCTTCAATTCATGAATGGTATACCGATTTGCCTAGATTCAGTGAAAACACTAATAGAAGGTCAGACCAACACCTCAAGGATTTTTATGAATGCATGGAAGAATAGGGTATTTTTTTTGAAGATGTGAAAATGAAATTGTTCATGTATTCTTTAGACGAAGATGCTATAGTTTGGTATAGAATAATACCTCATCGGGACATATCTTCCTTAAAGAGTTTTAATATATCATTTAATCTTTTTTGAAAAAGATTATATCCATCGTGTGCTTTGTTTGAAGATTGTTGTGCACATTTTAATGTTGAAATATTTCTGAGGTTAATGATTTTGCTGAAGATGTTTGTGGGGCTCAACTCCAAGAAAAAATATAGTTGCATCAAGAAGCATCACCTAACGATCAAGAAAGGGAAGAAGGAGACATTATCAAGCTGCAAATAAACCCTTAGAGATCTTATTCTATTGAATTTTATGATTCTCCTTCTTATGATTCATATGACTCCAATGGGATGTTGAGAAATGTAGGAATACAACAATCCTAGTCATGGGAAGCTACACAAAAAGAGGAGGCCCACCAGAAGGTTAATAAAGAGGCTCCAGTTTACGATCCACATCCTTCAAATCAAGAACAAGTTCAAGAAGTTGATATTAAAATTGATAAAGATTCTCTGGTCTATGATTCAGATGATTTAGAGGAGGATGATATTGTTGCAGACTTTCATAGAGATCTAATTACAAACAAGTGGGGAGAAGATTACCAACAACAACTCCTTCGAAAGGAGCCCATAGTTGAACAACCATTCAATATCGGTGGCTTCCTGTTGCAGAAATATTCCTATTGGGAAACTATTCAAGAGAGGGAGACAACCATACACTTCTCTCATCAGTTCTATGATCTAGTAGATGACTATATGGCATCTTTCTTTAGTTAGCAGCTGATATCAATTACAGGGTATGTATTAAATGTTTTACCTCAAGATTTAAAATGGTCCATGTCTATTTTAGTTGTTGACTTTCAAGAGAAAAATGGCATAAGGTCTAGTACTCAAATATTGGGTTGGTATCATTGAAAGTTTGACCTCAATTTCATAAATTCAACCCTATGCATAAGTAGGAGTTGTATATAAATAAACTCACTATGTGAGTGTTTAATTTCTAGTTTTTAGAGTTTGTAGTTTTGCATTTCAGTTTTATGAGGAAAGGACTCCCAACAAATAAAGTTCCATGGATATTTTCTAGTTTTATAGGTTCATTATATTTTTGACTCCATGCCCAATGGTGAAGGCTACTAGTCTATAGGTTCTTAGCACCTTGTCAGCAAGGCACTGTCCCACATGGAGCCAACGTTGTCACTTACTACAAAATGTGTTTTCAGTCGTCCAAAGAGTAAATGAGCAGAGAGGTTTGAGTCATTTTCCAATCAAAAGAAGGACTCAAAGCCGAAATTGGACTATCTCCATTGGAAAGTGCTATGAACAAGCTTTCCAACAATATGTGAAAGTCCAATAATGTATTCATGGATCAAAAGATACGGTCTGCTGAAGTTCAAGGATTGAAGCCTTAGGAAGGAATCAAAGGTCTGATATATTAGAGATCGCATGTCAGAAGTCTAGAGATATCGACGATTGCAACATCAGAGAATCAGACATATCGACGATCACAACAAAAGAGCATCAGTCATATCAGCGGGTCACATATCAGAGGTCCAAAGATATCGGTGATCACATATCAGTGGTCCAAAGTTATCGACGCATTGCAACATCAGAGTCAGGCATATCGGCGATCGGAGAATCAAAATTTATGAGCATGAGAACCTTTTAAAAAGTTACGATATGGGTGAAGTGTCGATAGTGTTAAAAACTGTCGGGAACTTCGATAAAGGATTAACAACCGATTTCATTGAAAAACCAAAGGTGGGTGGGCCCTTTTCTCTCTCTTCTAGTAGGACACGTGGTGGCATATAATTGGTTGCGATAAGCTCATTAGGGGATTTTTTAGGTCTAAAATGGGCCTCCTAAGAAAATTATAAAATGATAGTGGAAATAATAAAATAATATTAGATAACATCATCAAATTTTAGAGGGGAAAAAAACTATTTTTTCAACTAGTATTTTCAACTTATCTCCCTATGGGTTTACTCGAATTTCAAGCGGAGAAATTCGTTGGATGCATAATTTGATTCCTTATCCAAGGAGTACCCATGTTGCATACTTTTGATGGACCCTGCTACATGAAAACTGAGAAATACATGAAAAACGTGATTGCAATCACGTCTTTTTCATGTATTTCTAATTTTTCGTGTAGCAGGGTCCATCGAAAGTATGCAACATGGGTACTCTTTGGATGAGGAATTAATTTTTTCATCTAATGAGTACTCCCGCTCAAAATTTGAGTAAAACCTTGGGATACGAGTTGAAAAAGTAGGTTTATTATTTTATTAATTTTTAATCTTTTTACCTTTTTTCTCCAAAAATGGTGAATCATCCCCATTGGTTGACATCATCATCTTGAATCCTATTGGTTCTTATAAAGTTTATTTTGGTTGTACATTTTTCCTAGGAGGCCCATTTTAGACCTCAAAAGTCCCCTAATGACAATGGCATTTGACATCAACATGACATGGTGGTACAGAAGGACACGTGGTAGGCAATTTTGGCATTTTGAGGTGGCCTAAGGGGACAAATATGGGCGACATGTGTCACCACTCATGAGGTGCCACGTTGAGCAATGAAATCATATCAGAGGTCGATTTATCAGAGGTTGAGAATGTCGGCACTTTGTATCACTTGATACTTGAAAAAGTTCCGATAAGGGGGCTCCAATATTGGGCTGGCACCATGGTCACAAAGACTTGAAGAACCAAGGGTGCTAAGCACTTAACAAAGGAAAAATAAACCCCAGGTAGGAACAAAAATGCTCTAGCAACTCAAGGCTAAGAGACAGGTCACATCCCTCAGTCCTATGGTGAGAAATGCAGGAAGGGCTAAGCAGAAGGAGCTCGTCATATCAGAGGTTGGCAATCGAAAGATTAGAATATTGCACCACTGTGAAGATTGCGATATGGAATTTCTCCGATAAGCACGGTACAAAGAGTTAAAGGTGTATGGGTTGGAAGCTACAAGATTGAATGTGGGAACAAAGGAGTTTGTCTCAGGAGTAATGGTGATTGTCAAATATCGTTGGGTCAAGGAAGCAAGGACCACGATCCATAGGAAAGAGTGTTGGGTCTGCCTTGAAGTGATACAAGCCATCTCTATGCTCTGACACACGTCTTCAGTGAGATAAATGGAGGTATGGGACTCAGGAAGCAGTGTGCAGGTCACCTGAGAATTAATTTCTTAGCATGGAGCTCCACACAGTTAGACAATGAAGGACTTCCAAGTTGATCTCTTTTTCTGCTCTTTGACAAACAACTGACAGTTGATTAATCCCAACTCCAGAGAGTGGGGAAATCAAGCAGTTAAGGCGAAAGCGACACGTGAACCGACCGAGTAACTGAAGAGGAACATCATGGCAAAGACGTGGCCTAATCGGAGGAAATCACAAGAATGGTGTCAAGATGCTTTCCTCAACCATCATTCAATTTTTCTTATTTCTATTATTCTGTAATTTTTCCATTTTCAAGAAAGGAAATGAATCCTTTGTAATCATTTGGGCAGCAGAGCCTTCGCATGCCAAGAGAACTAGTCAATCAGACAACTGCAACTGGACTGATATATTTTGTAATTATTTTTCAAGCTCTCCCTCTCCTTATAAAAAGAGGGAAGAAACACTTAACAAAGGTTCCCAAATTTTGCATTCTAGAGGCTCGAATTCTACTTTTGCCAGTTCTAAACTCTGTTTACAGAGAGAGTGGTTCCACTTTGGTTCAATTTTCTTGTTCATGAGGTGCTTGGGCATATACAATTGTTAAATGTGATGGACTGGTGATTTGGACTCCATCTTCAAATATTAATGAAGCATGTTTGTTGATTCCAATCAGAGCAATGCATAGTATGTTTTCCCCTTTGTATATCATTTCATGTATGTCTTTCCTCCTCTCAAATTGTGTAATGAAGCTACTAGTTTCACTCTCTCATGGTTGTATGTATGCTGCTAAGTAATGAGAAGTATGGTATTTATTTTTATAAATCCTAATTTTCTCTTAACAACCTAATATTATTATTTTAATTAATATATATATATATATATATATATATATATATATATATATATATATATATATATATATATATATAATGAATTAATAATTTAAATAAATAAATGAATTATTTTTAAAAAACTAACCATTAATTTGTTTTATTTATTTGTACCTAATTTAACTTAGTTCCATAAATAAAATAATAATAAAGAATAATAATAATAATAATTAATGAATAATTTAATAAACAAATAAATTAACTTTTTATACCAACCTGGTATTTATTTATATAATTTTATTAATCTTAACCTTTTCTTATCAACCTAATATTATTATTTTAATTAATATATATATATATATATATATATATATATATATATATATATATATATATATATATATATATAAGTAATAATTTAAAGAAATAAATGAATTAAAAAAAAAAAAACTAACCATTAATTTATTTTATTTTTACCTAAGGTTCCATAAATAAAATAATAAATAATAATAATAATATTAAATTAATAAATGAAAATTTGACCTGGGTCCTAGAGTCAAAAATTAGCCGTTAATCTTTTGTAGCCATTGGAGTCTCTGCTTAGACTATTTAACATGCTAGACTGGATCTGTTTCTTCAACTTGTCCTGATGATGAACCACACTAGTTGGTTCGAAACGCGTCGACAAAGGTCTTTCTATATGTGATTTACGCCGAAATTCTTCTTATAATAATGAGAAGTATCTGTGTAAACACATGTCTACTTGTGTTATTTGATAGCCTACAATACCTGCGTAAACATAGATTTACTTGTGTTATTTGATAACCTATAGTACCTGTATGTAAACACAAATTTAATTATGCTAATTGGTGATAAATGTATTCATGAGGCATAGAGCTTGAGACCTTAATTCACGCTCCACTTTTTCTGCATTTTCACCTCCTCACTCTTCCATATATATGCTGGAGATTGTTGCTCAGGATTTTGTGTTATATCCAACCTCGTGCATCAATTTTCCTCCTTTCCTTCCTCCTATTAATATATACTACAATAACAATGTCAAATTGTGTATTGTTGTGTGTCGACCACCAGAACCAACACATTTCTCTTTGATATTAGCCATATCTACCAGTTTGTATTGCGATCTATGTGTTTGCTTGAGTTTACCTTGGCGAAGGGCTATTAATCCAAGCTATGAATTATCTTTTTTCAAACTACGTGATATTTGGAGTGCAATAGAAAGCCTTTAGAAAGTCTTCAAAATAACTCCTCTCAGATTCCCTAGGCACTCACCTTTTTCTTTCAACCCGGGGGTTGTCTCTAGGAGGCTTCTATATCTTCTGAAGCACTTGTGTAATAAGGGATAGAAAAAGCTACAACAACTTGATTGTTTGATGTCCATCTTAAGCCCCAAGAAAATTTCGTCATTATTTATCCTTCGGGGTTGAATACGACCCTCTCGCGCTTGTCTCCCCCATTAACATTAACAATATTAATTAATACTATAGCTTAAAATTAATTGCACCTAGCCTAGTATGGAAGAAATGTTGTAATGTCATGTCCTATCCTCTCTTGTTATGTCATGTAAACAAAAATAATAAAAGAATAAAAATAAAAATAACCATATATTAATTAACCCATGGTATTCATGTGGAGTGGAGTCTATTTATAGAGGAAAGGACTATCTAACGGGGAAAGACTATCCTAGATCCATCTTAAATCCAGAACTACCAATCACTTAAGACATATCAAATCTCTTTTCATTCTAAAAGAGATTTTTGCCTCAAGAGATTTCTTTGATCCCTCTAGACATTAAGATAGATCTAAGATGATACTAAAACAATAATTACTATTATTTAACATATAAATTCAATAAACATTTCACTATAATAAACCCTAAAATAAGCAAAAACATGCCACACATAACTAGTTGAATATTTCATCTTAGTAAACTCTAACGCAAACCTATCCATTAGACATTTTAATGAACACTATTGTTTTATTCCATTACAACAATTTTATTCCACTACAATATCAAATAATTATTAACAATATTAATAAGTGAATTATGAGATCGCACGTGAGTTAATAAAAAAATATTTATTTAATGTTATTTTACCGCGTTAATCACAAACAATGTATACATAAATGGGTAAATTATATTGATTCAACTAAAATAGGGGCCAAGACCTTTACATACAAATATATTTATTCTTCATTAGCAGACCAGAACTATTCACTAAACATATTATTTCTACCTGATCTTTTCCATGCAAGGATTATTACAACATTTATTCTATATATCTGCCAAAAAAAAATAATATTTAGAAAAAAACCATAACATTCAAACATGGCTATATTGCTTGATCACTTGCTTCCACTTCCGATTTTTCACCATCAACATGCTTGTTCTTCACCAAGTCCATCTGTTGCAGGGTAGGTGCTTCCAGATTATAATGCAAAAATCCCTTTTCCTATCGCGCTAGCAGCTATCACTTCATATTTAATGTCCCTGTCTAATGTCTACATCATCAAGTCACAATATCCTTGCTCAGAATCCTTTACCCAACTTTTGTTTACAGTCGATCTGGAATGGTTTAATGATAATGGGTAATAACTTGAAGATCCTTAATCTTCAAATTAATATTGCATAATTTTAACCTCTGTTTATCGTTTGGTATGGATTTCATTTTCGGCAAGAGCTAACGAGCTTGTCATAAGGCATTAAATGCCCACTTACATGTGTCTTTGATAGCCCGATAATACAGACAGGTGACTAAATAAATAAAAAATAATAGCGGTGTGCGGTGACTAGATAAATAAAAAATAATGACTAGATAAATAAAAAATAATGGCCACTGACTAGATAAATAAAAAATAATGGCGATGTGTTATGGAGCTATCGAAAACGCATATAAGCAAGCATTTAATGCCCTATGATAAGGTCGTTAGCTCTTGCCTCCATTTTCCTGCTTCCCCATTTGAGAAGCACTTCCCAATAAATCTGCCATTTGAGAAGCAGTTCCCAATAAATCTGCCTGCTCGACACGTGAACCATCCGTCTTATCATATAACTGGGATTAGAACCAAAAGTCGAGCGTGAACCACCCGTCTTATCATATAACTGGGATTAGAACCAAAAATAAATATACTGACGAGTTGCATATTCCACTTGTTCAAACTTTTAATGTGCCTTAATCTCCGTGTGGACAATAAATCAAGACGTAGTCTTTAACGCGACTTTTTGAAAGCCTTTGATTTTTTCAAACTTTTGAAATGTGATAACCTGCACAATGAAATCCCTCCTGAATGAATATGCAGGACAATCAAATCAAGAATTCATAGGAATATGAGTAAAAGAAGGAACACCATGATCCTCGATAATGCTCCCGTCTTCTAAATTTGCTCCAGATTCATGGAATATGAGTAAAAGAAGGATCACCATGATCCTCGATAATGCTCCCGTCTTCTAAATTTGCTCCTTTATTGGCCTGTTTGTTAGCCGATGGATTGTTTTCCTTTTTACATGATAAAAACTAATGGTTTCAAACTTGTGTATATGTATCCATATTCTTGCCATCAATGGAGTTTGATATTTCCCGAGTGTTTTCTTACTTTGGTGGAATTTTTAGATTGTCATCATGGAGTTTCCAAATACAATAAGCTAATGAATTTCTTTTGGTAAGGCTATCTTTAGCACTTGCCAGAATGCTAAGGCCTTTGCTTGATCGTTTGATGTCCATTTTAAGCTGCACTTAAATTTCATCACTATTTCTCTTTTGGAGTTGTAATAACATTACTAATATTTTTAATACTATAATTTAATATTAAAAATATTAATTAATACTATAGTTTAAAATCAATTGCACCTAACCTAGTATGGAAGAGATGTTGTAATGTCACATCCTGTCCTTTTTTGGTATGTTATGTAAACAAAAATAATAAAAGAATAAATATATAAATAACTATATATTAATTAACACATGGTATTCATGTGGAATATAGTCTATTTATAAAGGAGAGGACTACCTAAAGGGGGGAATACTAGATAGATCCATCTTAATGCCAGATCCACCAATCACTTAAGAGGGATCAAATCTTTTTTCACTCTAAAAGAGGTTTTCACCTTAAGAGATCTCTTTGATCCCTCTAGATGCTTGGTAGCTCCATAATTAAGATAGATCTAAGATGCTACTAAAACAACAATTACTATTATTTGATATATAAATTCAATAAACATCTCACTATAATAAACCTTAAAAAACCAAAAACATTTTTTTTTTTTTTTTTTTTCAGAGAGAAAATCAAGATATATTATATTCAGGAAATATAATGAGCATGTACATATAGAGCCAAAACACATAAGCCTTCTGATACAGGCCTGTAACATGAACCATAGGAGGATATCCAGAAAAAAAAACAAAATAACCGAGAATATGCTTCCAAAATGATATGGAAGAAGTTCCACATGGTGCAACAATTAGACTATATAAGAAGAAGAGATAGATCCAGATAAATGAAAACATAAAGAGCGGAGCCAAAATTATTCAAGCCTGTTGAAGCATTGCAGATATAACAACCAGCGTAGAGGCAATAGGAGACTTGGAATCCTGGAAGATGCAGGCATTCCTCCACTTCCAGAGACACCAACACGTGATGATAGACACCAACACGTGATGATAAAAAGAGATCTCCATTCTGGACGCTGGGCACTCTACCACATAAACCCCTCCTGTATAGAAGAGAAAATGTTGTGAGGAAATCCATGAGAAACGGAGAGATCATACCATATTTGCGCCGTTGCTGGGCAGTGGAAGAACATGTGGGCATTGGTAAAAAACCAAAAATATACAAGAGATAACTAGTTGAATATTTCACCTTAGTAAACTCTAAAACTATCAATTAAACACTATTGTTCTATTCCATTATAACAGTCTTATTCCACTACAATATCAATTGATTATTAACAATATTAATAATTTGATGTTAATATAATAATATTAAATTTCATATTAATACAATTTAGTAATGAAAATAATACAATTAAGTTTTCCTCGTTTTGTGGAGGGGGACGAGGCTGAAGACCTTTTTAGAGAGGTGACAAAAGAGGAAGTAGAAAGTATTGTTAAATCAATGGCAAAAGACAAAAGTCCGGGGCCGGATGGATGGACTGTTGAACTCTTCACTCATTTCTTCGAGCTGATTGGGGAAGAATTAACGGAAGTGGTGGAGGAATCAAGGAGAAAAGGCGAGGTTTATCCCCCTTTCAATGCTACCTTCATTGCTCTTATACCTAAAAAGGAGGATCCGGAAACTTTCGAGGATTTTAGGCCGATCTCACTGTGCAATTGCATTTACAAAATCATTGCAAAAACCATTGCGGTTCGCCTGAAACCGGTCCTATCAAACTGCATTTCTCCGGAACAATTCGGTTTTTTAGACGGTCGCCAAATCCATGAAGCTATAGGGGTGGCTCAGGAGACCATTCATAGCATCAGGGTCTCAAAAGCAAAAGGGGCCGTGCTAAAAATTGACCTGTCCAAAGCTTACGACAGAATCAGCTGGAATTATCTAAGGATGCTGCTGACCCACCTGGGTTTCAAGGTGGATTTCATAAGCTGGATCATGGGATGTATCTCAAATGCAAGTTTTGCAGTATTAATAAACGGGGCTGCATCCCATTTCTTCAGAGGACAAAGGGGTTTGAGGCAAGGGTGTCCCCTTTCCCCTCTGCTTTTTCTTCTAGCTGCTGAAGGCCTCAGCAGATTGATATCAAATGCCAAAAGATCAGGTTTGGTAAAAGGTTTGGAAGTAGCTGTAAATTTGTTTATTACCCATCTCCTATTTGTAGATGATATTTTATTATTTACAAATGGAAGCTTAAATGAAATTAGAGAGCTTAAAAGTATTCTTGACTTGTTCTTGAAAGCAACAGGCCTTCAAATAAACTCTAGAAAATCCCAGCTTATTCTGGAGGGTTTCAACAGACAGGAGGAACTCCTGATTTTATCATACTTACCTTTTGAGGCCTGTAAAATGGAGAATCCTTTCAAATATCTTGGTTTTTGGTTAAAACCTCAATTGTACAGAAAGCAGGACTGGAACTGGCTGGTGGCAAAAATTGAACAAAGAATATCCCATTGGAGTTTCAAGTGGCTATCTCGAGCAGGCAGGTTGACTCTGGTGAATTCAGTCCTCCAGGCCATGCCTGTGTTCTGGGCAGCTCTGACATGGATCCCAAAAGGCATTCTTCACAAGATTAAACAACTATGCAGCAGATTCCTTTGGTCAGGGTCAAAGGAGGACTCAGTGCTTCCTTGGGTGTCATGGGACAAAATTGCAAGGCCAAAAGACTGGGGCATTAAAAATCTCATTGACTTCAGCTCCTCCTTAGCAGCAAAATCCGGATGGCGTTTAATCACTGCTGAGAACCTATGGACCAGAGTAGTAAAGAGGAAATATATAGATCCCATGCCCCTAGAAGATTGGATAAGGAACACAAACAAGAAAGGAAGGAATTTCTCTGTGATATGGAAAGCCACAGTAGAGGCATTCAAGGTAATCGAACAGGGTCTGGCTTGGCAGGTAGGAAACGGTGAAAATGTAAGGATTGGAAGAGACCCTTGGGTGGGATGCAACGAATCTTTCGCTCTTTCTCCTGAACTGAATGCCCATCTGGATTCGAAGGGGATTCTTGGCTTAAATCAGATTGCTAATATGGGTCAGTCAACCATTTGGGGCCAAGCATGGAAATCAGAAGAAGAGTTAGGAATCGACCCCAGGTGGAGGAATGAGTGGCGGAGTTTTCTTCAGGAGCTAAAGAGATCAAATGTCAGAATTCAGGACAGACCGGATCAATTGGTGTGGGCTCATGCTGAAAATGGAGCCTACTCCCCAAAGGCGGGGTATGCTTTCTTGATGAAGAAGAAAGGGTGGGTTAATCCAGAATGGTGGGCAAAACCTCTACTAAAATTGAAGTGCCCCAAGAAAGCAAGATTATTTTTCTGGTGTGTTTTAAGAAAGAAAATCCCTACCTGGGACATCCTTCAATCCAGATTCAAATAGGGCCCAGGAATAGGAACGAAGAGGCAGATAGGCTTTCTAAAGAGGGTTTGCAGCTCGCTGTGGACTCGTGGAGGATAACTGAACAGATGAACGAACAGATCCGTGTGTCGGATCTCCCTCCCCACACTTAATTTTTGCTGTTACAGGATGTATAGATAGTCTTTCTACAACTCTTCTATTCTGTTTCGGTCAAAGAAAAACTCTGCTGGTTACTATTTTCTTGTTTCATCGGGCTTGCTTTAAAAAACTTTTCTATGAAAAACAGATCCGTGGGTTGTTTTCCTGCTGTAAAAGGAGGCCCACGTTATTTTTTGTCATGTATAAAATCTTTTGACAGAGTTGTCCATAGGAGACAACGATCAAGTGCTGAAAGTAAGCGGAAAAAACTGCTTATGGTTTATTTTATGCTTGGATCTTGGTGATTCAAAGGGGAGTATGTCTCTCTCCTTGAAGACTGATGGTGGTCTCAAGATCACAGAAGCTGCTGGAATGTTAACTCATGTGCTTGTAACTTTTTTATTTCTTATAAAAAGGTTCATTTTTTTCCTCAGAAAAAAAAATACAATTAAGTTTTAATAAAATATTAACACTTATTAACTGAATTTTAATAAAATTATATATATATACACACTTGAGTTTTCATAATAATTAAAAAAAAATATTAATATTATTTTAATATATATATAGATTGATTATATTGACTCAGCTAGAATAGGGGCCAGGACCCTTACATACAAAAATAGTTCTTCTTCAGCAGCACACCAAAACTGTTCACTAAACATATTATTTCTATTTAGTCTTTTCCATACAAGGATTTTTATTACATTTATTCTATATATCCTCCCCCCAAAAAACCACAATATTTAGCAAAAAAAAATAACATTCAAACGTTACTATACCGCCTGATCACTTTCTTGTATTTCTGTTTTTTCACCATCAGCTTGCTTGTTTTCTGCCACGTCCATTTGGTGCAGGATAAGTTCTTCCAAATTCTGATCCTGGAGGTCGCTGGGTTGCTTTTATTCAGGAGCTCTTGGAAGGAGGTGGTCGGAGAGACCACCAACCGTCGTCGTTTCCACTGTAAACTTAATACCGTCCACCTTGAGATTCAAGTTGTCCACCTTCTTTGCTAGATTCTTCACCATGAGCTAACGCATTTCAATTATTTTCACAGTTCTTCTAGTTGCCGATTAAGTAGCATATAATGTGATTGAGCTTCCAAGGTTACCTGCTCCCCAAGCTTCAACATCGTGGCCAAGATTGCTTCCATTATAGTCAACAGGTGGTCCTGGCTGCCATTTCTACTGCTGTCTTGGCTGAGGGAGGACATATTACCAATCACAAAGGCTCTAACGATAAACATTGAATATTTCAAGGATAATATGCTTCTTTTATAATGCATAATTCCTTCTCCTATCACGTTAGCAACTATTGCTTCATATGTATGCATCATTGAGTCACAATATCCCTGCTCTGAAACCTTCACCCAACTTCTGTTTGCAGTCGTAGTGGAATGGTTTAACGCTAATGGGGTAATAGCTTGCATATCCTTAATATTCAAATTAATATTGAATAAATCTAACCTCCACCTGTTGTTTGGTATGGATTCCATTTTCTTGCTTCCCCATCTTGGAGGCACTTCCAAATAAATTTTCCCGCTCAAAACCACTGATCAAAACCGGGATCAAAACCAATAATAAATATACTGACGAGCTGCATAATGCACTTGTTCAAACTTTTAATGGGCCTTAATCTTCCTATGAACAATAAATCGAGATTCATGGAATATGAATAAAACAAGGATCACCTTGATCCTGGATAATGTTCCCCTCTTCTAAATTTGCTCCTTTATTGGCTTGTTGTGAGGAGATGGATTGTTTTTCCTTTTTATATGATAAAAACTAATGGTTTCAATTTTTTTGTATTTGCATTCATATTTTTGCAATTAACGGAGTCTGATCTTTACCAAGTGATCTCTTATTTTGGTGGAATTTTTGGATTGTTATTATGGCGTTTCCAAATACAATAAGATGATGAATTTCCTTTGCTAAGGCTATGCTCAGCCCTTGTGAGAATGCTAGGGTTTTTGCTTAATTGTTTGATGTCCATCCTAAGCCCTAAGTAAATTTCATCACGATTTCTCCTTTGGGGTTGTGTATGACCCAGCTTGCTCCTATCTCCCCCATTAACATTACTAATATTATTAATACTATAATTTGATATTAAAAATATTAATTAATACTATAGATTAAAATTAATTGTACCTAGCTTAGTATGGAAGAGATGTAAACTCTTGTTCTCTCTTGTTATGTTATGTAAACAAAAATAATAGAAGAATAAAAATAAAAATAACCATACATTAATTAGCTTATGGAATTAATGTGGAATATAGTCTATTTATGGAGAAAAAGACTATCTAAAGGGGGGAAAACTAGCCTAGATCTATCTTAACTCAAGATCTACCAATCACTTGAGGGATCAAATCTCTTTTCACTTTAAATAAAATTTTCAGCTCAAGAGATTTTTTCGATCCCTCTCAATACTTAGTAAATAAGAAATAAAAATAAATCTAAAATAATACTAAACAATAATTACTATTATTTGATGTATAAATTTAATAAACATTTCATTATAATAAACCCTAAAGCAACCAAAACATGCCAAAAAAATAACTGAGAGATATTTCACTTCAATAAACTTAAAATAAAGCTCTCAATTAAACATTTTAGCAAACACTATTGTTTTATTCCATTACAACAATTTTATTCCACTACAATATCAAAGGGTTATTGACCATGTTAATAATTTGATCTTAATATAATAAGATTAAATTTAATATTAATACAAGTCAGTAATACAAATAATACGATTAAGTTTTAATAATATATTAACTAAATTTTAATAAAGTTCTTGATAGCAATTGACAAAGATATATATATATATATATATATAACACAATTTAAATCATATCAGTGAATTATGAGATGGCACCTGAGTTTTAATTAAACAAAATTTATTTATTTAATGTTAACCACAAACAACTTACACGCGCACATGGACAATTTTATGTGAGATCGAGCGACAACCGAACTCAATGTGTTTGACTACCAGAGAGAGAAAAATGGATCTTCACGTTGTTCTTTTGATGATGGTCGCATGCCTCTCACTCCCAGCAACTGCATTAGGTTATCGACCCTCTTACTTTCTCGAAACTACTTCAATGGTACCATATCAATATTGAGAATTCTGATATTTTTTAAAAAATTGGCAATATATTATAGACTCAACTGACTCTGTATCACTAATCAACCTTCCATTTTGTACTCAACACCAATACCAGCAATGGTGAAACAAATCGACCTTCCATTTTGTACTCAACGCCAATACCAGCAATAGTGAAACAAACAATTTCTATTATTGATGGTAACAATATATACCCCATATACAAAAATTAGTTTGTGCCCATATATATTTCACTGGGCAATATATAGTTTATTATTGATTACTGGATACAGAAAAATTATTGATGAAAGGAGAGCATTTCATAAGCCCAGGCCCCACGTTCCTAAGCACCAACTATCTTACAATATTATCAGTGTAAAACCCAATATTCTTAAAAGAAAAATGGATTGACTTAAAACCTCATATTCTTGTAAAACGTAGTGAATAGAATCTAATATTATTAGGAAGGTTACACTAAAACCTAAAATTCTTGTAAAACTGACTGCATTACAATGACAGAATGCGGCCATGATAAGTTGGAGTAAAATGTTCATCTCGTGGGAGTAAAACATTTTTTAAATTGCTTCTAGTTTGATGATACTGGGTAACTAACCAAGTAAATTTACAATCACATTTTATATTTTATAATTTAAATATGGTTTAAATATATAGTTGAGTATAGAAGTTCAATTTATAATTTAGCTTAAGAGAAATGTGTATTTGATGCAGGTATTTTAGAAAAATTATATATATATGTTTGGTTGGTTTAATTAAAGTATTATAGTATTATAAATGATAACTATGTAAAAAAAATAAAAAAAATTAAAGTATTATTAAACAATCTTACTCTCTCAATCTCAACTATAAAATGGATATTTTAAATCTGTTATAATAATAATAATAAAAAAATGAATATATGTATTTGGTTTGTTTAATTAAAAGTATTAAAAAACATCAGTAATAATATTTCTCTCTCACTCTCAACCATAAATAAAATATATGGATGCCCATTAAAAACAACATAATCTTATATCAACTTTATAGAGAAATAAAGTAGTTAAAAGTTAAAAATAAAATAAAATAACTATATATTAATTATATAAAACAATTGAATTTTTTTTTTCTTTTATGGTTAAAATATGTGAAGTAGTGTCACTATTTTATGCCCAAGTAAATTTTGAATACCATGTATAAAATAGTGAGACCACTTAAAATATACATATATACATTTTATTCAAGTTCAACACTCTAAAAGACATTTGCATCTTGCCTTCTTCCAAGATCCCTAGCTAAGATGGATCTATACTTGTTATGAGTGATATTCATATTGTTAGAGATTTCCGAAATAGCATTGTGTAATATGTGTATATACTTGTTTATACATAAAAGGAAGTTATTTGTGAGAATTCCATCCATTGATATACATGCAACAAAAAAATATGCTAATATTTTTAATTTTACCATTCAATATTTCTAATTAAAACAAAGATTAATGTGTAAACTCCCCAGGAGAGATATGCCTATAGACATAATTAATTACCTCTATTATTTTATTACATATTATTATATAAAATATAAAACTACATTTTACATAATTTACATAATTTTTTAATCTTAAGTATAAAGTTACTAACAAATAAAGTTATGTGGAAATTCTCACAATGCCACAACCCATGCATTTCCAAAATTCACTTTAAATCAACTACTCTATATATGTAATAAATTTATCTGGAAATTCTCACAATACCACAACTCATGCATTTCCAAAGTTCACTTTCAATCTATATATATGTGTGTGTGTGTGTGTGTTTTGAAGAGAGTTTTGTTAGTTTGCTCATTGGGCATAGAGGTGTTCTACAACCTAGTATAGAGTAGATTTATAGGCATTAGATGCAATAAATCGGTTAGCCATGTAATAAAAATAATACAATTTATTTTGCTATATTTTAATTGTGTTTTTATTAATAAAATTACGAACAATTTTTTAGATAATAGAAAATCATAATACCATGGGCCAATAACAAAGTTTATCAATACCATGGGTCATTTAAGGTTTTGATTATTATGTTATGGATCTAAGATTTTTATTATTATGTTATGAATGTAATCTTTTTAATTATTCTGTTACAATAACATGACTTATCAATACCACATTCCAAAAAACCATAACTTATTTCAAAATCAAAATATTTTATTTTAATTTATTTTTATGACATTTTTAATTAAATCTAAAAGAAAAAGGTTATAATTACTTTTGAGATAATATCTAAACCCTCCATTCCTCCATCCTCACGACTAATACAAATATTCCCATAGAGATTAAATTGACAATCGATATTTTAATAAATTAAAAAATAGAATACTTTTATGTATACATATGTGAAATTTATATAATATAATTTTTTTTATAAAGAACCGGGATAGATGCATCTTAACCAAGGATCCAAGGTAAGAGAGAAAGAAAAGTGACTAGCAATGATAGAGGAAAGATAGTGCATGATTATTTTAAGTTTCTTATTATTGTAGTTTCTTTGACATGATTGATCCAAAATATAGGTTTAACAGTTTACAACCAATTATGTTTTTTTAATTTAGATACTTTCTTAAATACAATACAATGGGATCATATTTGAGAGAGAGAGAGAGAGAGAGAGAGATATGTGGGAGAGAAAGGGGAAGGAAGAGAGAGAGGAGGGGGGAGAGAGAAGGCGAGAGAGGGAGGAGATATGGATTTGGAGGGGAAAAGAGGAGCGAAGAACAAATGCATTAAGAGATAGAGGTGGAGAGAGAGAGGGAGTGACAAGGGAGAGATGAATATGAAATGAGGGAAGAGAGAGAAAAAGAGAGGATAGAGATAGGTAAAGAATGGGACGAGTGAGAGAGTGGGAAAGAGGGAGAGAGAGAGAAGGATAGAGGGAGGGAGATAGTGACAAAGTTGGAGGGTGGAGAGAGAGAGTGTGATGGGGGTAGAGAGAGGGAGGTTGGAGATAGAGGAAGGAAGAGAGAGAGAGATGACTTGAGAGAGAGGGAGAGGAAGGGGGATATATATATATATATATCTGGAGAGAGAGTATGTATGTTTTGGGGGTGAGAAGGAGATACGAGGGGAGATAGAGATATAGATGGAGGGGGGAGAGAGGAATGGGGGGGGAGAGAGAGAGAGAGAGAGAGAGAGAGAGAGAGAGAGAGAGAAAGTATGTTTGTGGGCTGATATAGAGAGATAAAGAAGGAGAGACAAAGGGAGATTGAGATATAGATGGAGGGGGTGAGAGGGGAAAAGAGAGAGATAGATAGAGAGAGGGAGGAAGAGAGATAGATATAAAGAGAGAGAGAAAGAGTGTGTGACATGTCTTTAGGGGGTGAGTTAGATAGACAAATAAGGAGATATAGAGGGAGGTATTGATATTGACGTTAAGGGGAGAGAGGGAAGAAGAGAGAGATAGAGAGAAGGAGGGTGTTGTTGGGAAAAGTATCCAATACGGAATGACCCTATCCCACTCTAAGGGTGATAGTACCTCAGCAACAATCAAAGCAAAGCTATTCGAGATTACTTCTTTATGAGATGTAAGAGAGGGGAGAAAGAGGTCCACTAACCATTATCTTCCGCTAATGATTGATCCAATCTTCTCTCTTTGCTGCTTGCTCCCAGCTCCTTGCTCTTTCACTGGCCCAGCTACACCAAGATCCTGCAAAATGACAAGAGAGGGAAACTACAAGAAGCATACATTCATAATTGATTCAAGGATTAGAATAAATCAAATATACAAGTATCAATACGCCATTGAGACACATGCATATAGAAGAACCTCAAATGCTTTATTAATGGAAGAAGTAAAGTTCTGAGAGTGTTACAACCATAAGAGGCCCAATCCAGCAACACCTCCCAGCAGAAAGAAATCTCCTCTTCACCTCCTTCAAGCAAATCACCCAATAGTTCTATACTCAAACCAACAGCACTTCCTTACATTCACAAGATTCCCTCCTCTCTAGACCTCATGAGAGAGCTCTATATATAGGAGTTTTGGAGAAAGGATGAGTCAGCTTGAGGCTGGCATGAAGCTGACTAGTGTCCTCTCCCACTTCAGTTATTCTTCAGTTCTTGAGTCCACTTGGAGGTTCTTGCTTCCACTTGGAGATCTAGATCCTCTTACTCATCACTAGGCGAATTCCCTGATCCAAGTGTCATTTTGGAAGCTTCCTGGGCATTGACACCTTGAGGAATGACTGTGCCACTTGGCCAATCTCGCCCAGCGCAGGTAGCCTTCATTAGAGTTGACATTCAGCGTAGGTACAGAGTGGAGCAGTTGACATTCAGCGCAGATGCTCAGTGGAGCAGTTGACATGATCCAAAATTTGCTTGTTTTTGAGTGTTTTCAGGTGGAGAACTGATATTTAGTGCTGTGGTTTGCTGACCTTGTTCCTCTAGGGGTAGGAACAACATGTTTAGGGACTTTGGATCCCTTAGATTATTGACATTTCATGCTTCATGCTGTAAGGCACAAAAATGTCTATAACAGTTGCCCCCTAAAGTATGAGGTCGTTTATCGGGTGAAATGCTTTATCAGGAGGATCCGAAGTTCATTCAATCGCTGAGAGGTGACCTGTAATAAAATACAATACAATACAATACAATACATTATTTTTCATTCTGCTTTCATGATCTAGCTGAGGCGGGCATTCCCATGCTCAGCTTTATAAATTCATTTTGGTACATAGAACAGACGATCGTCTAATGGTAGACTGATAATTCTCTGCTGAAATTATCATCCTTTGAGTAGGATGATCATCTGCTGCAATGATGTACATATCAAATGTCTTTATATTTCCTGAATATATATCGCAGCCCGGATGGATGAAACTAGATCCGGGGTCTTCAAACTCGTTCGATCTTCACTCTAAGTACAAGTCGATCCATGTGAGAATTGCGCTGAAGTCGAACATGGAAAGACATCGCTTGATTACCGGTCAATAATGTAAACCGTTAACAAGCGCGAGAGGAATCACCGATAATGATAATGACCCTCAAGGTATTGCAGTACAATTCACGTGGTGTGAATAAAGGACTTGGCGTCGAACACCACGCAAAATCTTCTGGTCGAAGGTCATTAATGTATACCTGTCGCCGGAAGTGAGAAACTTGCCATTGAGGCATGCAAGCTTCAAAGTACTGGGGGGTTTGTCCCTAGATCAACTTCTTGGATAATGAGCTGAAGTCAACAAGAAGCGATCCGTCAAAGGAGGGCCTTAATGAATCCCACATCAGTGACACGGAACGAAGCTAATGATTTTAGTGGAGGTGAAAACAATCTGTGAAATATGATTCAGGGTGGTGATCATGGGTGGATGAAGGATAATGTATGGCAGTGGATGGGACACGGTTGACTCTTTCTGAACAACATCTCTTGAACATATAACGACACTGATGTGATGGATCGGTAGCATTACCCCAAATGTGGATGGTTTGGCGAAGACCATGGTGATGAGACCAGTGAATGAAACAACCCAACCCGATGTGATACGGAGGACAAAGTGTCATGTTCAAGAGCGACTTGCTACCATTAAAGCTTTGAGGTTCTCCCAATTTTTCCCCAGTCATTTCTGACCAGTACCTCTTTATTTTTGTCAAGATTGAGGAGGATAACATATGCTTGTTCTATAACCTGCCCTTCGGGCAAGCCCATCGCTATGTTTTAACGAGCCTAGCGATAGGGAAACTCGTTCTCGTCTAAAGACAAGTTTGTCGCTATTTAATCATTTTAACGAGTCTAACGACAAGGAAAACTCGGTCCTTTTCATTTTTAGAGAGTCTGAAAAGGTACAGAAAGTCAACTCCAAAATTCCTTTTTCGTCATCTAATCCCTTAAGTCCGAAAAAGTATAAAACAATACAGAAGGGATGAGTTTTCGATAACTTTAACGAGCCGAATAAAACAAGCGCTCGACCTTTTTGTGCAATAATCCCTCAGGTCCAAAAAGATTAAAATCTAGAAGAGGGATAGCTCTTCCGGTCACTTTAACGAGCTGGAAGGCCAAAACTCGGCAAACTTTTCATTTTTTACGAGTCAGGAGAAAAGAGCTCAAAGAAGACTCGTCTTTTGAGGAACGAGTGATAAACAGGGATAGCAGCAGATTCCAGGTACAGGTTGGAATTTTCCAATCACGGCAGTGTCACAAGGATGGCTAGGTGAGATCACTCTTCGCAGCTGTTCCTCAAAATGGGTAAACAATCATATGGAGGTGAACGATTGGCCAAATGAAATGGAAGTGGCAGGTGCACAACACGACCAAGGCTTTTTATGGCTAATAAATTTACGATCACAATGGTTATTTACCGGTACTGGGTTCATTTTTTAAAGAGCTTGAATGCGCCAAAACACTGCTCATTCTTATGTTTATTTTTTAACGAGCATGAACTATGTGCTAAAAACTGCTCGGATCTCGCTTTTCTATTTTTTAACGAGCATAAATTCCGCGGTAAAACTGCTCGATTAATTTCGCCTGCCCCCAGCATAATAATGCAAATGAGGCTCATGCCCCCTAGACTCTAGGGGTTCAGTTCATTTTTAATGAGTTTGACACAGTAAAAGAACTATCCTCATGACTCCTTGTTTCATTTTTTAACGAGGTTGACATGAGATAGGAACTATCCTCCAAGTTTTAGATCCATTAGAAATAGAAGGTTTCATATTCCACTGTGGCCATTTCCGCTAGATCACTCGGAGGCGGCAGGGCCAAAGTACCCATTAAAGTGGGGTCTTTTAGGAAAATTACTCCGATATTTTGGAGAGAATGATTCCTTCCGTGGATCATTGGAATGCTTCCCGTAATAAATGGTGTCACAACTTCTGTCGAAGTTGTCGTCGAACTGCTTGGTTGATCTTTTCCCTCGCTGTTCGACAACTTCGGATTTCCGCAGTCTTTGCTTCTTGTCGAAATCGAAGCATCATCCTGTTGCTCAGAGGTCGACACCATTAGCACCTGGCACCCGGAAGTATTTCCACTATCAACCAGATTTTGACCTGGATTGGGAAACGGATCAGTCAACACAGCTGGATTTTTCGGACTCTTAAAGAATCTTTTTATCTCAGCTTTGTATGGACAGTCTGCTGTCCAATGATCCTCGTCACATAT
The DNA here is from genome assembly GCA_031772625.1 of Pinus tabuliformis. NCBI lineage: Eukaryota > Viridiplantae > Streptophyta > Pinopsida > Pinales > Pinaceae > Pinus > Pinus tabuliformis. The sequence goes on from CM062813.1 coordinate 234,651,690, forward strand.
AAAACATGGACTTTTTGGTTTTCCTTTCCTGGGAGAGTTTGAAGAATTCTTTCTAGGAGATGACTCACCCTGTTTCTTCTTCTTCTCTCTGTTTTGATTTTTCTTGCTTCCTGGTTGATTGGTTTCTTTGCCTTTATCTTCTGATACGGCATTTACTTCCGAAGCAAGAATTTCCTCTTTTGCATTTTGATCCGAATTCTTACGGGCTTTCTTCGACGAAGCCTTTATCGATTTCGCGTTTGCCGTGCCAATCACACTGTCACCGGCATGAGAGTCACTATTTGATTTAGGAGGAGGAGGAATTGAAAATTCTGGTCTAGGGGCGTCAGTATTTTGTCGTAGAGCGTGCCGGACTGAGTATAAACTAAGTCCAAATACTGTGCGCGAGCAATGACTTGCTCCTCTGTTACGACTCCCCCCTTGGCCACATCCTCCGTTATAGCAGGAAGTAACGACTTTATAAACCATTCCGCTAACAGCTGATCGGGAACATATGTTTTCACCATCCTACGACGACGACGCCACTCATGTATATGATCAGATATATGGGTGGCAGTTGTCTGCTTGAAGTTGGTTAATATTTCTGTTCCCGTTTCATACCTTATCGGTAATTGAAAATGGGTTAAGAAAGTCGTGGCTAGGGAACTAAAATTGTCGAAAGAGGCTCTTGGCAATTCAATATACCATTTAGCCGCTGGACCTGTCAATGTCCTCTGAAAGAGGCGAAGCCTTATCGAATCGTCGTTTAGGGTGTTCGACGAACACCACAGATGAAAAGTCATCACGTGATTCGATGGGTCTTCACCTGGATTTCCATTGAATTTAGGAATGTCAGACGGAAGTTTGTGAGGAATCGCTGGCCACCAAGGGACATAAGCAATCGGATCATTGGTTAACCGGTGTAAATCGGGTAAATCTAAAGTTGCCACGAATGGTAACTGTTGATTCAGGTTAGGCGAAGCGTAACCAGGGTACGATGGAATCGCTTGAGCAGTGGGTCTTTGCATACCAGCATAATGTAATTGATGTTGGTATGACTGATACGGTTGGTGGACTTGACCACTGTAAAGTGGTTGGTTTTGACCGTTTTGGATATACGGTTGTCCATTGTTCGCAAAGATCTGCTGCTCAGAACCTTGGTACACTTGCTGGAATTGCGGTTGTTGGTATTGCACAAGCCATGGTTGTGAGGCCATGTTCTGTTGTGCTATGCTAACCGTTGGACCAAGGTGTTGGGTGATTGTACCCGTTTGGACCTGTGTCGCCCCACCAGTTGGCGATTGTGGTTGTGACCCATGATCAAGTGGTTGTTGCATTACAACCTGAGAAATCTGAGGTTGGCATGCAACAGGTATCGCTTGAACTTGTGACACTGTTACAATAGCCGGTGTGGTTGGGATGTTCGTCACCGGTACACACTGTTGCATAGAATATACAACCCTTGGTTGTTGAGGTAGCATAGGTACCCAACTATTTGATGCAATTCCAGTATAACCTGAATACTGTTGAGAACTGCCGTATGGATATCCTCCCGGAGGAGGTAATGAAAGGGTATACTACCCCCCATATGGTAGCAATCCGGAACTCAGAGGGATTGTTAGTCCTTGAGGACTAGATGGCCCAAATTGACCTCCATGAGGATTAATCTGTCGAGTCTCAACATAAGAGTTGCTGGGTATTACTCCGGATGAACAAACTGGAACAGACCATACTGTCGAAATAGTCCCTTGGTGGACTCCTTCTAGCGGTTGAGAGCTAGTCGGGACAGCTGGTATGCCGGCAAACATCGTCGGAGTGACGGCAGGGGCTTCTGCTGTCGCTGTGTCATTTGACACAGTCCTAGATGATGACGGTTGTTCAGACATCTTAAGTCTATCCAATAGATTGCCTAGCGATTCTACAGGAACTTCCACTCGTGGTGGATTAACTTCTGATGAAGGAAATAGAGTGACCCCGACTCCAAAATGGGTTGGAGTACTTGCTTGCGGATCCTCTGTAATTTCCTCTATCGCAATCAAACCTGGTGGAAGAGGAAGACCGTCAGGTCCGTAAAATATTTATGGTGCCGAAGAAGTGGTTACTTCGACAGCGACAGTTGTTTGAGGAACAAAACTCTCTGGACCGGTTACAGATGGAACTGGTTCAGTTATACAAGTATTTGCCCCCAGACTAGGATCAGTATTACTGTCCTTCTGTGGCTGTTGAACTTCTTCTATAGAGGCAGGGTTTCCAGAAATGTTTGGAGTAACCGGAACCTCAGATGCAGTTGGAACACTTGTTCTAACTTTTATAGGAGATTTTGAACCGGTTAAACGAGTTCGCTTTGTCCGTACTGTTTTCGATTCCGGAGACAAAGACGGTTGACTCGTAAGCCTCCGCGAACGACGGGGTTTCAATTGACTTTCTTCCACGATTGCGGATTACTTGATCAACTAAAATATTAAAAGGGGAAATTTGTGTTTCCGAATTGAATGAATTTTATTAGACGCTTTTAGACACAACTTGCTTTTTCACTTTTTAAGAGTCGAGAAAAAGCTAAAGATGACTCTAGTCTCCTTCGATGTATTAACGAGCCCGAAGTGACAAATGCTCGGTTGGACTTTTTCAGTTATAGAGTTTGAAAAAGGCCAAAAGAAACTTCTCTGGAGATCTAGGCAGAGGGTGTGCCAAACCTTTCGCAAAACCACAGAATACGTTTTACGGTACGGGTGGTCGATCTTCGTGAATGCTGTGTTCACTGCATTGCGATCAGTAGGGCGGCCGACATGGCTTCCTATGGATAAAAGATATATGCCTATAGGGGTCTCCCAATATATACGCGACGGTACGTGGGAGCACAAGTCCGTATTAGTGCCACCGACTCTCAGGAGGAATCACCCACCTTCGTCGAGATCGACAGTCACTACGTTTAACGACGCCAGAACACGTCTCTAGCTTAGACCTCTATGTGTTTGCGTTATGTTTCAAAGCGTTGTTAGGTTCATTCAATATATTTTAAGTTGATCTTTTTAAAGTTTGCCTTTCAAGGTTCACCACGAGATGTTTTGATACAAATTCCTAAATGCAGTCTAAGATGAGAAGCAAGCTTTTTCAATCTTTTCGACTTATGAAAATCTTAACTACTGAGGGAAAAGAGAGACAAAATCTTTTCACACAGATCAAAGAGCACTCACTAATGCACTTTTTCCTAAATCAACAAGCAAACTTTTCAAATGCAAAATGCAAAATGCAGGTATTTCTTTTCTCTTTCTTAATGTTGATGTATTACAAAAAGAAAGCTGTTGTATAATTTCGAATTCAATTTCAAGCGAAAGCAAACAAGCTTGTCCAAAATGAAAAGACACCTTAAGATTTACTTGTTTCGACACTAGAAATGTATGAATTCAAACCATATGACGAAAGCAAAAGCTCAATCAGCTATGAACAGCAAACAAACTAACTCTCAAGATCAAAACGACACTTATCACAGGTCTAGATCTAAGAGGCTATAGCAAGACTAGTTCACTTTCGTTATGGGAAACTGCAAACGATATAAGAAATACACAAAGAACAAACACAGTTTCTTTATACAACCGAGGCGGAATAGTGGCAAGGAAAGTTGGTTTCAGATAGGTACATTGACTGGTAACAGGCTGCAAAAACAAGGGTGAAAACAGGGCAAGAAACAGCAGGAAACCCCAGTAGCACAAGGCAAGATTGGTTCAGCGCAGGTAGTACACTGTCAGTTTGACATTCAGCGCAGGTAGCCCCTTCGGGAACTGCGCTGAAATGCAGACAGCCTTCACACAGCCTGCACTGAAGAACGAAACTTTCGTTTCTCTTGGTTTCCGGGTCACAGATTGCTCAAAAATTCATAGTTTTTGGCCAAATCAGAAGCTATCAGTCAAGTACACACTAAGGGATGAAAAGGAGGATGAAAAGCTATCACTAAGAGCTTATTAGAGTCCTTGTGGATCAGCTCTTCAAATCATAAACTTGCCCAGAAATTGAGCTAGAGTAGCTGCCCTCTACTTTGCATTTGAAAGATCCAAATGCAGTTCGATTCGGTACTCCCTTTGTTTATGAAATGAATAGCAAAAACACAAACAACCAACAAGATACGTTCCCCAACGGAGTCGCCAATTTGTTGTTGGGAAAAGTATCCAATACGGAATGACCCTATCCCACTCTAAGGGTGATAGTACCTCAGCAACAATCAAAGCAAAGCTATTCGAGATTACTTCTTTATGAGATGTAAGAGAGGGGAGAAAGAGGTCCACTAACCGTTATCTTCCGCTAATGATTGATCCAATCTTCTCTCTTTGCTGCTTGCTCCCAGCTCCTTGCTCTTTCACTGGCCCAGCTACACCAAGATCCTGCAAAATGACAAGAGAGGGAAACTACAAGAAGCATACATTCATAATTGATTCAAGGATTAGAATAAATCAAATATACAAGTATCAATACGCCATTGAGACACATGCATATAGAAGAACCTCAAATGCTTTATTAATGGAAGAAGTAAAGTTCTGAGAGTGTTACAACCATAAGAGGCCCAATCCAGCAACACCTCCCAGCAGAAAGAAATCTCCTCTTCACCTCCTTCAAGCAAATCACCCAATAGTTCTATACTCAAACCAACAGCACTTCCTTACATTCACAAGATTCCCTCCTCTCTAGACCTCATGAGAGAGCTCTATATATAGGAGTTTTGGAGAAAGGATGAGTCAGCTTGAGGCTGGCATGAAGTTGACTAGTGTCCTCTCCCACTTCAGTTATTCTTCATTTCTTGAGTCCACTTGGAGGTTCTTGCTTCCACTTGGAGATCTAGATCCTCTTACTCATCACTAGGCGAATTCCCTGATCCAAGTGTCATTTTGGAAGCTTCCTGGGCATTGACACCTTGAGGAATGACTGTGCCACTTGGCCAATCTCACCCAGCGCAGGTAGCCTTCATTAGAGTTGACATTCAGCGCAGGTACAGAGTGGAGCAGTTGGCATTCAGCGCAGATGCTCAGTGGAGCAGTTGAAATGATCCAGAATTTGCTTGTTTTTGAGTGTTTTCAGGTGGAGAACTGATATTTAGTACTGTGGTTTGCTGACCTTGTTCCTCTAGGGGTAGGAAAAACATGTTTAGGGACTTTGGATCCCTTAGATTATTGACATTTCATGCTTCATGCTGTAAGGCACAAAAATGTCTATAACAGAGGGAGAGGTGGAGAAAGAGAGATGGACGAGAGAGGGATGAGGAGAGAGAGAAGGAGAGATGGAGGGAGATAGACACAAAGATGGAAGGTGGAGAGAGAGGGAAGAATAAAGAGACACACAGAGACACATACAAATGTAGAAGTTAGATCTAGAAATTCATGAATATTTTGGTTTTTCACTAAAATAGATGTGTTGATTAGTGTAGTTGTTGATTTCTAATCCTATTTGATTGCTTGCACTAGATGCATTGAATTCAATGTAGATGTCGAATTCTAATCCTATTTGATAGCTTGAACTAGATGTATTGATTTTAGATTAGAAGTTGATTTTTACTCGTATTTGATTGTTTGCACTTGATGCATTGGTATTAGTGTAGATATTGATTTCTAATCCTATTTTATTGTTTACAATATATGCATTTATTTCAATGTAGATGTTGATTTCTAGTTTGATGCAACTAGATGTGTGATGTACATTAATTTCAAAGTAATTCGATTAATAATTTGCATTGATTTCAATGTAAGCACATAAAAATTATTGATGACGTGCATTGACTTTTGTGTTATAGTAATTCAATCATAAATACAATACTTGAATTTTCATCCTAAATAAAATGTTCACTTATCCAAAATGCTTGCTTCCTGAAACTGTAAACTATTTGTAATTGGTTTCTTTCATATTATTACCGTTTTCCATCATTCAACATTGTTAATCACTTTGCATTCAAAAGAGGTGATAGAAAAAAACCACCATTGAAAATTATTTGGGGTTTAACACTCCATAAGTCACAATGATTGACTTTGGAGAAAACTATTATTAATATTGGAGAGTAAGAGAGACACGGTATGATGCTTACTACAGTAGCTTGAGTTAAATATTTGAATGGTCTATGATTTCAATTGCCCTTTTCATATAATCAATATGAAAAGATGAAAAAACTAATAGGTGTCACACTAAAAACAATAGAAGACAATAGTTTGAGATTTATCATTGTTTGTAATTGACTACATTCTTATTATTCACATTTTCTATCATTCAACATTGTTACATTGTCACTTTGCATTTAAAATTTTATTTCATCATTTTTCATCATTCAAGTTACTAACAATCTCTCTCATCTCAACAGTAACTAAGAAAATTTAAAATTAATTTGACCAAATTAATCTTAGACACATTTAACATATTTAAAATGATTAGAATAATTAGATGTTCAACAAATTTTGTATGATCACGCACATTTGAAACCAACCTAGATCCATCTTAACCTTGGATCAATCAAGTGTCGAGAGGGATCAAATCTCTCTGCACTCAAATAATAGGTTTGCACCTTGAGAGATTTGAAGATCCATAATAACCTTGGATCAATCAAGTGCCGAGACGGATCAAATCTCTTGAAGTGCAAATTTTTTCTCAAGTTTTGCGCTCAAAAAAGAGGTTTGCACTTTGAGAGATTTGATCCCTCTTGGCGCTTGATAGATTTTAAATTAATATGGATCTAGGCTAGTTTCAAATAAACAACATGCTTTTAACCAGTCACACTCTCATTGAAAATTCTTTTAAATTGTGTTTCATAAAAACACTAAGAAATAACTATTTAAAGAATTATTTACAATATAAATTTTTAACTTAGATAGTTATAAATTCATTTTAAAGAATTATTTAAAATATAAATTTTTAATTTAGATACTTATAGATTAATTTTATAAATAAGTATAAAATTATATAACATGAAATTATTTAAGTTATTAATTTTTAATTTAAATGATTATAATTTAATTTTATAATTAAATATAACTTTATACTTGATTTATAATCAATAATTTACTATAAATCAAAATTTTGTAACTATACATAAATAATATATTATTATAAATTAATTTTTTTTTATAATTATATTAAAATATTTTTAAGATACAAATATAGGTAGTTTATTACTAATTTCATTAGTCTCAAAATGGTTTGTTTAGTATCCATTTAAAAAAAGGTAAATCCATATAGTTTTCAAGATTTTTTAAAATGTCCCTTCGATTCTCTATACTACACCCTTTGCTAAAGGGGTATTTCTGCCACCACGAGTCCAAGAAGCAATTGTGCCTGTTGAGGGCCACCATTAGGTCACATTTTTGCAAGAGAAGAATTGTAGATCGAAGGTTCTATGCCCGAACCATTGACTAGCCACCACTTTTTTTCATTTATTGGTATTTCGAATGATTGGGTCACGCGATCGTCCTTCGCGAAGGTGCGCAGTGAACCAAAGATCCGACAGCCTAGGTGAACCAAAGATCAACAACTAGAGGTTCATCGAGCGCCAGGCAGCCTCGAACCTAATCGACCTTTCTTTAACTTGATGAACTGTGATTGATTGGATGAGAGACGTGGGCTTGGTAGCATTGTCGGGTTCTAACAAGACCTCAATCGGCTGAAACCTTAGTTGGGTTGCGGGATTCTCCTCAGTGAAGGTTGGTAGTGAACAGTTGGGTCGTCTGAGATCAGTTGTGAGGCGGTGAGAAGAGATGGTTGTTCCATTATTTGAACAAGTGATCAGACTTCGCATCTAAATAAAAACTCCGGTGGTTTTCTCTGTGGTGCGATGGATATTTTCCTTATGGTGGTCTTCACATGTGACACTTCCCCATGATGTTGCACAACTTCTCTCGAGGGATCACCTTTTGACTGAGTAACAAAGAACTGCACACACTCTCAAACAACAGATCCGACCTACTGGAACACTCCAGGTATAGATTTGCAATGGAAAACCAACACAAACCAACCAGATCCAGCGAGGAAAAGAAATGATATCCATAGATTCGCGGTCATAAAGCCTAGATCTAGCATTCTGGTAATATAAAATGACGACAAATATTCTATTACCCAGCTAAAACGTTTGTCTATGAATAGACAGATCTAAAGCTAAAACGTTTTTCTACCCGGAATAGATAGATCTAAGAGGCATAAAGCCAAAATTGCATGTGGGGAATTCTTTAATGATTTTTCGTTGTTCCTTAAATACAAACTCCAGTGGTTTTCTCTGCAGTGCAGTGGTTCTTTTATCTTCGGCAACCTTGCAAATTGATAATTGTCTTGTGGCCATACATTTGCAGCTTCGATATTCAGCATATCCCTACGGTGCGATGGTTCTTATGTCTTCGATGGTCCACATTTAAACAAACTTCAAATTTAAATACAAACTCCGTTGGTTTTCTCTATGGTGCAGTGGATATTCTCCTTGCGGTTGTTGATATCAGGTGCGCACATTCCTTATCTTTCTCTAATACATATATGCTTATATATTTTCAAGTATGAATAATTCACCACAGCTACCAAAGATTACCAAAGGTAGACCTAGCGCAGTTACTCTACAGAGCCTTTATGAGTATATAGAGTCTTTAAAGAAATGTAGAGAAGAAAGAGAAGTCAAGCTACAAACAGAGTTAGAAGCCATGCTGGAAAATATATTCACATCGCTTGAGGACAAGATCCAAAAACAAATAGAAAATAAAATAGAACTTTTGGAAAATAAAATGGAGGCAATGGAGACTAGGTTACAAATTATAGAAAAATAAAACCAAGATACGAATTAAACATCCAGCAAGGAGATGTTGATACTTTAGAGTCTTAAAATGAAGGACATGATTAAAGAGCTAGAAGAAAAAGTTAATAGCCACCTCACACTAAATAGTGTGGTAGGTAAATTAGATATCAAACCAATTAAAGATGAAATGAAAAATTGATAGACTTAGACGATGAGCGTAACAAAAGGGCCATGAACCTTATAATCTTCAGTTTGAAAGAGGAGGTAGACGAGGATACTTTAGACATAGCCCAAACAACATTACATAATAGATTACAAATTGAAACAACGTGTCTCACAGAAGCAACAAGGTTGGGGAAATTAATAGAGAATAAAGGAAGGCTGATCTGAATAAAGGTGAGCTCTACTGACCATAAGTATGCCATGCTTAGTAAAATCTCAAGTCTAAAAGGAATGAGAATATGTATAAATGAAGATCTCATTCCAAAAGATCAAGCAAAATTAGGAAAGGAGGTTCAAAAGGTAAAAGAAGCTAGGAAGGAAGGAAAATGGGCAATAATCAGAAATAGAAAAGTTGTTATTCGAGAGAGAAACCAAAAAGATAGTAATAAATAGTAATTCAACATGCTCCAGATTCTTTCTTGGAATTTTTGGGGCTTTCCATGGAACAAAGGCCCTAAGCTAAGTTGGATCTCGAATGATGTTGATATTATATTGCTTGTTGAAACTTGGGAGCACGAAGAATCTAAGGTCCCTAACATAGATGGCTTTGTACAATGGTCTATCGGGAACAAGTGATCCTCCCGTAAAGGCATTGGGGGTATAGCTTGCTACATTAAGAAGAACATCTCCCCCCATGCTAGGATTTATAAAAATGACCCTTACAACCAATATAATTGGATAGAGATTACTGACAGTAATAATAAAAAGACCTACATAGTAATCTATTATTTCTCCTCCATCAATTCTAACTTCTATAAGAAAAAGAATCTAGATAAAATAGTCCTTATAATGGTTTAGAGAATGATATTTCTAGCCTAAGGAATGAAGGTAATATCGTTTTAATGGGTGGCTTTAATGCTCGAACTTCAAGAAACCAAGCTATTCTTCTAAGCAATCATTCCAACCCTAATCCTCTTTGGTTAAACGAAGACTTTACTCTGGCTAGCTGGTACAAAAGGAGATCTGAAGACCTCGGGGAGAATTTGTTTAGGTCGGAGCTAATCAAGCTTTATAGTGCTCAGGATATCATAATTTGTAACAGTCTAAACAAGTGATCCAATTCTAGCCAGATGACTTGCATCCATATGCTTGGTGGTAGCGTGGTAGACTATGTTATTTTCGATCTCCCTTTATACAACAAAATAATAAATTTTAACATCTTAAACGACCACGAACTGACTCTAATCATAGGCCTTTAATTATAACTCTCAATTTTTTCATGCATAGAGATCCCATAAGAGCTAATACTTATAGCCAAAAGAACTTAATCTTTGATAAAAAATAAAAACGATCTCTTTCTAAATGAATTAAAAACTAATTTTCTTCCTTTATCTAGTATAGACAACATAGAAGACCTTTATCATAATTTTACTACAACCCTCTCATATTCTATTAACAAGTTCTCATTTGAAGTTTCAAGTAATAAAAGAAATAGAAAAACCAACCCATGGTATGACAAAGATTGTAAAAGTGCGAGGAGAGAAATTAAGGAAGTTGTTGATGAATCTCTTAAAATTGGCAAGATAAAAATATACAAAGCCCTAACTAAAAGGAAAAAAAGGCAGTATATTCGTAAAAGACAAGAGAATCTATTACACCTCTCTAAGGTAGCTCCTAAGAAATTCTTGAGGTAGATTCTAACTAGGAAAACTAAAGATAATAATAAAATTGCTTTACACGACTGGAATTCCTATCTTAAAAAGCTTTATGAATCTCCAAATGTTATGGATAACTTTGAAAGCCTACTCACAATGAAAGAATTTTTCTCATTAGAAGATATTGATTTTGGGGTTAATCGCCTGGCAAATGGGAAAGCTAAGGACATTGAAGGTTACCAGGCGGAAGTCTTAAAAATTGGAGGTCCTATCCTCATCCCCCACATCCACAAGCTTTTCAATCAAGTGGTCAAGCAAAGGTTCCCTAAACCATGGAATTAGAGCCTCATTATCCCTATTTTTAAAAGTGAGGATACAAATAACCCCTCTAATTATCGGACAATTATGATCAACCCTCTCTTAGCCAAGTTATATGGTATTATTTTGGAAAAGAAGTTGAGCGTTTGGCTTGAAAGTGAATGTAAGCGGGCTAAAGGCCATGCGGGTTTTAGAAGGTAGCACTCAACAATGGACCACCTCGTTACGCTTAAGATCATTGTGGAGGAATGCTGCAATGATAAATCCAATCTCTTTTGTTGCTTTGCAAACTTTAGAAGGCTTTCGATATGGTTCCTAGAAGCAACCTATGGAATAGATTAGAAGAGCTAAAGGTTCCTTTCGAGTTGAGAGCTTTCGCTATAAGGTTATACGAGAATGTAATTGCCAAGTTAAAGAGCAATGAGGGGTGGTTGAAATACATTAAGTGTAATATCAGAGTTAAACAAGGTTTTCCCCTCTCCCATACCCTATTTTGCATTTACATCAACAAGCTAGAAAGTTGTTTAGTGGAAGTAGGCTGTGTTGGCACGATCTTAGTTGGGATAGTTATCATCCTTCTTCTCTGTGCTGACGATATTTTTCTTCTCGCAAGGTTTCCATCTGATATTGATAAGCAACTTAGACTTCTTAAGGTTTTCTGCTCTACCATGGGTATGACTATTAACACTGACAAAACAAAAGTTCCTGGATTTATGACCTCTGTGGTTTATTTCTTTTGACTTAGTTACCAGAGAATCCATAGTAAGAACCATTTTCTGCCAATGTTTCAAATCCCAACTGGGATCCATCATCAGGACTACTTGAATGCTTGATAGAAGAAGAGCTTAATTGAGAGATTAAATAGTAATGAGGAGAGTAAATTGAGATGAATGTCGGCTCTATTTTTTGAATAATAATTTTTTATTAATTATTGATGAGAGTAAATTGAGATGAATGTCGGCTTCCTTTTTTGAATAATAATTTTGATTAATTATTGATGAGCTAATTAATTGATTTAAATTAATATAAATTATTATTATGTTGATCATTATCATAATTAAAATTAATATTAATTAATTAATTATAATATGATTAATAATTAGTTACTTTTAATTTAATATAATAATAATTAGTATTATTAATATAATAATTAATATTAATACAATATACTAGGATTAAGAAAAGGATTAATGGGGGTGGAAAGCTTATTTTGGTCTTGAAAATAATTGTAAGACAACAAACCTCATAATGTGGGATAGAAAGAAGTTCCTCTTTGAAACTTTAGTCACTCCTGTTATCTTATATGGATGTGAAGTTTGGGGTTGTAGCGTCTCTAGAGAATCCTGGAGAAACATTGAGCAAATCTAGAAGCGTTTTATAACGTATAACCTCAAAATTAAAAGCAATACACTCTATCCTCTTCTCCTTATAGAAGTGGGTCTTTTCCCTATCAAGAGCCTAGCTATGACTAGGCTTTTGTTGTACAAGCACAAACTCAATAACATAGGAGACCATATACTTCCTAAGATATCTTTAAATTCCAGCCAAAACCACCTAAGGCTCAAGTGAGGTTGGTATAAAGACACCAGGGCTTGGTTAAACCATTGGGAGATCGATGAGAATGTTGCATTACAAAACGTTAATAACATTAAAAATATTGTTACTTCTAAGTTCAAAGAACAAATGTGGTGTGAGAAAGATTTAGCAGCTCAAAGAAAATTAAGATATTACGAGGAGGTCATCAACCCCACCCTAGAAGATAAAAAGTATCTCTCTGTTTTAGCTAGCTCAAAGAAGAAAATTCATATAGCCAAGATTAGAACGAACTCTCATGAGCTCCATAGTGAAACGGGTCATTGGGCAGTTCCTAAAACACCATGGATGGAAAGGATCCACCATCTCTATGAGAATATGAACATTGAGGATGAAAATCACTTCCTCTTAGAGTGCCCTGCGTACAACCACATTAGATCTCAGTGTCATAATCTTTGTTGCAATATTGACCTTCCTAGCCTCTTATGATGTCAAAATTATAGTGAGCTCGGGAGGCTTCTCTCCAAGCGTTTTGAGCATAGGAATAAAATCGTAAATCAAACTAAATAATTCGTTTCTTAGGTGCGATGGACCAAAGTTTGGTCTCAGTGGACGTTAACCACCACCACCACCACCACCATCATCATTAATAGAAAAATTAAGGAATATATATATATATATATATATATAATGATATAAGTTTTTGAGGTTTATTTTTAAAATAAAATATAAAGTTAAATAATTCATATCACAATTTATTGTAATAATAATTATAAAAAATTAATAATATTAAAATAATTAATTGATAATAAATTACATGATTTGTTTTCTTTTAATTCATTTATTTTTGTTGTATTTATGTATATAATATGAGTGGGATTAATGGTTAAGAGCATGTGTTTCCTTTTAAAAGGTTACAGGTTCAAAAACTAGAAAGGGTTAGAGTATGTATGTCTTCGTAGACTTTAGTAGTCAAATCGTTGTGCGGAGGTGGGTCCCTGGCTTGGTTGTAACCTTAAAATTGGATAATAATAATAATATAGATAAGAACCTTAAATGAGTTTAAATACTTATTATTAATACAAAATATAAAATTGGATAACCCATTTGCATTTATCTCAATAAAAATTAAAATAGAAAGGACTTTATATGATGTATTTAGTTAAAAAATCGCCTAATTTTGACACACACACATATATATGATTAAATGGATAATATTAGCCAAAATTTTATCAATTTTAATAGTAAATTACATGTTTATTGAATATTTGCCTACATTCTATACATATGAATTTTCAAACCAGAATAGTCACCTACATTACTGTATATAGGAAAAATATTTAAATCCTTAAAAAATATAATGCACATAACATAATATGTCTGATCATGGTAGTAAAGAAAAAAAATAGAATTGCACAATTGATAATTCTCATTCAAACCCCAATCTAATATTAAGTTTATATGTCTCCACTTAATCATAATCTTACTCATGTGGTTTAAAGATCAAGACACACACTTCAAAAGTAAGTTCTCCCTCCAACAAAAGAATGCATCCAAATTCAAGTACTTTATCATTCATAACCAATAACAAGGTTAACCATTAACACCATTTATAAGAATACAATACTACCACCATACAAATAAATTCTCAACTGTAAAATTAGAACCCAACATATTAACCATATTTTTCTCACTTTTCACAATATCCCAAAATGATTATGTGCCCCTGCAGAAGTGAGCAAATTAACTTTCCTAATTTTAAACAACAATATGCCACATTAACATCACTTATCTACATGTTATTATACTACACCAAAAAATAATATAACTACGCATTCCCATCTTTGTTTTGATTTTAGGAGTATATGATGGCACTAGCTCCACAAACAACTAAATGTGAGTTCCACCCATTTTTGTTCCACCCTAAGAACTCGAATATCAAGCTATTCCTTTGTGTTTTAAGGAGTAGTGGTAAAAGTTTGCAAGAACCTAGTGACACATGAATCATAAACTTGTAGATAGTATTGAGTGAATCATCCCTCTTAAGAGTATGATTTAAAATAGGCCAAAGCCTCAAAATATGCCAACTGATCCTTGTTTAGTTGTTATTGATTGTTTATATTAACAATTCTCGAATGAGATGATTATTGAAGAAGGCTTTGCTACACCTATTTGATGCAATAATTATACAATAAGGATGGTGTTGACGGTACTGGAAATCTGCCAACCAAGGGGATCTCCTCGATATGAAGTCTCACCTAGACCTCACACCGTTTGGTGTAGGAGTTCCATCTGGTATAAAGGCTCCATTGCCAAATGCTCAAAGATTTGCCTTGGATCTAGATATTAGCACATGAGGTTGTTATGTTGGTATCTTCAAACAAGTAGGTAAGTGTGCCCGGTGAGTGCGTAATGTAACTATGTCAAGGTTCTCTTATTGCAAAGGGGGGAGAAAAGTGAGCCTCTAAGTGAGAGGTAATAGTACCACCCAGGAAGAGACACACGCGAACCAGGAATGGTCTATCTGGTATCCAGCAGAATAATGCAAAATGAACGCGAAAATAGTTAAAACGAAAGTACAAGGGGAGACCTGTCCACCATCTAGTGGAGTAGTCCACAAAAGATGTGACAGTTGTTATAACCAGTAAGTGGGGAAGGTCTGTCTAGTATCCTGCAGAGTAGTCCACAAGGATGAGACATCAGTGATAACCAATACAATGCATTCCCAGCAAGGTAAGTACTAAAACAATTGAAATAGTTCAACTATCTTAGTATATGTGAAATAAACATGAATTACAAATGCCAAAAAAATAGTCTTACAAACATCTACAAGACATGCATGAAAACGTGATGGCCTGAACAAGCTTCTGTATTAAGAAAAAGCTCCAAGACACATATATACATCATACATCACTAGCCCCAGTAGTGGGAAATTGGAGCCACTCCTTGCTCCTCAAAGCATTGACTGAAAACTCTATGCTCCGTGGGAGGAACCAATGTGAAAAGTACTTGCTCATACAATGGGATGGGTATATACAACCAAGGGTGATGCTTGAAACTTGTGACTCTTGGACTACCCTCATGATTGTTCAACTTCCTATGACTTTTCAACTGACATGACTCTTCATCTTCATTGTGTGTCCATTAGAATTTCACTTTACATTACATTCAGTTACAACAGATATGGCCCATGATAGTGATGTGGCCTTGATAACTCATGACACAACTTGACATGAAACTGTTGACATGGAATGGCTAGCTGTGGTGGCAATGTCAAGTTGTTGTTGCTACTGACTGATGGATGTATTCTTGGATGTGCTTTGTCTTCTCCTCGATATAGCTTGATGTTGCGGGGTCTTCAATGATCATGGTCTTGTAAAATGGTTACATGCATGTGTTCCTGTCACTTTCTCTTTGATGAGATTCTTTTGTCCATACAGCTGCAAGTGAGTCTTCTAGCATGTTTGCTCCTTCTTCATCTAATTCATTGTCTCACCATGGTCTATCAGTGCACATGTTCCTGTAATTCACTCATGACAAGACTACATCAAATCCAAAAACCTCCTAATCTAAGATGATGCATTTTTTTCCATGGATTGGGCCCAGGACAAATGATAGGGTGGGAAGAGAGCCCAGTAACTACGCATTGCATAGTTCCAGGTGACATGAAGGGAGACTAGTCACTAAGACTGCGCAGTGCATAACTAAGGCTTAGTTGAGTAAATCTATGGAACAATCTTCATTGTCAGGAAAAATTGCACAGTGGCCACTGGGTGGCACGATTGTGCATTTGAGGTCACTAGAGACAGCTACAATGTTGGACCTTGGGAGGCACCTTTGTGCAGTTTTTTGAGGGAAGACAAGACAGGGCAGCAAAGGGATAAAATAGGACAGTTATGCACAGTTTCCAGGAGCAGTGAGTCCCGGTTGTGGGAGGTCACTGGGAGGACACATCTCTGTGAATTTCTGGGAGGAAAAGCACGCTTGGGTCTCTATGCATTGCAGGGTTCCAGAAGGTAGGGAGGAGGCTTGATGACTGATCTTGTGAAGTACGCAGTTCAGGTCAAGCTTTGAGGTAGTTCCTGCGCAATTCTGGGAAGGAAGGCAGACTACTCACCTATGGGATTGCGTAGTGCATAGTTCCAAGCAGAAAAGCATCATCACTTACGGCTAAGATTGCACAATACAACTCAGCCGAGGTTCGGTGAAATGGAGTTGTTTAGTTGGAAGGATTTTTAGGAAAATGGCTAAGTGTGGGAGGCAAGTGAACTTGTGAGGACTTGACATTGTGATCACACACTTAACATACTTCGGCAATATGACAACATAGACCACCAAAAAAACAAGACAAATAATTTCCCTCTGTGGGACTGTCTAGAGTTAAAGAAACAAGCGTGACACTTGAGATAGACCTTTGGATGACCGTGAAGACACTTGTTCAACTGTGCTTACAACTTTGTGTATGAGTGCGATAGATGTTTACATGGATAGGAAAACTTGTATACACAAAGACCAACCTTCAAGGTCACCAGAACGGTTCACAAACATGACATAACAATCAAACATGTCAAATGACAACACTTGATCCAGCAAGCGAAAGGGAGCAAGATACGTAGAGGAAAAACATGGAATGACTTTCAGTGCTTTCAACCATGCATGTCATTGAAGACAAAATGATATGACAATGATAAGCAGTACTTCAAGCTACACTAAGAGGTTTATTTCAAAAGATGTGTTTTTTTTCCATACCTACCCTCTGAACGGTTATGCATAAGATGGAGTCTTCATGTGGTCCCAATCTTCCATCATACCTTGGGTTCCTCGACTTTCTTATCTTTCTCCTCAACTCCTTGAGAGTCATCTGGTATATCATCCTTCTTTGTGGCCCCTGAGAGACATAATTGTGCAGTTTCAATGGGTAGTGACTGCTATGAGATGAGGCCCTAGGAGGGCACATCTGTGCAGTTTCAGGATGCGAGGCAGATTGGGCAACTGAGGGACAAAACTGTGCAGTTATAGGATGCAAGGCACAGTTGCAGGATGAGTCCCTAGTAGGACACATCTACGTAGTTTTAGGATGCAAGGTGAACTAGCTAGCTGAAATGCCTGAGGGACGAAACTGCACAGTTTCTGGAGATAGTGGGTTCCGACTGAGGGAAGGACATTGGAGGAAACCATTGTGCAATTTTGAATGCTAAGGGAGGTTCAGATTTCTGTTCATTGCACAATTCCAGTAGGCAAGGGAAATGCCTGAGGGTTATGTTTTGGAGAATTTAGTACCTACGGATAAATACTAATTCCCTAGATAAGTAGTTGTATCTAGAACAACAGTTTAAAGTGTTTTAGACTTTTCCTATAAGCAATAAATAAGATAAGAAGATAGAAGACCTACTTGTAGTTCCGCTTTCCTCGTGTCTCCCTTGTATCAATCTCGTCGCTCCTTCCCGTACTTAATCCGCTTGAGAAGTACCCTATAAATATAACAGAAGACAAAGAACCGATCAAAGCATATGATCTATTGCATATAAGTGAAAGGAATCAGATACAATTCACACACATAAGCAATATGAAACAACACAAACATATGGGAAAAAGGTTCAAACACTTTATTAGATAGAAGAAGGAATTAAAACCATTGGTGTCTAATTCAAATCCATTCCTCCAGCTTGGATCCCATCCACATCACATCAAAAGCATGACAAACTTGTAACAGTACAATACTTGCTTCAAAGCCAAATCTCATAGCAGCATTATCTCCTTACAATTCAACATAATCCAACCCCTGATCACTTAGATGAGTGGTAAATTTATAGGAATATGAAAGAGGTTTTGTCATTAATGGTGGCATTGAATGGCCTTCCATACTTATAATTAGTTCCATGGAGGAAGGGATGAGAGGATAGGATGCACCTTAACTCATTCCTCATCCATTTCCAAGCTCATAGGAGTTGATAAGTGAGGTAACCTTCTAGATGACTCCAAAAGATAAGAATACTCCCCAAACCCTATGTGAATTTTGCTCATTCTCACCCAGCGCAGGTGAAAGGAAGCCTAAGTGCTCTACAGAGCACCCTGGCAGTGGACTCAACTGCTCTGCAGTACACCTTCATAAGGGCTTACCTGTGCTGGTCCCTCTAGAGACTATTTCTGGATGTCTTCAAGTCATGAAACTGCCTGGGAAGGAGGCATTCGAAGGGGTGACTTGTTTAGGGCATGAAGCAATTGGATTTAGGGTTTGATGAGCCCTAAAACAATGATCTAGATTTTGGGATTTGATGTGCCCAAATGGATCTGTAACAGCTGCCCCCTAAATCATGAAATTGGAAAAATTCCAATGTCGAATGAAATGCTTTACAATGTGATGAGGAGGTATCGAAGTGGAAGGTGACCTACGTCAATTACAATACATATATCATGATATTTGATTTTACATGAATTGTTGAGGGAAGGCATACCCATGCTCAGCTTATAAACTTTCATTACATGTACATAAACAGTCATCTACAGATATAGACCCATGATCGGAATGACCATCAATGTAAAGCCATTGTACATATGATTTAGTACTCCTGAAATCACAGCCTTGATGGATGAAACTCGATCCGAGGTCTTCTATCTCGTTCAATCGTTCGCACAAGTATGAGTCTAACCATGTGAATATGTGATCTGAAGTCGAACATGGGAACACACCATTTGATTACCAGCCGATGATGTAAGCTGTTAACAGATGCGAGAGAAATCACTGATAATGATAATGATCCTCAAGGTATTGCACTCCATTCTACATGGTGTGAATGGAAGATTTGATGTCGAACACCATACAAAGTCTTTCGGTCGAAGGCCATTGATGTATGCCTATCGTCGGAAGCGAGAAACCTGTCATTGATGCATTCAAGCTTCAAGGTACTGAATGGGTGTTTCTAAGTTGGCTTCTTGGATAATGAGATGATGTCGACAAGAAGCGACTCATCAGAGGAGGGCCTTGATGTATCCCACATCAATGACACAAAACGAGTGTAATGATTTTGGAGATGGAATTTGACTAATGACACAAGGTTAAGGAATGGCAGTCATGAAAATGAAGGTTTATGGTATTGCAAAGGATGAATTTTGACTGAATGACTTCTCTTGAACATGTCGGAGACACTAAAGTGAATTGGTAGCATTGACCCAAAACAAGTGATGGATGGTATGATAGACCAATGGTGTGATAACCATCAAGCTAATAACCCAACCCAGATAGTCATGGTGATGGAGTGAAAGTGTCATGTTCAAGAGCGACCTACTACCATAAAGAGTCATTGCTGACCAGTACCTCT
Organism: Pinus tabuliformis; assembly: GCA_031772625.1. Taxonomy (NCBI): domain Eukaryota; kingdom Viridiplantae; phylum Streptophyta; class Pinopsida; order Pinales; family Pinaceae; genus Pinus; species Pinus tabuliformis. The sequence goes on from CM062813.1 coordinate 234,671,396, forward strand.
TTATTTCTATCAAGATTGAGGAGGATAACATATGCTTGTAGTATAATTTTACCCTTCGGGTGAATCCATCGCTATTTGATGTTTTAACAAGTCTATTGAAGGTGAAACTCGGTCTTGTCTAGATGGACAAGTTTATCACTATTTGATGTTTTAACGAGTTTAATGACAAAGATAACTTGGTCCTTTTCATGTTTAGAGAGTTTGAAAAGGGACAAAAAGAAAACTACACAAGTTCTTTTTCGTAAATTAATCTCTCAAGCCCGAAAAAGCGTAAAATAATACAAGAGAGATATCATTTCCAATCCATTAACAAGCTGGAAAGGACAAGAGCTCGACAATATTTTCATATTTAGAGAGTCTGAAAAGAGCTTAAAGAGGACTCCAAGGGGGTTCCTTTTTCATTTTTAACAGAGCTCGAAAAAGAGATAAAAGTGTGTTCTGTTTTTAGGAATGAGTGGTGTATAGGGTAGCAACTGGTTCTGGTGATGTTGGAACTTCTCAAAACATGTTGATTTATGTGAAGAGGTTGGATAATAAGACCACTCATTGCAATTGTTCCTCAAAAAGGGTAAAAGAACCAAGTGAAAGCGTATGATCGGCCAAAGGCATGGTGGCGATGGGATGAAAACAACCAATGCTCATTTGATGAAAGAGGCTGATAGAATGGCAACCACGAGGGTTAAAATGGAAATGGGTCCATATTTACAAAAGCTTGAACCATAGGAAACTATGCTTGGGTTCAGTTTCATGTTTACACAAGCTTGAAATGACAAACTATGCTTGGATTTAGTTTCATTTTTACACAAGCTTAAAACAAAAAACTATGCTTGGAATCAGTTTCATTTTTACAAAAGCTTGAAATGAGGAAAAACTATGCTTGAAATTGGTTTACATGCCCCCAGCATGATGAAAGGGTGAGTCTCCTGTAACCAGATGGAAGTCGTTGCGGTGAAGCAGGACGGTTATCCAACAATTTTTGGGCTTCATCCAGATAGGGACAAAGGTGAATGGGGTGATTCCCTTCACATAACCTACAACGAAATTTAAATTTACCACCAGGTGCATGCACCCTAAGCTTCATTACATTCACCTAAGTAGACTTCTCATGGATATCCGGCGGATGGAATGAAGTTTCATTTAGGAGATCAAGTGAAAGACTCGACTGGGATTTTACGAGATCTAATCAAAGACTTGAATTGGAACTTTGCTCCAGGGGACCTTGTTTCATTTTTAAATGAGCTTGACACAAGAAAGGAACTATGCTCATGTTCCTTGTTTCCCTTTTTAACGAGCTTGACAAAAGACAAAGAACTATGCTCATACTCCTTGTTTCATTTTTTTAACGAGGTTGACACAAGACCAAGAACTATCCTTGTATTCTTAATTTCATTTTTTTAACGAGGTTGACATAAGGCAAGGAAATATCCTCATGGGCCTGTTTCATTTTTTAGCAAGGCTGACACAGTAAAAGAACTATCCTCATATTCCTTGGTTTCACTTTTTAACGAGGTTGACACAAGACAAGGAACTATCCTCATATTCCTTGGTTTCATTTTTAACGAGGTTGACACAAGACAAGGAACTATCCTCATGGGAGTTGTTTCATTTTTTAATGAGGTTGACACAGTAAAAGAACTATCCTCATATTCCTTGTTTCATTTTTTAATGAGGTTGCCACAAGACAAGAAACTATCCTCATGGGAGCTATTTCATTTTTTAATGAGGTTGACACAGTAAAAGAACTATCCTCATATTCCTTGTTTCATTTTTTAATGAGGTTGACACAAGACAAGGAACTATCCTCATGGGAGCTGTTTCATTTTTTAATGAGGTAACACAGTAAAAGAACTATCCTCATATTCCTTGTTTCATTTTTTAATGAGGTTGACACAAGACAAGGAACTATCCTCATATTCTTTGTTTCATTTTTAACGAGGTTGACACAAGACCAAAAACTATCCTCGTGGACCTGTTTCATTTTTTAATGAGGTTGACATAGTAAAAGAACTATCCTCATATTCCTTGTTTCATTTTTTAATGAGGTTGACACAAGAGAAGGAACTATCCTCATATTCCTTGATTACGACCCATATGAGGTCATGACTTCTAAGAGGTACTCATTTGATAGGAGAACAATACTCTGGAAGGGATCTGTATCAAGGAAACTGAGATCTAGTTCCAATGCCCCCAGTACATAATGTACAACATCATGGAATTGATCGTCTGTTGATGTAGGCATGGAACTGGTTGCCACATAATTAACATGTGGCAGGGATGATACCATTGGTACAAAAGGACCATTTAGGGAATATGGTTGACTGGAAACCATGTTTGGACCAGGAAATGAAAGCTGGTCAATGGTGGTAATTCGGCCTTCATGTGGGAAACACATCACTCGAAAGAGTGTTGAAACAATAACTCCCATGCCATAAACATAGTCGCGCCCAAGAAGTAAATTGTAATCTAAAGGGCCTAGGACTACCATCACATTCAAATAAATGATTTTTCCTCCCACAGTAATAGGCAACTGAGGAAGTATCCCTAATGGTTGACTGGTTCCTCTATTAAAAGCCAATAGATTCTGGGTAACAGGCACAAGCAGTGGCGAACTGAGTGCTTGCCAAGCAGTTGAGGAAAGGATACTCATAGATGCACCTTCATCTATAATAGTGCCAAATACGATCATATTACAAACCTGTACTATGATTTGGAATGGCACATAAGAAGGAAGATAGAATCTTGCCAGTTGATTCCAATCAAAGGAAGTGACTAGACTACTTGGAGGGAGTACCATAAGAATGGGAGAATTAACCCCTTCAGTTACGAGAACATGAGGGTTTTCCTCCTGTCTTGATGGAACGGGAGGATTTCCCCCAAGCTCATTTGAATCTAAAGAAACAAAAAGAACCTGAGTGGTGTCATACTCACTCTCTTCGGGAAATGTATGATTAGCTGAAGGTGAAATCGGGCCAACTGTTACCTGGACCTGTTGATTTAGGTCGGGTATAGACTCATTGGATTCACTTTCAGAGAGAGTTGGTTTGACCAACAGTTGATTTTGGTCAGTCAATTCATCAACTAGTGAAGGATTAAGGGAGAGTTTCATGTAACCATATGGAAGTCGCTGCGGTGAAGAAAGATGGTTATCCAACACTTTTTTGGCTTCATCCAAATAGGGACAAAGGTGAATGGGTTGATTCCCTTCACATAACCTACAAGGAAACTTAACTCTACCTTTCTTTCCATGAACTTTACTACCACTAGTTGATGGTGTGTCACCAACATGATCTCTAGAAGTTGATGGCACAGGATGATGTGAATGAGAAGACCATTCTTCTAGGATCTGAGGAATATCAGAACAATTTCGAAGAAGATGGTCTCCCGCACAAAATTTGCATGGATATCGAACTTTGTGAGGCTTGATGGATGGTTTCTTATCAGATGTTGCATTCAAAGCAATGGTTGCTTGGTTGCCCCTCTATTGAATTTGCTTCTTCTTCTTCTTAGCCACCTAGTTACTAGTACCAATACTTTCACCAGGCGAAGAAGAAGAAGGGGAGGAAGAAACAACTGAGGAAGAAGGCAAAGGGTCAACTTTAGGATCACTTGGAGGTTGATTTTGTCCAGTTGAAGGAGCACTCGATTGCGGAGAAATCACGACATTTTGGACCGAGGAGGTTGAAAACAACCATACTGGCAAGCCAATGGTAAATCCCAAAAGGGACAATGTAGCCATATAAGGAGCACCAATATTTTTGAAAGGAGGAAAAGGACTAGGATTCCCATCAAAAGGAATTCCTTGATTGGTGGAATCCGGATTTGTCGTCATATGTTTCAACCTAAGATCAATTAAGGAGAAAGCGTGGAGGATGTTATCCACGGTCAATTAATTTTATTTTAATCAAAGTAACATAACAAAACAAAGAGGAATATCCTAGGCAAAAGGTTTACCAAGCAACTGTGAACTATAGAATACCTCCCGGCGAACCAAGAAGTATGGGCAGACAATCTTCCCAAATGTTGTGTTCGGTGTATCACAGTGTACAAGGTGGATAACTCAGTTACCTAAGGATGGATAGAAACCTAGTTTTGTCCTCCCATATGTACCCGAAGGTACGTGGAGGCCCAGTTCGTATAAGTGTTGTCTAATGCAAAATCACACAGTGAGAGAATTCCCATATACTTTACGTACTGTAACACCGCCCAATATACCCGAAGGTACATGGACAAGCTACGATATACTCACATATGTGGAATGAGGTATCACACTTGGGATGTATTGTAGACAAGTTAGCGACAGCTGCTTTGTTTTACAACACCGAAACACGTCTCTAGCCTAGAACCACTAAATGTTTTTCGTTAGGTGACAATGCTCCATTAGGTAAATTCAAATAAATTTTAAGTTGATATTCTTTAGAATTTGCCTTTCAAGGTTCACCACGTGATCTATGTTTGCAATTCCTAAAATGAAAATAATATGATAAGCATTCTTTCCATTCAATTTAACAATGAAAATCCTTAGCCAGTAGGGATAGAGCAATCAGATTTCTTTCGATCAAAAAGCAAAGAGCACAATCTAAATGCAATTTTCCTACACTATTCCTATGAACACACACAAATTTTTTCAATGCAACATGCATGTATTTCTTTTCAATTTCCTTAATGTGAATATGAACAAAAGGAAATATGCACATACAATCAATCAATATTTCATAAGAACGAAGACTTTTACGAAAGTTTTAATTCGAAGGAAGAGAAGACTTTACGACACTTTCTTTCAAATGAAGATTAATCAATTATATCCTAAATTTGACTATCAATCGATAATGATAAAGAAAACATTAAGGAACATTAACTAATCCAATCAAAGTTGGGCTAAACTAGGAGATAGAGACTCATTTTCTGAGACATAGCATTCATTGATCAATCGACAAACAATCAAACATAGAAAAGTTGGCAAAAACTCTTTCCAAAGGTGGAAACTTGATCCTAGGAGGATCAACAAAGCCCAGAGTGGGAGATAGTGCACTTCAGAACACTGTCCCTTAGCCAGGGGTGCTCTGCAGTGCACTAGGTCCCTCACAAGCCTGTGCTAGTGACAGTAATCCATTTCAAGAGGCAATTTGACACAGTTTTGACCAATTTTTCAATGTAAAGAGCTTAATTACAATCTATGAAGACAAATAAGGTCTACAAGAATGTCTTAGGAGGTGGATAAGCTACTAGGAAAGAGGATTCTTCCCCAGTATGGTCGCCAATTTTTTTTGGAGAATTTAGTACCTACAGATAAATACTAATTCCCTAGATAAGTAGATGTATCTAGAAAAACAATTTAAAGTGTTTTAGACTTTTCCTATAAGCAATAAATAAGATAATAAGATAGAAGACCTACTTGTAGTTTTGCTTTCCTCGTGTCTCCCTTGAATCGATCTCGTTGCTCCTTCCCGTACTTAATTCGCTTGAGAAGTACCCTGTAAACATAACAGAAGACAAAGAACCGATCAAAGCATACGATCTATTGCATATAAGTGAAAGGAATTAGATACAATTCACACACATAAGAATTATGAAACAACACAAACATATGGGAAAAAGGTTCAAACACTTTATTAGATAGAAGAAGGAATTACAACCATTGGTGTTTGATTCAAATCCACTCCTCTAGCTTGGATCCCATCCACGTCACATCAAAAGCATGACAAACTTGTAGCATTACAATGCTTGCTTCAAAGCCAAATCTCATAGCATCATTATCTCCTTACAATTCAACATAATCCAGCCCCTGATCACTTAGATGAGTGGTCAATTTATAGGAAGATGAAGGAGGTTTTGTCATTAATGGTGGCATTGAATGGCCTTCCATAGAATTAGTTCCATGGAGGAAGGGATGAGAGGACAGGATACGCCTTAACTCATTCCTCATCCATTTTCGAGCTCATAGGAGTTGATAAGTGAGAGAACCTTCTATATGACTCCAAAAGATAATAATATTCCCTAAACCCTATGTGAATTTCACTCATTCTCGCCTAGTGTAGGTGAAAGGTGTTATAGACAATTTTGTGCCTTGCAGCATCAGGCATGAATTGTCAATAATCCAAGGGATCCAAAGTCCCTAAACATGATGTTCCTACCCCTAGAGGAACAAGGTCAGCAAACCAACAGCTCTCAGATCAGTTCTCCACCTGAAAACACTCAAAAACAAGCAATCCTGAAATCAAAGCAGGTGCTCCACTAGGCTTCTGCGCTGAGACTCAACTCCTCCATGGTGTACCTGCGTTGCAAAGCAGGTAGAACAAAGGCCACCTGCGTTGAGAGAGATGGGACAAGTGGCACACTGAGACATTGCTCTGGAATCTTCCAAAAATGACACTTGGATCAGGGATTTCGCCTTGTGATGAGTCAGAGGCTCTGTTTCTCCAAGTGGAAGCAAGGTTCTCCAAGTGGACTCAAGAACTGAAGATCAACTGAAGAGAGAGAGGACACAAGGCAGCTACACATCAGTTGCAAGCTGACTCATCCTTTCTCAATTCATCTATATATTGAGCTCTCTCCTATGAGCTCAGGAGGCTGGAATTTTGTGCAAAGTAATGATATGCTGTTGGTTTCACTATAGAGCTATTGGGTGATTGCTTGAAGGAGGTGAAGAGGAGAAATTCTTTCTGCTGGGAGGTGTTGCTGGATTGGGGCCTTCAATGGTTGTAACACTCTCAGAACTTTACTTCTTCCATTAATAAAAGCTATTGAGGTTCTTCTATATGCACTTGTTTCAATGATGTATTGTGATAATTGTATATTTGATTTATGCTAATCCTTGAATCAGTTATGATTGCATGCTTCTTGTAGTTTCCTTCTTTGTTATTTTGCAGGATCTCATTGTAGCTGGGCCAGCAAAAGAGCAAGGAGCTGGGAGCAAGCAAGCAAAGAGAAGAGTTTGGATTCGACATTAAGCGCAAGACAAAGGTTAGTGCATTTCTTCATTCTCTCTTGCTTTCATAAAGAAGTAAACCTTAAGTAGTTTTCTTTACAGTTGTTGCTGAGGTACTATCACCCTTAGAGTGGGATAGGGTCATCCGAATCGGATACTTTTCCCTACAACAAACTGGCGACTCCACTGGGGATCGTATCTGTTTGATTGTTTGTAGTATTTTGCTATTCATTTCCTGAACAAAAGAGTACCAAATCGAAAAGCTTTTGACTATATCAAAAGCGAAGTAGAGGGCAGCTACTCTAGCTCATTTCTGAGCATGTTCATGATTTGAAGAGCTGATCTAAAAGGATCCTTGTAAGCTCTTAGTGATAGCTTTTCATCTTCCTTGTCATCCCTTAGTGTGTGCTTGACTGATAGCTTCTGATTTGAGCAAAAACTGTGAATTTTTGAGAAAATTGTGACCCGGAAACTGAGAAAACGCAACTTTCGTTTTCCAAAGCAGGTAGTACACAGGCTACCTGCTTTGCAACGCAGGTCCCGAAGGGGCTACCTGCGCTGAGAGCCAGACTGGCTGTGCAGCACCTGCGTTGGCCCAATTTTGCCTTGTGCATTTGGGGTTTCCTCCCTTTTTCTTGCCTGTTTTCCCTATAGATTTTGCAGCCAGTTACCAGTCTTGCACCTATTCTGAAACCAACCTTACTTGCCATCATTCCGCCTCTGTTATATAACGAAATTGTACTTGTTCTTTTGTATTTCTTACATCATTTACAATTTCCCATAATGAAAGTAAACTAGTCTTGCTTTGGCCTCTTAGATTTGAACCTGTGTTAGGCATTTTGCTGGTCTAAAGAGTTAGCTTATTTGCTGTCCATAGCTGATTAGTCTTTTTTACTTTCGTCATTATGGTTTGATTTCATGTATTTCCAGTGATTAAACAAGTAAATCTTAAAGGTGTCTTTTGATTTTGGACAAACTTGTTTACTTTCGCTTTAAATCAAAATCAAAGTTATATAACAACTTTCTTTTTGTAATACATCAACATTAAGAAAGGGAAAAGAAAATACATGCATTGTGCATTTTTGCATTTGACTGCTTGCATGACGATTTAGGAAATTTTGCATTAGTGTGTGCTCTATGATCTGTGTGAAAAGATTTGCCTTTCTTCTCCCTCAGTAGTTAAGATTTTCAAAGTTGAAAGATTGAAAAGTTTGCTTCTCATCTTAGACTGCATCAGGAATTTGTCATATACATCTCGTGGTGATCCTTAAAGGCAAACTGCTAAGCAAGATCAACATTAAAATAAATTCAATTTACATAACAACGCTTTGAAACATAACGCAAACACATAGAGGTCTAGGTAGAGACGTGTTCCGGCGTCGTTAAACATAGTGACTGTCGATCTCTACGAAGGTGGGTGATTCCTCCTGAGAGTCGGTGGCACTAATACGGACTTGTGCTCCCACGTACCGTCGCGTATATATTGGGAGACCCCTATAGGAACAAAGCCTTTATCCATAGGAAGCCGTGTCGGCCACCCTACTGATCGCGATGCAGTGAACACAGCATTCACGAAGATCGACCACCCGTACCGTAAAACGTATTCTGTGGTTTCGCGAAAAGTTTGGCACACCCTCTGCCTAGAACTCCAGAGCAGTTTCTTTTGGCCTTTTTCAAACTCTATAACTGAAAAAGTCCATCCGAGCATTTGTCACTTCGGGCTCGTTAATACATCGAAGGAGACTAGAGTCATCTTTAGCTTTTTCTCGACTCTTAAAACATGAAAAAGCAAAGTTATGTCTAAAGCGTCGTTAATAAAATTTATTTTAATCGGAACATAATCACCTGTTATTCCCACGTTGATCTTTCAGTTGAAAAGTATGGAGCCCACCAACCAAGGAAGTCACCTTGGTGGAAGTCCCAATCCCTTCTCCTCTTGGGGAGATGTTGGTGCGCCTCATATGGCCACATTGTCACTTCCAGGATTGACAATTGGCCTACCGGTATGGCTCTTTTCAACTAATGTAGTTCAAATCGCCACTAATCCTGAGCAGTCGAATCAACAGTCAGACCAGTCTCGAGCTACCCACCAGCCTTCCACCTCTTACAATTCTTCCTCTGATCCTTCATCTGCAGGGTAGAGCCGGCAGAAGTCAGCCTCCCATGGAGAAGAAGGAAAAGAAGAAGAGAGAAAAGAAGCAGAAGGGGCCTATGGCGAAGGCGACTGGGGGCAAGCAAAAGACATCTGACAAAAATCCACACACTGCACCGACCGGGCCTAAATCGCGCTGTGTCATTTGCAAAGGGACCCACTTCCATCGTGATTGTCCTTGTATTCCCCGGATACTAAGGGACTAGTCCCCCAGGTTGCACAATCCGGTAGCATCAACCTCTGGTAGTCATGTTGATTGCAGTCCATCAACTAGCGAGAGTGAAGGATGAAAAGGGAGACCAAGATCACCTTGTATGTTGTGTGAAGGCGATCACGCCATCCACCGATGTCCATTCTTAGATGAGGCGAAGAGAGTTTTGGAAGATCGTCCGGTATCACCGTTACGACTTCCTCCTGGATACCAAAAACTCGTGCCTAATCCCTCGATAGTTGAAAATCCAGCTGGCCCGCTCAAGTGGTCAGCTGAAGTGTCCGTCATTGAGAATGAACCTACTGAATCCAGACCAAACGAAAGTCTAAAGGTCGAAACGGCAGTTGACCCGGTTCTTCCTTCAGAGGTTTCATCCTCAAATGACACCGTCGTTGAAGATTCATCTTCGAATGACACCCTCACTGAAGAGAATAAGGATGACACCATCCAGATTCTTTTCATCAATACAGACTCTGATGAGCATCAGGGAAACGCGCCCATTCCTTTATCGCAGGAAGGAACATCGTCAGGGTCGTATCCGGCCGTGTATTCGGTCCCACCACCAAGCAACCTGGTTGTGTCCTTTGATTGGAATCAACTAGGCAGACCCCGGTTACCAGCCAGTATCCCATTCAGAATCATCGTCCAAATCTACAGAATGGTGATGGCTGGAACTATCATTGATGAAGGGGCTTCTGTGAGTATCCTTTCCTCTATTGCTTGGAAAGCACTGGGTTCCCCAGCGCTTTTACCTGAGATGAGAAATCTATCAGGTTTTGATAAAGGAACCAGTCGCCCGTTAGGGATTCTCCCCAATGTTCCCGTTACATTGAAGGGGAAGACAGTTCATATGAACGTCATGGTCGTCCAAGGACCCTTGGTGTATAACTTACTCCTTGGACGAGACTATATATATTGCATGGAGGCAATAGTGTCCTCACTCTTCAGAGTTATGTGTTTTCCGCACGAAGGAAGAATGGTCAAGCTCGTAGACCAACTTTCATTTCCAGGATCACGCATCGCAAATAGTCAAATACCATCCCTTAACGGTTTATTCACTCAAGGAATGCCTCCACCCCCGGTTCTACTTCCCGATGAATGCGAGTGATTCGGAAAGATGTAACTGGGACCCAGGGGGCATGCACCCTGGCCTGCCTTGGGCAGAGGAAACCTTGGGTATAAAGTTGATTTCCGCAGAAGAATATGACTAGTCCGTACCCCGTCCGAAGGAAGGAAGAGAGGGTTGTTCTAGAATAAGATTCTTTTGTCAAAGTTATGTGAGTGAGATAATCAGCTTCTCGCTCCCCTTGTCTAGGTAAGTAGGCTCTCCTGAGGAAGGAGATCCATTTGTGGCAGCAAGTAGCCACCATCTTTGAAGGCAAGCCTCACCCATTAAAACATATGTTTTGAAGGATAAGTAGGGGCAGCCTCCAAAGAAAGAGATGAAATGCTGCAACAAGTAGTCACCATCCTTAGCAACCTAATGATAGACATCGCCAAAAAGAGAGTTCAGTTTGCGGCAGCAAATAAAACCATTTTTCGGATAATAAGAAAGAGGCAGCGCCTCGAAATTATACTTTATACCTGGGGGCATGCAAACCTTTTGGAATGCAAGCACGGGACGACTATTTATTTTTTAAATTTTTAGGTCCTCCCTTTAAACCTGTAGGTCTAACCCGTTAAACTCGTAGGATTAGCCGTTTCCAGCTTGCATAAAGAAAGGATGTGGGGCAAAAGCCAAAACTTGCCAAATAGGAGCATAGCTTCGTGAGATAAAGCTCCTTAAAAAATAGCTATCTCACCTGAGGCGTTTCTTGTATTATGACTGGTATATTCGAGCAGTTTTAGCACACAGTTCATGCTCGTTAAAAAATAAACGCAAGATCCGAGCAGTTTTAGCACATAGTTCATGCTCGTTAAAAAATAAACATAAGGTTGAGCAGTGTTCAAGCTCATTAAAAAACGAACCCAGCCCGGTAAATAACCTTGGTAAATGTAACCTTTGACAGCCATATTTAAAGCCCTTGGTCGTGTTCTTGCAGTCTCACCTCCATCCGTTCATTTGGCCAATCGTTCATCTCCATATGTTTATTTACCCATTTTGAGGAACAGCTGCGAAGAGTGATTTCACTAAGCCATCCTTGTGACACTGCCGTGATTGGAATATTCCAATCTGTACCTGGAATCTGCTGCTGCCCTGTTCATCACTCGTTCCTCAAAAGACGAGTCTTCTTTGAGCTCTTTTCACTGACTCGTAAAATATGAAAAGTTTGCCGAGTTTTGGCCTTCCAGCTCGTTAAAGCGACTGGAAAGCTATCCCTCCTCTAGATTTTAATCTTTTTGGACCTGAGAGATTATTGCACAAAAAGATCGAGCGCTTGTTTTGTTCGGCTCGTTAAAGCAATCGAAAATTCATCCCTTCTGTATTGTTTTATACTTTTTCGGACTTAAGGGATTAGATGACGAAAAAGGAATTCAGGAGTTGACTTTATGTACCTTTTCAGACTCTCTAAAAATGAAAAGGACCGAGTTATCCTTGTCGTTAGACTCGTTAAATTCATTAAATAGCGACAAACTTGTCTTTAGACGAGAACGAGTTTCCCTATCGCTAGGCTCGTTAAAACATAGCGATGGGCTTGCCCGAAGGGCAGGTTATAGAACAAGCATATGTTATCCTCCTCAAGCTTGACAAAAATAAAGAGGTACTGGTCAGCAATGACTGGGGAAAAATTGGGAGAACCTCACAGCTTTAATGGTAGCAAGTCGCTCTTGAACATGACACTTTGTCCTCCGTATCACATCGGGTTGGGTTGTGTCATTCACCGGTCTCATCACCATGGTCCTCGCCACACCATCCACATTTGGGGTAATGCTACCAATCCATCACATCAGTGTCGTTATATGTTCAAGAGATGTTGTTCTGCAAAGAGTCAACCGTGTCCCATCCACTGCCATACATTGTCCTTCATCCATTTCATGACCGCCACCCTGAATCATACATCACAGTTTGTTTTCACCTCATCACAATCACTAGCTCCGTTCCGTGTCAATGATGTGGGATTCATTAAGGCCCTCCTTTGACGGATCGCTCCTTGTCGACATCAGCTCATTATCCAAGGAGTTGATCTAGGAACACCCCCTTCAGTACTTTGAAGCTTGCATGCCTCAATGGCAAGTTTCTCACTTCCGGCGACAGGTATACATCAATGACCTTCGACCAAAGGATTTTGCATGGTGGTCGACGCCAAGTCCTTTATTCCCACCATGTGAATTGTACTGCTGTACCTTGAGGGTCATCATCCTTATCGGTGATTCCTCTCGCGCTTGTTAACGGTTTACATCATTGACCGGTAATCAAGCGATGTCTTTTCATGTTCGACTTCAAGAAATTCTCACATGGATCGACTTGTACATCGAGTAAAGATCGGAAGAGATTGAAGACCCCGGATCTAGTTTCATCCATCCGGGCTGCGATATATATTCAGGATATAAAGACATTTGATGTGTACATCATTGCAGCAGATGATCATCCTTCTCAAAGGATGATAATTTCAGCAGAGAATTATCAGTCTACCATCAGACGATCGTCTGTTCTATGTACCGAAATGAATTTATAAAGCTGAGCATGGGAATGCCCGCCTCAGCTAGATCATGAAAAAGTATGAAAAAATAATATATTGTATTGTATCTTATTACAGGACACTTCTCAGCAGATTGAATGAACTTCGGATCCTCCTAATAAAGCATTTCACCCGATAAACGACCTCATACTTTAGGGGGCATCTGTTATAGACAATTTTGTGCCTTGCAGCATCAGGCATGAATTGTCAATAATCCAAGGGATCCAAAGTCCCTAAACATGATGTTCCTACCCCTAGAGGAACAAGGTCAGCAAACCAACAGCTCTCAGATCAGTTCTCCACCTGAAAACACTCAAAAACAAGCAATCCTGAAATCAAAGCAGGTGCTCCACTAGGCTTCTGCGCTGAGACTCAACTCCTCCATGGTGTACCTGCGTTGCAAAGCAGGTAGAACAAAGGCCACCTGCGCTGAGCGAGATGGGACAAGTGGCACACTGAGTCATTGCTCTGGAATCTTCCAAAAATGACACTTGGATCAGGGATTTCGCCTTGTGATGAGACAGAGGCTCTGTTTCTCCAAGTGGAAGCAAGGTTCTCCAAGTGGACTCAAGAACTGAAGATCAACTGAAGAGAGAGAGGACACAAGGCAGCTACACATCAGTTGCAAGCTGACTCATCCTTTCTCAATTCATCTATATATTGAGCTCTCTCCTATGAGCTCAGGAGGCTGGAATTTTGTGCAAAGTAATGATATGTTGTTGGTTTCACTATAGAGCTATTGGGTGATTGCTTGAAGGAGGTGAAGAGGAGAAATTCTTTCTGCTGGGAGGTGTTGCTGGATTGGGGCCTTCAATGGTTGTAACACTCTCAGAACTTTACTTCTTCCATTAATAAAAGCTATTGAGGTTCTTCTATATGCACTTGTTTCAATGATGTATTGTGATAATTGTATATTTGATTTATGCTAATCCTTGAATCAGTTATGATTGCATGCTTCTTGTAGTTTCCTTCTTTGTTATTTTGCAGGATCTCATTGTAGCTGGGCCAGCAAAAGAGCAAGGAGCTGGGAGCAAGCAAGCAAAGAGAAGAGTTTGGATTCGACATTAAGCGCAAGACAACGGTTAGTGCATTTCTTCATTCTCTCTTGCTTTCATAAAGAAGTAAACCTTAAGTAGTTTTCTTTACAGTTGTTGCTGAGGTACTATCACCCTTAGAGTGGGATAGGGTCATCCGAATCGGATACTTTTCCCTACAACAAAAGGAATCCTAAGTGATCTATAGAGTACTCTGGCAGTGGACTCAACTGCTCTGCAGAGCACCTTCATAAGGGCTTACCTACTCTGGTCCCTCTAGAGACTATTTTTGGATGTCTTCAAGTCATGAAACTATCTGGGAAGGAGGAATTTAAAGGGATGACTTGTTTAGGGTATGAAGCAACTAAATTTAGGGTTTGATGAGCCCTAAAACACTGATCTGGATGTTGGGATTTGATGTGCCCAAATGGATATGTAATAGGTTACATATGCAAAGTGTGTGGTTCAATAAAGTTGGTTGAGGCTAGGTTTCTAGGGAAACTCTAGAATTTGGCTAAGTGTGAGATCAGTGGAATTGACGTAAACAATGATAAAACTTGACTACGATCACACACTTGAACACATAGTGATACAACATAGACCATCCAGAACATATAACACATATTCGATTTATGCAACAACCTTTGTGTCTACTTATGACAAGTGTGGCTCCGATGATAGACTTTAGGAGGATAAAGGTGATACTTGTGTAAGAGTGTGTGAAATGAGTGTGAAACATGTCTATGTGGTGAGGACAACCCATTCTCACAAATATTTCCCCTTGAAGTTTTTGGGGCATTCGTTTAAATTTTTAAGAGGTTTTGACCAATTTTGAGTGACCAAGGGACGAGAAGGAAATGGGTGGCAGCAACAGTTGGTTGGCAGAACAAGCAGTCGCACAAGAGTTGCAGCAAGGTGGAAACATAAGGCATAGGCAACCGAGAGGGTGGGAAGGTGCAAAAGCAGCCAAGGGGAAGAAATCGCAGTCCAGGTAATGGAGAATGGATATCAAAGGAGAAGACCAGGAAAGGAGCGAGGCTAGATTAGCAAGGTTAAAGGAAGGCGAAAAGGATCCCTATTGTGGCTGACGGAGGGAAGATCGCAGGAGCCGAGAAGACATGGTCTGTGAAGCTGCATAGTACTCATGGAATGGAGACAGGTATTTCATGTAGTTGCTTACGTTGGAAGCCAATTGATGTTGTAATGGTTAATTGTTATGATTAATATAAAAGATCTGCTAAGATCAGTTGTGGCTTATTATGTATCAGGGACCTATGTATAAGGGATCTTTAATTTTTTTGAATGACTTAACCATTGCATGTAATCAATAATTCATGTTATATCATGAGTATGATGTTACCTCTGTGTTTTATATAATGTATTCATGTATTTAATTGAATGCAACCCGGTTATGACTTCCCTAACTCCATGTTGAACCCTTCTCCCTTCTGGTCGCGACGTGCCTTGGGTGAGACTCCTTGCCCTTGAGGTAAGTTGAAAATGTCGGTGTTGTCCTAGACTACAATGGATGATTGTTGGCCTCCTATGCCCAAACCTAGGGTCTTCCCCCTGATGACTCTCATGAGCCAACAAATGGTTCCATTATCGGGACCTGAAGGTTCGAGAATTGGTTCAGACTATGGTGTCAAGTATATTTAAAAGAGAGATAGGGACTGGTGGAACCATAGAGTAGATCAGTTTGTAGTTGCCTGTAGAAGTCAACTGATCAGCAAGGTAAGCGAGGAAATTTTATATGCCAACGAAAATAATGATTAGTAGGAAATTTTCTTGTGTAAGTTCCCGGAGGACCTGTACAATTGGTTAAGAAGGCTGAAGGCACAGACTCAGCCAGGTGGATCGGCGACAACTTGCTGAAGCTAGACTCTGTCAGATGTCGCCCTGCTGCAACAGTTGGATAATGATCTGACCAGAGCAGTTGACTTTTGGGTAAGGACTATGGTGGAGGGATACACAGTTGAGTTTGCCGCGAAGAGTTATCAGTCTTTTTCAAAAGTAGAAGCTATGTTCAGCTTGGGACTAAGAGGTGAGTTGATGAGGGAAGTCCCGACGCTGAGGGAATTCCAAACCACGCTGAGGGAAAGAGCTTTGTACTGGTTCATAAAGTGGGCAGAGCAGAACCATAACCCAACAGTAGATGATATCAAGAGAGGATTTGTGCAGGAGTTCAAGCTACCACAGACGGATCAGCAAGGGCTATCGGAACTCTGGGAAATTAAGAAGAGGGAAGGAGAGATGGCTTGGGAGCTTATGCAAAGGTTTAAGGATTCCATTGCCAAGTTGAGTTACACTTTGCACCCAAACCACCAGTGGGATTGGTTCATTAAGGCACTATTGCCATTGACCAGAATGCAACTAACACAACAGAAGATAGGAACCCTCCAGGATGCGTTGGAACAAGAATCACGCATAGAATCTATGGCGGGATACCCGCATGAGTACCGGGGGGGGGAGCCTGAAAGACCCATTGATTTTAGGCCTGAAAAACCAGATCGCAACCTTGACGGAAAAATTGTAACATCTTCAGCCAATGCATCCAACCAGACCCAACGTTTGGTGCACCCACTGCATGGTGGAGGGGCACGTCGTGACAGAATGCTCGAGGTTGTGAGGGATTAATCATACAGGTTGGGTTGTGGGGTCATCAAGAGCCCAACCAACAACCGGTGTTGCGGCAGTGGGAGTGTAAGGGACCTTCCTAGGGAGGAATACTCAAGACTTTTGTGAAGTTTGTAGGGCATATGGACACCTGCCATGGATGTGCCCCATTTTTCAAAAGTACTCTAACGTCCCCAATAATACCTACTGTGAGTTTTGCACATCAATGAGGCATCACACAGATCAGTGCTGAGCACTGGATGCTCTAGTAGAAAGGCTGGACAAATCCACATTTAGCATTAATGAATCAAACCCGGGGGGAGTAGGAAATGGGCGAGGGGGAAGAACAGGAGGAAGACGACCTGTGAGGTGTTACAAATGTGATCAGGAAGGGCATGTTTCCAGAGAATTTCCACTGCCGAGGAGACCCTGGTGCTCGCAATTTCGAATTAATACCCATGCAATGAAGGACTGTCTGGAACTCATTGCAAAGTGGGAAGAAAGGACCAAACAGAGGGGCCAACTTGGTGAATGTTGAACCATGGATTGATTACGACCTCCTTCCAACCAATATTAATATAGTCACCAGGGGAGTGAAGAAGACAGGGGAGGACCACTACACAGAGGACCCCCCCCCTTAATCCTTAAAGTGGCATCTCCACAAAAGGGGTATCAGCCTGAACACCAAAAGCAGTACTATCAGGAGGCAACTAAGTTGTTCAAAGGGATAACCATGGAGAAGGATACTAAAATACTAGGAAACCACATGCTTGATCACACCCAACCGATTGGAGAATGGTTTAAACTGTTCCTGAAAATTGTTGAGGATGAAAGCGTGTTGAAGGAGTTGAGAAAAAGTCTAAAGGCTACAGTATCCATGGAGGAAGAGGAAGTGGATCGACCAGGCGCAAGGTTTCTAGAGAAGGCTTCTAGAAGAGTGAAACAGAACAAGAGAAGAAGTGGCAAGGAGTTCTGAATCAATGCGCAAGTGGCAGGATTTCAGATAAGGGACACCATGTTGGACTTGGGGTCAGATGTAAACATCCTACCTAGGAAAACTTGGGAGGAAATGGGGAAGCCTCAACTCAAATACTTGCCAATTCAACTAAGACTGGCAAATCAGTACTGCATACTACCAATTGGGAGATTGGAAAATGTAGAGGTTGATGTGGCGAGGGTGAAGACGCACACAAAATTCGAGGTGATTGACATCATGGGGGATAAGGACCCATACCCGGCACTCCTGGGGATTGATTGGGCATACGAGAACTATGTGGTCATAGACCTGAAGAAATAACTGATGATTTTCGAAGTAGATGAGTTAAGGGTGATCCAACCATTAGACCCCTACAAAGGGCCTAGGTTCATAGAACCATCATATGACAGGGATAAGCCAAGAGGGTTAGACCAAATATACGCGCTCACAACAGGGAAGAGGGAGGACTACATCAACCCCACGGTCGGAGCATCAATAAGCTAGCGAAGTATCCAAAGCTCGAAAGTTGGCTCAGAAGCTACATGGGATGCATGGTAGCAGGCAGGATACGAATTGACCACTAGATGGTGTGTGATGATAAGCTGAGTAAACTAGGGAGAAATGGAGATAGATGACTACTCGAGGTACCATGGCCTTGAACCAGTGGACACCTTCTTAGATAGAGTAGACCGGGAAGTAACAGAGGATCAAAGGATCTCCTATCTAAGTATCAAACTCATGGCAACTCTAGAAATATGGTGGAGAACGCAATGCAATACATTGAAAGACTGGCCAGGTGTCAAACAAGCCATAAAGGAAAGGTTTGCCTGGGATGAAGATCAGGCACAGGATAAGGAAAAATACAAGGGGGATTCAGGTCCCGAGCCTCACATCAAGGATTGCATCATAAATTTGAAAAGAAGAGGAATGCTGAGGGATCGGTGGGTACATGCATTTATACATACCCTCTGATCTGTTCCCCAAGCGTGGTATGTCCAAGAAGATCTTCGTCGGCAGACAACAAACTGGGATACTGTGGAGGCACAGTTTGTCAGCAACTTCTCATTCAAAGGGGACGAGGCACAAATGACAGGGTCACTCCAAGCAATAAAGGGAGTTTTGTTCACACCAGAGCCATTGGTTGAAGGAGGGCTCGACGAAAGTTTTCTGCAGTATTTGTATGAGATAGAGTCACCAGGATATGCAGCATGCAACAGGGTAGACGCAGGACCAGATGACAATGACGGGATGGAGGGACTGAGACATCTAGCCTTCAGGGAAACGGAAGGGGAGAGGGATATCCAAGAGATCCCCCTAACGGAAGGTGCTCACCTTCTACCAATGAAGCTGAGGAAGCAGAACATTGGGTCAGAGGATAAGCCCAAGATAACATCGATGGGAGACTTCTAGGACGAACAAGCCACCAAGGAAATTTTTGACCTATTGCATGAATATCAAGACCTATTCCCAACTTTAGTGGTAGAAATGAGGGAGAAGAAAATTGTCTTGAGACCGGATGCCCAACCAGTAAAACCTAGACCATATAGATTAAACCCACGGGTGAAAGAGAAATCTAAGAGGGAAATTCACAAAATGTTAGAGGCACGAATCATTTTCCCGATGGATGAAGCTGAATGGATAATTCTGATAGTTATTCAGAACAAGAAGGACACAACTAAAATAAGATTATGTGTCAACTACATGAGCCTCATTAACGCATGCATGCATGACCTGTTCACCACGTTGTTTACTGATGAGGTCCTAGACAATGTTGCGGGGAACGAAGCATATTCATTCACAGATGTTTTCTCGGGTTACCACCAAGTCAGAATAGTTGAAGAACATAAGAGGAAAACAAAATTCACTACGGAGTGGGGGTCATATGCCTACAATGTCATGCCATTCGGACTGAAGAATGCACCAGCATTCTTCTCAAGAATCGTCATAGCTACATTCAGAGATTATATTCATAAGTTCCTAGAAGTTTACATGGATGACTGGATAGTATACAGTCTATTGAAAAAACACACTAGCCTATTGAGAATAATGTTTGAGAGGTGCAGAAAATTGCAGATCTCCTTAAACCTCAAGAAACGTATCTTTGCAGTCCCCTTTGGAAGCTAGGCCATATCATTTGCAATGATGGAGTATGTGTAGACCCTGCAAAGGTTGCGATAATTATCCACATGGAACCACTGCGCAATGCCAAACAACTAAGAGCAACTCTGGGGTATACAGGGCACTATAGGTGATTTATTAGAAATTACGCATCCATCACGACTCCAATGGAGAAATTACTGAAGAAAACGGAAGATTTCATTTGTATTGCAGACTGCCAGACAACCCTGAATAACTTAAAAGAAAGACGAGTAAGCACCCCTATATTGGTGTATCATGATTGGAACAAAATATTCCATGTGCACATCGATGTGTCAGGAATAGTGCTAGGAGCGGTCTTAGCATAGCTAGGGGAGAAAAACATGGACCATCCATTGTACTATGATAGAAAAAAGTTGTCTACGGTGGAAAGAAACTACACAATAACCGAAAGAGAAGCCCTGGCAATGGTTTACTCTCTCCAAAAGTTTAGACACTACTTACTGGGCGCGCCATTCAAATTTTTCACAGACCATTCTGCGCTCAAGTATCTAGTAAACAAGCCAGTGCTATGATGTCTTATGGGAGTGCCATGCAGGGGATGTAGGAGCTCATGTAGGAGGGAAGGCCACCACAGAGAAAAATAATCCACGCAGGACTGTGGTGGCCAACTATCCATAAGGATGCTAAAGAATTTTCCAGGACATGTGACATATGTCAAAGGGTTGGAAAGTCATCGAGACATGATGAGCTACCTCTACATCTAATCCACACAGTGAAAATATTTGATAAGTGGGCGGTAGACTTCATTGGACCCATTTCTCCACTAGCGAGGCATTCGCGAGCAAGGTACACCATAACAGCAACAGAATACACCACAAGGTGGGTAGAGGCGGCACCTGTAAAGGAATGAAGAGCAGAAATAGTAGCAAGGTTCATAGTTGAGAACATCTTTTCACGGTTCGGATGCCTGAAGAGCCTCACAAGCGACCAAGGCACGCATTTCCTGAACGAGACCATTGAGTCTCTGCTAAAGACATTCATGGTTCAACACAACAAGAGCAGCCCGTACCACCCAGAAGCCAACGATGCAGTAGAAGTGTTTAACAAGACACTAGAGAAAGAACTCACAAAAGTCGTATCTACCAATAGGGATGACTGGGATGAAAGATTACCTGCGACCCTATGGGCATATAGGATGATAGTAAAAAGACTCCATAAGAAAACTCCATTTCAACGTGTATATGGAAGGGAAGTGGTAGTACCAACATAATTAATACTACCTAGCATGTTCATCTCAGCAGCAATGAGAATGACAGACAAGAGTGCCTCAAGAGAGTGACTAAACCAGCTGATGGAACTTCACGAAACCCGATTTTTAGCAGAATTCCATCAATCATTGGATCAACGAAGGCAAAAAGCTTGGCATGATAGGCATATCAAGAGGAAGTCGTTTGGAGTAGGGGAACAAGTGCTCCTTTATGATAGCAAGTTCTAGAAGTTCCCAGGGAAATTGCAGATGCACTGGCTGGGTCCATTCATAGTAACAGAAATCCGAGATTTGGGTGCAGTTAGGCTTGTGCAACTAGATGGAATCTTACTGCTGAAAAAAAAGAAAATAATAATAATAATAATAATATTATTATTATTATTATTAATAAATAAATAGAGAGAGAGAGAGAGAGAGATTAATTAATTAAATTAAAATTAATTAATTAAAAATTGAAAAAATAAAAGAAATCTCTCTCTCTCTCTCTCTATATCTATATATATATATATATATATATATATCATGGGCTGTAGATATCAATAAGGTTGCGGCAGAGGTTTCTCTTACTGCAACCCATTTGTGGTCGGGGGGAAAGTAGCATTAGTGGGCACACATGTAAGCCCCCTGTTAGCAGAGTCAGTGGGGGGAGGGGGGGGGGGGGTAGCATCAGTGGATACACATGCAATCCAAGTCAGTAGAGTTAGTGGCCACATACATAATCCTAATCAGCAAAATACACATACGCATGCACTTTTTCCAACATTTATGACCACATAGATACCCGTACCATCCGCCATACCAGTAGTCATTTCCTGATTAAGTAACTAAATAAGAAATTTTCAGAGTAGGAGCCACAATATATTTTCCCATTAAGTATAAATTTAGTTAATAAATAAACACATCATGGAAAAATAAATACGCCACGCAACCCACTCGGTACCTTTGAGTCCACGTCAAGGTTGTCACGTCCAAGTCGGTTAGTGGTGGCAGGGTCTAGCTAAAAAGCATGGGAAGATCGATGGAGTAATTATTTATTAAGGCCTCGTCAGTCAGGGAATGTCGTGTTAGGACCGGCTACTTAAGTCATAGAAGAATGAAGGGAATTCCATAATTCCAATTGCAGACAATAGAAGAGTTACAAGTTCGCTTTGAAGAACAGGAGCAGAGACAGAAAAGCAGGAAGCCTCTAGTGCAAATATTTTATCACAGGAGAAAGGAGATGGCCAAAGGACTTGTATCAGTTCCACAGGATGCATTGGATGCACGAATTGAAGCAGACAACAATTTATATGGAAAGTATGACAAGGCAAATCTAATAGACAATGACTTCACAGATTGTTCCAGTTCCCAACAGTGAAGAGAGAAGTGTACACGGAGGATTTCATGAAAGAGGATGGCACTAATTCCTCAAGGGTTAGGGAAGAATTCAAGGGATTACGGAGATCAAAAATCCTCCATTTGAGGAGCCTACCTATGTTTGACACTCAATTTGCTGCGATGCAGTGTACCAAGCTGTTAGTGAGTAGGATGCATGGAGGTTCATTGTGGCTGGATAAGTGTTATAGACATTTTTGTGCCTTACAGCTCTAAGCATGAAATGTCCATAAACCAAGGGATCCTAAGTCCCTAAAAGTGTTGTTCCTACCCCTAGAGGAACAAGGTCAACCAATTACAGCTTCTCCCAGAAGTTCTCCACCAGAAACTGCTCAGAATCAGTCAAATCAGGATCATTTCAGCTGCTCCACTAGCCAGCTGCGTTGCATAGCACCCCAATACACTAGCTAGGTGCGTTGCAACGCACCTAAATGCACTACCAGGGTGCGCTGAGCGGGAAATGACAAATGGCAGTGTCATTCCGCGAGGTGGACAGACAATGGAAGCTTCCAGAATCTTCCTCAATGACACTTGCCTCACTGAGATCGACCAAGGATGAGTAAGAGGCTCTCAGTCTCCAAGTGGAAGAAAGAACTGATAGAGAGAAGCCACAAGTCAAATCATAAGCTGACTCATCCTCTCTGCATACATCTATATATGGATCCCTCATCCCAGAGATCCGGAGGCTGGAATTTTGTACTTTGCATAGAATTGCTGTTGGTTTTGAGATAGAGATCAGTGCATTGGATGATTTATGCTTTGTTGGAGGTGAAGAAGGGATTCCTTTGCTGGGAGGTTGATGCTGGATCAGAACTCACTTGGTTGTATCTCCTCCTGGATCTTCTTGTTATATCAATAAAACTATTTGAGTTTCTCCTACATGCTTGTGTATCAATGATGTTTTGTTATATTTGCATGTTTAGCTTAAATCTGATCCTAAGCTATTTATGAATGTAAATCCATGTCTTTGTGTAGTTTTCCTCTTCTGTGATCTTGCAGGAACTTGGTGAAGCTGGGTAAGTGAAGGAGCAGGTAGCTGGAAGCTGTCAAAGAGGAGAGAAATTGGATCAAAGGACTAGCGCAAGACACATGTTAGTTCATCCTATTCCTCTTCATTTACAGTTCATAAAGAAGAATACGAAAGTAGTTTTCCTTGTTTGTTGCTAAGGCACTGTCACACCTTAGTGGGATAGGGGCATTCTGAGTAGACACTTTTCCTAACAACAAAATGGTGACTCCGCTGGGGAGCGTGTCTAGTTAGTTTGTTTGTGTTTCTCTTGTTGTTTGTTTCATAAACATAGAAGTAGCAATCGAACTGCATTTGCCATTATCAAATGCAAAGTAGACACCTGCTACTTCAATCCACTCACTGGATTTGTTTATGATTTGAACAGCTGATTAACAAATGATCTGATTACCCTTTGTGATAGCTCTTAGTCCTCCTTTAAATCATCCCTTTGATTATACCTTACTGATTGATTTTACTCGGCCAAAAACCATAGATTAAACTGCAAACCGTGACCCAGAACCCGGATAGAAGTCTCGTTTCTGCCCCAGCGCAGGCTCTGTAAAGAGGTTCTGCATTTCAACGCAGGTCCCGAGAAGGCTACCTGCGCTGCAATTCAGTTTCTCTGTACAACAGGTGCGCTGATCAACCTTTGCCCTGTGCAGCTGAGGTTCTTTGCTTCATTTTGTCCAGTTTTATCTCTGATTTTTGCAGCCTGTTATCAGTGTGTGTACCTGTCAGAAAACTCCTTTTATTTGCCTTAATTCCGCCTCCTTTGTACAAAAAGACTGTAGATGTTCTTTGTGTGTTTGTTACATCATTTACAGTTTTCCATTGAAAAGTAGAATAGTCATACTGTCGTCCTTGGATTTAGATCTGTCGTAAGTGTCGATTTTGATCTTAGGAGAAAGTTTCTTTGCTGTTGATAGTCGATTATGCTTTTACGTTTGCCTTTGGTTTGAATTTGTCACTTTCTAGTGTCGAAATGAGTGTTTATTTCAAAATCATAAAGTGTCGTAATCTTCTCTACCTTTTTTATTTCGAAAAGAAGCTTGTTTGTGTTTTCACTTGAAAGCAAATTCAGATTTGTACATCAACTTTCTTTTTAGGCATCAATATTAAGAAAGTGAAAACAAATACATGCATATGTGCATTTGCATATTGATAGTTTTTATGGCTTGATTTAGGAAAAAAGTGCATTTACAGTGTGCTCGTTTCTCTTTGAGAAAAGATTGTGTCTTTCTTTTCCCCTTGTAGCTAGGATTTTCATTGCTGAAAAGAGATAAAAGCTTGCTTATCATCTTTAGATTGCATTTAGGAATTACATCTACATCTCGTGGTGATCCCAAAAGGCAAACTTCTAAGAAAGATCAACTTAAAATAAATTGAATGAATCTAACAACGCTTTGGAACTTAATGCACAACATAGAGGTCTAGGCTAGAGACGTGTTTCGGCGTCGTAAAACCTGGTAACTGTTGTCCTCACTGATGGTTAGGTGATTCCTCCACTATGAGATGATAAGTGCCAGTACGGACTTGTGCTCCCACGTACCGTTGAGTATATATTGGGAGACCCCTATAGGCTTAAAACCTTTTATCCATAGGAAGCCGTGTCAGCCGCCCTATTGATCGCAATGCACCGAACACAGCATTCGGGAAGATTGACTGCCGTACCGTAAAACGTATTCTGCAGTTTTGTGATTGGTTTGGTACACCCTCTACCTAGATCTCCAGAGCAGTCCCTTTCGTTCCTTTTCAAACTCCTTAACGGAAAAGGTCCATCTGAGCACTTGTCACTTCAGGCTCATTAAAAATCGAAGGAGACTAGAGTCATCTTTTGTTTTTTCTCGACTCTTAAAAACTGAAAAAACAAGTTGTGTCTAAAGCGTCTAAAAAATTTATTTTAAACGGAATATTCATACCCTTTTCCTACGTTGATCTTAGGTTGAGAAAATGGAGTCTACCAACCAAGGAATTCCCCTTGGTGGAAATCCTAGCCACTTCTCCTCTTGGGGAGATGTTGGTGCACCCCATATGGCTACATTGTCGCTTCCAGGACTGACAATTGCCTTGCCATTATGGCTCTTCTCAACCAATGTCGTTCAGAACACCACTATTCCTGAACAATCGAATCGGAAATTAGACAAGTCCAGAGTTACCCACCAACCTTCTACTTCCTCTAATTCTTCCTCTCCTCCTTCCTCTTCGCTTGATGGGGCTGGCAAAGCCAAAATTCAAGTTCCTAAGGAGAAGAAGGAAAAGAAGAAGAAAGAGCCAAAAGCGAATGGGGGCAAACGAGTGTCGTCTAACGAAAATCCACACACTGCACCGACCAGGCCTAAATCGCCATGTGTCATTTGCAAGGGAGACCACTTTCACAGAGATTGTCCTTGCATCCCTCAGATACTAAGGGACTGGTCTCCCCGTTTGCACAATCCGGTGTCGTCAACCTCTGATGGCCATGTTGACAGCACACCGTCAACTAGTGAAAGTGAAGCCACAGGACAAAAAGGGAAAGCTAGATTTCCCTGTAAAATGTGCGAAGGCGATCATGCCGTCCACCGTTGTCCCTTCTTAGACGAGGCTAAAAGAGTTTTGGAAGATCGTCTGGTTTCACCGTTGCGACTTCCTCCTGGATATAAAAAACTCTTGCCGAGTCCGTCACCAGTTGAAAACCTAGCTGCCCTGCTCAGGTGGTCAGCCGAAGCACCTATCATTGAAGATAAACCATCTGAATCCATACCAGACGAAAGTCAAAAGGTCGAAACGGCAGTTGACTCGGTATTGCCTTCAGAGGTTTTATCCTCAGATGATACCGTCACGGGAGAGAACAAGGATGATACCGTCCAAATTCTCTTCATAAACACAGACTCCGACGAACATGGGGGCAGTTTACCCATTCCTTTACCGCAGGAAGGAAGTTCGTCAGAGCCATACCCGGCCGTCTACTGGGTCCCACCTCCAAGCAACCTAGTTGTCTCCTTTGACTGGAATCAACTAGGCAGACCCCGTTTACCAGCAAGCATACCATTCAGAATTATCGTCCAAATATATAGAATGGTCATGGCTGGTACCATCATAGATGAGGGGGCTTCTGTGAGTATCCTTTCCTCTATTGCTTGGAAAGCGCTTGGTTCACCATTGCTATTGCTTGAGATGAGAAATCTGACAGGCTTTGATAAAGGAACCAGTCGACCTTTAGGGATCCTCCCCAATGTGCCCATAACATTGAAAGGGAAGACAGTTCAAATGAACGTAATGGTCGTTCAAGGACCCTTGGATTATAACCTACTCCTTGGACGAGACTATATTTATTGCATGGGAGCCATCGTCTCCTCACTCTTTAGAGTAATGTGTTTTCCGCACGAAGGAAGAGTGGTCAAGCTCGTGGACCAGCTTTCATTTCCCAGATCATGTATTGCAAATAGTCATATACCATCCCTAAATGGTCTCTTCACACAAGAAATGTCTCAATCCCCAGTCCGTCCTCCCGATGAGCGCGAGTAATTCGGAGGGATATGACTGAAACCCAGGGGGCATGTGTCCTGGTCTGCTTCGGCAGGAAAACTTCGGGTATAGAGTAGGTTTCCACGGGAGAATATGACTAGTCTGTACCCCGTCTGTCAGTGGAAGAGGGGTTATTCTAGAAAAAGATTCTCTTGTCAAAGTTATGTGAGTGGCGCTCGTTGTTGCTCACCTTTGTTTATCTCGGTAGACATCGCCGAAGAAGTGTTTTGTTTGCTACGCGAATAGAACAATCTTTGGGTAACCTGTAAGAGGTAGTACCCTTCCTGATAAAACAAATGTTTTGTCAGCTCGAATAGAGGGAGACCTTGAAACTCTGTTTTATACCTGGGGGCATGCAAACCTTTTGGAGTGCAAGCAAAGAGCGGTTATTTATCTGTTTTTTTGGATTAGTCGTTTCCTAACTTGCATAAAGAAAGGATGTGGGGAAAAAATCTAAATGTTGCCTTTTTATATGAGACATTCTTATCATATGACTAGATTATCGAGCAGTTTTAGCACATAGTTCAAGCTCGTTAAAAAATAAACATAAGACCGAGCAAGTGTTTCAATCCGCGTTTAAGCTCGTTAAAAAATGAACTATCCTCCGGTAAATAACCACCGTGAATGTAGCATTATCAGCCATTAAAGCCTTGGTCGTGTTTGCACCGTCACCTCCACTTTTCCATTGGCCGATCATTCACCTCCATTTGATTGTTTACCCATTTTGAGGAACAGCTGCGAAGAGTGATTTCACTAGCCATCCTTGTGACACTGCCGTGATTGGAAAATTCCAACCCTTACCTGGAATCAGCTGCTACCCATTTTATCACTCGTTCCTCAAAAGACGAGTCTTCTTTAAGCTCTTTTCATCTGACTCGTAAAATATGAAAAGATTGCCGAGTTTTGGCCTTCCAGCTCGTTAAAGTGACCGGAAGTGCTATCCCTCCTCTATATTTTAATCTTTTTGGACCTAAGGGATTATTGCACAAAAAGATCGAGCGCTTGTGTTGTTCGGCTCGTTAAAACTATCGAAAATTCATCCCTTCTGTATTGTTTTATACTTTTTCGGACTTAAGGGATTAGATGACGAAAAAGGAATTCTGGAGTTAACTTTACGTACCTTTTCAGACTCTCTAAAAATGAAAAGGACCGAGTTATCTTTGTCATTAAACTCGTTAAAAACATTAATAGCGACAAACTTGTCTTTAGACGAGAACGAGTTTCACTATCGCTAGGCTCGTTAAAATATAGCGATGGGTTTGCCCGAAGGGCAAATTATAGAACAAGCATATGTTATCCTCCTCAAGCTTGACAAAAATAAAGAGGTACTGGTCAGCAATGACTGGGGAAAAATTGGGAAAAACTCAAAGAATCTTTATTGGTAGCAAGTCGCTCTTGAACATGACACTTCCACTCCGTGCCTGAGTCGGGTTGGGTTGTTTCATTCACCGGTCACATCACCATGGTCACGCCATACCATCCACATTTGGGGTAAATGCTACCAATCCATCACATAAGTGTCACCGACATGTTCAAGAGAAGTCATCCAGAGAAGTCACCCGTGTCCCATCCACTACCATACATTATACTTCATTCTTTCATGACCGCCATCCTGAACCATATATCATCAGATCGTTTTCACCTCCATCAAAATCATTTGCTCCGTTCCGTGTCATTGATGTGGGATTCATCAAGGCCCTCCTTTGACGGATCGCTTCTTGTCGACACCAGCTCATTATCCAAGAAGTTGATCTAGGAACACCCCATTCAGTACTTTGAAGCTTGCATGCCTCAATGGCAAGTTTCTCACTTCCGACGACAGGTATACATCAATGACCTTCGACCGAAAGATTTTGCGTGGTGTTCGACGCCAAGTCCTTTATTCACACCACATGAATTGTACTACAGTACCTTGAGGGTCATCATCATTATCGGTGATTCCTCTCGCGCTTGTTAACAATTTACATCATTGACTGGTAATCAAGTGATGTCTTTCCATGTTCGACTTCAAAACATTTTTCACATGGATCGACTTGTACTTCGAGTGAAGATAGGACGAGATTGAAGACCCCGGATCTAGTATCATCCATTCGGGCTACGATATATATTCTGGAAAAATAAAGACATTGACATGTACAGCATTGCAGCACAGATAATCATCCTACCAAAAGGATGATGACTTCATCAGAATCATCAGTCTACCATCAGACGATTGTCTGTCCTATGTACATAAAAATGAATTTATAAAGTTGAGCATGGGAATGCCCGCCTCAGCTAGATCATGGAAGCAGTATGAAGATAATGTATTGTATTGTATCTTATTACAGGTCTCCTCCCAGCATTGAAAGAACTTCGGATCCTCCTAATAAAGCATTTCACCCGATAAACGGCCTCATACTTTAGGGGGCAACTGTTATAGACATTTTTGTGCCTTACAGCTCTAAGCATGAAATTTCCATAAACCAAGGGATCCTAAGTCCCTAAAAGTGTTGTTCCTACCCCTAGAGGAACAAGGTCAACCAATTACAGCTTCTTCCAGAAGTTCTCCACCAGAAACTGCTCAGAATCAGTCAAATCAGGATCATTTCAGCTGCTCCACTAGCCAGCTGCGTTGCATAGCACCCCAATACACTAGCTAGGTGTGTTGCAACGCACCTAAATGCACTACCAGGGTGCGCTGAGCGGGAAATGACAAATGGCAGTGTCATTCCGCGAGGTGGACAGACAATGGAAGCTTCCAGAATCTTCCTCAATGACACTTGCCTCACTGAGTTCGACCAAGGATGAGTAAGAGGCTCTCAGTCTCCAAGTGGAAGCAAGAACTGACAGAGAGAAGCCACAAGTCAAATCATAAGCTGACTCATCCTCTCTGCATACATCTATATATGGATCCCTCATCCCAGAGATCCGGAGGCTGGAATTTTGTACTTTGCAGAGAATTGCTGTTGGTTTTGAGATAGAGATCAGTGCATTGGGTGATTTATGCTTTGTTGGAGGTGAAGAAGGGATTCCTTTGCTGGGAGGTTGATGCTGGATCGGGACTCACTTGGTTGTATCTCCTCCTGGATCTTCTTGTTATATCAATAAAACTATTTGAGTTTCTCCTACATGCTTGTGTATCAATGATGTTTTGTTATATTTGCATGTTTAGCTTAAATCTGATCCTAAGCTATTTATGAATGTAAATCCATGGCTTTGTGTAGTTTTCCTCTTCTGTGATCTTGCAGGAACTTGGTGAAGCTGGGCAAGTGAAGGAGCAAATAGCTGGAAGCTATCAAAGAGGAGAGAGATTGGATCAAAGGACTAGCGCAAGACACAGGTTAGTTCATCATATTCCTCTTCATTTACAGTTCATAAAGAAGAATACGAAAGTAGTTTTCCTTGTTTGTTGCTAAGGCACTGTCACACCTTAGTGGGATAGGGGCGTTCTGAGTAGACACTTTTCCCAACAACAATGAGTACCCTATCCACGTGGAAGACATCAGTTGGCTCACAAGATTGGCCGAGGGTCGAAATGCAATTAGCACCATGTTCCAGGGAGGGGCGAAGTGGGGAAAGAAGAAGAGTAAAGACAACATTTATGCCAGATATGGGACCGAGCAAGGCAGCAGAGGAGCGAAGTTAGATAAGATCAACAAGGATTAAATTAGATTTTCCTGTTATCTCATTGCAAGCAAAAAAATGGGGCACTTCAAAAAGAACGAATGCACCTTGGATGCAATCTCAGTTGCAGAACATTGCTACCGAGGGGAGGTGCTCAATTGGTCAGCCTATGTTCTCAATGAGCTGTTTGAGGCATGTGAGGACATATACAGAAGGGGTACTGGGTTCATGTTTGGATATCTGCTGATGTCGTTGGCAATGTGGAAATGGAGGCCACCGAAGGAGAGGAAAATGGCACCCATCCTCGAGGGACAACCAATTGCACTCTGGTATGACCCCTGGAAGGCATCAGGAGACCCCAGCACAAAGGAGATCAACGAGATAGCCTTCAGGGACTGGTATGAGCAGATGCTAGTTGCATCAAGTCGATAGAGAGGATACTGAAGGCTCTGTTAGACGAGTTCTTAGAAGACCTTTGGTTTGGCGCCTCCCATGCGCATACATACCTGAGGCCAAGGTGCGCCCATGCTCAAACGTTTAAGATGAGACCTTTGAGGTTTGTCCTAACTGAGGAAGCACTACGCAGAGAAGTGGGCTCATGGCCCGGAGTAACATGTGAGATAACAAAAGGCAAGCACAAGTACCTCTTTGGAGCGTTGACTTTGTGAGGGCAAGGCGAAGATGGGGCCGAGAGCAGCAAGAAGTGGCTAGCTAAGTATGAAATCTAGCCGATGGTTCTCCAGATGGAGGAAAGGATGTTTGAGCTCCAATGAACAATTGCTAGCTTCGAGTCAGGTGAGAGCAACTACCCCACCATATTTCAGGGCTCCACCATGTTTACACCTATTGTCACGATGCCACTGGCCATGAAGCTCCCAACAGGAGTAACACAAGCTCCCTCTTAGCCCACAGTCCCCAAGCCCAACAAAAAGCGAGTCGCCCGAACCCCAACTGTCAAGAAACCAAAAGTTACTCCACCAGCTACGATCATCGACCTCACTGTCGAGGTTGAGCAATCAATCCCCGCAACCACCACCATTGAAGAGATCCCCACCACCACCTCCACTGCATTACACCAGTCGTGGGAGTCGTCCTCGCACATTGCATCAACCTCCGTGACTTTATCTGAAACCCTTCAGCCTAGTTGGCGGGGACGACTGTGGAAGAAGAAGTCCACTCAGCCAGGCAGACAAAGGGCACCACTCATACCACTGGGACACAACCTATAGAACTCACCACATTCCCGATGTTTGGGCTGGATCCACCAGAAGGGGGAAACTTGAATTCTACTCTACAAGGGGGAAGGGTTGAGCCATACTTGCCACCCTTCCCTATAAGTCTCTCAATCCTCCCGATTCCCAGCATCATTCCACCCACTCCACAGTTCACCTCGCCATCATAGCAAGCCCATTCGCCCGCCTCCCACTCCAACAAATCCATCGCTAGTAGCATACCCCTATAGTAGTAGTTCCCAGACCCTAACACAACGTAGGCCGAGAAGCTCCAGCACTAGTCATCAGCCCAATTGTTTTCATTCATTCAGTAGGCAACACACAGAGTCGAAAGGCTCCATGAGGACCTAGCCCAGGAGCATGAATGGCAAGCGAAGTAGTTGCAGATGGTGACCGATGAGCGTGATCACCTACGGCGAGAAAATGTTGGATTGTAGGCCTAGGTCGACCAGGTCACACATCAGTTCAGATCACTATGGCTGACCATCACTAAGGCGGATGCCAAAGTACTGACAGACATGGCTAATTTCACATTGTTCAGTTGCTGTGACCACATCCAGGCAGCATACTCGTGCCTGGCAGCCAGAAATGCCGAGATGAAGAGGAAATTGGAGACGGTGAGATCTACATTACCAGATCCAGTGGCAATTTACGGAAGGATGGTTGAGGGGTAGGTCAAGGAGCTAGAAGCCAAGAAGCAAGATTTAGCTAATGCCCTCGCCAACGGATATGTCGTGATGAACAAGATCCATGACTTGTCTGGTAGTCTGGCACTTAAGAACCACTTGGTCTACCCCCTCCGAGAGAAAATACAGACTCTATTTTCCAGCACAAAATACTGCACAGAACTTGCCCAGCTGCAACAAATCAACGATCAAATGGGCACCCTCCAGGCTCAAGTTGATAGTATAAAGGAGGATCGTCAGGGATCTGCAACCACCAGTACGAATGCAGGTATTACTTCTGAAGGAGGTGTGTGACTCCAACAGGTAGCAATGGAGAGACATCGAGAGCCAGCAGCCAACTGAAGTGATGTTGCACATGGCTGAAGTGTTTACTCAGGTTGCCGATGCAATTCTCACCCGATGGGACACCGCCGTTCAGAATTACACAGTGTTCAGGAAGCAGATAATGACCTCTGTCATGGAGTTGGAGCCTTCATTTGGAATGGGGGAACCGTGGGAGTGAGAAGGCGCAACAGAAGCAGATTCCACCCCACAAGCAATGATCGAAGAAGAAGAATCACCTGCCTATTAGACAATAGAACTAGCACAGGCAATAGCGCAGCCACCACCCGCAGGATCAGCAGGACTAATAGAGGATGAAATGACTTGACTCGAGGACAACTTAAGGAATTGTGGTCGGGGCCTATTGGGGCCTTCTTTTAAATTTTGAAAAGGTTTTGACCAATTTTGACTAGCCAAGGGATGAGAAGGAAATGGGTGGCAACAATGGTTGGTCGGCAAAACAAGCAGTTGCGGCAAGGTGGTAGCGGAAGGCAAAGGAAACCGAGAGGGCGGGAAGGTGCAAAATCAGCCAAGGGGAAGAACTGGAAGTACAAGTAACATAGAAGGGATATAAAAAGAGAAGACTGGGAAAGGAGCGGGGTTAGATTTGGCAAGGTTAAGGGAAGGTGAAAAGGATCCTTGTTGCAGCTAGCAGAGGGAAGATCGCAGGAGCCAGGAAGACATGGTCCGTGAAACTGCACAGTACTCGTGGAACGGAGCTGGGTATTTCATGTAGTTGTTTACGGTGGAAGCCAATTGATGTTGTAATGGTTAATTGTTATTATTAAAATAAAATATCTTCTAAGATTAGTTGCGACTTATTATGTATCAGGGCCCTATGTATAAGGGATCTTTAATTTTTTTGAATGACTTAACAATTGCATGTAATCAGTAGTTCGTGTGATATCATGAGTATGTTGTTACTTCTGTGTTTTATATAATGTATTCATGTATTTGATCGAATGCAACCCAATTAAGACTTCCCTGACTCTATACTGAACCCTTCTCCCTTTTGGTCGTGGCTTACCTCGAGTGAGACTCCTTACTCTCACGAGCCAATAGAAGCAAAAAAAACTTCCATTTGCATGACAAATGATAATCCCCATGCCCAAATATGGCACATACTATATAAAGATAAAAGCGTGAACTACTCTTAAGGTCTAAGAGGGAAGCTTGAGATCATCAGCTTACCAAATAAGTGACTAAGGAATGATCAATCATAGGATCCAGAGTAGGCTCTGAAATTTAAGTATATGCCAAAATTTTGGAGGGTGTTGCAACCGCTATAACACTTGGTGACACACTGGTTGAATACCAAATTCTCTGTCTTGGTTCATTTTAGTGCAGGGCCTTGGTCCTTTAGGGAGTATTAATTCATAGTGCATATTACTTTACCTTCTCCACTTACCCCATGGGAATACATGGTCCCCTTTATACCTTCTCAGTTGAACACAACATAAGATTTAGCCAGATCACAGTGTTTTGAATTGGGAAGGGTAGTTTAACCATCGAAATTAAGATTTTCAGAGTATAGTTTTTCATCTTTGGTGTTGCTCTGCTTCCAGCAAACCTGGATAGTACCCTGATAGAGTCACACAAGAACATAAGCATTGATCCAATGCCAGCGTGCCTGGACAGTACCCCGGTGGAGTTGCCTGCTCACCTTTCTGGGAAGGAAGCCTTTCTCTTCTTTTAACTTTGTTATTTTTTTAAAGAGAACTGTGCATATGCACTTATTTATTTTCGGGGCAGAAGAGGGATCCCAACTTATTGAGAGCAGGAGAGGTTGTTCCTTCAGAGAAGCATATAAAGACCTCTAATTTAGGTTTGATCATTTATATTTTTCCTCTTGATTTCTACTAGTTGGATAAGATTGAAAACACCAAAGCAAAAAACCTAGTACAAGCATGAGGTTACTAGACTGGACACAGGTTCATGGCTGGACCAAAGTTCTCCTTTCAGAGGGATTGTATTTTCCATCAGAACTTCAATAGCCAAAAGATACAACCAATTACAAGGAAGCTAGACACAAGACTAGCCAAATGTTGAAGTGTCACAAGATTCTTTGAACTTCAACCACATACACACTTGGAAGCCACAATAGGTCTAGGCACAACACTTATTTGTGAAAATGGAAACGAAATGAAAACTCAGCAAGGAAGAAAACAAAGAAAAAGGAAAGAAGACACAGAACCAAGAAACAAAATCAAAATGCAAGAGAACACAATGACTACAGAAAACATGATGTAAAACCAGAATTAGAAAATTAGGAAGGACTACAGGGAACTAGTGCAAGATGAGTGCAAGGAATGGAAAATTAAGATGCAACTAATCCTACCCTATCCTAACATCTATAAGCTCAAGGTTACATGTAATGAAATTTCTGTTGAAGCCATCATATTCGTTCTTGACCTGCATCCACAATGATATGAATGATTAAAACAGATAAAAAGTGATGTGAAATAGAAAATACAAAAACTTGAAAAACTTGCACATGGGAAGGAGGGTCTTTCTTGTGGGCAGAAAGATGTGTCATAACCAATATTTTCACCCCATTCACATACTTACCTCTTTAATGGATACCACTTTTCAACAAACCTAGAAAGCCTCTTGTGAGTCTGTCCTCATCTGCACTGAGCTTCTTAGCAAGCATGAAGAAGGATTGAAACTTACTACCTGTGACAGGGATTTCCAAGTAAGATTTTTCCTTCTATTCAATGATTGGATCAAAAATTCATGATGTTCATCTTGAAAGCCTCGTGATCTTTGAAAGGATGAATTTTTGATTCGAGAGACGAGATGACGATGGGAATATTGTATGGAAAGATGAATCTGATCATTCTCAAAAGTCATGCCAAGACAGTGAGGACCTACCATAACCATCAGCGAAGGCTAAAGTGCCTCACTAGCTTGACGAAAATTCGAAGAGAGAGACGTTAAACAATGAATATCAAAGAGAGTGAAACAAATTTCATCCGATGTGCTAATGGGAAAATGATAAGTTGAATGACAGACACCCAAGATAGAGAATTGGTCAGATGGGTTGATTGAAACATCAAATTCCCAGTTTGCAATGAACACAGAAAATCCATTTGAACAATCTTTTGAATACTTTGAACAATCGAACCAAGTTTGATGTGAGCTAGATATGGCAGACTGCCTTCCTGCAACTAGTGACCAATTGCGCAAGCATCATGGTCATCACAAGAATTTAAAAAGGATGCTAGCAATGTGACTGCATGAAACTAGTTGAGGCATGGCGAATGGAGAGGAACTTGATTTGTGTGATATCTTGTGCATTCATCATCACCTAGGGAGATTTCTGGTGTGACGAGAGGACAAATTTGCAGTACAAGGTTCACAAGAAGACCGAGGAGCTGACCATTAAGGGGGAAATTTGAAAAGTATGATTCTTGGCAAAGATAGTCTTTGAGATGATCAAATTCGCAATCCCATGATATCATCAGAGATGGACATCCCCAACTCGATTTTGATGTAAGATATTTACATGAAAACTAATGAACTGCAACAAATTCGTCAATTCGGTCATATGCGAAATTTTGAAAATTTGAAAGAGCACACCTGGAATACCAAACATTTTTTACATGGGAATTCACATCAACTAAAACCATGCATATAGATGGATTATGCATGAAAAACCAGATATAATTTGGTTTTGGGGGCTTACTAGAGTTTCAAAGTCCTAAAATAACCATCAACAGATGTTGAAGTGCCTTGACTCCCTCGTAGGTCTCAAAACTTTCCAGAATTGTAATATCACATTTTGAAGCTTGAACCAGATCATGCATGGCTTGAGGATGGTTGTTGCTACTAATATCAAAACAACTCTTTGGATGGCAACCATCTCTATCATAGGTTTCACCAATTTTTCAGCTTCAACAACAATCAGATTACTCTATTGAAGAGGCTCTTCTGATAATGCATTCCAAGATACATGAATTGGTGAGATCTCATGAGAAAGCAGATTTGAAGAGTTGTATTCATGCAAAACAAGAGATGACGAGGAATGGGAAGGATACTCTATGATTAGACTGTTTTCAATTTCATCATGGACAACCTCACCGCCTTGGGTCAATTGAGGAGATCATAACCCATTAGATGAAGAAACAAAAGAGCATGGAGTATCTTTGCCACATGTAGATGTGTTTGGAATGGTAGGATGCAAGGGAAAGTGAGGTGAAGATGAAGTTTCAATATGGACATCTTCTTTGACTGAAGCGAATTCTAGATATGAGTTAGAGTCTTCATGAGAAACCATAAGATCACATGATATTCTTGGGCAGTCGTCACGACATATGGAAGCATGGGAGTGATTACTGCCCAAGACTGGGGGTTGATCGAAACAATTGATTGGACTATATTTTCCATCGAGATTAGTAGATTGAGAATCGTTTAAGAATGGAAACTCATTGTTTTTTTGTAGGCAATTTTGAAACAAAGAGGAATAATTGATAATGTCCTCACCTTTCTACTCCTCTACCTGCGTAATATGACTACCTTGCACTTGATTGCAATTTGAGCCAGCAACTTGAGAATCAAGAGGATGTAAAAAAATGGTTGGTGAAGCAGATTGATTAAACGAGTCATGGTACAAGGAGTCACGATGTGGAGAAGATAGAGGAGAATAAAAATCTGGATCATTCTTGAGATTAGAGTTGTGAATGGTGACATCGTCTTGCAGAATGGATGAGTGAGTCTTCATTTTACGCTTGCTGAGCCATTCTATAATTTCCTCCATTGAAGTAGGAGATGGATGAGAAGATGGGTTGGGGACTTGATTCGTATATTTCTCAGCTTCATGACCACCGTAAGGGGGCACCCACATCAGGACCAGAAAAGGAGGAGGACAAGGAACAAACGGGATGGTGGGCTCCTCCTCTACAATCTAAGATGCCTCATGATCCGCAAGAGTTGGTTAGGAAGGGAAATCAAGAGGTTGAGGCTCACTGTATAAGGAGACATGAACTATGCATTTAAACTCTTCTCTCAAGAAATGTGAGTTTAATTTTTTTCAGGAATTTCACAACAAAGGTGAAGGAACCGATCAACAAAATCCCAAATGATTCATCAAGCTTCATTCTTAAACAATGGTTTCTTTCATAAACATCTTGGTTGTCATACTTATTGAAGGCTTTATATAAAATCTTGGTGATCTGAGCGGGCAAATGAATAGAAGCAATGAGTAATGTATGACACCATTTTTTAACATGACCTTCAAATGTGAGGGTGAGTAATGTAGCCATGACATATTTGGAGCCTACTTTGTGTCAGGCCAGGAGGTAACTCCTCAAAATCAAATTGTATTATTCATTTAGGTTGTTCATTATTATATACAAGAGGGAGTGATTGTTCAGTTCATCTCCTGATGACTCTCCATTTCCTCTATTATTTATTTACACTAATTATAGTTGTTCACACAATCCCTATGATTAGGTGTCAACATTCCCCCCCTTAATTTGAAGGGATGTTGGTGAGTCCAAGCATCGTTTTAAATATTTCAATCTTTTATCTTCCAAGCGCTTTGGTGAAGATGTCTGCAATCTGCTCATTAGTGGAACAATGGCGAAGATGGATTTTTTGGCCTCAACATGATGTCGCATTAGATGATATTTTGTATTGATGTGCTTTGTTCGATCATGGAACTTTGGGTTCTTGGAAAAATTTATTGCCGAGGTATTTTCAATCATGAGTGGAGTCAATTGTACTTGTTTGACCTACAAATCTTCCAGAATTTTCTTGAGCCACACAATTTCTTTTATTGCCTCAGCTTCTGCCATGTATTTTGCCTGTGTTGTGGAATCTACTGGAACTGATTGTTTGCATGATCTCCAGGAGACAGCTAGTGATCCAATACTCATGGCATAACCCGAAGTAGATACCCAGTTTCTTTGTCTCCATTGAAGTCCGAATCAGAGTATCCAATCAAGATGAAGTTTCCCACCTGTGTATACTTGATTCCAAAGTCTTGAGTTCCCTTCAAGTACTTTAGAACTCTTTTTGCAGTAGACCAATGTCCCTCACAAGGCTTTTGCATAAACCTGGATAGGATTCCAACAACAAATGAGATGTTTGGTCTGGTAGTATTCAGGTAGTTGAGACTTCCCACAAGTTGTCTATACTTTGTTGCATCCTCAAATTATTTTCCTTCAATGGATGCGAGCTTTAAGTTTTGTTCCATTGGAGTAGTCAGAGTATTGCATTCAATCATGCCAAACCTATTCAACAGATCTCCAATGTATTTATTTTGAGAAAGAAATTTTTAGTGCCTAAATCTACCTCAGGTTGAAGGAAGGCAGGTCTAGGGTAACATCAAACCACGCTTAACCTGGTAGCTAGCCCTACCAGGTCGGGAGAGGGCTCTCTCCTTATCAATCTCAATTAGAATATGGAAACTAGGGCTTGAGATGACTAAAAATAAATGTTGATTTTAGGTAAGGTATATTAGGTCAGAGGATTTTGTTTGATTTTGATGGTTGGTTGTTGGATCAAATGAAGAAGGCAGCTTTGGGTCCGGGAAATCAACTCAGATTTGCAGGATGTTTTGTGGGGCGAGGTAGGTAGGTGTTTTGGCACTTTTAATTGAGTGTGATGGTAAGTCTAAGACCAGTGAGGAGTTGGAGAGGGCATGAAAAGTTCATGAGTCCTCTTCAAACAACAGAAAACATTAAAAACTAAATGTATCCTCAAGGCAGAGCACTGAATATCAATGGATTCCACCTATTTATCTTGATTCATTTAGTTATGAAGAAAGAAATAGATGTTGGCACATATACACATAGGAGAAACTAAATAATAAAGGAAGAAACAATGCCCAGACACATTACCACAAGAATCCCACAAAATGCTGCAAAACCCTAGTTCATTTCCTTGTCAAACTGCAAAAGTGATTTACAATAAAGCTCAAATCATCCACAAGAGTCCAACACTTCTGCCAAAGTCCAACCTTTACAAATGAATCAAAAAGTACATGATATAGGAAAGGAAACTACTCAAGCTAGCTATCAGGGTCAAATCCATGAGAAGAGGGGTGGTTTCAACCATATCTAAACTAAGAGCAGGAATATAGGCAGTGGAACAACTTGCCTCTAAAACCAAGGAAACCAATTCATTCAGCTCAAAACCACCTTTGACTTGATGTATCTACCCTATCAAGTGTTTTACATCTATAATTACATCAAGTTACATCATTTACCATGCTAATTTCACCAAGAGAGCAAGAAAAATTCAACTGTAGAGAAAACTAGGCGAAATCTGGAAAATCAGGAAAAACTGGCAAAATTCATCCTATGCGCAGCGCCACTGATCCTATGTGCAGTGCTTTTTTCATGTCCAATTTTGGAAGGCTTTCTGGAGTCCAAATCAGGTGCAGGATAGCTCATTGGAAAGCTTGGTTAGTCTACTTTCTGGAAAAACTTAAATTTTTGAATTTGGAGTCCATTTTCGCCTCCAAAAATTGATTCTACCAGGACTACTTCCTGTGTGGCAAAAAAGTGGCAGAGAGAGCACTTTTTGGGTGTTTTTTGCCCTTTAGAGACCTAGAACTTGTCCAAAATTCTTACCCATTTATGAGCTTCCATATTTTCCCATGATGATTCCAAAAATATAAACTTTTTGCAAATGGATGCCTCCAAAAAAAGCGCAGCGTCAGTGGTGCTGCGCACCTGCTGAAAAAACCTGTTTTTTACATTAAAATTTTCAAAATTGACAAAAATTTCTCCAAATTCCTTGAAATTTGGCATGATTGACCCTTGTTAAGTGCTTTGATGAGCCAATGATGCTTCAGCCAAAATCTTGAGTTATCTTGCTCTTTTTTTCTCTTCAAAGCTCTTTTTAGCTTAGCCTTTAACCTCTTCACCCTTGTGTTGCAAATTTTGTTCCGGGTTAAGTAATGATAGACCATATGGTGCAACATTTTCTTCTCTTTGTTGGCTTTCTCAAGCATCTTCTCAAGGTGAATGTTCACCCTCTCCAAACATGATTCTCGTTCATCCTCAATTTCTTGCTCAAGGAAGGTCATTTTGATCTTTCTCTTCATTGCCATTTGCCTATTTTCCCTAATCATTTGCAGCTCCATAATAGCTTGCTTATCTGTGAGTTGCTTGTTTTCCTACTCCAGGAAGTTGATGATCCATTTGGCCCTCTCAAGATCAAGTGATAAGGCTTGTATTTCAGCCTCCTTCTCTTTGATAATCATGTCTTTGAGTCTTAAGCTTTGAGAACCCAAATCAGTGACATCCTCCTCAATCAAAACAAAATCTCTATCTTGCCCTTCAGGAAGGACCTCCTCATGCATCTTTTGTTTCCATTTGTCTTTGCTCTTTGATTGCTGGCCAACCTGTATAGCTAGAGAAGAAGGCACATCCCCTTTCACCCCCGGTGAAGATAACATTTTCCTATGGTTTGTGAAGAAAACGAGACCCCTTCCACCTCTAGTGGAGATAGTACTCGCCTGGTAGTAGCAAAAAGCCTCCTAGTGCCTCTCTCATAGGTGACAAACACTGACACACATATAGTTTCACTCTCATGAACACATGGCTGTCCTGATGGCCCTCATTCCTCTTGAGACACTGATGGAATCACCTGAGGGCCTTTGAAAATCTTATGGGCAATAAAGGTATCCCATGGTATGTTCAGCAAGCTTAGATGATGCAAAACAACAATTTTAATTAGTGAGAAGTGGTAAATGTTGTTGAATTGTTGAGGAAAAGATTTCCTTTGCACATAGGGAGCCATCTTCTCTATATTCCTGCATATAAAGTATGGGAGGTTCATCATCCTCACTCTTGTGAAATGCATCAACAATCTGACATGATATGTATATAGGTGGGAAAACCTTCCTTCACAGGTGAAATACTTGACGATGAGTTTCATGAGAGGAGCATAAGCGTTCTGCAAGTATTTGAAAGGAAAAACCCTACTGATTTGCCTGTGATATCTAGCCTTACTGTAAGGCTCATAATGTTCTCTGCCCACATGCTACCCCTTATTCCACTATTCACCTACATTAGGGATTCCTGTTGTTGTTGCAATGGTGTCAGGTGTCAAGGTGAAAGAGACACCAGCAAGGTTCACCTGGCCATTGTGGAGATGAAGAACAAACAACCTAGCAAGCTCATGATGATATTTCACCCTCTCTACCATTTCACAAAACTGATAACAAGACTGGTGTTTAAAGCTAGCTATAGCAAGAGGGCAAGCAAGTAATTCTGTAAGAGTAGTGGGATCCTCCCAGATGATCTTTCCTCCTTTATGTGGCTTTCTTGGTACATGAGCTTCTCTGGAAGAATCACTAAGAGTTTCGTCTTCCCTCTCATAATCTGAATTTGTCTCCATGCTTATGAATTTGAAGTGAAAGTAGATGAGTATGAAGATATTTTGAAATATGAGGTAAGTAGTAAGTATAAGGAAGTGAATGCTAGGAGGAAGGTTTTCTTTTGGGAAATGAGGGGAGTGGATGGTATTATGAATGTGGAATGAGGGGTTTGATAATGAAGTGAATGTAGTGAAGGAATAGGATGTGGGAGTTAGGGTTTGGGAATAGGGTATAGGGCTCTAGGAATAGTATGTAGAAGGGTTTATATGTGGAGGGTTAGGGTTTAGGAAAAACAGATTAAGGGAATGGGGTTTAGGGAAAATAGATTAAGGGAATAGAAACAACAGAAAACAAGTACCCTTTGAAATTCTATGAGATAGTTTGGAGGATATATAGGGTTTAGTTTTTTGAGATATAAAAATCACCACAATTGATGAAAAACCCTTGCTACACTAGGTGGGAAGCTTTACTTACTTGATGAGAGGCCAATTAAGGAATTTTAAGTGAATTAGGGTGACTTGAGTCATTTTGAAAATCAATGGACAGGTGTGCAGCGCTGCCTCTCAGGTGCACAACGCTCTTTCTATGCACAACGCCCGTTCAATCTTCAACTATGAGAACTCTACAGGTGTGCAATACTCTTTGTATGCATAGCGCTAGCTGCTAGGTGCGCAGCACCTTTTGTTTTTCTACAAACTGCTATAATTTCTTCCCTTAGCCCAATAACACTCAAAATCGTGTTTTTTTATCTCCTTAGCACTTACAAATTCAACAATGAAGTGAGATAGCACATGGATGACATTTTTATAGATTTTACTTTTTTTATTTTTCATTAATCAAAACCCACTTTATAAAGTTCTTGGGCTTTGTCAAATGCTCTGTTTTTTAGTTGTAGATGCTTAACCCTTTTTCCTTGAAATCTGATAGACTGATGTTTTGAATGCTTTAACTTTTCAGTGGCAAGAGTTGGCCATGTGACCAGGAGAAACTTATGAACACTATTACATACAGGAACCATAAAATGACATAAAATTTACAAATAGTAAACCAATGCTCTGTTTTCACCTCAAACTAAGTTTGAGGTGAAAAACTTATTAAATTTACAAATTATGAAATTTAAAGCTTTCTGATAATTATTGTCTTTCTAAAGTGTCTGTTGACCATTATTCATCAATGATTTTTTGGAAATTTGACATGGTGAAACCCTAATACCTAATGAGACTGAAACTCTAAAACCTGATTTTTATAAACGAAATGAAACAAGATGACAGTAAATGACTTAAAAATGTGTGAAAAGGTCAACAAGTGAATGTCATGAGGAAAATTGACATGAAACCACCACCATCAGATGATCCATGACCTAATGGAGTG
This sequence comes from Pinus tabuliformis, assembly GCA_031772625.1. Taxonomy (NCBI): domain Eukaryota; kingdom Viridiplantae; phylum Streptophyta; class Pinopsida; order Pinales; family Pinaceae; genus Pinus; species Pinus tabuliformis. The sequence goes on from CM062813.1 coordinate 234,714,731, forward strand.
CAGCTGATCGGATGAGACACCTAATATGCATGCAAAAGAGAAATTTGATCACTGATGGAAGTGCGAAGATATCGACACTAACATTGGCTCCAATGGGGATGGTAGCTCCTGGGAGGTGCCAAGAACCACAGATCTTTAGGAGAGTAAACCAGTTCCTTATCCATTGGGAAATATCAAGTCAATAAACTTCAACAAAAACATCAAAACTGACATTATGGAACTTGACTCAAGACTAAAACACAACTGACAAACTAGAAGATATGCTCAAAATGGAGCTTATTCAATAAAACCTACTCTAACTATTCCATTCATCACTTGATCAAGTGAAATAAAACAACCAATGCAACCAAGTAAGCATTCTGGATACTATTTGCATTCTCCACAAGTTCTTGCTTATGAACAACAAGAGAGAACTACTGAAAGGCAACTCCCATGAAAACCTGTAAACAAATTTGTTGAATGATATGGATTCTCTATCTGACTCCGAAAACACTGCATAAGGATCTTGAAATTCATGTGCACTGGGACCTAGCTCATCCAATGGATTGCTTGGCTTCTCCTCATACCATGAATGCAAACTTTGATCTGAGATTTGTGACGAGACTCTTGCTGATAATGACAAAGCAACCGGCTGCCGGATCAAGTTTGTATCAATACTTGTTTCAAGCTCATAAGTAGTTAATGGAGAAGGACTTTGACTGCAGACATCATCCAACACATCAGCTATTGGATCATGAAAAACTTGAAAAGACTGCTGAAACCCATTTTCTGTTGGTTCCGATGAGAGTACATGATTTCCTATAGGCTGCTCATCCTTTACTGAAGATTTACTATGCAAATTTTCCTTCAAAAACTGAAATGATTCAAAATAGAATGGTATAGAATCATCTTGCATCACTTGATCATATGGTCCAGCTTCCAAATCTTCATTTGCAACTTGACAATCAATGGCATTCGGAGGCTGCAACTCTGGATATGAAAAGTCTTGAACAAGGTTTTCATTGCCCTCAAGATGGTCCAGATCAAGACTTGTCAATGGTTGATTTCTAATTGCACAAAAGTTGTCTCTGATGATCTGAAACGAAGAGAAACAAAAAGGAAAATATCCTTCATTTACTTCAAAATTTTATGCACTTTCCTCCTCACATCCATAGCTGATATGCATCGGCTAATCACTGTACTCGAGCTGCTGAAAGTGAACTTCCTCCTTCCACAAACTAGCTGTTGATTTGTCTGTAAGACTAGCTTCTGTTTGGAGAACATAATCATCATCATACTAATCAAACTTAGGGAATTCATCAGTATAAAACACATCATCAAGCATACATGTCATATCAATAGATCTCTCTTCTCCAAGATGATCTAGAAAACAATCATTATTAGATCTGTGACAACTGGGATAAGAAAGAAAAAGTTTTGAATGAGCCACTTGTTCTTCTTCAATCAACGAGCCATGGTCATGAACATCATACTCATTCCTTGCAGTGATCTTCTGCATCATCTCTTCCACTGCACTTACCAAAATGTTGAGCTTTACCTCTAAAGATGTCGATTCCTTTGGATCTATGCTCTTCATCTCTTCTTCGTTCAACTTTTCCCTTCTGATCAGCAGATTAGTCTCTACATCTACTGCATTGTTCTGCATCTCTTCAAGTGTTGCAAGGTTCCTTTCTCTCAGCTAAAACTCCATTCCCAGATCAAAGGCTTCCGGGTAGTGCAAGAGAGTGGATCCAGGGGGAGGCCTTATATTAACTGGAATCGAATAATAAACTTGGTTAAATCCAGCAGAAAATTTTGGCACCGTCTCGCCTAGCTGTCCTTTCAGCTGGTTATACTCTTCTATAACGAAGAAAGGGTTATGTCTGACCACCCACTTGTCAAGGAAAACTTTTACGAACTGCTGGAAATCTGAGATGCTCACATCAGGCAGGGTTTTGAACCAACTCTTGACTTTGCCTTGCAAAGAAAGAGCAAAAAGCCTAATACTGACCTCTTCTTCGTCAACCTCAAAAACATCAAGAAAAAACTCAAAATTCAGTATATGTCTCTCAACAGTGATGTTGTCACATTCACCATCAAATCTTGGTAGATATAGGTCACGATTTTTAGGGAAAGCATGGGATATAGGAGGTAAAATCAGAGGCTTGAATCGATCTGGAATTTTACAAGGTATAGGGGTATGTACAGAAGGTGTATAATCAGTCTTGGTCTCATTAGGATCATTAGTTTGAAGATGGTCATCACAAAATTCAGAAGAAAGTTCTTGATCAAGATCAAAGGCATGTGAACATTTTGTATTCACAATCTTCAAAGGGAAGGAATCAAATGTAGGTCTTGGATCTTTTCTCGAACATAGTATGCTTTGTAAAACCTTCTTGACATTCTCGGGAAAAGAGAAGAAATAATTTATAACAAATAACATAATGTCTTGGATGAAATTCCAAATTGAATACCTGATCTTTCCATATTGTCCTTTCATGTTTCTGCTGGTCAGGTTCATCCTCCAGTGGAGTCCTCAGATCTAATGTCGAAACTGATTTAGAGTTTCCAGGTGAATGATTTCAGCCTTGTTATGTCTGATCGTCGTTCACCATCAACAATCAGATCTAACTTGATACATTTTTCTGAGGAACACAAAACTACGTTCCCCAGTGGAGTCGGCACTATGTTAGTGCCTAAATCTACCTCAAGCTGAAGGAAGGCAGGTCTAGGGTAACATCAAACCACGCTTAACCTGGTAGCTAGCCCTACCAGGTCGGGAGAGGGCTCTCTCCTTGTCAATCTCAATTAGAATATGGCAACTAGGGCTTGAGATGACTAAAAATAAATGTTGATTTTAGGCTAGGTATATTAGGTCAGAGGATTTTGTTTGATTTTGATGGTTGGTTGCTGGATCAAATGAAGAAGACAGCTTTGGGTCCGGGAAATCAACTCAGATTTGCAGGATGTTTTGTGGGGCAAGGTAGGTAGGTGTTTTGGCACTTTGAATTGAGTGTGATGGTAAGTCTAAGACCAGTGAGGAGTTGGAGAGGGCATGCAAATTTCATGAGTCCTCTTCAAACAATAGAAAACATTAAAAACTAAATGTATCCTCAAGGCAGAGCACTGAATATCAATGGATTCCACCTATTTATCTTGATTCATTTAGTTATGAAGAAAGAAATAGATGCTGGCACATATACACATAAGAGAAACTAAATAACAAAGGAAGAAACAATGCCAAGACACATTACCACAAGAATCCCACAAAATGCTGCAAAACCCTGGTTCATTTCCTTGCCAAACTGCAGAAGTGATTTACAATAAAGCTCAAAGCATCCACAAGAGTCCAACAATTCTGCCAAAGTCCAACCTTTACAAATGAATCAAAAAGTACATGATATAGGCAAGGAAACTACTCAAGCTAGCTATCAGGGTCAAATCCATGAGAAGAGGGGTGGTTTCAACCATATCTAAACTAAGAATAGGAATATAGGCAATGGAACAACTTGCCTCTAAAACCAAGGAAACCAATTCATTTAGCTCAAAGCCACCTTTGACTTGATGTATCTACCCTATCAAGTGTTTTACATCCATAATTACATCAAGTTACATCATTTACCATGCTAATTTCACTAAGAGAGCAAGAAAAAGTCAACTGCAGAGAAAACTAGGTGCAATCTGGAAAATTAGGCAAAACTGGCAAAATTCATCCTATGTACAGCGCCACTGATCCTATGCGCAGTGATTTTTCAAGGCCAATTTCGGAAGGCTTCCTAGAGTCCAAATTAGGTGTAGGATAGCTCTTTGGAAAGCTCGATGAGTTTACTTTTTGGAACAACTTGAATTTCTGAATTTGGGGTCCATTTGCCCCTCCAAAAATTGATTCTCCGAATACTGCTTCTTGTGTGGCAAAAAAGTGGCAGAGAGGGCACTTTTTGCGTGTTTTTTCCTTTTTGGAGAACTAGAACTTGTCCAAAATTCTCAGCCATTCCTGAGCTTCCATATTTTTCCATGCTGATTCCAAAAATATAAACTTTTTTGCAAATGGATGCCTCCAACAAAAGCTCAGCGCCACCGTTGAAAAAACCTATTTTTTACATTAAAAATTTTAAAATTGACAAAAATTTCTCCAAATTTCTTGAAATTTGGCATGATTGACCCTTGTTAAGTGCTTTGATGAGCCAATGATGCTTCAGCCAATATCTTGAGTTTATCTTGCTCTTTTTTTCTCCTCAAATCTCTTTTTAACTTAGCCTTTAACCTCTTCACCCTTGTGTTGCAAATTTTTTCCGTGTTAAGTAATGATAAGCCATATGGCGCAACATTTTCTTCTCTTTGTTGGCTTTCTTAAGCATCTTCTCAAGGTGAATGTTCACCCTCTCCAACCATGATTCTCGGTCATGCTCAATTTCTTGCTCAAGGAAGGTCATTTTGATCTTTCTCTTCTTTGTCGTTTGCCTATTTTCCCTAATCATTTGCAGCTCCATAATAGCTTGCTTATCTGTGAGTTGCTTGTTTTCCTGCTCCAGGAATTTGATGATCCATTTGGCCCTCTCAAGATCAAGTGATAAGGCTTGTATTTCAAACTCTTTCTCTTTGATAATCATGTCTTTGAGTCTTGAGCTTTGAGAGCACAAATCAGTAACATCCTCCTTAATCAAAACAAAATCTATGTATTGCCCTTTAGGAAGGACCTCCTCATGCATCTTTTGTTTCCCATTGTCTTTGCTCTTTGATTGCTGGCCAACCTGTATAGCTGGAGAAGAAGGAAAAGCCCCTTTCACCCCCGGTGAAGATAACATTTTCCTATGGTCTGGTGAAGAAAACGAGACTCCTTCCACCTCTGGTGGAGATAGTACTTGCCTGGCAGCAGCAAAAAGCCTCCTAGTGCCTCTCTCATAGGTGACAAACACTCGCACACCTGTAGTTTCAATCTCATGAACACCTGGTTGTCCTAATGGCCCTCCTTCCTCTTGTGACATTGATGGAATCACTTAAGGGCCTTTGAAAATCTCATGGGAAATAAAGGTATCCCATGGTATGTTCAGCAAGCTTAGCTGATGCAAAACAACAATTTTAATCAGTGAGAAGTGGTAAATGTTATTGAATTGTTGAGGAAAAGGTTTCCTTTGCACGTAGAGAGCCATCTTCTCTGTATTGCTACATATAAAGTATGGGAGGTTCATCATCCTCACTCTTATGAAATGCATCAACAATCTGACATGATATGTATATAGGCGGGAAAACCTTCCTTCACAGGTGAAATACTTGAGGATGAGTTTCATGAGAGAAGCATAAGTGTTCTGCAAGTATTTGAAAGGAAAAACCCTGCTGATTTGCCTGTGATATCCAGCCTTAATGTAAGGTTCATAATGTTCTCTGCCCACATGTTGCCCCTTATTCCACTGTTCACCTATATTAGGGATGCTTGTTGCTGCTACAATGGTGTCAGGTGTCAAGGTGAAAGAGACACCACCAAGGTTCACCTGGCCATTGTGGAGATGAAGAACAAACAACCTAGCAAGCTCATGATGATATTTCACCCTCTCTACCATTTCACAAAACTGATAACAAGACTGGTGTTTAAAGCTAGTTACAGTCAGAGGGCAATCAAGTAATTATGTAAGAGTAGCGGGCTCCTCTCGGATGATCTTTCCTCCTTTGTGTGGCTTTGTTGGTACATGAGCTTCTCTAGAAGAATCACTGAGAGTTTCCTCTTCCCTCTCATAATCTGAATCTGTCTCCATGCTTATGAATTTGAAGTGAAAGCAGATGAGTATGAAGAGATTTTGAAATATGAGGTAAGTAGCAAGGATAAGGAAGTGAATGCTAGGAGGAAGGTTTTCTTTTGGGAAATGAGGGGAGTGGATGGTATTATGAATGTGGAATGAGGGGTTTGATAATGAAGTGAATGTAGTGAAGGAATAGGATGTGGGAGTTAGGGTTTGGGAATAGGGTATAGGGCTCTAGGAATAGTATGTAGAAGGGTTTATATGTGGAGGGTTAGGGTTTAGGGAAAATAGATTAAGGGAATGGGGTTTAGGGAAAATAGATTAAGGGAATAGAAACAACAGAAAACAAGTACCCTTTGCAAATCTATGAGACAGTTTGGATGATAGATAGGGTTTAGTTTTTTGAGATATGAAAATCACCACAATTGATGAAAAACCCTTGCTAAACTAGGTGGGAAGCTTTAATTACTTGATGAGAGGCCAATTAAGGAATTTGAAGTGAATTAGGGTGACTTGATTCATTTTGAAGCTCAGTGGACAGGTGCGCAGTGTTGCCTCTCAGGTGCACAGCGCTCTTTGTATGCGCAGTGCCTTCTTTTTTTCCACAAACTGCTATAATTTCTTCCCTTAGCCCAATAAAACTCAAAATCGTGTTTTTTGCTCCCCTTAGCACTTACAAATTCAACAATGAAGTGAGATAACACATGGATGACCTTTTTATAGCTTTTACTTTTTTGATTTTTCATTAATCAAAACCCACTTTTTAAAGTTCTTGGCTTTGTCAAATGCTCTTTTTTTTAGTTGTGGATGCTTAACCCTTTTTCCTTGAAATATGATAAACTGATGTTTTGAATGCTTTGACTTTGCAGTGGCAGGAGTTGGACATGTGACCAGGAGCAGCTTATGAACACTTATTACATATATGAACCATAAAATTTACAAATAGTAAACCAATGCTCTATTTTCACCTCAAATTGAGTTTGAGGTGAAAAACTTATTAAATTTACAAATTATGAAATTTAAAGCTTTATGATAATTATTGTCTTTCTCAAGTGTTTGCTGACCATTATTCATCAATGATTCTTTGGACATTTGACATGGTGAAACCCTAATACCTAATGAGACTGAAACCCTAAAACCTGATTTTTATAAATGAAATGAAACAGGATGACAGTAAATGACTAAAAAAATGTGTGAACAGGTTAGCAAGTGAGTGCCATGAAGAAAATTGACATGAAACAACTACCACCAGATGGTCCATGACCTAATGGAATGCAGCTGATCGGATGAGACACCTAATATGCATGCAAAAGATCAATTTGATCACTGATGGAAGTGTGAAGATATTGACACTAACAGAAATATGGACTTCGGATGTTGAGTTACTTCAATACCAAGATAGTAATGAACATAGTCCAAATCAGTCATTTCAAAACCTTTCCTCAATTCCTTCTTTATGGATGCAATGTAGCTCTCATTGTTCCCTGTCATCAAAATATCATCTACATATACCACAAGATATACAACTGTTTTGCCAACTTTCTTGACAAACAAATTTGCATCATCAAGATCATAATGTTTGAAATCGAGTTTCAGAAGATGTTCAGTTAGTTTTTCATACTAGGCTCGCAGTGCTTGTTTGAGGCCATACAAGGATTTCACAAGTTTACATACTTTATGTTCAAGTCCTTTCACAACAAATGCTTCAGGTTGGGACATAAAAAAATTCTCTTTTAGATCTCCATTCAAGAAAGTAGTTTTTACATCCATTTGATGGACTTTCCAACCGTTTTGAGCTACTAGGGCAAAGAGTGTCCAGATGGTAGCCCATTTTGTTGTGGGGGCAAAAGTATCCTCATAATTGACCCCTTCTTTTGGTGCAAAACCTTTTTCCACAAGCCTGGCTTTGTGCTTGTCAAGTGAGCCATCAGCTTTATACTTGTTCTTGTAGACCCACTTGCATCCAATTGGTTTGGTTCCTAATGGAGGATCAACCAGCTTCCAAGTGCCATTCTTTATCAAGGCATCATACTCCTTTTGCATTGCTTCTTTCCATTCATCAAGAGAAGTAGCTTCTTTGAAGGAAGTTGGTTCAAAATCTGTAGACAAATTCGATTCAAAATCATAAGAAACATCCATATCAATAGGTGAATCAGAGTCATTTACATCACCTCCATTTTGTCGAGTTGAATTTCTAGTTCTTGTCTTTCCAACCTCATGAGGATGAACACTTTCAAGTGTCTTTGTCAGCCACTTTCGGGGACCTTTCTAAGATGGTCTAGGCTGCTCTGTTGATTGAGTTGGGAGCGAATCAAGATTGAGTCTCCCAATTCTGTCAATCACATCACTGAAAGTATCATCCGTTGTTGGAGTTTCATGTGGGGGAGAGAGTGCTTTAGAAGAAGATTCCACAAGTTGCTCTAGTATAGGGATCCCCCCTTCAAGATGTGGAATATGATTATCAAATTCTTGAAATGATTTTGCATTTGTGAATCTATCCAAGCGATGAAGTTTTCGCTCAACAACATTGTCATTTTTGGATGATTCAAGAAAGATTACATCTCTAGATACAACAAATTTTTTATTGACTTCATCATAGAAATGATATGCTTTGGAGATTTTTGAATACCCTAGGAAGATACACTTACGACTTCTTGCACCAAGATTGTTTCTATGTACCTTTGGTATCAAGGCATAACATGTGGAACCAAATACCTTGATATGCTTTACAGAAGGAATGTGCCCATACCACATTTCATAAGGAGTCTTGTTTCTCACAGCATTAGATGGACATCTATTCTTTACATATACAGCACATAGAACTGCATCAGCCCAAAACATCAATTTTACATTTTTGAAAAACATCATGGAGCGGACCATATTTAAGATTGTCTTATTCATTCTTTCAGCTACTCCGTTCTGTTGGGGATTATAAGGCATAGTTGTTTGATGTTTGATCCCATGTTGGTGAAGATAGTTTTCAAAATCATTTGAAGTGTATTCTTTTCCATTATCAGTGCGAATAGAGCCAATATGAGATTGTGCATCATTTTCAATCCATGTATGGAAGTTCTTGAATGTTTGAAAAGCATCAGATTTGTTCTTAAACAAACCCAACACATTCTGGTGTAGTCATTAATAAATGTCATCATATATTTATTTCCATTTGCAGAAGGAAAAGGCATTGGACCACATAAATCTGAATGAATGAGTTCAAGTTTTCTATGTGCTCTGGAATGTGAATCATGAAAACACTATTTGCTATGCTTTCCTAGAATGCAAGCATTACATTGCTTAAGTTTCCTAGGAATTGTAGGCAAACCAGTAACACTATTTTTCTTCAAGAAGTGGAGGTTGTCATAGTTCAAGTGTCCAAATCTAGCGTGCAATAATAAACTTGATGGAAATGTTGTTTCTTCGTAATGAGAACTGTATGAGAAATTTTGTGCACGAGCAGAGGTACCCTGCGGCTTGAGAAGCCTTTCTTCTTCTATCCCTATCATGACAAGTGAGTGTTCTGATGCTTTTCTCACCTCAAGCTTTCCATAAAACCTATGAATGGAGTTTCCTTGTTGGCGGATGTGGACTAAGGACAACAAGTTTCTCCTTAGCTGTAGGAGATATAAAACATGATGCAAAATAAAGTCTGGAAGACTAGGCAATTTAAGCCTGATTGTGCCAAGCCCTGATGGCTTGAGTTTTGATTTATTTGCAAAGTATACTGCTCCATCAATGTTGTTAGTCAATTCTTCAAAAAAATCTTTTCTAAAAGTCATGTGGCAAGTTTCTCCTGAATCAAGCAACCAATCATTTTTCCAAGAAGCAAGTGAAACATTAAATAAGTCTTCATTTACTCCAATATTACATTGTGCCACAACATAGTGAGAGGATTTAGGTGCTTTACCTTTCTCTTTGTCATTAGTTTTACCTTTGGGTTGGTTCCTTTCCTACTCAATTCTGTCCCAAGGCAACTTGCATGTGGATCCATCATGTGATCCATCTCTTTTGTAGAATATGCAGTGCAAATCTGACTTTTCTACTTGAGAGTGTCTTCCCCCCTGCCTCTGAAATTTCTTCCTCTTCCTCTTCGACCACCACTTCCTCTGGAAGAATCTTGAGCGAGATTCTTCTCTCTATGTGCAAGACACACAGTCTCTTTAGAAGACTGAGGAGTTGTCTTATTTCCAAAATATTTCTCTCTTTCAGCAATTTTTTTCACAAGGGAGTCAAAGGTAATATCTTTGAGGTTTCCATTTTCTTGCAATGACTCAAGATAATTTGAGTAAGTGGGATAAAGTGCCTTGAGAAAAGCTATGAGAGGAATGTCCAGTTCAACATTAATGACTTTGATATCATGCATAATAGATTTTACTTCTGATGCAAGAGAAAGAGCATCATCATTTTGTAATTCAAGGGAACAATTTAATCATGAGTTGAACAACTTCAAGTGTAGAGTGTGAATCATAGAGTTCCTTCAGTTTTTGTAAGGCTTCGAAAGCATTTGAAAATGTAGAAATATAGTGACTCACCTCTTCATTTACTGATGCTGCAATCAATGCGTAAGCCTTGTTGTTCTTATTTTCCCAAATGGCGAATTCCTTGTCTGAGGTAGGTTGTTCTGGCTCTTTGTCTCCGTTTCCAACACACACTCCTTTCCACAGCTCATTAAAAATGAGAGTGTGTTTGATTTTCTGAGACCACTCAGGATAATTTTCCTTCCCATTGAGGACCACTCCCACAATATATATTAATGATTGCATTTAGTGCATTTTAAAAAATAAATATATATATATATATATATATATATATATATATATATATATATATATATATATATATATATATATATATACTTCTGCTGCCAATACGCTGTAAGAAATTGCACTTCTTCTTGTAAAAAAAACTACAATTTTAATGTATATAACAGAGGTATGGACATGCTCACAAAACCCAATAAGTGGTACATAATAGTACCCATTCCACACAGTAATATATAAAACAGGCCTGCATTATATCCAAAACACCTATATTAAAAAAAATGCGGAGAGAGCATAGACACCGTATATGATAATGCGTATACTTGGCAGATGCCCTAGCAAACCACGAAAAACAACGTATATATGGAGGAGCATTTATACCATGGAGGAGCATTTATATGGAGGAGCATTTATACCATGGGACAATGTATATATGGGACTATGAAAACAACATGGAGCCAAACAACATTATGTTAAATTCCTCTCCATTGGAATCCGTTGAAATTCGCGACGAACCCCAAAAAAAATAATGAACATAGAAGAGCTTTTGAAATGCCTCTGCGATGGATTTTTGGGGCGACAAACAATTGTTTTGCGAGAGAGTATTAGCTGAGTGGGAGTATGGAGTGGTATTCGAGTCTGGTGGAGTGCATATATGAGGGAGGCACACAGTATAAAAATGCACATAATAAAAACGCATATGGTATATGGGTACAATGTTTATGTAAAGCAGAGGAAACATTGGGCAACAGGGCAGAAGATGCCAGTTTTGACTGGAGGACCAAGAAAATGCATATGACAGTGCATTATTCAGGCCTCTAGAGCATGAAAAAGGTGTCAGTTCTGCAAAATAGGCAGAACATAGGTGCCAGAGTATTTATTTACATTAATTACAGTTGTTCACCCAATCCCTATGATTAGGTGTCAACACTTTGTTACAAAAATAGAGACGGATAATGTGAAATAGATGTTCACAAAATGTTGATTCACCCTCACCATCTAACTTAAGTTTGGACATGTCATGAATGAATTCTGCAGGGATGGTAGAATTAATATCATTAGAAAAAAATCTTGGGATTATGATTTCAGAAAGATCATTTTAAAATAAGAGATTCAAACCAGAATCTACATGCGCATCCTATCATCTGGCCCTCCTTCTAGCTCCATTTTATTGACGGTGTTGGAAATCCATAAACCAAGGGGATCTCCCCGATATGAAGTCCCAACTAGACCTCAGGTTTTTTGGTGTAGGAGTCCCATCCGATATAAAGGCTCGGTTACAAAATACTCAAAGATCTACCTTGGCTCTAGCTGTCAGCACATGAGAGTGTTATGTTGGTATCTTCAACAACAAGGTAAGTGTGCCCAGTGAGTGCGTAATGTAACTATGTCAAGGTTTTCTTACTGTAAAGTGGGGAGAAAAGTGAACCTATAAGTGAGAGGTAATAGTACCACCTAGGAAGAGACACACGTGAATTGGGCATTGTCTATCCAACATCCAACGAAATAGTCCATAGTGGACGTGACAGTGGTTAAAACCAAAGTACAAGGGGAGACTCATCCACCATCCAGTGGAGTATTCCACAACGAATGTGACAGATGTTATAACCAGTAAGTGAGGAAGGTATGCATAATATCATATGGAGTATTCCACAACGATGAGACATCAGTGATAACCAATACAACACATTCCCACCAAGGTAAGTACTAAAACAATTGAAATAGTTCAACTATCTTAGTACATGTGAAAAAAACATGAATTACAAATGTTGAAAGAATAGCCTTACAAACATCTACAAGACATGCATGAAAACATGATGGACTGAAGAGGCTTCTGCATTAAGAAAAAGTTCCAAGACACATATACATCATACATCACTAGCCCCAGCAGTGGGACATTGGAGGCACTCCTTGCTCCTCAAAGAACTGACAGAAACCTCTCTATATTTCATGGGAGGAGCCAAGGTGAAAATTTCTTACTCATACATTGGGAGGGGTATATATAGGCAATGGTGATTCTTGACCCTTGTGACTCTTGGACTACCCTCATGGCCATTCAACTTCCTATGAATTTTTAGCTGACATGACCCTTCGTCTTCATTATGGGTCCATTGGACTTTCACTTTACATTACATTTGGTTACAACATATATGGTCAATGGTAGTGATGTGGCCTTGACAACTCATGACACAACTTGACATGATACTACCGACATGGACTGGCTAGTTGTGGTGGCAATGTCAAGATGTTGTTGTTGCTGAGTGATGGATGTGTTCTTGGATGTGCTTTGTCTTCTCCTCTGCATGGCTTGATAGCGGGGTATTCAATGATCTTGGTCTTGTAAGATGGTTACATGCATGTGTTCCTTTCTCTTTCTCTTTGATGAGCTTCTTTCGTCCATCCAGCTGTAAGTGGGCCTTCTAGCATGTTCACTCCTTCTTCATCTCATTCATCATCTCGCCATGGTCTATCAATGCACCTGTTCCTACAATTCACTCATGATGGGACAACATCAAATCCAAAAATATCCTACTCTAAGACGACGCATTGTTTTCCATTGATCGGGCCCAGTAATTGCGCATTGCGCACTTCCAAGTCACATGGAGGGAGACTGGTCACTGAGATTGTGTAGTGCACAACTAAGGCTTGGTTGAGGAACTCTAGGCAACAATACTCACTGTTTGGGAAAATTTCATAGTGGCCACTGGGAAGCAAGATTGCGCAGTTGAGGTCACTAGAGGCAGCGGCAAGGTGGGACCCTGGGAGGTACCTTTTAGTAGTTTTCTTAGGGAAGACAAGACAGGGTAGCAGAGGGACCAGAGAGGATAGTTCTGTGCAGTTTATGGGACCAGTGAGTCCCAACTATTGGAGGTCACTAGGAGGACACATATTTATGCAGTTCTAGGAGGAAAATTAGGCTCAAGTCTCTATGCATAGTAGGGTTCTAGCAGGCAGGGAGGAGGCTTGATTATTGATCTTGCAAAGTGCACAGCTTGGGTCGGGCTTTGAGGCAGTTTCTGCACAATTTTGGGAAGGAAGGTAGATTGCTCACCTCTAGGATTGCACAGTGCAACTGTCCTAGGGGACAACCTCAAGAAATACGAAGTTCTAGGCAGTAGAGCAACATCATTAAGGGCTGATACTGTGCAATATAGCTCATTCGGGGTCTGGTGAAGTGGAGTTGTTCAGTTGGAATGATTTTCGGGAAAATGGCTAAGTGTAGGAGGCAAGTGGACTTGTGAGGACTCGACATTGTGATCACACACTTAACATAATTCGAAAATATGACAACATAGACCATCGAGACAACAAGACAAATAATTTCCCTCTGTGGGACTGTATAGAGTTAAAAGTGACAAGAACGACACTTGGGATAGACCTTTGGATGACCGTGACAACACTTGTGTGAGAGTGCTTAAAACTTTGTGTATGCGTGTGATAGATGTTTACATGGCTAGGAAAGCTTGTATACACAAAGAAAAACCTTCAAGGTCACCAGAATAGTTCAGAAACATGACATAACAACCAAACATGTCAAAAGATGACACTTGATCCAACAAGCGAAAGGGAACAAGACAGGTAGAGGAAAAACATGGAATAAATTTTAGTGCTTGCAACCATGCACGTCATTGAAAAAAAATGATATGGCAATGATAATAAATCCTTCAAGCTACACTAAGAGGTGTATTTCAAAATATGTGTTTTGTTTTCCATACCAACCCTCCAAAGGGTTATGCATCAGGCGAAGTCTTCATGCGGTCCCAATCTTCCATCATACCTTGGGTTCCTCATTCTGCTTATCTTTCTCCTCAGCTCCTTGAGAGTCATATAGCATTTGATCCTTCTTCATGGCCCCTGAGAGACATAATTGAGTAGTTTCAGTGGGCAGTGATTGTTACGAGATGTGGCCCTGGGAGGGCACATTTGCACAATCTCAGGATGCAAGGCAGAGTGGGTGGTTGGGGGACAAAACTACATAGTTTAGGATGTAAGGCACTTCTATGGTATAAGGCCTTGGGAGGACACATTTGCGCAATTTCAGAATGCAAGGGGAATTGGGTAGCTAAAATGCCCGAGGGACGAAAATGCGCAGTTTCTGGAGACAATGGGTTTCGACTGAGGGAAGGACACTTGAGGAAACCACTGTGCAGTTTTGAATGCTAAGGGAGGTTGGGTTTTTTGTGCATTCAAGAGTTCCTGTAGGCAAGGGAAAATATTGAGGGTTACATATGCGAAGTGTGCAGTTCAGGAAAGTTAGATGAGGCTAGGTTGCTATGGAAACTCCATAATTTGGCTAAGTGTGGGATCAGTGGAATTGATGTGAACAGTGATAGAAGTTGACTATGATCACACTCTTGAACACTTAGTGATACAACATAAAACATCCAGAACATATAACACATATTTCGCTTAATGCAACAAATTTTGTGGCAACTTACGATAAGTGCATCTCTGATGATAGACTTTGGGAGGATAAATGCGACACTTGTGTAAGAGTGTGTGAAATGAGTTTGAAACATGTCTATGTGGTGAGGAAAACCCATTCTCACAAAGATTTCCCCTTGAAGCAAAACAAAATTCCCTTTGCATGACAAGCGATAATCCTCATGCCCAAAGATGATGCGTACTATATAAATATAAAAGTGTGAATGACTCTTAAGATCAAAGAGGGAAGCTTGAGATCATCATCTTACCAAATAAGCGACTAAGGAATGATCAATCACAAGATCCATAGTAGGCTCCAAAATTTAAGTATAGGAAAAAAATTTGGAGGGTGTTGCAGCCACTACAACAGATGGTTTCGACATTATTGAGGATTATGGAATTTCACCCCCCTTTCACGTTTTGTTTTTTTGTTTTGTTTTATGGTGATGTTGTATTCTTCTATTTTTCTTAATCTCTTATAACGAATGGTTTTGTATATTGGAATAATTAGTGGGTTTTATTGTGAATCATGTCCATTCAAATGTTAAGGGATTAAGATGGTTAATATATAGAATGGAAGTTGCAATTGTCATGTTGACTAAATCCACATCATAGCCTATGTTTTGTTGAAATATGGCAACAAGAATATTCCAATTTAATTTGTCCTTGAATTAAATTGTGAATTAAAATCGAATTTAGTCTTAACAGCTACTTGGAAATAATTAATTAATTTATTTTAAATTAATTAGTTGGAGAAATTCAAGTTAGAAGTCTTTCTGAAGTCATGCAAGAGTTATCCCTTAAATTAAGGAGATAAGATTGAGTTATATTTGAGTTGTAATTAGTTAACTCAGTTTATTGAGTCAAGTCCAGTTAAGTTAGTTCCAAATTGTTTGAGGAACTAATAGTGAGTTAACAGTTAGTTGATGCATTATTACAATCAACTAGTGCTACTCTAGTTAACTGAAGATTCCCTCATCAGAAACTCATGCATGTCTATTCTGAGAAAGACCCAGTTGAGATTAATGTTCAAGGACAATGTACTATTAGTTGCATGTGTTTTCTCATGGAGAAAACTCATGCATGCAGTCAAGGATTCATCCTTGAGGATTCCGCAGTTTTGAAGGCTTGGTTTTCCACTTGGTAATAGGCTAATCATCCACAAGGAACAATGCAAGGAAATAGGAGCTTGAAGGGCATAGAGGAAGGCTGGACAGAAGCCAAGATTTCCTGTGAGCATCTATGAGGATTGTACTAAGAGCTGGCTAACTGTGGGAGCTAAGGATTTGTATAATTCCTATGTATTTCCACCATGTATGATAATACAATAGTGTGGGGTAGACTTTCCCCAAAGTATTTTTCATTTGTATTGTTCCATTGATTCTTCTTCTTCTGGTTATATTGTTCAGCTCGATCTTTAAGCTTCCGCAAATTGATAGTAGAAGTAGGTTATAGTATTATGCTTTGATTTATATTCCATTATCGGGTTAACCTATCACAGATTTTCTACATGGTATCAAAGCTGTGAACAATATACTGAGAAGAGAATTCGAAGTTTGAAGTTCGAGGTTGCAGGTGCAAATCGAATTCATATCATACTTCAAGGTTCGCCAATGGCGTTCTATGGCTTGAAACTCGAGTATGCCTTGCAAGGTAGCTCGAATTACATAGCATGGAAAGATAGAATGGATGTTGTATTAGAAGACAATGGCTTGAAGGAATTCATTGATCAAGAAATCCCAAAGCCAGCTTCAACTAATGCATAAGATTTGGCTTAGTGGAAGAAGTGCGTGGTGAAGGCGAGACGGATCATCCTTGAGGGAGTTCGAGACCATATTGTCTCAAGTATCTATGGGAAGGATACTCCATTTTCAATGTGGAAGACATTGAAGGACCTCTAACAGAACAGTAGCGACTAGAGGAAATTGGCACTCAAGGATAAGCTTCGAAGAATCAAGATGGAGAAGGGCGATACTATTTCCACATATCTGAACAAGCTCACCACCTGCAGAGATGAGCTTGGTAGTGTGGGAATAACTACTGCCGATGACGATATGGTGAGCCTTGCTCTCCTTGGCCTTCCAAAGAGTTGGAATAACTAGCAGGACTCTATGAATGGAGGGGAGAAACTATCAAATTGGGAACGACTATGGTCAGATCTTATGCAGGAGGAGATCAGGAGGAGCACCCGAGATGGTTCATCATCCAAGAATGATGATGAAGAAAATATGGCCGTAGCAAGTAAGGCAAGGAAAGGGAAGGGGAAGGCTTCCCATATCAAATCGAATTCTTCTCATGGAGGGAAGAAGGGTGACATGTCTAAAGTAAGATGCTTTAATTGTCACAATATGGGACATTATGCGACTAATTTCCAATTGAAGAAGTCCAAGAAGGGTTCCTCGGATGGATCGGAAGGTGAGGCAATAGCCTCTCAGTTCGAAATGGACTTTACCCTCATTGCATGCATGGTGTCATCGATGATGGGTTGTGTCTGGTATCTTGACAGTGGAGCCTCATTCCACATGACCGGTGATAAAAAAATTATTCAGTGCCTTGGAGGAGAAAGACCTCAAGATGCGCATACAGATGGGTGACGACAGAAGGTATAGTGTTTCAAGAGTGGTAACGGTTGATTTTCATAGGGAGCATGGAGCTCCTCTCACCTTGACAGATGTGATGTATGTGCTTGGACTGAAGAAGAACTTGGTATCGGTCGCAATGTTGGAGGACAAAGGCTACGACGTTGTCTTCAGTAAAGGAAAGGCGTTCATAAGACACATAGCCATGGGTCAGACCAAGAGGATAGGGATTCAGGTGAAGAATCTTTATAAACTAGAGGTAGATGATTGTGCAGCATTGAGTACGAAATCACAATTAGTGCAAAGCCAAGACATTGACAAGTTGTGGCATAGGCGGTTGGGCCATTTGCATCATGGGGCTTTGAAGATAATGCAACAGATATCTACAGGACTTCCCAAAGGTAAACTTGAGAAAGTTGACACATGCAAAGGTTGTACCTTGGGAAAGTACACCAAGTCTTCCTTTCATGATTGAGATAGTCGAGCAGAGGCTATCTTAGAGTGAGTTCATACTGATTTGCATGGACCATTCTTGACGACATCCATAGTGAAACAAAGGCATTATGTGATTTTCATTGATGACTATTCTCGTAAATGCTAGATTTATTTCATGCAGAAGAAGGACCAAACTTTCACAAAGTTTTGTGAGTTCAAATCTTTGGTCGAGAAAGAATTAGGGAAGAAGATCAAGGCCTTGAGAAGTGAAAACGGTGGAGAATATGTCTCTTAAGAGTTTAAGTATTTCTGTGTAGTGTAAGGAATTAAACAAGAGCTAACGGGACCTCATAACCCACAGCAGAATGGGGTGGCCGAGAGGAAGAACATAACTATTGTGGGGGCAGCACGGGCAATGCTGCATGATGAAGACCTACCACTTCAGTTGTGGGCTGAGGCATGCAACACAGTGGTCTATTTGTAGAATAGAAGCCTACATAACATACTTGGGATGAAGACACCAGAGGAAGCTTTCTCCAGTAAGAGACCAGATGTGGGTCACTTCAGGATCTTTGGCTCATCGGTATATTTCCATGTGAAAAAGGATGCACAGAAGAAGCTTGAGCCGACAGTAGAGTTGGGGATATTTGTGGGGTACACTGATACACCTCATAACTATTGGGTGTACTTGCCTACCAGTCGAAGGACAGTGGTTCACAGAGATCTCAAGTTTGATGAGCAGAATGCCATGCGAGATTCCCTTGAGAGGGAGCTACAACTACAGGTTGAGGAGGAACTATTGGTTCCTAAGGAGGAGGAGCCTTAGACTGATGTGGAGCAGCCACATGCAGAGGTTCTAGGAGTGGAGACATCCAAGAAGAGTCTTCTAGAGATGGACAGAAGCGAACAAGAGAAGCTGACAGATTGTTGGAGGATGTGAGAGAGAATGTGGGAGCACCATCTTCTCAATGCAGATAGAGGAGGTCACCTGAGAGGTACACTGGATACATGGCCCTTGCTGGGGAATTTGTTGAGACTGAGCCATCTTCCTTTGACGAAGCAATGCAGTAGCCGATTTGGGTTGATGCTATGGTGGAGGAGTATGACTCAATAGTTTGTAATAGTGTTTGGGACGTGGTTCTAAGACCGAAGAACAAGTCAGTTGTGAGTTCTCGTTGGCTTTACAAGGTAAAGTAAGTAGTTGATGGTAGTGTGAAGAAGCATAAGGCAAGTTTTGTTGCCCATAGCTTTTCATAGGTCGAGGGGATTGACTATGATGATACTTTTTCTCCTGTCAGAAGATACTCATATATCAGATCTATGTTGGCACTATCAGCACAAATGGGTTGGAAGATCCATCAGATGGATGTGAAGACTGCATTCCTCAATGGCCAGATTGAGGAAGAGGTGTACATAGAGTAGCCGGAAGGTTTTGAGACCTTCGATTGTGAGTCACATGTGTGCCAACTCAAGAGAGAGTTGTACGAGCTGAATCAAGCACCTCGTGCTTGGTACACCAGGATAAACAACTACTTCACCAGGTTGGGCTTCACAAAGAGTGAAGCGGATGCGAACCTGTACCACATCGTGGTGAAAGGTAAGTTGTTGATCATCATACTTTATGTTGATGATCTCATATTTAATGGTGATGATCAGTTGATCGTGTCTTGCAAGGAGGACCTTGCAAGAGAATTCGAGATGAGATACATGGGTCTCATGCATTACTTCCTTAGCATGGAAGTGTGGCAGAAGGATGGGGAGTTGTTTGTGTCTCAGGGAAAGTATGCCAACGAGATACTCAGGAGATTCCACATGGAGAAGTGCAAGCCCATGCAAACTCCTATAGTAGGTAACTGGAGGAAGGAGGTTGCTACTTCAAGATAAGTGGTAGAGGCTACTGTGTACAGGCAGCTTGTGGGTTCACTGATGTACTTAATGAACACATGACCATATATGTGCTATGCAGTGAACCAGCCGAGTTAAGCGATGGTTCAACCTACCAAGATGTTTTGGAAGGTGACAAAGCATGTATTGAGATACCTTAGAGGCACATCTCAGTATGGATTATGGTACAGACGAATAGAGGGAGTGAAGCTACAGGGCTTCACTGATGCAGATTGGGCAGGGATTCCATCAGATCGGAAGAGCACATCAGGAGGGATTTTCAACCTTGGGTTAGCAGTAGTTTCTTGGTATAGCAGGAAATAGAGGTCGGTTTCACTCAGCTCAGCAGAGGTAGAATACATGGCTACAAGTCAGGAAGCATGTGAGGCCATCTGGATGCAGAAAATCCTAGTTGGTTTGTTTGATTAGAGGATGGATCCAATTGTGATCTATTGTGATAATCAGAGTGTATCAAACTCTTTGAGAATCCAGTATTTCATGATAGGTCCAAGCACATCGACATCCGGTATCATCATAGGATACCAAAGCTTGTAAAGGTAGAAAACTAGGTTGTGAGATATCATGCCTAAAATGGCTCACACAACAATACTCTCTTCATTTTTGGAGATTGTTGATTGGGATTCTAATAACTCATCCATTAAATGAAAAGACTACTCTAAATCAAATCAAATTAATTGAGTCAAGTCTAACTAGCTAATCAAACATCTATTGGGATCTCAATGGGTAGAAAATCAGGTTGTAGTTTCTATGTTTTACTTCCATAGGTGAAAGATGCTTACAACAATACTATGTAGACCATTCCAATCATTACCAAAAACAATATTAGACTTGATTTGAAAGAAAATTCTACACTTAATCAAAGAAAATGTTTGCTACAATATAAATAAAGGATAATTTACACACATAAAATAGAAAATTAAAGAAAACACAGAGATATTTACTAGAAAAACAATGCACATGAAACTAAAGTATATACACATGAATGATATGTGTACATGCTAAGAGACTAGATGTTGTCCAAGCTTTAACTTAGACACACGAAGAAGATTTATGCCTCTAGAACATGAGAGTTGTTATATATATTTTTTAAACTGTGGTTCACAGTCACTGAGTGGCCACTACATCCATGGGCAATAATCTGGGCAGATCCACCCGCAAAATTATCTACTTGGACCTAACCCCAAGGGCGTAGAGGAGATTTGACCCCGTGACCTCCCAATTTGCATGGTACTTAGTAATGGGAATTTGACCAATTAAGCTATCCCTTGGAGCCGAGATTTTATATATATATATATATATATATATAGATATAGATATAGATAGATAGATATAGAGTACAAAATGGCTAATTAGTTACTAAAAGAATGACTAAAATTTGCATATAAACGACCATTTTTCAGTCGGTAACCAATAGTAACTAATTTACAGTATCTTATAACGCAAGCAACTTTTAGTCGTTTTTAGCTTATTCATTAATTGGTTGTCTCAATTTTATCATCTAGTAGTATATTTAGTCATTAATTGCCGCAATTAATGACCAAATATACCACAAATATACTACTATATGATTACCCGAGAAGACCAAAAAAATATGACCAAAATGTTGGTCGTGTTATAAGACACTGTAAATTAGCTACTAATAGTCATATATATGCAAATTTTAGTCATCCTTTGAAACTAATTAATGACCAAAACAATACGACTAAAATTTAAGTCGTGTTATAAGATACGATAAATTAGCTAGTAATAGTCATATATATGTGAAATTTAGTCATCATTTGTAATCATAAATTTATTATTTGTAGTAGTCATTTATTATATGTTTTTCGCAAAACGACTAATTTAGTAGTTTCGATTAATTTCATTTAATTTCATTCATAATCATTATAAATGACTAATTTAGTCATATATTCATTTTATTTTATTCACCATTAATCAATATAAACTACTAATTTAGTAGTTTTAGATTGATTTTATGTGTTCATTATTAATTAACATAAATTAATTAGTATGATTTTGTGACTAAAAAAAAAAATCATACAATGTGCATGTTCATCTAATATGATAGCGCAAAGTTACATATGTTAATTACAAGACCAAATAATATAAAGTGTAAATAAAATAATTTCAACCAAAAATTTTATTATATAAAATGTTAAGTATTACAATATGAGTTTCCAACTTAATATTGGTTGGACTACAATTTACACATGAAATATTGTTTCATCATTTCAAAACATTATCATTATGTTGCCAAGGCATTGCAAGAGAATTAACCAACTCTGAAGACTTGACCATCAATCTCTATGTATGTATATTATGCAAGATATTGCTTTAAGGGTATCACTAGATTGGTTCTCTTCTCTCTTTCATTTTGAATTTGTCGCTCTAGTGTTATTGTTCTCCTCTTTCTTCAATTCCTGCTTCTTACCATCAATATTAAGTTCCTTTCCTGAAAATGAAAGAAGATACAATGTGAAGTATAAGACATGAAAGATGATGAATACTTGAATATAAACTAAAGTATACTATAAAATATTTATACGATATATATCTCAGCATCAGCAATGTAAGTGTCATTTTCCCCCATAAAAGCAAGAAAATAAAACAAGTTTTCTTCAATTGGGGATAGTGGTCATAGTGTGGCCAAATGACCTATATAAACAAAGAAAATAAAACATCACCATAGAAGAGAACACCTTAGTAACTTAGTTATATTCATCATTCAGAGAAATCTTAGGCACAATCATGCCAACTAAGTTACATGTTAAAAAACTCAAATTGTAGATACCTTGTTAAAACAAATAATCTGAGGTGCGATGTTTAACCCTTGTCAATGCATGAACTTGGTCAAGAATATAGACAACTTGTGCTCAAATAAAAGCATGAAAGTAAACTTTTTTAATAGCCATGAAAATATTTGGACACAAAACAACTAAAAGGATTTCAATTAATATCCTGTAATATTAACCTCATCTTCAAGCTTTAGATGTTTTTTAAATGGACATCATACCATGTACTTTCAATTTCATAGTTAAAAGACAAATAAAAACCAAAAGAAACATTCAAAATACAATCAAACAATAAAGAGAGGATATCATGGAATGCACATTTGCAATTATAAGAAATTTGTTTACTTGTCCACTAGTATCTTGTCTAGCATTCCTAAAACATTTGCTTGCCCATAATAACCATGAGGTGAAAAAATCACAACATTAAAAACCATAGGAATCCCTACTAGAAACTTCTCCAAATTCGATGGCTCATGTGCCAAAAGGATCTCCAACAACAAATGAATCATATTTGAGACATGCTCTGCATTGTCTTCCCATCCTTTTTCCAATCCCAATTCCTGTAACCTGCCCAATGCCATTTCCTATAACCTGCCCACACTAGAGTCAAGTAACAATCAAACAAAGGCATTTACATTTTTTTTATCTTTTATATCTATAAAATTTGAATCAGATTTGTTTTAGGAACATATTAATTCATATTTAAATCCTTCATGTCATGAGAAGGTGTCAATCAAGTAGGACATCTGAAAAAACAACCTTAATGAGGTCCTCAAACAATTCATACAATATCAATATTTTTCTTGATGTGATATATTTGGAAGAAAAAATAACATATTTGCAAAAGAAAAATCCATATATTACTTGTGTTCAAACTTTGTATATGGTGTATTCGTAGGCAGATTTTTAATATGTTTTTCCTTTACCAAAATAGATTGTAGCTTGGTTAAACTCTATATCCTTACATTCAATATCAATTTCTGCAAGATAAATGTTACACATTATTCTTTTCCATTTCTCAACATGCTAAAAATGATAAATTGAAAGTCATATGAAACCAAGAGAAAACCCTTTTTCTAACCAAAACAAACAAACAAATAGTGCCTCTAATATAACTTCACACCTCAAAAATTACTCTGCCACGTGCATGGGCTATAGTTGAGATTCTTTGAACCATATTTATGTCATACTTAATGGGGTAATTGTATGTTTACTGTGATGTCAATTTGGTGTTAAAAGAAATATACAAATCCAGGGTATTATCAGTGAATTTCAAGTATAATTAAAAAAAAAATAACGTCATTGCAAGGTAGAAACATCGTCATAATTAGGCTTCTCCATTTTAGTTTGATTTGAATTGAGTTTTTATTTGGATATATAATTTTATCTAAAGAAGTGAAATAGAAACATGAGAATCGAACTAGCCCAGACAATCCCAAACCTTCCTTTCCTAGCTATCCATACCTATCTCCCAGCTTTGTTAAAACAATATGATTTAAATTATTCAAAGAGTAGAGTGAATTTGCTACAAAAAAAAAGTGTGGTCCTCATGATATTAATTATAAGTTCCACAAAGAAAGTTGTCAATTAGGTTTATCTCTGGTGATTGTGAGGAATGATTGTTATCCTTCCCACCCAGTTTTGGTTTCCATAAGTGACGTGTTGAGCTCACAACAAGCATATTATAAAATGATAACACACTTCCAATGAAATTGACCTTTCTGGAAGGTGCAAGCTATGAGGAGAATTGGCTCCTATCACATTTGAGGTATGGAATGTGATTGTAATTAATAAGACCAAAAAGAAAATTGATGATATCATAGTTCATAAATAAACTGAAAATGTCATTCCTTCTATATCCAATTCTTTAAAAATAACTTTCTTACCAATTTCATCCATCTGAAAGGCATTAGAAAAGCTTGTGACATTTAGTTTTCAATTGTGCTTCAATCTTAAGAACCAGTGACATTTGATAGTTAGCACTATCTTGAAAAAGAACAATTAATATTCAAAAAAGTAAATAATGACTCTATGAGACACAAGTCCTTCAATTATTTTCTAGGATATTTTATTCAAATAAATTATATAGAAGCTCTTTGTTGTTTATCAATATTTCCTAATGTAGAAAATGTGATTACAACTATTCATAAATTATATATTCCACCTTGGCCCCTCCTTTCTAGGAAAATCTAGTTCCCCATAACTTCATTAAAGTTTGAGATTAAGAGCTTAAATTTCTTTGAGGAGGCTATCATCAAAAGCATAGACTGAAAAAAATTGAGTGATGCCATTGGATATGGAACTAATCAGAAATCATAGATTACACCCCTGCCCCTTCCTTTCCAGTAAAAATCCAGTTTACCATAACTCCATCAAACTTTGGACTTAAGAGCATAAATTTCTTTAAGGAGGCTATCATTGGAAGTATAGACTAGAAAATTTTGAGTCATGCCACTGCCTATGGATGAATCAACACTATGATGAATCTCAAAATGTATGAGACATTTCAAAATATATGAAAACAAGGAAATTTGTCCATTACTAAGTTATTCAAGGTGAAATTTTCAATCATCAAGCACCCTAATTAGCACCAAAAGGTTTATGTTGGATACCATTTATTAAATGCAAGGAAGTACATGGTGGTTTTCCTATGAGATCTTACTTGGAAAAAAGAATGAATGTGAATCAATAAACTAAAAATATTTAGATGGAAAGAGGGCAAGGTACCACATGTGGCTATGATTTCCACACCAACGATCAAGTGCCGAACCAAGTTTTTTTGGTCACCACCATGGCATCTCCAACGGATTCAAGTTTTCAAACATGAAATCATTGGTGATCCTAGCCCTCATAATGAGATCTCATCACATGGAACTCATCCTAGACATAATAATGATTGCTTTGTGAGGAAACTTTTAGAAGTCTAAGAAGTTAAAATATTCAAAATCCTAAGGCAACCCTAATGAAAAAGGCCTCTCTCTTTACAAAGAAAAACATGATAAGGAAATTTATAGCATAACTGCTAAGCTATGGAATTCTTGAGCTCTCAAGAAGAATATCAACTTCCAAACATTACGGGTCAATAAATTTCTCCCCTTGTGGCCAAAATTATACAGCCTCTTTATTAAAGGAAGAAAAATATTTGATCTCTCATAACAGCCATGTTGAAAATTATCTAAGGGACACTACCTAAAGACAATACTATACCCATTTCCACTGAAATCCTAGTCAAAGATACAATAGATTTCAAACATTGCCCAATTATTATAACCTCTCCCAAGGCCCGGTTTAAAAGAAAGATTATATTAACTTGAAAGAAATAGGGTAGCTCTAGAACTACACCTCCAAATATATCCGTTAGCTAGCACCATCAAAGAAACCTAATTATCTCTAATGACCTAATTTTTCTCATAGGTTTGGGCTTTGGAGATGACTTAACATCATCAACATATTTAATTTTATGACAAATTTCTAGCGGTGAGAAAGACTTCCCTTCAAAGAGATTGACATTCTTAATGATTCATACACACTGAAGTAAGCAGAGATGATTCTTCCCATTTCCACTTACTTCCAAATAAGCTAACAATTGTTTTCCCATACTTCTTTAATGAAGGAGAAATCCATCAAAATGTGCCATGCAAATTCAACAATGCCTTCCACCACCAGCAGGCTTCTCCTTTCTATTCTAAAAAACTTGTTGAATACCTAGTGTTGGTTGTGTAGTCTCCATTAGCAGGAATTTTGGACCATATCAGTGTATTTTTTTCAGACTCAACCTCATAAAACTAATCTAAAATTATTGAATACATATATTCCATTGCTCAGCTTTAAGTCAATTTAAATCCAGAAATCCCTCATTATTCCCACATTGTTGTCATAATTAATTATGACCTAGAATGTACATCTTCGAAGATTATAATATCTTGTTGCAACTTGCCTCATAAACTAAATCAAGTATTATAACAATTTGTGTTGGCCATTACATCCCACCCAAGGCTCTATACTCAAATGAAATACTTTTCCCATTTCCAACTTTACAACATAATAAATTCTTTGCAATGGGGAATGCCAAGACTAGTGCCCTCCAAATGATAGAAGCATTACATAGGTTTTATTGGAAATTTTATCCAATCTTCTATGGAAAGAGAAATGATGTATTTGTTATGCATCACTTATTGCTCAAGCCCTTCTAGTTTGATCATCCTCCATAGGCCATTTTTTGCAAGGGTTTTTGCGTCTTTTTCCTCCATCCTTCCTATCACATCTCGTTTAAACCTATGATCACACATGCACACATAGAGTTTAAACAAGAACTTCTGTTAGTTTTCAGGAAATTGTGATATACAATGCAAAAATAGATGACTAAATGTCATCTTACTTAGAAATTTAGACTACCAACATTCCTATGTACTTGAATAACTCCAAATGCGTCGGAACAGAAGACATCTGATAAATGGGAGCATCCAAGCATTCCCATTAGGCCTTTACATTCTTAAGTCTACTTATTTGTTAATATCTTCATGTGGTCTTCTAGGTCCATTACCTTATTCATCTCCTAGTGTGGTC
The DNA here is from genome assembly GCA_031772625.1 of Pinus tabuliformis. Taxonomy (NCBI): domain Eukaryota; kingdom Viridiplantae; phylum Streptophyta; class Pinopsida; order Pinales; family Pinaceae; genus Pinus; species Pinus tabuliformis. The sequence goes on from CM062813.1 coordinate 234,741,904, forward strand.
TCACAATGCTACTTCCATGAGAATATTCTTAATCAAATTTGATTCTCTTATGGGTTTCAATTACAATAGACTCATCCCTTGCAAAAAATGTGCGTGAAATTCAGAAGACACGATATTATTATTCCCTTATCCTCTTATCTATGCAATTTTCAAAGCATAGGATATGGTGAATGACTTCACATAGACATTGTTCCAGCTACTACTGCACATCATCCCCCAACCCACCTGGCCCCAAGTTTATTTGGAAAGAGACTTCCACCTGATGTGAAAACCTTAATACCATTGGAAGAAACTTGGGTGACGGTTGTAGTCTACTCTACTTTTCCCTTGAGGAAAAAATGTTCACCTTTCACTATAAAGAGTCCATGTTGAATTTCCACTTTGTTTTTTTTATCAGTGGATCTGGATGGGCAAGTAGGTTACTTATTTCAAGGACAGGTCTTACAATTGAATAATAAATATGACCTCAAAGAGAGTAGTATTTAATGAGAATAAAACGTGGGGAAGGAATAGGAGGAAAATGTTGATCCTACTGTTGGCATTATGTTTCTGGTATGGCTATATGTTACAGATGTTGTACTTGATGGCAACACCCGTGGCAAGGCTCTCAATATGTTGAAAATTAAGAAGTACGCAGGAGATCAGTTCAGAAGGTGCGTACCCGCAAGTACACCGTGAAGGGACCGCGGCCAGTCACGTAGGTCAGCCGTTCAGGAGGTGTGTACCCCCAGTGCACTCATTTCAAGGCAGAGAAAAGCACACGTGGGGTTTCTTATGCTTAACCCTTGGTATTTAGCCAATGGTATTTGTGCTATTATGGTTTTGGCTCGTGGTATTGATCCATGATTTTAGGAGGAGCTTGCCTATATAAAGCAAAGGAGATCACTTGGCTAAGTATCTTTTGCAATTGAATATCTTAAGATCTGAAATATTGGGTTATGGTCTTAAAAGCTTGATCTATATGTAAGAGAAGTTGATAGCGAATCTGTGAAGGGTGATCTCTCGAGCGCATGATCAGATCTGAGCAACTGTGCCACTCTGGTGGACTGCCAATTCGGCCCTAATCAGAAGTACGCAGGTGTTTAACAGGAGAGCTGCGTGGGTACGCAGAGCAGAAACAGGAGAGCTGCGTGGGTACGCAGAGCAGAAACAGGAGATCTGCGTGGGTACGCAGAGCAGAAACAGGAGAGTTGCGTGGGTACGCAGAGCAGAAGAAGGAGAACTGCGTGGGTACGCAGAGCGACAAAGGTTCAAGTGCGTACGCACAGTAAAAGTACGCGGCGCGATAGTATCTCTGGGTGCGTACATGCAGTAAAAGTACGCGGCGCGATAGTATCTCTGGGTGCGTACCTGCAGTAACAGTACGCGGCGCGATAGTGTCTCTGGGTGCGTACCTGCAGTAACAGTACGCAGTGCGGTTGAAGAAACAGTGCGTGGACACGCAGTGCGGCAGAAGGGTCTCTGCGGGTATACGCAGGGGGGCAGAAGGTGAAGTGCGTACGCACGTAGACCAGAGAAAGAAAAACTGTGTATCTGTCTTAAGACATTTTGTTTGGTTGTATTTTTCTGTTGATAAGGTGTTCTGGGTTTAGTTCTATTATTGTTGATCTGGTTACTACAGTTGACTGGGTGATTTTCTTATACTTGATGATCATTTGATGTTTATGGATCCAGTTTGAAAATTTATGAAAAGTGGTCCTTGTAAGAAAAGAAATAGGGGGTTGTAGCTCCCTTCCAGGAGAGACTGGAAAACGAGAGAGAGTTGTAGCTCTCTGCAGGTTGCAGCCTGCATACTGGTAAAGGACTGCACCAGTACAAAACCATTGTAAAAGGAGTTTCTAATTTGAAAGAAGATAGAGACATATTGCAGCAGGTGGTTTTCACCCACATTGGGTTTCCACCTTACATCTTGTGTTCTTTGGTGTGACTATCTGTTTTCTTTGTTCATGCTCATTATTTTATGGTACTGACATGCAAAAATAATTCAAAGAACAAATAAGGAAGATTTATTAAAAGAATTTGATAATATTGATTCACCCCCCCTCTCAGTATTATTTCCAACAATTGGTATCAGAGCAGGTCCTTCGGAGAAGCTTGATCGCTTGAAGGAAGATCATTCATCATGAGCAACTACGAGAGGGAAGCATCAATCAGACCACCAATTTTTGATGGGACAAACTTCAATTATTGGAAGGTAAGAGTTACTGCCTATCTTCAATCTCTTGGTACAGAAGTTTGGGATATCATAGATACAAGCTACGCTTTTCCTTCAACTACTCCTACAGATGCGGCCGAAAAGAAGAAATGTGAAACAAATGCTAAAGCAGTCAATACTTTGCTGGGATGCTTATCTCAAACAGAATTTGTAAAGGGTATGCGCAACAAGAAGGAATAGATTTTGAAGAAACCTTTGCTCCTGTTGCAAGACTTGAGGCCATCCGAATGTTCCTTGCTCTCTCAAGCTTTCAAAACTTCAAAGTATTTCAAATGGATGTGAAATCAGCCTTTCTAAATGGAGACTTGGAAGAAGAAGTATACATTGAGCAGCTAGATGGGTTCATTCTTGGAAATGATCCAAATCTTGTATGCATATTGAAAAAGGCTCTTTATGGTCTCAAACAAGCTCCAAGGGCTTGGTACTATCGTTTGGACAAATATCTTCATCAACAAGGTTTTTCAAAAGGATCAGCAGATAGCAATCTTTATATAAAAGTTGAAAATGACAAATTGCTAATACTTGTTGTGTATGTAGATGACATTATTTTTGGCAGCAATGAAGAAGCTATGAGTCAAAGCTTTGCCTTGGTCATGCAGAAAGAATTTGAAATGTCCTTGCTGGGAGAACTAACATATTTCCTTGGTTTGCAAATCCAACAAAAAGAAGGAGGAATCTTTTTATCTCAAACCAAGTATCTCAAACAGATTTTGAAGAAATATGGCATGGAAGATGCAAAACCAGTATGTACACCCATGATCACATGATGTAGCCTCAGTGCAAATGATGAATTTGCAGCAGTACATCAACCAACCTACAGGTCTATGATTGGAAGTCTACTTTATTTGACAGGTACCCGACCGGACATCATGCATGCAGTAGGAATAGTTGGAAGATTTCAGGCAAATCCAAAGGACTCATCTTCATGCAGTAAAGAGAATTTTCAAATATCTTCAAGGGACACAAAATTATGGCTTATGGTATCCTAGAGATACAGATCTCACACTTCATGCTTATACAGATGCAGATTGGGCCGGAAGCGTGGATGACAGGAAGAGCACAAGTGGTGGTGCGTTATTTATGGGTTCCAGATTAGTATCTTGGTTCAGCAAGAAACAGAGTTCGATTGTCTTGTCTACAGCTGAAGCGGAATATGTTGTTGCTGCATCTTGCTGCACTCAACTCCTTTGGATGATGCAGACCTTGCAGGATTTTCAAATCACTTGTACACCACCTATCTCCATCTTATGTGATAACACAAGTGCAATCAGCATCTCAAAGAATCCTGTCATGCATTCAAAAACCAAGCACATACCAATCAAGTATCACTTTCTCCGGGAACAAGTGCTTGAACAGAAAGTCAAGTTGGAGTATGTTCCTTCTAAGGAACAAGTTGCTGACATTCTCACCAAACCATTGCCCAGGGAAACTTTTGAATACCTCAGGCAAAAGCTGGGGGTTGTTGATGCATCATCTTATTGTTGAAACTCTTCTGATTGATGGTTGTACACATGGTTCATCTGGGGTATATGCGTACATGTGCTGGGTTGCGGCAGAGGTTCAGGGGGAGCATATAATGCATTGTTGGCATTATGGAGGATGTACAGAAGGAGATCATGGAAGCTGGTCTGAATATAGCTGCAATATGTCTCTATCTCTTTCTGGTGGATTATGGTTCTTCTTTACAGATCTGGTTCATATTCAAGAGGAGCATGTTCTAAGGGGGAGAATAACCCTTTGCCCTTGATGTCAAAGGGGGAGAATGAAGCTGAAGTTTTTGAGGTTGCCATCAAGTCCAAAGGGGGAGATTGTTGGCATTATGTTTCTGGTATGGCTATATGTTACAGATGTTGTACTTGATGGCAACACCCGTGGCAAGGCTCTCAATATGTTGAAAATTAAGAAGTACGCAGGAGATCAGTTCAGAAGGTGCGTACCCGCAGGTACACCGTGAAGGGACCTCGGCCAGTCATGCAGGTCAGCCGTTCAGGAGGTGCGTACCCCCAGTGCACTCATTTCAAGGCAGAGAAAAGCACACGTGGGGTTTCTTATGCTTAACCCTTGGTATTTAGCCGACAGTATTTGTGCTATTATGGTTTTGGCTCGTGGTATTGATCCATGATTTTAGGAGGAGCTTGCCTATATAAAGCAAAGGAGATCACTTGGCTAAGTATCTTTTGCAATTGAATATCTTAAGATCTGAAATATTGGGTTATGGTCTTAAAAGCTTGATCTATATGTAAGAGAAGTTGATAGCGAATCTGTGAAGGGTGATCTCTCGAGCGCATGATCAGATCTGAGCAACTGTGCCACTCTGGTGGACTGCCAATTCGGCCCTAATCAGAAGTACGCAGGTGTTTAATAGGAGAGCTGCGTGGGTACGCAGAGCAGAAACAGGAGATCTGCGTGGGTACGCAGAGCAGAAATAGGAGAGCTGCGTGGGTACGCAGAGCAGAAGAAGGAGAACTGCGTGGGTACGCAGAGCGACAAAGGTTCAGGTGCGTACGCACAGTAAAAGTACGCGGCGCGATAGTATCTCTGGGTGCGTACATGCAGTAAAAGTACGCGGCGCGATAGTATCTCTGGGTGCGTACCTGCAGTAACAGTACGCGGCGCGATAGTGTCTCTGGGTGCGTACCTGCAGTAACAGTACGCAGTGCGGTTGAAGAAACAGTGCGTGGACACGCAGTGTGGCAGAAGGGTCTCTGCGGGTATACGCAGGGGGGCAGAAGGTGAAGTGCGTACGCACGCAGACCAGAGAAAGAAAAGCTGCGTATCTGTCTTAAGACATTTTGTTTGGTTGTATTTTTCTGTTGATAAGGTGTTCTGGGTTTAGTTCTATTATTGTTGATCTAGTTACTACAATTGACTGGGTGATTTTCTTATACTTGATGATCATTTGATGTTTATGGATCCAGTTTGAAAATTTATGAAAAGTGGTCCTTGTAAGAAAAGAAATAGGGGGTTGTAGCTCCCTTCCAGGAGAGACTGGAAAACGAGAGAGAGTTGTAGCTCTCTGCAGGTTGCAGCCTGCATACTGGTAAAGGACTGCACCAGTACAAAACCATTGTAAAGGGAGTTTCTAATTTGAGAGAAGATAGAGACATATTGCAGCAGGTGGTTTTCACCCACATTGGGTTTCCACCTTACATCTTGTGTTCTTTGGTGTGACTATCTGTTTTCTTTGTTCATGCTCATTATTTTATGGTACTGACATGCAAAAATAATTCAAAGAACAAATAAGGAATATTTATTAAAAGAATTTGATAATACTGACTCACCCCCCCCCCCAGTATTATTTCCAACACCAACTGCCACACATGATCCTCCGCCCCATCCATGTTTTTGAGTTTATTTGTCTAAAGGCCACTGCCTGATGGTTGTTGTCAGTTGATTAAGTAACACAACTGAAAGGATTTTTCGTGATGAACATAGTTTGTTGTATTTCTCCCACTTAATGAAACAATATACTAAATATTACATACAAAATGGCCTCTATCTTCCCTTTTCACATTGTCCAACTAAGCATGTTAGTTAATTGTTCACAACCATTGGTTCCTCCAATAGAATAATATATACAAGCCCCAAGCAAAGGAATATTCAACAAGAATAATGCTTGAGGAGGGATAAGGTGGTGATTTATATATAAATTTTTCAATCAACCCTTTAGTGTGCACTCTTTAATGGATAGTTACCCTCACAATCTAAATCCATGGGGACAAGTTCTCTAAGAAACCTTCTGCCATCAAAATCATGTTGGACCTCCATCTAGGAAGACTTAGGTACTGCTAAATGGATTTGAGGGAAATGTTGATGATGACCTAGGAAATTCATCTAACGCACCTTAACGGATGGAACAATAGGGAAACTAGAATTGGTTATGGATGTCTCTTCTTTAGTTTTCCCATGTCTTATCATGGTCATGGCATGATGTAATCATGGGAAAATTTCCTTTTTATCCTCATAGGGTTGTGTTCTCCCTCTAATGTTCTTAATAAGGGGTGTAAACACCCACTCTACCTATTCCATCTACTAAGATTACCCAATGAATTCATGGAAGTGGAAGGATAATTTTTTGCCTCTACCATCGTTTAGTCCTTATAAATCCTTTCATGGATATAATTCCTTCATTCGCTGATAAATAAGCCTCCCATTTTTTTTTGTAACTTGCATCATTCTAAACCCTAAAAGGATTATAAAAGAAGCATAATCCTCATCGTCCACACACAAATTTTTCTTATTGAGACACTTTAAAGGGTGGAGACAATTGATGCACCTACCACCTGCGGGTCCTATGTTCCCCTTGGACATTCCATCAAAAAGCAGTTCCTAAAGGGTATGGATAAAATGACTTCTAGGAGGGACACGAGAGATACAAAGATGTGGAGATTTGGAGCCAATCTCTCATTTGGAGGCTTTAGATTCCATAGGCATGTCTTTCCCCATTAAAAATTAGATTTTAACAACTTTCTCTAGAGGGACATGGAATAACCCATGCCCTGGGGCCTTGGAGCCAATCATGCATTTGAAGTCTTTAGAGAATATATACCTATCTATTCCTTTTAAAATTATATTTTAACAACTCTCTCAGAAGGGAAATTGCTTGGGCTATGATTCTGTGAGCTGGTTCCATGTCATCAAAAATCAGTTTATTTCTAGCTTGTTAGGTTTTCCTTTGAGTAAAACTAGTCAACCGTAATGCCAGGCCCATAAGAGAGTACTCCAGTTCATGGTTTCCCTTACCTCATGCATTTCTAGATCCTCAAGAATTGTTCTCCAGACTTTGATAGTTAATGGACAATTTAAAAAAATGGCTAGAGTATTCATCATCAAATCCACACATAAAAAATTCCATGTAATTCCATGTAAGATTCAAGAAGAATGGAGCTTAAAGACATGAGACTGTTAAGATGGATCTACGCTAGTGTAGCACAATCAAATTCCTCTATTTGGTTCCCCTCTTTTTCATTTCAAATATTTAACAGAGCCCTCATTGTCTTAATTTGTGCATGGTCTTTTCTCTAGGCATTATTTCCCTTTCTTCTGACTAACTTGATATGCAGATAAGAGATGACAGCGATCTCTGAAAAGCAGGTGGCTTTACATGTGGATGAGGAAATGCCTCAGGTATTTTTTTAGTAACATTGATAGGAAGATCATAAGTCACACATCCTTCAGAGTACACCACAACTTCTTCTAAATAAGGAATCAGACCATGGTTCCTTGCTGATGAAACAATCACAACAAAGTCTAGAACACAAGCGTCAGTGCATATGCCCACTACCAAAACCTGTAGCCTCAAATGTCATTACATGAAATAAGGAAATAGATGTTGTTTATATGATGAATAACTGAAAATATTTATGAAATTATAAATAAGAGAAGAAATTACGAATATGTCAGAATTCAAATACCACCATAATTTGTTTCTTTCAAAACCACACATTTTCTATTAGATGATAAAATATCATAGGGAACATCATCTATTACCATTTTGGCATCATTCCAAGCATTATTGTTGTGGAAATTAAATTAAATCATTAACCTATGCTTAATCTGTCTTGTCCAACCTCCCATATATTACCACTTCCATAAAAAATAACAAAAATAGAGTATTAAATCACAAGATTGATACTGTTAACTAGTTTTTTGCAAACAATCAAGAACAAAATAAAACATATGATAAAAAAATCAGCATGTCATGTAACAATGAACTGTAATCCAAATTTTGATGTGAGTGAGTACTAAGATATTAAGGTCCTAAAACCAACCACATGAATTCCATTGGCTTGCACCCAATTAATAAATGAATTTGAGCCATCCTTTTGTATACATCCAATGAAGCCATTGATGCAATATTTACGCTGAATAGTTGCATGTGGATCTTTCTCCAACCACTCAAGAGTCGTGGAATCCTCCATGTTAATGATGACTCTTACCAATAACATTATATGTTGTTATACATCTTAAGTAATTTCAAGTACAATGGTATCTTATGTAATGTCAAGTACAACAATACCGTATTTATGCTTATTCGTAGATATGACTCATTTTTTCCCGAAAAATAGCTTTGGGGAGAACCTCCCCATCTTCTCTAAAATTTCCAAATGAATGGCAGGTCAACTGCCAGCAGAAGATATGGAAAAGAGGATTTCTAATCAATGAATAAGTTCTTACAAGTTACAATTTTGAGTTGAGGCTTCACTCACTACCTAATCACATGGAGGTGAAACAACACTAAGTATCTTTTTCAGTGGCATAGTAAATTTCGTTAGGAAATACTGAAGTTACAGAAAATAGTTTTCCAAGGAATAGCTTGCATAGGCTATAGTATTGATGTTGTCATGGAAGAAGCATGAAGCAAAACAACTTGGGATTACATTAGCACATGATTTTTTAATTTTTAATTTTATGCTAGGTTCAAAACTTAAATACAAATCCATGCTTATTATACCACTTCTCCATGGCTTTGTAGGTTCATGGACATAATGGATAGCCCATGTGTAGAAAAGTAGTTAAATAGGAATAAAGATGACCTATGTGGCAAAGGATGATGCTACTAGCTTGAAATGGATTTCCTTGATGATAAAAAATGGCATTGGCAAAAAAGGAATGAAATGCACAACAGAAATGCCATCAACATCGGGAGAGTACACATGTCAGTAGTACAAATCCCTTTCAATATGGATACTCTATTGTATGTGATATGATATTGGATGATGTCCTTGATGACATGCTGCAGTGAGAAAATATTTTTCCATATGGACATCTTATTGTGCAGTCCTTGACGGAATCCCGTAGCATCAAGGCCCAACTGTACGAGCTTACATTAAATGTTTTTAATATAAGATGATGTCTTGTAGAATGGATAAATCATAACAACATAGATGCTTTGTTGTATGGACTTGGTGTTAGGTCCCTATACCAATAGGAGTCATAATTTTGAATGACTAAGGTTAAGCCTTATAAATTGTACATACCTTTGCTTTCTGCAAATTTTTTCCATATTAAAAATTTAAAAAATGCAAAGAGGGTATGTCCTAAAAGAACAATCAAAGGACAAAAAGAATGAAAAGGTCAAAAAAATGAAAATATATGAACCCCAAAAGACAAAAAGAGACCATGAAAGTGTGGAATCCAAAATGCCACTACTATTTACTTTTTATGCATAATAAATGATTGTGTGCAGCTTGTTACTCATGCCACAATCCATGATAGTCAAATTGTTTAAAGTTGGCTATTTCATGTTTTAAATTTATGTTTATAGTTAAAGAATAAAATTTGGCCAAATAGTGTAATCTTGGCAGATCATTAGATAGGTATAGTGAATAAAAGGATCTCATCAGTTTAATCTGAGCCCTTGGAAGATATAAGGTTGGATTTAGATAGTTTTCTATGTAAAGAAAATAAAAATATTGATAAAGGTTTACTAGCCTAAATGCACCCAAATAAAGTGAAGAAAAAATGGTAGGGTAAGTCAATGGGTAAGTAGTAGAAAGGTTGTAGAGACATCATGTGATGACACAAAAAGCACTTATGTTATTATTCCAAATGCATCTTTCAAATATGCATAAGTGGTAAACAAAGCAAAGGCAATGGTTCAAAATATGATTTATTTAACACCCCCTTCATTCATTTTAACCCATATGAGGCTCACTAATTTCCCTTTCATAATAAACATAGTAATACCTATCATTCTTCAAGTCAAAAAGGCTCAGAGCATTTCTCTGACTTCTGGTGGGACCGGACCCTCAGCTTGATGACTTAAGAATGAAAGGTGTTAAATTCCCTTGCAATTCATTCATCCCCCTCATAAAACACCTTTTCCTAGGGTTAAATTCCATTTTGCCTAGGAAAACCCCATGATAAACATATTTTATGCAAAAAAACCCACCAAATTACATTTATCCTAAGTACTAAGTATATGGAAGCACATAATATTTCGTATACCCAAGTACAATACCCCTTCTGCTCATTTCACCTATATAAATTTTATAAATTATATATATATTCCCCAAATATATAGCCCATATTATATATAACTAACTTATTATATAAAATAACCCCCCCCCTAGTTTAGTTATAACTATATATGATTACCCCCATATCCCACAAAATATATTAAAAACCCCGCCCACAGTCCTTAATCCCGCATTAAAGTGCCCTAATGAGATTAAGTGTTAAGTTAATCTTATACCGCCGGTGATTAGACCCATGGCCCCCCCTGAAAACTTTTTGTATAAATCGTCACGCAGCTTCACCTCCCGATCACCATACGATCTCCCTCCCCCTCATCCAATAGCTCGAATCCATACCGGGCCGACTCGATGTCCGCCCTTTACTCGCTCGATAAGGTGGTTTTCCTCCCGGCCCTTGATGCTACGTGTCGAATGATGAATGGAATTAGGCAACCCCTCCCGAATACCGCCTGCACCATAAAAGCGATGTGATGGCCCTCCAAAACCATTTCTCTTATTTAACCGAAAACTGTCACTGTTCATCAATCAATGAACCCGCCAAAAATTAATCGTTTTGGCTATAAAGGTTCGTTTACCCCTCTTTTCACTCTTTTCATGCAATTGTCACTGAGAATTTAGAAAAGTTGTTGCGACCCCTGCAAACAATGAATTTTCTCACAAATGTCCACCATCGCTCCACAGACACTACAGACAACCCAAATCATCCACCAGTCTGTACCAGAACCGTTCGAGCCTCTGCAGCCACCATTAACCACCATTTACAGTCAATTTCACCCAATTCTAGGTATTTAACTGTGGAAAACCAACTCCCTTGTCAAATTCCAAATCAATTCACCCTCATAACACTGATTATTAAGGAAAATTATAAAATTACTTCAATTTTAACACTTTGAGCCATAACCATTTGCAAAAGCCTCCGTTGCCCTAAAAACTCTGAATCACCCCCCACACTCAAATCCACAAGAACTGAGTATGGATGCCCCAATTGCAATGGATGTAAGGCCCATATCTACCCCTCACTTAGACCTAGACCACCTTCCTTTAGCTGATAAAGATTTTCAAATAAAAGACACCACTGCCCAAGAGTCCCTGCTCAAAGTACATTGCCAAAGTAGAGACAGATACCTTAATCATGCTGATGAGATTGGTCTTTAGGAGTCAAATTTTCCCAAATACCAGTTCCCCCAAGTCCATATTTTCCTAGAGATTGTCCACTATTGTCATGCCAATTACATCCCTAGTCAGAGAGTAGTCATGTCCCCAAAGCAAACCATACTTTTCACCATCACTGTTTAGTCCATAAATAAAATGTTGTAGCTCCAACCAGGTCAAATCTAACTCCCCTTTCAATTGGAGACCTGTTGGACCAGTACCCCAAGCTTAGCCCTGCAAAGTTGGCCCAGTTATTCCAAACCTTCATCAGGGAGGAGAAGCACATCCCTAAAGACTCCCCTCCATATGTAGCTGCTATTTTTTCCCCATGAGGCTAGAACGTTGTTGCTATGATATCCTGTGTTTTGGGGTACACCACTAGTGAATACATTGGCGAATTAATCCTTACCTTCATGTCCATCTACACTCCAAGACAACCTCCTGTTGTCATTCATGACTATGCCCAATTTATAGCTGATAGGATGCATGAGAAATTCCTTAGAATGAGTAATGAAAGAGTTTTTAATTATTCTTCAGTCCTATACCATATGTTCTTGTATTATCAACCTGATAAGTTCCCATTCACCCTTCAGAAGCTAGACACCAAGGGCCAGCCTAGGTCAGTCATTTTTTGGAGCCCATTAATCCACAAATATCAGTCTCCATACTCTTATTCTGATTTTATTGATTTATTTCTACACCCAGTCATGACTATGTCGATAGGAAGCCCTCCTCCTAGAATTAGTCCAGACATAAAGAGGGTCCTACAATTATCCAAGCAGAGCAAAGTGGGGGATTGGTACTTGTACCAGAACAACACCAAAATTAGAATCTATGGTTGCATGCTTGCACCATACAAGCTACCAAGATACCTCCCAATGAGGTTGTTTGCATTGGAATACTACAGACAAATCATCAGTTCTAATGAACTCAATTTCGTGTTTGCTAAGAAGAAAGCCCATTTTAGAATAAAAGACCAACTAGGCCCCTTCATATGCAACTCTAGGGAGGCAGGCAAAGAAGCAGACTTGATATTGCAGAGCATGAATTTCCAAGAAAGCTTCATATGGAGATATGACCCTTTGGAATTCATCACAAAGAAGAGACAAAAGGTCAAGCTAGGACCTTTCATTCACCACCCCATACTGAAATAGAAGTCTATGCAAATCAAACAGAATGGGTGGAGGGTACCCTAGCAGATCAAGACAGCACCAGGGTAGACATAGAGAATACTCTCATTGATCTAGAAAGACAACTTGGTGAGGGTTCTTTCTTGCAGGTGTCAGAGCAATCAGATCAACCACAAACAACCATGAGTACCCCTCGAGTCATGCAGACTCCTCAGAATGAGGAGAAGATACCAAAGAGGAATAGAGAGGGAGCTTCAACATCAGGGGTGGGCACCTCAAATTTGCAACAGGAATCCAGTAAGAGGCAAAGGCTAAATCTGACCTCTGAGCAAGAATACACAGAAGATTCAGCACAGGTGATAGATACAAAGGAAAACATAAGTAGACCTACCACTCCATCTGAAGGCATGCAAGAGCCTTCCACATCACAAACTCAGATGTTGGAAAGGCAGCTTAGTGTGGAAGTATCTTCCTTCAGCAAGCCTACTGACAGAGACCAAGATATCAAGGAAAGATATTAAGAAATCAAGGCAAGAAATGAGAGGCTTAAGGCCCAAACCTATGCTCAGTACTTGAGACTGACTCCCACCAATCAAACAAGTGTAATGTTAGCCTTTGACATTAAAGAGGGAAAGCTGCAAATGTCTTTTATTAAGCCTACGGCACAATAGCCCAAGACAGCAGCAGATTTCAAAAAGGTTGACTTTGAAGTGCTAGCAAGGGATATTCATCCCATAGACCAGATTGAACTGCACAAACAGGCTGGGGAGATGATATACTCCATCCTGACAGATAAAGCCATAGCTTCCCATCATCTATAGAACTCTTTGAACAACATATCTACACAGTTTCAGTTGGAAAAAGCCTCCTCACAGGCCAAGGATACAAGGATCAAGTCCTTAGAGGACTTAGTAATTGAATTGGGACATGATCCCAAGGATATAAAAGCTACAGAGCAGCTCATAAAGAAGAAAAATGAAGACACTGCTGCACTTAAGAGGCAATTGAAAATACCCCAGCTGCATCATCCTCAAACTCTAGAAGTCATAGAGAATCAAACCAGACATGAGGAGTTGATGGACTTGGTCCTGAAGCTGAATGATCAGCTTAAAGAGACTGAAAAGGACTTGGATGCTTTGATCCAATTAAAACAAGCAGATGTGGCCACTTCTTCAACAAATGTTATCCATACAATCTCCATGGCATTTCCATCTACATTTGCAACATCTTTGGCACCTATAGCTCCACTTGCCACAGCCTTGCCAGTAACAACAGAATCTACTTCAGCAGCAGGTGCACAAGGAGAGAAAGCAACAGAATTGATTAAAGCCATGGAAGAGATGTCTATCTAGGATACAGAGATGAAAATACTAAAGGAAAAGGTGGCAAGTTTGGAAACTGACTGCAAACTTTCCCAACTCAAGCAAAAAGAAGAAACACAAAAGGCCCAGAGAATGGGTGAGAGAATCAAAATCCTAGAGAAAGACTTAATGCTGGAGAAATCACTTGGACAAACCAAGGAAATGTTGTGGGCCAATATCATTGACTCTGTCAATGATATTTGGCCATCAATCCAAGTTATTTTTGAACAAACAGAGTTAGTGAAGGTAGCCACAGAAGCTATCCAAAAAGTGAAGGAGGAATTGGGGGATAAGCCTAAGGATGCCAATAGACTCATCCATTTCCTCAACAGCAAGAACAGATATGAGCTCCATGAGCTAAATATTGAAGATAGAACTAAGACTATTTTAGAAATAAGGAAGGTCCTTTCCAAAAGGAACCTCATGCTCAACTTAGAAGAAAAATGCCATAATATGCAAGTATCCATTGATAGGTTCATGACTAAATTCCAGATTTTGAGGGAGAAAGGTCTGCCCAGAACATAGTTATCAACGACAAACTCATGACACAGCTGGACTACGGTAATAGACTCAGGAAGTTGGCTAAGGAATAAGCTAGTTCTTCATCCATAAAATCCCTGCCAACAAGCAAAGTGTTGTATGACACATTTGAAAACTTTTTTTTTTTGGAACATGAGGTCAAACATTTATTCCTCACCAAGCCTAATTTTTCCAAATATACTGAGGCTGATGAGATTTACAGGAGAATGGTGAATGTCAAATTACTTGATGCAGAATGGTGGGAGAGTATGACTGATTTACTGTGATGAATTTACAGCTAAAAGTTACCACATAGTAAAATTGAAGGTAGCCAGGTAAACAGATGAAAACAGAGTAGCAAGGTCGAAGAGTAGCAGGGTCAAAGAGTATCAGGATCAAAGAGTATCGAGTGAAAGATGAAAGTAAAGAAGACTCCAACGTGAAACTCCACAACTACAAGCTAGCATAAAGGGCTACAAATCCAACCATAACATCCGGTAGTGCCAAATAAAAAGGGACAACAAGAAATAGTTCATTATTTGTCTCTATTTGTATTTCCTAAATTAAATATCAAGTTGTTTTGAGATATTTTGTAACTATTTTTTGTATAAATACTTCAGAAATCAAAGTATGTTGGGGGATTCTGAACTATTCTATAGACTTATTGTTCTTAAGCTTGTAACTCTATTGTATCAATGACTGGACCAGCTAGCTAGATCAAGGAATAAAGATCAGATATTTCACCAGATTCTTGTGTTCAAATAAGTACTTTCTCACATTCAATGTTATTTTTCTCTAAGTTTTTTCCACATTTTTCCTTGTATCTCTAAAAAATATGAATGCTATAACATGGAATGATACCTCAGAAATTGCTTAGCTACACTCTGTTTTGACCATTAAGCATATTGAATGTTTTCTTCATAAATCTAAGTTAAGGAATTCTTGATTGCTTCTTAATTTAGGTAGTTCCGTGTGATCTATAGCAAAGGATTCTTAATTGCCCTTTGTTCATGATTACCCTTTGTTCTTCATTTTAACCCCTGTCTGAGAATTCTTTAGTGCTCTCTCACCCTGGTTAAGATCATTTCAGCCATTCAACCTAAAGATTTGCACTTTACTTTGCTAGCCTGCCCTGTGAACATTCCCTTTAATGAATTGATCCAGCCCTGCTATCCATTTGTTGACTCCATAGCCCAATGGCTTAAAGACATTTCTCTATCCATCTGTTCCAAGAATTCAACCACCGAAGTTTCGAATACAAATCAAAATCCCATGAACACTAAGAACTAGCCTAAAATCCCAGCAAAACAAAGCTAAATCACATAGAGAGAGCCCTCTCTGAATCATAGGTTGACTAGAGCCTATACTTAAAAGATTGGTTTGTGGTTACCTTGGTCTCTTCCTTCTTCTGATAACTTCTAAGGAAAATTATGAGTGATAACACTTGGTATGGATGCCCTTCTTGAAATTATGAAGTGTTGTATGAACATCCTACTAGTTGTGATTCTTGCTAGGCATTGTCAAAATTTAGAAGAAAAATATCATAGAATACCTGTTAGTGTCAAGACTTCATGATCCAAGCCAAAAAATCAAGAAATGATAAAAGAAACATTAATACATTATTTGAAAATGCAACAAGTGACTAAAATGTATAGGGATAGAATAGGTAAAATATCATCTCAGAGCACAAAACCAAAACCAAGCCTTATTGATCAAAGATAATGCATAGGAAGACATAGAGAAACAACCCAAAGAATTTTGGACAAAGGAGACTAAGGAGAGAAAGAGTTCAAACACATAATTATACTTTCAAGGGCAGAATTAATGTGGTCATGATCCCCAAATTATCTTTATAACAATATTGCATGTCATTATTTATATACTCTGAATACATGTTATAATAAACATAAAAAATAGAAAATAGAAAAAAAAATGAAAAGAAAAATTAGATGTCCTTTAAAACTGCTTACCTGTTCATTCTCTTTAGAATCTGAAAATGAAGCTCCCACATATTCTAATTGTTGTAACTGTGGTAGTTGTTGAGGAATTTATTGAACAGATTGCGATTGAAGTGGAGATTGTTGAAAGGACTATGAAGAATGACCTTGGGAAAGGAGATAAAGAAGTTGAACTTGTGTTTTTCCAGGCTCCAAGCTTCATGAAATTAGTCTGATGTTGATAGTTTAGTCGTTGATGTCTCTATATAATTAAATATAATGGTCAATGGGGAATCTTGAATATTTTGTAAATTGGTTTTAGTGACATTCAAGGGTCATCTCTTTGGAAATCCTAAAGATTTTATACATTGATTTTAGTGGCATTTTGTAAATTTTGTAAGTTGATTATATATTTATGTTATAGTTTTTAATATATTATTGGGTTCATTTATGTATAGTATAGATTGTTTTGATCAATTTATATTTGGAAATTTGGATGGCATCACCCGAGATTTCAATGAACATCGTTGGAGGCAATGAAATTATCACAAAGGATTTCCTTGAACACTGCATGAGGCACTTGTCATCCCCAAATTCATGGTGACAAGCTATTTTTTGTTCAGTAGAAAAAACAGAGCTTCTTCATATTGAATAGAGAAGTTACATATTCCAAATTTGAGGATAAAGAGACCATACAAAAAACACCTCCGAGAACAAAGACATTACCGATCAAATACTAAGTGGCTACACTGCCAACAACATTCAAAAGTTCACCCTGCAGAAATCCAAAATCATGAGAAAAAAAATAGAGGAACAACATCCAGTAATCAGAACTCAAAAAAGCCCTCTTGTGAGATTGATCCATCAATCAGAAGTACGAAAAAAATTCTGCCAGGCAAAAGGGAAACCCCTCTTTTAGACAAAACACCACTTTCATATTCTGCCCCCAATAGATATGGAGAAAAGAAATGTCACAGAAAGAAGAATGAAGCACATAAATACGATCCATCCAATGGGATAACTGAGGAACTTGGAGGGCATTCTGCCCCTGCATCCACTCAATGACAACAATGAATCACTAACCACCTTCAATGAGTTAATAGCCAACAAGATGACGCTTTGGAGTAACCCCCACAATGCCACCACCTCTGCGTGACAACTTTAACCAACTCCACCATTCCAAAAGAAATGGTAATTCTTGTTAGGGAAAATTTTAATGACTACCCCACAACCACATTCCCCATCAGCAAAAGCCCCATCAAAATAACCTATTGTGGAAAAAGATCCCAAGTCCTGGAGTTGGACTTAGCATCCAGAAGGTTTGGCAAACCAAGGGTCGATTTCTGGCGAACCAAGGGTCGATCTCAAGAAAATAGCCCACAACCTTGACGCTGACAAAATGATAATCTGGAACCCAGTCCTCAAAGATGAAAGCATTGCGGGATCTCCAAATCCCCCAAAAGACATATAAGGGAAGAGCACAAAAGGGCCTATGACAGGAAGGCCAATACATTAAGCAGTCAAAAATGGAGGACCAATCCCCGACAAACCGAATATTTAACAAATTTGCCACTTGAAACCAAATGGTCTTCACAAAAGAACATTCAATAAAAATGTGGAAAGCATCTTTTGGAGCGGAGTGATAGAGACGACACCATCTCGGGCCTCGAAATCCCCTTTTCATCAGATTCTCACAAGTCAAAATCCTGTTGTGAAGGGTCATCCATGAGAAGCAGTTAATCTTTAAAGGGACATCCCATTTCCACATGGGAATGGTCCACAAATCCCATGTGCCGCAAGGTGGCAGATGTGGATGTGGTTTCTGGACTGTTATCTCTATGGAACATGAATACTGGGTTCATTGGGGGGCTGGCTGTGGAACTAATATGAAGGCGGAGGCTATGGCTTTGTGGGGACTACTATGGTTCACATCATTCCTGAGCATTCCCACTATACATATATATGGGGACTCACACACCATCATTAATCATGTCCGGGGTAACATGCATATCAAGCAACCACATCTACAAGGCTAGCTCAAACAAATCATGACCCTTTGGGGGTCCTTCAGGAATGCCTCTATACAACATATAGAAAGAGAGTTCAACCAAAATGTAGACAAGATGTCCAAGATGGGCTTACTGGATCCGCTGCATATCGAGATTCAGATTGGAGGTTCCATACTAGATGCTGGTGTTTTTCCTTTCCCCGAATAACAATTTCTTGGAGGATGCTCTACCTTTTTTTATCATGTTTTATGTTGGATATTCCAGGTCCCTCGGTGGATTGATATGTTATAATTTGTGAATCAAAATGTTTTTGGATGAATGGATCTATGTTTTTTTGTTACTTTTCCTATATTTAAAATTTTTATTGGGCACACATAAGACTATATGGTTTTAGTCTGGATCACTATGTATCTGATTTTTTATTTACAGACGGTTTATATCCATGATATATATACTGTATTTTTTATTAATACAAAAATTAGTGTTTTTTTCCTACTGAAAAAAAATCATATATATATCTATATATATATATATATATATATATATATATATATATATATGGTTTACAAAGCAATGCCATGGCCTTTAGGTGGATGAAAAAAAATCATATATATATATGGTTTAGAAAGCAATGCCATGGCCTTTGGGTGGACGTGCACGGATGGTAAATATTAGTGTAACCGGACAAAATATTTTAAATTCTGATATTGAAAAAAATATCAATATTATGGACTAAACTGATTCTGTATCACTAATGAACCTTCCATTTTGTATTCAACATCAATACCAACGATGGTGAAACAAACCATTTCTATTATGGATGGTAACAATATATACCCCAAACACAACAAATAACCATCGTAAAATATAAAGAATAAATTTCGGTGCGGTATTGTTGTGGGGAAAAATGCCTATGCAGGACGATCCTATCCACCTAAGGTGTGACAGCGCCTTAGCAACAAACGAATACAGCTATTATGATTTCTTCCTTTATGAAATGTGAAAGAGGGGAGATTGGCAGACTTACCGTTGTCTTCCGGTTGTCCCTCGATCTAGATCCTCTTCTCTTTGTGTGTCCACAGCTACTTGTCTCCTTGCTTGCTCAAGAGAACGGCTACTTGAATCCCACGAGATCACAAGAGAACAGCTACCTGTGACAAGAGAACAGCTACTTGCGACAAGAGAAGAACACAATGCAAAGGCAAATATACATATTCATAAATGATTCAGGATTAGAAGTAAATCAAATACACTAATGCAATCATACAAAATACACCAGCATATAGGAAAGAATCAAGATAGCTTTATTGATAAGTAACAGGGTTCAGGAATAGATACAACCCATAGGGCTCCAATCCAGCATCTCCTTCCCAGCAGAATGGAATTCCTTCTTTAGCTCCCTTCAAAGCATTAAGCACCCAATGTTTCCAGCCACAAACCAACAACAATTCTTTGCATTCACAAAATTCCAGCCTCTAGATCCCATGGAGGTGAGATCCATATATAGATATTTGGAGAGAGGATGAGTCAGCTTGAGATCTGACTAGTGTCCTCTCCCTCTGTCAGTTCTTGAGTCCACTTGAAGGTTCTTGCTTCCACTTGGAGATTTGGAACCTCTTACTCATCACCAGTCGAATTCCCTGGTGCAAGTGTCATTTTGGAAGCTTCCTGAGCATTGACACCTTGAGAAATGAGCCTGCCACTTGTCCAGTTACGCTCAGCGCAGGTAGCCTTTGTTGCAGTTGACATTCAACGCAGGTAGACAGTGGAGCAGTTGACATTCAGCGCAGATGCTCAGTGGAGCAGTTGACATGATCCAGAATTGGCTTTTTTTTTAGTGTTTTCAGGTGGAGAACTTCTGTGAATTGTTGTGGTTAGTTGGCCTTGTTCCTCTAGGGGTAGGAACAACATGTTTAGGGACTTTGGATCCCTTAGATTATGGACATTTCATGCTCGAGGCTGTAAGGCACAAAAATGTCTATAACAGGTATAGCTTTACACTGTTATGATTCACAAACTAACTTTTTCCCGTGAAGATTCTGACCATTTACAGGTTTCATAAATTCCTAAATATTCAGTTTAACTGATAAATCGAATCCATTTCTCTTCGCTGGGCACACCTCCAATGGTGAGCAGGTAATACCCCGAGTAGCCGCCACTGCGCATTGTGGAGCCGTCAAACCAAATAAACATGCATGAACTTTTATGTTCTCGCTCGGCCTCCTCGAAAGAGAGAAACGAAAGATGAATTTCGACCTCTATTTCATCTCCCTTGTAGAAATTGCAGTGATGTAGGGAAAGCATTTCATAAGCCCAGGCCCCATGTTCGTAAGCACCAACATGAGCGGAGAGAATGCCAATGGAAAGACGTTTCATAAGCCCAAACTATCTTACAATATTATCAGTGTAAAACCCAATATCCTTAAAAACATGGATTGACTTAAAACCTAACATTCTTGTAAAACGTAGGGCATAGAATATAGTATTATTAGGAAGGTTACAATAAAACCTAAAAATCTTGTAAAACTGACTGCATTACCATGACTGAATGCGGCCATGATAAGTTGGAGTAAAACATTTTTTAAATTTCTTCTGGTTTAATGATATGTGTCAATTAACCGAGTAAATTTACAATCACATTTTAAACTTTATAATAAATATGGTTTAAAAATATAATTGAGCATAGGTGTTAATTTTATAATTTAGTGTAAGAGAAATGTGTAATTGATATATGTCTTTAAATATATATATATATATATATATATATATATATATATATATATATATATATATATATATATATAGATATATATATTATATAATATAATAAAAAAATATAAATATATATGTTTGGTTTTTTAAATTAAAGTATTATAGTATTATAAATGATAGGATTTCTCACATATGTAATTTTTTAAGTACTATTAAACATTAATAATCTTACTTTTAGTGGCCATATTAAAGAGAAGTGGTAAAAAAAATCACTCTTAATCTCAACCATAAACGGAATATTTCAAATCAGTTCTAATAAAAAAACAAAAATAAATATATGTGTTTGCTTTGTTTAGTTAAAAGTATTAAAAAACATCAGTAATAATATTTATCTCTCACTCTCAACCATAAATACAATATATGGATGCTCGTTAGAAACAACATAATCTTATATCAACTTTATAAGGAAATAAAGTAGTTAAAATTTAAAAATAAAATAAATTAACTATATATAAATTATATAAAACAATTGATTTTTTTTTCTTTTATGGTTAAAATATGTTAAGTAGTGTCACTATTTTATGCCCAATGATCCACATAGATCCTAGAATGCTCTCCAAGTCTTCAAAACCTCTTAAAAATCATGCCAAAGATCAAAACGATCGCATGAGAAAAGCCCTTAGAATGGCGGAAAAACACTATCGGGAGGCCAAAAACATGTGAAAACAGTGAAAAACAGAGTATCGGGGGCGTGAACAGTGAATGCACAGTAGCCGTTAGATCTGGCCGATCAACGGTCCAGATCTGATCGGCAAATCGTAATCGACACAGGCAGACAACAGATATCGGCATAGACCATATAAAACTTGCGATGGTGATCGACGGAGTCAACTAGGATCGTCAATCAAGCGCGCAGATCAACGGCCCACATTGCATCGCGGGATCACTATCGGAGATTACAAGAGTGCTTACAACAGCCCGAGGTTATCGCGATGTGTGATTGTGATCAATCGCATTGCGATATCGCAATCGAGACTACACAGAGAAGTGGGCTATGCAATCCGATGAACCGGACCTGACGGTTATATAAATATTATTTCATAAGATTTGAGATCCGTAGAAAAGGCATTTTTAATGTATTTTGCGTATTTCATTTATTAAATGAAATACAAAGGATGAAGCATCGATGCGATAATCCGGACCCGAAAGGGTTCCTTAAAGCTATTGTATATTATTTCAGATCCGCCATAAGCCATTTTTATGTTGTTTTCATGATTTTTAACTTATTTTTAAAATACAAAGGAGTAAGGCCGAAGCGACTTGCGATAGCAATGAGGACGGACCCAATAGAGAAATAGACCGTATTTAAGGACTTTTGAAGTCTGAAATGAACAATGTTTTGGTGGAATTTCACAGTGTTGCAGTGTTTCTCTGTGTAAAATAGAAAACAATCATTTTTGGCATTCCAAAGGATTTCAAAGGCCCGATGACCTATTCCGTTACAGTACAGGTGGCCACCATCCCTGGAAGCATTTAGCAATGATTGCTAACACTTAGAAAGGAGTCTGAGCAGACAGAGGTTGGGGAGACAGAAAGCCGAAAAGTTGAAATGAACAGGCAGCACAGTTTGGCTTTAAAGCCATGGAAAAACAGAAGACAAAGCAGGCAGTGCCGACATAGAGCTAAGACAGAGACAGAGAGTGATTAAGAGAGTCTGTGTACTCAGAGAAGGCTTGAGAGGTTCAAGCAAACTCTTAATGTTATATCTATTGTGTATTGAGTCTCAAATCGAGCTCATACTGTTGTAAAACTCTGCTTGAAGACATAATAGAGAGCCCACCACTGAAGGCTGGACTTGGAGATGTAGCCCAGGAGTATTGGGTGAACTCTTCATTAAATTTGTTGTGTTATGTTTTGTCTATTATGTTTTTGTTTACTGCTTCATTGTCTGTGTATTTTGCAATCTTATTGATCCATTGCATAAAATAACATAGGCACATCCAAGCACATGAGTTTGTAATACCTTATTAATTGTCTTAGATCTCATTATCAGATCAAGTGGTATCAGAGCTTTAGGTTGCTAAGGTTAGACAAGCTTGTGCTGGATTGGTGAATGATAACTAGGTCAAAGCTCAAATTAGGAGAAGGAGAACTGGTTGAAGCTAACCCAGAAATAGGAAGAGTCTATCCTAGGAGGAAAATGGCAGAAGAAAATCCCTTGGAATCAGACTCTCAATTCATGGACAGTTTCATGATCATGAGAGCCATGGTAGAACATATGTATAGAGAATTTAAGAAGGGTAGAGGTGAATATTCTTTAACCTCCAAACAAGACAAAGGAACAGAGGAATCTCTTCTAGGTGGCCATTCTGAAGGCAAAGGGAAAGGAAAAGAGGCTCCTCTATCCACACCTCCTGGTAGCCCTGAAAATAAAAAGAAGAAAACATCCTTGATTAAATTAGATGTTAAATTTGATTTTTCAATATATGATGGAGAGTTAAATGCAAAAAATCTAGATAACTGGATCAGACAGATTGATGTGTATTGCAGGGTGCAGAATATTGATTCAAATAGGAGTAAAATTCAGCTGGCTAGCCTACGCCTTGGAGGAACTGCCCTGGTATGGTGGGAAGGTAGGACGCAAGCTGACTTGAAGAAGCATGGTAAAATTCTTTCTATCTGGAGTGAATTTGTTTCTGCAATTAAAAAACAGTTCTATCCACTAGCTTATATGCAACAAGCCATGATGAGTTGGCAAACTCTTCGCCAATTAAAGGGGCAAAGTGTACAAAGCTACACCCAAGAATTTAGAAAAAGATATTTGATTCTAGGCATTTCTTTAGACTCACCTGAAACTTTGTTGAAGTATATAGGTGGTCTACATAGTTATTTTAGGCATACCATTCTCATTTTTAACCCTACTAGCATAGATGAGGTATCTGTCTAGGCTACCCATCTAGAGGCTAGAGGCAAGAATGTGAACCCAGAGATTGGGGGATCATCAAAACCCACTGCAAGCAAGAACAAGGAAAAGAGGAAGCAGAAATGGAAAGAGAAGAAGGCAAACGATGTACAGAAAGGCAAACCTTCATGCACTCACTGCAAGAAGGATGGACATGATGATGAACATTGCTGGCCTTTGCATCCGGAGCTGAAACCCAAGAAGTTCGATGACAAGAAGAAGAAGACTACTGCTGCTATACAGAAAGATTTGGGGTCAGACTCAGGTGATGAAACAACAATCGCAGCCACATGTATAAAAGGTAAAAATTCTGAAGCATCTACTAGTAATTCTGCACAAACTATTGATAGTGAAGAAAATGAGAGGAAAAGGAATGAGCTTTTTCATATTAGAGTTATTTCCAAGCATCAAAATATTGATACTTTATTTGATAGTGGCTCACAAGTAAACTTCATTTTTGAAGCAATTGTAAAGAAATTGGGACTACTAACCACACCTCACAATAAGACATATCCATTAGGTTGGGTATGTGATAAAGTAAAGCTACAAGTGACTAGACAATGTAACCTTAGGTTTTCTTTTGGGTCAGCATTTGTTGATGAGGTTGAGTTAGATATAGTTCCCTTGGATATATGTGGAATTGTTTTAGGAAGTCCTTACTTGTATGATAGAAAAGCCATTTTCTATAGAGCTGAAAATAAGTATCAACTCGTTAAATATGGAATCAAATATATTGTAAGAGCTCATAAACTCAAGAATAATTATACTCTCATAAAATCAGGGCAGATGAAAAGAATTGTAAATTCATGCAAGCAATTTTTACTGATGGTTGTAAAGGAAAAGAAACCTGATAAAACCAATGTATTTGAAGGCTATGATGCTAAACAATAAGCTGATTTAGAAAAAGTTGTTTCAGAATATGATATCCTATTTCAAGAACCTAAAGGTCTGCCACCCAAAAGGGGAATTGTACATGATACTAATTTGTAGCAAGATGCTCCATTGCCTAACATTGGAATGTACCGGTTATCCGCTTTAGAGAATGCAAAGATCAAGAAGTAGGTACAAGAACTGCTCGAGAAAGGGTTCATAAGGCCAAGCACATCACCATGCAGATCTCCAATCGTGTTGGTGAGGAAGAAAGATGGTTCGTGGAGGATGTGCATTGATTACCAAGCACTGAATAAAATAACAATCAAGAATCGTTATCCCCTTCCTCGCATTGATGATCTATTAGATCAGCTGAAAGAAGCTATTTACTTTTCCAAGTTGGACCTACGTAGTGGTTACCATCAGGTCAGAGTAGCAAAGCAAGATGCATGGAAGACTGCTTTCAAAACAAAGCAAGGGCTGCATGAATGGCTAGTTATGCCTTTTGGTCTGACTAATGCTCCTGCCACTTTCATGAGAGTTATGAATGATGTACTCAGGCCTTTTATTGATGATTTTGTAATTGTATATCTAGATGACATTCTTGTTTTCAGTAAAACATGGGAAGAACATTTGAAGCATGTAAAGCAGACTCTAGATGTTTTGAAAAAAGAAAATCTCTCTGTTAAATTATCAAAGTGTGAATTTGGCAAAACATCTTTAAATTATTTGGGTCATATAGTAAGGGGTGGTGAATTGAAGATAGATCCCTGTAAAGTTGAAGTCATTGTAAACTGACCTAAACCCAAGTCTGCTACAAAAGTTAGAAGCTTCTTAGGAGCAACACAATATTGGAGAAAGTTTATTACTAACTTTTCCTTAATTGCAACTCCCTTACATGCTTTGACAGGATTGAACAAGGTGTTTCAGTGGGGAGGCAAACAACAAAAAGCCTTTGACACCTTGAAAGAAAAAATTAATACAGCACCTGTACTAGCATTACCAGATCTTCAAAGACCATTTGAGATCGAAACAGATGCCAGTGACTATGCCATGGGAGCAGTATTGATGCAACATGGTAAACCCATATGCTACCATTCTGAGACATTTAATTCTGCAGTAGTTAATTATCCCACCTATGATAAAGAATTGTATGCATTAGTACAAAGTGTAAATAAGTGGAAACATTACTTATTGGGCAAAGAAACAGTTATACATACTGATCATCACCCACTTCAGTATTTGCACTCACAAACTAAATTGTAGCAATCAAGACACTATAGGTGGATGGGTTTCCTACAACAGTTTCATCTAGTCATCATATATAAGAAAGGCATACACAATAAATTTGTAGATATGTTGTCCATGCCAATCATGAATGCATCTACTATACTTAAGCATAACTCAGTAATGCATGAAATCTATATTGAACAATATGCTCAAGATATAGATTTTAAAGATGTATATGCAACTTTGTGTCATGGAAAAAAAGTAGAAGAATTGGACTATTATGTTAAGGACCAACTCTTGTATCTTTTTGGAAAGCTATGCATTCCACAAACTGAAAGAGTTAACATAATCCGAGAAGCACACACTTCTCTAATATCAGGTCATTTTGGTGTGAGTAAAATCGTTGCACAGCTGCAAAGATTCTGCTATTGGCCAAAAATGCATGAAACAATTTCTAGATATGTTAAAGGGTGTACCATGTGTGCTACAAGCAAGCCCAACAATAGAAAACTAGGCTTGACACTCCACTTCCAGTTCCTTCTCGTCCTTGGGAAATTGTTTCCATGGACTTTGTTGGGGGATTGCCTAAATCTAGAAAAGTTCATGACTGTTTGTATGTTATTGTGGACAGGTTCAGCAAAATGTGTATTTTAATACCTTGTAACAAACAAATTACAGCTGAACAAACAACGAAGTTGTTCTTTCAGCATGTATGAGTGCATTTTGGGTTACCCACTTCCATAGTATCTGATCAAGATTCCCGATTTGTTGGCAAGTTTTGGTCAAGTCTGTGGGAATTGATGGACACCAGACTGAAGAAAAACACAGCCTTTCATCCACAAATAGATGGCCAAACAGAGGTAGTCAACAAAACAGTGATCTAGTTGCTCAGGGGTTATTGCAACAAGCATCCCAAGCTTTGGGATGAACATTTATGTTATGTGCAACATGCTTACAACCATGCTAAGCCTTCTTCTACACAGAGATCTCCTTTTGAGACTTGTTTTGGTTTCATACCAAGGTCTCCCTTGGATTTTGTCTTTGAAAAAGACATAGCAGTTGATGGACACAACGATGTGGACAAAGCAACCAGGTTCATTAAACAGATCCAAGAAATTCACCAGGCAGTGCAGGAATAGCTGGAAAAGAGCCAAGCCAAGTACAAGGCAAGGCATGACAAGCATCGGGTGGAGCATATCTTCCAAGTCGGTGATCAAGTCTGGCTGTATATTAGTAAGGACAGAATGCAAGGTGTAGGAAAAATGCTGAAGCTAATAAGGTATGGGCCTTTTAAGGTACTTGAGAAAATTGGTGAGAACGCTTTCCGCCTTGATCTGCCAGCATACATGCACATCTATTCAGTGGTAAATGCAGAAAACTTAAAACTGTTTGAACCTTCACTAATTGAAGATCCCAAAGAGCAAAGTCAATTGCCTTCCATTGATGATCCGTTACCTGAATATCTCAATGAGCTGCAGGAAGATATAGTTCTAGACAGGAAGGTGAGAACCATGTGCAGAGGGGATGTTGAGTACCTTAGGATCGGGCTCAAAGGTTCAAAACCCAGCAGTGCAAAATGGATAGAGATTGGGTAAGCAAGACAGCTATATCCTCACTTGAACGATGCTTGAAAACCAACTTTTGGTGGTCCAAAAGCCTTGTTCAATGGGAAGGCGTGATCCAAATGGATCCTAGAATGCTCTCTAAGTCTTCAAAATCTCTTAAAAATCATGTCAAAGATCAAAATGATTGCATGAGAAAATCCCTTAGAATGGCATAAAAACACTATCAGGAGGCCAAAAACACGTGAAAACAGTGAAAAACAGAGTATCGAGGGCGTGAACAGTGAATGCACAGTAGCTGTCAGATCTGGCTGATCAACGGTCTAGATCTGATTGGAAAATCGCAATCGGCACAGGCAGACAGCGGATATTGGCGCAAACCATATAAAACTTGCAATGGCGACCGACGGAGTCAACTAGGACCATCGATCAAGCGCGCAGATCAACGGCCCACGTTGCATCATGGGATCGCTATCGGAGATTACAAGAGCGCTTATAATGGCCCGGGGTTATCGTGATGTGCGACTGCGATCAATCACATCGCAATGTCACAATTGGGGCTACACAGAGGAGCGGGCTATGTGATCCAATGAACCGGACCCGACAGTTATATAAATATTATTTCATAAGATTTGAGATCCACAGAAAAGGCATTTTTAATGTATTTTTCGTATTTCGTTTATTAAATGAAATACAAAGGATGAAGCGCTGATGTGATAAGCTGGACCCGAAAGGGTTCCTTAAAGCTATTGTATATTATTTCAGATCCGCCATAAGCCATTTTTACGTTGTTTTCACGATTTTTAACGTATTTTTAAAATACAAAGGAGTAAGGCCGAAGCGACTTGCGATAGCGATGAGGACAGACCCGATAGAGGAATAGACCATATTTACGGACTTTTGAAGTTCGAAATGAACAGTGTTTTGGCGTAATTTCACAGTGTTGCAGTGTGTCTCTGTGTAAAACAAAAAAACGATCGTTTTTGGCATTCCAAAGGATTTCAAAGGCCCGATGACCTATTCCGTTACAGTACAGGTGGCCACCATCCTTGGAAGCGTTTAGCAATGATTGCTAATGCTTAGAAAGGGGTCTGAGCGGACAGAGGTCGGGGAGACAGAAAGCCGAGAAGCTGAAATGAATAGGCAGCGCAGTTTGGCTTTAAAGCCATGGAAAAACAGAAGACAGAGCAGGCAGTGCTGAGACAGAGCTAAGACAGAGACAAAGAGTGATTAAGAGAGTCTGTGTACTCAGAGAAGGCTTGAGAGGTTCAAGAAAACTCTTACTATTATATCTGTTGTGTATTGAGTCTCAAATTGAGCTCATACTATTGTAAAACTCTACTTGAAGACATAATAGAGAGGTCACCACTAAAGGCTGGACTAGGAGATGTAGCCCAGGAGTATTGGGTGAACTCCTCATTAAATTTGTTGTGTTATGTGTTGTCTATTATGTTTTTGTTTACTGCTTCATTGTCTGTGTATTTCGCAATCTTATCGATCCATTGCATAAAATAACATAGGCACATCCAAGCACATGAGTCTGTAATACCTTATTAATTGTCTTAGATCTCATTATCAGATCACCCAAGTAAATTTTGAATACCATGAATCCATTTTATACATGGTATTCAAAATTTACTTGGGCATAAAATAGTGAGACTACTTAAAATATACATTTTATTCAGGTTTTGCACTCTAAAAGACATTTGCATATCTCCGCTCTTCCCAAATCCCTAGTTAAGATGGATCTATACTTGTTATGAGCTATTGAAGACTTCACAATTATTCATATTGTTAGAGATTATGGATCTATACTTGTTATGAGCGATTGAAGACTTCCACAATTATTCAAATTGTTAGAGATTTCCGAAATAACACTATCCCTGGTTAAGATGGATCTATATTTGTTATGAGTGATTGAAGACTTTCACAACTATTCATCTTGTTAGAGATTTCTGAAATAACACTATGTAATATATGTATACTTATTTATACATGCAAGAAAATTGTTTGTGAGAATTCCATCCATTGATATACATACAACAAAAAAATATGTTAACATCTTTAATTTTACCGTTCAATATTTCTAATTAAAACAAAGATTAATTTGTAAACTCCCCATGAGAAAAATACCTATACCTATATTATTTTATTAAATATTATTATATAAAAATATAAAACTACATTTTACGTAAATCGTAAGTATAAAGTTACTCACAAATAAATTTATGTGGAAATTCTCACGATGCCACAACCCATGCATTTCCAAAATTCACTTTAAATCAACTACTATAATATAATATATATATGTTTTGAAGATTGCTTTGTTAGCCTCATTACATATAGTTTGTGCATTGGGCAGAGAGGTGTTCTACAGATCCGTATAAGATAGAAATCCGTATAAGATAGATGTATATGCATTAGATGCTATAAGATAGAGATCCGTGTAAGATAGATGTATATGCATTAGATGCAATAAATCAGTTAGTCATGTAATAAAAATAGTAAAATTTATTTTGTTATATTTTAATTGTGTTTTTATCAATAAAATTATAAACGTTTAGATAATAGAAAATCATAATACCATGGGTCAATAACAAAGTTTATAAATATTATAGGTCATTTAGGATTTTGATTATTATGTTGTGGATCTAAGCTTTTTATTATTATATTATGGATCTAAGTTTTTTAATTATTCTGTTACAATATCATGAATTATCAATACCACATTCCCAAAAACCATAACTTATTTCAAAATCAAAATATTTTATTTTAATTTAATTCTATGACATTTTTAATTAAATCTAAAAAAAAAGAAGACTATAATTACTTTTGAGATAATATTGAAATCCTCCATCCCTCCATCCTCATGACTACTACAAATATTCCCATAGAGATTAAATGGACAATCGAGGTTTTAATAAAATTAAAAATTAGAATACATTTATGTATACATATGTGAAATCTATATAATATAAAAAATTCTATAAAGAACCAGGATAGATGCATCCTAACCAAGGATCCAAGCTAAGAGAGAAAGAAAAGTGACCAGCAATGATAGAGGAAAGATAGTGCATGATTATTTTAATTTTTTTATTATTGTAGTTTCTTTGACATGATTGATCCAAAATATAGGTTTAATATTTTACAACCAATTATGTTTTTTTAATTTAGATACTTTCTTAAATACAATACAATGGGATCGTATTTAAGAGAGAGAGAGAGAAATGTGCAAGAGAGGGAAAGGAAGAGAGAGAGGAGGGGCGAGAGATGGATTTGGAGGGGAAAAGAGGAGGGAAGAAAAAATAAATTGAGAGATAGAGGTGGAGAGAGAGAGGGAGTGACAAGGGAGAGATGAAGACGAAATGAGGGAGAGAGAAAATGAGTGAAGAGAGAGAAAAGGAGATGATAGAGATAGGGAAAGAAGGGGACGAGCAAGAGAGAGAGAGAGACATAGATATGGAAGTGGGAGAGAGGGAGACAGAGAGAGAAGGATAGAGGGAGGGAGATAGTGACAAGGTTGGAGGGTGGAGAGAGAGAGTGTATGATGGGGGAGAGACAGAGGGAGGTGGGAGAGAAAGGGAGAGAGAGGAAGGAAGAGAGAGAGAGATGACTTGAGAGAGATAAGGAAAGAGAGAGAGATGGATTTGGAGGGGGTGAGAGAGGGAGGGGAGAAGAAAGAGAGAGAAAGGTGGAGAGGGAGATGGAATGCCAAGGGAGAGATGGAGAGACAGTGAGGGAGAGAGAAGAGTGGGAGGGAAGAGAGAGAATGATCCGGATTTAAACAAGAATGCAACAAATTATGGATATGACCATAAATACAAAGGTGCAACAGAAATAATACTTCATTTCATTGATGTAAAATACTGAAATATGCTTACAAACAGAAATGGAAATAAACTAGCTCAGGCGATGGTGGCTTATCTCTAAGAAGAGATGTGGCGGCTACATGTCTCTGAACTGTCTTACAGTGAGGCTCGAAGGCCTATTTATTGTTGAGAAATAATGGAAAACCATAAACATCCAAAAACCTAACCCTAGGAGATGAAGCGCCAAACAATGGGCCCCGTTTTGGGTAAACTGGTACATCAACTTCCCGGGGTCGTAACTTTGGCATACGATCTCCGTTTGACGTGCACAATACCTCGTTAGAAAGGTTTATCTGAAGAATACAACTTTTGAGCAAAAACATTGGTCCATGAACCCATATTGCTCCGAGCTTTCCCAAAAAACGTTGTTCAGGGCCTCCAAACGAATCCGGAAGTTCAAGATCCGAAAAACTACCAAAAATAGTAATTTGTGCTACAAATAAGGAAAATGAAAAACTAAAAGAAACGATGGTGGAGGTCCAAGTGGAATAGGTGAGTGGCCACCAATATCCACCTGGATCATTCCTCCCCCCTTAGGAAGCAATGGTCCCCATCATGGTAAATTTTAGGGGCGAATTATAGCCCAAAGGCGAAATTTCAGGGTTTTTACATTTTAGGAGGGCAATTTTTTTATTAAAAACCCTTTTCATATAATTAGCCCCAATTTTATTTAAAAAATAATTAATTTTTCTTTTTTAGCCCAAAATAAAAAATGGGCGAATAAACTAACTAAACCTTCATTTCGGCGGATTCACTGGTTTTGGGAAATCGTATTCCCTTAAAATTGTCGAATTTTGATATTTGCCCCTAGTTTGGGAGATTAAAATGATTTAATACCTTACATTGGGTGCAATTTTTTTTAATACCATGAGCCAATACCACATGCCCAAAAACCATCTCTCATTTCACAATCAAAATATTTATAAATATTTTATTTGAATTTAATTTTATAACATTTTTTAATTAACTCTAAAAGCAAAAATATTATAATTACTTTTAAGATATATCTAAATCCCTTATCACATTCAAATATATGAGATATAAATAATAGTTATAAATTAATATCCATTTTACCATATAAGTTAGTCTAATAATTTTGTAACCATATTTAAACTTTATCAATAAGCACATAAAAATTTAATACTTATAATATAACAATTTTTTTTAACCATGGATATTCACCCCCACTTTACCATGGGCATTATTAAGTTGTGAACATGCTTTGTTACAATACCATGGGCCAATACCATGAATTATCAATACCACATGCCCAAAAACCATCTCTCATTTTACAATCAAAATATTTTATAGTTTTTTTTTTTTTTTTTTTTTTTTTTATAATTTAATGTTATTACATTTTTGGTATGGAAAAGATATTGTAATGTCATGTTATGTTATCTAAACACTATGACTCAATCAAATTAAAAAAAATTGATTAATTAATTAATTAAAAATTAAAATATTTTGACTCAATGAAATTACATAAAAATAGAAATTACATTAAAAAAATAAAATTAATAATTATAATAATTAATAATTAAACAAACCTAGATCCATTTTAACTTTGGATCTATCTAGAGATTTGATAATTAATAACCCTATGTTAAAATGAAAAGTCTTCGTTATTATTTTATGTAAAAATTTTAGGTTATTTTTTTTTAATCAGTTTTTGTTAAGGTAAATTTGAAATAAAAATAAAAATTACTCTATGTAAAAATGAAAATTCTACATTATTATTTTTTTATTATATCAAGAGATATTGTTTTGTCCATCATTGGTTTTTGAGCTCAAGGTTTATAAGAACCCATGGTATTCATGTGGAATATAGTCTATTTAAAGGGGGGAATTATACCATCCTAAATCCATCTTCTCATTCTCCAGCTTTTTCTCTCTCTCCCTCAGTTTTGATTCACATTTCGCATTAGCCTTAACTATCGATCTCTCAAGATTTGTCGATCTCTCAAGCTTAGAGAGGGATGGATCTTGGCTCGTGTATATCTAAAGAGAGGTATGCTATGAATTCTTAAAGTAGTATACTTGGATTTGCAAAATGTAAGATTTTTTTTACATAGGGATATCTTAAAGTAGTATACTTGGATTTGCAAAATGTAATATTTTTTTTACATAGGGATATCATTTACTTTTGATTATGGTCTTGCCTATTAAGTGCCCATATTCTGGTTTTGGTGAGTTTTGACTATGGTTTTGATCAACGTCTATGACCCTTTCCTATTAAGTGTCTATATTCTAGTTTTGATCAGGTGAAGCGTCTATGACCCTTGTCTATTAAGTGCCCATATTCTAGCTATCATTTGGGAGGTTTTTTTTATTGCATCCAAGGATGTTGTCTTGTTCTGTGAAGTTACCAGTGGTTTTTGAGCTCCAGGTTTATGAGAACCCATGATATTCATGTGGAATATAGTCTTTTTAAAGGGGGAATTAAACTAGCCTAGATCCATCTTCTCCCTCTTCCTCTTCCTATGCATCGAAACCATCAGTTTTGATTCTCATTTCCCACTCGCTAGGTTTTGATTCTCATAAACTAGCCTAGATCCATCTTCTCCCTCTTCCTCTGGGTATCCCTCGAAACCCTCGGTTTTGATTCTCATTTCCCACTCACTAGGTTTTGATTCTCATTTCCCATTCACCTTAACTAAGGATGGATCTAGGTTGGTGTGTATCAAAAGAGAGGTATATTGTGAATTCTTAAAGTAGTATACTCTTATTTGCAAAATGTAAGGTTTTTTTACATAGGCATATAGTTTATTGGATTTGAAAAATGTAAGGTTTTTTTATATAGGGATATGGTTTACTTTTGATTATGGTTTTGATCAGGTGAAGCATCTATGACCCTTGCCTATTAAGTGCCCATATTCTACATATCACTTGGGAGGTTTGCATAGGTTGATCATGATTGTGAAACCCTATTCCAAAACAAAGACATCTATCCACTTAATTAATCTTTTTTTTTCATTTTAAATTAAAATAAAAATCAATAATATGAAAAATATCAATTATGGGGCTGAAAAAAAGCTAGAAGCACTAGTAGTTGTTGGGAGATTTCAGGTTTTCTAATATCATGAGAAAAATGTTTTTTTTGTTGCTTTATATTTTATAGTTTGTGTACAGTAAAATATGGTATATTAACAACTTAATCACTTTCTATCTTAATGGTTAATTTTTTTAAATTCATTTAAATTATAATTAATTAACTTGATATAAAAATTATTGATGAGACAATATTATATAAAGGGAAAGTGATTTGATAATTATAATTACAAGTTGTCCAAATTTGTGAGTGAATGATTATCTTCACTTTCAATTTCTGAATTGAGATATAATTAAATTTGTAATGGTTTATTTATATAATCATCACTCAAACATGATATTTTTCCACAAGGAGGTCACTCACAAAACATAATAAAAAAATATATGTTATTTAATTCCAAAACTAAAGAGGTCATTTCAAATTACAAGGGTTTGTCTAATTATATATATATATATATATATATGAAAATTAACCATCATGCAATATAATATTATGTTGACTTCGTTAAATTAAAACATAAATTATTATTTTAATATGATAACTATAATTATTATTTTATATGTGTCCTTAGAGGTATCCTAAAGTGTTGTTAGCTTCTAGCTAGTTCATTTTTTATCATGTTAAGGGAACAATCATAGTACCTAAGGTGACCATGTATATTCATTTTAAAATTTAAATATTTTGTAATAATTTTTGTCAATATAGACAATTTTAAAACTGAAATTCACTAAGCAAAATCATAACAACACTTATCTACTAATCTCTCTCAAAACTACATCTCTCCCTAGACTTTTGTAATTAATATACATTTAAAAAATAAATATTCAAAACTGAAAACTAAATCTCTCTTTAGTTTCAAATGTTATATAAAATATTTTTTAATTAGTACATATTTAAAAACTAAATATTCAAAACTTATTTTTATTCACACCGAGCCAAGTTTTCCAATTATGGTCTAAAATCCAAAACCCTAGTAGAAAAAAAGATTCATTGCCACAAGATAGGCTTCTTTGTGCTCAGATTGCTGGGAGGATGATACTAAGATGTAAAAACTTGCAATTCCAAAAATATTGTAAGATAAAGAATAAATAAGTTAATTACATAATTATTTTTTTGAGTTGAATTGCAAGCCACAACCCTCGAAATTTAACAAAACATTACTTAAATCATCATCAGGCTATTTACCTGCTCGCAAATAGTAAAATATCATCTTCCTTCTTAGCTCTTTTGAATATATGTAGGGCTTTACATTTTAAGGACGTAGCTTTGAAATGTTGAGCATTTCCAAGGCAAAAACCTCTTCTTTGACTGATGCGAGGGGTTCTCACTTATTTTCGGCTAGGGCTTTGCGTTTTGGGGTTTCATCTTGATACATAAAATTCCAAGAGAGACGCGGGCTTATTATCATTGTTTTGCTTGGCTGCAAGAGTTTTAAGGCTGATTTCTATTGCAAACATTTATGCGCTATAACCTTTTGTGCTAATTTTCACCATGTAAATTTTATTAATATGTTCTTTTAGTACGTAATGTTGGATTTTTTTATGCTTTTTAGTACTAAATTTTTTTTGGTTTGGGAATATTGTCGATACAGTTGGGGCATACTTAAGGATGGACATGGCTATACCTGTACAATTTGTTACAACAAAAAAATGGGAGAATTCTATCTCCAATACTCATATTTGTTCATCTCCATCTAAAGATAGGTAGGATGAGTAAAAAACATTTCACAAAATCCATGCTCTAACATAGCTACTTGGCAACTATTTTACAAACTAATTATATAACAAGATACATAGATAGATCATTCCTAATTTTTCAATAGGCCTCAAAGGAAGTACCCAAACTCAACGAGAAAGGATTGTAATCCCAATGCTTTGTTCCATTTAAATTCTTGTTCTCACATTTCTTTCCCAGATTTCCTCCCTCTCATGACTGACATAGAGCTTAATGTTTTTTTAGCTACACTTGCATAAGTGAGAGTTCTAATGTCTACCTTTGTTACCCCTAGGCTGAGGGAACATCTTCCCTCACTATCTCTAATAACTGTTCCTCCCATGGATTATTAATTTGTTGTTTCACCATTTTTCCCTTGTATTTCTTCTCAATTTTTCCATTTTCACCTTTTTTATTTTTTGCACTTATCTTCTTCATGTCAATTTTCTAAGGACTTATTGTGGCTCATTTCCCACTCCTCACTCATATATTTATATTCCAATACATGAGAAATATATTTATATTCCATATGAGTAATATACATATTTCAGTCCTCGAGGGATTGCTTAAAAAGCAAGGCTCATAGTCATTACAAGAAATACTCATTATGAGTCCAACACATTGTCACATGTAGGATTTCTCCCTACCACCTGCGCTAAACCTAATTGACTTTCCATGAGAAATATCTTTATATTCCATATAAGGAATATACTTGTTTT
The DNA here is from genome assembly GCA_031772625.1 of Pinus tabuliformis. NCBI lineage: Eukaryota > Viridiplantae > Streptophyta > Pinopsida > Pinales > Pinaceae > Pinus > Pinus tabuliformis. The sequence continues at coordinate 234,778,892 of CM062813.1, forward strand.
GGTTCTTGATGGATTGATTAGCAAGGCTTCAAGCCATTACAAGAAATACTCATTATGAACTTTGTTAGCCCTTTACAAAGCCTTTATTATTCAGTGAAATATTCACCAAGATCTTACAAGATTTTATAATCCAATGAAAGATTCGCCATGATTTTACAAGATAATATAATTTGGTGAGAGATTCGCCAAAAAAATTATATATACATATTATATTATTGATAAAATCGCCTTCCATTTTTCCTATGTATCATGGGGATTCGCCCATTTATTATATATATAAATTTAGGGGGGTTCTTAAAATTTTCCCTGGTCCCCATTGCATTGAGTTCCTCCATGAGATGAGGAAACTTCTGCTGAACTTCATCCCTGGTGAGCCACTTACCCTAGTGAAGGGGTTGGCCTGCTTTGACAACTCTATATAGTTGGATCCTTTCATGTTGAGTGTTCTTTCTCTGTGTGTCCATGATCTGATCAGTTGTGGCATGTTCCATGCAATCTGGATTTAAATCTGTAGGTGTGAGTTGTTCTGCAATGTCTGATGTGTTTAGCAATGGTGGGAAGTATGGTCGAAGGCGGTCCACATTGAACACTGGGTGCAGTCCAAGGAATGGGGGAATGCTGAGCTCAAATGAATTGTCTCCCACAGCCTTGGCAATGGTGTAAGAACCATATCGGAGTGCTCTGAGTTTTCGATAGGCTCTGGTAAGGCGTTCTTTTTGCAAATGCAACCAGACTTTGTTGCCCACCTAAAACTTGTGTGGCACCCGATGTTGATCATGTCGCTGCTTGTAATTAGCATTTGATTTCTCCAAAATACCGTGTATCAGCTAGTGGATATGTTGGATGTGCTCAATGAAGTTGTTTGCCTTATCAGTTTCGGACTGGACATGAGCTGAATCTGCCTGAGTAGCTACAAATGGCATGGCCACATTAATGGGGCATAGTGGCTGGAATCCCAAGCCCACCTGAAAGGGGCTGTGGCCAGTCGAGCTGCGGAGATCCTGGTTATAGCTGTTTTGGACACAGGGGAGGCTCTCATCCCATGTGCGTGGATGCTTTGATTTGTACATGCACAGAATGTGTATGATCATCCTGTTGATGACCTTTATCTGGCCATCAGTTTGGGGATGGAAAGCTGTGGACTTAGTAAGCTTGATTTCCAGCATTGACCATAGACTGGACCAAAATGCCCTGAGGAACCTGCTATCCCAATCTGAGATGATAGATTGTGGGATCCAAAAGTGTACCCACACTCATTCAAAGAAGAGTTTAGCAGTGGCTTCTGCTGTGATATTCTTCTTGCAGGTCGCCATAATGGCCATCTTCAAGAAACTGTCGATGACCACAAAATCACAGTCGTTGCTAGTAGAAGGAAGGCTCGACATGTAATCCATGGATATGGATTTCTAAGGTCGATTAGGGGTAGGCAGTGGAGTATATAGGCCTTGCTTCTTGATGGTTGATTTGGAAATGGCGTAGGTCGTGCTGGATCTGATGTACTTCCCGACATCCTGTCGAAGATTCAGCCAATAGAAATACTTCTGTAGTATTGCCACCATTTTCTCAACCCCGAAATGCCCAACAACCCGACTATAGTGCGCTTCCCAAATCATCTTGGCACACTCGCTTCAAGGAACATAAAGGTGACCCAGGTGGCATAACAAGGCATCCTGGAGGTGAAAAATCTGGAACATGTTGACCCTCCAAGAGCGTCTGGTATGTGTGGCAAAATTGTGGGTTTCTTTTGTAGAGAAGTGGCCAATTAGAAGTCTCGTGCCCATAAGAGTTGATCACGGTGGTTAACGCCATGATCGGTGGTCGACAGAGGTAATCTACAACATTATTGGTGTTGCCCTTCTTATAATTGATATTCAAATGGAACTGTTGCAGGTATGTAGACCACTTCTGATGGCGATCATTCTGCAACTTCCCTTGTGTCTGTATGAACTGCAGGGGCTGGTGGTCTGTGTGGATGACTGTTTCCATCCCCAAAATGTAATGCTTCCATTGTCGGCAGGCCTGCACAATGGAATACATCTCTTTGTCATAAGTGGGATACTTTCGAACTGTGTCTGAAAGTGTCTCACTATGATATGCCATTGGATGCCTGTGTTGAGTAAGGACTTCCCCAATAGCATAGTCAAAGGCATCTCTCTCAACCTCAAATGGTTGTTGTAAGTTTGGTAATGCAAGCACTGGTGCCGAGAAGAGGCGATGTTTCAACTCTATGAATGTCTTCTATTGAGATTCAGACCAAAAGAATTTTTCTTTTGCTCTTCCCTTGGTGACTTGACTCAAGGGCCAAGTGATATGAGAGAATCCCAACACAAACCTGTAGTAGAAATTGGCAAGTACCATAAATATGTGGAGCTCTGTCAGAGTGGTTGGAGCTGGCCAATCCCAAATGACGTGAATCTTGGCTGGATCCACACGCACCCCCCGTTCATTAATAATGTATCCTGGATACTGAACTTGGGTCATGCCAAAAGTGAATTTCTCCAAATTGGCACATATCTTGTGTTTCCGCAGTGTTTGGAGAACCTGTCAGATGTGATGGAGGTGTTATTCCCAACTCTGGTTGAAGATCAGGATGTCATCCAAGTATACCACTACAAATGAGTTGGTGAATGGCCGCAAGATGTCATCCATCAGCCTCATGAAGGTTGCAGGAGTATTTGTCAACCTGAAAGGCATAACCAACCATTCGAAAAGGCCCTCCTTGGCTTTGAACGTAGTCTTCCACACATCAGAGGATTCTATTGGTACCTAGTGATATCCTGACTTCAAGTCGATCTTGCTGAAATATTTTGTCCCCTTCAGTTGGTCCAAAAGGTCACCAATTCGTGGGATCGGGTACATATTCCAGACAGTGATCTTGTTCAGCACTCGATAGTCAATACAGAGTCTCCAAGTCCCATCCTTCTTTTGTTCCAACAAGATTGGCCTCCCATAGGGCGATGAACTTGGTCGGATGTGACCTTTCTGCAGTAATTCCTGAATCTATCTCTTGATTTCGTCGTTCTCCATAACGGAGCGCCAGTAGATTGGTCCATTGGGTAGTGGTGTACCTGGGGTCAGATTGATGGAATGCTTGACCTAGCAGTGCAGAGGCATCCCTACGGGGGAGGTGAAGATGTCCTCGTACTCCTCCACGACCTTGTTCATCTTTTGTTGTCATGCAGAGGGGCCATGTTTGGAGGTCGTGGCCATCGTCTTCTTCTTTCCTTGAGGGTGTATCATCAGGAAAACAAATTTCTCAGTTTTGGAAATGAGCTTACTGCATTTTTTTGCAGTAACCAAAGAGATGGCGGTAGGCAGTGCTACCTCCAGTATCCTGTACAACTTATTTCCCAAAGTAACAATAACAGCACGAGGCCTTGACTCATACACAACATGTAGCTTCCACAAGTATGGTTGGCCTAATAATACATCACAGACATCAAGGGGAGCAACATCACACAATACCTCATCCATGAAGGGTTTGATGTTGTATGGAAGGCGACACTGTTGGCTCACAGGAAGATCCCATCCTTAGTGAAGCCACCCGATGGTGTACATTTGTGGATGTGTTTTGGTCGGTAAGCCTAGCCACTTCATGACCTCTACCGAAATGAGGTTCTTTTGGCTCCCGCTGTCGAGAATGAACTGTAGCAGGGAACCCTTTACCCACATTTGGGAGTGGAAGAGGTGTTCCTCCTCCTCTGGATCTTCGGGTTCCTCTTTCTATATCTTTGTGGTGGCAATAGTGGTGTTGGGTTCTGCATCGATAATCTGCTTCCCTTTGTCATTCCCCTTATTAGGTTCTGATTCAGAGTCAGAACATGCATATGATTCCGAGGACTTTATCTCGGCCACCGGTGACTACTTGGCCCGACACTCACTTGTGTTGTGAGTGGAGCTCTTATGGAACTCACACCACTTTCCCGTGTCCTTCTTCGGCTTTGTGGTGTTGTTATTTGCTTACAGCTTTGGCGGATTGTCCTGGGCCACCCCGCCTTGGCTTTGTCCTTTTTTTAGCGGTTTGGAGGCACCTTTCTCTTGCTTTGGATTCACAGATCCAAAGTCTCACTTCTTCTGTTTAAACTTTTGCTTGATCTTAACAGCATATTGGTATGTTGTGTCGAGCGAGGAGATGTCTAGGAACTCCATCTTGTCCTGGATGTACCTGTGTAGGCAGTCGCAGTATTTGAGTACCAAATGTAGCTCAAAATCCTTGATACCCAACTTTGTGCAAAGGGTATGAAAAATATTGGTAAACTCTGGCACGTCTTGGTCCCTTCCCTGCCGCAGTGTGTTCCACTTTATGTATTTATCCTCATAGCTTCTGACACAGTAGTATTGCTCCTTGATGGCATTCTGGAATGAATTCCAAGGGTGCACCTAAAAACAGTGAGGTTGTACTTTTATCCTTCTACTCGCAATAGGTTTCCTACCTATCCTTGATGTGGGGGCTGACTTTGAGAAGAGCAAAAGTAATCTTTTCCCAGCCAGAAAATCATGAACAGAAAAATACCCTTCTAGTAGATTTAACCATTTATCTACAACATCTGCATCTATATAACCCTAAAATATGTAAATCTCAAAGTTAACTTGTACCTTAAAGGGTGTGGCACTTCCAGAGTAGCTGCTCGAAGTAGATGTGTTGCCCCTGGGTAGCCACTGAAGGATCTGGGCAAAGTTGTCCATCATCGCGTTCCTTTGTCGCTTGAGGGCCTCTTCGAGCAATATTTTGATAGGATCTCCTGCCCCCTCATCTTTATTTTCATCCGCCATGGGAGGCCGTCAGGATTTGCGAGGCTGGTCTTGCAAAGGTTCGACCAGTTCAATCCCTAACTCCTTATATCCCGACCTCGTTGGGGACATGCAAAGAAAAACAGAGAAAGAGCAGACCCCTCTGATACCACTAATCTAGATTTAAATAGGAACGTAACAAATTATAGATATGACCATAAATACAGAGGTGCAATAGAAATAATACTTCCTTTCATTGATGTAAAATACTGAAATATGCTTACAAACAGAAATGGAAATAAACTAGCTCAGGCGATGGTGGCTTATCTCTAAGAAGAGATGTGGCGGCTACATGCCTGTGAACCGTCTTAAAATGAGGCTCGAAGACCTATTTATTGTTGAGAAACAATGGAAAATTCTAAAAAACTAACCCTAGCAGATGAAGCGCCAAATAATGGGCCCCGTTTTGGGTAAATTGGTACATCAACTTCCCGGGGTCATAACTTTGGCATACGATCTTCATTTGATGTGCACAATACCTAGTTAGAATTATCTATCCGAGGACTACAACTTATGAGTAAGAAAAATCGGTCCATGGACCTATGTTTCTCCCATTTTTCTCAAAAAAACGTCGTTTAGGGCCTCAAAACGACTCCGGGAGTTCAGGACCCAAAAAACTACCAAAAATAGTAAATTGTGCTACAAAAAAAGAAACTAAAAATTGAAAGAAACAATGGTGGAGGTCCAAGTGGAATAGGCAGGTGGCCACCAGTATCCACCTGGATTAGAGAAATGGAGAGGGAGAGGGAGAGAAGGGGAAAAGAGAGAGAGGGGGAAGAGAGAGGGAGAGGAAGGGGGAGGGGATATATATATATATATATATATATATATATATATATATATATATATATATATATCTGTGTGTGTGTGTGTGTGTGTGTATGTGTGTGTGTGTGTGTGTGTTTGGAGAGAGAGTGTGTATGTTTTGGGGGTGAGAAGGAGATACAAGGGGAGATAGAGATATAGATGGAGGGGAGAGAGAGGGAGGAAGGAAGAGAGATAGATATGGAGGGGGAGAGAGAGGGAGAGAGAGAGGCAAAGGGAGATAGAGATATAGATGGAGGGGGTGAGAGGGAAAAAGAGAGAGACAGTGAGAGGGAGAGAGAGAGAGAGAGAGCATGACATGTGTTTAGTGGGTGAGTTAGAGAGACAAATAAGGACAGATAGAGGGAGGTATTGATATAGATGTCAAGGGGAGAGAGGGAAGAAGAGAGAGATAGAGAGGAGGGAGAGGTGGAGAGAGAGAGATGGACGAGAGAGGGATGGAGAGAGAGAGAAGGATAGAGGGATGGAGATAGAGACAAAGATGGAAGGTGGAGGGAGAGGGAAGAATAAAGAGAAACACAGAGACAAATAAAAATGTAGAAGTTAGATCTAGAAATTCATGCATATTTTGGTTTTTCACTAAAATAGATGTATTGATTAGTGTAGTTGTTGATTTCTAATCCTATTTGATTGTTTGCACTAGATGCATTAAATTCAATGTAAATGGCAATTTCTAATCCTATTTGATAGCTTAAACTAGATGCATTGATTTCAGTGTAGATGTTGATTTCTACTCTTATTTGATTGTATGCATTGGGTGCATTGGTTTTAGTGTAGATATTGATTTCTAATCCTATTTTATTGTTTACACTAGATGCATTTATTTCAATGTAGATGTTGATTTCTGGTTTGATGCAACTAGATGTGTGATGTACATTAATTTCAAAGTAATTAGATTAATAATGTGCATTGATTTCAATGTAAGCACATAAAAATTATTGATGACATGCATTGACTTCTATGTTACAGTAATTCAACCATAAATACAATACTTGAATTTTCATCCTAAATAAAATGTTCACTTACCCAAAATGCTTGCTTCCTGAAACTGTAAACTATTTGTAATTGGCTTCTTTCTTATTATTCCCATTTTCCATCATTCAACATTGTTAATCACTTTGCATTCAAATGAGGTAATAGAAAACAACTACCATTGAAAATTATTTAGGGTTTAACACTCCATAAGTCACAATGATTGACTTTGGAGAAAACTACTATTAATATTGGAGAGTAAGAGAGACAAGGTATGATGTTTACTACAGTAGCTCGAGTTAAATATTTGAATGGTCTATGATTTCAACTACCCTTTTCATATGATCGATATGAAAATATGACAAAACTAATAGGTGTGACAATAAAAACAATAGAAGAAAATAGTTTGAGATTGATCACAATTAAGATTGTTTGTAACTGACTACATTCTTATTATTCACATTTTCTATCATTCAACATTGTTACATTGTTAATTTGCATTCAAAAAAATTATTTCATCATTTTTCATCATTCAAGTTCCTAATAATCTCTCTCATCTCAACAAACTAAGGTAACTAACAAAATTTAAAATTAATTTCACCAAATTAATCTTAGACACATTTAGCATATTTAAAATTATCAGAATAATTAGATGTTCAACAAATTTTGTATCACCGTGCATGTTTGAAACCAGCCTATATCCATCTTAACCTTGGATCTATCAAGTGCCGAGAGGGATCAAATCTCTCGAAGTGCAAAATTTTCCTCAAGTTTTGCACTCAAAAACGAGGTTTGCACCTTGAAAGATTTGATCTCTCTTGACACTTAATAAATCTTGAATTAAGATAAATCTAAACTAGTTTCGAATAAACAACATGCTTTTAACCAATCACATTCTCATTAAAAGTTCTTTTAAATTATGTTTCATAGAAACACTAAGAAATAACTATTTAAAAAAATATTTAAAATATAAAATTTTAATTTAGATAATTATAAATTAATTTTACAAAATTATTTAAAATATAGGTTTTTAATTTAGATAATTATAGATTAATTTTACAGATAAGTATAAAATTATATAACATGAAATTATTTAAGTTATTAATTTTTAATTTAAATGATTATAATTTAATTTTATAATTAAATACAACTTTATACCTTTTACAATCAATAATTTACTATAAGTCAAAATTATGTAACTATACCCCCGATCGGGGTGACGGAGTGGGTGAACAAAAGTAATGGCTATGTCAGAAGCCAGGAGATGCGAGGACTGCTTACCGCAGCTTGCATGATTATAGCGCAGAACGTGGAGAGGTACTGCATACCAAGAGGGATGTCAGATGGGAGAAGTGGCGTGAGGAATGTTGGGAAGAGGAGAGGTGGTAAGGATGACGACGTAAGGAGGATGGGATGGCAGGCAGGTGCGACAGAGTATGAAAGCGGGGGTAAGGAAAGAAGGATGGATAGATTGCAAGGGAGAAGGCGGAGGAGAGCGACGGGCAAGCCAGACACGCATCCAGCAAGCAGGAAGAGTAACCTCGGGTATGTTTACTGTCTTTTCTCTGTAATTTGCAAAGGAAAATTCAGTATGATGGGAGGGGAAAGGAACTGGGGTCAGGGAGGGAAGGAGAGACCTCGTGTAGAGGTTATGCTAGGCAAAAAGAGAAGTAATAGCGAGAGGGAGTTGCCTGATAGCTGTGCTTCAAAGCTAGAAAGGATGGAGGGCTTAGAAGATAATAGGGAGGGGTGCACTGGGCTCAGGGCTAAGGTAAGAAAGGCTAGAAAGGATGGTATCAGGGTGGCAGGGAGGTTTGAGAGTCCTGAAAATTTCTTCAGGCAGAAATTATGGGTAGGTAAGGTAAGTTCGGGTAGCAGAGAGGAGCGAGCTCGTGAGGCAAAGCTGGGCAAAGCTAGGCATGAAGCTAAGAACGAATGGGGTGACCTGCAAAGGGGGTAATGTTGTGAAGAGAGGGAGTGGTGTCAGTCAGCAAGGCAGGAAGGGAGAGGAGAAGCTTAGGGGGAAGCTCCCCGTGTTCACTAGCCGGGGCTGCTTAGAGAGGGGGTCAGCCCGAGGGAACCCAAGGAGGGAGAACGTGAAAAAGGAGGAGAGACAATAACCAGAGGTCTGAAAGAGAAGCTAGGAGTAGGGGAGTATAGACATAGGGAAGCTAGCATAGGCAGACAGACACCCTATGAAACAATTGGAATTTGGATGGGTAGTGGCCGTTTTATCCTGACTCTGAACTATGTCCATTGTGAACAAGTAGTAAAGACTAGAGACATGGCGTGGGCAGCCAGAGGACGAGGTTGCAGAGGGTGGGGAAATAACAGACCTCGATTGCAGGATGTGGGAACCTCAGGAAACAGGATGGGAAGACGACCCATGGATGAGACCGTGAAGGAAGCAACCAGGGCTTACAAGAAAGGCACTGATGAAGGGATAAGGAAAATTATTGAGGAAATGGAGGAAAGGATTATGGAAGAGGACTTGGAAGAAGAAATGGAGGAATGGAGAGACCTCATTCCCGATCCTGGAAATACTAGAGGAAGACTTTCTCAATTTAAACAGACATTACATTTGTACTGGCTCATGAAGAGGCTGGTTGGAAAAGCGATGGAACAAGTGTCCATGGGGATGGCTTTGATAATCAGAGACATGCCAGATTATAAACGAGACCTGCAAACCATACAGTTCCAGCTATGCAAGCAGGATATAAGATTAGATAGAATACAGAGACACATTCCATGCATCGTTGAAATGACCCCAACGAATGGAGATTCAGCTGAAGACCCAGCGAACGTCGAGTCAGAACAGGAAGAACCCAAGGAATAGACTGAGCTCATGGATCTCAGGTTACTGTTTTTTTAGTGGCTAGTTTTCTTTTATATGCATGCTTATGGGACCTAAGATTAAAGATTGGTTTTTAAATAGTTCTGTATATCTTGCGTGGGTAGATAGACTGATAACTTTCCAATTTTGGATGGCTTATAATATGCATAGGTGGCCAACAGACTTGGTTTCCCATTGGGCAAGTTGAGGCCACCTATTGACAATATGTGGATTCAGTTTTCTTTTATATAAATAGAAAAGGAGGACCTACCTAAGCTTACAAAAAGAAAATTGGATAACTATACATAAATAATATATGATTATAAATTAAATCTTTTTATAATTATATTAAAACATTTGTAAGATACAAATATAAGTAGTTTATTACTAATTGTATTGGTCTCAAAATGTTTTATTTAGTATCCATTTTAAAGCCAAATCCATATAGTTTCGAGATATATTAAAATGTCCCATCGTATTAATAGAACAATCAAGGAAAAGAAATAAAAAATGTTTAGAATAAGATATATATATATATATATATATGAAATTTGAAAGGATAAAAGTTTTTGATGTTTATTTTTAAAACAAAATATAAAATTAAATAATCCATATTATAATTTATTGTAATAATAATTATAAAAAAATAATAATATTAAAATAAACAACTTATAATAAATAATATGATTTTGTTTCTTTTCATTCATTTACTTTTTGTTGTATTTATGTATATAATATGAGTGGGCTTAATGGTTAAGAGTATGTGTTTCTTCTTAGGAGGTCATAGGTTCAAACACCAGAGGGGGTTAGAGTATGTATGCCTTTGTGGATTTTAGTAGTCAAATTGTTGTCCAGAGGTGGGTCCCTGTCTGGTTTATCGTGACCTTAAAATTGGATAATAATAATAATAATCTAGATAAGAACTTTAAATGAGTTTAAATACTTACTTTTAATACAAAATATAAAATTGGATAACCCATTTGCACTTATCTCAATAAAAATTAAAATACAAAGGACTTTATATAATGTTTTACTTTATTTTCTTCAGATATAATTAGGGAAATTTTACAAATGGGTTATTTTCTGGACATTTTTTTTAAATGTTCACCAATTTAGTTAAAAAATCTCTTATTTTTTACATATATATATGATTAAATGGATAATATTAGCCAAAATTTTACCAATTTTAATAGTAAATTACATGTTTATTGGATATTTGCCTACATTCTATACATATGAATTTTCAAACCGGAATAGTCACCTACATTACTATATATAGGAAAAATATTTAAATCCTTAAAAAATACCATGCACATAACATAATATACTTGATAGTGGTAGTAATGAAAAAAAAAAAAAAAAATTGCACAATTGATAATTCTCATTCAAACCCCAAGCTAATATTAAGTTTATATGTATCCACTTAAACATAATCTTACTCATGTGGTTTAAAGATCAATGCACGCACTTCAAAAGTAAGTTCTCCCTCCAACACAACAATGCATCCAAATTCAAGTACTTTATCATTCATAACCAACAACAAGGTTATCCATTAACACCATTTATAAGAATAAAATACTACCACCATACAAATAAATGCTCAACTGTAAAATTAGAACCCAACATATTAACTATATTGTTCTCACTTTTCACAATATCCCAAAATGATTATGTGCCCCTGCAGAAGTGAGCAAATTATCTTTCCTAATTTTAAACAACAATATGCCACATTAACATCACTTATCTACATGTTATTATACTACACCAAAAGATAATATAACTACGCATTCCCATCTTTGTTTTGATTTTAGGAGTATATGATGGCACTAACTCCACAAACAACTGAATGTGAGTTCCACCCATTTTTGTTGCACCCTAAGAACTAGAATATAGAGCTATGCCTTTGAGTTTTAAGGAGCAGTGGTAAAATTTTTGAAAAACCTTGTGACACATGAATCATCAACTTGTAGATAGTATTGAGTGAATCATCCCTCTTATCCCTCTTAAGAGTATGATTTAAAATAGGCCAAAGCCTCAAAATAGGCCAACTGGTCCTTGTTTAGTTATTATTGGTTGTTTCTATTAACAATTCTTGAATGAGATGATTACTAAAGAAGACTTTGCTACACCTATTTAATGTAACAATTGTACAATAAGGATGGTGTTGATGGTTTTGGAAATCCGCCAACCAAGGAGATCTCCTCGATATGAAGTCCCAACTAGACCTCACATCATTTGGTGTAGGAGTCCCATCTGGTATAAAGGCTCGGTTTCCAAATACTTAAAGATCTACCTTGGCTCTAGTTGTCAGTATATGAGAGTGATATGTTGGTATCTTCAAAAAACAAGGTAAGTGTTCCTGGTGAGTGTGTAACATAACTATGTCAAGGTTATCTTACTACAAAGGGGGGAGAAAAGTGAGTCTCTAAGTGAGAGGTAATAGTACCACCCAGGAAGAGACACATACGAACCAGGAATGGTCTTTCCAGCATCCAGTGGAATAGTGCACAATGGACGTGACAGTAGTTAAAACCAAAGTACAAGGGGAGACCCATCCACCATCCAATGGAGTATTCCACAACAGATGTGACAGTCGTTATAACCAGTAAGCGAGGAAGGTATGTCTAGTATCCTACAGAGTAGTCCACAAGGATGAGACATCATTGATAACCAATACAAAACATTCCCAACAAGGTAAGTACTAAAACAACTGAAATAGTTCAACTATATTAGTACATGTGAAACAAACATGAATTACCAATGCTGAAAAAATAGTCTTACAAACATCTACAAGACATGCATGAAAACATGATGGCCTGAATAGGCTTTTGTATTAAGCAAAAGCTCTAAGACAAATATATACATCATACATCACTAACCCCAGTAGTGGGACATTGGAGCCACTCCTTGCTCCTCAAAAAACTGACTGAAAACTCTCTATGCTCCATGGGAGGAGCCAACGTGAAAAGTACTTGCTCATATAATGGGAGGGGTATACACAGCCAAGGGTGATGCTTGACCATTGTGACTCTTGGACTACCCTCAAGACAATTCAACTTCCTATTAATTTTCAACTGACATGACTCTTCGTCTTCATTGTGTGTCCATTGGACTTTCACTTTACATTACATTCAGTTACAATAGATATGGCCCATATTAGTGATGTGGCCTTGAAAACTCATGATACAAATTGACATGAAACTACTAACATGGACTGGATTCATGTGTTGGCAATGCCAAGTTGTTGTTGTTGTTGAGTGATGGATGTGTTCTTGGATGTGCTTTGTCTTCTCCTCCGCATGGCTTGATGTTGTGGGGTCTTCAATGATCTTGGTCTTGTAAGATGGTTACATGCATGTGTTCCTATCGCTTGCTTTTTGATGAGGTTCTTTCGTCCATCCAGTTGCAAGTGAGTCTTCTAACATGTTTTCTCCTTCTTCATCTCATTCGTCATCTTGCCATGGTCTATCAGTGCATCTGTTCTTGCAATTTACTCATGACGGGACTACATCAAATCCAGAAACCTCATAGTCTAAGATGATGCATTGTTTTCCATGGATCGGGCCAGGGACAGATGGCAGGCTCAAAATAGAGCCCAGTAACTGCACATTGCATAGTTCCAAGTAACGTGGAGGGAAATTGGTCACTAAGACTACACAGTGTGCAACTCAGGCTTGGTTGAGGAACTCTGGGGAACAATCTTCATTGTCAAGGAAAATTGCGCAATGGCCACTAGGAATCAGGATTGTGCAGTTGAGGTCAACAGAGATAGTTGCAAGGTGGGATGCTGGGAGGCACCTCTGTACAATTTTTTGATGGAAGACAAGACAGGGAAGTAGAGGGACCAGAGAGGATAGTTCTGTGCATTTTCTAGGAGCAGTGAGTCGCGGCTGTGGGAGGTCACTGGGAGGACACATCTCTGTGAAGTTCTGGGAGGCAAAGCATGCTTAGGTCTCTATGCATTAAGGTGTTCCAGAAAGTAGTGAGGGGGCTTAATGACTAATCTTGCGAAGTGTGTAGTTCAGGTTAGGCTTTGAGGCGGTTCCTGCACAATTCTAGGAAGGAAGGCACACTTCTCACCTATGGGATTGCGTAGTTTAATTGTCTTAAGGGACAACATCGAGCACTGCATGGTTCCAAAAAGAAAAGTAGCATCACTGAGAGCTAACACTACACAATACAGCTCAACCGAGGTTTGGTGAAGTGGATTTGCTCAGTTGGAAGGATTTTCAAGAAAATGGCTAAGTGTGGGAGGAAAGTGAACTTGTGAGCACTCGCCATTGTGATCACACACTTAGCATACTTCTACAATATGAAAAAATATACCACTAGGACAACAAGACAAATAATTTCCCTCTGTGGGACTGTCTAGAGTTAAAGAAACAAGCGCGACACTTGGGATAGACCTTTGGATGACCGTGATGACACTTGTGCGAGAGTTCTTACAACTTTGTGTATGAGTGTGATAGATGTTTACATGGATAGGACATCTTTTAGACACAAATACCAACCTTCAAGGTCACTAGAATGGTTCACAAACATGACATAAAAACCAAACATTTCAAAAAGATGACACTTGATCCAACAAGCAAAATGGAGCAAGACACGTAGAGGAAAAACATGGAATGACTTTCAGTGCTTGTAACCATGCATGTCATTGAAGATAGAATGGTATGGAAATGATAAGAAGTTCTTCAATCTACACTAAGAGGTGTATTTCAAAAGATGTGCTTTGTTTTCCATACCTACCCTCCAAAGGGTTATGCATAAGATGGAGTCTTCATGCAGTCTCAATTTTCCATCATACCTTGGGTTCCTCGGTCTGCTTATCTTTCTCCTCAAATCCCTGAGAGTCATCTAGTATGTCATCCTTCTTTGTGGCCCATGATAGACACAACTGCGCAATTTTAACAGGCAATGAATTCTACAGGATGAGGCCCTAGGAGGGCACATCTATGCAGTTTCAGGATGCAAGATAGACTGGGCAGGTGAGGGACAAAACTGGGTAGTTCTAGGATGTAAGGCACTTATGCAGGATGAGACCCTAGGAGGACACATCTGCGTAGTTTTAGGATGCAAGGAGAACTGGTCAGTTGAAATGCCCGAGGGAAAATACTACGCAGTTTCAAGATGCAAGGAGAACTAGTCAGCAGAAATGCCTGAGGGGCAATACTACACAGTTTCTGGAGGCAGTGGGTTCCGACTGAGGGAAGGACATTGGAGGAAACCATTGCATAGTTTTGAATGCTAAGGGAGGATGGGATTTCTGTAAATTTCATAGTTCCAGTAGGAAATGGAAATTCTTGAGGGTTACATATGCAAAGTGCATGGTTCAAGAAAGTTGGAAGAGGCTAGGTTGCTAGGGAAATTTTGGAATTTGGCTGAGTGTGGGATCAGTGGAACTGACGTAAAAAGTGATATAAATTGACTACGATCACACACGTGAACACTTAGTGATACAACATAGACTATCTAGAACATATAAAACATATTTCGCTTAATGCAACAACCTTTGTGGCAACTTTGACAAGTGAGGCTCCGATGATAGACTTTGGGAGGATAAAGGCGACACTTGTGTAAGAGTGTGTGAAATGAGTGTGAAACATGTCTATGTGGTGAGGACAACCCATTCTCACAAATATTTCCCCTTGAAGAAAAAAAAACTTCCCTTTGCATGACAAGCGATAATCCCCATGCCCAAAGATGACACATACTATATAAAGATAAAAGCGTGAACAACTCTTAAGATCGAAGAGGGAAGCTTGAGATCATCAGCTTACCAAATAAGTGACTAAGGAACGATCGATCACAGGATCCATAGTAGGCTCCAAAATTTAAGTATATGCCAAAATTTTGGAGGGTGTTGCAGCCGCTACAACACTTGGCGACACATTGGTTGAATACCAGCTTCTCTGTCTTGGTTCGTTTTAGTGCAGGGCCTTGGTCCTTTAGGAAGTATTGATTCATTGTGAAGATTACTTTAGCTTCTCCACTTACCCCATGGGCATACATGATCCCCTTTATACCTTCTCAGTTGAACACAACATAAGTTTCATCCATATCACAGTGTTGAAAATTAGTTAGGGTAGTTTAACCAATGAGGTTAAGATTTTCAGATTATAGTTTTTCATCTCTAGTGTTTCTCCACTGCTAGCAAGCCTGGACAATACCCCGACAGTGACACACAGGAACACAAGCATTTCTCCACTGCCAGCGAGGCTGGATAGTACCCCGATGGAGTTTCCTGCTTCACCTTTCTGTGAAGGAAGCCTTTGTTATTTTTTTAAAGAGAAATGTGCATGGGCACTTATTTATTTTTGGAGCGGAAGAGGGATCCGGACTTATTAAGAGCAAGAGAGGTTGTTCCTTCAGAGAAGCATATAAATACCTCTAATTTAGATTTTCTCATTTATATTTTTCCCCTTCATTTCTACTAGTTGGATAAGCTTGAAAACACCAAAGCAAAAAATGAGTACATACATGAGTTTACGAGACTGGACACAGGTTCATGGCTGGACCAAAGCTCTCCTTACGGACGAATCATATTTTCTATCAGAACTTCATCGACCAAAAGATACAACCAATTACAAGGAAGTCGGACACAGGACTGGCCAAATGTTGAAGTGTCACACGATTCTTTGAACTTCAGCCACATACACACTTGGAAGCCACAACAGGTCCAGACACAACACTTATTTGCGAAATGGAAATGAAAGGAAAACTAAACAAGGAAGAAAACAAAGGAAAAGGAAAAAAATACACAGAACTAAGAAAAAAGTCAAAATGCAAGAGAACACAATGACTAAAGCAAACATGATGTAAAACAAAAATTAGAAAACCAGGAAGGACTACAAGGAACAAGTACAAGATGAGTGCAAGGAATGGAAAACGAAGATGCAACTAATCCTACCCTATCCCAATAGCTGGAAGGTCGGGATTATATATAATTAAATTTCCATTGAAGCCACCATAGTCGTTCCCGACCTACATCCACAAAGTTATGAATGATTAAAACAGATAAAAAGTGATGTGCAACAGAAAATACAAAAACTTGAAAAACTTGCACATGGGAAGGAGGGTCTTGCCTATGGGCAGAAATATGTGTCATAACCACTATTTTCACCCCATTCACATACTTATCTCTTTGATGGATACGAATTTTCAACAAACCTTGGAGGCCTCTTGCGAGTGTGTTCTCATCTGCACCGAGCTTCTTAGCAAGCATGAGGAAGGATTGAAACTTGCTACTTGCGACAGGGCTTGCCAAGTAAGATTGTTCCATCTATTCAGTGATTGGATCATAAAATTCATGATGGTCACCTTGAAAGCCTCGTGATCTTTGAAAGGATGAATTTTCGATTCAAGAGACGGGATCACAATGGGAATCTCGTATGGAAAGATGAATCTGATCATTCTCAATAGTCATGCCAAGACAGTGAGGACCTGCCATAACCATCAGTGAAGGCTGAAGTGCCTCACCTACTTGACGAAAATTTGAAGAGGGATATGTTAAACAATCAATATCATAGAGCGTGAAGCAACTTTCATTGGATGTGCTAATGGGAAAATGATAAGATGAATGACAGTCACCCAAGATAGAGAATTGGTCAGATGGGCTGATTGAAACATCAAATTCCCAGTTTGTAATGAACACAGAAAAATCCATTTGAACAATATTGTGAATGCTTTGAACAATCGAACCAATTTCATCGTGAGCTAGATATCACAGATTTCCTTCCTGCAACTAGTTACCAATTTCGCAAGCATCATGATCATCACAAGAATTTGAAAAGGATGTTAGCACTGTGACTGTGTGAAACCCGTTTAGGCATGGCGAATGGAGAGGAACTTGATTCATCTGATAACTTGTGCATTCATCATCACCCAGGGAGATTTCTGGTGTCACAAGAGGAAAAATTTGTAGTACAAGGTTCACAAGAAGATCGAGGAGCTGACCATTAAGCGGGAAATTCGATAAGTATGATTCTTGGCAAAGATAGTATTTGAGATGATCAAATTCACAATCCCATGATATCATGAGAGATGAACATCCCCAACCCGATTTTGATGTAAGATATTTGCGTGAAGACGAATGAACTGCAACAAATTTGTGAATTCGATCATAAGTGAAATTTTCAAAATTTGAATGATCACACCTAGAAGACCAAACATTTTTTACACTGGAATCCACATCGACTAAAACCATGCAGATAGACGGATTATGTGTGAGAAACCAGATTTGATTTGGTTTGGGGGGCTTACCAGAGTCACGAAGTCTTGGCATAACCATCAACAAATGTTGAAGTGCCTCGACTTCTTGGCAGGTCCCAAAACTTTCCAGAGCTGTAATATGGAATTTTGAAGCTTGAACTAGATCATGCATGGCTTGAGGATGGTTGTTGCTGCTAATGTCAAAACAACTCTTTGGATGGAAGCCATCCCTATCATAGATTTCACCAGATTTTTCAGCTTCAACAACAATCAGATTACTCAATTGAAGAGGCTCTTCTAATAATGCATTCCAAGATACATGAATTGGTGAGATCTCATGCAAAAGTTGTCTTCATGCAAAAGAAGACAAACGAGGAATGGGAAGGATACTCTATGATTAGATTGTTTTCAATTTCATCATGGACAACTTCATCGCCTTGTGTTAATCGAGGAGATAACCCATTAGATGAAGAAACAAAAGAGCATGGAGTATCTTCGCCACATGTAGATACGTTGTGAATGGTAGGATGCAAGGGAAAGTGAGGTGAAGAGGAAGTTTCGATATGGACATCTTCTTTGACTGAAGAAAATTCTAGATCTGAGTTAGAGTCTTCATGAGAAACAAGAGATCACATGATATGCTTGGGCACTCATCACGACATATGGAAGCATGGGAGTGATCACTGCCCAAGGCTAGGGGTTGATCAAAAGAATTGATTGGACTAGATTTTCCATCGAGATTAGAAGATTTAGAATCGTTCAAGAATGGAAACTCATTATTTCAATGCGGACAATTTTGAAATAGAGAGGAACATTTGATAGTGTCCTCACCTTCCTGCTCATCTACCTGTGTAATTTGACTACCTTGCGCCTGATTACAATTTGAGCTAGCAACTTGAGAATTAAGAGGATGTGAAAAACTGGCTGGTGAAGCAATTGATCAAGTGAGTCATGGTACAAGGAGTCGTGATGTGGAGAAGATAGAGGAGAAAAAAAATTGGATCAGTCCTGAGATTAGAGTTGTGAACGGTGACATCGTCTTGCGGAATGGAGGAGTGAGTCTTCATTGTAGGCTTCCTAAGCCATTATGGAATTTCCTCCATTGAAGCGGGAGAGGGATGAGAAGATTGGTTGGGGACTTGATTCGTAGATTTCTCAGCTTCATGATCACCGCAAGGGGGTACCTACATCAGGACCGGAAAAGGAGGACGAGGAACAAACAGGATGGTGGGCTCCTCCTCTGCAATCTAAGGTGCCCCATGATCTGCAAGCTTTGGGGAGGAATGGAAATTAGGAGGTTTAGGCTCACTGTATAAGGAGACATGAACTAATCATTTAAACTATTCTCTCAATAAATGCGAGTTCAATTTTTTTTCAGGAATTTCACAATAGAGGTGAAGGAACCAATCAAAAAAATCCTCAAATGATCCATCGAGCTTCATTCTTAAATGACGGTTTCTTTCATAAACATCTTGGTGGTCATACTTATCGAAGGATTTACAAACATCTTGGTAAGCTGAGCGAGCGAGTGGATAGAAGCAACAGGTAATGTATGTGTTGTAGCAGCTACAACCACCCTCCAAAAATTTGGCTTAGCTTTATTTTGGAGCCTCCCTTCCAGCCTTCACATCAGCTTTCCTTGCTTCGTCAAGTTCACAAGCTTCAGTGTCTTTCTTGCACAAAGGCAGCCTGTCGATCACAACTTGATCCATTCCCCTCACAGGTTATTCACCCGGATTTGGTCTAGCTACAGGCTGAGTAGCTTCCCCAAGAAAATTGTGCATTTCTGGAGGGAAACCAACCTTCCCTCCATAAATTGCACAATCCTGTCTGGCAACCTGTTGGGATCCAAGATTGGGCAATCCTGCCAGTCAACACTCCTAGCAGGAATTGCACAATTTTCCACACCAGGGCTGCTTAGCCCAGAATTTGTGCAAATCTGAGCAGTAGTCAGTTGTTCTTCCCAGAAATTGCATGAATCTCCTAGGCAGTCAGCCTAGTTCTCAGCCAGAAATGCGCATTTCCCTCAGGCAATCGAGGAATCTCTTGCATATGCAACTGAGTTGACCAGTTCCCTCCGGGACCAAGAAAAACTACCTTGCATGCATGGGCTACTTTTCCCAAGGTGACATGCAAAGGCATCCCTTGTTTTGGGGATCTATGTTTAGCAATTGGAGGTTATATGCAAGGATCATTTAAAAAACCTCCCATCATGTGTCGCTTTCCCTAGATTTGTGGCATGCGCGTCACAACCTCGATGTTATCAAAACTCATCAACCAGATGCTGCAGAGCTCATTCCTCACATCAACCTTTCAGCTTTGACATCCCACATCACATCTAGGAGTAGTCGGCACATTCAGCTCAGTTGTTTTCAGGTAGGCCCGCTTCCCATGCCCTTTGTTGCATTTTTATCATTTTTCATGTTTTCACTTGTATGAGTATTGTTTGATTGATTTCTTTGAGCGCTTGTTGTCATTTACCTATATATTAGCTTGTCCTAGCACTGTTTTAGTTTTCGGCAACATCTCACTGTTGTTGCATGCGTGAAACTATTTTTCGCAAACGGTCGCCGATTCGGCGACTCACCTCATCCACATGCATGTTGTTCCATTTTTTGAATCTATCATTCACCATTTGCATGCATGATCATTCTCTTATTCTTACACTCAGTATCAACATGCATTCATACTCTCATTCAATTTTAGTTGCCCATCGGCGAGTCTAGCCAACCTCGGCCCGGACTCTGCCTCACCAAGAGCCTCACCAAGACAACATTGTGCAATCCTGAGAGGGAAGGCTCTACCTTCCTCTCGTGAAATGCACATTTTTGCCCAACAGCTGTTCCCCAGGCTTGTTTTGTGCAATCCTAAGGGATAGTGACTTCTGGCCAAGAAAATTGCACAATGCAGTCACTAAGCCTGCAGCCATTGTCAACTGAGATTACTCATTGCACAATCCCAATAGTCAGTAACTAGACTGGATTGTGCATTGTGTAGTTCCAGTAGTCATTCAGTCTCCCAGCAGCCCAGACTGTGCCTTGTGCAGTCTTGGCAGTCGGTGTCCCGACGTCCTGGCCGAATGTGTGCAACCTTCATGATCAGTCACATAGGTAAGTTTCAAGCTAGTTCTCAAGTACATTTTGGTTTTCGGCTGACAAATTGCTTGCCATGAGTGTTTCCATGTCCTCAGGTATTGTAGGTGCTCATCTTCCTCTCATCATTGCAGATACAATGGTTTCCAAGAGAGCATAGTCGAAGACACCGTTCAGAGCACACCTGGAGATGTAGTCAATAAAGTGTCTATGAGCTTCCCTACTCATGGAGACATCAAGTTGTTCGTAGACAAGGACATCAAGATATGACAACAACAACATCACAATAAGCAGAATCATGAATAGCAGTTGAAGGCAGCATACCGAATGCAAAGAATGTAAGAGGAAGTTTGTTGACAACACAGAGGCAGGACAAAGTTTCAAGATCAAGCAGATCCACTGATAATGAAAGCAACTTTGGAGGCTCAGGCTATGAGGTGACGACGCGACACGAAGGTCATGCAAAGATAGAGAATGGAACAAAGAAGGAGTTGCATGTGCTAAATCAGTAACTCAAGGAAGAACACAAAGCTACATAGACAGACGTACGAGTTGCAATAGGATCAGGAACAACAATGGGTGCAACGTGCACTCACTGATGCAACTGCGCCTGTACAGGTTAAAGATCCATCCCAGCGACTAACATGGAGCAGACATGGTGAGCAGTGTTATTGATCGCATGCAAAGGATTCAGCAGCATGCATGTCATTGTGTGCATGCATGCAATCGAACCCATTCAACACACTCACCAAGGCGAAGACAAGAATCAAGTCCAACTGGAGCTGAACATGTACTTCGGCAAGTTGATGCGCATGACCACCACCACACACTTGAAGATCAGCATGGACACTCTGCGTTACTCTTTTGTCAGTTCAGCCACACCAAGAAGAACATGCACATGATTAGCATATGAGTTGGATGAAGGGGACGAACCAATGCACCCATTGCAATGGAGGCAAGAGTTCACTTCAGCAAGATGTCACCATGATGTGCATGCACACCATCACGGACGACCAAGTTTGGCATCAGCTCACCACTTTCACCTTCACAATCATGTCAAAGAGTTGGTCTCATCACAGCAGACCAAGTGTCAGTGATGTCTTGCAAGGCTTTCTCAAGCCATGTTGTCTCACATGAGTACATGTGCATTATAATGTTGAGTCATGTCAAGTGTAAGTCAAGTGTCAATAGTTGGATGTAACAGTCATAGAGTAGGCGAAGAGTCATGAGGGTAGTAGAACTGTCACAAAGGGGAATTTCAAGGATCACCCCACCCTTTGCTATAAATAGTCCCTCATAACTCATTGTAGAGGCTTTTGGTCAGCCAATCTTTTGGTAAGACTATCTTGGAAAGAGCTTGGACAGTATTGTAACACACCTTGGCTTCTCCACTGCACGGAGCTAGTTCATCTCTTTGGAGGAGCAAGAGGATGTGGTTATAACATTCCACTGTTTGGGCTAGCAGGTTTACATGGATGTATTATATGATTGAAACTTATTTCTTTATATAATATGAGCCAACACATTTTCACACGTGTATTGTATCTGTTGTAAGACTAATCTTTAATACTTGTAATGCATGTTTCTTTAATCTGTGTTCTACATCTGAACTGATTCATTTGTTGTAATGCATAATATATTAATGGAAATGTATTGTATATGTTGTCAATGTTGTCTCGTCCATGTCAACTACTCTGTCGGACATCAGATAAACCTTTCACATGAACCTTGTTGTAACAACCGTTGCACTCGTTCGGACTGATCCATGAGTGTTGTACATGTTATCTTACCTTGTATGTTGTGACTACCGCATCTGAGTGGACTGCTCCACTGGAAGCTGTGTATGTCCTATGTGTTGTGTGTTCCTAGCCAAGTTGGGACTAATCCCTTTCAACTTGGAACTCACCTTCACCCTCATCTCAACCCACCTGTGTTAGAACCTCTCATGCACCTTCCTTGACTCAGTGTAGCAGTCACACCCTTGCTACTGACAGAGTTATCTTACTTACCTCTATACGACATCGCGGTCAAGGCATTACTATACGACCCACTGCTGGGACTCCTACACCAAACGGTTTGAGGTCTAATTGGGATTT
This sequence comes from Pinus tabuliformis, assembly GCA_031772625.1. NCBI lineage: Eukaryota > Viridiplantae > Streptophyta > Pinopsida > Pinales > Pinaceae > Pinus > Pinus tabuliformis. The sequence continues at coordinate 234,801,712 of CM062813.1, forward strand.
CTTACCGGGGAGATCCCCTTACATGTTGGCAGGTCCAACACCGTCAACATTTTGGTGCTAGAAGGAGGGCCATATAACAAGTTGATTCCTCACATCTATTTTGAATCTCTACACATCTATCATGACTCACTACCGAGCTGCTCTTCTGGAATGTATGTCTTATGGAAATGATTTCATCATCCCGAAAAGGCTCTTAGATAAATTGTCTCATAAAACTTTTGATGGTGGAGGTTACGTAGCCTTGGTAAGGCATGCGGTCAACATTGTAGGCTCATGCGAAAGACATTGATTCTCTGAAGAATACATGAGATGCGCGTTTTTCATCTACACGCTTCGAGGGCACCCAGTGCACTGGTGTGCCACATTGCCCAAAAAATCTATTCATTCTCTTGCTCATTTGTTCACAGAGACAGACCATGCTTTCAATCACTTCGACCCTAAATCACTCAACAAAGAAATTCTAAAATTATGAAAAGCACCCAATGAACCCGTTGAACAATTTCACACATGCTTTTGTAATCTTGCATACCGATTCCCGGAAGATGATATTGATTGGGAATTTCTTGATGGAAGATTTGAGTATATTCTTCACATTTCTGAACCTTGCTCAACACACTTCGGTGATGGAGCTGCACAATCACAGGTAGGCACAGTCGTTGTCATAAGTGACTGTCTACCTTCACCTCATCAAACAGCTCCACCACCATGGAGTGATGTGGGAGATCATGCACATGCCTCTGTTGAACTGTCACACTCTCCCACCCCACATACTCTTGAGATTTGCGCAGATTTGGCTAGCAAGCTTGTTGGTTGTCACGTGGACTCTTTCCCTTGATCTTTGTCTTCGCATTCTCTTGATCCACTAGATTTTACTGTATTGTGTTCTCCCATTCCGAACTCATCACCTGTTGTGAACGAGGATCAAGATGTCAACAAAGTTGGTGTTATGCAGCCAACCTGTGCCATCATTCATCATGAGTGTGTGTGGGAATATAAAGAAGAGCTTACAATGAATGATGACTCCCTTCCATTTGCACCTCATCTGCTTCATCCTGACATCCCTTGTGATTCTGCCACTACTGATTTCCCATGTGAAAACTCATTTCTGGATGCTTCTACTTCTGATCATTCACAGGGCACCTTGGATGTCAGTATGTCATTACAGTGCGGAGAGGACACAACTTCTTCAGAAAATCCGTTCAATCTGTCATCTATTTGTATTGAACACACAGGGGGTGAACATACTTGCTTCTCATCTATCCCTCTGCCTAATTCATCAAATCATGAGGATGCTGACGAACATCTCAAATTTTCTGATCTTGGTTGATGTGATCTATTCACTTCCTCATCCGATCATGATGTTGATTCAATCGTTGTTAATCTATCCAACACACTGGTCTACAATAATCTATCTATCCATGAGGTCGAAACCCCCCAGATTGTCGAGGCACTTCAGCTCGAGCTGATGGATATGTCAGGCCCTCGTTGTCCTGAGATTGGTTTCACTTTCTGTTAGGAAATTGTTGTAACACTCAAGGCTCCTCATCACTCTCTAGTTTGCATTAAAGATCAACCCAACACCTAGATTTCACTTCCTCCATTCGAACTACACGATCCCATCGCTCATGTGTTGGAGGAATCTTACACATCAATGACACATGCACAACACAAGTGGTCTACCTTTCTCACGTTTTCTTGCATGCCACAGTCAAGAGAATGAATACACTCAACATCTGCACGTAGTGTAGTACAACATCATGGAAACACCATAGAATGCATGTCATGCACTTTCACTCATCTTTGTTCTGTGATCACTTGTAAGCTCGGAGTATGTTTGTCTTCACTGTTACATCTTTCTAGTTTGTTGGTTCACACAACTGTCTTGTTCACGAACCTTGCCTTCACCAACATGGGTCAACCAATGCGCCAGTGGCTGCATTGGAAGTATAACTTCACGTGATATGACCCATGCATTGTTAGCTTAGGAGTAGGAGTAGTGTTTTCTTTTGTTTGTTTTCCTACTTGCTTGTTTGCTTACTTGCTTTGCTTTCACTTTTTCTTCTGCTCTTTTCTTTGTTGTTTGTTAGTTCACTTGTTTCGTTTCATAGGATAGTTTTGCATGAAATCATGTATGACTCTTGAAACAAACTGGGTGAAGTACCAGAGGGCTTGTACAACTATCACTACTTGATTATCTGTCATCTTGCCTCTGCATGATGAACTTGTTACTTTTAGTCCATGATACGTCGAAGGAAAATACGTATTGTTTGAAGTGAACCTTGGTGAAAACACAACACTTGCACGCTAACTAATGTCACCTTCTCTAGTCAGTTGTTTTTGGGTTAACTCTTGTCAGCTCAGTCAAGTAGAGTAAGGTGAGGGGGAAAACCTTAAAAGACATGTTAGAGGTATAATAAACTACTTTTCTGCTGGAACAACCTCTTCTCCTCTCAATAAGTCGGGATACCTCTTCTGCCTCTAAAATGAATAAGTACTATGCACAGTTACAAAAATGAAAAAAGTGAAAAAGTTTGAAAAAATGAAAAATGAATAAGCCAAAAGAAGAGAAAGGCTTCCTGGGCAGAGAGGTGATGCAAGTAACTTCGCTGAGGTACTGACTAGGTTCACTGCCAGCGAAGCCATGCTTGTGTTCCTATGTGACTTTGTTGGGGTATTGTCCAGGCTTGCTAGTAGCGGATCAACACCAGAGATGAAACTAAGACACTGACGACTATATGGGTTGTGCACCAATATACCCCTCAACCCCAATCGAAACATATGTGTTTCCTTGGCTTGGAATGTGTGTCAATCGACCAAGAGCTTGGCAGATGCTACATCTTACAATCAAGCTAGTGTGGAAACCAAGAGGAGCTGAGAATTGAACAATACTTCTGGAGGTGTTAAATGGCTTTTCATGAAAAAGGTCCATTCAAAGAGCTGGAGTTATACCAGCGTGTCACCAGGTGTTGTAGCAGCCACCCTCCAAAAATTTGCCTTAGCTTCGTTTTGGAGCCTCCCTTCCAACCTTCACAATAGCTTGCCTTGCTTCGTCAAGTTCATAAGCTTCAGTGTCTTTCTTGCACAAAGGCAACCTATCAATCACAGCTTGATCCATTCCCCTCATAGGTTGTTCACCTGGACTTGGTCCAGCTGCAGGCTAAGAAGCTTCCCCAAGAAAATTGTGCATTTCTGGATGGCAACCAACCTTCCCTCCAGAAATTGTGCAATCCTATTTGGCAGCCTACTGGGCTCCAAGATTGCACAATCCTTCCAGTCAACACTCCCAGCAAGAATTGTGCAATTTTCTCCAGCAGGGCTACTCAGCCTAGAATTTGAGCAAATCTGGGTAGAAGTTAGCTGCTCTACCCAAAAATTGTGCAAATCTCCTAGGCATTCAACCCAGCTCCCAGCCAGAAATATGCATTTCCCTCAGGCATTCGAGCAGTCTCTTGCATGTGCAGCTGAGTTGACCGGTTCCCTCTGGGACCGAGAAAAACTAACTTGCATGCATGGGCTGCTTTTTCCAAGGAGGCATGCAAAGGCATCCTTTGTTTCGGGGATCTATGTTTAGCAGTTGGAGGTTGCATGCAAGGATCATTTCAGGAACCTCCCACCAAGTGTCGCTTTCCCTAGATTTGTGGCATGCGCGTCACAACCTCGATGTTATCAAAACTTGTCCTGGCATCGTTTCAATTTTCGGCAACATCTCACTATTGTCGCATGCATGAAATTGTTTTCCGCGAATGGTCGTCGATTCGATAACTCACCTCACCCACATGCATGTTGTTCCATTTTCTAAATCTGTCATTCACCATTTGCATGCATGATCATTCACTTATGTTTACACTCAGTATCAACATGCATTCACACTCACATTCACTTTCAGTTGCCCGTAGGCAAGTTTGTCCAACCTCGGCCCGGACTCTGCCTCACCAAGAGCCTCACCAAGACAACATTGCGCAATCTTGAGAGGGAAGGATCTGCCTTCCTCCCTAGAAATGCGTATTTTTGCCCAGCAACTGTTCCCCGGGTCTATTTTTCATAATCCTGAGGAACAGTGACCATAGGCCAAGAAAATTGTGCAATGCAGTTACTGAGCCTGCAACCATTTCCAACTGAGATTGTGCATTGCACAATCCCAGTAGTCAGAAACCAAACTGGACTATGCATTGCACAGTTCCAACAGTCATTCACTCTCCCAGCAGCCCAGACTATGCGTTGTGCATTCTTGGCAGTCGGTCTCCCAACCTTCCGGCCGAAAGTGTGCAACCTTCATGATCAGTCACACAGGTATGTTGCAAGTCAGTTCTCAAGTACATTTTGGTTTTCGGCTGACAAATTTCTTGCGATGAGTGTTTCCATATCCCTAAGTATTGCAGGTGCTCATCTGCCTCTCAACAATGCAGGTACAATGGTTTCCAAGAGAGCAGAGTCGAAGACACCGTTCAGAGCACACTTGGAAATGCAGTCGATCAAGTGTCTATGAGCTTCCCTACTCATGGAGACATCAAGTTGTTCATAGACAAGGACATCAAGATATGACAGCAGTAACATCACAGCAAGCAACATCATGAACATCAATTGAAGGCAGCATATCGAATGCAGTGAATGTAAGAGAAATGTTATTGACAACACAGATGTGGGACAAAGTTGCAAGATCAAGCAAATCCACTGATAATGAAAGCAAATTTGGAGACTCAGGCTATGAGGTGATGGCGCGACATGAAGGTCACGCGAAGACAGAGAATGAAACAAAGAAGGAGTTGCATGTGTTGAAGTAGCAACTCAAGGAAGAACATGAAGCTGCACAAACAGACGAACAAGTTGTATCGGGATCGGGAACAACAGTGGGTGCAACATGCACTCATGGATGAAACTACGCCCGTACAAGTTAAAGATCCATCCTAGCAGCTAACATAGAGCAGACATGGTGAGCAGTGTTGTTGATCGCATGCAAAAGATTCAATAACTTGCATGTCGTTGTGCGCACGCATGCAATCCAACCCATTCAACACACTCACCAAGGCAAAGACAAGAAGCAAGTCCAACTGTAGCTGAACATGTACTTCGGCAAGAGTATCCGCATGACCACCAGCACACACTTGAAGATCAGCACGGACACTATGCGTCACTGTGTTTCCGATTCAGCTGCACCAAGAAGACCATGTGCATGATTAACATACGAGTTGGATGAAGGGGCCGATCCAATGCACCGGTTGCGATGGAGGCAAGACTTTGCTTCAACAAGATGTCACCATGAGGTGCATGCACACCATCACAGACGACCAAACTTGGCATCAACTCACCACTTTCACCATCACAAGCATGTCAAAGAGTTGGTCTCATCATAGCAGGCCAAGTGTCAGTGATGTCTTGCAAGGCTTACTCAAGCCATGTTGTCACACATGAGTACATGTGCATTGTAATGTTGAGTCATGTCAAGTGTAAGTCAAGTGTCAATAGTTGGATGTAACAGTCGTAGAGTAGGTTAAGAGTCATGAGGGTAGTTGAACTGTCACAAAGGGGAATGTCAAGGGTCACCCCACCCTTTGCTATAAATAATCCCTCATAACTCATTATAGAGGCTTTTGATCAGCTGATCTTCTAATAAGACTATCTTGGAAAGAGCTTGGATAGTATTGTAACACGCCTTGGATTCTCCACTGCATGTAGCTAGTTCATCTCTTTGGAAGAGCAGGTGGATGTGGCTATAACGTTCCACTGTTGGGGCTAGCGGGTTTATATGGATGTATTGTTCTATTGGAACTTACACTTCTTTATATAATGAGAGCCAACACATTTTCACACATGTATTGTATCTATTGTAAGGCTGATCTTTAACACTTGTAATGCATGTTGCTTTAACCTGTGTTCTACATATGAACTGATTCAATTGTTGTAATGCATAATCTATTAATGGAAATGTGTTGTATATGATGTTAATGCTATCTTGTTCATGTCAACTGCTCTCTTGGACATCAGGCATACCTTTCACATGAACCTTGCTATAACAATCGTTGCACTCGTTTGGACTGATCTGTGGGTGTTGTACATGTTATCTTATCTTGTATGTTGTGACTACCGCATCCGAGTGGACTGCTCTGCCGGAAGTTGTGTATGCCCTATGTGTTGTGTGTTCCTAGCCGAGTTGGGACTAATACATTTCAACCTGGAACTCACCTTCACCCTCATCTCAACCCACCTATGTCAGAACCTCTCATGCACCTTCCTTGACTCAGTGTAGCGGTCACACCCTTGCTACTAACAGAGTTATCTTACGTGGCTCTGTGTGACATCGCTATCAAGGCATTACTATACGACCCACTGCTGGGACTCCTACACCAAACGGTGTGAGGTATAATTGGGACTTATTACCGTGGAGATCCCCTTACATGTTGGTGGGTCCAACACTATCAACAGTATGACACCATTGTTTAACACGACCTTCGAATGTGAGGGTGATTAATCTAGCCATGACATCTTCGGAGCCTACTTTGTTACAAAAACAGAGATGGATAACTTGAAACAAATGTTCATGAAAAGTTGATTCACCCTCACCATCAAACTTAAGCTCGGGCAAGTCATGAATGACTTTTGCAGGGATGGTACAATTAAGCTCTTTAGAAAAACATCTCTGGATTATAATTTCGGGAAGATCCATTTTAAAATAAGAGATTCAAATGAGACTCTACAGGCACAACCTATCGTCTCGCTCTCCTTCTAGTGCTATTTTGTTGATGGTTCTGGAAATCCGTCAACGAAGGGGATCTCCCCAATATGAAGTCCCAACTAGACCTTAGCCCGTTTGGTGTAGGAATCCCATCTGGTATAAAGACCCGGTTACCAAATACTCAAGGATCTTCCTTGGCTCTAGCTGTCAACACATGAGAGTGTTAAGCTAGTATATTCAAACAACAAGGTAAGTGTGCATGGTGAGTGTGTAACGTAACTGTGTCAAGTTCTCTTACTACAAAGGGGGGAGAAAAGTGATCCTATAAGTGAGAGGTAATAGTACCACCCAAGGCAGTCGTTAAAACCAAAGTATCAGGGGAGACCCGTCCACCATCCAGCAAAGTAGTCCACAATGGATGTGATAGTCGTTATAACCAATAAGCGAGGAAGGTTTGTCTAGTATCCTATGGAGTAGTTCATAACAATGAGACATCAATGATAACCAATACAAAAAATTCCCAACAAGGTAAGTCTAAAACAACTGAAATAGTTCAACTATCTTAGTACATGTGAAGCAAACATGAATTACAAATGTTGAAAGAATAGCCTTACAAACATCTACAAGACATGCATGAAAATGTGTTGGCCTGAACATGCTTTTGTATTAAGAAAAAGTTCCAAGACACATATATACATCACACATCACTAGCCTAGTGGGACATTGGATCCAATCCTTGCTCCTTAAAGAATTGACTGAAAACTATTTACGCTTCGCAGGAGGAGCCAAGGTGAAAGGGTGATGCTTGACCCTTGTGACTTTTGGACTACGCTCATGACCATTCAACTTTCTATGACTTTTCAACTGACGTGACTCTCGATCTTCATTATGGGTCCATTGGAATTTCACTTTACATTACATTAGGTTACAATAGATATGGCCAATGGTAGTGATGTGCCGTTGCCAACTCATGACACAAATTGGCATGACATTGTTGACATGGACTAGCTAGCTCTGGTGGAAATGACAAGCTGTTGTTGTTTTTGAGTTATGGATGTGTTCTTGGATGTGCTTTGTCTTCTCCTCCGCATGGCTTGATGCTGCAAGGTCTTCAATGATCTTGGTCTTTTAAGATGGTTACATGCATGTGTTCCTTTTTCTTTCTCTTTGATGAGATTCTCTCATATATCTAGCTACAAGTGAGTCTTCTAGCATGTTCTCTCCTTCTTCATCTCGTTCATCATCTCGCCACGGTCTATCAGTGCATCTATTTCAGCAATTCACTCATGACGAGGTGACATCAAATCCAAAAACCTCCTAGTCTAAGATGATGCATTGTTTTCCATGGATTGGACCCGGGACATATGACAAGATGGGGAGAGGGCTCAATAACTGTGTATTGCACCATTCTAGGTGATATGGATGGAGACCGGTGACTGAGACTGTGTAGTGTGCATCTAAGGCTTGGTTGAGGAACTCCAGTGAACAATCTTCACTGTCAGGGAAAATTGCACAGTGGCCATTGGGAGGCAAGATTTTGCAGTTGAGGTAACCAAAGGTAGCTGTAAGGTGGGACCCTAGGAAGCACCTCCATGTAGTTTTATGATGGAAGACAGGATAGGGTAGCAGAGGGACCAGAGAGGACAGTTCTACGCAATTTCTTGGAGTAGTGAGTCCCGACTGTGGGAGGTCACTAGGAGGACACAACCTTACACAGTTCTAGGAGGCAAAGTAGGCTCAGGTCTCTATGCATTATGGGGTTCCAGTAGGCATGGAGGAGGCTTAATGACTGATCTTGTGAAGTGCATAGTTCGAGTTGGGCTTTGAGGCAGTTTCTGTACAATTTTGGGAAGGAAGGCAGACTGCTCACCTCTGGGATTGCATGGTGCAATTGTCCTGGGGGATGACCTCAAGAAATTTGAAGTTCCAGGTAGCAAAGCAGCATCATTGAGGACTGATACTATGCAATACAGCTCAGTTGGGGTCCGATGAAGTGGAGTTTTTCAGTTGGAAGGATTTTCAGGAAAATGGCTAAGTGTGGGAGGCAAGTGAACTTGTGAGGACTCGACATTGTGATCACATTTAGAATAATTGAAAAATATGACAACACAGACCACTGGGACAATAAGACAAATAATTTCCCTCTGTGGGATTGTCTAGAGTTAAAAGTGACAAGCGCAACACTTGGGATAGACCTTTAGATGACAATGACAAAACTTGTGCAAGAGTGCTTACAATTTTGTGTATGAGTGTGATAGATGTTTACATGGCTAGGAAAACTTGTATACATAAATACCAACCTTCAAGGTCACTAGAATGGTTCACAAACATGACATAACAACCAAACATGTCAAAAGACGACACTTGATCCAACAAGCGAAAGGGAGCAAGACAGTTTGAGGAAAAACATGGAATGAATTTCAGTGCTTGCAACCATGCATGTCATTGAAAACATAATGATATGACAATGATAAGAAATCCTTCAACCTAAAATAAGAGATGTATTTCAAAAGACGGCTTTGTTTTCCATACCTACCCTCCAAAGGGTTATGCATCAGATATAGTCATCATGCGGTCCTGATCTTCCATCATACCTTTGGTTCCTCGATCTACATATATTTCTCCTCAGCTCCTTGAGAGTCATCTAACATGTGATCCTTCTTCATGGCCCTTGAGAGACACAATTGCATAGTTTCAGCAGGTAGTGACTATTGCGGGATGAGGTCCTAGGAGAGCACATTTGCGCAGTTTCAGGATGCAAGGCAGACTAGGTAGCTGAGGGACAAAACTGTGCATTTTTAGGATGCAAGGCACTACTGTGGTATGAGGCCCTGGGAGGACACATCTGTGCAGTTTCAGGATGCAAGGGGAACTGGCCAACTGAAATGCCCGAGGGACAAAAATGCACAGTTTCTGGAGACAGTGGGTTTCGGCTTGAGGGAAGTACACTTGAGGAAACGACTACGTAGTTTTTAATGCTAAGGAAGGCTAGGTTTCCTATGCATTCAGTAGTTCCAGCAGGCAAGGGAAAATCTTAAGGGTTACATATGCGAAGTGTGAAGTTCAGGAAAGATGGATGAGGCTAGGCTGCTAGGGAAACTCCAGAATTTGGCTAAGTGTGGGATCAGTGGAACTGATGTGAACGGTGATAGAACTTGACTATGATCACAGACTTGAACATTTAGTGATACAACATACACCATGCAGAACATATAACCCATATTTCACTTAATGCAACAACCTTTGTGGAAACTTATGGCAAGTGTAGCTCCAATGATATACTTTGGGAGGATAAAAGCGACACTTGTGTAAAAGTGTGTGAAATGAGTGTGAAACATGTCTATGTGGTGAGGACAACCCATTCTCACAAAGATTTCCCCTTTAAGTAAAACAAACTTCCCTTTGCATGACAATCGATAGCCCCCATGCCCAAATATGACACATACTATATAAATATAAAAGTGTGAACAACTCTTAAGATCGAAGAGGGAAGCTTGAGATCATCAGCTCACCAAATAAGCAACTAAGGAACAATCTATCATAGGATGCACAGCAAAATCCAAAATTAAAGTATAGGCCAAAATTTTGGAGGGTGTTGCAGCTACTACAACGGATGGTTTAGACATTATTGAGGATTATGGAATGTCACCCCCCTTTCACATTTTGTTTGTTCTTTTGTTTTATGGTGATGTTGTATTCTTCTATTTTTCTTAATCTCTTATAACGAATGGTTTTATATATTGGAATAATTAGTGGGTTTCATTGTGAATCATGTCCATTCAAATGTTAAGGGATTAAGATGGTTAATGTATAGAATGGAAGTTGCAGTTATCATGTTGACTAAATCCACATCATAGCCTATGTTTTTGGAAATTCATTTTCAATTATACCTTCCCCATTTTAGGGATTGAATATGTGGATGCTAGAGTAAAATTCCCTTAGTTTGACAACCTCATGGATCTTTCTCTACACTTTGAGCCAACAACTGCTTCCATTATTAGGTCTAATTTACTTGCATAAATTAAGACCTTTATTATATCCAACTGTGATTTGTAAACTAATGAAGAAGACTCACTATATGTGAAATAATTAGCTTATAACACTCACTATATGTGAAATTATTAGCTTAGTTTTATAATGTGTCACTTTAATGAATAATAAACTTAGCTAAGAATGCATTTTCTATCAAATTACAAATGTGCTATGAGCTTTAAAGGACTAACAATGAATGTTAATTGAAGATTTAAGTAAAGAATGAAATTCAAGCTAAAATCAAAAGCATGTGAAAGCTAATTAAGCCACTAATTAAACTTTGAATGAGAATGAAATTCAATCTTTGACTAAGAACGAAATTCAAGCTTAACATCTATGATTAAAGAAAGTATAAATACATCAAGTCAATGCAGTGGAAAATAATAAAATCTCTAACTTGATATCAAGACTATCATGAACTACTGCAATGTAAAACAAAGTTCTAGACTAGTGTTATAGCTCAAAATCTCACCCTTGATATTTGTGATGCTGCATTTATGGCCTAGGGCAACCCCTTCTTCAAGACTTGGTCCAAATACTTAAAAAACAGTGTTTTACTCCCTGTATGTGACATTGCCCTGAGCTAAACGCGTGTGTACATGGGTCAGTGTATACCCAACCCGTGTATATGTCTTAAAACACTTAAAAAAATTTAATCTCCTTAATTTCGGGCAGAGATCACGGGTTTTACCTGTTGATTACCTATTAGTGCCCGTGGCCCAACTGTTCCCAACTAAAAAACTACTTTGGGAGAAGTATAAAAAGGCTTCAATGGGAAGGCCTTAAGGAGGAGAGAAGAGAGAAAATTACTCTATTGAGATTATCCCTGATTAGGTCTGAAGATCCTTGTGCTTCCAGCACTTCCCCCACTACTGGAAACCCTTGTTTCCTTGAGTTATGATGTCATTTCACTAGTTGAGATATCTTTGTGTGAGTCATGGAAGGAGTCTTTTGAAGACTTGGTATTGGACAGATCCAGAGGATGGTTCCGCTTGGAGCCAGCAAGAGGAAGATTCAGGTGATATCATTCCTTTCTTTGTTTTACTTATTTGAAATAAAGAAACATTTGTCTTGTTCCCGAAATCAATCTTCTTTATGCATATGATGTTATTGTTATGGTTTACATATGAATAATTGTTTCAATTTTATAACTAACCATCTTTCAATATGTTATGAAGTTGATTTCTATATGATACTTGGTCGATATATTGCTATGCCTCTTTGAATTGGCTATTTTGCAGGTTTAAGGATCGAGAGGAACTCCAAGAGGGTTTGAGCCCTGGCTAGATCTACCCGAACAAAGGACCCCCAGGTGCACCTCTCTTCATGTAGTTTTCTTGTTTAAGTATCATGGCTGTGTGGAATGCTTGTTTTTTACAGTAGATAACCCCCGATCTGCTAGGATGTTGACCCAAAACCCTAGGGGACTTTGTCCCTCAATAGAATTGACGAGTCATACTAGCAGCTCATCATCAACCTCTGCTAGTCATGTTGAAGATGAGCCTTCAGCCACTGCTAGTCATGCTGGGGGCACGAGTCTATTCACTGCAAGTCATACTAGCAAAGAGTCACCGACCTCTGCGAGTCATGGTCAAGACTCTCCGTAAACCACTACTAGTCATGTTGGCGGATTGGAGGTTGATAAGAAACCTGGACATAGAAGTTTTAAACCTAAGTTCCCTTGTAAGATATGCAAGGGAGACCATCTTACTCATTTGTGCCCTGGTATTCCAGAGGTACAAAGGATATGGTCTGAGTCTGAAAGTTCTTCTACTCCTGGATCTGATATGGTTTCTCATCAGTCCCATCAACCATTGTTGACAATGTGGTAGAGCCAGTGCAATCTATGATAGATTACACTCCTGTTTTGGGGGGTGAAGTGCCTAATAAAAGAGTCTGTTTGATTTCTAGTATAGAGTCTTCTAGTATAGGGGGCATTCCGGTTTCTTCGAATGTTCCCCCTCCAAGTTCTAGGAGTGTTTCCTTTGATTGGGATAGTCTTGTTGAGCCTCATCTTCCTTCCGCTGCACCTTTCCAAATAAAGGTCAGAGTTAATTCCACAAACATTTATCGATGTATGGTGGATGAAGGATCCTCTGCAAGTATTATATCCTCTTTGACTTGGAAAGCTTTGGGTTCCCCAAAGTTGTTGACAGCTCAAAGTCAGTTGTTAGCCTATGATAGAAGACCTGGTGAATTTATGGGTGTTCTTCCTCAGTTGCCTATTACTTTAGGTGGGAAAACTGTCTTAATTGATATGATGGTGGTTGATATCCCTTTAGACTTTAACATGCTACTTGGGCATGATTATGTCTATGCTATGAAGGATGTGGTGTCTTCACTCTTTCGAGTGATGTTCTTTCCTCATAAAGGGAATATTGTTACTATCGATCAGCTTGCATCTTATAATTACCACCCAAATTCGAATTTATTGTAGAATACCCCTGGTTTGTTCCGAGTGTTCAAGTAGACTCTACCCCGCCTCAGGTGAATTATGTGGCATTGAATCCTCAATGTTCAATCGCTTCTAAGAAGGATCCTTTGACCTATTACTCTCCTTCTTGGGACTTGATCCCGGCAGTTGACCGAGAGATTCTTCCTATAGGGACATGGGATCCCTTAATTCCCTCTTTTGATCCTTGTAGTTTTCATGATTTCTCAGAACTTCATTTGCCTTCACAGTAGGAACTCTTTCAAGCCATGAGTTTTGACTACCAAAGGAGTCCTTGGCCTGAGCCCTGTAGGGGGTTTTTCCAGAAGAACTATTATGCATAAGCCACAAGGTTGTGTGGTTCCCTGTACCATATTGTATATATAAGGTACACATTTTCAGGTTTTGTATTTTATAACACAAGATTTTATGTGAAGTTTATATAAGGGATGTATTAACTTTTTGTCTAGTGCTCCTATTTATGTATACAGAACTTGGAAGATTTCTACTTTGGGAATTTTTATGGTTGGTCTGTTCTGACAGGTATTGGTTATCGAAACTGGCATATAGGTTAGGTTTTTCCGCCTGCATTGTGCACTTATCAGTTTCCTTTCCCATTTTGGCCTTAGGATCAACCCCACCAAGTTATGGTGCAGAACCTTCTCATTGCTTAGAAGTATCATGACTTGTGTGGTAGACCCTACCTTATCATGGGTGCCCTAGTTAGTACCTTGTTGTCACTTGGCACTCATGCCGATTTTTTGTCCCTAGGCTTGGGAGTCCTCTTTAGTCCCACCATGACTTATGCGTTGAAGACTCATTCCTCTTTTCTTCTTCACTTCGTTCTGGCCTTATACCCTAGAGGCTCCTTCGTGTTGAGTTGTACTACTGCATTGCATATTGACTATTTGCACCTTTTGGCCTTTAGCCGGCTTCACTTGGACTCGTGTTTAAGCCAACTTTTGACCAAGTCATCTGCAAAATCAAACTTGCAATCCCTTAACTTCTGCAACTTGACACACTATGACCTGTGGAAGGAACATACCTTTGAGTGTCTTTGACTAGTTTTCGCCTCCCTGCATTGAGCATAGGATTGTTCCAATCCCAAGAACTAGATCATTTGCTTCACCGACACTCGTTCTTTCCACTGTATTATAGCATTCTTTTATTCTTTTTCAAGCTTAATGAAAAAGACAAAAAAATTATATATTCCAAAAAGAGTGGGAACGAGACAATATTTCCATTTATTGTTGGCAGCTAGAGTTGTGTCGCCCTTGAACAAAGCACTCAAACAAAGTGTCTCCTCCATTTGGGTGGGATTTAGCTTAGCTTAGGTATGCCTTAACCTTGTTATTGAGTCAGTCCTCCTTCGATTGGTTATCTCTTCCAATCATATGGAGAGTTCGTTCATGCCTCCTGCATGACGAGCTTATACAAAGTTATCATATGTTGCCACAAAGTCATCATTTGAGTCGTGCTTTTGTTCAAGGGAAGTAAGCCTAAGTCGACCTCTCTGCAGTGTCTCTTGACTCGTTTTTTAGTCAGCCATCCCTGATTCTCAGTGTCTTGTCCATCATCACATCAGTTATATTGGTCCTTTACTCGTGCCGGCTTGAGAAGGTCTCCATTGACTTCTTGCTGGTGAGTCTTGTCCTTGTCGACGATGACATCTTGCTCTGAGGACAGGCCTAGAGCCGCACCCTGGCCCTATTTTCATTATTGATAAGTCACCTTGTGCTCAGCATCGATCAGTATCATGGGTCTTTGACTGAGTGGTTTCCCTTGTGTTCGACATCAGCTTACATTATCACACATTGGGATTCGTGCAGTACCTTAGTTTCCATTTGACCCTATTGGTGGATACCTTGCCTCTATGTCAGCTTTCACTATTGGTTGGTCCAAAGGGTTTCTGTCATGCGCTAGCCACATCTTGTGTACGCCGGAAACGTGCTTTGGTCGGGTTACTACATCTTTTTCATTTGATTCCTTCCACATTATTGGCCTGCGGGTTACACTCGCGATTGATGAAGGATGCCTTAATGCCTTCCTTCAAGCGGATCTTTCCCCATTGACTATGACTCATTGCTCTGGGGCAAAGGTCTAGAGTCCATTTGGCAGTACCTTGGGGTTTGCAGTCATTAGTGGTAGATCCTTCGCTATCGACAGTGGGAAACCATCATTGTCTCCTGATCGATATATTCTTCCAGGTGTTCGAATTCAGATCATTTATTCACACTTGTTAGATTGTACTGGGGTACCTTGACTCTCATTATCATCATCGGTGAGTAGTCTCGTGTTTGTTAACGGTATACATCAATGATCGGTAATCAAACGATTTCTCACATGGTCAACTTCAGCTCATTCATTCCCATTGTGTAGAAATGTACCACAGTGGTCAGTGAAGACCTCGAGTTGCATCAACATTCATTGGTTCACTTGACAGTTGCTCCTGTTGCTGCTAGTTGATACAATTCCAGCTTATATGTTGCAGTCATTCATGGTGACATTCTATATGCTTGCACTCGAGTTTACAGTGTAGTACAATCTTATTCCATCATGTTGATTTGGTACTATGGGGATCAATCTTTGATATCAGTGATCAGCGTCATCCTTCAGCATCATTGACATTCTTATATGTGATATTCAGAGATGTACTTGTTCGATCATGATCAGATGATCCATTATGTATTTCCAGTCTTCTATACTTGTATACTTAGTGGATCTGCTTGTACTTGATATGCGAACATGCTTTACTTTCTCTGAGCATGGGTATGCCCGCCTCAGACAGTGTTTCTTTCTGATCTCCTTTTGTGGCTTGGTAGGTTGAAATCTGGTGAAGTCCTTCTCAGTTTTTGACAGGTTTCCTTTCCATGTACTTAATACATTTCGGCCATCATGTACCCCTTCTGACCTCATATATTAGGGGGCATCTATTATAGCTCCAAATCTCACCCTTGATATTTGTGATGCTGCATTTATGGCCTAGGGCAACCCCTCCTTCCAGACTTGGTCCAAATACTTAAAAAACAGTGTTTTACTCCCTGTACGCGACATTGCCCTGAGCTAAACGCGTGTGTACGTGGGTCAGTGTATACCCAACCCACGTATATGTCTTAAAACACTTAAAAAAATTAAATCTCCTTAATTTTGGGTGGAGATCATGGGTTTTACCTGTTGATTACCTATTAGTGCCCGTGGCCCAACTGTTCCCAACGAATTCCCAACTAAAAAACTACTTTGGGAGAAGTATAAAAAGGCTTCAATGGGAAGGCCTTAAGGAGGAGAGAAGAGAGAGAATTACTCTGTTAAGATTATCCCTGATCAAGTCTGAAGATCCTTGTGCTTCCAGCACTTCCCCCACTACAGGAAACCCTTATTTCCTTGAGTTATGATGTCATTTCACTAGTTGAGATATCTTTGTGTGAGTCATGGAAGGAGCCTTTTGAAGACTTGGGATTGGACGGATCCAGAGGATGGTTCCGCTTGGAGCCAGCAAGAGGAAGATTCAAGTGATATCATTCCTTGCTTTGTTTTAGTTATTTGCAATAAAGAAACATTTGTCTTGTTCCCAAAATCAATCTTCTTTATGCATATGATGTTATTGTTATGGTTTACATATGAATAATTGTTTCAATTGTATAATTGACCATCTTTCAATATGTTATGAAGTTGATTTCTATATGATACTTGGTCCATATATTACTATGCTTCTTTGAATTGGCTATTTTGCAGGTTTAAGGATCGAGAGGAACTCCAAGAGGGTTTGAGCCCTGGCTGGATCTACCCGAACGAAGGAACCCCATGTGCACCTCCCTTCGCGTAGTTTGCTTGTTTGAGTATCATGGTTGTGTGGAATGCTTGTTTTTTACAGTAGATAACCCCCACTCTACTAGGGTGTTGACCCGAAACCCTAGGGGACTTTGTCCCTCAACAACTAGCAATGTAACTTTTAAGATAAAATAGGAACTATTTTTTTCCAATCTAGGATACCAAAGCTTGTAAAGGTAGAAAACTAGGTTGTGAGATATCATGCCTAAACTGGCTCACACAACAATACTCTCTTCATTTTTGGAGGTTGTTGATTGGGAAATAATTCTAATAACTCATCAATTAAATGAAAAGACTACTCTAAATCAAATCAAATTAATTGAGTCAAGTCTAGCTAGATAATCAAACATCCATTGGGATCTCAATGGGTAGAAAATCAAGTTGTAGTGTCTATGGTATACTTCCATAGGTGAAAGAGGCTTACAACAATACTATGTAGACCACTCCAATCATTACCAAAAATAATATTAGACTTGATTTGAAAGAAAATTCTACACTTAATCAAAGGAAATGTTTGCTACAATATAAAGAAACGATAATTTACACACATATAATAGAAAATTAAAGAAAACACAGAGAGATATTTACTAGAAAAACAATGCACTTGAAACTAAAGTATATACACATGAATGATAGGTGTACATGTGAAGAGACTAGATGACCTCCAAGCTTTAACTTACACACACGAAGAAGATTATTGACTCTAGAACATGAGAGTTGTTATATATATTTTTTTCAACTGTGGTTCATTGTCACTGAGTGGGCACTACATCCACAGGAAATAATCTTGGTAGATCCACCCACCGAATTATCTGCTCGGACCTATCCCCAAAGGAGTCGAGGAGAATTGACCCTGTGACCTCCCAATTGGCATGGTACTTAGCAATGGGAACTCGACCAATTAAGTTAAGGAGCTTAATCCCCTTGTCTCCAGTGCTCTATATGGTTTTTTATACAAAACAAAATGAAAATAAAAAGTTAATGATCCTCTATTAGCTAACTATATGCCTAATTTAGAATCCACACTCAACAAATTTGACCTCTGTGGTCATTGAAGTCATGTCAAATCATGAGTTTTAGAAGTAGGGGAAATTTTCCTTGTTGGTTTAGTGTGAGTTTCCGTTCTATGGCAACGTTGACCCTGTGTTGATAGGGAGTCTCCAAACTCTTGCAAGTCTAGGAGGAAGCTATACATCTTGTGGAGGTTGGGAACAAAAACCATGTTTTTTTTTCTCCAAACCATATGGAAATATCTTAATGAATGATAAATTACCAAATCAAATTATTTCCTATAAAAACTGGTAAAACGATTTTCCAACACTTAAAAATTGTTAAATAACAAAAATTAAAATAAATAATATAAACACCATTTTATGGATTCTTTTGGCATTATTGTGCATAATATAAGCACAATGAGACAAAAGTGAAGGAACATGGGGTTAATATGGCTGAAATGATCATAATTTAAGTGGCTCTTTATGAAAAAACTAAGGACCAACATCTCCTCCAAGATACATTATTACATGTCCTCATGCAATCAAAATTATGTTATGTTTTCATCTTTATAGGGCCCATACTGTTTGTAAGAGGAAATCCACATTAGATGTGGACCATCTCTATATTGGTTTCCTTGGCCTTTGCATTAGTATCTTTACCCACAAACTTAATGCTTCTCTTTGTGTGTACCATTTGTATCCTTGCTTCGTTATCAAGACATTTCCCTTTTTCACTCTTATTCTCTTCCTTCAATATTTCATTTTACTCCATAATATTAATATTTCAGTTTACTCCATAATATTCATACTATGCCTAGTGAGAATCTCATTTTTATTTTTAATATACCTTTCTAATACCTTCATATTTTCAACCTCTCTTTTCAATCTCCTAATTTTCCTTTTTTTCCTTGTTCATGTCTAGCTTTGAAAATGACATAGGAAATTTTCCCTTTAAATCTTGGGATACTACATAAGTTCCTTTTTGAGTGTTGGTAAAGACATAAAAGTCCCATTCTTGAAATGGTGATGGTTCCTTTTGCTCCATTGTAAATATGAAGGGTTATTTTTCTTTTCCTACAAATGTAGATGGTTCTCCTTCCTTTGTTTCTAAAGACTCAATATAATCATGTATAATCTTCTGATTTTTGTCAACTTCCAGTGTTGATGTTGTAGTGTTACACATCATTTTGTCACTGTCCCTGTACTCCCCGTTCCTCGATCCTGCAGGACCTCTACAATGAAACTCATGTGTTTTCCTATCATGAAGAACATGTCTTTACATCACTCTTCATCTGTAGAACATTTCCCACTTACATCATTTCTAAAGAATATTCCTTCAAACTTAGTTTTAAAGGCTGACGTTATCCCTCAGTTTCTTCCTCATGCCGATTTGTAGAGTTTAACACTAAGCCTAGCATCGATCAGCACTTGTATCCATCCATTACCTGCGCTGACCCTCTTTTGGAAAGTTTTTTAAAAATGGAGTCGAAGCTTCCAGGTCTAGAAGCTTCGTGAATGAAAGTCTAGTAAATGGTTAGTCGAGATAGAGCCGAGAGAGACTATTTGGGCTCCTTTCCCCTATTAAAATGGAACAAACAAAAAGGGATGAGACCTCTCCCATCATAAGAGGATCCATGTCCCCTCTCTCAAGCTATATAAACTTCTCCTATTCCAACCTCAACTAGCTAATGGAAGGGCTTGAATAATCTGCAAAATCTTGATAGCCTAAACAACTCTTGATAGCCTTAGCCTTCTAGTTTACGCTTGTAAAGGGAGAATAAGTTTGTAGTTTGTTTGGTTTGGAGAAAAGAGGAAGAAGCCTTGAACTTCTATTGTTTGAGGTGAACCATGAGATGCTAACAGTGGTTCTGGAACTTGGACACGTCGAAGGAAACTTGCAATGCTAAGGCAAAGGTTGTACTTTCCTTTTTGTCATAATAATACAACTCATATTTTGTTTCCTATATCAATCACTTATGGTATTTAGTAGCTTAAGACTCCTCAGCCTCTTAATTAGGTTGAATCTATTGTATGCTATCATGTGTGCTTTGGTTTCTTGTCTATTTGTTTCAAGTGCGTGATTGACATTAAGGATCTGATCATTGGAGCAAAGGCACAAGGACTTTATCAAACAAGGATAAGCGATACAAGAGGTAGGATCTTATCCATTCTCAATCTAAGGGAACTTTTGACAGATTTTCCTTTTTGTGGCTAGACCCTCTCCCTGGGGCTAGAGGGATTGTCTCTGTCTACAAAGAGAATATTCCTACTCCACAAATTGGCGACTCCACTGGGGAGCCATCCCTCTCTTTGGATTGTTTTTCATTTCATGATTTGTGATGACTTTTGTCATATCACTCTTTCTCTTTTGTAATCTGTACTTTACGTTATCTACTGCTTTGATTCTTGAATTTAGAGTGATAGTTCTCGTTTTGGTTTGTGAAATTTTTTTGCTTTTCTTAGAATCCCTCAATGAGCGCTATTATTTTGCTAACAGTAGCGCCGACCAACGCAAGTTCCTCTTGAACAGTCACACCATAGCCCCTTATGGCACTGGTTGCTAGTTAGACAGTCATACTGATTCCTATAGGTTAAAATCAGGGTTTCTCTTAAATCATTGCCAGTGTGTCTTGTCCTCATAGATTCTGTTTCTTGGCTTGTTTGCCTTTATTCTCCCTGGCTAGAATGCTTTGTTAGCTTGATTTGTTTGCTTGATTGGTTTGAGATTGCATTACTTGATTTTTTGAGTTTTTTGGATGGTTTGTGTTCCTAGGGAATCTAGGTCATTGTCCATTCATTTTCTTATATTCTCATCAAATCAAGTTGGTGATTTGTTGCTTCATGCATTTCATGTTTTAGTCCTTGCATCTATATTTCTCTGTTTTCAATTGAACAAGTGAAAAAGTTTCGTTTGCTCTTCTCTTGTTGAACGTCTCTTTTCTGAGCATAGATTACATTGCTCAATTTGTTTCGATTGAATCTTTGCATATTTGCTTTGAAATGAGTTCTTTTTATCGTACTTTTCATATGATTGATGTTTGGTTGTTTGAAAATTTTCATTGAAATGTTTATGTGAAAGATTCATTCTAGTATTGCATTGAAGAAAATACATCATTCTTGTTTGTTTAATTGATATTTTGCATTAAGTAGCATCATTGAAAGATAGAATTACATCATCATGAGTAGTTGAAATGAAATGAACTTCTTTATTGTTAAAAGGACTAATTGAAGTCCATCTAATAGGAAGAGTAGGAAGTGGAAAGAATTTTCATTGTTTTGTTTTGAAAAACGAAATAGTGAAGAGTCATCTTACTTTTAGTTGCTTGTTTTTTGCATTGATTGTTTTCTCTTCTATCAATTAGTGTAAACATTCATGGAATTGAAAGGGTTTTGTCTCATATAGATGCACATAAGAGTTTTTCAGGTGACATCGATAAGACCTAAAAACTAAGACTTAATTTCAAGATAACCTTTAAAATATATTCAATTAACCTAAGGCGCATTTGAAACTAAAAACTTACATTTAGAGGTCTAGGATAGAGATGTGTTCTGACATCTTTAAACCTAGTAGTTTTCATTCGCTTCAGCATTAGACAACGCTAGTACGAACTTGTGCTCCTCGTACCATCGCGTATATAAATGGGGACCCCACTAGGTTTGCAATCCTTTATCCATAGGATGTCGAGTTTGTCGCCTTGTAAAGTGATACACCGAACACAACATTCGGGGAGATTGCCTGCTCGTACTTTTTGGTTCACCGGGAGGTATTATGCAATTCATGGTTGCCTGGTAATCCCTTTTGCCTAGATTATCCTGAGCAGTCATTTTGGTCTTTCTGACTTTTTAAATTCAAAAGATCATCGATCACTTGTCCTTTCGAGCTCGTTTAAACTGAAAGTTACTAGAGTAATCTTTGCCTTGTTCTCAACTCTTAAAACATGAAAAGACATCAGTCTGTTTTAGCGTCTTAAAATTTTTTTCCCACGATCACATCACATTCCTGATAGTTTTATTCTAGACCACATCATAAGTATATCCTTAATATATTTTAAAGAAGCCTTGAAATTAATATCTCTTCTCTTTTTGTTTGAGACAAAGTCATCGTGGCTGAACCATCAGGTTTGCCTCATTCCCCTTCCTCTCCTCCATCTGGAAGGTCATCCGGAGAAACTTTCCCTGAACTTCCGTAGTCGCTTGAGGATCAAGGTGTTGAACTTGGGATTGTTCTGAGTATTCAACCTTTGTCATCTTGTCCGCCTCCATCAGATACTGGGTCACCTTACGAATCTGGCCTGGAATCCTCTGATAATCCTATCCATACTCCCGAGAGTCCGTAGACTCCTGAAAGTCTGGAAAGATTGGTTTCTTATCCACCAAACCCTTTTGTGATATCTTCTCAACGTCCTTACAGTCTATACGATCAGCTTGGTGTTCCTTTGCAGTTGTCTCCTCGTTCATCTTCGGCCCTTGATCGCCGGTTATTTTCTATGGAGTCAGAAGGCAAAATCCTAGTCTCCTCTCCAAGTCAGTCAGAAGTTTCTGCTACTCATACTCCTCACATAAATGATGAGCAAGGATATGAGTTCCCTCTAGAAGGTTTTCCTTATACAGGAAACATCTTTTCTAGTGCCTATTCTCATACTAGTGGACCTATGTTTCTGCATGGCTACACCACTATAGCTCAATTGGTTTCGGGCACTCATTGTATCAGAATCCCATCTGGTCTTCCAATTCTATGCCCACGTCAGGTCCGTTCATCTCGAACACGACCTCTTGACTGATTATGCAAACTGCAATGACTTCAGTTCTGGTTCAACATACCATTCCATCTCAACTTTCTTCATTGTTTTGATCGACTCTCCTGGTCCAACCGACTGTTTTAGGTCAGGTCTCAGTAAGTCCTTCTACCCCTCCAGTGAGTGGACAGACTATGCCACCACCAGGGGAGCAAGATCTGAATATTCCTCTAATGTGAGGCCAAACCAATGTGAATGGATTACAACCTCACATGGTTGGAATCAATAAACCTTTTAACGGTGCTATTCCTAACCCTGTTGGTCCATCTGGGTCAGGTAACGTCCAATACCAGCAGCCATACATGGCTCAGGTTGCATTCCAATTGGCTTATGTTCCATATGGTTCGAAAGCCTTGGTTACTCTGCCTTACATTCATCAAGCTGGACCTTATGTTCAGCCTAGTCAACCCGCTATGCCTGGTGGATATGGCCAGATTCAATTCGGGAACTATCAATACCTTTTGGGTATAACCCCGGGAACTATCCAGCAACCCTTTCAGCATCAAGGGCAACCTTTCTAGCCGCAAGGACAACCTTTTCAATAGCAAGGGTAACCTTTATTGCAGCAAGGGCAAGCATTACAACAACAAGGACAACTGCTACAACCGCAAGGGTAACCTTTGCAACAGCCGCAGTAACCTTTGCAGCCTCAAACTCAGTTTGTGCAACAGACTTCTCAACCTTTGTCCTCGCAAGGCCAACCTTTGTAACAGCTGGGGAAACCTTTGCAACCACAAGGTCATCATTTGTAGTAGCATATCCAACCTTTGCAGCAGCCACAAGGTCAGCCTTTGCAGCAGCAGGTCATATATGCATATCAACAAGGTCAGCCTGTTCAAGGCCAAGGTCAACCTTTGCAAGGTCAAGGTCAACCCCTGCAGCAACAGGTTCAAAATCCTTATGTCCAGGGTTAGCAGGTTCAAAATCCTTACGTCCAAGGTCAACAGGTTCAACAACCTTTTAACCCATATGCCCATCAGCGGCCTATGGCAGGGTAGTATCAAATCTACCTAGGATCGAATCCTCCCTATGGGCAAGGTAACCTTCAGTGGGGGAAAAATTAGATTCCATATGGACAAAATCCTCCATTGTGGGGGAAAAATCCTTACCAACAAGGATGGGTTCTGCAGTTTGGGTCTACTCAAAGGCCCCACATGCCTTTTAACATGCAATTGCCTTTCTTGGCCATGTTGGAACTGTCGGATGTTTTGAGGCTCACTAATCATCCTATCTTTCATTCACCTTATTGGTCTCTAGTCCCAACGAAGATTCCGAGTGATTGCCCCAAATTTGAGGGAAAACCCAAGGAGGATCCACAGTCCACGTGATGACATATCACCTCTGGTGCTCCTCCAATTCGTACGTCAATGATTCCATCTGTCTCTGAATTTTTCAAAGAACTCTCGCAGGGGTTGCAGTAAAATGGTACATCGAATTGCCTTGAGGTACCTACGGTGACTTCAACTCTCTCGCTCTGGCTTTCCTCACTCATTTCTAGCTGCCAATTCACTATGAAACTGGCACCTATCTGCTTACATCACTTAAGAAGGACATCGCGACCCATATCTTTGATCACATCCATGAATGGAGACATTGGCATTGCCTCATCAAGTTTGAGATTGCATATGAGTTGTTGACAGAATGGTTCACAAAATCATTCATCGGCAAAATTGCTAAGGACAAAGTTACGAGTGGGTGTGTTACTGAGGAGAAAGGCATTGTTCGTGCCCAGTATTTAGACCTTGTCTATTTGAAATATGGCACATTATATGAGATGTTTCATGATGCTACAAGACCATCATCAGATCTGACAACATCGAAGTCTCCGGACACACCACCTGTTGATGGAGTGATTGGTTCCATGTCTTAGACTCCCACAAAATCTTCTTCAAAGCAGAAATTGGTCTTGAACACTGGTTCCAATGATCCCTCTAGAAATTCATCTGGTCCTGGTAAGACCTCTGAGGTTCATGTTGTCTAGTCTACTACAGAAGACAAAACCTCTAAGGTTAAAAATAAGGGCAAAAGCAAGGCCAAATCCGATGCCCCGAAACAGGGACCTCCTAAATCTTCTGCTCACAATGCTTCTCAAAGAAAGCCAAAGTATTGTTGCCTCATCTGTGAGGAGGACCATTACACTAACGATCGTCCTCGATGATCTGAAGTTAGTCTCTTGCTAAAAGGGACTCTGGTTGTCTTCAAAGAACCCTTTCCATCCCAGCAGACCCAAATGGTAGACTAGCCTCAGTCTTTCGCTTCCGCAGGTTCCCAAGTGTTTATGACGACTACGCCTATAAATGTGGCTATCAGATCTAAAGATTATCAAACTCTTCCTATGATGGCAGGGAAAGAGTATGAAAGTACCCCTTCCTCCTCTATCCTGTCTACCTCCGGTCCTCTCCACATAAATCGACCTAGTCTAGATTCCGCTATCCGACCACCCTGTCGAGGTGTGCTGTGAAATTCCTCGTATAATCCAAATGCTCAAACTGCTCAACACTACAACATTGTTGAAGATTTATCTCAAGCACCATTAGCCATGTCTGCCCTCGAGGTCCTTCAAATCTTTCCCTCTCAACAGAAAGAATTACTGTTAAACCTATTGACATTGCCGTTAAACCTGGTATCGTTGAACACGTTCATATTGGGGTAACTTGTTCTCCTGATGAGATCAAGCTTTATACTCACCTTTTTCAAGAGTTTCGATATGTTTTTGCATGGTCGTATGAAGAAATGCCCAAAATTGACCCAACTATAGTCATGCACGAAATTCTGACTTATCCTAATGCGAAGCGCATTCGTTAATGGCTTCATCCTGCGCACCCTAGAAAAGCGGCCGCCATTAAGGTGGAGGCTGAAAAACTTCTTAAAGTTGGTTTTATTTATCCTATACCTCTGACAGATTAGGTGTCCAACATCGTACCAGTGACTAAGAAATAAGGCACCCTTCACGTCTGTGTTGATTACTGTGACATTAACTGTGCCTGTCTGAAAGACAATTATTCCACTCCTTTTATAGACCAAATTATAGATGAATGTGCCGTGAGTGAGATTTTCTACTTTATGGATGGTTTTTCCGGTTATAACCAAATAAAAATTTCACTGAATGATCAACACAAGACTTCCTTTATCTATCTGTGGGGGACTTTTGAATATAAAAATCTCCTTATTGGCCTTAAGAATACTAGGGCTACTTTCCAACGAGCGATGTCTTATGCTTTTCATGAAATTAAGAACATTGTTCAACCCTATTTCGATGATCTTCTTGCTCATTCACTTAAGCGCCATGACCATCCCGATCATCTTCGATAAATCTTTCTTCATTGTAGACACTATAACGTTCAGCTTAACCCGCATAAGTGTGTCTTCTACGTTGAGTCTAGACGACTTCTCGGTTTTATTGTTTTGAAGGATGGTATTCATCTTGATCCTCTCAAAGTCAAGGCTGTTGTTAATCTACCCTCTCCCTCTTCATTGCATCAATTACAGAGTATGACCTTCATCACTTTGTGCCTAATTATGCTGAGAAAGCTACAGAGTTCACTCGATCACTTAAGCAAGGAACTCCATTTCTTTGGGATGAGACTGCCGAAAAGTCTTTTGATGATGTGAAATTTTTCCTCATTAATGCTCCTTTATTGCACCCTCCAAACTATCATTGTGATTATTTCCTCTATCTAGTTGTAGCTTCTCGTTGCACTATTGCTATGGTACTAGTGCAAGACATTGACGAAGGTCATGAACATGTCATTTATTACCTTAGCCGCAATCTCCTCGATACTGGGACCCGTTATGCTCATGTTGAGAAATTAGCTTTGGCTATTGTTCAGGTTGTTCAATGCTTTCGGCATTATATTCTCCTCCACACTACAACCATGATTTCTGATTACAACCCCATGACTTATATTTTGAATCATCGGTTACTTGGGGGTAAATATTCCAAGTGGATTGTCATCCTCCAAGAAATCAAAGAAAACACTTGTATTTGCTGAGTTGATTTGCTCTTTTCCCTCTGCTTCTCTACCTACTGGTGTTGATGAGCAGCTCCCTAATGAGACTCTCTTTCAGATTAGCACTCTTGATCCTTGGTACGATGATATCATCGTGTATCTCCAAACTTCTACCTTTTGGTCTGCATTGTCCAAGGATGATCGTTGATGCATTCGACATCAATACCAACCTTACTGCATCATTGGGGATACTTTATACCGCGTTGGTGTTGATACGATTCTTCACCGATGTTTAACTCTCAATGAGGCTGAAAGACTCTTAAATGACTGCCATGTTGGCGCATGTGGTGGTCATTTTTCTGGCTATGCCACTGCTCAAAAAATCCTCTGCACTGGCTATTTCTGGCCCTCCACATTTAAATATTGCATTCTTGATGTCCGCAAATGCCACGAGTGCCAGATTTATCAGCAGAAAATGTACGCTGCACCTGCTCACCTTCACCCCGTTATTACCATTGGTCCCTTTTCCAAATGGGGCCTTGATTTTATGACATGTAAGCCTCGTTCAGACGGGGGGCATGGTTATATTACCATTGCCATAGATTACTTCACTAAATGGTCCGAAGCGATGCCTGCATTTTTAGCTGACGGTAAAACAGTTGCGCAATTTCTCTTCAATCGTGTTATTTCTAGGTTTGGAGTGCCTCAAGCCATTTTCACTGATCATGACTCCCATTTTAGCAATTATATGATGGCTGAGCTGACTTCTAAATTGGGCTTACGTCACAATGGCTCAACTCCTTATTACCCTCAGGCCAACGACCAAGTTGAAGCGATAAACAAAGTTTTAGTTACTATGCTTCAGTGCACCATTGGAATGCACAAATCCAATTGGCATCTCATGCTTTTTTCAGCTTTGTGGGCCTACCAAAACTCGACTAAAGACGCAAGCGGATTCACACCTTTTTAGCTAGTCTATGGTATGGAAGCTACCCTACCAATTGCATGTGAAATTCCCTCACTCAAATTGGTTGTCAAATTACTCCCTAATACCTCACCTCAAGAGGAGCATCTCCTATATTTGGAACGACTGGATGAAACTTGTCGTCTCACTACTTTAGTTATTGAAGCACAAAAAAAGTGAGTTAAATCCCATTTTGATCACTCGGTCTCTCCTCGTACTTTTTCTGAAGGTGATTTAGTCTTGCTATATGACCAATCTAGCGATAAGCTAGGGGCAGGAAAATTCGAACCCATGTGGCATGGGCCCTATATTGTCAAGCATGTATTACAAAAAGGGGCCTATGAGCTAATTGATTATGAGGGTAACCCTTTGGACAAGCCTCGCAATGGGATGTACCTCAAAAAGTATTATGCGTGAGTCATCTCGCATGGTTACTTATGTACATAAGTGTGTTATTCATTTTTGTGCAGTTTGGTTTGGTGTGTTTTTTTCAAGCAGCTTTCCTACTTATTATGTCTTCACCTACTTTGCAGATGTTTGTGACTCCTTATGTCGGTTTCGTTGATGGTGCTTGCCATAGTACCTGGAATTTATCATCCGCGGCATGGGCTATTTATGACCCTCATGGTGAGTTGATTGATCTTCAAGGTATTTGTTTGGGTCCAACAACTAATAACATTGCTAAATATAGCATAGTTCTCGAACTCTTGTCAGAAGCTATTGCTCTTGACATTTGAGAAATGGTTGTAAACCTTGATTCACAACTTGTTGTTCTTCATCTCAATGGGTAATATTCTATCAAAAACCCTTCAATTATTGAGAATGCATATTCGTCTCTTGGAAAGAAATTTTGATTGTATTACATATGATCACATTCCTAGGCATATGAATACATTAAAAGATGCATTGGCTAATTATGTTTTAGACAGACATTTACACAATATATGAAATACATTGTATCATAGTAAACAGGAAATATAACATATATATGTCGATAATGTTTGAGTATAATACATCAAAATAAAAAAAATAATATATGTGTTCCAAGTACATCTGTGGCTTGCAGGCCTCAAAACTGTAAATGCTAACTACGGACTATTCTGTGTGATGCTCATGATAGCATGTTACTGCTTGCACTACATGAGTTAGTAATCGATGGATCTGATCCGATACTCCCACCATATGCCACTAATAACGGCGAGGAATGTCCTCGATCCGTGCATACTTTGGAATCCCTCTCATTAGGCTATCTAGATTTCAAGCAATCTCCTCTTCATTGTCAACTCCTTCCTGGTAAGGAGCAACCTCAAATTTCTGAGCCATGTGTCTCGCTATTGGGGACATCCTTGCTGGTCTCTCTGGTCCAACATCTGCAATTACAAAGTCAAGGTGTCACAAATACATATATTCAAAAACAATAAAAAACAAAAACAAAATTGTTTTGCTCACCTCCATCATCGAAGTCCTCTCCCTCTGGGAGTGGCATGTCAGGATCACCATGGAAGTCAGTCCCGTTGTATGGCCAATCCTCCACGACAATCAGTTGTCATCTAAGCCACACAAAGAAGGCGAGCTTGTAAGACATTTGTTGCCCCCCTCCAAATCTGGGCATCAGCTCGCTCCATTGAACCATCCTTGGATCTCGTGGTAGCGGGAGGCTCACCTCCACCATCTGATAATGGAACAATGGGATTCATTCCAAGAAGAAGGATACTAGGATAGAGCCATATCCAAATTGCCTCAAATTCCCTGCTTTTCATTTGGATAGTTTCCGCTTCATGTTTATTTTCATTGCTTCCACCCAGTTGAAAATATTGAGTGCCATATAGTCCACATCATATTAGAAGCAAGATTTGTTGGATTCATGTGGTGCTTGAGCCCCATCTACTCGGTTGATGGTCAAAAATACCACCTTCAATAGAATATCATCCATTGTCATAATATCTATCTTGCCACTTGAATATTTTTGAGCTCATGGGTAATGTTGGGCAATGAGTGTGTTTACATTCGCCCCAATAGGCCTGCTTCCATACAGTTGGACTGGTTCCCCTCTACGAGACAGTCCAGTAATGAAATAGATATATGAAGTATCCAAATTCATCTCTTGGTCATGAATCACGAATACCTCCCATCCAATATCCCATAGACTGATCAGGTACTATAGTAGTTAAAGTTGAGCCCATATGCCTGGTGCGAGAAAGAACTTGAGGAGTCCATAGTTCCTCAATGCGTCAAGACAGTCTGGATCCTCCAAGTCCATTTGGTATATTCTTTCATGTTCACGTTATTTCCACTCAATCACCATTTTCTTGCCTTGATTTTCTTGCAAACACCCCACATTTAACTCAACATCAGTCATTGAAAAGGGAAAATTCTTGTTTGAAGCATTGAATTTGGGCAAAAAATGAAAAATTTCAGTTCTCTGCGCCAGCACAACTGTTTTTAAAATAGAGGTTTTTGACGTTGCAGGACACCATCTTAAAAGCCAATGATCGGCTTGGTCTCGTGCCCAGATCCCGCGCCGATCGTCGGCAAATGTTTTTGCAAAAAGCCCTTTAATCCCCCTGCAAAGACAATTAAATGCTTAAAAACAGGTATCAACACGAAGAATAGGGCCACAACTCTTACCTGCAATGAACAGTTTGACATTTAGTTTCCTGGATCTGCAGTAATCCGCTCCTGAAGATCTAGGGAAAAAGTGGGTAAAAAATTGCTCCAATGAGGTAAAAAGGTAAATGGTAAAATGTTTTACTTTTTCCCCTTTTTATAAGCTTTTGACTGTGTTTTAGGGTTTTAAAAGTATTTTTTGCCATTTTTCCTTAGAAATGGATAATGCGTTTGCTTCTTGTGCAATGACAGATGATGGTTTGCCGGTGATGATGCAAAACTGGAGTCGTATTTAAGCTCTTTTCTCGACTCATAAAAAATGGAAATGAAAAGATTGCCGAGTATTTTTCCCTTTTTGACTCGTTAAAGTAAATAAAAACAGGGAGTCTGCTTTAAGCTCTTTTCCGACTCTCAAAACACGAAAAGATTTTCGAGCTCTTGTTGTTTTGACCTCATAAACAGTTCTGAAACGTCGTTTACCCAGTATACGTTTACCCCTTTTTCGAGCTGGGATAAACTATTTATGAAAATGGTACTCCTTGGTTGACATGGCCAAGAGGTTCTCTCGAGTATTGTTTTCTACCTTTTCAGGCTCGAGAGACAACTTTATGAAAAGGGACCTTTTGGAGTTTTCTTTTCCGTGTCTTTTTCAAACTCTCTAAACATGAAAAAGATACCGAGTTTTTCCTTTGTCGAACTCGTTAAAATTTAACGACATCAGATTCATCACCATGACGGACGTGAGCTTCTCCTTCCTAGGGCTCGTTAATCTTACTAGGTCGGATCCATCTGAAGGATGGACTTATATTACAAGCATATGCTATCCCCTTCAAGCTTGTGATAAAAAATAATTGGGGTACCTGCCAGGAATGGTGGGGGAAAATGGAAAATTTTTACCATTTGTGTCGGATGTTTGTCACTGTTGAATATGACACTCTTTTGCTTCGTTTCGGGTTGGGATATCCTCAGTTCATCATTGATCTTACTAGGTTTGGGTCATCCACTTTTTTCCTTTCCATTTGATCTTTTCCACGTCATCATGACCTCCGATCCTATGGATCCAAAGAGCTACTAAACTCTGGAATCGTGTCGTTGATATGTTGAAGAGTTAATCCTTCTGCAATTTACACTCATTCTGATTCTCTGTATCATCCATAATCATTGCATCCCCTTGTCTCACGTCGATGATGTGGGATACATCATGGCCCTCCTTCAACAAGGTCACTTCCTGTCGACTTCAGCTCATTATCTGGGAAGTTGGCCGAGAGACTCCCTTCCAGTACCTTAGAGCTTGCATGCCCTAATGGCAAGTTCTTTGCACTCGATGATAGGTTCTCATCATTGGCTTTCGATCGAGTGACTTCACGGGTGTTTGACTTCAGTTCCTTATTCACACTTCATGAATTGTGTTGCTGGTACCTTGAGAGCCATTGTCATTATTGGTGGTTTCTCTCAAGCTTGTTAACAGTTCACATCATTGACCGGTAATCAAGCGATTTTCTAGTGTGTTCGAATTCGACACATCTATTCACATGTTACAATTTGTACTTTGATCCGGTCGTGTTGAAGCGCAAGATCCTGGGCTCAGATTACAAAAGTCTAGGTTGCGAGGCAATGTGCCATGATAATGATTATACACGTCTTTTTCAGATGGATGGTTGTGACCATACCATGAGTTTGTTATATGTGATCCTTCTCATTATTGGATGGTTGCGACCATACCTTGGGTTAGATATGATCCTTCTTACTAGATGGATACGCCCATACCTTGGATCCATTTACATGATCTTTTTCTGGATGGTTGCATCCATACCATAATTCATGTATCTTTTATCGGATATTTCAGTGATGTGTATGTCTCTATGCTTTCTTACAGGTTTCCCGATGACAGTTTCCGGTTCCATGCATCTACTCGTAAAGCATTTCACCCCTCACTCTTGTTTGGCCTTCACGCTTTAGGGGGCATTTGTTACACAACATTTTTCCATTGTCCTTGTACTCCCCATTCCTCAATCCTAGAGGACCTTTATAGTGAACCTCATGTGTTTTCCTATCATGAAGAACATTTCTTTACATCACTCTTCATCTGCAGAACATTTCCCTCTTACATCATTTCCAGAGAATATTCCTTCAAACTCAGTTTTAAAGGCCGACACTATCCCTCAATTTCTTCCCCGCACTGATTTGCAGAGTTTAACACTGATCCTAGCGTCGATCAACGCTTGTATCCATCCATTACCCGTGTTGACCATATTTTGGAATTTTTTTTAAAAATGGAGTCGAAACTTCCAGGTCTAGAAGCTTTGTGAACGGAAGTCTGGTAAATGGTTAGTCGAGATAGAGCTGAGAGAGACTGTTTGAGCTCCTTTCCCCTATTAAAATGGAACAAACCAAAAGGGATGAGACCTCTCCCATTATAAGAGGATCCATGTCCTCTCTCTCAAGCTATATAAACTTCTCCTATTCTAACCTCAACTAGCTAATGGAAGGGATTGAATAATCTGCAAAATATTGATAGCCTTAACCTTCTAGTTTGTGCTTGTAAAGGGAGAATAAGTTTGTATTTGGTTTGGTTTGGAGCAAAGAGAAAGAAGCCTTGAACTTCTATTGTTTGAGGTGAACCATGAGATGCTAACAGTGGTGTTGGAATCCGGACACATTGAAGGAAACCTGCAACGCTAAGGCAAAGGTTGTACTTTCCTTTTTGTCGTAATAATACAACTGATATTTTGTTTCCTATATCAATCTCATATGGTATTTGGTAGCTTAAGACTCCTTAGCCTCTTAAGTAGGTTGAATCTATTGTATGCTATCATGTGTGCTTTGGTTTCTTGTCTATTTGTTTCAGGTGCTTGATTGACATTAAGGAGTTGATTGTTGGAGCAAAGACACAAGGACTTCATCAAACAAGGATAAGTGATACAAGAGGTAGGATCTTATCCATTCTCAATCTAAGGCAACTTATGTCATATTGTCTAGTTTGTGGCTAGACCCTCTCCCCTGGGCTAGAGGTATTTTCTCTATCCACGGAGAGAATCTTCCTACTCCACATGTAGGGGTAGAGAACTCTGTTCTTGGTTTCCTAGTAATCTTTGTAAATTCTTGTTATTCTTGTAGGTTGTCTTGTTTACCTTGTTTATGAACTCCTTGTACATAGCCTTGGTTATCCTCCTTTGATATATGACTATTTGTTTTGTGGGCTCTTCCACTTCCATCTTTATTTTATCCCTAGAAACTGTTCTCTTTGATTCCCTCAATTGAAAAAAGTCATCCTATTCCTCTTCTTCAAACTTACTTAGATTGTCTTCATCATTGATTTCTTCCACAATACCATTGTCAATAAGGATTTTCTCTCAAATTGTGTCATTCATTTGTAATTCATGTTGGAAAATCATCTTGATGAGGCCATAATGATAAATGTTTTTTATTCTCATTCCTTGGTTTCATTTGGATAGACTTGGCCATCTTTATTAGACTGCTCAACAGATAATAATGCATATTTATAGGTTTTTCATTCTTGAGATGCAAAAGCAAGCGTATATGGTATAGAAACATAACACTATATATTCCGTTAAGTACAATTTATATATTTTTGGATGAGAAAGATTAGATCTTTCCAGTTATTTTTTAGCTAGCTTCTTGCCGCTGCTTTGACCCAGTTGGGTATTTCCTTTAACCAATTGAGGAAGCAGGTCCAATATTTCTCTTCAATAGGTTTTTTTTAACCATCTTTCTCCTTGTTGATACAAGCCAACAATTTGAGACAATGAGTACTCAAAGAGATTAATTATTTAAAGGCTACCCATTTGTGCACATTCACTATCAAAATATTGAGTAAAGGCTATTGTGACTTCCATATTGTGGCCTTGAAACATAGAGAAGAAGTCAATCCAACCTACATTTTGAATAATTAGTTGACATTCTTGGTGTAAATGAGTTATTTCAAATTTTATAAGGCTCATATTTGACTACAATTTCCATTGTTAAATAGTATGCTTACTTCAAAATTATACAAAATCTAGTACCAATATCCCTATTTAACCAATTTCTTGAACAATGCATTTAAAAGATTTATTACAAACAATACATTCTGTGGAAAATGCAATATTTGAAAACCTTTGTGTCTTTATAACCAATTTCTTGAACAATGCATTTAAAAGATTTATTACAAACAATACATTCTGTGGAAAATGCAATATTTGAAAACCTTTGTGTCTTTATAACTTTTGTAACTGTAACTAGTTTTCACAAATGCCATGAAGAAAACATTGCATAATCAACTTGAATTTATCACATAATAATTCGATAGCTTATGAAAACCATATAGAAACCTTGCTATTGGAAGACTAAACATGTTTATGCCAATACTCTTTCATGAATAGACTGAAACTGAAGAGACATCTCATGGCAAATTCGATGAAGACATACCTTTTTTGAAACCTATTATTTTCTCCAAGCAACTAACAATTTATATTGTTGACGAACAACTTCAATTTTTGAAAGAAAAGGTAGGCATATAAAAGTTTCGAAGTGTAGCAACATATGGTGTTCACAGTGAGCAATAAGGTGGCAAGTTATGTTCAAATGCAATATCGACGTGGTAGAGTATAATGTATAAAACATAGTATATAGTTTCAAAAGAGAAAATATAAAGTAAGCACTTGTTGCAAGGCTTACGAGGACAAAACAGAGAGGTTGTCACTCTTAAATAATAGTAATTTCAATGTTTATCATGAGGATATGTGTATAGAGAGATAGT
Source organism: Pinus tabuliformis (assembly GCA_031772625.1). Classification (NCBI taxonomy): domain Eukaryota; kingdom Viridiplantae; phylum Streptophyta; class Pinopsida; order Pinales; family Pinaceae; genus Pinus; species Pinus tabuliformis. The sequence goes on from CM062813.1 coordinate 234,836,744, forward strand.
GAGAGTCATTTCAAAGTTTACAATGAAGATGTATGTGTAGAGCAATTAGATTGGTTGCAGTGATTATGAGATTGAACATATATAAGGGTAGTAAAATCATGGTTTAAAATAGTAATTATGGATAAGTATAGATAAGTAATGTATATACAAAGAGTTTTGTATGATGATTAAATAGTCTAAATCAGGTGTGAAAATGTATGATTTAGAATTACTAATGTGGACAATAATGACCACAAATGGCTTTGAAAATATTTCTAAGGTATTTGTAAAAAGGGATGAATTTGGTAAGTAAAAATGTATTACTATTTATTCAATTTTGATTATGAACAAAAATCAAAGCATTGAGAAATTGCCTTTACAGTACTTGATACTATAGGAATAATTATTGGAGTTGTACTTATACGATAGGAATAATTATTGGAGTTTTCAATCATGATGCTTTAGAGTTTTCAATTCTTCACTTATTGGTTGATAGTCTTCACTTATTTCTTGGAGTATTCAATTGCATACTTTGAGCCTAGATTTTTGAATGTTTTTCATGTAGACTAGCTTGGTTTCTTTTAACAAGTATGAATATAACTAGTTTCCTTCTAAATAGATAATGAAACTTGTATTTGTTTGGAATTGATGATCAAATTGGTGCCTTTTTATTTATGATTTGGAGTAGAAATTATTCTCCCAAAGAATTCATATATAATGTTGAGCCTTTTAGATAGAAAATAATGTTTTGTACAAATTTGTATACAATAACCACTGAGTTTTTGAAAAAGAAATAAAGAGACATTTCATCTTTGTAGATATCCTCTTTAGATCAATGTTTGACCATAGTAAGCAACCACTAACAACTTTGATCATTGATTACAAGATTGACAACTTTGATCTTTGATTACAAGATATTTATGATTCTAGTAATCACTTAATAGGTCTTTTTATTTGGAATTTTCATTATCCTATTTTTTGGTTTTCAAATGAAAGTTCAAATCTATATTGTGCTAGTAGCTTGGATTTTCACAATTAGACTCTTATTTTTCTTTTTCTTTTATATATGTATGAAAAGATAAATTTAGGGGAAATGGGTAGAATTATTAATCTCTTCACCCATAGCTTATATATTAGTTGGATAAAATAGTAGGGAAATAAAATCATTTTGATTGTTTGTCATGTTGTAGAGTTTTGACCCATGACATTGACCGAAAATGAAAGTCCTTCCTTATTAGTTGTTTTTACCTTTACATAGCCATCATAAAAAAAACTTCTTGGATGTCATAAACGCCAAATCAATGAGTGGTGAAATTACCATTGAAGTATTTAAATTTGGAATCAAATAGCAAAGCTCAATCACCAACTTTGAACTGTCTTTTCTTAATGAGCTTGTCATGACCCTTCATTCTTTGTTGTTGAACCAAAATAGTTTGTTGGAGAGCATTTTGTTGAATTTCGTCTAACTCATTTTATTGCACAATTCTTTGCTTCTGAGCTTCATTCAAGTTCATTTCTCATTCAACAACAATTCTAAAAGTTTGAATTTGAAATTCAATTGCAAGGAGTTCATAAGGTGTGATATTGGTAGCATTTTTCCATGTTGTCTTCTAGGCCCACAAAGTTTATGGAAGTCAATGTGAGTAGTCCTTTTGATGAATTTGGACTATCTCAGTCATGATTGTTTCCAAAATTTTGTTTATAGATTTACTTGACCATTAGCTTGCAAATGGCAAGAAAAATATTTACTATGTTTATTTTTGTATGTTCATTAATTTTGCTATTTGATCATCAACAATTTATCTTCCCCAAATTCAAAAAAAGTGTCTTCAAACAAGAAATTAAATAAGACTTATTTTGTTGCTCCTAAAACTAGTACCCACTTTGTGACCTAGTTAGTAAGAAATAATATATAAATCTACGACGCATTTCTCAAAAGATTTCACAAAAAATTGCAGTTAGAAAAAAATAGATATAATCTTGTGAAATTATTATTTAAGAAAAGGAAATGGAATAGCTTTACAATACTTATACTATATGATTTACACGTTCCGTTAGAAGCCTTTTTCTTTCATTCATTGGTTCTTCGTAGGTATTTTCCAAAACAAAGGTTAAAATGGCATGTGATGCACTGCTATTATAGGGCAGGCAAGGGAAACGCTTGATCCTCTTGTTTTTTGGTTAAGTAAATGCCTACTCAGTCCTCACCACGTTATATTAAACGTTGCGACCCATCGGAAGTGTTTTCACAGGCAGCTTATCCAGGCAAAATCAATGTGGGGAATTCCTGGTCAAGCATGGCAGGTGGTGTACAGTTGGGCCACAGCCAGACCTGTACTGTTTGTAATAATGAGTATAGTGATTGGGGTAGCTTGGCTACCTCTGCCAAGCTCGTAGGCAAACTCACCAACGCCGAGGACCTATTTACCAGGCTTTTGTCCAGCAATATCACTCAATCAACGGGCATGGACAGCAAGATGCGCGGAGAAAGTAGTACCACGGAAGTTGACACTGAAGCCGAGGACCCCGTCATGAAATACAGAATGCATCAGAGGTTAAAGCGATTGCGTTGTCTACCCATTTCACTGTCATTCTTTTTCTTTTTTTCAAAAATTTTTTAATGGCAGAAATGGATTAGGCACTATCAAGAACCCACTGCATTCAAAATCTTGAAACTTAACAGCTATAATTGGGAATTTCAAAAATCCTTGCTGGAATTCTTAAACAAATAAGTTAATTGGTATTCTTGTTTCTTTGTTTACTGGAGTTTCTCTATAGGTATCCATGTCCATTTTGATTTCACCTGGCCACATACCCAAAAAAGAAACCATACCCATATCTATAAAAAATAACTCATTTTATAGTGAAAAATATTTTATATAAAATAAAATAATTTTAGAATGTTTTTTAAATTAAATAAAAAAACAAAAATAACAACTATTTTTAGTCTATACTATCTATTTATTAATTATTGATAATTAAATTAAAATTCTAGAAGTCTTATTCCAAAATAAACATGTTTATTAGTAATAGCACAATTAAATTGTAATTTTTCTAAATTTAAATTAGTGACAAATAGATATCATTATTCTTGTCTTCCCTTGTTTGTATAAAGTAATTATTCTATAGATAATGTGCTTTGAATTTATTAATTTGTAATTTTTCTGAAATTTATTTAGTTTATTAATTTGTAAATTCTCTCAAATTTATTTAAAATGCTTAAATTATATATAAAAAATCTATTTATTAAAATTGATTATTGTTTTAAGTAAAATAAATTTTAAATTTGTTTAATATAATTTTTTTAAAATTTGTTTAATACATATTTTTATTTGGTAATTGATTATTAATTATAATTAAATATTTTTTATTTAATTTTATCAAATAAATTACATCATTTTAAAAATTAAAATGTCTTTATATAATTAAATATAATGGTTGCTATCTCAATTGTCTTAAATGTCAAGCAGTCAAGGTAGGGAAATCAGGCTTCTTAAATGTCAAGCAGTCAAGGTAGGGAAATCAGGCTTCTTAAATGTCAAGCAGTCAAGGTAGGGATATCAAGCTTCACCTCATACGTGAATCATGAATATTTTGTAAATTGGTTTTACTGACCTCCAAGGGTCATCTCTTTGTGTAAATTTTGTAAGTTGATTATATATCTATGTTATAGTTTTTAATATACTATTGGGTTCATTTATTTATAGTATAGATTATTTTGATCAATCTATATTTGGATGGTATCACACGAGATTTCAATGAACACCGCTTGAGGCAATGGAATTATCACAAAGGATTTCCTTGAACACTACATAAGGCACTAGTCTTCCCCAAATTCATGGTGACAAGCTATTTTTTTTTTTTTCAGTAGAAAAAAACAGAACTTCTTCATATTAAATAGAGAAGTTATATATTCCAAATTTGAGGATAAAGAGACCATACAAAAAACACCTCTGAGAACAAAGATGTTACAGATCAAATACTAAGTGGCTACACTACCAACAACATTCGGAAATTCACCTTACAGAAAGCCAAAATCATGAGAAAAAAATAGAGGAACACGCATCCAGTAACCAGAACTCAAAAGAGCCCTCTTGTGAGATGGATCCATCAATCAGAAGTACAAAAAACATTCTGCAAGGCAAAAGGGAAACCCCTCTTTTAGACAGAACACCCACTTTCATATTCTGCTCCCACTAGATATGGAGAAAAGAAATTTCGCAGAAAGCAGAATGAAGCACGAAAATACGATCAATCCAATGGGATAACAAAGGAACCTAGAGGGCATTCCGCCCTTGCATCCACTCAATCACAGACAATGAATTTCCAACCACCTTTAAGGAATCAATAGCCAACCAGACAGTGCTTTGGAGTAACCCCCATAATGCCACCACCTATGCCCAGCAACTTGAACCAACTCCACCATTCCAAAAAAATGGTAAGTCTTGTTGGGGAAATTTTTAATGACTGCCCCACAACCACAGTCCCCATCAAAATAACCTATTGTGAAAAAACATCCCTAGTCCTAGAGTTGGACTAAGTGCCGAGAAGGTTTGGCGAACCAAGGGTCGATCTCAAGGAAATATCCCACAACCTTGACGCAAATGGAATGATAATCTGAAACCCAGTCCTCAAAGATGAAAGCATTATGGGATCTCCAAATCCCCCAAAAGACATCTAAGGGAAGAGCACGAAAGGACCTATGACAGGAAGGCCAATACATTAAGCAATTGAAAATGGACGACGAATCCCCAACAAATGGGATATTTAACAAATTTGCCACGTGAACCCAAATGGCCTTCACAAAAGAACATTCAATAAAAAGGTGGAAAACATCTTTTGGAGCGGAGTGACAGAGATGGCACCATCTTGGGCCTTGAAATCCCCTTTCAATCAGATTCTCCCAAGTCAAAATTATGTTGTGAAGGGTCATCCATGAGAAGCACTTAATCTTTAAAGGCGCATCCCATTTCCATGTGGGAACGGTCAAAAAAATCGAAGGGTCTAAAGGTGGAAGAAGATGCAATGTATATATAAAATTCCTTGACAACAATGTTGCCTCCAACTTCCCGTCCTCCCCAAACCAAGGCATCGGATCTGTCACTAAAATGAATGCCAGCCTCAACCAGTTTGAGCATATATGTCTCCCACTCAGGTTCAAATTCAATACTAAGGACCAATTCCCATGAATGAGGCCAAGAGAGAGCATCACGTGCCCAAGGAATTGCATTTTTCAAATTGACAACTGGGTGTAACCTAATCGATGCATCACTAAGATCGTTTGCAGAGAAGGGATGTGCTCCCCACCAATACCCTTGATAGCATCCAATCCAATCATTATTTTATAGCCATTACCTACTAGCCAACTCAGGTTACCACATAACCAACATTTAGCGTTCATAAGGCTGATCCAAATTACTGATTTTATGCTTCTGGAGGATGCACCATCAATAACCCATTCCTCCAAGATCTGCTGAAAGAGTTATTTACCCTTCAGAATGCTGCTCCATAAGCCCGATACGTTGAAGACCCTCCAAAGATTACGAGAGAGGAGATCCAAGCTAAATATTTTAGTGTCTCTTATACTCCAACCACCAGAATAGGTAGGATGAGAGAGGGAGGGTAGGTTAATGAGGTGGATTTTATTTCCTTGACTCGTTCCAGACCACAGGAATTTAGCAAGAATGGCGTTAATTTTATGAGTGATCGCTACGGGCGGTAGGAATAAATGCATCCAATAAACTGATATTCCTTGAAGGACCGCCTTTATCAAGATTACCCTGCCACCGAGAGGCAGCCATTTATGGTCCCAACAAGATAATTTTTATTTTATTTTATGGAGAAGCCACTCCCATTTAGTAATGTGGTAATTACCGAGCTTAAGTAGACAACCCAAATACAAAAATATTGTAGATAAAAAGGAGGATTTGATTCCAAAAAGAGAAATTATCTGCTAACATACCACTGTGTCCTTCTCTTCAGAGATGAAGGCTAATTTATCCTTGTTAATAGTAAGCCATGTGGCCCAACCAAAAGTGGAGAGAATCTGAAATAAAACCACCCATTCCAAATAGATAGTGCATCGAATCTAAGGATGCCATCTACGAAGAAAAGATGGGTAATAGTTGAAGAAGGAGTGATCGAGCATCTAGAGATGACACCATTTGTTTTAGCACCAGAGATGCTACGACAAAGGGAGTCCGTGACCAGAATAAAAAGGAGCGGAGATAGAGCACAACCTTATCTCAATCCTCTTGAAGGAAATAATAAGTCGGTAGGAAGACCATTAATTAAAACTGCCATTGAGATCGAGGATACACATGCCATGATCCACTTTACATGTCGGTGTGGAAATCCAATTTCATGCATAACTAAAAGTAGAAAATCTGAATCCACTCTATCATATGCCCTCAGAAGGTCAATTTTCATTAAGAAAGCCTTTTGTTTTCCCACCTTGATTGAGTGGATGCATTCTTAAGATATGGCGACGACGTCCTAGATCCTCCTGCCAGGAACGAAGCCAAATTGCTCTAGACAAATGAATGAGGACAAAATATTTTTGACTCTGTTAGCAATAATTTTAGAAATCACCTTATAAATAGAGTTAAAAAGAGAGATCGCCCTAAAATCTGAGAAACAAATAGAATTAGATTCCTTAGGAATTAAAGCAATGAACATTGCACTGACAACACATGAGATTTGACTAGTAAACCTGGATTCTTCGACTAGTTGAAGAAGATCTTGACCCATGATATCGAAAAATGATAGGTACAACTCGACGGGCCACCCATCTGTTGAAGAAAGTGTAACTAGGTTCGATATTTACAATTGTAATTTTGATCTTTGTACTTGTCAAGAAAAAAAAATATTATTTTTGTAAAATTATAAGAATGAGTTTCTTGCTCATTCCATAGGTCTAGGAAAGTCAACGTGTCAAATACACACGTAAAGAGCTCTTCCTAAGCATATTTGTAATATATACAAGTCTGTAAAATGGTGTCTAACAACCCTCCAGTAATGACAAGAAAAATCTTCTTCACGTTGGCCAACAAATGAATTAAATAGAAGTCATGTCGGCTTACACAACGGTTCACTAGATCAAGTCGGCTAATTATAGAGACGAAACCATATAAATACCCAGTGAGGGTTTGCGCAAAACAAAGGCAAGGAAATCATATTCCTCTATGATTTTCGTGGGTACAGAGACTGGTTGAATACCAGCTTCTATGTCTTGGTTCATTTTAGTGCAGGGCCTTGGTCCTTCAGGGAGTATTGATTCATAGTGTAGATTACTTTAGCTTCTCCACTTACCCCATGGGCACACATGGTCCCCTTTATACCTTCTCAGTTGAACACAACATAAGATTAAGCCAGATCACAATGTTTCGAATTGGGAAGGGTATTTTAACCAGCAAGCTTAAGATTTTTAGAGTATAGTTTTTCATCTCTAGTGTTGCTCCGCTACTAGCAGGCCTGGATATTATCCCGACAGAGTCATGTAGGAACACGAGAATTTCTCCACTACCAATGAGCTTGGACAGTACCCTGGTGGAGTTTCCTGCTTCACCTTTCTGCATAGGAAGCCTTTCTCTTCTTTCACCTTTCTTATTTTTTTAAAGAGAACTATGCATAGGCACTTATTTATTTTTGGGGTGGAAGATGGATCCTGACTTATTGAGAGCGGAAGAGGTTGTTCCTTCAGAGAAGCATATAAAGACCTCTAATTTAGATTTGCTTGTTTATATTTTTCCCCTTCATTGGTACTAGTTGGATAAGATTGAAAACACCAAAGAAGAAAACTAAGTACAGGCATGAGGTTACTAGACTGGACAGAGGTTCATGGTTGGAGCAAAGCTCTCCTTACGGACGGATGGTATTTTCCGTCAAAACTTCGTTGGCCAAAAGATACAACCAATTACAAGGAAGATGGACACAGGACTGGCCAAACGTTGAAGTGTCACAAGATTCTTTGAACTTCAACAACATACGCACTTGCAAGCCACAATAGGTTCAGGCACAACACTTATTCGTGAAATGGAAACAAAAGGAAAACTCAATAAGGAAGAAAACAAAGAAAAAGGAAAGAAGACACAGAACCAAGAAACAGAATCAAAATGCAAGAGAACAAAATGACTAAGGAAAACATGATGTAAAACCAAAATTAGAAAACCAAGAAGGACTACAGGGAATGAGTGCAAGATGAGTGCAAGGAATGGAAAAATAAGCTGCAACAAAGTCTGCCCTATACTAACAGTTAGAAGGTCAGGGTTACATGTAATGAAATTCATAGTGAAGCCACCGTAGTCGTTCCTGATCTGCATCCAAAAAGATATGAATGATTAAAAAAGATAAAAAGTGGCGTGCAACAGAAAATACAAAAACTTGAAAAACTTGCACATGGGAAGGAGGGTCTTTCCTATGGCCAGAAAGATATGCCATAACCACTATTTTCACCCCATTCACATACTTACCTCATTGATGGATACCACTTTTCAACAAACCTTGGAAGCCTCTTATGAGTTTGTCCTCATCTACACCGAGCTTCTTAGCAAGCGCGAGGAAGGCTTAAAACTTGTTACCTGCGATAGGGCTTGCCAAGTAAGATTGTTCCATCTATACAATGATTGGATCATAAAATTCATGATGGTAATCTTGAAAGCCTTGTGATCTTTTAAAGGATTAATTTTTGATTCGAGAGACAGGATCAGGATGGGAATCTTGTATGGAAAGATGAATCTGATCATTCTCAACGGTCATGCCAAGATAGTGAGGACCTACCATAACCATCAGCGAAGGCTGAAGTGCCTCACCTGCTTGATGAAAATTTGAAGAGAGAGATGTTAAACAATGAATATTAGAGATCACGAAGCAAATTTCATTGGATGTGCTAACGGGAAAATGATAAGCTGAATGACAATCACGTGAGATAGAGAATTGGTCAAATGGGCTGATTGAAACATCAGATTCCCAGTTTGAAATGAACACAAAAAAATCCATTTGAACAATCTTGCGAATGCTCTGAACAATCGAACCAAGTTCATTGTGAGCTAGATATGACAGACTGTCTTCCTACAATTGGCGGCCAATTGCGCAAGTATCATGGTCATCACAAGAATTTAAAAATGATGCTAGCACCATGACAACATGAAACCAGTTGAGGCATGGCGAATGGAAAGTAACTTTATTTGTGTGATAGCTTGTGCATTCATCATCACCGAGGGAGATTTCTGGCGTGACGAGAGGACAAATTTGCAGTACAAGGTTCGTAACAACACTGAGGAGCTAACCATTAAGGGGGGAATTCGATAAGTATGATTCTTGGAAAAGATAGTATTTGAGATGATCAAATTCACAATCCCATGATATCATGAGAGATGGACATCCCCAACCCAATTTTGATGTAAGAGATTTGCATGAAGATGAATGAACTGCAACAAATTCGTGAATTCGGTCATACGTGAAATTTTGAAAATTTGAAAATCTACATCGACTGAAACCATGCAGATAGACTAATTGTGCGTGAGAAACCAGATTTGATTTAGTTTGGGGGGCTTACCAGAGTCTCAAAGTACTGACATAACCATCAACGGATGTTGAAGTGCCTCGACTCCCTGGCAGGTCCCAGAACTTTCCAGAATTCTAATATCGCATTTTGAAGATTGAACTAGATCATGCATGGCTTGAGGATGGCTCCTACTTCTAATATCAAAACAACTCTTTGGATGGTAGCCATCTCTATCACAGGTTTCACCAGATTTTTTCAGCTTCAACAACAATCAGATTACTCAATTGAAGAGGCTCTTCTGATAATGCATTCCAAGATAAATGAATTGGTGAGATCTCATGAGAAAGTTGATTTGAAGAGTTGCCTTCATGCAAAAGAATAGATGACGAGGAATGAAAACTCTATGATTAGACTGTTTTCAATTTCATCATGGACAACCTCACCGCCTTGTGTCAATGGGGGAGATAACCCATTGTATGAAGAAACAAAAGAGCATGGAGTATCTTCACCACATGTAGATGCGTTGTGAATGTTAGGACACAAGGGAAAGTGAGGTGAAGAGGAACTTTTGATATGAACGTCTTCTTTGATTGACGCAAATTCCATATCTGAGTTAGATTATTCATGAGAAACCAAAAGATCACATGATATGCTTGGGTGTTCCTCACGACATATGGAAGCATGGGAGTGATTACTGCCCAAGACTAGGGGTTGATTGAAAGAATTGATTGGACTAGATTTTCCATCGAGATTAGCATATTAAGAATCGTTCAAGAATGGAAACTCATTGTTTTGATGCGGACAATTTTGAAACAGAGAGGAAGAATTGATAGTGTCCTCACCTTCCTGCTCCTCTACTTGCATAATGTGACTACCTTGCACCTGATTGCAATTTGAGCCAACAACTTGAGAATCAAGAGGATGTGAAAAACTGGCTGGTGAAGTAGATTGATCAAGCGAGTCATGGTACAAGGAGTCATGATGTGGAGAAGATAGAGGAGAACAAAAATCTAGATTAGTCTTGAGATTAGAGTTGTGAATGGTGACATCCTCTTGCGAAATGGAGGAGTGAGTCTTCGTTGTAGGCTTCCTGAGTCATTATGGAATTTCCTCCATTGAAGTGGGAGATGGATGAGAAGATGGGTTGGGGACTTGATTCACATATTTCTCAGCTTCATGATCACCACAAGGGGGCACCCACATTAGGACCGGAAAAGGAGGAGGACAAGGAATAAATGGGATGGTGGGCTCCTCCTCTACAATCTGAGGTGCCTCATGATCTGCAAGAGTTGGGGAGGAAGGGAAATCAGGAGGTTCAGGCTCACCGTATAAGGAGACATGAACTAAGCATTTAAACTCTTCTCTCAAGAAATGCGAGTTCAATTTTTTTCAAGAATTTTGCAATAGAGGTGAAGGAACCGATCAACAAAATCCTCAAATGATTCATCAGGCTTCATTCTTAAACAGTGATTTTTTTCATAAACATCTTGGTGGTCATACTTATCGAAGGCTTTACACAACATCTTGGTAAGCTGAGTGAGCGAATGGATAGAAGCAATGGGTAATGTATGACACCATTGTTTAACATGACCTTCGAATGTGAGGGTGAGTAATCTAGCCATGACATCTTCAGAGCCTACTTTGTTACAAAAACAGAGACGGATAACTTGAAATAGATGTTCACAAAAAGTTGATTCACCCTCACCATCGAACTTAAGTTCAGACAGGTCATGAATGACTTCCGCAGGGATGGTACAATTAAGCTCTTTAGAAAAACATCTCAGGATTATGATTTTGGGAAGATCCATTTTAAAATAGGAGATTCAAACCCAACTCTATGGGCACAGCCTGCCTTCTGGCCCTCTTTCTATCACCATTTTGTTGATGGTGCTGGAAATCCGTCAACCAAGGGGATCTCCCCGATATGAAGTCCCAACTAGACCTCACACCATTTGGTGTAGGAGTCCCATCTGGTATAAAGGCCTAGTTTCCAAATACTCAAAGATCTGCCTTGGCTCTAGCTGTCAGCACATGAGAGTGTTACGTTGGTATCTTCAAACAACAAGGTAAGTGTGCTTGGTGAGTGCACTACGTAATTGTGTCAAGGTTCTCTTACTGCAAAGGGGGGAGAAAAGTGAGCCTCTAAGTGAGAGGTAATAATACCACCTAGGAAAAGACACACGCGAACTAGGCATGGTCTGTCCAGCATCCAGCAGAATAGTCCACAATGGACGCGACAGTCGTTAAAACCAAAGTACAAGGGGAGACCCATCCACCATCCAGCAGAGTAGTCCACAACGAATGTGACAGTCGTTATAACCAATAAATGAGGAAGGTATGTCTAGTATCCTACGGAGTAGTCCACAAGGATGAGACATTAGTTATAACCAATAAAACACATTTCGAACAAGGTAAGTACTAAAACAACCGAAACAGTTCAACTATATTATTAAATGTGAAACAAATATGAATTACAAATGCCAAAGAATAGTATTACAAATATCTAGAAGTCATGCATGAAAATGTGCCGACCTGAACAGGATTTTGTATTAAGTAAAAGTTCCAAGACACATGTATACATCATACATCACTAGCCCCAGTAGTGGGACATTGGATCCACTCCTTGCTCCTCAAAGAACTAACTAAAAACTCTTTATCCTTCGTGGGAGGAGCCAAGGTGAAAATTTCTTACTCATACAATGGGAGGGGTATATATAGCCAAGGGTGATGCTTGACCCTTGTGACTCTTGGACTACCCTCATGACCGTTCAACTTCCTATGGCTTTTCAACTGACATGACTCTTCGTCTTCATTGTGGGTCCATTGGACTTTAACTTTTCATTACATTCGGTTACAACAGGTATGGCCGATGGTAGTGATGTGACCTTGAAAACTCATGAAACAACTTGACATGACATTGCTAACATGGAATAGTTGGTTGTGGTGGCAATGTCAAGTTGTTGTTGCTTCTAGGTGATGGATGTGTTCTTGGATGTGCTTTGTATTCTCCTTCTCATGGCTTGATGCTGCAGGGTCTTCAATGATCTTGGTCTTGTAAGATGGCTACATGCATGTGTTCCTTTCGTGTTCTCTTTGATGAGCTTATTTTGTCCATCCGGTTGCAAGTGAGTATTCTAGCGTGTTCGTTCCTTCTTCATCTCATTCGTCATCTCGCCATGGTCTATCAGTGCACCTGTTCCTTCAATTCACTCATGATGGGATGACATCAAATCCAAAAACCTCCTAGTCTAATATGATGCATTCTTTTCCATGGAATGGGCCCGAAACACATGACTGGGTAGGAAGAGGGCCCAGTAACTATGCATTGCGCAGTTCCAGGTGACATGGAGGGAGATTGGTCACTGAGACTGTGAATTATGCAACTAAGGCTTGGTTGAGGAACTCCATGGAACAATCTTCACTGTTGGGAAAAATTACACAGTGGCCACTTGGAGGCAAGATTACGCAGTTGATATCACCATAGTCAGCTGCAAGGTGGGACCCTGGGAGGCACCTCTGCGTAGTTTTCTAGGGGAAGACAAGACAGGGTAGCAGAGGGACCAAAGAGGACAGTTCTGAACAGTTTCTGGGAGCAGTGAATCCTGGCTATGGGAGGTCACTAAGAGGACAAATCTTTGTACAGTTCTTGGAGGAAAATCATGCTCAGGTATCTATGCATTATGGGGTTCCAACGGGCAGGGAGGATGCTTGATGACTCATCTTGTGAAGTGCACAGTTCGGGTTGGGCTTTGAGGCAGTTTCTGCGTAATTTTGGGAAGGAAGGAAGATTGCTCACCTCTGGGATTGCACAATGCAACTGTCCTGGGGGAAAACCTCAAGAAATGCAAAGTTCTAGGCAATAGAGAAGCATCATTGAGGGTTGAGATTGTGTAATACAACTCAATCGGGGTCCAGTGAAGTGGAGTTGTTCAGTTGGAAGGATTTTCAGGAAAATGGTTAAGTGTGGGAGGCAAGTGAACTTTTGAGGACTCAACATTGTGATCACACACTTAACATACTTCGACAATATGACAACATAGACCATCGGGACAACAAGACAAAGAATTGACCTCTCTGGGACTGTCTAGAGTTAAAAGCGACAAGTGCGACACTTGGGATAGACCTTTGGACGACCATGACGACACTTGTAAGACAGTACTTAAAAATTTGTGTATGATTGTGATAGATGTTTACATGGCTAGGAAAACTTGTATACATAAAGACCAACCTTCAAGGTCACCAAAATGGTTCGTAAACAAGACATAACAACCAAACATGTCAAAAGATGACACTTGATCCAACAAGAGAAAGGGAGCAAGACACGTAGAGGAAAAACATGGAATAACTTTCAGTGCTTGCAACCATGCATGTCATTGAAAACATAATGATATGACAATGATAAGAAATCCTTCAAGCTACACTAAGAGGTGTATTTCAAAATATGTGTTGTGTTTTCCATACCTACCCTCCAAAGGGTTATGCATCAGATGGAGTCTTCATGTGGTCCCGATCTTCCATCATACTTTGGGTTCCTCGTTCTTCTTATCATTCTCCTCAGCTCGTTGAGAGTCATCTAGCATTTGATCCTGCTTCATGGGCCCTGAGAGACATAATTGTGTAGTTTCAGTGGACAGTGACTACTACGGGATGAGGCGCTGGGAGGGAACATCTACGCAATTGAAGGATGCAAGGCAGACTGGGCAACTGAGGGAAAAAACTGCCCAATTTTAGGATGCAAGGAACTGTTGAGGTATGAGGCCCTGGGTGGACACATTTGTGTAGTTTCAGGATGCAAGGCGAACTGGGCAGTTGAAATGCCCGAGGAACAAAAATGTGCAGTTTCTGGAGAGAATGGGTTTCGGTTGAGGGAAGGACACTTGAGGAAACCACTACACAGTTTTGAATGCTAAGGGAGGTTGGGTTTTCTGTGCATTCAACAGTTCCAATAGGCAAGGGAGAAGCTTGAGGGTTTGATATGCGAAGTGTGAAGTTCAGGAAAGCTGGATGAGGTTAAGTTGCTAGGGAAACTTCGGAATTTGGCTAAGTGTGGGATCAATGGAACTGATGTGAACAATGATAAAACTTTACTACAGTCACACACTTGAACACTTAGTGAAGAACATACACCATCCAAAACATATAACACATATTTCACTAAATACAACAACCTTTGTGGAAACTTACGACAAGTGTGTCTCCGATGATAGACTTTAGGAGGATAAAGGCGTCACTTGTGTAAGAGTGTGTGAAATGAGTGTGAAACATGTCTATGTGGTGAGGATGACCCATTCTCACAAATATTTCCCCTTGAAGCAAAAAAAACTTCTCTTTTCATGACAAGCGATAATCCCCATGCCCAAAGATCACACAAACTATATAAAGATAAAAGTCTGAACAACTCTTAAGATCGAAGAGGGAAGCTTGAGATCATCAGATTACCAAATTTAAGTATAGTCCAAAATTTTGGAGGGTGTTGTAATCACTACAATAGATGGTTTAGACATTATTGCGGATTATGGAATGTCACCCCCATTTCACATTTTTTTTGTTTTTTTTGTTTTATGGTGATGGTGTATTCTTCTATTTTTCTTAATCTCTTATAACGCATGGTTTTATATATTGGAATAATTAGTGGGTTTTATTGTGAATCATGTCCATTCAAATGTTAAGGGATTAAGATGGTTAATGTATATCATGGAAGCTGCAATTGTCATGTTGACTAAATCCACATCATAGCCTATGTTTTTGGAAATGCATTTTCAATTATACCTTCTCCATTTTAGGGATTGAATATGTGGACGTTAGAGTAAAATTCCCTTAGTTTGACAACCTCATGGATCTTTCTCTACACTTTGAGCCAATAACCGCTTCCATTATTAAGTCTAATTTACTTTCATAAATTAAGACATTTATTATATCCAATTGTGATTTGTAAACTAATGAAGAACACTCACTATATGTGAAATAATTAGCTTATAACACTCACTGTATGTGAAATTATTAGCTTAGTTTTATAATGTGTCACTTTAATGAATAATAAACTTAGCTAAGAATGAATTTTCTATCAAATTACAAATGAGCTATGAGATTTAAAGGACTAACAGTGAATGTTAATTGAAGAGTTAAGTAAAGAATGAAATTCAAGCTAAAATCAAAAGCATGTGAAAGCTAATTAAGCCACTAATTAAACTTTGAATGAGAACGAAATTCAATCTTTGACTAAGAATGGAATTCAAGCTTAACATCTATGATTAAAGAAAGTATAAATACATCAAGTCAATGTAGTGGAAAATAATAAAAACTCTAACTTGATATCGAGACTATCTTGAACTACTGCAATGTAAAATAGAGTTCTAGGCTAGCAATGTAACTTTCAAGATAAAATAGGAACTAATATTTTCCAATCTAGGATACCAAAGCTTGTAAAGGTAGAAAACTACGTTGTGAGATATCATGCCTAAAATGGCTCGCACAACAATACTCTCTTCATTTTTGGAGATTGTTGATTGGGAAAGAATTCTAATAACTCATCCATTAAATGAAAAGACTACTCTAAATCAAATCAAATTAATTGAGTCAAGTCTAGCTAGCTAATCAAACATCCATTGGGATCTCAATGGGTAGAAAATCAAGTTGTAGTGTCTATGTTTTACTTCCATTGGTGAAAGAGGCTTACGACAATACTATGTAGACCACTCCAATCATGACCAAAAACAATATTAGACTTGATTTGAAAGAAAATTCTACACTTAATCAAAGGAAATGTTTGCTACAATATAAACAAAGGATAATTTACACATATAATAGAAAATTTAAGAAAACACAAAGAGATATTTACTAGAAAAACAATGCGCATGAAACTAAAGTATATACACATGAATAATAGGTGTACATGCGAAGAGACTAGATGCCCTCCAAGCTTTAACTTAGACACGCGAAGAAGATTATTGACTCTAGAACATGAGAGTTGTTATATATATTTTTTTCAATTGTGTTTCACGGTCACTGAGTGGCCACTACATCCACAAGCAATAATCTGCGCAAATCCACCAGTCGAATTATCTAATCGGACCTAACCCCAACGACATCGAGGAGATTTGACCCGTGACCTCCCAATTGGCATGGTACTTAGCAATGGGAAATCGATAAATTAAGCTATCCCTTGGGGCTGAGAGTTTATATATATATATATATATATATATATATATATATATATATATATATATATATATATATATATATATAATGAATGGAAATAAGTGCAACACTTGATTAAAAGTTTATTTGTAGAAAGGAGCTTAATCCCCTTGTCTCTAGTGCTCTTTATGATTATTTATACAAAACAAAATGAAACTAACAAGTTAATGATCCTTTATTAGCTAACTATATGCCTAATTTAGCATCCACACTCAACAAATTTGACCTCTGTGGTCATTGAATTCATGTCAAATCATGAGTTTTAGAAGTAGGGGAAATTTTCCTTGCTGGTTTAGCGTGACTTTCCCTTCTATGGCAACGTTGACCCTATGTTGATAGGGAATCTCCAAACTCTTGCAAGTCTAGGAGGAAGCTATACATCTTGTGGAGGTTGGTAACAAAACCCAAGTTCTTGTTTTTCTTAAAACCATATGCAAATATCTTAATGAAGGATAAATTACCAAATCGAATTATTTCCTATAAAAACTCGTAAAATGATTTTCCAACACTTAAAAATTGTTAAATAACAAAAATTAAAATTAAAAATAATTGTTAAATAACAAAAATTAAAATAAAATAATGTAAATACCATTTTATGGATTCTTTTGGCATTAATGTGCATAATATAAGCACAATGAGGCAAAAGTGAAGGAACATGGGTTAATATGGCTGAAATGATGATAATTTAAGTGGATCTTTATGAAAAAAACTGAGGACCAACATCTCCTCCAAGATACATTATTACATGTCCTCGTGCAATCAAAACTATGTTCCTATTTTCATCTTTATAGGTCCCATATTGCTTGTAAGAGGAAATCCACATTAGATGTGGACCATCTCTATATTGGTTTCCTTGGCCTTTGCATTAGTACCTTTACCCTCAAACATGATTTTTAATATTTAATGCTTGTCTTTGTTTGTACCATTAGTATCCTTGCTTTGTTATCAAGACATTTCCCTTTTTCACTCTTATCCTCTTCCTTCAATATTTCATTTTACTCCATAATATTAATATTTCATTTTACTCCATAATATTCATACTATGCCTAGTGAGCATCTCATTTTTATTTTTAATATACCTTTCTAATACCTTCATATTTTCAACCTCTCTTTTCAATCTCCTATTTTTGCTTTTTTCTTGTTCATGTCTAGCTTTGAAAATGACATAGGAAGTTTTTCCTTTAAATCTTTGGATACTACATAAGTTCCTTTTTGAGTGTTGGTAAAGACAAAAAAGTCCCTTTCTTGAAATAGTGATGGTTCCTTTTCCTCTATTGTAAATATGAAGGGTTATTTTTCTTTTCCTTGCAAATGTAGATGGTTCTCCTTCCTTTGTTATAAACACTCAATATAATCACATACAATCTTTTGATTTTTGTCAACTTCCAATGTTGACATTGTAGGTGTAGAGAAATTTGTTCTTGGTTTCATAGTACTCTTTGTAAATGTGTGTTCTTCTTGTTGGTTGTCTTGTTTACCTTGTTTATGAACTCCTTGTACATAGCCTTGGTTATCCTCCTTTGATATATGACTATTTGTTTTGTGGGCTCTTCCACTTCCATCTTTATTTTATCCCTAGAAACTGTTCTCTTTGATTCCCTCAGTTGAAAAAAACCATCATATTCGTCTTCTTCAAACTTACTTAGATTGTCTTCATCATTGATTTCTTCCACAATACCATTGTCAATAAGGATTTTCTCTCAAATTGTGTCATTCTTTTGTAATTCATGTTGGAAAATCATCTTGATGAGCCCATAATGATAAATGCTTTTGATTCTCATTCCTTGGTTTCATTTGGATAGCCTTGTCCATTTTTTTTAGACTTCTCAATAGATAATAATGCATATTTACATGTTTTTCATTCTTGAGATGCAAAAGCAGGCGTATATGGTATAGAAACATAACACTATATTTTCCCTTAAGTACGAGTTATATATTTTTGGATGAGAAAGATTAGATCTTTCCAGTGATTTTTTAGCCAGCTTCTTGGCACTGCTTTGACCCAGTTGGGTATTTGTCCTAACCAATTGAGGAAGGGGTCCAAGATTTCTCTTTAATAGGTTTGTTTTTTAACCATCTTTCCCCTTGTTGATACAAGCGAACAATTTGAGACAATGAGTACTCAAAGAGGTTAATTATTTAAAGGTCACCCATTTGTGCACATTCACTATCAAAAGATTTAGTAAAGGCTATTGTGACTTCAATATTGTGGCCTTGAAACATAGGGAAGAAGTCAATCCAACCTACATTTTGAAGAATTAGTTGACATTCTTGGTGTAAATGAGTTATTTCAAATTTATAAGGCTCATATCGAACTACCATTTCCATTGTTAAATAGTATTCTTACTTCAAAAGTATACAAAATCTAGTACCAATATCCCTATTTAACCAATTTCTTGAACAATGCATTTAAAATATTTATTACAAACAATACATTGTGTGGAAAATGCGATATTTGAAAACCTTTGTGTCTTTATAACTTTTGTAACTGTAACTAGTTTTCAGAAATGCCATGAAGAAAACATTGCATAATCAACTTGAATTTATCACACAATAATTCGATAGCTTATGAAAACCATATAGAAACCTTGCTATTGGAAGACTAAACATGTTTATGCCAATAATTTTTCATGAATAGGCTAAAACTGAAGAGACATCTCATGGAAAATTTGATGAAGACATACCTTTTTGAACCCTGTTATTTTCTCCATGCAACTAACAATTTATATTGTTGAGGAACAACTTCAATTTTGAAAGAAAAGGTAGGCATATAAAAGTTTCAAAGTGTAGCAACATATGGTGTTCAGAGTGAGCAATAAGGTGGCAGTTTATGTTCAAATGCAAAATCAAGGTGGTAGAATATAACATTTAAAACATAGTATATAGTTTCAAAATAGAAAATATAAAGTAAGAACTTGTTGCAAGGTTTACGAGGACAAAACAGAGAGGTTGTCACTCTTAAATAATAGTCATTTCAATGTTTATCATGAGGATATGTGTATAGAGAGATAGTGAGAGTCATTTCAAAGTTTACAATGAAGATGTATGTGTATAGTAGTGAGATTGGTTGTAGTGATTATGAGATTGAAGATATATAAAGGTAGTGAAATCATGGTTTAAAATAGTAATTATGGATAAGTATAGATAAGTAATGTATATACAAAGAGTTTTGTATGATGATTAAATAGTCTAAATTAGGTATGACAAGGTATGGTTTAGAATTACTAATATGGACAATAATGACCACAAATGGCTTTGAAAATATTTCTAAGGTATTTGTAAAAAGGGATGAATTTGGTAAGTAAAAATGTATTACTATTTATTCAAATTTGATTATGAACAAAATTCAAAGCATTGAGAAATTACCTTTACAGTACTTGATACTATAGGAATAATTATTGGAGTTGTACTTGATACTATAGGAATAATTATTGGAGTTTTCAATCATGACGCTTTAGAGTTTCCAATTATTCACTTATTGGTTGATAGTCTTCACTTATTTCTTGGAGTATTCAATTGCATACTTTGAGTCTAGATCTTTGAATGTTTTGCTTGTAAACTAACTTGTTTTCTTTTGATAAGTATGAATATAACTAGTTTCCTTTTAAATGGATAATGAAACTTGTGTTTGTTTGGAATTGATGATCAAATGGGTGCCTTTTTATTTATGATTTGGAGTAGAAATTATTCTCCCAAAGAATTCATATATAATGTTGAGCATTTTAGATAGAAAATAATGTTTTGTACAAATTTGTATACAATAACCACTGAGTTTTTGAGAAAGAAATAAAGAGACTTGTTCATCTTTGTAAATATCCTCTTTAGATCAATGTTTGACCACAATAAGCAACCACTGACAACTTTGATCATTGATTACGACATATTTATGATTCTAGTAATCACTTAATAGGCATTTTTATTAGGAATTTTCAGTATCCTATTTTTTGGTTTTCAAATGAAAGTTAAAGTCTATATTGTGCTAGTAGCTTGGATTTTCACAACTAGAATCTTATTTTTCTTTTTCTTTTATATATGTATGAAAAGATAAATTTAGGGGAAATAAGGGTAGAAGGATTATATCTTAGCTAGATAAAATAATAGGGAAATAAAATTATTTTGATTGATTGTCATGTTGTAAGGTTTTGACTCATGACAATTGACCGAAAATGAAACTCCTTTATTAGTTGGTTTTACCTTTACATAGTCATCATAAAAAAACTTCTTGGATGTCATAAGGGCCAAATCAATGAGTTGTGAAATTACCATTGAAGTATTTATATTTGGAATCAAATAGCAAAGCTCAATCACCAACTTTGACCCATCTTTTCTTAATGAGCTTGTCATGACCCTTCATTCTTTGTTGTTGAACCAAAATAGTTTGTTGGAG
The DNA here is from genome assembly GCA_031772625.1 of Pinus tabuliformis. Taxonomy (NCBI): domain Eukaryota; kingdom Viridiplantae; phylum Streptophyta; class Pinopsida; order Pinales; family Pinaceae; genus Pinus; species Pinus tabuliformis. The sequence goes on from CM062813.1 coordinate 234,857,812, forward strand.
AGCATTTTGTTGAGTTTCATCTAACTCATTTAGTTGCAAAATGCTTTGCTTCTGAGCTTCATTCAAGTTCATTTCTCATTCAACAACAATTCTAAAAGTTTGAATTTGAAATTCAATACCAAGGAGTTCATAAGGTGTGATATTGGTAGCATTTTTCCATGTTGTCTTGTAGGCCCACAAAGTTTCTCAAAACCAACCTAAGTTGTCTTTTTGATGAATTTGGACTATCTCGATCATGATTGTTTACATGATTTTGTTTATAAATTTACTTGACCATTAGCTTGTAAATGGCAAGAAAAATATTTACTATGTTTATTTTTGTATTTCTCATTAATTCTTTTCAATAGCAGTTTAAAGTAAATTTTGCTCTTGATCATCAACCATTTATCTTCTCCAAATTCTACAAAAATTTCTTCCAACAAAAAATTAAATATTACTGGTGTTTGTTGCTAGTGTCAAAACTTTTACTTCTACCTACTTTGTAAAATCATTAGTATAAAATAATATATAAATCTACAACCCATTTCTCAAAAGATTTCACTAAAAATTGCAGTTAGGAAAAAAAACAATGGAAAATCTTGTTGCTCAACCTTTTTAGATATAATCTTGTTGCATTATTATTTAAGAAAAGGAAATGGAGTATGTTTACAATACTTATACTATATGATTTAGCTTACGTTAGAAGCCTTTTTCTTTCATTCATTGGTTCTTCGTAGGTATTTTCCAAAACAAAGGTTAAAATGGCATGTGATGCACTGCTATTATAGGGCAGGCAATAAGAGAACGCAAGGGAAACGCTTGATGCTCTTGTTTTTTGGTTAAGTAAATGCCTGCTCAGTCCTCACCACGTTATATTAAACGTTGCGAATCGCGATCCATCGCAACTGTTTTCACAGGCAGCTTATCCAGGCAAAATCAATGTGGGGAATTCTTGGTCAAGCATGGCAGGTGGTGTACAGTTGAGCCACAGCCAGACCTGTACTGTTTGTAATAATGAGTATAGTGATTGGGGGTAGCTTGGCTACCTCTGCCAAGCTCGTAGGCAAACTCACCAACGCCGAGGACCTATTTACCAGGCTTTTGTCCAACAATATCACTCAATCAACCGGCATGGACAGCAAGATGCGCAGAGAAAGTAGTACCACGGAAGTCAACACTGAAGCCGAGGACCCCGTCATGAAATACAGAAGGCAGCAGAGGTTAAAGCTTTTTGAATCAGCGTTGTCTACCCAGTTCGTAGTGATTTTTTTTTTCGAAAATGTGTGATTTTGAAAGTGTTTAAATCATTTTTTTCATCACAGAAATGGATTCAGCACTACTAAGAACCCCGGGCGCTCAAAATCTTGAAGTTTCACAGCTATCTAGATTTTCAAAAATTATTATTATTTTTCCGACAAAATTGTAACCTATTTACATCCTACCAACAGAAAGACAGGTGAAAATAGACAAATAAGTTAATTGGTATTTTTGTTTCTATGTTTACTGGAGTTTCTCTGTATAGGTCTCCATGTCTATTTTGACTTACATACCCAAAAAAGCCATTCCCATATCTAAACAAAAATAATCTAAAAATCTTTTATATATTTTATTTTAAAATAATTTTATAATTTTATTTTAAATTAAAGTAAAAACACAAAAATAATAACTATTTTTAAAATAAATCTCAATTTTCTATGGCTGACTATTACTGATTTTTTGTAAATATTTCATAAGACTTAGTCTATACTATCTATCTATTAATTATTGATAATTAAATTAAAATTCTGGAGATCTTATTCCAAAATAAACATGTTTATTAGTAATAGCATAAATAAATTGTATTTTAGTCTAAATTTAAATTACTTACAAATAGATATCGTTATTTTTGCCTTCCCTTGTTTATATAGAGTAATTATTCTATAGATAATGTGCTTTAACTTTATTAATTTGTAAATTTTCCTAAATTTATTTACTTTATTAATTTGTAAATTTTCCCAAATTTATTGAAATTCATAAGAATATATAAAATTCTATTTATTAAAATTGATTATTGTTTTAATTAAAATAAATTTTAAATTCGTTTAATATAATTTTTATTTTTTTAATACAAATTTTATTTGGTAATTAATTATTAATTATAATTAAATATTTTTTATTTAATTTTGTTAAATAAATTACATCATTTTAAAAATTAAAATGTCTCTGTATAATTAAATATAATGGTTGCTATCTCGACTGTCTTAAATGTCAAGCAGTCAAGGTCGGGAAATCACGCTTCACCTCATACGCGAATCATGAATATTTTGTAAATTGGTTTCACCTCCCAGGGTCATCTTTTTGGAAATCCTGCAGATTTTGTACGTCATCTTGTAAATTTTTTTAAGTTGATTATATATTTATGTTATAGTTTTTAATATACTATTTGGTTCATTTATTTATAGTACATATTGTTTTGATCAATCTATATTTGGATGGTATAACCAGAGATTTCAATGAACACCGCTTGAGGCAATGGAATTATTACAAAGGATTTCCTTGAACACTGCATAAGGCACCAGTTAATGAGGCTAGTTTAATGAGGTGGATTGCATTTCCTTTTTTGGTTCCACACCACATGAAGTTAGCAAGAATGGCATTAATTTTATGAGTGATTGCTATGGGCAGTAGGAATAAATGCATCTAATACACTGATATTCTTTGAAGGACTGCCTTTATCAAGATTACCCTGCCACTCAGAGACAACCATTTATGGTTCCAATGAGATAACATTTTTTTTTAATTTTGTGGACAAGCCACTCCCAATCAGCAATGCGGTATACCGAGCTTAAGCAGACAACCCAAATACAAAATCTTGCAGATAAAAAGGAGGATTTGATCCCACAAAGAGCAGCTATCTGCTGACATACCACTGTGTCCTTCTCTTCAGAGATGATGTCCTATTTATCCTTGTTAACCAAATACAAAATCTTGCAGATAAAAAGGAGGATTTGATCCCACAAAGAGCAGCTATCTGCTGACATACCACTGTGTCCTTCTCTTCAGAGATGATGTCCGATTTATCCTTGTTAATAGTAAGCCCTGTGGCCCGACCAAAAGTGGGGAGAACCCGAATTAAAACTTTCCATTCCAAATAGATAGCGGTGTTAGGGTCCTATAATTTATAAGATCTCAAGCTGATTGAGTATTTTATCTCAGAACTATCATATTGTAAATAATTGTCAATCTACAAATGATTTCCAAAAAAATAAAATAAAATGAAAAGAGGGTATAGAAAAAAGAAGAGAAAAACAAAAAATATTGAAAAAGAGTAATAGATAGAACCCCATCAAAAGAAAGAAAAACAAAAAGAAAATAATACTGAAAGTGTTGCAAATCTAAATGTCACTATTGATAGATAATTTTCTTCATGATTGATCAATAAAGATTGTGTGCAGCTTGTTTAAAAATGCCACAATGACTACTTATTTGTTTAATCATATAGTATAATCATGGTTAAACATGTTTCAATTTCTGTAAAATAGACTAGGAAATAAAGATTTGTCAAACAGTTTAATCTTGCCAAATCAATAGTTAGGTAGAAAATGACATTGATTCAATTGTTTAATCTGAATCAATAGGAGAAATAAGGGATAGGATTTAGTAGTTTTTCATTTTCATAAAAGAAAATAATATGGGTTTGCTAGTCTAAGTGCACCCCTTTAGAAGAATAAAAATGTTTGTTTAGTTGAAGGGTAGGCAGAAATAGTTGGTTTTATAAATATATGTATATGCCATTTTTCCCTAAGTCTCAAAGACATTGTACAAAGGGGCACAATGGGGATAAAGTGTTTTTTGCATGTTTTATTTTTCAAAGCTTTATCCTAAGTTCGAAAGAAAAAATTAAAGGTGCGTATGGACAAAATTCCTTTTGTCATTTATGGTTAAAGGACGATGTTGTCAGAACATCGGGATTCTCCATCCCTCACGACCCACGACCCTCATTTGTTTTCAGCCCCCCCTCTCCATCCTACCTTTTCTGGAAGGGGGGGTCCAAAAAGGCATTTTTTCCATCTGGGCCCCATCCATACGTGTCGCCTTCTCCTCATTTCGCAGCCCCCCCCCCTCCCCCCCACCTTGCGATATCGCTTACCGCCTTCAACCCCCTCCGAAAATCACCTTCCCCTCATCCGCGCGCTCATGTCCCTACCCCAACATCTCTACCACTCAGCTCCCGCCACGTTGCATAGTCATTGCCCAATTAAGTGCTTTCCCGACAGAATTACCGTTGGGAATTCAATTTTCCTTCACGGGTAACCTTTCGACTCCAATGGTCCCGTGCCACCCTCCAATTGAAATTGCAATTCTTACTTAAAAAACCTTAAACAGACTTCATTTGTCCCTTTCACTGCTTGTTCCCTGTAATTCACAATTTCTAGTAAGCGACCAGCTGCAAAACGTTTGCTGAACCAGATCGGAAATTGTCTGCACTCTGCCTCCTTTCCATTGATAACTCATTACCTCAAATTGTTCCCGGTAAGATTTCCTTTCAATTATTGTTATCTTTCATTGATCTAAACATGCCTCCAAAGAGAAAAAACCAAGAGAAACTTGTCAATCCATTAATCCCTCCCTCCATAGACTTAGATCACATTCCTTTAGCTGATAGGGATTATAGGATCAGTGAAACATAGTGCGACTGTGAATTTTTAGAGCTCTACTGTTGGCTAGAGGACAAACATGCTAACAAAACAGATGAAATTGGACTCTAGGAGTCTAATCTTCCTCATTATATTTTCCCTCTAACCTTCCATGCCCCTAAATTCACCAGGAAATGCCAAGCCTGTTATGTCCCTAACCAAAGAGCCATTATGACCCCATCTGGTGAGATCCTGTTTACAATTATTGCCCAATCCATAAACCAGATGATGCTAGTTCCCACTGTGGAAAACAGTGCCCCATTCTCCTTAGAATCCCTTAACCAACTCTATCAGAAGCTTGATTTTGCTACCAGGGCCAAGATTTTTGAGATCTTCTTACTTGAAAATGCCCAATTACCAAAGAAGAATCCTCCATACCCTTCCTCAATCTTCCCTGATCAAGCTAAACAAATTATAACCATAATTTCATACATTTTGGGTTATTATTCTGATTAGTGGGTAGATGAACCCATTTTAGGCTTCCTTTCCATTTTTTCCACAGACAACAAACCATCCATTTTGTTTAATTTCAGTCAATTCTTGGCTGATAACATCCATGAGCAGTTTCTGAAATTTCCAACAGAGCAAGTGTTTAATTACACTTCAATTTTAATTTACATGTTTCTTTATTATCAAGCAGACAGGTTTAGTTTTGCTATGCAGAAGCTAGATGATGAGGGAAACCAACAGCCTGTGATATTTTGGACTTCATTGGTCATGAAAGAACAACAAGAATTCTCATACAAACAGTTTATTGAGGAGTTTGTTCACCCAGCTATGAACATCCTAAATAGTTCCACATAGCCCAAAATCAGTGAAGACATCAAAAGGGTTTTGCATTTGACAGATCAGGCCAAGACTAGAGATTGGTATTTATACCAAAACTATACAGAAATTAGAGTTTATGGATGCGAATTAGCACCATATAAACTCCCAAAATACCTCCCCATGAGGATTTTTGCCCTGGAATACATCAGACAAATGTTAAATTCAGATGATATTCACTTTGTGGTGGCAAAGAAGAAGTCCCAGTTTCGCATAAAGACACAGGTGGGCCCATTCATATGCAATACCAGGACAGCAGGAGAAGAAGCAGACAAAATTCTTAAGGATATGAAATTCAGCTTGAGTTTCACATGGTCTTATGACCCTTGGGGTATTTTTTCCAAGTTGAGAGTAGAAAACAAAACTACTCCATATATCCATACCTCAAGGCCTACGATAGAAAAATATGAAAATCAATTAGAGTGGGCAGGGAATACATTGCAAGAAGTTGAAGAACAATTGTTTTCTACTTCCAATTTATATACTCTTACCCCTCAGGAGAAAACAAGTAAAAGACAAAGAGAGGAGGGATCATCATCAACAACAGGTAGTGAGGCCAAAGATTTCAGAATCAGCTACAGAAAGAGAGCAAAGATCACTCCTAGGATAGATGCAGAAAAGGAAACAGAAGACCAAGTTGTCATTATAATTGGAGACTCACCACCTTCAAGCAGCAAGTTTGTTACATCTCCTATTGGAACTTCAACATCACAAGGTCAAAAAGATACAGAGCTAGATTCACAGAATGTCCAAGAAGAGAAGGAAAAGAGTGTTTTTGACAGGTATCGAGAGATCAAACTTAAGAATGAAATTCTTAAGAATAACACCTACAATCAGTTTTGGAAGTAGACCTCCAGCTCACAAAGTAGATTATTATCATTTTTTGACACAGAGCAGGGAAATATGCAGATGACCTTTCTTGAGGCCCAGATTCCACATCCAAGGACATCAGTGGATTATAAGAGTACTATATTTGAATTCAGCACCAAAGATATCCATCCCATTGATCAACTGGAGATGCATAAACATATTGGTGAGATGATTTCTTCTACACTAACTAATACTGCCATGTCATTGTCTAAGTTGTAGGTTTCATATGCCAACATTTAGTCCCAATTGAAAATGGAAAAGGTGTCTTCTTTAGCTAAGGACAATAGGATCAAATATTTGGAAGATTTGGTAGTCAAGATAGGATATGATCCTAAGGATATAAATGTTGCAGAGGAGATCATCAAGAAGAAAAATCTGGACATTGCAACATTGAGAAAGCAGCTGAAACTACCAACCACAGAGGATCCCTTGACTAAAGACATTGAAGAAAATGAAACACAGAAGGTTAACATGATGAAGCTAATCATAGAGCAGAATATTCAAATCAGACAAATGGAGGCAGAAATGGAGAAAATGATCAAAGAGAAAGAACAGAGTCAAAGGATGGCCTTAGTCCCCTTGGATGCCATACCCATCACTCAACTCCCAACTACAGGAACAACAACTGCAACAACTTCTTCAACTCAAACTACAAGCATTGAACAGGTGACAAAGACACTAGAGAATATGTCAATCCAGTCAGAAGAAATTAAGACATTGCAGGGACAACTCAAAGCTCTAGAAGAACAGAAGGCCAGAATTGAGGCTTCTCGTCTAGTTGAAGTGCATAAGTCACAAAGGTTGCTAGAGAGGTTACAGAAGGTGGAGAAGGATACATCAATTGGTCAGACCTTGGCCCAAGCCAAGGAAACCATTTGGATGGGTATTCTGGATTCTATGAATGAGATTTGGCCATGTATCCAAATCATTTTTGAACAGAAAGAATTGATACAAAAGGCCACTGAAACCATTGTTTAGGTAAGGGAAAAGTTGGGAGATATGCCTTCAGAAGCCTCCAATATCATCAAATTCCTGAATTCAAAGACTAAATATGAACTTGAAGAATTAGGAATTAGTGACAGGACTGCCACCATCTTGGAAGTCAAGAAAGTTTTGACTAAAAGAAATCTCATTGATCAATTAGAAGAGAGATGTGAAACACTAGAGCTGGGAGTGAACAGGTTTTCCAACATGATTGAAGTATTGATTCAGAAAGGATTTCCCAACATATATGTGATTAATGATAAGTTGATAACTCAAGAAGATTATGTTCTGAAGATGAAGGAAGTGGCTAGAAGCAACATCAAATTCAGTGGGATAAAAGGCAGCATGACAGCAAGAGCATTCTTAGAGACTATGGCAAATGACTTCTATATCCAAAATGAGGTAAAACATGTCTTCCCAGTAAAACCAACATTTTCCAAATATACTGAGGTTGATGAGATTTACCGGAGGGTAATTAAATTAACCATACCAGATGAAAAAAGGTGGGAGGAATTATGTGATTTACTGGATTAAAAGGTAATTCGGATGCAGTAAAAACAACAGCCAGCACAACGACTATCACATCGACACATCACAATTTTAGGTTGATTCAACAACCGAATCCACCAAAACAGAGCCACCTCTTCATGTAGTTGTCTACCTCACCTATCTTTCTGCTAAAGATCAATTTTATTGTTTAGAATTATGCTAATAATACAATGCCAGTTGAGACAGTTATTTTGTAATTATTTTGTAATTATTTGTATAAATACTTCACAGTTTGAACTTTAAGGGTTTATTTTTGAATATAATTTTAGTTTGCAAAATTGTAATTTCCCAATTTCTGGATGCATCAATAATACAAGGATATTTCACAGGATTCATGTGGTGTAACAAATGGTGATGTTTTTCTTCATTTTATGTGTTTGATCATTGTTTTCTTTCTCTATTATTTCTGAAAATCTTAATTACATAACAGAAACTGTGATGAATAGGATATGTTACATAGAGCACCCTATTCTGGTTGTTAGTAATTTACATGTTTTTTGCTGAAGTCAAATTAAGGAATTCTTCATTGCTCCTTAGTTTCCACTGAATCTTACATTTATGCTATTCCATAATCCATTTAATATTCTGAAAGATCCAACTAGTGCAACCTAGCTTGCCTTGTGAAACTCCTCTAAAATTTGATGCAGATCCAGTTAAATCTTTAGATTCCATAGCCCAATGGAATTATAACAATTAAATCAACCAAACAATCCAATCAAAACAATCAATACAGTAATAACTAGCCTAAAATTTACATAAAACAAAGATAAATTTTACAGAGAGATCCCTCTCTAAAGCTGGCAGGGCTAGATCCTAGCTTCCAAAGTGGTTTTGATGTTGTCCTATGTGTTTACTCCCTCAACGTCAAAAGTACAAAACGACAACATAGTGGTGGCCATACTGGGAAACGAATACTTTTTAAAATGAAAAATAATTATTCCCTGGTATTCAATCAGTGTTTCAATAAATTAAAGCTCTTATATCACAATGAAATGCATGATCTGAGGTTATAATCTTGTATATATTTGAGTGTGTTATTAATTTTGATTTTATTAGTGGTATGATAAGTTATCGATAGATCTGGATCCTAAAATAATTTTCACCAGAGCTCACCCAGATCCCAACCTTGCTAAATTTTTAGATAATCCATAGAAATTAGTGAGAAAGAAAATTCTTACAGAGAGTCAGGGTAGTAATAGTCCTTTATCTAGGTTCAACTCTCTTCCTGAGAATAGTCCTTTGTCTAGGTCTAATTCTCTTCCTGAGAAGTTTGAAACTATTCAAGACATAGAGTTTGATTTTCCTTTCCAACATAGTTTGTTCAGATCAAAATCTGAGAGCTTTGTAGATCAGACTGTCATTGATGAAGCTATACTGCAACCATATATACCCCAAACTCAACCTCCTGAATTAGATCCTGATCTACAATACCTACAACAATTTGATAAATTACAGGATCTAGTCTCGGTTTTGAACCAAGCCATTGAAGAAGCTTATATTCAACAATCTATTGAATTTTCAGCTTTAACAATTGCAACAGCTTCTTTGTCCACCCAGTCTTCCCAGTCTGTTAATCAGCAACCCCCTAGTCCTACTCATTATATAGTCTCTACTTTTTCATCTATAATAGCTCAGACTTTTGTTCCTACTATCCCTGTAGTTATCACAACTACACCTTCTATAGGTCCATCTTCCAATCAAATTCTCACACTAGCTATGGCAGCTAGGTATGCACCTTTGGTGTTACTAGGCCAACTAAATGTTATGCCTGCAAACTATCAATAAAAAATTCTAACATTTGATAACACTGGTTCTCATACTACTCAACAACATCTAGACAGAATGAATGATGTTTTTTACCTTCAAGAAGTAGATGAGGCCGATGTGAAGATGAGTTTTTTGCTCAAAGTTTAGGAGGTGATGTCAAAAAATGGTTTAGGAGTTTACCTGCAGGAAGTATATCCAACCTTGAGGCATTCCATCAAACTTTCTTAGCTAGATTGGAAATCAAGAAAAATCCACTTCAACTCCTAAATGAATACAAAAGACTTAAAAGAAAACCCAATGAAACTGTGGAGGAATATTGTGAACGGTTTAACACTGTTTACAATGTAATTCCCACAGACATCAAACCCTCCCCTGGTCTAGCTTTAATTGATTTTCCTGATGGTTTTGATGTATACATGGAGTATCAACTTAAAGAGAGAGGCTCTGCAACTTTGGAAGAAATGCAAGCCAATGCTATTAAATTTGAAGCTAACATCTTAGCTAAGAAGGCCAAACTAAAATCTGAACGCAGGGTTACCATTAAAGAAGAGCCTTCCAATTCTACTTATAATCACAAAATTGATAACCTAGTGAGGGTAGTGGAAAATATGATGCAAAGATTAAACATAAATGATCAAGCTCAAATGAGAGAAAATCAAACTACTCCTCAAAATAGGAATCAAAACTTCAGAAGGAATATTCCCCAAATCAAACAACGAGAACAAAAGGGTCTAGACCAACAAGTCCGGCCTCCTTTTCAGGAAAACTATACTAATGATGAGGGTAATATTATTGAAGATTTAGATGACATGCAAATAAATCTGATGGGAATAAATGATGATGATTTTATTTTTCTCACTCAAGAGGAGCAGGAAATTTTCTCCTAACTCAAACTGAACTTGACTCTGAGGAATCAGATGAATATAAACAAGGTTTTCAGAATGCCATCATGGAAGTTCATAGATAGTACAACCTTATGAGAAAAAGGAATTCAGACACTCTCAACAGTAAAAACTCTGAGAATCCTGCTAAAAAATCCTCTGAAACTGATGCTAAGAATACTATAGACAATTCCCCTAAGAAAATTGTTGATAATTATAGCAAAAAGAAAGTAGAAACTCATGTCAAAAAGATAGTTGATAATGTTTCCACAACTACTCAAACTAATATCCCAACCAAAAGTCAACGAAAAGAGCCTATATCAAAAGAAATTACTGATCAATATGATTTTACCAACTTGATTAAGATTCAAACAGCATTCAACATTGAGAATGAATTAGCGAAATTAAAAATTCCTATTCCCCTAACATAGTTAATAAATAAAAATATGTACAGACCTCAAGTGATGAAAGCTTTAAACATAGGGGAAAACATAGACTTTGTTAATTTGAATGACGACCAACTTGAACTCTTATTTTGGCCAGAAGTTGAGGGAAAACCATAGGAAGGGGGTGTTCCTCCATTCTATGTTAGCCTGAATATTCATGACAAGATCCTTCATAATGTTATGTTAGATTCAGGTGCTTCACACAACTTAATTCCCAAAGCAGCTATGGAAAAGCTAGGACTTGACATTACCAGGCCTTATAAAGAGTTATATTCCTTTGATTCCAGCAAACTGAGATGCCTAGGTCTCATCAAGGACCTGTGTGTTACTTTAGCTCAAATCCCAGCCAAAATCTTGGTGATGGATATAGTGGTTGAAGATACACCCCTTATGTATGGCATGATGTTGTCACGCTCATGGGGAGAAAAATTACAATAGACCCTACAGATGGATATGACCTTTGCCACCATACCAGTTTTTGGTCAACAAAGCAGATTATATAGGGAAACTTTGATGAAATTCATGGTGGGTAGTCAAGAGAAGCCTCACAACTATCCTCTTTATTCTGTCCACTCATATTTAGACTCTTTCATTCTTTATAATGATGGAGACATCAACACTCAGGTGATCAAAGTAGAAACTGAGATCTCTAATATAGATCCAAACCAAACACAAGCACTAGAACAATACACTTTTCCTGATTCTCTTTGGAACATGAGCTTTGATGGATCTTGTAGCAAAGATGGTTATGGAGTAGGAGTGTGGGTTGCAAATACATGAAATAATCATGCTGAAGGTCATTCATACAAGCTCAACTTTCAGTGTACAAACAACATAGCCGAATATGAAGCTCTTATATTAGGATTTCAATTCTTGAAAAAATTGGGTGCTAAGAGAATCTCCATTCAAGGGGATGTTGAGTTAATCATAAAATAGATCAAAGAAGAATATTCAGCCAAACACCCTAGATTGAGAGCATATAGAAATGTTGTGCTTGATTTTCTTGAGAGTTTTGTGGAATATGACCTTTCTGCAATTCCTAGAAATCAGAATATCTTGGCTAATAGTCTAGCTTTTTTAGCTAGCTCCTGTAAAATGCCTTACCCTAATCGACAATATATAGTGGAAGTGAAACATCGACCAACTGTACCAGATAATATGAAGTATTGGTAGGTGTTTGGTAGTGATAAACAAATTGAAAGTTTTCTGCAATCTAAGGATGAATTTGAAGATGATAGTATAGACTTAGAGCATGAATTAGAAAATCAAATAGTTGTACATTCTAATGTAGAAAGGCAATTAGAAAACTCAGATGTAAATATACACATAAATAAAGTTGTAAATAAATTAGAATTACATGAGATAGATCCAGAAAAGGAAGAGTTTGAAACACTTCAGTTAAAGGATAATGTTTTGCCTAGAGGTTTAATTCCACTGGAAGAATTATTTGATTTCAATGATGTGGCTAAGAAACCTAAGACTAAGCCCACAGGGGCAGTGGTAGAAGAATGCAACATAGGTAGTGAAAAACATAAAATCATAAAACTGTCCAAATCACTGCCAACTGCTAAAAAACAAAAATATATTGCTTTGTTCAAAATGTTTTTGCCTGGAGTTATGAAGATCTAAAAACTTATGATACTGAGATTATACAACATAAAATTCTAATTAAAGAGGAACATTAACCATTTAAACAAAAGCTTCGAAGAATAAATCCAATTCTAATGCCTCTAATTGAGAAAGAAATTAAGAGAATGTATGACTCTAAAATCATAGTCCCTCTTAGGTATTCTAAATGGGTTTCCAATATAGTACCAACTAGGAAGAAAACAGGTGAAATTAGATTATGCATAGATTTTAGAAACCTTAATAAAGTTTCCTTAAAGGACAACTACCCTTTACCAAAAATGGATCATATTCTACAAAAGGTAGTTGGATCTTCTAGGATTTCTTTATTAGATGGTTTCTCAGGTTATAATCAGGTTTTAGTTCACCCTGATGATCAAGATAAAACAACCTTTACTACTCCATGGGGTACCTTCATGTATGTGAAGATGCCTTTTGGGTTAATGAATGCTGGAGCCACATTTCAAAGAGCAATGGATATTGCTTTTGCTGATGAAATTGGAAGGTTTATTGTGATCTATCTAGATGACATTACTGTTTATTCTAAAACTGATGAAGAACATTTGTTACATCTGAGAAGAGTATTTGAGAAATGCAGAAGGTTTGGAATTTCACTAAATCCTAAGAAAACACTTTTTGGCCTTGAAGAGGGAAAACTTCTCAGTCATATCATCTCTAAGGAAGGTATTAAAATTGATCCCAAAAGGATTGAAGCTATTTTGAAAATAAACCACCCCAGAAACATTAAGGAACTTCAATCATTTATTGGCAGAATAAACTTCCTAAGGAGATTCATCCCCAACCTTGTAGAACTTCTCAGAAACATAACGAATATGCTAAAAAGAGATTCATAAATCAGATGGAACATTGAGGCTAGGCAATCATTTGACCAAGTTAAACAAGCATTAATAAAAGCACCAATCCTAATCAGTCCAGATTTCACTAAGGATTTTATAATCTTCTCATTTGCTTCTGAACATACTGTTGCAGCTGTTCTTTTACAAAAAAATAATGATGGATTTGAACAACCCATTTCTTTCTTCAGCAAGGCTTTAAGGGATGCTGCATTAAAATATAACATAATGGAAAAACAAGCCTTTGCATTAATAAAAGCAATCAAAGATTTTAGAGTGTATATCCTCCATTCTCACATTATTGCTTATGTACCAAATGTTGTGGTCAAGGATATTTTAACCCAAAATGGACCAGATGGTAAAAGAGGGAAATAGATTACCATCATTCTTGAGTATGACATAGAAATCAAGCCCACTAAGCTTATCAAAGGACAAGGGTTAGCCAAATTGATGGTTGAGTCTAATTTTAATGCATTGGATATCAACTTTGTAGCTGCATTAGATGATCAAGAGGAACAATGATCCAGATTTAAACAGGAACGCAACAGATTACAGATATAACCATAAATATAGAGATGCAACAGAAATAATACTTCATTTCATTAATGTAAAATCCTGAAATATGCCTAGTAACAGAAATGGAAATAAACTAGCTCGGGCGATGGTAGCTTATCCCTAAGAAGAGATGTGGTGGTTACATGCCTATGAACTACCTTACAATGAGGCTCAAGGGCCTTTTTATTATTGAACAATAAGAGCAAACCCTAAACAACCAAAACCCTAACCCGATGAGATGTAACACCAAGAGTTTATGGGCCTCGTTGGGGTTAGTTGGACAACCAACTTCCCGAGGTCATGACTTGGTCATATTATCTCCATTTGACGTACATGATACCCCGTTGGAAAGATCCCTCTGAGGACTATGACGAAAAATACGATTTTTTGAAAAATTCACTAGCGGTAGATTGCCAAAAAACATCATTTAGGGCCTCAAAACGGCTCTAGAAGTTTAGGACCCAAAAAACTGCTAAAAATAGTAAATTCTGCTACAATTAAGGAAACTGAGGAAATGATAGAAACAATGGTGGGGTCCAAGTGGAATTGGCGGGTGGCCACCAATATCCACCTGGATCATTCCTCCCCCCTTAGGAAGCAATGGTCCCCATTGCGTTGATTTCCTCCATGAGATGAGGAAACTTATGTTGAACTTGGTCCCTAGTGAGCCACTTGCCTTGGTGAATAATTTGGCCTGCTTTGACAACTCGATACAACTGGATCTTCTGTTGGCGAGTGTGCTTGATCTGCATGTCCATGATTCGATCAGTTGCAGCTTGTTCCATGCAATCTGGATTTAACTCTGTTGGTGAAACACTTAATTAAAAGTTTATCTGTAGAAAGGAGTTTAATCCCCTTGTCTCCATTGCTCTCTATGATTATTTATACAAAACAAAATGAAACTAACAAGTTAATGATCCTCTATTAGCTAACTAAATGCCTAATTTAGCATCCACACTCAACAAATTTGACCTCCGTGGTCATTGAATTCATGTCAAATCATGAGTTTTAGAAGTAGGGGAAATTTTCCTTGCTAGTTTAGCGTGATTTTCCCTTCTATGGAAACATTGGCCCTGTGTTGATAGGGCATCTTCAAACTCTTGCTAGTCTAGGAGGAAGCAATACATCTTGTGGAGGTTGGGAACAAAACCCATGTTCTTGTTTTTCTCCAAACCATATGAAAATATCTTAATGAAGGATAAATTACCAAATCGAATTATTTCGTATAAAAAATGCTAAAACGATTTTCCAACACTTAAAAATTGTTAAATAACAAAAATTAAAATTAAATAATAATTGTTAAATAAAAAAAATAATGTAAATACCATTTTATGGATTCTTTTGGCATTATTGTGCATAATATAAGCATAATGAGGCAAAAGTGAAGGAACATGGGGTTAATATGGCTGAAATGATGATAATTTAAGTGGATCTTTATGAGAAAAACTGAGGACCAACATCTCCTCCAAGATACATTATTACATGTCCTCATGCAATCAAAATTATGTTCCTGTTTTCATCTTTATAGGGCCCATACTGCTTGTAAGAGGAAATCCACACTAGATGTGGACCGTCTCTATATTGGTTTCCTTGGCCTTTGCATTAGTACCTTTACCCTCAAACATGATTTTTAATATTTAATGCTTGTCTTTGTTTGCACCATTGGTATCCTTGCTTTGCTATCAAGACATTTCCCTTTTTCACTCTTATTCTCTTCCTTCAATATTTCATTTTACTCCATAATATTAATATTTCATTTTACTCCATAATATTCATACTATGCCTAGTGAGCATCACATTTTTATTTTTAATATACCTTTCTAATAACTTCATATTTTCGACCTCTCTTTTCAATCTCCTAATTTTCCTTTTTTTCTTGTTCATGTCTAGCTTTGAAAATGACATAGGAAATTTTCCCTTTAAATCTTGGGATACTACATAAGTTCCTTTTTGAGTGTTGGTAAAGAAAAAAATTCCCTTTCTTGAAATGGTGAGGGTTCCTTTTCCTCTATTGTAAATATGAAGGGTTATTTTTCTTTTCCTGCAAATGTAGATGGTTCTCCTTCCTTTATTTCTAAACACTCAATATAATCACATACAATCTTCTGATTTTTGTCAACTTCTAGTGTTTATGTTGTAGGTGTAGAGAACTTTGCTCTTGGTTTCCTAGTAATCTTTGTAAATGTGTGTTCTTCTTGTTAGTTGTCTTGTTTACCTTGTTTATGGACTCCTTGTACATAGCCTTGGTTATCCTCCTTTGATATATGACTAGTTGTTTTGTGGGCTCTTCCACTTCCATCTTTATTTTATCCCTAGAAACTGTTCTCTTTGATTCCCTCAGTTGAAAAAAGCCATCCTATTCCTCTTCTTCAAACTTACTTAGAATGTCTTCATCATTGATTTCTTCCACAATACCATTATCAATAAGGATTTTGTCTCAAATTGTGTCATTCTTTTGTAATTCATGTTGGAAACTCATCTCGATGAGGCCATGATGATAAATGTTTTTGATTCTCATTCCTTGGTTTCATTTGGATAGCCTAGGCCATTTTTATTAGACTTCTCAATAGATAATAATGCATATTTACAGGTTCTTCATTCTTGAGATGCAAAAGCAAGCGTATATGGTATAGAAACATAACACTATATATTCCCTTAAGTATGAGTTATATATTTTTGGATCAGAAAGATTAGATCTTTCTAGTGATTTTTTAGCCAGCTTCTTGGCGCTTCTTTGACCCAGTTGGGTATTTGTCTTAACCAATTGAGGAAGGGGGTCTAAGATTTCTCTTCAATAGGTTTTTTTTTAACCATCTTTCCCCTTGTTGATACAAGCCAACAATTTGAGACAATGAGTACTCAAAGAGATTAATTATTTAAAGGTTACCCATTTGTGCACATTCACTATCAAAAGATTGAGTAAATGCTATTGTGACTTCCATATTGTAGCCATGAAACATAGAGAAGAAGTCAATCCAACCTACATTTGAAGAATTAGTTGACATTCTTGGTGTGAATGAGTTATTTCAAATTTTATAAGGCTCATATCTAACTACCATTTCCATTGTTAAATAGTATTCTTACTTCAAAAATATACAAAAGCTAGTACCAATATCCCTATTTAACCAATTTCTTGAACAATGCATTTAAAAGATTTATTACAAACAATACATTGTGTAGAAAATGCAATATTTGAAAACCTTTGTGTCTTTATAACTTCTATAACTGTAACTAGTTTTCACAAATGCCATGAAGAACACATTGCATAATCAACTTGAATTTATCACACAATAATTCGATATCTTATGAAAACCATATAGAAACCTTGCTATTGGAAGACTAAACATGTTTATGCCAATACCTTTTCATGAATAGACTGAAACTGAAGAGACATCTCATGGCAAATTTGATGAAGACATACCTTTTTTGAACCCTATTATTTTCTCCATGCAACTAACAATTTATATTGTTGAGGAACAACTTCAATTTTGAAAGAAAAGGTAGGCATATAAAAGTTTCAAAGTGTAGCAACATATGGTGTTCACAGTGAGCAATAAGGTGGTAGGTTATGTTTAAATGCAATATTAAGGTGGTAGAGTATAATGTTTAAAACATAGTATATAGTTTCAAAATAGAAAATATAAATTAAGCACTTGTTGCAAGGCTTACAAGGACAAAACAGAGAGGTTTTCACTCTTAAATAATACTCATTTCAATGTTTATCATGAGGATATGTGTATAGAGAGATAGTGAGAGTCATTTCAAAGTTTACAATGAAGATGTATGTGTAGAGTAGTCAGATTGGTTGTAGTGATTATGAGATTGAGCATATACAAAGGTAGTTAAATCATGGTTTAAAATAGTAATTATGGATAAGTATAGATAAGTAATGTATATACAAAGAGTTTTGTATGATGATTAAATAGTCTAAATTAGGTATGAAAAGGTATGGTTTAGAATTACTAATGTGGACAATAATGACCACAAATGGCTTTGAAAATATTTCTAAGGTATTTGTAAAAAGGGATGAATTTGGTAAGTAAAAATGTATTACTATTTATTCAATTTTGATTATGAACAAAATTCAAAGCATTGAGAAATTACCTTTACAATACTTGATACTATAGGAATAATTATTGGAGTTGTACTTGATACTATAGGAATAATTATTGGAGTTTTCAGGCATGACGCTTTAGAGTTTTCAATTCTTCACTTATTGGTTGATAGTCTCCACTTATTTCTTGGAGTATTCAATTGCATACTTTGAGTCTAGATCTTTGAATGTTTTGCTTGTAGACTAACTTCTTTTCTTTTAACAAGTATGAATATAACTAGTTTCCTTCTAAATCGATAATGAAACTTGTGTTTGTTTGGAATTGATGATCAAATAGGTGCCTTTTTATTTATGATTTGGAGTAGAAGTTATTCTCCCAAAGAATTCCTATATAATGTTGAGCCTTTTAGATAGAAAATAATGTTTTGTACAAATTTGTATACCATAACCATTGAGTTTTTGAAAAAGAAATAAAGAGAAATGTACATCTTTGTACATATCCTCTTTAGATCAATGTTTGACCACAATAAGCAACCACTAACAACTTTGATCATTGGTTACAAGATATTTATGATTCTAGTAATCACTTAATAGGTCTTTTTATTAGGAATTTTCATTATCCTATTTTTTGGTTTTCAAATGAAAGTTCAAGTCTATATTGTGCTAGGAGCTTGGATTTTCACAACTAGACTCGTATTTTTCTTTTTCTTTTATATATGTATGAAAAGATAAATTTAGGAGAAAGAGGAGTACAAGTATTAATCTCTTCACCCCTAGCTTATATCTTAGTTGAATAAAATAGTAGGGAAATAAAATCATTTTGATTGATTGTCATGTTGTAGAGTTTTAACACATGACATTTGACCGAAAATGAAACTCCTTCCTTATTAATTGTTTTTACCTTTACATAGCCATCATAAAAAAACTTCTTGGATGTCATAAGGGCCAAATCAATGAGTGGTGAAATTACCATTGAAGTATTTACATTTGGAATCAAATAGCAAGCTCAATCACCAACTTTGAACTGTCTTTTCTTAATGAGCTTGTCATGACCTTTCATTCTTTGGTGTTGAACCAAAATAGTTCGTTGGAGAGCATTTTGTTGAATTTCATCTAACTCATTTAGTTGCACAATTCTTTGCTTCTGAGCTTCATTCAAGTTCATTTCTCATTCAACAACAATTCTAAAAGTTTGAATTTGAAATTCAATAACAAGGAGTTCATAAGGTGTGATATTGGTAACATTTTTCCATGTTGTCTTGTAGGCCCACAAAGTTTGTGGAAGTCAACGTGAGTAGTCCTTTTGATGCATTTGGACTATCTCAGTCATGATTGTTTCCAAGATTTTGTTTATAGATTTACTTGACCATTAGCTTGTAAATAGCAAGAAAAATATTTAATATGTTTATTTTTGTATGTTCATTAATTTTGCTCTTTGATCATCAACAATTTATCTTCCCCAAATAAAGTGTCTTCAAACAAGAAATTAAGTACGACTTATTTTGTTGCTCCTAAAGCTAGTACCCACTTTGTGACCTAGTTAGTAAGAAATAATATATAAATCTACAACCCATTTCTCAAAAGATTTCACAAAAAAATTGCACTTAGAAAAAAATAGATATAATCTTGTTGCATTATTATTTAAGAAAAGGAAATGGAGTAGCTTTACAATACTTATACTATATGATTTACGTTACGTTAGAAGCCTTTTTCTTTCATTCATGGGTTCTTCGTAGGTATTTTCCAAAACAAAGGTTAAAATGGCATGTGATGCACTGCTATTATAGGGCAGGCAAGGGAAACGCTTGATCCTCTTGTTTTTTGGTTTAAGTAAATGCCCGCTCAGTCCTCACCGCGTTATATTAAACGTTGCGATCCATCGCAAGTGTTTTCACAGGCAGCTTATCCAGGCAAAATCAATGTGGGGATTTCTTGGTCGACCATGGCAGGTGGTGTACAGTTGGGCCACAGCCAGACCTGTACTGTTTGTAATAATGAGTATAGTGATTGGGGGTAGCTTGGCTACCTCTGCCAAGCTCGTAGGCAAACTCACCAACGCCGAGGACCTATGTACCAGGCTTTTGTCCAGCAATATCACTCAATCAACCGGCATGGACAGCAAGATGCGCGGAGAAAGTAGTACCACGGAAGTCGACACTGAAGCCGAGGACCCCGTTATGAAATACAGAAGGCAGCAGAGGTTAAAGCTTTTTGAATCAGAGTTGTCTACACAGTTTTATGAGATTTTTTTTTTTAATGTGATTTTGGGAGTGTTTAAATCATTTATTTTTATGACAGAAATGGATTCAGCAGTACCAAAAATCAAGAACCAAGGACATCTAAGCTTGACAGCTATAACCTGCATTTTCAAAAATCCTTGCTGGAATTTCTAGACAAATAAATTAATTGATATTCTTGTTTGTTTGTTTGTTTGTGTACTAGAGTTTCTCTGTATAGATCTCCATGTCCATTTTGACTTCACCTAGCCACATACCCAAAAAAAACCATACCCATATCTATAAAAAGAAATAACTCGTTTTATGGTGAAAAATATTTTATATATATTTCATTTTAAAATAATTTTATAATATATTTTTTAATTAAATTTAAAAACAAAAAAACAACTATTTTTAAAATAAATATAGATTTTCTATGGTGTATAGTCCGACCACTATTAAATTTTTTTTGTAAATATTCCATAAGACTTAGTCTATACTATCTATCTATTAATTATTGATAATTAAATTAAAATTCTAGAAGTCTTATTCCAAAATAAACATGTTTATTAGTAATAGCATAATTAAATTGTAATTTTTTCTAAATTTAAAGTAGTGACAAATAGATATCATTATTCTTGTATTCTCTTGTTTATATAGAATAAGCATTTTATAGATAATATGCTTTGACTTTATTAATTTGTAAATTTTCCTAAATTTATTTACTTTATTATTTTGTAAATTTTCCCAATTTTATTTAAAATTCATAAAAGTATATAAAACTCTATTTATTAAAATTGATTGTTTTAATTAAAATAAATTTTAAATTTGTTTAATATAATTTTCTTTAAATTTGTTTAATCTAAATTTCTATTTGGTAATTGATTATTAATTATATTTAAATAGTTTTTTATTTAATTTTGTGAAATAAATTACATCATTTTAAGAATTAAATTGTGTCTACATAATTAAAAATAATGGCTGCTATCCTGATTGTCTTAAATGTTAAGCATTCAAGGTGGGGAAATCATGCTTCACCTCATAGGGGAATCCTCAGGATTTTTAAATTGGTTTTACTAACATCCAAGGGTCATCTCTTTGGAAATCCTCCAAATTTTGTACATTACTTTTAGTGGCATCTTGTAAATTTCGTAAGTTGATTATATATTTATGTTATAGCTTTTAATATGCTATTGAGTTTATTTATTTATAGTGTAGATTGTTTTGATCAATCTATATTTGGATGGTATCACACGAGATTTTAATGAACATTGCCCGAGGCAATGGAATTATCACACAGGATTTCCTTGAACACTGCATGAGGCACTGGTCGTCCCTAAATTCATGGTGACAAGTTTTTTGGTTTTTGTTTTTTCTCAGCAGAAAAAAACAGAGCTTCTTCATATTAAATAGAGAAGTTACATATTCCGGATTTGAGGATAAAGAGACCATACAAAAAACACCTCCAAGTTATAAGACGTTACAGATCAAATACTAAGTGGCTACACTGCCAACAACATTCGAAAACTCACCCTGCAGAAAGCCGAAATCATGAGAAAAAAACAGAGGAACACGCATCCAGTAATCAGAACTCAAAAGAGCCCCCTTGTGAGATGGATCCATCAATCAGAAGTACGAAAAACATTCTGCCAAGCAAAAGGGAAACCCCTATTTTAGACAGAACATCCGATTTCATATTCTCCTCCCAATAGATATGGATAAAAGAAATGTCACAGAAAGAAGAATGAAGCATGGAAATACGATCCATCCAATGGGATAGCAGAGGAACCTAGAGGGCCTTCTGCCCCTGCATCCACTCAATGATAGACAACGAATCACCAACCACCTTCAAGGAATCAACAGCCAACCAGACAACACTTTGGAGTAACCCCCCATAATGCCACCACCTATGCGCGACAACTTGAACCAACTCCACCATTCCAAAAGAAATGGTAAGTCTTGTTGGGAGAAATTTTAATGACTTCCTTACAACCACAGTCCCCATCAATAGAAGCCCCATCAAAATAACCTATTGTGAAAAAAGATCCCAAGTCCTAGAGCTGGACTGAGCACCTAGAAGGTTTGGGGAACCAAGGGTCGATCTCAAGAAAATAGCTCACAACCTTGACGTTGACGGAATGATAATCTGGAACCCAGTCCTCAAAGATGAAAGCATTCAGGGATCTCAAAGTCCGCCAAAAGACATATAAGGGAAGAGCATGAAAGGACCTATGACAGGAAGGCCAATACATTAAGCAGTAAAAAATGGAGGACCAATCCCCAACAAACCACATATTTAACAAACCTGCCACGTGAACCCAAATGGCCTTCATAAAATAATATTCAATAAAAAGGTGGAAAGCATCTTTTGGAGCAGAGTGACAGAGATGGCACCATCCCGGGCCTCGAAATCCACTTTTCATCAGATTCTCCGAAGTCAAAATCCTATTGTGAAGGTTCATCCATGAGAAGCACTTAATTTTTAAAGGTGCATCCCATTTCCATATGGGAATGGTCCACAAATCGAAGGGTCCAGAGGTGGAAGAAGTTGCAATGTATATATACAATTCCTTGACAACAATGTTGCCTCCAACTTCGCATCCTCCCCAAACCAGGCCATCGGATCTGTCACTAAAATGAATGTCAGCCTCAACCAGTTTGAGCCTGTATGTCTCCCACTCAGGTTCAAATTCAATACTAAGGCCAGATTCCCATGAATGAGGCTAAGAGAGAGCATCACGTGCCCGAGGAATTGCATTTTTCAAATCTGACAACTGGTTATAACCTAACCAATGTAGCACTAAGATCATTTGAGGAGAAAGGATGTGCTCCTCACCAATACCCTTGATACCATCCAATCCAATCATTATTTTATTGCCATTACCTACTAGCCATCTCATTTAGCGTTCATAAGGTTGATCCAAATTGTTGATTTTATGCTCCTAGAGGGTGCGCCATCAGCAACCCATTCTTCCAAGCTCTTATGAAAGAGGTATTTACCCTTCAAAATGCTGCTCCATAAGCTTGATACATTGAGGACCCTCCAAAGATTACGAGAGATGAGAGCCAAGCTAAATCGTTTAGTGTCTCTTATACTCCAACCAACCAAATCGGTAGGACGGGAGAGGGAGGCTAGCTTAATGAGGTGGATTTTGTTTCCTTGACTGGTTCCAGACCACAAGAATTTAGCAAGAATGACGCTCATTTTATGAGTGATTGCTACGGGCAGTAGGAATAAATGCATCCAATAAATTGATATTACTTGAAGGACTGCGTTTATTAAGATTACCTTGCCACCCAGAGACAACCATTTATGGTCCCAACAAGATAATTCATATTTTATTTTATGGACAAGCCACTCCCAATCAACAATGCAATAATTGCCGAGCTTAAGCAAACAACCCAAATACGAAATTCCTGCAGATAAAAAGGAGGATTTGATTCCAAAAAGAGTAGTTATTTACTAATATACCACTACGTCCTTCTCTTCAGAGATGAGGGTTGATTTATCCTTGTTAATAGTAAGCCCTATGGCCCGACCAAAAGTGGAGAGAATCTGAAATAAAACCTCACATTCCAAATAGATAGCGGCACCAAATCTAAGGATGCCATCTACAAAGAAAAGATGGGTAATAACTGAATAAGGAGTGATCGAGCATCTAGAGATGACATCATTTGTTTTAGCAGCAGAGATGCTACGAAAAAGGGAGTCCATAACTAGAATAAAAATGAGCGAAGATAGAGCACAACCTTGTCTCAATCCTCTTGAACGAAATAATAAGTCGGTAGGAAGACCATTAATTAAAACCACCATTGACACCGCGGATACACATGCCATGATCCACTTTACATGTCGATGTGGAAATCCAATTCTATGCATAACTAAATGTAGAAAATCCCAATCCGCTCTATCATACGGCCTCATAAGGTCAATTTTCATTAGGCAAGCCTTATGTCTTCTCGCTTTGATTGAATGGATGCATTCTTGAGCTATGACGATGATGTCCTAGATCCTCCTGCCAGGAAGGAAGCCAAATTTTTCTAAACAAATGAATTTGGACAAAATATTTTTGACTTAGCAATAATTTTAGAAATCACATTATAAATAGAGTTACAAAGACAGTTCGTCATAAAATCTAAGAAACATATAGAATTAGGTTTCTTAGGAATTAAAGCAATGAACATTGCATTAACAACACCTGAGATTTGACTAGTAAACTGGGATTCTTCGACTAGCTGAAGCAAATCCTGACCCATGATATCGAAAAATGATAGGTACAACTCGACGGGCCACCCATCAGGCTCCGATATTTTGCCTTTGGCCATCTCCTTCAACGTATCAACGATCCCCTCTTCTTTGACAGGTGATTCCATCATATCTATATCATCATCATTAACAACCTGAGGACAAATACTAGCCAGCTCCATGTTTTCATTAAAGCAGTCATCACCCTGCTCTTTGCATTGACTGTTGAAGAATCTGAATGCCTCATTTTTAATGTCCTTGAGGGAAGTAAGGATATTGCCTTTTGTATCGCTAATTTTCCATATTGTATTAATTGCCTTTCTCTTAGAAGCAACTTGGTGGAAGAATTTATATTTTTTTCCTTCCTTTTATCCATGTAACCCTACTTTTGAGCCTCCACTCCTCTTCTTGGGCCACAAGGATGTGTTTTTTGTTTTTTTTTTTTTTTTTTTGTTTTTTTGTTTTTGTTTTTGTTTTTTGTTTTTGTTTTTGTTTTTTGTTTTTTTGTTTTGTTTTGTTTCTTGTTTTTTTGTTTTGTATTTTTTTTGTTTTTTGTTTTGTTTTGTTTTGTTTTTTTGTTTTGTTTTGTTTTGTTTTTGTTTTTGTTTTTGTTTTTGCTTTTGTTTTTTTTTTTTTTGTTTTTTTGAATCAACAGTAGCACCAAGTCCTTTTGCCAAACCAAGAAGAAATCGACAGAAGAAGGGTCTATAAGAAAGGGCAACTTGTTTTAAATTTTTCTCAACTTTGTCTTTTGTTCCTCTTTGTGCTTTCCAATCCATACTCAAACTTTAAAATTTAGCCCCTTATGTTTTTTATAGAACGATTCCATATTCGATTGATTTGGAGGGCCAATCAGAAGATTCTAGTAATTGGTAACGAGATCCCTAAAATACTTCTCTTAAATCCAATGATGATTAAATTTAAAGGGAATAGAATCATGTTCGTCCACTCCCCTCCATTGTAGCATAATCGCATGATGGTCTAAGGCAGCAAAAAATAAAGAGGTGGATTCCACGACATCCATCCAGGTTGGCAAAGATGAGTGAACAAAAAATATGTCTAATATTTTAGCAATTCCATCCCCACCAACTCTGTCATTCCTCCATGTCGGACACATAATGGGATGAACTATGTCTTGTAGATGGTTTCTAGTGAAGAGGGCCTTGAAATAACTGGCCAATGGATCCATTCTTACCTTCAAAGCCCAACATTCACTATCAACCATATTATATTTGAGGTCATCTGTAATTATAATATTTTGCAAATCTAGAATGCCACTCCCCCCAACTTTCTCCCAAAAAGCCTTCCTATTTGAGTAAGGCCCATATATGTTCATTATCCAGATCCTTTGGCCAAGTCCCTGACATAAACTGGATAGAATGATTCCAACGACACGCTAATATGCTTTGAATTCAAAATTCTTTGGGTTCCATAGCACGACTAATCCTCAAGAAAGTCCTTTGGCACTTGTTGCACAAGAAATCCAGTTTAGACATATCCTTAGGAGAATTTCATTTCCTTGTCCTTGGAAATCATTGTCTCCTATAATAAAATGAGATCACGAACCTTAGATTGAATGATCCATAAGAGGGATCTAGCAAATTGGGGTGATCCCAGACCCCTGATGTTGAAGGATATTATCTTCATTAAGAAAATTCATAACTGGGAGACACTGCTCTAAGGTCCCGTGACATTCTCAACCCCCCACATGAGAAGGCATCCCTCTTTGGGCCAGGATCATATGGGGTAATAAGAACTTCTTCCACAGATTTAGAGAAATGCTCTTTTAGGTCAGTATCAATAACCTCGCAAAGCGCTACCTTCTTATATTTAGTCTCTTTCTTCCTCCTTTTGGAAGGCTCCTTGGGACCAAATGCTTGAGGCACCAACTTTTTCTCCCTATCTTGGAAGAAATTCCCTTTTAAGGATATAGGTTCAAGGCTCAAAGAGGAAGCCTCTATAATACAATCTAGGTTGACATGTCCAAAGATAGACGAGGGTTTCGAAACTAATTCAGGATGATGATTAATTGGGGATAAGAGGGAAATTTTACCACTTCTTGGCTTTTGAGACGATAAACCTGTAGGACCCCAATCACGGCCATGGGATTTCCCCAAATCCAGAGCAGGGGAATGTGAATTCAGGGTGTGGGGATTCTATTTGAATCCAAATATTTGTTTGGATTGACTAGATTTTGGGATAAAATTTTGGGAGCAAGGGACCCCAATAAGGAGTTATGGTAGGACCGAATGATTGGGGTTTGGTGGAAACCGGTTTTTTTTTGTGGAGTTCCAATCATTGATAGGGTCGTCCCCCTGATGACAAAGCCACTAAATGTCCAGTCTTTTTGCATCCGTTGCATCTAAATGGGATACCCTAGTAATCCACCTGCTGCCTGATGGAGGAGGGACCCAAATATAAGTCAATGGCCCGTGGAAGACCTAAAGAGAGGTTTACTTCTACGAGAAACCAAGCCACACTTTTTTCAAGTAACCCAGTGCATCCTTCATCAACATAATACACCTTTCCGATCTGACTTGCGATCTTTGATATTGACTTTTTTTACCAAAGTTTGAGCGGAAGCCTAGGTAACCTGGCCCAAATAATTTTTCTCTTTGGTCTCTCCATAACAAGATCGAAACCAAACTTCCATTTATGTAATATGAGGAAACCCCGACCCTTCACCCAAGGCATTTCCAAGATTTTATTGGCATCCTCCTTTGATAAGAAATGGATACCAGACCATCCATTCACAAGTACACTTACTTTTGGTATGTATCCCAAGAGAGAGAACTAGCTCCTTTGGGACCATTGCTTTATCCCAAGAAAGAGAACTAGCTCCTTTGGGACCAATGCTTCATCTGCACCTTGTTCTATGAAGCAAATTCTAACCTACTCACCAGTACCTTCTCTTTCAGTCTCACGACATTTTCCCAATGGACATCAACCCCTAGGATATATTTATGAATATATTCTTATGCCTTTATGGGCTTCTTGCTCATGGATTTACCTTTCTGGTTCCATGTGGCATCTTCCGATGATGGAGAACCAAGATCATCCACCCACAAATCCTTAAGTCTACTACTCCTAGTAGCCAAATCATTCTCCGCTGCAATTGTAATGTCTATAAGAACCTCCTCATTCAGGATATGGTCAAATGTACTCTCCCGACCATCCATCAAGAAAAGAAAAGATTTAGCCACCCGATCTCAACAGAGAAATATGGCCTCAATTCAATACCATACAGTCGATAGATAGCCGACCCCACGGACAATCGTTGATAGAATGCCCGTCAAACCCTCACTCAATCTCGATGATGCTTGGAGGACAAAATCTTCGTCGACCACACCGGCGCTCCGGAAGAAAATCTATTATTTCAAATTTTAGACATGAACACAATCCTGCATGTAATCATGTATACCTATATATCCAACCGTTAGTCCAGTGCGTCATCGTCATCTTACATAAGCGGCCCCATACAAGGACTATCCACCTGTCAAAGAATGCCCGACCCGATCAACAAATTCTGGATGCTCTTGGTCTTCAACTGCGCGCAATGGAGAGCACTGTATGTGACTATATCACAATGAACCCCATCACAATCTTCTCACCAAAATCGAGTCGTCCTTCATCGATCGAACTTAAAATGACGTTTTGGCCACATACAAGGACATCCACATGTGAAGAATACGTGACCCGATCACCGACACCACCTCTTATGAACTTCCGGGGTGTTCCACAATTCAACAAGCTATTTACAATAAGCTTTACCACCCATGGCTTTTACCTTTTGGTTTGAAGGGCGGTGGTCCATCGAAAGGAAATGGCTCACGTTCTTACAATTGAACATATCATCAGGAACCATTTTTTAATCAATTATAGTTATATAAACCATAGCATAGCTATAAACTTTGATGGCATCTTTTCTTTTCTTTTTTTAATTTGAAAATGTTTACTTAAAATTGTAGAGTTGGCTTATTATTTTTATTATTATTATTTTTTAATTTGAAAAAGGTTATTTAAAATTGTAGATATGGCTTGTCGACTAGGGACTAGGGTTTGGATAGATGGTGTTTTGTTAAGGCACTCTTTGATGTGAAGTTATCAGTGCAATTTCCCACCCCTATTGGATTGATATATTAGACATGATGAAGATTTAGTCCCACCAAATTTACCAAAAAAAATTGTATATATGACTTGGGAAACCTTTTACTACACTCCATATGAATATATTTTAAAAGTACTCTAAATAATTATCCCATGAGATTCAAAAACCATAGCTAATATAAACTTAATTTTTTTCTTTCTTTTTCATATTCATCGTTAAATATGATTTTATTATTTTAATGGTATTTTTTTTAAATGCATGTTAATAAATGCATCACTTTCATTTTTAATTATTGTTTTTTAAAATTTACACAATTTTTATAAAAAATCGAGTTTGCGTATTTGTGTTTGCATTATTATTAAAATGTATATTTTAAAATTTTATTTTTACAATATTATAGTGAAAAATAAATAAATATATGGAAATCAAAATACTAAATTTAAAGTTCACTAGGTTTTTGGATAGATAGTGATAGATGTTAAGTCATTGGTTCAATTCTCTGCACTAATCGAGTAATATTATTGAACATTACGTCCATAATATAACAATGTTATTCTGCAATATTATGTCTGTGACACGACCTCACCATTGTAAAGAAAATTACATCCATTTTATATATTAATATATTTCTATTATTCTATTAGATTTTATTATAAAAAGTAAAAAAATATATTTTACATACTTTTAATAATAAATATAAATTATTATGATTAAATATTAAAAAAATAATTTAAAACTTTTATGTGAAAAAATCTATATATATAAAACGAACATTTTAAATTAAACTTCATTACCATCTTTTATATATATATATATATAATTCCAAACAAACAACATACTTATAACAAATCACATTCTCACTTCATTAAATATATTAATCATGAAAATTTATCTTCCCATAATGCCATTCCTTTTAATTTGCACATTCATTTCAAGTATCCATTCAAAATGCAAATCCATATACTTCTCAAAATTAATGTTTTTTAAAGTATTTCTTCGATATACGATGGGGAGGGAGTATTATGTAGAACCATTAAGGGAAAGGAGTATGGAAAAGAATGATAAAAGATGTTTCATTTATTTGAGATGCTATATATATATATATATATAATTAATTAAATTTATAAAATATAATATAAATAAAATATTTAAAGGTTTATTTGTAATATAAAAGATATAATTAAATAATATATAATCATAATTAAGAAATTTAAAACATTAAAATAAAAGAAATATAATAAATTTTTTAAATAAAAAATAATATAAATAAGAAATTTAAATAATATTTTTAATTCAAAATATGAAATTGAATAACCTATTTACATATGTTTTAATAAATATTAAAGTAGAGAAGAATAACATTTTACTATATTTTCTATCACTTAAATGAGTGGTCATAGTAGTTAAAAAATAGTTAAATTCCACAATTCATAAGTCTTATTCAAACCTCAAGTAAATATTAAGTTAACATTATAACTCTAACATAAGAATGAGGGAAAGTTAATTTTTTTTTGGGATCAATACACTTCAAGTCGAAATTCTCAATGCATCTAAATTTAAGTACTATATCAATCATAACCAACAATGAAGTCAACTATTAATACCATTTATAAAAATACAATAATACCACCATATAAACAAATAGAAATTAATAATATTAACCATATTATCTTGATTTTGATAATCTCCCAAAATGATTATATAACACTTATTTCATTAAAATTGGAATTTTTTTATTACAAGGACATTAATAAAGTTGATTTTTTTGGTTATTTTGAAATTCTAGATCCACAATTTAATTCCAAATTTAATGAAATATGTGTTATATGCCTTAAGAAATAAGAGAGCAATTCAACTTTACCAATTTTAAACAATAACTCACCACAGTAACACCATTTATGTACATGCTATTATATATACCCAAAAATAATATGATAATGCGTTCCCTTTTTGTTTTGATTGAGTACATAATGGAACCATATGTGAGTTGTTCTACCCATTTTGGGGATTATTAGCAAGATTAAAGAGGATCATAATTTATGGGAATCATAATGGTATTACCCCAACAAACAACCATATGTGAGTTGTTCTACCCATTTTGGGGATTATTAGCAAGATTAAAGAGGATCATAGGTTATGGGAAGAGATGAAATAGAATATCAATTTATGGTTTTGAGTTTTGAGTAGTGGAAAAAGTTTGCAAAAATCTAGTGACATATGAACTAATCAAATTGTAGATAGTGTCGGATGTAAAATAATAATATGGGTTTTTATTGAATCACCCCCCTAAGAGCATGATTGAGGATTTAGCCTATTTTGAGGTTGGTTGATGGTCCTTGTTTAATTGTTATTGGTTGTTTAGATTAACTATTCCTCATTGAAATGATTATTGAAAAAACTTTGTTACACGTATTTGATGCAATAAAGATACTATAAGGATGGTTTTAATATTATTGAGGATTATGGAATGATATCCCCTTTTCACATTTTGTTTGTTTTTCTATTTTATGGTGATGTTGTATTCTTGTATTTTTATTAATCTCCTATAACGTATGGTTTTATATATTGGAATAATGAGTGGGTTTTATTATGAATCATGTCCATTAAAATGTTAAGGGATTAAGATGGTTAATGTATAGAATGGAACTTGTATTTGTCATGTTAGCTAAATCCACATCATATAAGTATTTCGCAATGCACTTTTAATAATACCTTCCCCATTTTAAGGATTAAATATGTCAATGTTAGACTAGAATTCTTGCAGTTGGACAACCTCATGGATCTTGGTTTACATTTTCAGTCAATAAATGCTTTAATAAGTAAGACCCTATTGTCTAGTCTAATTTATTTGGATAAATTAATACATTTATTATATCAAACTGAGATTACTAAACTAATGAAGCACACTCACTATATGTGAAATAATTAGATTATTTTCATAATGTGACACTTTAATGAATAATAACTTAGCTAATAATGAATTTTCTATCAAATTGCAAATGAGCTATGAGATTTAGAGGACTAACCATCAATGTTAATTGAAAACCCATTGATGGCCAAAAAATACCATGATCAACATTAGGGAGATCACCCGATCAAGGCCCTAATTAGGCCTTTATCCGTTTGGGATGGTGATTCTGACTAATTAAAATGGGTTTAGTTACTCTACACTATCCTTGTTGATTTGTGATATTTCTAATTACTATCAACAAGAACAGGTATGAAACTTACCCTCCTACAGTGCACTTGCAATAAACCAATCCTTAAGCTGACATAAGGGCTCAGCTAATCCACCAATGGAATTTCTCCTACAAAAGGAGACTTCTAAAATGCAATGAATTAACCTAAATGCAATCTAATCTGGGATGCAAAAAAAAAAATTAAATCTTATCTGTCTTGATTAGGAAAAGATGTAGATGTCTTCCCAATCAAAAGCGAGGTAATGAAATTTGGGCAAGCTTGAACTTGGAATAAAATGGAGTTAACAGATTGTAGAAATAGTTTAAAACTCTGCTACTAATTCAAACCAATATGCACATACAACTATCTGATAAATAGTTATCAAATATTCATTGCACATATATCTAAATTCAAATGGAATGAATTTAAAATTAGTAGTGTGATTTCATTAAGGAAATAGTTCTCATAATACAATCATGATTAAAACAAAGATATATGTGCCATCGAATTGCTAAATAATTATTAGTGATAACATGCATATCTATTTGAATTCATTACTCAACTTTGATAACAACCAGATCCATCACGAAACGATAGCTTTCCAATGATTTAAATAAGTGCATAATTAAATGAAATTTATAGTAGTACAAAACCAATATCAAATATTTATATGAATAAAAAATTGAATTAAAAAGAAGGTTATTAGACAGCATTAAACCCTAAAAATAATGCACAAAGGTTGCAGGTATGCTAAAAGCTTCATAAGTACATAAAATTCTAAAAAAAAATCATGATAGCATGAAATTTTTGGAGTCATAATACATCTATTAGACCTGGTCTAAAATCTTCAATTTCCTCTAAAGATCTGACCCCTATAGCAGTGTAAAGGCCTTCTTCTTTTCAGAAATTGGAACCCCTTACCTTTCTCTAGAGTTCTTATTTATAATTTACAAATCAAATCTCCTAAAAAAGAAGTTAGTTGCAAAACAATTTTGATATTTGATTTTCACCTGAAAAATCTCTCTTTTCTCTTTTTCTACTCCAATCCTATTGCTTTAAAGATCCAGATCCTGATCCCTTGGAATAAACTCTGCAAAAAAATACAAAATTAAAATAAAAAACTAATTGAAAATGAAAAAAAAACTCAAATTCCCAAATTTGTCAAACTTACTAACCCATTAAAATTTCATTCAATGAGTTAAAACAAATAAAATCTCAACTTTTTAGTCCTTCTCATTGAAATCTCATCGGGAAATGAATGATTTGAAATGAATGGGCAACAACCAGAATGAAAATAAATAGAAAAAACGATATACAATTTATATTAATAAAATGAGTACACATGGTTTAATGGAGGAAGGAGTGGAGTGTACGTGAGGTTAATGTAGGAGGAAGGAGAAGGGATCCACTCAACATTTGAACTTTGAATAATTTTTGTGCTCCTTTGTCATATTGTTCATGCCTTGTATTAAGATACATTGTGCTCCACGTCACTGTAGAGGTTTCATTTTCTCCGATTTTTGATGGAGCTCCAAAAGAAATACCGCAAGATAAAACTCTCGGAGTGACGTCATCCTGGTTCTTAAAATCCGTGGTTTAACAAAAATTATATATTTGTTTTTAAATGTTATATTTTACTATAATATATTTTATTTTAAAGTTTTTAATTTTAATTAATTTAATAAAATTAATTAATTAATAAATAATTTATAGAGGTCAATTAAATTAGAAATTAACTTAATTAACCCAATTAAAAGAAATAAATTAAATTAAATTAACTTAATTAATTAAAGAATAACTAGCTGAATTAACAAAAATTAAATAAATTAACTAAATAAATTATCTTTACATATAAATTAAAATTTATTTTATACCATTTATAAAATACATATTTACATATTTTAGCCGTAGTTTAACTTATAGACAAAATGACATTTTTTAAGAGCATTTGTCAAGGTAATTTTGATCAATATTTGGGAGAGATTTTTAAAAACTTGAGTTTAAGTTGTTTACTCTATAGAATTTGAGTGCCTCAGGGGTTTTTAGGGTGTTGAATCCATTTATGCATTCAAAAATGTATTTTAAACAATAAAAAATCACAATCTTGCTTGAGATTTTATGACCAAATTCTAGTGAAAAGGTCATTTCATCTGTAAGTTAGACTAGGCCCATATTTAATGCCAAGACGGTAAAAAATGACCAAACTTTGACCAATGATATTTTTCAAACAGTACAACAAAATTAGGCGATATTCAAATTGTTGGAAAGCCAATGACAAAGTGAAAAGAATCAAGCCATCAAAAACTAAAAAAGAAGAAGTGAAAATCAACTAAAATAAGGCAAATTAAAGCATTCTAGGAGCGATATTAACAAAATTTACATGGAGGGCCACATCATTTAAAAGAAATTAAGGGGGGTGGTTGAGGCCTCAATAAGACCTAAGTAAAAAATGAAATTTAAGATAAAATTGAAAGCACGTGAAAGTTAATTAAGTCACTAAATAATCTTTAGATGATAATGAAATTCAATCTTTGCCTAAGAATGGAATTTAAGCTTAAAATTTATGATTAAATAAAATATAAATGCATCAAGTCACCGCAGTGGAAAAATTAGAAGTTCTAACTTGATATCAAGTCTATCTTGAACTATTGTAATGTAAAACAAAGTTCTAGATCAACAATGTAACTTTCAAGACAAAATAGGAGGCAATTTTTTTGAATTTAGGTTACCAAAGCTTGCATAGGTAGAAAAGCAGGTTTTGAGATATAAGGCCTCAAATGGATCACACAACAATACTCTCTTCAATTAGGGAGATTTTTTATTAGGAAGGAATTCTAATCATTCATGCATTAAATGGAAATATTGCTCTAAATAAAATCAATGCAATTGAGTAAGGTCTAGCTAGCTAATCAAACATCCATTAGGATATCAATTGGGTAGAAAATCGGGTTATAGTGTCTCTATTCTATCTCCATAGGTGAAAGAAGCTTACAATAATACTTTGTAGACCACTCCAATCATTAGCCAAAAACAAGATTAAACTTTATTTGAAAGAAAATTCTACACTTGATCAAAGGAAATGTTTGCCGCAATATAAATAGAGGTTAATTTACATATATATAATAGAAAGTTAAAGAGAACACAAAGAGATATTTACCAGGAAAGAAATGCACAAGAAACTAAAGTATGTGTAGATGAAAGATAGGTGCACTTGCCAAGAGATTGGGGCCCTCCAATATTTGAATTGCATACACAAGAATATTACTGACTATAGAACCTTAAATATGCTATATATATAATGAAGGAAACAAGCACAACACTTAATTAAAATTTTATTTGTATAAAGGAACTTAATCCCCTTGTCTCCACTCTTTATGATAATTTGTACAAAACATAAATTAAACTAACAAGCTAATAATCCTATATGAGCTACTATTGCCTAATTTAACATCCACACTCAACAAGTTTGACCTCTATGATAGTTGAATTCATGTCAAATCATGGGTTTTAGAAATAGGGGTAGATTTCCTTACTAGTTCGTCATGGTTTTCCTTTCTATGGTAGCATCAGAGTCTTCCATTACATATATTGAGTCTATCTTTGAATGGTTTTCATGTAAATTGACTCAATTTCTTTTGACGAGACTTATGAATATAACTCGTTTCCTTCTGAATGGATAATGAAACTTGTGCTTTTATGGAATAAATGATCAAATGGTTACCTTTTTATTTATGATTTGGTTTAGAAATTATTCTCCTAAAGACTTCATATATTGTGTTGAGCCTTGTTATATAGAAAATATAATGTTCTATACTAATTTATATACAATAGCCATTGAGTTTCTGAGAAAGAAATAATGAGAAATGACCATCCTTGTAAATATCCTCTTTAGATCAATATTTGATCCTAGTTGACAATCATTGATTTTGAACATTGATTACAATATAGTTATGATTTTGGTAATCACTTGTTAGGTCTTTTATTAGGAATTTTTATTAGCCAATTTCTTGGTTTTCTAAAGAAAATTCAAATCTATATTATGCCAATAACCTAGATTTTCAAAACTATACTCTTTCATTTTTATTTTTTTATATTTATATACATTTTATTTTTTTGAAAAATTAAATTCAAGATGAAAGAAGGGTAAGAGTATTACTCCCTTCACCCACATCTTATATTTCGGTTATTGATCTAGGTGGCTCCAGTAAAGATAAAAAATCAAAGTCCCTAGATTACAATGAAACTAGTATCAGATCAAAGATCTCGTCACAATCTTTCTAACGGTGCAAACGACACCTCAATCCGAAGTCGTATGAAAAATTTCTAGCAAGTCAAGGTTTTGGTCAAACCATACAAAAGTCAAAGTCAAAGTCAACATTCTGTCATATGGCAGGATATACAGATGAAACATGGCAGCAAAGTCAGCAGACCTGGTGGGACCCATAGAGCTAATTTGGCAGCCTAGTCAACAAACCAAGTGGACCCACAAGCATGTGATGTGGCAACACCATAAGTCGACACATGGCAAGTAGGTGACAAAAGTGGTATATAATGTGGACCAATGAGAGCCTGCCACATGACCCAATCAGATAGTTCCCTATGGCATCTCAAATTAGGCTCATGTGGCCTTGACATGGTGCAACCTCCATTTTTGCCTTATTCTCATGGTTTGGGGAGTCGTTACAATATGGACATATGTATACCATATATTATATCATTTCAAAACTATATTAAAACCAAAATTGGGCTTTAAAACCATATTAAAGAAAAATTGGGAGTCTGTGGGTTTTGTACCCAAAACCACCCCAATAACAAGTAACTTAATATGACTATTCCAACCATTGTGCCAACCACAAACTTTGCCTTATTCCTCCTCACACTACGTTATAAAATGTCATTCAAATGGTTCAAAGGAAACCATGAAGAATACATGAGAGATGAGGGCACATGTAGGGCAATGAAGACATGAATCTTAGGCAGATTCTAGGAATATTTTTAGAGCATATGTTAGGGAATATTTCAAAGAATATTCTATATGAGGAATCTTTAAGATTACCTAGGGGAAAATTTTTGAAGGTGTTATATGTTGGGTGTGGAGCCTGGTTATCTTCTGTATTCAAAGGTTTCAGCCGGATGTATACCCCAGGAAGACTATACGCCCCTACACGCGGGGGGGTGCGAGGGGACTTGTCCCCCCTGTGGGGATCTAGGGGGGCTAATCCCCCCTGGCTTGGGGGTCTGGGGGCCAGCGGTCCCCCGGCAGGGGTTCGGGGGCAGTGCCCTCGAAGCTAAAAATAGATGTAAAATTGCCTTGTAAAAGTCTAGTAATTTCTAGTCAATCTGGGTCGTTTATTAGGCGGATGATCTGACGGTAGAAGTTATGTTTAATTTAGGGTTTTTTGCCCTAGAAGGCAACCCCTCACTATATATGAGGGAATTGTATTGTGTCTATATATATCTGTATTTTGAGTGAGGAAGAGAGATGAGATTGAGAGCAAAGAGGGTGTTACAGCGGATATGTTGTAGGTTGTATCTCTTCAGTTTGCTAGATAATATAAAAGGAAGGACTGGTTGTTTCTCCGTGGACGTAGCCCAAACTGGGTGAACTACGTATATCTGTGTCTCTCTTGTTTTATACGTTTTCTGTGTTTATATTTCTGCAATATTTTATGTGTTCCATTGCTCCGTAATATATAATTTTCTAACAACTGGTATTAGAGCCGAAGGTCTATTTGGCTGATAAACTCGCACGAGAGAAGGGTTCCTGGTTTGAGTGGGAGCAAGGGTGGAAGATGGTAGGTTTAGGGTCGAAAAATTCAACGGCCAAAACTACCAGCTATGGAAGACGCAGATGGAAGATTATCTGTATCAGAGAGATCTGTACCTACCATTGAGTGGAAAGACAAAGAAGCCGACGAGTATGACAGACACAGAATGGGATATTCTAGACAGAAAGGCACTTGGAACAATACGGCTGTGCCTAGCGGCGTCGGTAACGTTTAATATTTCAAAGGAAATGACAACACAGGGTTTAATGTCGGCATTGGCCAAACTGTATGAAAAACCCTTGGCCTCAAATAAGGTATTTCTTATGAAGCGTTTATTTAATATGAAGATGTCAGAAGGTGGATTTGTTGCAGATCATTTAAATGATTTTAATACAGTTACAATTCAGTTAAGTTCTGTAGGGGTAAATTTTGATGATGAAGTTAGGGCTCTGTTATTTCTGTGCTCATTTCCAGAAAGTTGGAATGGTTTAGTTATGCCCATTAGTAACTCTATCTCTGGATCTAGTACTTTAAAGTTTGATGATGTTGTTGGTGCAATCCTTAGTGAGGAAATGCAACGGAAAAGCTCTAGTGAGACATCAGGTAATGCTTTGACTGCGGAGACTAAGGGAAGAAAATGGAAAGAGGAAAGAGCCCAGGATATCGCAGTAAGTCAAGAAAAGGTAGATCCAAGTCCAAATTGGGGATAGTGTGCTGGAAATGCAGGAAGAAAGGACACCTGAAGAAAGACTGCAAGTCTCGGAAGGGAAAAGAAGGAGATGTGCAACAATAAACTAATCATGAAGCGAATGTAACAGGTGATATGTTTCA
Organism: Pinus tabuliformis; assembly: GCA_031772625.1. NCBI lineage: Eukaryota > Viridiplantae > Streptophyta > Pinopsida > Pinales > Pinaceae > Pinus > Pinus tabuliformis. The sequence continues at coordinate 234,896,227 of CM062813.1, forward strand.
AGATGCTTTGATTCTTTCATTAGAAAATATTATTGATGCCTGGGTGATAGATTCTGGGGCCTCATTCCATGCCACACCTGATAAGAAACATTTTCATGATTATGTTCAAGGAGATTTTGGACAAGTTCGATTGGGTGATGATAAACCCTGTAAAATCGTTGGAATGGGTACAGTTTTCATAAAACAACAAAATGGAAATCAGCGGCTATTGAAGAAGGTAAGGCATGTTCCAGATCTGAAGAAAAATCTGATTTCAACAGGGCAGTTGGGAGTTGAAGGTTGCGTAACTACTTTCACAGATAAAACCTGGAAGGTCACTAAAGGATCCCTGATAATAGCAAAAGGAGAAAAGGTTGGTACATTGTATTTATGTAATGGTATTTCTAATTTTGTTAATGCTTTAACCTCTACAGGAGAAGATACGGCATTGTGGCATCATAGGCTCGGGCACATGAGTGAGAAGGGGATGTAGATTCTTCACTCAAGAAATTTGTTACCAGGTTTGAAGCATGTTGATTTAAAATTATGTGAGAATTGTGTTTATGGACAACAGAAGAGAGTCAGATTCCTTAGAGTTGGTAAAGAAAAGAAGAGCGAAAAATTAGAGCTTGTGCATACGGATGTATGGGGACCTACTCAGGTATCATCTCTTGGTGGCTCTCGTTATTATGTTACTTTTATTGATGATGAAACCAGAAAAACCTGGATTTATTGTTTTGATACTTTTAAGAAATGGAAAGCTTTGGTTGAAAATGAGACAAGGAAAAGGTTGAAGTGTCTTAGATCAGATAATGGAGGTGAATATTATAGTAAAGAGTTTGATAGGTACTGTTCAGAGAATGGAATTCACAGAGAGAAGACAATTCCAGGAACACCACAAGAAAATGGTGTGTTAGAAAGGATGAACAGGACAATTATGGAGTGTGCAAGGTGCATGAAATTGCATGTAGGATTGCCTTTACAATTTTGGGCAGATGCTGTAGATACTACTGTTTATCTAATAAACAGAGGGCCTTCAAGTTCCTTGGATGGTGGTATTCCAGAGGAGGCATGGACAGGTAAAAAGGTAAACTACTCATTTTTAAAGACTTTTGGTTGTGAAGCCTTTATCCACATTAACAAAGAAAATAGAACAAAGATTGAGGAAAAATTGAAGAAATGTACCTTTATTGGATATGGTGTTAATGATTTTGGTTATCACTTATATGATTATGAAAATAAAAAAATCATTAGCAGCAAAGATGTAATATTCAATGAAAAGGTCTTGCATAAGAATCAATTGTAGGAAAAGAAAAAAGAAAAAGAAAACAAAGAATACACAGTGCTTGACAATATCACAGGAAAAGTGATGGTGCCTAAAAATCATAATGATCAACAGCCACAACAACAACAAGCACTTCAAACACCTGAAAGTGGTGTTAGAAGATCTACCAGGATAAGTAGACCCCCTGAACAATACTCTCCTTCATTATATTATGTATTGTTGACTGATTCTGGTGAACCAGAATGTTATGAAAAATCAGTGCAGGTAGAAACTAGGAAGAAGTGGGAGCAAGCCATGAAAGAAGAGATGGACTCCTTAGCACATAACCAGACTTGGGACTTAGTCAGGTTGCCTGCAGGAAAAACAACATTGCAGAATAAATGGGTTTACAAGCTGAAGGAAGAAGATGGAGGAAAACAGAGGTACAAAGCTAGACTTGTGGTGAAGGGGTTTGCACAGAAGAAAGGTATTGATTTTGATGAAATATTTTCTCCTATTGTTAAAATGACTTCAATCAGAACTATTTTAAGTCTAGTAGTAGTTCAAGATTTGCATCTTGAGTAGTTAGATGTAAAGGCAACCTTTCTCCATGGGGATTTGGAGGAAGAGATATATATGCAGCAGCCACAAGGATATGAGGTAAAAGCGAAGGAGAAACTAGTGTGCAGGTTGAAGAAGAGCTTGTATGGCTTAAAACAGGCTCCAAGGCAGTGGTATCTAAAATTTGACAGGTTTATGTCTGAACAAGGTTATACTAGATGTCACTTTGATCATTATGTTTATCTCAAAAGGTAAAATGATGGCAGCTATATTATATTGTTATTGTATGTAGATGACATGCTTGTTGCAGGTTATAACATGCAGGAAATAAATGTGCTCAAAAGGAAATTGGCAAACTCATTTGCAATGAAGGATTTGGGTGCTGCAAAACAAATCCTTTGTATGAGAATAACTAGAGACAGGAAGAATCGCAAATTAACATTGTCTCAAAGTGAGTACATAGAAAGGGTGTTGAAAAGGTTTAATATGAAGAATGCAAAACTAGTTAGCATACCTTTGGCTAGCCATTTCAAATTAAGTAAGGAGGCGTGTCCTAAGACTCAGGAAGAAATGGCTCATATGTCTAAAGTTCCATATGCATCAGCAGTTGGAAGCTTAATGTATGCAATGGTCTGCACAAGGCCTGATATTGCACATGCAGTGGGAGTTGTAAGCAGGTATATGAACAATCTAGGAAAAGAACACTAGATGGCAGTGAAGTGGATTCTCAGGTATTTGAGAGGTACCACAAATCCAACATTATGCTTTGGTGGTTCAAACATTGCTCTATAGGGATATGTTGATGTAGATATGGTACGTGACAGAGATAATAGGAGGAGCACTACAGGATATGTATTTACTATAGGTGGAACAACTGTTAGTTGGGTTTTAAAAATCCAAAGTGTTGTTGCACTTTCAACAACAGAAGCAGAGTATGTTGTTGCTACAGAGGCTAGTAAAGAAATTATTTGGTTACAAAGGTTTCTGGATGAATTGGGTAAGGAGCAGGAGTTGGGCAGGTTATACAGTGAAAGCCAGAGTGCCATACATCTTGCAAAGAACTCTGCATTTCATTCCAAGACTAAACATATATAGCTTAAGTACCATTTCATATGGTCAGCATTGGAAGATGGAAAGTTGAAGCTGGAAAAGATACACACTAACCAGAATCCTGCAGATATGCTAACAAGAGTTGTAACCAGGGAGAAACTGAGAATCTGCTCAGTTTCAATTGGTCTTCAAGTATGATGAAGAAGATGAGAAACAACTAGGTCCAAAGTGGAGTTATTGTCTATCAAATGAAGCAGCAGTGGAGTTGCTATAATTAGTCTCCAAGTGGGAGATTGTTGGGTGTGGAGCCTGATTATCTTCTGTATTCAAAGGTTTCAGCCAGATGTATATCCCAGGAAGCCTGTACACCCCTCCATGCGAGGGAGACTTGCGGGGGCTAATCCCCCCCTCGGCTGAGGGGTCTAGGGGCTAGTGGTCCCCCAGCGGGGGTTCGGGGGTAGCGCCCCCGAAGCTAAAAATAGATGTAAAATTGCCTTGTAAAAGTCTACTAATTTCTAGTCAATCTGGGTCGTTTATTAGGCGGATGATCTGATGGTAGAAGTTATGTTTAATTTAGGGTTTTTTGCCCTAGAAGGAAACCCCTCACTATATATGAGGGAATTGTATTGCGTCTATATATATATATATATATATATGTATTCTACGTGAGGAAGAGAGATGAGATTGAGAGCAAAGAGGGTGTTACAGCGGATCTGCTGTAGGTTGTATCTCTTCAGTTTGATGGATAATATAAAAGGAAGGAATGGTTGTTTCTCCATGGATGTAGCCCAAACTGGGTGAACCATGTATATCTGTGTCTCTCTTGTTTTATGCGTTTTCTGTGTTTATATTTCTGCAATATTTTATGTGTTCCATTGCTCCGTAATATATAATTTTCTAACGTTATAAATATGTCGAGTTTATACTCATTTGAACAAGTTTTTCGCAACGTACGCGATGGCATGATCAGCTTCTTCATCTGAGTAGCCAAATTTTAGTAAACCCATAGAAGAGAATCTTTGAGGAATCTTTGAGATTCTCGAGGAGACCATATTTGACCGAGTCAGAAATGGGTCGAGTTTACAGTCATATTTCATGATTTTCGCAAGGAATGTGATGTTGTAGGCAGTTCCTTCATCCGACTAGTTGATTTTCATGCTGTCCCCAAACTTGGAGTTATAAGATGCATTGTTGCCATGCATTATGAGATGATGTTTTGCATTTGAGATCCATGTATGCCACTTTGTGATATGATCATTGTAGCCACTTTATGTGAGAGATTGTTCCTTTGTCATGCTGGAGGAGAGTTTTTATGAGTGAGATTTCTTATAGGAGAATGCCTCGTGGAGAGACATGCCACTCTAGTTAAGGGGATTCATCCTTGTATTAACAGAGATTACATCATGTACTCATCATCATCTTGCAACAATTGATGAAGCGGCCTCCCCACTAGACTTGACATCGGGCCCGAAGATGTAGCCCACACTAGGTGAACTTTGTTATCATATCATGTGTTTATGGTTGTTCATGATTATTACTTCTTTTTTCATGTTGATGGTTTGCTAAAGTTGTTTAGAATATGCATTGCTCATGATTTCACAAGAAAATGTAAGTGCCAGTAAAAGGTCCTGTATAATGGGTTTTTTTTTTTAAATCATTCACGAAATTTTCCCGGAATAGGTGGTATTATAGTGGTATGACCTTTTTGCTAGGGATTGTGAATTGAGCATGTACCAGGAAGGAAAATGGAGGATCACAAATATCTCTACGAGGCCTTATACAGGATGGAAAACATGGTAGAAATAATGTAAGAAAATTATGAGGAGAAAATGGAAAAATAGGAATGGGAGAAAGAGAGAGTAGAGGATGATGCTCCATCTCCATCGTTGGGTGAATATTATTCTTCTTCATCTTCTTCTCATCATTCAAATGAAGAGATAAATGAAAGACTTCAAGTGGAGAATGCAGAATTGAGGAGAGTTATAAAAAACCAGAAGAGGAGAAGTAGAGATTGCAAGTTCAATTACGAGCCACGAAAGAGGCCTTGGAAAAGTTGAAGTGCAACAAAGGCTCAACAAAGTCATTCTCACCTGCCTCAGAGGTAAAAAAATGTCGGTAATTCTTCAGTTTCATTTTCAAATGATGATGATAATTTGGGTGCTTTTGAAAAGCACACTATAGGCATTGGTTCAATATTAATGAAGAAGATGGGATATGAAGGTAAGGGCCTAAGAGTTTATGGCCAAGGAATGAATCAACCATTGGAGGTTGTACAAGACCTCGATTTACAAGTTTTGTATACATTGAAGGAGAGTGTTCAAAGGTAGCAGAAGCTTCCAATCCATTGTTGAAGCCATTAAAGAAAAAGGATGTTGAAAGTACATCAAAATCTTCTTGTGACAATGAGAATTGTAGGAGAAGAGCTAAGGAAAACTCTCATCACCAAGATTTCCCCATAAACAACTAAGCAAGGTATAAGAGGTCTCATTATGCTAATGTTCCTTTTTGTTACAAGTAGATTGTTAATGGTGAACAAAATTTGTGGCATAAAATACCATGTACTTTTTGTCATTTATATAACCATGTTGTTGCCAAGTGTTGGAAGAGAATGGCATAAATGAAAAGAACAAGACTTGTAAACCCTTCTCCACATCAGGGAAGGAAGAAGGTTAGACAAGTCTGGAGGAAAACAAAAATTGCAGCCATTGTAACAAGCATGGACATCAGAGAGCCACATGTTGGGAGCTCCATCTAGAGAAGTGATCAAAGGAGGACAAAAAAGAACCTGTGAAGGAAAAATGGCCTATTAGTAAATAAAATCAACAAGAAAGCCGACTACAAGAAGACAACCCATCAACCTGGTTGGGTAAGAGATAGGTAGAATTTTTAATTAGTTGAGTTAGGCCACATTTTGTAAATCACATGTTGTGAAATGTTTGTAAAGGGGACGAAGTGTTTTCCATCACTTATGAAAGACAACATAGTGATGATATTTTTGACCCTTTTAGTTTATAACTGGGGTATTGGTTTATGTTGTGATTTGATGTAAAATTGACCAAAGGGTGTGTTCTAAACTATTGGCAAGTATGGGGTCTTGCTTGAGTCGTGTTTTATCTTGTAGAAGAACATGTATTTTGCAAAGGCTGTACTACATGTTTGCATTGGGTACATGTGTCGGTCCATCACTTATGGCTCTGAAGTACAAAGGTTAAGGAGAAGGAAGTGTGGCCTATTAGGGCACTTATTTTTCAGATGGGGGAGTACATTAGATTGTAGATTAAGTTCATGCTTTTGGAAGACCAAAAGATCCTTATTGCAGAAGAATGATCTAGGTGGCTCTAGTAAAGCTCAAAAATAAAAGTCTTTGAATTATAATGAAATTAGTATCAGATCAAATATCTCATCGCAAGATTTCCAACAACACAAAAGACACTTCAGTCTGAGTTCATATGCAAAAGTTATGTCCAGGAAATAAAGTCAAAGTCAACATTTTGTGATGTGGCAGGCCATACAGATGACACATGGCAGAAAAGTCAATACGACTAGTTGGATCCATAGAGATAATGTGGTGGCCCAGTCATCAAATCAAGTGGACCTACATGCATGTGATGGGGCAACACCACAAGTCAACACATGGTAAGTAGGTGATAGGAGTGGCATATGATGTGGACCAATGAGAGCCTGCCACATGGCCCAATCACATGGTGCCACATGGAACCTCAAATTAGGCCCAAGTGGCCTTGGCATGGTGCAACCTCCATTTTTGTCTTATTCTCATGGTTTGGGGAGTCGTTACAATATGGACATACGTATACCATATATTATATGGTTTGAAAACTATATTAAAACCAAAATTGACATTTAAAACCATATTAAAGTAAAATTGGGATTCCATGGATTTTGAACCCAAAACCACCCCAACAATAAGTAACTTAATATGACTATGCCAACCATTGTTCCAACTAGAGACTTTGTCTGATCCACCCTCACACTTTGTTATAAAATGCCATTCAAATGGTTCAAAGTAAAACATGGAGAATACATGAGAGGTGAGGGCACATGAAGGCTAATGAAGACATGAATCTCAAAAAGATTCTAGTAATATTGTTAGCACATATGTTAGGGAATATTTTAGAGAATATTCTCTATGAGGAATCTTTAAGATTCCCCAGGGGCAAAATTTTGAAGGTGTTAGAACTATGTCAAGGTTATACTCATTTGAACCAATATTTCACAATGAACACGATGGCATGATCAATGTCTTCATCTGAGTAGCCGCATTTCGGTCCACCCGCAGAAGATAATCTTTGAGATTCTTAGAGAGACTATATTTGGCTGAGTTAGAAAGGGGCCAAATTTATAGTCATATTTCACAATTTTCGCAAGGAATGTGATGGCGTAGGCAGTTCCTTCATCCGAGTCGCTGATTTTCAAGACGTCCCTAGACTTGGAGGTATCCTATGCATCATTTCCATGTCTTAATTTGATATTTGTTGAGATGATGATTTGCATTTGAGATCCATGTATGCCACTTTGTGAGAGGATCATTTTATGCCACTTTATGTGAGAGATTGTTCCTTTGTCATGTTGGAGGAGATTTTTTATGAGTGAGAGTTCTTATAGGAGAATGTCTCATGGAGAGACATGTCACTCTAGTTAAGGGGATTCATCCTTGTATTGACAGAGATTACATCATGTACTCATCATCATCTTGCAACAACTAATGAAGCGACCTCCCCACTCTTGACATCAGGCTCAGAGATGTAGCCCACACTGGGTGAACTTGTTATAGACATTTTTGTGCCTTACAGCTATAAGCATGAAATGTCCATAATCCAAGGGATCCAAAGTCCCTAAACATGTTGTTCCTACCCCTAGAGGAACAAGGCTAACAAACCACAGCAATTCACAGAAGTTCTCCACCAGAAACTGCTCAAAAACAAGTCAATTCAGAATCAATTCAGAGGCTCCACTAGCTGCCTGCGTTGAAATGCAGAGGCTACACTGGCTAGTTGCATTGCAACGCAGGTGGAAGCACTACCAAGGTGCGCTGAGCGGGAAATGACAAATGGCAGGGTCCTTTGTGCGAGGTGTAAAGATTGTGGAAGCTTCCAGAATCTTCCTCCACGACACTTGCCTTGATGAGTTCGACTAAGTGATGAGTAAGAGGCTCTTAGTCTCCAAGTGGAAGCAAGAACTGACAGAGGGAGAGGACACTACTCAGATCTCAAGCTGACTCATCCTCTCTCCAAACATCTATATATGGATCTCTCCTCCATGAGATCCAAGAGGCTGGAATTTTGTTATTGCAAAGAATTGTTGTTGGTTTGAGATTGGAATCATTGGGTGCTTAATGCTTTGAAGGCAGGTGAAGAAAGGATTTCATTCGCTGGGAGGTAGATGCTGGATTGGAACTCTCTTGGTTGTATCTCCTCCTGAACCTTGTTATTCATCAATAAAGCTATCTTGGTTTCTCCTATATACTGATGTATCTTTGATGTATGATTGCATTAGTATGTTTAGTTTATTTCTAATCCTGAACTAGTTATGAATATGAATCTATGTCTTTGTGTAGTGTTCCCTTCTTGTGATCTTGCAGGAACCTGTTGAAGCTGGGCGAGCGAGAAGGCAAGTAGCTGGGAACTCTCAAAGAGAAGAGAAACCGGATCGAGGGACAAACGGAAGACATCGGTTAGTCCATCCATCTCTCTTCATTCTTAATTCGTAAAGGAAGAATACTAGAATAGCTGTTTCTGTTTGTTGCTAAGGCACTGTCACACCTTAGGTGGATAGGATCGTCCTGCATAGGCATTTTTCCCCACAACAAATTGGCGACTCCGCTGGGGAGATCTGTTTAGTCATTTTATTTGTGTCTCTATCATTGTTTGTTTCATAGACTCAAGAGCAGCAATCGAACTGCATCTGCTATTTTCAGATGCAAAGTAGACAACTGCTGCTTTGATCCAATCACTGGATTTATCTATGATCTGAACAATGGACTCACAAATGATTTGATGATCCTTTGTGATAGATCTTAGCCCTCCTTCAAATCATCCCTTTGATTGTACCTTGCTTGTTGCTTTTATTTGGCCTGAAACCGTAGATTAATCAGCAAACCGTGACCCAGAACCCAGAGAAGAACTCTCGTTTCTGCTCCAGCACAGGCTCTGTGAAGAGACTCTGCATTTCAACGCAGTTCCCGTGAAGGCTACCTGCGTTGCAATTCAGTTTCTCTGTTATACAGGTGCGCTGATCCAGCTTGGGCCTTGTGCAGCTGGGGTTCTCTGCTATGTTTTGCCTTGTTTTGATCTCTGATTTCTACAGCCTGTAACCAGCATAGGTACCTGTCTGATAACTCCTTTTCTCTGCTTAAATTCCGCCTCCTTTTGTACAAAAAGACTGTGAGTGTTTTTATGTGTTTGTGGCATCATTTACAATTTTCTTTTGCAAGAGTGAAATAGTCATCCTGTAGCCCTTGATTCAGATCTGTTGATTGTGATCTTAGGAGAGAGTTCATTGGCTGTTTACAGTTGATTATACGTTTACTTTTACTTTTGGTTTGAGTTTGTCTCTTTTAAGTGTCGAAACAAGTGTTCATTTCGAAAGTCGTAAAGTGTTGTATTCTCTTCTACCCTTTCTGATTTCGAAAAAGTAAACTTGTTTGTATTTGTCATTTAAAAGCAAATTCAAAGTTGTACAAAAAGCTTTCTTTTTAGGCATCAATATTAAGAGAGCGGAAAACAAACACTTGCATTGTGCATTTGCATCTTGATAGTTTGCATGCTTGATTTAGGAAAAGTGCATTTAGAGTGTGCTGATTGCTCTTTGAGAAAAGATGGTGTCTTTCTTTTCCCTTTGTAGCTAGGATTTTCATTGTTGAAAAAGAGATAAAATTTGCTTATCATCTTTTAGATTGCATTTAGGAGTTGTATCTACATCTCGTGGTGAACCTCAAATGGCAAACTTCTAAGAAAGATCAACATAAAATAAACTGAATGAACTTAAAAACGCTTTGTAACATAACGCACAACATAGAGGTCTAGGCTAGAGACGTGTTCCGGTGTCTTAAAACCTGGTATCTGTTGGCCTCGCTGATGGTTGGGTGATTCCTCCTGAGGGACCAAAAGTGCCAGTACGGATTGTGCTCCCACGTACCGTCGCGTATATACTGGGAGACCCCTATAGGCTTAAAACCTTTATCCTTAGGAAGCCGTGTCGACCGCCCTACTGATCGCAATGCACCGAACACAGCATTCGGGAAGATTGACTGCCGTACCGTAAAACGTATTCTGCAGTTTTGTGATTGGTTTGGCACACCCTCTACCTAGATCTCCAGAGCAGTTCCTTTTGGCCTTTTTCAGACTCTATAACGGAAAAAGTCCATCCGAGCATTTGTCACTTCGGGCTCGTTAAAACAACGAAGGCGACTAGAGTCATCTTTTGTTTTTTCTCGACTCTTTAAAATTGAAAAAACAAGTTGTGTCTGAAGCGTCATTAAAATTTATTTTAACGGAATAATAAATCACCCTTATTCCCGCGTTGATCTTTCAGTTGGGAAAATGGAGCCCTCCAACCAAGGAATTCCCCTTGGTGGAAGTCCTAATCCCTTCTCCTCTTGGGGAGATGATGGAGTGCCCCATATGGCCACATTGTTGCTTCCAGGACTGACAATCGGCTTGCTTGTCTGGCTCTTCTCAACTAATGTTGTTCAAACACCACTACTCCTGAACAATTGAATCAGCAGTTAGACCAGTCCAGAGCTGCCCACCAGCCTTCCACTTCCTCTAACTCTTCCTCTCCTCCTTCCTCTTCGCGTGATGGAGCTGGAAAAGCTAAAAGCCAAGATCCTAAGGAGAAGAAGGAAAAGAAGAAGAAAGAGAAAAATAAGAAGGAGCCAAAAGCGACTGGGGGCAAACGAATGGCATCTAACGAAAATCCACACACTGCACTGACCAGGCCTAAATCGCCATGTGTCATATACAAGGGAGACCACTTTCATAGAGATTGTCCTTGCATCCCTCGGATACTAAGGGACTGGTCTCCCCGCTTGCACAATTCGGTGGCGTCAACCTCTGATAGCCATGTCGACAGCACACTGTCAACTAGTGAAAGTGAAGCCATAGGACAGAGAGGGAAAGCTAGATTTCCCTGCAAAATGTGTGAAGGCGACCATGCCATCCACCGTTGTCCCTTCTTAGACGAGGCTAAAAGAGTTTTGGAAGATCGCCCGGTTTTACCAGCGCGACTTCCTCCTGGATATCAAAAACTCCTACCAAGTCCTTCACCAGTTGAGAACCCGGCTGGCCCGCTCAGGTGGTCAGCCGAAGCACCTATCATTGAGGATGAACCGTCTGAATCCATACCTGACGAAAGTCAAAAGGTCGAGGCAGCAGTTGACCCGGTCTTGCCTTCAGAGGTTCTATCTTCGAATGATACCATCACATAAGAGAATAAAGACGACACCGTCCAAATTCTCTTCATCAACACAGACTCCGATGAACAAGGGGGCAATTTGCCCATTCCTTTATTGCAGGAAGGAACTTTGTCAGAGTCATACCCGACCATATATTCGGTCCCACCACCAAGCAACCTAGTTGTATCCTTTGACTGGAATCAACTAGGCAGACCCCGCTTACCAGCAAGCATACCATTCAGAATTATCGTTCAAATATACAGAATGGTAATGGCTGGCACCATCATTGATGAGGGGGAATCTGTGAGTATCCTTTCCTCTATTGCTTGGAAAGCGATTGGTTCGCCAGTGCTTTTGCCTGAAATGAGAAATCTGATAGGTTTCGATAAAGGAACCAGTCGACCTTTTGGGATCCTCCCCAATGTGCCTATCACATTGAAAGGGAAGACCGTTCAAATGAACGTGATGGTTGTTCAAGGACCCTTGGATTATAACCTACTCCTTGGACGAGACTATATATATTGCATGGGAGCCATCGTCTCCTCACTCTTTAGAGTAATGTGTTTTCCGCACGAAGGAAGAATGGTCAAGCTCGTGGATCAACTTTCATTCCCCGGATCACGCAGTGCAAATAGTCATATACCATCCCTAAATGGTCTCTTCGCTCAAGAAATGTCTCAACCCACGGTCCGTCCTCCCGATGAGCGCGAGTAATCCGGAAGGATATGACTGGAACCCAGGGAGCATGCGTCCTGGTCTGCTTCGGCAGGAAAGCTTTGGGTATAGAGTAGGTTTCCGCGGGAGAATATGACTAGTCTGTACCTCGTCCGTGGTAGGAAGAGGGGTTATTCTAGAATAAGATTCTCTTGTCAAAGTTATGTGTTTGGCGCTCGTTGTCACTCACCTTTGTCTATTTCGGTAGACATCGCCGAAGAAGTGTTTTGTTTGGGGTGCAAATAGAACAATCTTTGGGTAACCTGTAAGAGGTAGGCCTCTCTCGGTAAAACAAATGTTTTGGCGGAAGATGAAGTAGGGGTAACCTTGAAACTCTGTTTTATGCCTAGGGGCATGTAAACCTTTTGGAGTGCAAGCAAAGAGCAGTTATTTATCTGTTTTTTGGATTAGTCGTTTCCTAACTTGCATAAAGAAAGGATGCGGAGCAAAGCTTTGTAAGATGAAGCTCCATAAAAAATAGAATCTTAATGAGACATTCTTATCATATGACTAGGTTATCCGAGCAGTTTTAGCACACGGTTCATGCTCATTAAAAAATAAACGCAAGATCCGAGCAGTTTTAGCGCATAGTTCATGCTCGTTAAAAAATAAACATAAGATCGAGCAAATGTTTCCACCCGCGTTTAAGCTCGTTAAAAAATGAACTATTCTGGTAAATAACCACCGTGAATGTAATATCATCAGCCATTAAAGCCTTGGTCGTGTTTGCCCATCACCTCCACTTTTCCATTGGCCGATCATTCACCTCCATATGATTGTTTACCCATTTTGAGGAACAGCTGCGAAGAGTGATTTCACTAGCCATCCTTGTGACACTGCCGTGATTTGGAAATTCCAATCCTTCCCTGGAATCAGCTGCTAACCTTTTTTATCACTCGTTCCTCAAAAGACGAGTCTTCTTTAAGCTCTTTTCATCTGACTCGTGAAATATGAAAAGATTGCCGAGTTTTGGCCTTCCAGCTCGATAAAGTGACCGGAAGAGCTATCCCTCCTCTAGATTTTAATCTTTTTGGACCTGAGGGATTATTGCACAAAAAGATCGAGCACTTGTTTTATTCGGCTCGTTAAAGATATCGAAAATTCATCCCTTCTGTATTGTTTTATACTTTTCCGGACTTAAGGGATTAGATGACGAAAAAGGACTTTTGGAGTTAACTTTATGTACCTTTTCAGACTCTCTAAAGATGAAAAGGACCGAGTTATCCTTGTCGTTAGACTCGTTAAATGCATGAAATAGCGACAAACTTGTCTTTAGACGAGAACGAGTTTCACTATCGCTAGGCTCGTTAAAACATAGCGATGGGCTTGCCCGAAGGGCAAGTTATAGAACAAGCATATGTTATCCTCCTCAAGCTTGACAAAAATAAAGAGGTATTGGTCAGCAATGACTGGGGAAAAATTGGGAGAAACTCAAGAAAACTTTGATGGTAGCAAGTCGCTCTTGAACATGACACTTTTTCTCCGTACCGCAATCGGGTTGGGTTGTTTCATTCACCGGTCACATCACCATGGTCTCGCCATACCATCCATATTTGGGGTAATGCTACTGATCCATCGCATAAGTGTTGCCATATGTTCAAGAGAAGTCGTTCAGAGAAGTCACCTGTGTCCCATCCACTACCATACATTATACTCTTTCATGACCGCCACCCTGAATCATATGTCATCAGATCGTTTTCACCTCCATCAAAATCATTAGCTCCGTTCCGTGTCATTGATGTGGGATTCATTAAGGCCCTCCTTTGACGGATCACTTCTTGTCGACATCAGCTCATTATCCAAGAAGTTGATCTAGGAACACCCCCTTCAGTACTTTGAAGCTTGCATGCCTCAATGGCAAGTTTCTCACTTCCGGCGACAGGTACACATCAATGACCTTCGACCGAAAGATTTTGCGTGGTGTTCGACGCCAAGTCCTCTATTCACACCACGTGAATTGTACTGCAGTACCTTGAGGGTCATCTTCATTATCGGTGATTCCTCTCGCGCTTGTTAACAGTTTACATCATTGACTGGTAATCAAGCGATGTATTTCCATGTTCGACTTCAGAGCAATTCTCACATGGATCGACTTGTACTTAGAGTGAAGATCGGACGAGATTGAAGACCCCGGATCTAGTTTTATCCATCCGGGCTGCGATATATATTCAGAAAATAAAGACATAGAAATGTACAGCTTTACAGCACAGATAATCATCCTGCCAAAAGGATGATGGCTCTATCAGAATCATCAGTCTATCATCAGACGATTATTTGTTATATGTACATGAAAATGAATTTATAAAGCTGAGCATGGGAATGCCCGCCTCAGCTAGATCGTGAAAAAAGTATGAAAATAATGTATTGTATTGTATTGTATTACAGGTCTCCTCCTAGCATTGAAAGAACTTTGGATCCTCCTAATAAAGCATTTCACCCGATAAACGGCCTCATACTTTAGGGGGCAACTGTTATAGACATTTTTGTGCTTTACAGCTATAAGCATGAAATGTCCATAATCCAAGGGATCCAAAGTCCCTAAACATGTTGTTCCTACCCCTAGAGGAACAAGGCTAACAAACCATTGCAATTCACAGAGTTCTCCACCAGAAACTGCTCAAAAACAAGTCAATTCAGAATCAATTCAGAGGCTCCACTAGCTGCTTGCGTTGAAATGCAGAGGCTACACTGGATAGTTGCATTGCAACGCAGGTGGAAGCACTACCAAGGTGCGCTGAGCGGGAAATGACAAATGGCAGGGTCCTTTGTGCGAGGTGTAAAGACTGTGGAAGCTTCCAGAATCTTCCTCCACGACACTTGCCTTGATGAGTTCGACTAAGTGATGAGTAAGAGGCTCTTAGTCTCCAAGTGGAAGCAAGAACTGACAGAGGGAGAGGACACTACTCAGATCTCAAGCTGACTCATCCTCTCTCCAAACATATATATATGGATCTCTCCTCCATGAGATCCAGGAGGCTGGAATTTTGTTATTGCAAAGAATTGCTGTTGGTTTGAGATTGGAATCATTGGGTGCTTAATCCTTTGAAGGGAGGTGAAGAAAGGATTTCATTCGCTGGGAGGTAGATGCTGGATTGGAACTCTCTTGGTTGTATCTCCTCCTGAACCTTGTTATTCATCAATAAAGCTATCTTGGTTTCTCCTATATACTGATGTATCTTTGATGTATGATTGCATTAGTATGTTTAGTTTATTTCTAATCCTGAACTAGTTATGAATATGAATCTATGTATTTGTGTAGTGTTCCCTTCTTGTGATCTTGCGGGAACCTGTTGAAGCTGGGCGAGCGAGAAGGAAAGTAGCTGGGAACTCTCAAAGAGAAGAGAAACCGGATCGAGGGACAAACGGAAGACACCGGTTAGTCCATCCATCTCTCTTCATTCTTAATTCATAAAGGAAGAATATTAGAATAGTTGTTTCTGTTTGTTGCTAAGGCACTGTCACACCTTAGGTGGATAGGATCGTCCTGCATAGGCATTTTTCCCCACAACAGAACTCCATTATCGTATCATGTGTTTATGGTTATTCATGATTATTGCTTCATGTTTCATGTTGATGGTTTGCTGAATTTTTTTAGAATATGCATTTCTCATGATTTCACAAGAAAATGTAAGTGTTAGTAAAAGGTTTAGTATAATGGGGATTTTTTTTTAAAGCATTCACGAAAATTTCTTGGATTAGTTAGTTAAAATAGTAGGGAAATAAAATCATTTGAATCAACTGACCTATTGTAGAGTTTTAACTTATGACCATTGACCATAAATGAAACTCCTTCCTCATCATATGACTTTATCTTAACATAACCATTATCAAACACGTTTTGGATTTCATAAGGGCCAAACTAGTGAGTGGTGAATTTACAATGGAAGTCTTTAAATTTGGAATCAAAGAAAAAGTCCCAATCTCTAACTTTGTACTACCTTTCCTTAATGAATGTATCATGCCACTTAATTGTTTGTTGTTGAACCAGAATATTCTATTGGAGAGAATTTTGTTGTATTTCATCTAACTCATTTAGTTGACAATTATTTGCTTCTTAGCTTCAGTCAAGTCCATTCATAATTCAACAACAATTTTGAAAGATTGAATTTGAAATTCAATAGCAAGAACTTGTTTACGTTCATATACTAGTTCATAAGGGGTAAAATTGGTAGAATTTTTCCATGTTTTCGTGTAGGCCTACAAAGCTTCTAGAAATTGACCTACCTAATCCTTTCGATGAAGTTGGAATGTCTTGGTCATAATTGCTTCAAAGACTTTTCTTATATACTTTATTTGTACATTAACTTGCAAATGGTAAGGAGAATAATTATGATGTTTAATTTGGTATATTTCAGTAATTCCTTTCACAAGCTTTGAAGTAAATTGTGTAGAAATTATGGTGTAGATTCAATGCTGCTAATGAAATTTACTAAATCACAAGACTTGAAGCTACTCTACTGATTTGCGGACGTTAATTCACCATCTAGAACACAAATCGTAGACATGCAAAAGGAAACATCGCACATGAACAAAGATTTATATAGGGGAAAGAAACTACTTAAAACCCCTTACTATCTATATTGCATTAATCAAAGAATAGAGATGAAATATATATTCTTGATCAAGCTTGAGAACTCCCTACAAATGTATAATCTATCCCTCTGCCTAGCTTACTAACTTTGGCCAACACTTCCCTAGGGTCCTTCTTCTGACTGTATGCACCAAAACCACCTGTACACATTGGAATATCCTACAACTGATATTACACTGTCTTGGAATCTCCATCTCAACTGGGTAACTCAAATTCTCTGCATGCAACAATTATTTTTGGTTGATTGATTATTTAACTGGTTGATCATTGAGTGTGGTTGAAGGTCCACTTCCACAACTTGACCTCCACTAGTTCCTCTCACAGTTAGAACTAGTTAAACTAACAATAACTCAAATTAACTGAAATAGATTGCAACAAATTAGCAATCAAACATATTAAATTGAACTCAAGCTTCCCCAACTCAAATTAACTAAATTAACTGAGTGACAAGTGCCTTGTCACCTTAGTTAACTACCTCCAAGAATTCAGCTAAAATAGAAATTTGAGTTTTCTCTAGTTTGACCAAGGCAAAGTCAAATTGAGATTTTCTTGCTACATTTTCAACACTCCCTCTCAGCAAGAAAGGGATTATCAACCACCCCTATCCTACACTTGTGGAACTCAAACTTCCCTCTTGACAAGGCCTTTGTCAAAATATCAGCATCTTGTTCCTCTATCGGAATGTACTGCAACAACATAATCCACCTCTACACACAATCCCATAGATGGTGATACCAAATATCAATATGCTTGGATGGATCGTGAAAAACATGATTCTTATAGAGTTTGATGCAATTATGATTATCACAGTAAATCACACTAGGATCCATCATCTGACCAAACAAGCCAACAAGTATCTTTCTCATCTAGATCACCTCACATGTTGCTTGACTTGCATCAATGTATTATGCTTATGTCGAGCTGAGTGCCAAAGATCTTTACTTCTTGCTATACCAAAAACTGTTGCAGTCCCAACATTGAAAATTCCACTTGATTTACTCTTCCAGTATGATGGATTTCCCATCCAATCTGCATCGGTGAAGCCAAACAAACTTCACTCCCTCTATCCATCTTTACCATAATCCAAATTAGGTAGTTCCTCTGAGGTACCATAGAACATGCTTAGCTGCCCTCTAAAATAGTTTGGTTGGCCTAGCCAGATATTGGCTCAGCTAGTTGGCTGCAAATCATATGTATGGTCATGTGTTCACAAGATACATGAGTGAACCCACCAACTATCAGTAAACAAACACATCCACTTCATCACCTGAAGTGGCATCCTCTTTCCTATAGTTGGTTGCTAGAGGAGTCTCCATGGGTTTGCACCTATCTATGCGAAACCTCTGAAGTATCTCATTGGCACACTTGCCTTGATAGACAAATAGTTCCCCATCAACTTACCATACTTCCAATCCAAGGAAGTAGTGCATGTAACAACACTGGTGAAAATTCCATGTAATAAAAGTTAATAAAGGAAAAAATAATAACCACGGTTGATGGGACACTTATTCCACGTTGCATGTTGGGAAAAAGAATAGTGATGGGGATCACTTGTGGTTTATTAATGGCTAAGGAAATTGGCAAAGGAAATGGAAAAGGCTTTGGAAAGGCAAAGTGGCATTTATTGGCATTTATTTATGAAAAATAATGGAAATTAGGAGAAAAGGGAGGTGAAAGGTCACAGGTTGCATGTGAGGAGGAAAATGAAGGAAAATAGTGGAAAATGAACAAAATAGAGGCCTAATTGGAGCTCTCTCATTATTCTCTCTCTCTCTCTCTCACTCTTGGACACTTAGAGTTTTCTTGGAGCACTTTGGCATTGGATCAAGAAAGGCAAGAAGGTAAGTGGAAGGAAGGAGCATGCAAGGAAGAGTAGGATCAAGTAGCTATAGTAGGATTATTTGTAGGTA
Organism: Pinus tabuliformis; assembly: GCA_031772625.1. Taxonomy (NCBI): domain Eukaryota; kingdom Viridiplantae; phylum Streptophyta; class Pinopsida; order Pinales; family Pinaceae; genus Pinus; species Pinus tabuliformis. The sequence goes on from CM062813.1 coordinate 234,914,709, forward strand.
TCGATTTGCATGTGGGTTTTCCTTGCTAGATTTTGCATGCATGGTATTGCATGTGGTTCTTTGTTGTTATGACATGGGCTTTTCTTGGTGTGACAGTGTTTTCAGCCTAGCCTTTCCATTTCGGGATAGACATGGTGTGATGGGGTTATCATGTTTTGGTTGAGATGGATTGTCTGATGGATTCAAAGATGAGTGAGCTGGATCTTTGAATGATAGAAAACATGGCCTATTAACCCCTGAACCAGACTGTGGGTTGTAGTAAAGCCGTATTTTGTGTTGCCTCAGTGGGCCTAGGAATCCTTGATCAGTGAATGGAAGGATGTACGGTAAGCCTAGAGGTGGTTTCCCTTAATTAGGCCTAGGAATCCTTGCCAGTGAATGGCGGGATATACGGTAAATCCTAGAGGGTGGATTCTCAGTTCAAGGCCTAGTGGACCCTGGATTGGATTGTGGATTACCATAAATCTTGAGAGACTAGGAGACAGGAAAATTCCTCACAGTGTAGGTGAAGAAATCTGGTGGCATCCATGCTTGTTTTTGCCTAGTGATCTAGTGGAGATCATGGTAAATCCTATTATTACATGTTTATTGTGTTTTCCTAGTGATTCGGTCTGGATTACAGTAGAGCTTGGTTTCTATTGATGAGGGTGAGGTGGTTTAACCTTGGGGTGCCCTGGTTGGTTCTTTGGTTTGAGTTCCACATTCATGCTTGGAATATGGCAAGGAGTGAATGGTTGAAGAGAGAATTGGCTCATCCGTTCTATGGTTGGGTGAAACGTGGTAGTCCCATCCTAGGTTGGCTCTTGCATTCATTAATAAGGGGTTCTTTCCTTGATATCATACGTATAAATGTATCGGTTTATATGTGGATTCTATGGCTGATGTATCCTTGATATTTTTGTTGTTATTATGCTGGTTATAAGCATGTATTATGACAGTGATGATGTATGGGTCTCCTAATGTTTTGATTTTTAAATGAATGAACAATGTATCTATCACCTAATAGACGATAATGTAGCTAATGATGTAAGGGATCAATGCTTCTTAGCGATTCTCAGATAAGTATGAGACCGCATGCTCAGATCTATTGTTTACCCATGTAGATTACATATTTGTGATATGTTTTACGAAATGCCTGTCATGGTTAGTATGGGTCCAGTCAAGTCCTTGTTCAAGTAATTTCATGTGTATCATTATTTCATTGTTATATTTCATATATGAAGGTGTCATTTAGTTCTGGGCAGTGACCTAGGCTTTGGGCCTGAACAAGTGACTCAAATCTTGGGGACACAGGCACAACACTAGGCAAAAAGTTCCCTGGACACTGTCATACCCATTTTGTGGGAGTGTCCAAAGCCTCCTAGACACATGCATGCCCATATCAAGGCAGCGTTCGAGAGTTAAATGGTCTAAAAAACTTAGTGGGACCCAGGGGATGGTTACCTGAGAGGTTGGGATGATTCCTTGGAGTCTTTTTGCTGATGTGGAAGGTTTGTATGGTGTGTTTTCGTCAGATCCACTTCCTTAAGGTGACTTAGGAGGTCAAATCATATCATAGTAACTTCTTGTCACAAGTTTAGCCAAGTTGCTGGTTACTTGGCTAGATGTGGTAGAAGGGTGTTACAGAGTGGTATCAGAGCATGGTTCACCCCTCAAACTAGATGGATTGTGCGTCGATCATGCATTCATATCGGTTGCCCGTGTGTCAATCTTCCTTGAATTCTTGTTGCATATGCGTGGTGTCGGTCATGGTTGTAGTGATGTCGCCATGTGGAAGAGGATGTTGTTGTTGTGAAGTGTGTCATCATGGTGTAATATTGGTTATGCATGCTATGCATGTCAGTGATTACATGTCGTCAAATGTATAATGATATGGTTGTTGTCATCATGCATGTGGGCATGGTATGTGTAGTTGATATGGTCATGCATTGATGAATGGACTCTAGCTAGACGATGGTTATATGGTTATTTTATTATGTATTATACATATATATGTTGTCATGATTATGTTATACATGTATTACGCTCATTTGGATGATCTTGCATATGATATATCCTCCCCGATTTTTTTTAAGGTACATTTGTTTATTGTGATTTGGTTTAGTTGACAAGTATGCCTTGCAGGAACAAGATCAAAATGGATAGCAAGATGGTAGACTACAAAGATTCTCCCTATGAATCAGATGAGCACCGTGGTTTTGGACACTCATCTAATTTAGCAGACACAATGAGAAGCTTGAAGGAAGAAATAAGGAGTTGTAATGCGTACAATGATAAAGTCATGCAGACACAAGAGAAACAAGTAGAGGTCAATGCAATACTTCTTCAGAGTTTATTAGAATTGTAGTGATAGGGGCCACTTTAGATTAGCCATGGAAAGGAGGAAAAAACTAATGGGGCATATGACAGTAGGTTTCATGGTGGTCACAGGTTAGATAAAGATGACACATTGAGAGATGGTAGGTTGTTGAATACTTCATATAAGAGAGGTAATTGATGCAGGTATTATTCTAGTTCTATATTTGATAGGCATCATGATCGTCATCGTTATGATCATTATAGGAGGAGTGATAGGGGATACTTTCTAGACAAGTTTAAGAAATAAAAGCCACCTACTTTTGATGGAGACTTGAAGAAACGAGAAGATGCAGAGGCTTGGATACTTGGGATGAACAAGTTCTTTGAGTTGCATGAGTACACAAAGAACATGAAGGCTAGAATTGCTATCTTCAGCCTGAAAGGTAAATCATATATTTGGTGGGAAGATGTGAAGTAGGTCAAAGACATCACGATGGAGGACTTGAGTTGGCATGAGTTAAAGAGGATTTTCAGGAAGAAGTACTTATCGGAAAGGTATTATGACAATAAAGCCAAAAAATTCTATGAGCTAAAGATGGACTCAATGACAGACGAAGAGTACACAACTAAGTTCCTAGAGCTATTGAGGTATGTAATGTATCTTAAAGATGAGAAGGCTAAAGTTCAATGATTTGTCAGTAGTTTTCCATTAGAATTTATAGATCTAATTGAGTATGATGAGCCTCGTCACTTGAGGAAGTTATTGAGAAATTTAATCATTTCTATGATTAGTCAAAGCATAAGAATGAATCTCAGCAAGGATGGAAAGGGAAAGATAAAGGTAAATTTAGATGGAAGAAGAAAAGAACAAGTCCTCATAATGCAAAAGAGAAAGAAAATGTGGCACCACAAAAGAAGTTCAATGTAGCTAGATAGGGACATGGGTCACAACAACAACATAGAGGTGTGTGTACTAGACAGTTGGAGTGTTTGACATGCGGTAAGGAACACTTTAAGAGAGATTGTCCACAAAATCATGGTGGTAGGCCTCATATATATAGTGAAAAGGAGGCACAAATTGTTGGGGATGCCGGTCAGATTTTTCCTCGTATCTATGCATCATTAGATAACAGACAGGAAAACCATTGGGAATATATCATTGAGATGGACGGTAATCTTTGTAATCAAGTTGTTTCTATTTTGATTGATCCAGGATATAATTATAGTTATGTTAGTCTTGACTTGGTGGATAAGTGTGGTTTGAATAAAGAAGTGCATATAGAATCTTAGTTAGTGTAGTTGGATACATGTACAAAGAAAAGAGTGCATCATTGGGTAAGAGCTTGTGAATTTGAGTTGAATGGCATGTCTACAGTAACACACTTGAATATATTGCCATTGGGATTGTATAGTATTCTATTGCGTATAGACTGGATATACCTTCACAGGACCAAGGTGGATTGTTATGACAAAGCCATTGAGTTCTTGGACAACAATGGAGGACCAAGAGTCTTACAGGGAAAGAAGAAAGCCACATCAGTTAGAATGGTGACAACTATGCAGGTCAAACGTAGTAGTAGGAAAGGGTGTGTGTTATTTGCAATGCATATTTCTAGCGACAAAGGTAAGGAAGTTGAGGATGTATATGTTTTGAGCAGGTTCCCATTTCTACAGAAATTTCAGGATGTATTTCTTGTAGAGTTTTCAGAGTTTCCACCTCATAAGGAAGTAGACTTTTCTATTAAGTTAGTGCTAGGGGTAGCTCTAGCATCAGAAGAACCTTACAGGATGAGCACACCTGAGTTGGTAGAGTTAAATTTGCATCTAAAAGGGATGCTTGACAAGGGATACATTAGGCCAAGTGTATCAGCTTCCTTGGGGCACATCAATATTTTTTGTGAAGAAGAAGGATGCTACTCACAAATTATGCATTGACTATAGGTAGTTGAACAAAGTGACCATCAAGAATAGGTATCCGTTGTCGAGGATTAATGACTTGTTTGATAAGCTAAAGGGAGCAACAATGTTCTCTAAGATTGATTTGAGATCTAGATACCATCAAGTACGCATCAAGGAAGAGGACATTTACAAGACAACTTTCCAGACCGGGTATGGGCATTATGAGTTCGTTGTAGTTCCATTATATTTGACTAATGCTCCAACTACATTTATTCTCTTCATGAATAGTGTGTTATGTCCCTATTTGGACAAGTTTGTTATTGTATTCGTTGATGACATATTGGTATATTCTAAAAATGAGGAAGAGCATGTCGAGCATTTGGCAGTAATGTTGAGGTCGTTGAGAGAGCATCAGTTGTATGCTAAGCTCAACAAGTGCACTTTCTTTTAGTCTAAGGTACATTTCATAGGACATGTTTTTTCCAAGGAAGGTATAATAGTAGATTCCCAAAAGATAAGGGCCATCATGGAGAGGGTAGCTCCTAGGAATGTGGATGAGATGAGATCTTTCATGGGGTTTGCAGGTTATTACAGGAGGTTCATTAGGAACTTCTCATAGATTTCTTATCCTATTACATCGTTGCAAAGAAAAGGTAAGAACTTCGAATGCACAGAGGAGTATGAGGCCAGTTTTGAAAAACTTAAGTAGTTGTTGACACATGCACCAATGTTAAAGATCGCAGATCCAGACAGAGAATTTTTAGTATGTACAATTTCTTTCAAGAGAGGACTTGGTGGATTCCTTATGCAGGAAGGACAGGTAGTGTTCTATGAGTCACGAAAACTAAATGAGCATGAGCAGAACTATTTGATGCATGATCTTAAGCTAGAAGCGATCATACATGCATTGAAAATGTGGAGGCACTATCTTCATGGCAAGAGGTTTGTATTGATGAGTGATCATAGTGGTTTGTGATATCTATTTGACCAATCAAATTTGAATGGAAGACAGGCTTGATGTTTGGCCACGATCAGTGAGTTTCATTTTGAGATCAGATACATCAAAGGACATGAGAACAGGGTTGCAGATGCTCTTAGCATGTGGATACAGGTAAATCATATAGCAGCCATGAGTTCCTGTGGGACATATCTACAAGATAATATTTTTCAGGAAATTTAGCAGGATGCCAAGTATATGGATATTGTGCACAAGTTGCAACACAGGTACAAGTATAGGTACAGGTACAGGTAGTGGTACATGTACATGTCCAGATACAGGTGCACAGGATGTGGACTATTGTCTCATGGTAGATGGATTAGTTAGATTTAGAGACAGGATATATTTACCAGACAATAGTGAGCTCAGGAAGGCAATCTTGAGGGAGTTTCATGTGAAACCATATTCAGGTCACCTAGGATATCATAAGACATTGAACACAATTAAGGAATTCTACTATTGGTTGAATTTGACGAGAGACGTAGTAGATTTTGTAGATAGGTTCTTGGGTTTTCAACATGTGAAGGCAAATTTTAAGCATCTAGGTGGACTGTTATAGACGATTCCGACTCTAGAGTGGAAATGGGAGGTCATTTCCATGGGCTTTATCATAGGATTGCCGAGGATAGTGAGACATCATGATTCCATCATGGTAGTGGTGGACAAATTGACAAAGGTAGCACACTTCATTCGAGTGAAGTCTACATTCTCAGCGAATCATGTAGCATAGGTATTCATCAGGGACGTGGTCAAATTTCATGGAGTTCTAAAGAAGATTGTGTCAGACAGGGATGCGAAGTTCACTTCCATGTTTTGGAAGGAGTTATTTGTAGGTTTGGGCGCATAGTTGGCCTTCAATACAACTTATCATCCATAGAGAAATGGAAAGACAAAGAGGGTCAATAGGATATTGGAGGAGAACTCTACTAGTGAATGGTTTGTATTACACGTGGAGCCATATGGAGAATTCCAACTGGAGCCTAAGTGTATATTGCAAAGAAAGGTGCTCATGCTCTGGAATTAAGTAATGGAGTAGGTTAATGTTCTGTGGAAGCACTTTGGGCCCGATGAAGCTACATGGGAGATGGAAAATCATATGTAGGATATGTATCCTTTATTTTTTGCTGGTTGAGGCAAAGTAGTTTTGGTATGATGTTTGGTATATGTTTTGAAATATGTTTGGGTGATGGTTTGATATGTTAGGTTCCTATACCAATAGGTGTCATATTTCATGATTGACTGTGGAAATGCCAAATATGATCATCCTTTCCATGTTGCAAAGGTTCCATATTTTCAAAAAAAAAAAAAAATTTAAAAATGAAAAGAGGGTATGCCCTAAAAGAAAAATCAAAGGGCAAAAATAATGAATTGGTAAAAAAACAAAGAAAATGAACCCCAAAGAAAAGACCAAGAGAGTGGGCTAGTCCAAAATGCCACTGCTATCCTATTTTTGCAAAGAAGTTCAAAATATGCAATCAGTGACTTCTGTCACACTTCATGGATGGCCCAACAGCTCAATCTTGGCCTCCCCATGTTTAAATTTCTTGTTTTAGAAATAGGGAGTGAATTCTGTCCAAACAGTTTAAGCTTGGCAGATCAGTGGTTAGGTAGAGAAGCAAGGGTGCTCAACAGTTAAATCTGAGCCCCTGGAAGAGATAAGGGCAGACTTAGATAGGAGGACAGTTAAAAGAAAACAAGAGAGAAAGGGTTTGCTAGTTCAAATGCACCCAATCAAAAAGAAAGAAAAAATGTTAGGTGTATTTGTAGAAATTTTGAATAATTTAACACATATTTGCAGAGATTATCCTGATCATACAATTATAAGCGGAACATGTATAATAAATAACCTCCTCTACGTTGATCATCAATTTACAAAAGCAGAAACATTCACAGGCGCACATAGAAGCATCAGTCAAACTCATTAACACAGTATGTATCCCGGGGAAAGCATCTCGTTAAAAACCCCAACTATCTGTATATTATATTGATTGAATCATGTAACATTACAAAGTACAATGCTTATCACAAGAAATCCAGTACCAGCTCCACCTGTTACACACAATACAGCTCAGATCTGATCTCCAAATCTATTCCACTGCTTGCCTGCCTCTCCAGCACAATACCTGCTCAAGAATTGATGAGAATGGCTTACCAAACTCGTATTTGACCTGCAAATAATCACTCACACTCTGTTGGACGTGAGCTCAGGCTACAAATCTTGATATTGGCAACTTCATTGGCATACTAAATCCCTCTGATTGTGAAAATCATCATGCACAACTATAGTCACAACTGATAGCAATCTGATCCTCTAACACCTGTCCCTGCTGAACTGAACATGCACTGACATGCAACTGAGTTAACTGATGTGTTCTATAGTTGCATTATGAGTTAATAACTTGTGAATTAATTAATAACTAATTCACCCAACTCATCTCTAGTCTATTTTCCAGTTAGACTAAATACAACCAGTTTAACAAAGCTAAACTGAACACAACTCCATCAACTGCACCTCCAGTCCACTAAAATCAACTCACTTGAGTTCTAACTGAAGTCCTGCACGAAAATATTAGTCATCCCATAGGTAACCACGTATTTCCCTCTGGGATCTGCATGTACCACATTCGTAGCTCATCCTGAAGTGCTCCAAGAGAATAAGATCAAGTTTATAGTCCAAATATTATTATGAGACAATAATATTTGACTTTTCTATTTTTGACAGCCAGTCTAAAAATAGACTTTGATCACTCACACTGTGATCACTCACACTGTGGTCACCCACACTATGATCACTCATACTGTGATCACCCACACTGTGATCATCCACACTGTGATCATCCACACTGTGATCAAAAATAGAACTTGCGCGATAATTTGCCTGTGGGCCCACTTAGTGAAGGCGACTCCTTTCCACTAAGCTCCATCATCTTGTTGCATTCTCAACAAGCATTTCTTGTTGCACACTTTTCAACACTCCATCTCAAGAAGAAAGGCTTCCTCTCAAACCCGATCCTGAAACTCTGGAATGTTCTCCATGCAACACATCTGGCTGGTCCACTTGCTCTGTCATCAAAGTCTTTGACTGCTATTGCCTCTGTCGACTGAAACTCTGCATCTCTATGCTCTTCAGTATCTGAATGCTCTAGCCTCTGTCACTTTTATCTCTGACTGCATCTGTGTTGCTGCTGGTTCTATCTCCCAGCATTGCATCTACATTGCACCTCCCAACTGACCTCCCTGTTGGGCTAGAAACACCCTCTAATGCTGAAGCTCTACCTGCTGCTGACAAGTGCTCCCTCTCTGACATCTGCGCTACTGCAACATCTCCATGCATCTCGCACCATTGCACACCTCTCTGTGCCACCTAGCACTGTGAAAAACACTTGTGCCTCTCGCATTGCTCCAGCCTGCTAGCTATGCGCTGTTCTGGGATTCCCTGCACTGTCGCTCTCTCTGCCGCTCCATCCGCATCTGTCTCTACCCAATCAATCAGTTCCTGCTACTACACATTTGGGGCTCCCGTAGCAAGGTCTCATCCAAGAGGTTGGGTACCTCAAGGATCTTGCCCCTCCTCCTTGGGACAATCAATCCACATCACCCCACCTCCTACCTGGAGGTATGGCTGCATGCGATCCCTCAGCCCACCTATCTTGAAGTTTCCCCCTACTAGAGGTCTCTGGATGAGTAGATGTCTCTACTCGATCTCCTCTCAGCTTCCCCTATTGTGGCTCCTCCACAACCTCCTGAAGCTGCTGCACCAATCGTGGCTCCTCCACAATCATCTGAGACTTCTTCTGGCTCTGCATGTTGAGAGGTAATATATGCTCCCTCTCAACCACCAAGTCTCCATCAGTTGCCTCGCTGCTCAAGGCTTTGCATGCATCTTGAACCTCAAGAGCATACAGGTTCTTGACCCGTGAACCAATCTGCTTCACCTGTCTGGTGATGATGTGTCTAAGGAAAACCTTTCCCTTACTGAAGACTACATCATAGCCTCTGTGTTCCAGCATCGCGATCGACACCAAGTTTCTCTTCAGTCCTGGTACATACTTGACATCGGTCAAGGTAAGGCGAGCTCCATGCTCCCTCTGAAAAATAACCGTGCCTATACCTGAGACAATATACTTCTCATCATTACCCATCCCTATGAGTATCTGGAGATCTTTCTCCTCCAAAGTACTGAACAAACTTTTGTCATCGGTCATGTGGAAAGAAGCTCCACTGTTAAGAAACCAACCACTTCCCATCATGGATGAAACCATGCATGCGAAGAGTGTGAAATCCAACTCAAACTGTGAAGCAAGTGAGGCTGCCTCACCTTCAGATCCTTCCCCGGATCCCTTCTTGGACTTCTTCTTTGGGCAATTAGTAGCATAATGACCCAACTCATGACAACGAAAGCATCTCACCTTCGCCTTGTCAACCTTCTTCCCATCATTGGAAAAACTGGATTCGGAAAGAGAAACCTTCTCCTTCCCCTTCTTCACCTTACTCGCTAAGGCACAGTTCTCCTCATCCTGCATGGATGAAGAACTGTCTCTGGTGCTCCATCTAATCTCCTCCTGCACAAGATCCGACCAAAGTCTCTCCCATCCTGGCAGTTTCTCCCTTCCATTCACCGAGTCCTGGTAGCTATGCCAACTCTTAGGAAGGTCAAGGAGTCCTAGACTCACCATCTGTTGTTGGGAAAAGTATCCAATACGGAATGACCCTATCCCACTCTAAGGGTGATAGTACCTCAGCAACAATTGAAGCAAAGCTATCTAAGATTTCTTCTTTATGAAAGTAAAATAGGGGAGAAAGAGATCCACTAACCGATGTCTTCCGCTAATGGTTGATCCAATCTTCTCTCCTTGCTGCTTGCTCCCAGCTCCTTGCTCTTTCACTGGCCCAGCTACACCAAGATCCTGTAAAATGACAAGAGAGGGAAACTACAAGAAGCATACATTCATAATTGATTCAAGGATTAGAATAAATCAAATACACAAGTATAACAATACATCATTGAGACACATGCATATAGAAGAACCTCAAATGCTTTATTAATGGAAGAAGTAAAGTTCAGGAAGTGATACAACCATAAAAGGCCCAATCCAGCATCACCTTCCCAGCAGAAAGAAATCTCCTCTTCACCTCCTTCAAAGCAAATCACCCAATAGTTCTAAACTCAAACCAACAGCACTTCCTTACATTCACAAGATTCTAGCCTCCCTAGACCTCATGAGAGAGCTCTATATATAGGAGTTTTGGAGAAAGGATGAGTCAGCTTGAGGTTGGCATGAAGCTGACTAGTGTCCTCTCTCACTTCAGTTATTCTTCAGTTCTTGAGTCCACTTGGAGGTTCTTTCTTCCACTTGGAGATCTAGACCCTCTTACTCATCACCAGTCGAATTCCCTGATCCAAGTGTCATTTTGGAAGCTTCCTGGGCATTGACACCTTGAGGAATGACTGTGCCACATGTCCCAACTCGCCCAGCACAGGTAGCCTTCTTTGTAGTTGACATTCAGCGCAGGTAGACAGTGGAGCAGTTGACATTCAGCGCAGATGCTCAGTGGAGCAGTTGACATGATCCAGAATTGCCTTGTTTTTGAGTGTTTTCAGGTGGAGAACTGTTATTCAGTGCTGTGGTTTGCTGACCTTGTTCCTCTAGGGGTAGGAACAACATGTTTAGGGACTTTGGATCCCTCAGATAATGGACATTTCATGCTTCATGCTGTAAGGCACAAAAATGTCTATAACAGTTGCCCCCTAAAGTATGAGGTCGTTTATCGGGTGAAATGCTTTATCAGGAGGATCCGAAGTTCATTCAATCGCTGGGAGGTGACCTGTAATAAAATACAATACAATACATTATTTTTCATTCTGCTTTCATGATCTAGCTGAGGCGGGCATTCCCATGCTCAGCTTTATAAATACATTTTGGTACATAGAACAGACGATCGTATGATGATAGACTGATAATTCTCTGCTGAAATTACCATCCTTTGAGTAGGATGATCATCTGCTGCAATGATGTACATGTCAAATGTCTTTATATTTCCTGAATATATATTGCAGCCCGGATGGATGAAACTAGATCCGGGGTCTTCAAACTTGTTCGATCTTCACTCTAAGTACAAGCCGATCCATGTGAGAATTGCGCTGAAGTCGAACATGGAAAGACATCGCTTGATTACCGGTCAATGATATAAAACCGTTAACAAGCGCGAGAGGAATCACTGATAATGATAATGAACCTCAAGGTACTACAGTACAATTCACGTGGTGTGAATAAAGGACTTGGCGTCGAACACCACGCAAAATCTTCTGGTCGAAGGTCATTGATGTATACCTGTCGCCGGAAGTGAGAAACTTGCCATTGAGGCATGCAAGCTTCAAAGTACTGAGGGGGTTGTTCCTAGATCAACTTCTTGGATAATGAGCTGAAGTCGACAAGAAGCGATCCGTCAAAGGAGGGCCTTAATGAATCCCACATCAGTGACACGGAACGGAGCTAATGATTTTAATGGAGGTGAAAACAATCTGTGACATATGATTCAGGGTGGCGGTCATGGATGGATGAAAGATAATGTATGGCAGTGGATGGGACATGGTTGACTCTTTTTGAACAACATCTCTTGAACATATAACGACACTGATGCGATGGATCGGTAGCATTACCCCAAATGTGGATGGTTTGGCGAGACCATGGTGATGAGACCGGTGAATGAAACAACCCAACCCGATGTGATACGGAGGAAAAGTGTCATGTTCAAGAGCGACTTGCTACCATTAAAGCTTTGAGGTTCTCCCAATTTTTCCCCAGTCATTTCTGACCAGTACCTCTTTATTTTTGTCAAGCTTGAGGAGGATAACATATGCTTGTTCTATAACCTACCCTTCGGGCAAGCCCATCGCTATGTTTTAACGAGCCTAGCGATAGGGAAACTCGTTCTCGTCTAAAGACAAGTTTGTCGCTATTTAGTCATTTTAACGAGTCTAACGACAAGGAAAACTCGGTCCTTTTCATTTTTAGAGAGTCTGAAAAGGTACGGAAAGTTAACTCCAAAATTCCTTTTTCGTCATCTAATCCCTTAAGTCCGAAAAAGTATAAAACAATACAGAAGGGATGAGTTTTCGATAACTTTAACAAGCCGAATAAAACAAGCGCTCGACCTTTTTGTGCAATAATCCCTCAGGTCCAAAAAAGATTAAAATCTAGAGGAGGAATAGCTCTTCCGGTCACTTTAACGAGCTGGAAGGCCAAAACTCGGCAAACTTTTCATATTTTACGAGTCAGATGAAAAGAGCTCAAAGAAGACTCGTCTTTTGAGGAACGAGTGATAAACAGGGATAGCAGCAGATTCCAGGTACAAGTTGGAATTTTCCAATCACGGCAGTGTCACAAGGATGGCTAGGTGAAATCACTCTTCGCAGCTGTTCCTCAAAATGGGTAAACAATCATATGGAGGTGAACGATCGGCCAAATGACGGTGGAGGTGGCAGGTGCAAAACACGACCAAGGCTTTTTATGGCTGATAAATTTACGATCACAGAGGTTATTTACTGGAATAGGTTCATTTTTTATTTAAAAATGAGCTTAAACTCTGGAGGAAACATTGCTCACTGCTTTTATTTATTTTTTAACGAGCATGAAGACCGCGTTAAAACTGCTCGGATCTCGCGTTTATTTTTTAACGAGCATGAACTTTATGCTAAAACTTCTCGATTATACCAGTCATAAGATAAGAATGTCTCCTGTGAGATCTCTATTTTTTATGGAGCTTCATCGTCACTAAGCTTTGCTCCCTCTCCTTTCTTTATGCAAGTTCGGAAATGGCTAATTCTACGAGTTTAAAGGGTTAGACCTACAGGTTTAAAGGGAGGACCTAAAAATTTAAAAAATAAATAGTCGCCCCTTGCTTGCACTCCAAAAGGTTGCATGCCCCCAGGTATAAAACAGAGTTTCAAGGTTACCTCTACTTACCCTCCGCCAAAACATTTGTTTTAATCGAGAGAGGCTTACCTCTTTCAGGTTACCCAAAGATTGTCTCGTTAATCTTTCAAACGAAACATTTCCTCGGCACTGTCTACCGAAATAGACAAGGGTGAATGACTCTTGTCAAACACGTAACTTTGACAAAAGAATCCTATCCCAGAACAACCCCTCTTCCATCCACGGACGGGGTACGGACTAGTCATATTCTTTCGCGGAAATTCTATCTTATACCCAAAGTTTTCTCTGCCCGAAGCAGACCAGGATGCATGCCCCCTGGGTTCCAGTCCCATCTTTCCGAATCACTCGCACTCATCGGGAAGGAGGACTGGGGGTGGAGACATTTCTTGATTGAATAGACCATTCAGGGTTGGTATGTGACTATTTGCGATGCGTGATCCCGGAAATGAAAGTTGGTCTACGAGCTTGACCATCCTTCCTTCGTGTGGAAAACACATTACTCTAAAGAGTGAGGAGACTACAGCTCCCATGAAATATATATAGTCTCATCCAAGGAGTAGGTTATAATCCAAGGGTCCTTGAACGACCATCACGTTCATTTGAACGGTCTTCCCTTTCAATGTAACAGGCACATTGGGGAGGATCCCTAATGGTCGACTGGTTCCTTTATCGAAACCTGAGAGATTTCTTATCTCAGGCAAAAGCGCCGGGGAACCCAGTGATTTCCAAGCAATAGAGGAAAGGATACTCACAGATGCCCCTTCATCAATGATAGTGCCAGCCATTACCATTCTGTATATTTGGACTATGATTCTGAATGGTATACTGGCTGGCAACCGGGGTCTGCCTAGTTGATTCCAATCAAAGGATACAACCAGGTTGCTTGGTGGTGGGACCGAATATACGGCCGGATATGACCCTGACGATGTTCCTTCCTGCGATAAAGGAATGGGCGCATTGCCCTGATGCTCATCAGAGTCTGTGTTGATGAAAAGAATCTGTATGGTGTCATCCTTATTCTCTTCTGTGAGAGTGTCATTTGAAGATGAATCTTCAGTGACGGTGTCATTTGACAATGAAACTTTTGAAGGAAGAACCGGGTCAACTGCCGTTTCGACCTTTGGACTTTCGTCCGGTCTGGATTCAGTAGGTTCATTTTCAATGACTGACGCTTCAGCTGACCACTTGAGCGGGCCGGCTGTATTCTCAACCAGCGAAGGACTTGGCACGAGTTTTTTGTATCCAGGAGGAAGTCTCAACGGTGAAACCGGACGATCTTCCAAAACTCTCTTCGCTTCGTCTAAGAAGGGACAACGGTGGATGGCGTGATCGCCTTCACACAGTCTGTAGGGGAATCTTGCTCCCCCTTTTTGTCTTGAACCTTCACTTTCGCTGGTTGACGCTAAGCATTCAACATGGCTATCAGAGGTTGATGCTCCCGAACTGTGCAAACGAGGGGACCAGTCCCTTAGTATCCGGGGAATACAGGGACAATCTCTATGGAAGTGGTCTCCTCTACATATGACACATGGCGATTTAGGCCCGGTCTGTGCTGTGTGTGGATTTTTGTCAGATGTCTTTTGCTTGCCCCCAGTCGCCTTAGGCTCCTTCTTCTTCTTTTCTCTCTTCTTCTTCTCCTTCTTGTCCATGGGAGCTTGGCTTTTGCCGGCTCTACCTTGCGAAGATGAAGGATTGGAGGAAGAGTTATAGGAAGTAGAAGGCTGGTGGGTAGCTCTAGACTGATCTAACTGTTGACTCGACTGTTCAGGAACCATGGTGTTCTGAACTACATTGGTTGAGAATAGCCAAATTGGCAGGCCAATTGTCAGTCCTGGAAGCGACAATGTGGCCATGTGGGGCGCTCCAACTTCTCCCCAAGAGGAGAAAGGACTAGGATTTCCATCATGGGGAATTCCTTGGTTGGGGCGTTCCATGTTCTCAACCTACAGATCAACGCAGGAATAGGAGGTGATTATGTTCCGTTTAAAATAAATTTTATAACGACGCTTTAGACACAACTTGCTTTTTCACTTTTTAAGAGTCGAGAAAAAGCTAAAGATGACTCTAGTCTCCTTCGATGTTTTAACGAGCCCGAAGTGACAAATGCTCGGATGGACTTTTTCAGTTATAGAGTTTGAAAAAGGCCAAAAGAAACGCTCTGGAGATCTAGGCAGAGGGTGTGCCAAACTTTTCGCAAAACCATAGAATACGTTTTACGGTACGAGTGGTCGATCTTTGTGAATGCTGTGTTCACTGCATTGCGATCAGTAGGGCGGCCGACACAGCTTCCTATGGATAAAGGCTTTGTTCCTATAGGGGTCTCCCAATATATACGCGACAGTATGTGGGAGCACAAGTCCGTATTGATACTTATCGCTTCACCGTGGAGGAATCACCCAACCACTCAACGCTAAGATATCACGTTTAACGACGCCGGAACACGTCTCTAGCTTAGACCTCTATGTGTTTGCGTTATGTTTCAATGCGTTGTTATGTAAATTCAATTTATTTTAAGTTGATCTTGTTTAGCAGTTTGCCTTTATGGATCACCACGAGATGTATAATACAACTTCCTAAATGCAGTCTAAGATGATAAGCAAGCTTTTCAATCTTTCAACTTTGAAAATCTTAACTACTGAGGGAAAAGAAAGACATCATCTTTTCACACAGATCATAGAGCACACACTAATGCACTTTTTCCTAAATCAACATACAAACTGTCAAAATGCACATGCACAATGCAGGTATTTCTTTTCTCTTTCTTAATGTTGATGTATTACAAAAAGAAAGCTGTTGTATAACTTTGAATTCAATTTCAAGTGAAAGCAAACAAGCTTTTGTCCAAAATCAAAAGACACCTTAAGATTTACTTGTTTCGACACTAGAAATACATAAATTCAAACCATATGACGGAAGCAAAAGCTCAATCAGCTATGAACAGTAAACAAACTAACTCTTAAGATCAAAACGACACTTTATCACAGGTCTAGATCTAAGAGGCCACAGCAAGACTAGTTCACTTTCGTTATGGGAAACTGCAAATGATGTAAGAAATACACAAAGAACAAATACAGTTTATTTATACAACTGAGGCGGAATAGTGGCAAGGAAAGGTGGTTTCAGATAGGTACATTGACTGATAACAGGCTGCAAAAACAAGGATGAAAACAGGGCAACAAACAGCAGGGAACCCCAGTTGCACAAGGCAAAACTGGTTCAGCGCAGGTAGTACACTGTCAGTTTGACATTCAGCGCAGGTAGCCCCTTCGGGACCTGCGATGAAATGCAGACTGTCTTCACAGTGCCTGCAATGAAGAGAGAAACTCTCGTTTCTCTTGGTTTCCGGGTTACAGATTGCTAAAAAATCCACAGTTTTTGGCCAAATCAAAAGCTATCAATCAAGTACACACTAAAGGATGATTAGGAGGATGAAAAGCTATCACTAAGAGCTGTTCAGAGTCCTTGTGGATCAGCTCTTCAAATCGTAAACATGCCCAGAAACTGAGCTAGAGTAGCTGCCCTCTACTTTGCATTTGAAAGATCCAAATGCAGTTCGATTCGGTACTCCCTGTGTTTAGGAAATGAATAGCAAAAACACAAACAACCAACAAGAAACGATCCCCAGCGGAGTCGCCAATTTGTTGTTGGGAAAAGTATCCAATACGGAATGACCCTATCCCACTCTAAGGGTGATAGTACCTCAGCAACAATCGAAGCAAAGCTATCTAAGATTTCTTCTTTATGAAAGTAAAATAGGGGAGAAAGAGATCCACTAACCGATGTCTTCCGCTAATGGTTGATCCAATCTTCTCTCCTTGCTGCTTGCTCCCAGCTCCTTGCTCTTTCACTGGCCCAGCTACACCAAGATCCTGTAAAATGACAAGAGAGGGAAACTACAAGAAGCATACATTCATAATTGATTCAAGGATTAGAATAAATCAAATACACAAGTATAACAATACATCATTGAGACACATGCATATAGAAGAACCTCAAATGCTTTATTAATGGAAGAAGTAAAGTTCAGGAAGTGATACAACCATAAAAGGCCCAATCCAGCATCACCTTCCCAGCAGAAAGAAATCTCCTCTTCACCTCCTTCAAAGCAAATCACCCAATAGTTCTAAACTCAAACCAACAACACTTCCTTACATTCACAAGATTCCAGCCTCCCTAGACCTCATGAGAGAGCTCTATATATAGGAGTTTTGGAGAAAGGATGAGTCAGCTTGAGGTTGGCATGAAGCTGACTAGTGTCCTCTCTCACTTCAGTTATTCTTCAGTTCTTGAGTCCACTTGGAGGTTCTTGCTTCCACTTGGAGATCTAGACCCTCTTACTCATCACCAGTCGAATTCCCTGATCCAAGTGTCATTTTGGAAGCTTCCTGGGAATTGACACCTTGAGGAATGACTGTGCCACATGTCCCAACTCGCCCAGCGCAAGTAGCCTTCTTTGCAGTTGACATTCAGTGCAGGTAGACAGTGGAGCAGTTGACATTCAGCGCAGATGCTCAGTGGAGCAGTTGACATGATCCAGAATTGCCTTGTTTTTGAGTGTTTTCAGGTGGAGAACTGTTATTCAGTGCTGTGGTTTGCTGACCTTGTTCCTCTAGGGGTAGGAACAACATGTTTAGGGACTTTGGATCCCTCAGATTATGGACATTTCATGCTTCATGCTGTAAGGCACAAAAATGTCTATAACACCATCCTCATCCGATAGTCACCCCCACACTTCCCAGCTCATCCCGGCATTGGGTGAACTTCGTGAGATACTGGGGCATACTGTCTCCATTCTCATACCTAATATTTCTGAGTTTGATCTCTTGCTTTGGAATTAAATTCGAATTCCACCAGCTCAAAAACTCAACCACTTCCGATCTAGAATTTGTGAGAACAAAGTATTTCTTGTACAGAGATTGACTGTCTGGGCATTCACCAGATATCTCACCTTCCAAAAGAATGATGAATCCAGAGGCTACCTGGCCTGATTACAGACTCTTCCTGAAGAAATAAAATGCAAACACTTCCTGAATAATAGATCCGATGATCAATCCTCGCTTGTATCTTGTAAAAATCTCTTCTACAAATCAAGCAGCTCCGATACCATGTAGAAACTTTTTCTACAAATCATCTAGCTGTGATACCATGTAGAAATTTTGAATAATTTAACACATATTCACAGAGATTATCCTGATCATACAATTATAAGCGGAACATGTATAATACATAACCTCCTCTACGTTGATCATCAATTTACAAAAGCAGAAACATTCACAGGCGCACATAGAAGCATCAATCAAACTCATTAACACAGTATGTATCCAGGGGAAAGCATCTCGCTAAAAACCCCAACTATCTGTATATTATATTGATTGAATCATGTAACATTAAAAAGTACAATGCTTATCACAAGCAATCCAGTACCAGCTCCACCTGTTACACACAATACAACTCAGATTTGATCTCCAAATCTATTCCACTGCTTGCCTGCCTCTCCAGGTCAATACCTGCTCAAGAACTGATGAGGATGGATTACCAAACTCGTATTTGACCTGCAAATAATCACTCACACTTTTTTGGACGTGAGCTCAGGCTACAAATCTTGATATTGGCCAATTCATTGGCATACTCAATCCCTCTTCTTGTGCAAATCATCATGCACAACTATAGTCACAACTGATAGCAATCTAATCCTCTAACACCTGTCCCTGTTGAACTGAACATGCAATGACATGCAACTGAGTTAACTGATGTATTCTATAGTTGCATTATGAGTTAATAACTTGTGAATTAATTAATAACTAATTCACCCAACTCATCTCTAGTCTATTTGCCAATTAGACTAAATACAACCCGTTTAACAAAGCTAAATTGAACACAACTCCATCAACTGCACCTCCAGTCCACTAAACTCAACTCACTTGAGTTCTAACTGAAGTCCTGCATGAAAATATTAGTCATCCCATAGGTAACCACGTATTTCCCTCTGGGATCTGCATGTACCACATCCGTAGCTCATCCTGAAGTGCTCCAAGAGAATAAGATCAAGTTTATAGTCCAAATATTATTATGAGACAATAATATTTGACTTTTCTATTTTTGACATCCAGTCTAAAAATAGAATTTGATCACTCACACTGTGATCACTCACATTGTGGTCACCCACACTGTGATCACCCATACTGTGATCACCCACACTGTGATCATCCACACTGTGATCATCCACACTGTGATAAAAAATAGAACTTGCGCCATAATTTTCTTGCGGGCCCACTTAGTGAAGGCGACTCCTTTCCACTAAGCTCCATCATCTTGTTGCATTCTCAACAAATATTTCTTGTTGCACACTTTTCAACAGTATTAGGCTGGGTAGGCAGTTTGGTGTTGCAGAAGCAAGTGTGTGATCAATTTTGTCTTTTTGAATATGATCTATCTCATGGCTGTCACAAATGCCATGGCAAAGTGGCTAAAAAACAACTGAAGCATGACTAATCTCCCCTCTGATTTCTCCAAGAACATTTACTGACATCCCCTCAAGGACATTGGGATCTACTCAGTGGTCCTAGTTCACTTCATTTCATGAGAAAAACTAAGTAAAACTCTGTTTGTACTTAGAATTTCAAAGCCACATTTCTTGTGTAAAAATGTTCTTCTTCTATTATACTAAGTTTTCCAAGTTCACCACTTGGATCCCTTCTATTCCCTAAGCCTAAGTTTACCTTCAAAACTTAGTGTTTTGTGTAAATCTACCTTTCATATTAAACATCCCTTTCATATTAACATCCTAACTCTATTTATATAACTCCTATGTAAATTTTTCCCCGCCCTTATTATATGTAAAATACACAAAACCCCAAAGTTTATACTATCCCGCCCCGGGCTTATTAAAGCCATATGTTAATATTTAACGGGGGTCCAAGGTTTACCCGAAACCTTGTGGACAACCCTTCCCCACGTGCAAATAACATTGGGATTTATTCAACGTTTGGTTGAATAAATAACTACGCCTGAACGTTTAAACCAAAGTTGCAAACCCTGCAGAACATTACAAAATGTTAAAAATTAACGTGGGTCCCATACTCCATACACCTCCGCCAACTCCACCCCTCCGTCAACCGTCCGATCTGGGCTTTCCCATTGGACGATCCACGTCAATATCGGAAGCCCCCCGATGACCGAACGATAGGCTCCGGGAAATCGACGGTTTTGCTACCGTACACAATCCACGCGTCGCCACCAGGTTTTATCGCGTCCGCTCCGCCCAAAACCGCCATTGCCCAATAAGCGGTGTGATAAAACCATAAACCACCCCCGCTCCCTGCCGCTGACGTCATTATCCACGTCAGCAACCACATCGGCTGCCACCTCACCACTGTATCACCTGCCTTGTCTGCCACATCACCGCCAGGTCAGCTTCTGTACCCTCGCTACCCGACAAAGATGATGTCATGCTGACGTCACCCGACCAAAGCGCGCCAAAACCCGCCAAAATCAATTTTTTGTTAAAAAGCTGTTAAAATGTCATTTTTCGTCCATTTCTCTTTGTTTCTTCTGCGTGGCTTCTGCATGGTTTTTACGTTCAAAACACCATTTCCACTGCACAGTCCGTCACCCAGTGAAATTCGCTCCACAGCTTGGCCCCTCAGCTCGGTCTGCAGCCCACATTTTGCACAGAGCGCCCATTTGAAGCAGGTATTTACTCAATTGCTCCCGAACCCTGTGTATTTCTAGTTTTTCTCTGAGTTTAAATCCGTGAAACCAAAAATTGCACAAATCCAGTCTACAACTCTTGAGAAATATACCACAACCATCCCTGTTTTTAACATTATTTCCACAAAGCAACCTGTTTTATCCATTTTTCGCAGTAAACCAGACTTCCACAACTAAAAAAACAGTGCCGCTTTCGAACCTGCGCGCTATAACCTTTGTTTTTATCCATTTTACCGAAAAAATTCCTCAAAATCCATCTCCCTCTGCAATTTCGCCCATTTAGCTAAAATTCAAGCCTATTTCGGCCTGCAAATTCTCTGAGAAACCCCCACAAACTGTCATTTTACCTACTGTTGCTGCAAAAGCCCTAACTCCAAGTTGAAAAGTCATAAAATAATTTGAAAAAATGGAGACTCCAGTGGCCCTAAATGTTGCCCCCTTGAATGCACTACACAAAGAATTGGAATGGCTGCCCCTTGCTGACAGAGATTTCCAAATTAAGGATATGATGGGTGACAGGCCTCACCTTCAAGCTTTTTGTGAAATTAGGAATAGCTACAGAAGCAATACTGATGTCTTTGGAATTTGGGAGTCCAACATGCCCATCTACTACCTCCCTTTAGTTAATGTGCTTCCTGATCTCATCCATTTATGCTGTGCAAATTATGACCCCACACAAAGAGCAGTTATGGCTCCATCTGGGACTGTCCTCTTCTATATTAATCCTCAATCTATAAATGAGATGCTGCACTTTAAGCCAACTCAACCTCTTGCTCCTCTCACTATGGAATTCTTGCTTGACCAAGGTGCCAAACTGCCCAGTTTAGAGATAACCAGAATAGCTCAATTATTCATGAGACCAGAAAGCCAGCCCAGGCAACCACCTCCTTTTAATTAGGTCTGGTTCAATGAAGCTGGTATATTCATTACTGATATGATTTCCTATATCTTGGGCTTCAAAACCAGTGAGTATATTGATGAAACTGTCTTAGTGTTGATGTCCATATTCACTCCAGGACAACCCCCTGCTGTCCAATATGATTATGCCACCTTCATAGCCAATAAAATCCATGAGCAATTCATGAGCCTGGATAGAGAAAGAGTGTTCAAATACACATCCTACATATATCATTTTCTGCTATACAATCAACCTGATAGTTTCCAAATTCCTCTTAGAAAGTTGGACCTCAAAGGAGAAAGGAGGTCTGTAATTTTCTGGACCTCAGTATTCCATGAAGTCCATAACTCTCCTTATACATATTGTGAGTTCATTGACCTATTCATATATCCAGCTACTTCTTTATTATTGATAACTCCTCCTGCTAGACTCTCTGCTGAAATGCATAAAATTTTGCATCTCTTAAAAGACTACAGTATTGGTGACTGGTACTTTTACCAGAATCACACAGTGATCATGATTTATGGTTTTGAATTATCCCCCTACAAGCTGCCAAAGTATGTCCCTATGAGACTATTTTCCCTGGAATACTTTAGGCAATTTATTAGTTCATATTTGACTCAATTCTATGGTGCTAGGAAAAAGGCACAGCTCAAGATAAGAAATCAATTGGGCCCTTTTATCTTCAACAAAAGGGAAGCCTGGGAGGAGGTAGATAAGATTTTAAGGGATCAACTTTTGCTGAAACAAAGCTTTTATTGGGCACCATATGACCCTGAACATTTCATAAGTTATAGGAAAGTGAAAAAGAAGCTTACAACATATGTTCATCACAAAATCCCTGAAATTCAACAATATGCTAACCAACAAGAATGGGTAGAAGGCACATTAGTTGAAGAGATTACTGAAGAAGAAAAATTGGAAAAAGCAATGAAAGACCTTGAAAAAGCACTTGACCTAGACTCTTTTGGACAGGTATCCTTCAAACTGCCCCAGCACACAGGAGTTGATACATCTTTTGTAGGGACTTCTCAGCATCCCACACAAAAAGCCAACACTGGGTCAACAAAGGGTGAAGAGGTAATAGATCCAGAGCAGGAGACAATGACAGACCAGCCAGCTACATCAAAGGAACAAGGACAAGGGCAGGTCCCCCCACCACAAACAAAGGCCCCAGAAATCCATATACTACAAACTCCTCTAAATGAGGAGAGAGGCAAGAAAAGGGATAGGCAAGAAGACACACCGATCAGCGGTCCTGAAGACCAACCAGGGGAAAAAAGGCAGAGATTGAACCCCCATTCAGAGGAGGAATTCATTCAAGAGATCACAGACAGTCCAAGGGAAGAAAGAGCAGTCAGCCAGGATACATCTCCAGTCACAGAAACATCGGCCAGTTCACATAGGCAGGAGATTGGAAGGCAACACAGTGTGGAATTCTCTTCTGCGAGGCAGCAAAGTAAACAAGGCTCAGACATTAAGAGAACATTCTCTGAAATAAAAGAAAGGAATGAGCCAATAAGGATTCAACTTTACAATCATTTGATGAATATGGCACCCACAAATCAATAAAGGTTAATGTCAACATATAACATCCAAGAAGGGAAGATGATCCTAAGTCATTTCAAGCCCAAAATGTTGCAGCCACAATCAGCTGCTGATTACATCAGGACCAATCTAGAAGTATTAGCCAAAGATATCCAGCCAATGGACCAGATTGAATTACATAAGCAAACAGGTGAAATGGTATACTCCACATTGGCAAATAAGGCACTGCTGGCCCAAAAATTGCAAAATTCTTTAAATAATACTTCTGCCCAATTGGAATTGGAAAAGGCTTCCTCTTTGGCTAAGGATAACAGAATTAAATCCTTAGAAGAAATTATTATAGAGCTAGGACATGATCCCAAGGATCCCAAAGGCATCCAAGCGTTAATAAGAAAGAAAGAAGAAGACATTGCAGCTCTCAAGAAGCAGCTCAAGCTGCCCATTACCATGCATCCTAAAACTACAGAGATTTTTGAACAAAAATCACAGGAAGATGCAATGGAACGGCTGATGAAAATGAATGAAATATTGGCAGAAACAGAGAAGGCATTAGAGGAGGAACTACAAGGTAAATAGGGCGAGTTGGCCTCTCAGCCATCCCAAATAGCTCCAATTGTTACAACTGCTCCTTCTACAGTCACAACAACAGTCCCTCCTACTGACCCAACATCAACAACACCAAGCACTTCAGCAACAACAACAACAGGAAGCAACACTACCATGTCTACTGAAGAACTGATAAAGGCCATGGAGGATCTAAAACTCCAGGTGTCAGAGTTAAAGGGTGCCAAAGAGCAATTGGCAAAATTGGAAGTAAGTTATGATAAATCCAAGATGACTGTAGTAGAAAAAACAAGGGAGGTGAAAGCATTGGAAAACAAAGTAAAGGCATTGGAAAAGGACCTCTTATTGGACAAACCCCTGGCAGAAATCAGGAGCATTCTGTGGGTTAACATTGGCCAATCCATGACTGATATGTGGAAATCAATACAGATAATTCATGAACAGATTGATTTGGTAGTAGCAGCTCAAGAAGAAATGCAAAGGGCAAGGGATGCACTGGGAAACATGCCCGAACAAGCCAATAGGCTAATATATTTCATGAACATCCACAGCAAAGAAGATATGGAAAAATTGGATATCAGGGACAGGACAAGCACTATTTTAATAATTAAAAGGGTCTTGACCATGAGGAATTTTATACAAAATCTGGAAAGGAAGTGCCAGGAAATGCAAATGGAAATTAATGCTTTCACACAGAAATTTAGAGTTTTGGAGGAAAAGGGTCTGCCCAGTTTGTTAACTGATGACTACAGACTAATGTCACATGCAGCCTATGTACACAAATTAAATACACATGTGGATAGTCAAGCTACAACATCATCAAGTGCTACAGGAGAGAAAGCACTCCCATCTGGACAGAGCCTATATGACAATTTGGAGAATTTGTTTTTTATGGAACATGAAGTAAGGCATCTTTTCACAGTCCAGCCCACTTTTTTCAGGTACACAGATGCAGATGAAACTCTAATTAAAATGTGCAGGCACCAATTACCAGATAATGAATGGTGGCAGAGTATGCTGGAGATTTTGTAGGCAGATATGAAAGTTTTGTTCATATTCCCAGAACGCTACAGATGTTATAAAGTGAAGGAAAGAGCAGATAAAACATCACGCTGGACAACAGTTAATTGAAGCGCAAAAAAAAGCACCCAGGAAAGCAATGCCAGCAGCGCAGAATTTCACTAATATCCATCAGCCGACTTACTAGGCAAACAATCAATGCATCTCACCAAGAAAACGGCCAGCACAACATTTCTTATTTCTGCATTCATTTCTCTCTGTTCCCAAGAGCATTTACTCCTTCTGTAGAGTAGGTGAAAGAAGTTATGACAAGATATTATCTCCTTTGAGATATTTTGTAAAATTTTGTACAAATACCTCCCCAATCTAAGTATTAGGGGTTGGTGAATATCATTTTGGACCTGCACTGTAAATTTGAGAACTCTTTTGAATAAAGATTGCTAGAATGCTTTGCTGATAAACTCTCTGGTTATGGAATTGATGGCAGAAGCCCATGTTGCAGAATTCTTGGATTATCTCATGGATCAATAAGTCTTTTTAACTCTTGTTTTACTGTTTCTGTGTTTTATATATCATCTATATATCATGTTCTAAATTGCAGGAAGAAAGAATAGCCTAGAATTTACTTAATTGTACTCTGTGTTCAATTCCTGTTATTTTTTATGTTTTCTCCAGGACTGGCTTAGACAGGAATTCTTAACTGCTCCTGTTTCCCAGGTTCTTACACCCTGAATATAATTAAGGAATTCTTAACTGCTCCTTGGTAATATTTACCCACTTTCCTTCTGTTAGCATGATGAAAGATCCTTAATTGCCTTTCATTCCCTGACTCCATTTCACCTAATTCCAACTTGAAAATTGTTCTATGACTAATTATCTTGCTCTATAGTTCCTCCTTTGTCAAAGAAACCATACCCAGAAAATTATTTTCATTGACTCCATTAACCCAATGGTCTAAACTTCTCATACTTTATAGCCCTGTTCTATCAAATGTCACCATCCCAAAATCAAACAAATACTTGTGCTTCATAACTAGCCTAACATATAACAAAACAAAGCTAAATCATAAAGAGAGAGCCCTCTCTGGCTGCAGATTGGCTAGGATCTGCATCCAAAATATTGGTTAGTGGTTACCTTGTCCGTATTCCCTTTTCTCACTGCTTTTGGGGAACAACCTGAGTGATAACATGATATATGTACATATTCATGTGGATGTAAATACTACCATGAGCTAGTTATAAAGCTCCAATAAGAAGTATGGGTGTCATGTCATTATAGTTTTCATGTTATTATGTTGTCATGTTGGTTTTCTTTTTAGCAGGGTGATAATTGTAAATACTGCATCGATGATGTTATAAAACTCCATGGAAGTTTGTCTTCTTTTCAATAGTTTTGTTGAGGCATAGGTGTGGTTGAACACCGAGGATAGTGTCCCCCAAGGGGGAGGGTTTTGTAACAACCCTAGTGAAAATTCCATTTAGTAAAAGTTGATAAAGGAAAAAATAATAACCACGGTTGATGGGACACTTATTCCAAGCTAAATCTTGGGAAAAAGCATAGTTATGGGGATCACTTGTGGTTGATTAGTGGCTAAGGAAATTAGCAAAGGAAATGACAAAGGCTTTGGAAAGGAAAAGTGACATTTATTTATGAAAAATAATGGAAATTCTGAGAAAAAGGGGGTGAAAGGTCACATATTGCATGTGAGGAGGAAAATGAAGGAAAATAGTGGAAAAGGCATATGAGGATCAGTTGGTACCTTTTGTTAGTTCATTTTTGGAGATCTCTCATTATTCTCTCTCTCCCCCTCTCTCACTCTTAGACACTTAGAGTTTTCTTGGAGCACTTTGGCATTGGATCAAGAAAGCCAAAGAAGGCAAGAGGAAGGAAGGAGCAAGCAAGGAAGAGCAGGATCAAGCAACTACAACATGATTCTTTGCAGGTATCGATTTGCATGTGTTTTTTCCTTTCTAGATTTGGCATGCATGGTATTTCATGTGGTTCTTTGATGTTATGGCATGGGTTTGGCCAGGTGTGATAGTGTTTTCAGCCTAACATTTCCATTTCTAGATAACCATGGTGTGATGGGGTTCTCATGTTTTGGTTGAGCTCGATTACCGGATGGATTCGAAGCTGAGTGAGGTGGATCTCTAAATAATAGAACACATGGTCTGTAAACCCATGAACCAGACTGTGGGTTGTGGTAAAGCCATATTTTGTGTTGCCTTGGTGGGCCTAGGAATCCTTGACTAGTGAATGATGAGATATACGGTAAATCCTAGAGGTGGTTTCCCTTGATTAGGCCTAGGAATCCTTGCCGGAGAATGGAAGGATATAAGGTAAAGCCTAGACGGTGGAATCTCGATTTAGGGCCTAGTGATCCCTAGAGTAGACTGTGGATTACGGTAAATCTTGAGAGACTAGGAGATATAAAAATTAGTCATGGTGTAGGTGGAGAAATCGTTGGCATCCATGCTTGTTTTGGCCTAGAGATCTGGTGGAGATCATGGTAAATCTTGTTATTACATGTTTATTGTGTTGTCCTAGTGATCCGATGTGGATTACGGTAAAGCCTGGTTTCTCGATGTGGGTGAGGTGGTTTAGCCTCGGGATGACCTGATTGGTTCTTTGCTTTGAGTCCCACATTCATGCTTGGAATATGGCACGGGGGTGAATGAATGAAGAGAGAATTTGCTCAGCCATTCTATGGTCGGGTGGAACGTGGTAGTTCCATTCTGGGTTGGCTCTTGAATTCATTAATAAGAGATTCTTTCCTTGATATCTTATGTATAAATGTACTGGTTTATATGTGGATTCTATGGCTGATGTATCCTTGATATTTATGTTGTTATTATGTTGGTTATACATGTTAGGGTCCTCTATTATAGGAATCAAAGTGTTTGATTATCTTACTATTTTATTTTGGAGGTTTGTTTGTAAATTTTAGCATATGAATCATTAGGTGTCATAGTCTAAAGGTTTCTATGTGAAAAGGTTTGTGGGTGTCATAGGTTGTCATCCACATTGTAAAGGTTCATGTCATAAAGGGGTATTTGAACCTAAAGTCGAATTTTGTGAATGTCTAATGTCCAAAATTCATGAGAGGGTCATAACATCATAATTTCAAATGTGTAATCATGGAGGGAAAATGAATAATTGAGGGTTCAAGGGTTCATTTCATGGTGTTCATTCATCATAAGTCAAAGACGTGTTAGTTAGGTTCAGTTAGTTAGAATTTCTATGGGTTTAGTTAGTGGTATTTATTTCTCATCATTGGTGTCATCAGTGAAGGATATCCTCATGTCACCTCACTCTTCCTCCACTCAAAATTCACCCTCGTGACATGAAACAAGGAATGTGGGGGCGTTAATCTCAAAGGTTTTGAAGTTGCGCTCATTCCTACTCCATTTTGTCCCGCGCACTGAGAAGTTTTGAAAGGTTGTAGAAGGTCGAAAGATGGTGTTTGAAAATTAGGTAGAAATAGGTCGTTGTGCAGCCGCTACACAAACTGGCCATGTCACTCAATTGTTGTGCATATGGTTTAGAGTCTTCACAAGGGTTTCAGTAAGTCTTTTGCTCATTATCCTAGCTTTATCATGGTTTGTGAGATAGGATTAATTCTTTCCAGCCATTGTTTTTGTTAGAGAATTGATCAAGTGTTGTTAGAGATCAATTGTGTTTATATTTGCTCCATATTCGCTACGCAAATTTTGTATTTTGTTGGTCATTGCCTAAAATATCCTTTTCACAACTTTGTGGGTTTTGTATGTGTTCGATCTCATATGAATCTAACATAAGAGTCAGTTTACACCATTGAAAGTCGAGCATAGTTTCTCAGCTAAGTTTTTTATTGATCTGGCACGTATTTCATGTGTAAATTCATGTTTTATGATACGACTTAGGCATATAAGTTTGTCGTTGTTTGTTTTTCCCAAAAACCAAAGTCATTCATCTCATTGAAATTGCTGTCAGCTGGCTTAATACCTGTTTATCGTGTTGTCACTCAATTACCTATTCATCATGATATCAATTAATCTCTATGCATTGCGTTGTCGCTTAATCCTATGTCCACACACATTTTTGTTTTTCATGGAATCATATTTGAAAGGGTGTTCAATGGTCTACATAACCAGATGGAAAACCCTGGGAGCAAAAGGAAAAAAAAAGGAGCATAGGTGGTCCGATTTGAACCAAGGAGTTTGGAGATGGTCAATGCTAACCCTTCTATCTGAGTAGAATTTGAACAAATAGGTTGTATAGTGTTTTGTTAGAAGATTAAAACCTATGGTTACCACTTTCAACTCGCCAATTTATTTTCTCTCAGTCTCAAAGGTAGCCAAGTGAGGATTGGGGACTTGGAGTTCACCGTTTTAGAGGGAAACATCTCCCAAGCCACAGGGATACCGATTCTTGGTGAAAGCTGGTTCAAAGGCATGGAGCTTGATGCATCACACTATAAATAATTAGTAAAACCTCAGTATAAAGGCAATTATAGGCCTACATTTTTAAGGAATTACTTGTTTAACCATCAAAAATAAATATTGAAGGTAATACAAAGAGCTTCACCTGTGAGGGTCATTTTAGTAGAGTATACCAATACCATATTAGACTTCTCATGCACTTCACTCGCAAAAGGAACATTAAATTACCTCATTACCTCTTCAAAATATTGGGAAAAATGGCAAAAAAGGTTTAGTCCAAGGGAGAGAAACATTTTCCCAATTTGTTCCACTTTGCACTAATTAAATTATTGGCCTTGAATGAGTTAGAGAAGTGGAACAGGTCTTGGGATGATTTCTTGTTAGCCTTAGGTTTACTGGCCCATTCAGAAAACTCTAAAACTCAAGAATACCTTCCCTTTAAGGGAACCAAGGAAGAAGCACTTACATCTGAATAATTTTTCAGTAGGCTTGAAGTTAAAAAGACTGAAAAGTCATCGAAGGTTAAGATAGCAATAGATAAAGGGAAAGGTGAGATGCCATACGCTGCCAAAGAAGAAACACAGTTTCTCCACTAACCAAGAACTAGGTCAACTACAAAAAATATGATTGAGGAACCAACCTATAAGAAGAAAATTGAGCCACATGATGATGCACCAAATAAATTAGAGGAATGTGGTCAAGAATTTGGGAAAGATAACCAAGAGACTCTGATGGAGGATAAGGACCTAAAAATCATAGAGTTGCAGGAAAACCTTGACAAAGCTCATATCATGGTGGCCTATTTATAGAAGGAAATAGAGAGCTCAGCCACAAAGTAGCAGAGGCAACCTAATATATTGAAGGTGAGTCATCCAAGAAGCTTTCTAGACTTACAACTCAGGATAAAGGAAAGCAAGTGATTGATGTGGAAGAGTTTAATGTGCCAGAACAACTAGGAAGACCCAGGACAAGATCAACATCTAAGAGGGAAGAACAAATGAAAGAGACCCTTCCAGCAAAATAAAAGCTAGAGTTTGATGAGTGGAAAGAGTATTAGAAGCTGTTTGAGCAAATTGAGGAGTGCCAACATCAAGTTGATTGGGTGACAGAAAGGAATGAAAGGTACAAAGAGGAAATCTATGCTCAAGTTTTGGAAGCTCTTGACATAGTTGATAAAGCCAAGGTAGTTTTGAAGTGGACTCTACCTTTACAAAAATAGATGAAGAGCTACTACACAAGGAATTTGATCATGAGAAGAAGGTTAATATTGATGAAACTAAAGCTCCCCAAAACTAGAAAAAAACTCTAGAACACTAAACAGTGATCCAAGGAAACTAAGAGGTCATCTAATAAGCAGGCCATAGTTATAAAGAAATCAAAGGAAGCCAAACCATCATCTAGCAAAAGGATGAGGAGGTAGCCTTGGCATCTTGGCTAAGGCTGCCCAAAATTGTGGTGGCATAAGGAGGTCTTGTTCATGTTGCCATTTTTGAAGTTATATGCTCTGTTCCCTTTGTTGAAGGCTAAATCCGTGTAACTAAGGGCCTATTATGTAGTGAATAATGTCATATTTTGGTGAAAATGTGGATATTTTGGTAGGTTGGAAGTATGATGGGTGATATAAGGTTGAATGAGATGGTTGACTGGTCACTACAATAAGTTTAGAGTTGGAGATGTTAATACAAGTTCAAAATTCCATTTCTGTTGCGCAAGTGCTGCACAAGGTGCGATCGGTCAGTTGGGAGGTATGCAAAGGCTGAAGAGGGTATCTCAAAGGTTATACACCAACACATAATCATCTCAAGTGCACCCATCTTCTCAATTTTATCCAGTACAACCTGCAACCATGCTGAGTTAAAAACCTATTTCACTTTGCTGCGCAAATATATCAGTGATGAATATTTTTACAAACTTGTATTTTGGGACCTTATAGAAGTGATTTTAGTGGTTGGATAAGCATGGATAATTTAGTTTAGTTGTGTTTCCATACATGATGTTTCTAAACTATTTTAAGTTTTAAATCAGTGATGTTTCTAAATTATGATAGTTGTGATATGGTAGTTCCCGTTTTTCTGCAGATGCATTGTATCTAGCCTATCAAACTTTTGCGTAATGAATTCAGCCACCTAGAGTGGTAATTTATAATTCCTTATTGTATTTAATGATGAAAATACATTAAAAATGGTTTAGATTGAGAGTGATAGAGGCTAGACTACGTTTTTGCAAGTATTGTATCTTTTGTTGAATGAATTGAAGAAGGAAGGTGCATATTTAGACAGTGATACATGTGTTTAGATTATTGGTATTGTGTTTCTCTTGTGCATGATATATTTTATTTTCATAGTTGTTTATAGTTTTCTAATTCATAGAGTAAATTTCTTCATGTTCAGTTCGAAAATATTTCTCAGAATTCATGAGTTTCTCTAACAAATTTGGTTGATCATTATCTATGTGTCATTTTCTTCCATTGCAAGTTGAATTCATTCTTGTATGGATTATTAGGTTGTCATTATTCTCTTTACTCCATTCATACTACTACTGCAACGGATTTTATCAATTACCCATAAGTCTGCCTACCTTGCCCCTTTGTGAATTGCACCATATCCCTAATTCATTCAGACCTATAACAATGCTATGATTTTAAGTAGTCCTACCCTCTGCACCCACCTTTAATAAATAAAAATTAAGATTATCCTTTGATCATCATAACTAGCCTAAAATCTAGATCCTATCAGTCATATAGTTGATTGATAACATAAACCTAGCGAGAGAGCCCTCTCCAAGGCTAGGGGGCTGGACCTTAGCCTAAAAGAAGTTTGTGGTTACCTCTAGGATTTCTCTTCTTAGTTTGGAGAAATTTATAGAGTGATAACGTAGTGGCACCGTTGTCAGGGAATGAGATTCAAATTTTTCCCTGTGAAGACTTTTCAATTGAGAACTATATCTTAGCCCTCTGGGTGACACGCTGCTAAACATCAATAGGTTAAAAAAAACCCTTGAAAGATAGTGTTTAGGCCATTTGCATTCTAATTATGACAAGAAATCTGGCTTAAAGGAGATACACCAAACAAAAGCTTGACCCAAATCCTCTTGAAATTGTAGACAACCCTGAAAAAAAGGCAGACTTGAAGAAGGTCAAGGGAGTAATAGCCCACTTGGAAGGTTCTACTCTTTTCCTGAAAATTTGATTATAGTTGAGGACATTAAATTTGACTTACCATCTAAGCACCCTCCCTTTAGGACCAAGTTCGACTCTTTTATTTCTGGAACTTTCATAGATGAGTCAATATTGACTCCTTATATCCCACCTCCAAAGACTGAATTTGGCAAGAATATATTACATTAGTTTAAAAAGGTTAAGGGTTTAGTAAATAAAGTGCATTATACTTCTGAAAAGGCATTCTTTCCTAGAAGGAATTCCCTTTCTCATCTGTAGCCTCTACTTCATCCATTTTTCCTACATTCACAACTTCATTGAGTGCACCTCACCTCTCTATTACCATAACATCTGCTGTTTATACACCTCCTATTATAACCACTACTCAACAAACATATTTTCTACCACCTCTTCCATCCATAACAACTACCACCACAATAAGCTTATCATCTTCTCAAACATCAACCATGGCTGCAAGGTATGCTCCTACGAACTTACCTGCATAGTTAAATCCCTTGCCTCAAAATTTTGGTCAAAGACTCCCTCAATATGATGGTATTGTTGAACTTATTGCGAGACAACATGTAGACAAGGTCATTGATTTTATTGATCTTTAAGAGGTTGATCACGAGGATGCAAAGATGAGGTTATTGGCACAAAGTTTCTTTGGGGAGGTAAAAACATGGTTCAGAAGTGTGAGAGCTAGAACTTTTTCCACTTTCCAAAAACTTGAAAATGCCTTCATTGTAATATGGGGTGAGTAAAAGAACCCTTTGCAAATCCTTACCGAGTATGACAACTTGAAACGACAACCCGACAAGACAGTTTAAGAATTTTCAACAAGATTCAACAAAGTCTATAAATCCATTCCAGAAGATATAAAGCCTCCTCCTAGGTTAGCCTTGCTCCACTACCCCAATGGTTTCGATGCAGAGATGGCGTACCAACTTAGAGAAAAAAATTCTGCAACACTTGAAGACATGTAGAGTAATGTAGTTAGTGTGGAGGCAAACCTTTTGGTGAAAAAATATAAGATGAATTCAGAAAGGAAAGTAACCATTAAAGAAAGACCTTCTACGTCATCTGAAGCAAAATTGGACACCTTAGTAAAGACCATGGAGAAAATGATGGAGAAGATGACATTGTCAGACAAAACTGTCACAAGAGAACCCCAAGGAGATCCAAAGATTCATAATCCAAACTTTAGGAGGCAACCACAAATCCAAATTAATCAAAGGGAGCAAAGAGGTCTTAAACAAAAATAGTAGTAGTAGGTGAGACCCCTTTCTCGCAGAACTATGCACAAGATCAAGACGAGGAAATGAAGAAGCGCTTGAAGACCAAATTCAATTTTTTGGTGATGGGAAACATACTATCTATTTAACTAAGGAAGAGCAAGACATTTTGAAAACCCCTTGACAGAGGAAGAGGAGTTGTTATTGGCTCAGTCTCAAGATGACATCATGATGGCTGAATCAAACGAGTATAAAAAGGGTTATGAAAATGCTAGTATGCAGGTCCAAAAGCAGTACAATTTAGCAAGTAAAAGTGTGGGAGCCAATTCTGCAAAGAAATATGTAGCATGAAGTAGGTAGAAAAAGGATGCACCAAGTAACAACAATCAAAAGAAAGATGACTCTTCCAAAGCCAAGGTAGACAAGAAGGATCCAACTCCTAAGGAGACAGATAAGATGCAAAATCTTTTTAATTTTGAAACTGAACTTGCTAAAATGAAAATTTCCATTCCTTTAAGTGAATTGTTAAAGAATGATCAATATAGGGTTTAGATTATGAAGTCTTTAAAGATTGAGTAGAATTCAAACACTGTTAATGTAACTGATGATCATCCTGCCATCATATTTGGACCAAATATTGAATACATGAGTCAGGATGGTGAAGTGCCTCCTTTCTATGTGAGCTTAAATATACATAATGTAATTATTCATAATGCTATGTTGGACTCAGGGGCTTCCCACAACTTGAAATCGAAGGTAATTATGGACAGTCTTGGGCTTGATGTGACTAGAACATACAAAGACTTGTATTCTTTTGACTCTAGCAAAGTGAGGTGTTTGAGACTGATAAAGGACCTAGCAATTTCCCTAAATCAAACTCCATCCAAGAGCATGGTGATGGATATCATAGTGGTGGACATACCTCCTAATTTTTTAATTCTCTTATCAAGGTCATGAATAAAAATTGCAAGGGGATGTGTAAAATGACATGTCATACATCATTGTTTCAGTTTTTGGTGGCCAAACTAGGAGAATTTATCGGGAACCATTGATATCATACATGATTACCAGTAAAGAAAAGCCTACCAATCAACCTATTTATGCAGTACATTCTGATTTGAATTCATTCATCATGTTCAACACTGAATGTCTTGAAGAGGAGAAGAAAAGTTTAGTTATCATTTCCGAATCATAGGAAGAGGAAGACAAGAAACAAGACAATGAGATAGATGATAAGGAAGGAAAATATCTGAATGCCAAGGTCTATGAAGAAGAAGGGGGAGAACATATGTGGAGTACGCATTTTGATGGTGCAACAAACAAGGAAGGTGGTGGTGTAGGTGTATGGATAATCAATCCAGTAATCAGAAAATCCAAGTTATGTTCCTAGAAGTTAGCTTTTGACTGCACCAATAATATAGCCAAGTATGATGCACTCGTTTTGGGCTTGCAGGTATTGAAAAGGAAGGGGCTAAAAGGATATCAATATATGGAGATTATGAATTGATCATCAAGCATATTAAAGGTGAGTACGAGAAAAAATACCCTTGGATGTCGACCTATCGTAATGTTTTCCTAGATTTTCTGCAAAACTTTCCTGTTATAGACAATTTTGTGCCTTACAGCAACAAGCATGAATTGTCAATAATCCAAGGGATCCAAAGTTCCCTAAAACATGATGTTCCTACCCCTAGAGGAACAAGGTCAGCAAACCAACAGCTCTCAGATCAGTTCTCCACCTGAAAACACTCAAAAACAAGCAATCCTGAAATCAAAGCAGGTGCTCCACTAGGCTTCTGCGCTG
Source organism: Pinus tabuliformis (assembly GCA_031772625.1). NCBI lineage: Eukaryota > Viridiplantae > Streptophyta > Pinopsida > Pinales > Pinaceae > Pinus > Pinus tabuliformis. The sequence continues at coordinate 234,950,197 of CM062813.1, forward strand.
AAACACAACTTCTCCATGGTGTACCTGCGTTGCAAAGCAGGTAGAACAAAGCCCACCTGCGTTGGGCGAGTTTGGACATGTGGCACAGTGAGTCATTGCTTTGGAATCTTCCAAAAATGACACTTGGGTCAGGTATTTCGCCTTGTGATGAGTCAGAGGCTTTGTTTCTCCAAGTGGAAGCAAGGTTCACCAAGTGGACTCAAGAACTGAAGATCAACTAAAGATTAACTGAAGAGAGAGAGGACACAAGGCAGCTACACATCAGTTGCAAGCTGACTCATCCTTTCTCAATTCATCTATATATTGAGCTCTCTCCTATGAGCTCAGGAGGCTGGAATTTGGTGCAAAGTAATGATATGCTGTTGGTTTCATTCTTGAGTTATTGGGTGATTGTTTGAGAGAGGTGAAGAAGAGCAATTCTTTCTGCTGGGAGGTGTTGCTGGGTTGGAGCCTGCAATGGTTGTAATCCTCTCAGAACCTTTATTTCTTCATTAATAAAAGCTATTGAGGTTCTTCTATGTGCTCTTGTTTCAATTATGTATTGTGATGATTGCATGTTTGGTTTACACTAATCCATGAACCAGTTATGATTGCATGCCTCTTGTAGTTTCCTTCTTTGTCATTGTGCAGGATCTCATTGCAGCTGGGTGAGCAGAAGGACAAAGAGCTAGGAACAAACGGCCAAAGAGGAGAGTTTGGATTCGACATTAAGCGCAAGGCAACGGTTAGTGCTTTCTCCATCCTCTTTTGCTTTCATAAAGAAGTAAACCTTCAGTAGTTTGTTTTACAGTTGTTGCTAAGGAACTGTCACCCTTAGAGTGGGTTAGGGTCATCCGAGTCGGATACTTTTCCCTACAACAAACTGGCGACTCCGCTGGGGATCGTATCCGTTTGATTGTGTTTGTAGTATTTTGCTATTCATTTCTTGAACAAAAGAGTACCAAATCGAAAAGCTTTTGACTATATCAAAAGCGAAGTAGAGGGGCTGCTACTCTTGCTCATTGTCTGAGCAGATTCATGATTTGAAGAGCTGATCTACAAAGATCCTTGTAAGCTCTTAGTGATAGCTTTGCACCTTCTAAATCATCCCTTTGATTATGCTTGACTGAATGCTTCTGATTTGAGCAAAAACCGTGCATTTTTGAGAAAATTATGACCCGGAAACTGTGAAAACGCAATTCTCGTTTTCCAAAGCAGGTAGTACACAGGCTACCTGCTTTGCAACGCAGGTCCCGAACTAGCTACCTGCGCTGAGAGCCAGTTTGACTGTGCAGAGCCTGCGTTGACCCAAATTTGCTTAGTGCATTTGGGGTTTCCTCCTTTCTCTTGCCTGTTTTCACTTAGTTTTGCTGCTAGGTGTCAGTCTTGTGCCTGTTTTGAAACCAATATTACTTGCCATCATTCTGCCTCTGTTATATAACGAAATTGTACTTGTTCTTTGTATTTCTTACTCATTTACAATTTCCCATAACGAAAAGTAAACTAGTCATGATTTTGGCCTCTTAGATCTGAACCTGTGTTAGGCGTTTTGCTGGTCTAAAGAGTTAGCTTGTTTGCTGTCCATAGCTGGTTAGTCATTTTACTTTCGTTCGTATGGTTTGATTTCATGTATTTCCAGTGATTAAGCAAGTGAATCTTAAGGTGTCTTTTGATTTTGGACAAGCTTGTTTACTTTCGCTTTAAAGCGAAATCAAAGTTGTATAACCACTTTCTTTTTGTATCCATCCACATTAAGAAAGGGAAAAGAAAATACATGCATTGTGCATTTTGCATTTGAAAAAAGTTTGCATGATGATTTAGGAGAAAGTGCATTAGTTTGTGCTGTATGAACTGTGTGAAAGGAATTTGCCTTCTTTCTCTCTCAGTAGTTAAGATTTTCATCAATCAAAAAGATTTGAAAAAGCTTGCTTCTCATCTTAGGCTGCATTTAGGAATTTGTCATATACATCTCGTGGTGAACCTTGAAAGGCAAACTTTAAAAAGATCAACTTAAAATATACTGAATGAACCTAACAACGCATTTGAAACATAACGCAAACATCTAGAGGTCTAGGTAGAGACGTGTTCCGGCGTCGTTAAACATAGTGACTGTCGATCTCTACGAAGGTGGGTGATTCCTCCTGAGAGTCGGTGGCACTAATACGGACTTGTGCTCCCACGTACCGTCGAGTATATATTGGGAGACCCCTATAGGCAATTATCCTTTATCCATAGGAAGCCGTGTCGGCCGCCCTACTGATCGCGATGCAGTGAACACAGCATTCACGAAGATCGACCACCCGTACCGTAAAACGTATTCTGTGGTTTCGCGAAAGGTTTGGCACACCCTCTGCCTAGATCTCCAGAGCAGTTTCTTTTGGCCCTTTTCAAACTCTATAACTGAAAAGGTCCAACCGAGCATTTGTCACTTCGGGCTCGTTAATACATCGAAGGCGACTAGAGTCATCTTTAGCTTTTTCTCGACTCTTAAAACATGAAAAAGCAAAGTTATGTTTAAAAGCGTCTAATAAAATTCATTCAAATCGGAAACACAAATTTTCCCCTTTATATTTTAGTTGATCGAGTAATCCGCAATCGTGGAAGAAAGTCAATTGAATATCCGTCGTTCTCGGAGGCTTGCGAGTCAACCGTCTTTGTCTCCGGAATCGAAAACAATCCGGACAAAGTGAGCTCGTCAAACCAGTTCAAAATCTCCTTTAAAAGTTAGAACAAGCGTTCCAACAACATCTGAGATTCTGGTCACTCCAAACATTTCTGGAAACCCTGCCTCAATAAAAGAAGTTCAATCGCCACAAAGGGACAGTAATACTGATCCTAGTCTGGGGGCAAATACTTGTATGACTGAACCAGTTCCATCTGTAACCGGTCCAGAGAGTTTTGTTCCTCAAACATCCGTCGTGGTCGATACAACCCCTTCTTCGGCACCGGAAATCTTTTACGGACCTGACGGTCTTCCTCTTCCACCTGGTCTGATTGCGATAGAGGAAATTATAGAGGAACCGCAAGTATCCACTCCAATTCAATTTGGAGTAGGGGTCACTCTATTTCCTGCTACAACAGAAGTTTGTCCATCACCAGTGGAAGTTCCTGTAGAATCACTAGGTGATCAATTGGATAGACTAAAAATGACTGAACAACCGTCGACATCTAGGACTGTGTCGAATGACACGACGACGACAGAATTACCTGCTGCAAATCCAAAAATGTTCGCCGGCATACCATCTGTCCCAACTAGCTCGCAGTCGCTAGAAGGAGTCCATCAAGAGACTATCTCGACAGTATGGTCTGTTCCTGTTTGTTCCGGAGTAATGTCTGGTAACTCTCATGGTGAGGCTCATCAAATTGACCCTTTTGGGAATCTAATTAGGCCATCCAGTCCTCCAAGGCAGGCAGTTGCCTTGAGTTCTGGGTTGCTACCGTATGGGGGGCAGTACCCATACGGGAGCTCTCAACCTTATTCAAGTTATGGCGGAATTGCAACGAGTAGTTGGGTACCTGTGCTATCCCATCCACCGAGAGTTGTATATTCTATGCAACAGTGTGTACCTGTGACAAACATCCCAACTACACCGGCTATTGTGACCGTGTCGCAAGTTCAAACAATGCCTGTTGTGTGTCAACCTCAGATTGCTCAGGTTCTCATGCAACAGCCACTTGACCCTGCGACCCAACCACAATCACCTACTGGTGGGACAACACAAGTACAGTTGGGTACGACTACCCCACATCTTGGTCCAATGGTTAGTGTAGCGCAACAACCCATGGTGTCGCAACCGTGGATAATGCAATACCAACAGCCGCAATTCCAACAAGTGTACCAAGGTTCTGAACAGCAAATATTTGCGAATACTGGACAACCATATATTCAAAATGGTCAAAATCAACCACTTTATAGTGGCCAAGTCCATCAACCGTATTCATCATACCAACATCAACTCCATTATGCTGGTATGCAAAGACCGACTGTTCAGGCGATTCCATCGTATCCTGGTTACGCTTCACCTAACTTGAACCAGCAGTTACCATTCGTGGCGACTTTAGAGTTGCCTGATTTACATCGGTTAACAAACGATCCAATTGCTTACGCCCCTTGGTGGCCAGTGATTCCACACAAACTTCCATCCGACATTCCTAAATTCAATGGAAATCCAGGTGAAGACCCGTCGAATCATGTGATGACATTTCATCTATGGTGTTCGTCGAACACTTTGAATGACGATTCGATAAAGCTTCGCCTCTTTCAGAGGACATTGATAGGTCCAGCGGCAAAATGGTATATAGAATTGCCTAGAGCTTCGTTCGACAATTTTGGCTCCCTTGCCACAACATTCTTGACCCACTTTCAATTACCAATAAGGTATGAAACAGGAACAGAGATATTGACTAACTTCAAACAGACAACCGCAACTCATATATCAGATCATATACATGAGTGGCGACGTCGACGAAGAATGGTTAAAACATACGTTCCTGATCAGCTTTTAGCTGAGTGGTTTATAAAGTCATTACTTCCGGCTATAACGGAAGATGTAGCAAAGGGAGGAGTCGTAACAGAAGAGCAAGTTATCGCTCGTGCACAATACTTGGATTTAGTATATACTCAGTCCGGCACGCTCTATGACAAAATACCAGACGCCCCTAGACCAGAGTTTTCAATCCCTCCTCCTCCTAAATCAAACAGTGACTCTCATGCCGGCGATGGCGTGATTGGCGCGGCAAACACGAGTCCGAAAAGGACCCATCAAAAGAAGGCCCGTAAGGATTCGAATCAAAATGCGCATGAAGAAGTTCTTGCTTCGGAAGTAAATGCCGTATCGACAGATAGGGGCAAAGAAACCAATCAACCAGGAAGCAAGAAGAATCAAAACAAAGGGAGGAAGAATAAACAAGGTGGGTCATCCCCTAAGAAAAATTCTTCAAACCCTCCTGGGAATAGGAAACGGTTTCCGTGTCAAATATGCGATGACAAAGATCACAACACTAAGGGTTGCCCATTTAAAGCTGAGGTAAAGAGGTTCTTTAAAAGTCCTCATACCTCACCTGTGTCAAGTGATCAATTTCCTAACCCAGGTCAAAATCTGGTTGATAGTGGAAACGCTTCCCCGTCCCAAGTACTTATGTTGTCGATTTCGAAACAGCAAAATGATGCTTTGATTTCGACAAGGAGCAAAGATTATGGGAATCCGCAGGTGTCGAGCGATAAAGGGACAGATCAACCTAGCAGTTCGACGACAACTTCGGCAGAAGTTGTACCCCCCATCACACATGAATTAACAATAAAACCGCCAAAGGGAGTAATACACAAGTCGACATTCAATCCTCGTGCCAGAGCGGCACAACATTACAACATAGTAGAGGATTTGGCGCAATCGCCATCTGCTATGTCGACTCTTGAGGTATTACAGCATTGCCCATCCCAAAGGTAGGCATTGTTATCAGCGATTGGTGTGGTGGATCGTAAAGATTCCAATCTGGTATCCTTTGATCATAAAGGGTATGATCCTCAGTTGCCGGCTCAATTAGCTTTCCTTGTCCAAGTGAAAGCCCTCAACAAAACAGTTCATAGAACGATTATTGATGAGGGAGCATCGACATGTATTATGTCGATGAGTTGCTGGAAAACTTTAGGATCTCCAACCTTGTCGCGATCATCGACAACGTTAAAAGCATTCGACAGGAGGATATACACCCCTTACAGTATCCTTAGTAACCTGAAGGTTGAACTAGGGGGCAAAACAGTAGAAATAGATGTTGAAGTCATCGATGGCAATCTTGACTATAACATCCTACTGGGAAGGCCATGGATTTATGCCATGCAAGCTGTTGTGTCGACTTATTTTAGGAAGATCGCATTCCCCTTTGAAGGAGGGATTACGGTCGTCGATCAACAAAACTTCCTCCCTAATGGTTCACAAGTTACAGGAAGCGTTCCCATGATCCATGGCAGCGACCGGTCGATTCAAGACATTGGAGTAGGTCTGTTGAAAGATCCCACTATGATGGGAACTTTCGCGCTACCACCTCCTATTTGCATAGGAAATGTACCATTTGTAGCAACATGCAATATGGTATCCACCTTGAAAGTCACAGAAGGCAGAGTCGCTATGGATCATGCAATGGTTTTGCCACCAAACCCCATTGAAATATTGTAGCAATCAATGTTTCATGCGTGGGAGGCAAACCCAAATCAACGCTCGTCGAGCGTTTGGGTAGATAGATCTAAGGAATATGGTACCCCGTTAGATCCTTGGTCGAAAGTACATGGGACTGACGAAGGAATCTTACAATCAATTATGATTGAGGGGGCACCATGGAATGATCACCACCATCGTTCCCTTCTTCCAGAATACGAGGAAGATACTCAGAAAGATCTTTACCACCCTTCAGTCTTTGAATTCCTAACAAATACTGTAAACACGGTGGATTCCGAGCGAAACTTATCAAATATCGAAGAGACTATAGCCATAAATATCTCAACAAAACCTGATGTTGTAGAGAATATTCATGTTGGCAAAGGTTGTTCCCCTTCAGAACTGAAAATATATAACGCTCTCTTTCGTGAATTTAGAGATGTCTTTGCTTGGTCATACGATGAAATGCCAGGCATCGACTCGAGTATCGTTGAACATGAAATTAAAATGTATCCTGATGTCAAACCAGTAAGACAACGGCTTCGACAGGTGCACCCTAAGAAAGCCGCTGCCATTAAAGCAGAAGTTGAGAAACTTCTCCATGCTGGATTCATCTACCCGGTTCCTCTAACTGATTGGGTATCGAATATTGTCCCTGTTATGAAGAAACAAGGGACGATAAGAGTGTGCGTCGATTATAGGGATGTAAGCCAAGCTTGTCCGAAGGACAACTACCCTACACCCTTCATCGACCAGATAATTGATGAATGCGCCGGATGTGAAATCTTTTCCTTTATGGATGGATTTTCGGGGTATAATCAAATAAATATCCGCCCACAGGACCAGTCGAAGACTGCATTTATATGTCCGTGGGGCACGTTCGCTTACTGAAAATTACCCTTTGGCTTGAAGAACGCAGGGGCAACTTTTCAGAGGGCTATGAATTACGCCTTCCATGACATCAAGAGCATTGTTCAACCGTATCTCGACGATCTTCCGGCCCATTCGCGAAAGCGGACTGATCATCCGCAGCATTTAAGAGCAATATTTTTACGTTGCCGACACTACAAGATAAGACTCAATCCTCACAAATGTGTGTTTTGCGTCGGTTCTGGTCGTTTACTTGGCTTTGTAGTCTCTAAAGATGGGATTCGTCTCGACCCCTGTAAGGTTCAGGCAATCATTAATTTGCCTCCACCTTCGAATTTGCTTCAGATTCAGAAACTCCAAAGGAAAGCAAACTTTCTGAGGAGGTTCATTCCAAATTACGCAGAACTTGCTAAAGGTTATACACGTCTTTTGAAAAAAAGATGTACCCTTAGATTGGGACCAGGTTGCGCAAGCTTCCTTTGACGCTTTGAAAGAGTCCCTAGTAAAAGCATCATTAATGTACGCCCCAGATTATCTTAGGGATTTTAACCTGTATCTAGCTGCAGCAGATACAACCATTGCGATGGTTTTAGTACAAGAAGTCGATGGAGTTGAACATCCTGTATATTATTTAAGTAAAAACTTAAATGATACAGAAAGTAAATATTCTTACGTTGAAAAGCTAGCGCTCGCTGCTGTTCAAGCGGTACAGAGATTTCGGCATTATATCCTCTTTAAGAAAACTACGATTCTGTCAGATTGCAACCCCATGACTTATATACTGTCGCGACAGTTGCTGGGGGGCAAATATTCCAAATGGATAGCAATCCTTCAAGAGTTTGATCTGGAATTTGTGAAATCCAAGTCAAAGAAAGCTCTAGTATTCGCAGAATTATTATGCGATCTCCCGTCATCGTCCAACGACGAAACTTCCAAGGAGTCTATAGTAGACGAGACTTTATTTCTGATATCTGCAAGCGATGAATGGTATGGAGATATAATTATCTATCTCCAGACCCAAAAGTTTCGGCCTGACACCTCTCACTCCGAACAGAAACGTATACGATACCAAGCAAAAGACTACATAATCGTCGGTGATACTCTTTACCGTCGGGGTATCGATACCGTTCTGAGGAGGTGTCTCACCCATGAAGAAGCCGAAAAATCCCTGAATGAGTGTCATTCGGGCGCGTGTGGGGGGCATCAATCAGGTTTCGCTACAACCCAAAAGATATTAAGAGCAGGATATTTTTGGCCAACGATGTTCAAAGATTGCATAATCGCAGTCCGAAGTTGTCATTCCTGCCAAATCTTTGATAGCAAAACTAGAAGACCACCCGCACCGCTGCAACCAATAGTTGCGGTTGGGCCTTTCGCCAAATGGGGCATCGATTTCATGCAATGTAACCCCACCTCGACCGGGGGGCATGGGTATATTATAGTCGCAGTTGACTATTTTACCAAATGGGCCGAGGCGATGCCTACATTGGACAATACTGGTGAAACAGCTGCCCTATTCTTTTTCAATCATGTAGTCGCCAGGTTCGGTGTACCCCAGGCTATAGTTACAGATCATGGATCGCACTTCCGCAATCACATGATGGTCGAATTAGCTGCCAAACTAGGGCTATCGCACGACAGCTCTACTCCGTATTATCCACAAGCCAACGGACAAGTTGAAGCAATCAACAAGGTCCTGAAGTGTATGTTGCAGAGGATGATCAGAGTTCATAAAAGAAGATGGCACCTAATCCTGTATGCAGCCTTGTGGGCCTACCGAACCTCGGTAAGAAACGCGACCGGTTTCACACCTTTTCAATTGGTGTACGGTCTAGAAGTAGTCTTACCGATCCAGTGTGAAATTTCGTCGCTTAAACTCGCAATTGATCTCCTCCCCGGAACTTCGGAAGAAGAGGCTCGTTTCATGGAATTAATCCAATTGGATGAAACCCGTCGTGATGCCGCTTTGGCTAACGAAGCCCATAAGAAACGAGTCAAGGCTCAGTTCGACAAAAATGTCAAACCCCGTGTCTTCTCAGAAGGTGATTTGGTCTTGCTTTATGACCAAGAATCCGATAAATTAGGAGAAGGCACTCCGAGATCAATGTACTGAGGTTACATTGAAAGGGAAAACAGTTCGCATGAACATCATGGTCGTCCAGGGACCCTTGGCATATAACTTACTCCTTGGACGAGACTATATATATTGCATGGAGGCAATAGTGTCCTCACTCTTTAGAGTCATGTGTTTTCCGCACGAAGGAAGAATGGTCCAGCTAGTAGACCAACTTTCATTTCCAGGATCACGCATTGCAAATAGTCAAATACCATCCCTTAACGGTTTATTCGCTCAAGGAATGCCACCGCCCCCGGTTCTACTTCCCGATGAATGCGAGTAATTCGGAAAGAAAGAACTGGAACCCAGGGGGCATGCACCCTGGCCTGCCTCGGGCAGAGAAAACCTTAGGTATAAAGTTAATTTCCGCAGAAGGATGGACTAGTCCGTACCCCGTCCGGCAGAGGAAGAGAGGGTTGTTCTAGGATAAAATTCTTTTGTCAAAGTTATGTGAGCGAAGCAATCGCTCCCTTTGTCTAAAGAAGTGGGCTCTCCTAAGGAGGGGGTCTATTTGTGGCAACAAGACGCCACCATCTTTGAATATCAAGCCTCACCCATTAAAACAAGCTGTTTTGAAGGATAAGTAGGGGCAGTCTTCAAAGAAAGAGATGAAATTGCTGCAACAAGTAGTCACCATCCTTAGCAACCTAATGATAGACATCGCCGAAAAGAGAGTTTAGTTTGCGGCAGCAAACAAAACCATTTTTCGGATAATAAGTAAGAGATGGCAGAATCTCGAAATTATACTTTATACCTGGGGGCATGCAAACCTTTTGGAGTGCAAGCACGGGACGACTATTTATTTTTTTAAATTTTTAGGTCCTCCCTTTAAACCTGTAGGTCTAACCCGTTAAACTCGTAGGATTAGCCGTTTCTAGCTTGCATAAAGAAAGGATGAAGGGCAAAAGTTAAAACCTGCCAATTTGGAGTAATTAGTGAGGTATCGCTCCTTAAATAAGATTACCTCACCTAAAGCATTCCTTGTATTAAGACTGGTATAATTCGAGCAGTTTTAGCAATGTTCATGCTCGTTAAAAAATAAAAGCAATCATCGAGCAGTTTTTGTGCAGAAGTTCATGCTCGTTAAAAAATAAACGTAAATTGTGAGCAATCTTTCCCTAGCAGTTCAAGCTCATCCAGAAAAATGAACCGGTAAACAACCTCAAGAAATGTAACCTTTGAAAGCCATATTAAAAGCCCTTGGTCGTGTTTATATGCCATCACCTCCATCTGTTCATTTGGCCAATCGTTCACCTCCATATGTTTGTTTACCCATTTTGAGGAACAGCTGCGAAGAGTGATTTCACTTAGCCATCCTTGTGACACTGCCGTGATTGGAGAATTCCAACCTGTACCTGGAATCTGCTGCTATCCCTGTTCATCACTCGTTCCTCAAAAGACGAGTCTTCTTTGAGCTCTTTTCACTGACTCGTAAAATATGAAAAGTTTGTCGAGTTTTGGCCTTCCAGCTCGTTAAAGCGACCGGAAAGCTATCCCTCCTCTAGATTTTAATCTTTTTGGACCTGAGGGATTATTGCACAAAAAGATCGAGCGCTTGTTTGTTCGGCTCGTTAAAGCAACCGAAAATTCATCCCTTCTGTATTGTTTTAAACTTTTTCGGACTTAAGGGATTAGATGACGAAAAAGGAATTTTGGAGTTAACTTTTCGTACCTTTTCAGACTCTCTAAAAATGAAAAGGACCGAGTTTTCCTTGTCGTTAGACTCGTTAAAATGATTAAATAGCGACAAACTTGTCTTTAGACGAGAATGAGTTTCCCTATCGCTAGGCTCGTTAAAACATAGCGATGGGCTTGCCCGAAGGGCAGGTTATAGAACAAGCATATGTTATCCTCCTCAAGCTTGACAAAAATAAAGAGGTACTGGTCAGCAATGACTGTGGAAAAATTGGGAGAACCTCACAGTATTAATGGTAGCAAGTCGCTCTTGAACATGACACTTTGTCCTCCGTACCGCATCGGGTTGGGTTGTTTCATTCACCGGTCGCAGAACCATGGTCCTCGCCACACCGTCCACAATTGGCGTAATGCTACCAATCCATCACATCAGTGTCATTATATGTTCAAGAGATGTGGTTCTGTAAAGAGTCAACCGTGTTCCACCCACTACCATACATTATCCTTCATCCACTTCATGACCGCCACCCTGAATCATACATCACAGTTTGTTTTCACCTCATCATAATCATTAGCTCCGTTCCGTGTCACTGATGTGGGATTCATTAAGGCCCTCCTTTGACGGATCGCTCCTTGTCGACATCAGCTCATTATCCAAGGAGTTGATCTAGGAACACCCCCCTCAGTACTTTGAAGCTTGCATGCCTCAAGGGCAAGTTTCTCACTTCTGGCGACAGGTATACATCAATGACCTTCGACCAGAAGATTTTGCATGGTGGTCGACGCCAAGTCCTTTATTCCCACCATGTAGATTGTACTGCCATACCTTGAGGGTCATCATCCTTATCGGTGATTCCTCTCGCGCTTGTTAACGGTTTACATCATTGACCGGTAATCAAGCGATGTCTTTCCATGTTCGACTTCAAGAAATTCTCACATGGATCGACTTGTACATCGAGTGAAGATCGGAAGAGACTGAAGACCCCGGATCTAGTTTCATCCATCCGGGCTGCGATATATATTCGGGACATAAAGACATTTGATATGTACATCATTGCAACAGATGATCATCCTTTTCAAAGGATGATAAATTCGGCAGAGAATTATCAGTCTAGCATCAGACGATCGTCTGTTCTATGAAAAATAATGTATTGTATTGTATCTTATTACAGGACACTTCTCAGTAGATTGAATGAACTTCGGATCCTCTCAATAAAGCATTTCACCCGATAAACGACCTCATACTTTAGGGGGCATCTGTTATAGACAATTTTGTGCCTTACAGCAACAAGCATGAATTGTCAATAATCCAAGGGATCCAAAGTTCCCTAAAACATGATGTTCCTACCCCTAGAGGAACAAGGTCAGCAAACCAACAGCTCTCAGATCAGTTCTCCACCTGAAAACACTCAAAAACAAGCAATCCTGAAATCAAAGCAGGTGCTCCACTAGGCTTCTGCGCTGAAACACAACTTCTCCATGGTGTACCTGCGTTGCAAAGCAGGTAGAACAAAGCCCACCTGCGTTGGGCGAGTTTGGACATGTGGCACAGTGAGTCATTGCTTTGGAATCTTCCAAAAATGACACTTGGGTCAGGTATTTCGCCTTGTGATGAGTCAGAGGCTTTGTTTCTCCAAGTGGAAGCAAGGTTCACCAAGTGGACTCAAGAACTGAAGATCAACTAAAGATTAACTGAAGAGAGAGAGGACACAAGGCAGCTACACATCAGTTGCAAGCTGACTCATCCTTTCTCAATTCATCTATATATTGAGCTCTCTCCTATGAGCTCAGGAGGCTGGAATTTGGTGCAAAGTAATGATATGCTGTTGGTTTCATTCTTGAGTTATTGGGTGATTGTTTGAGAGAGGTGAAGAAGAGCAATTCTTTCTGCTGGGAGGTGTTGCTGGGTTGGAGCCTGCAATGGTTGTAATCCTCTCAGAACCTTTATTTCTTCATTAATAAAAGCTATTGAGGTTCTTCTATGTGCTCTTGTTTCAATTATGTATTGTGATGATTGCATGTTTGGTTTACACTAATCCATGAACCAGTTATGATTGCATGCCTCTTGTAGTTTCCTTCTTTGTCATTGTGCAGGATCTCATTGCAGCTGGGTGAGCAGAAGGACAAAGAGCTAGGAACAAACGGCCAAAGAGGAGAGTTTGGATTCGACATTAAGCGCAAGGCAACGGTTAGTGCTTTCTCCATCCTCTTTTGCTTTCATAAAGAAGTAAACCTTCAGTAGTTTGTTTTATAGTTGTTGCTAAGGAACTGTCACCCTTAGAGTGGGTTAGGGTCATCCGAGTCGGATACTTTTCCCTACAACATTTCCCGAGTACAATTTGTTAGTTATCCCTAGGAGATAGAATGTTGTTGCAAATGCCTGAGCTAAATCTTATTATGAATTTGGAATTCCAATTCACATAAATGAAAAGTATGAAATTGAAGTAAGGCATAGGCCTGTTGTCCTGGATAATGTGAGGTACTGGAAAGTTTTTGAAAATGATAGGCAGTTGGAAAAAATTTTGTTAACGAAGGAAGAATTTGCCAAGATATAGATTGATGTTGAAAATAGATGGGAAGAAGGTGCAAAAGGAAAATTTTATAAATTAGATCAAAGAAAACTTGGACAAACATGTGGCAGGTTTGAAGGTGCTGCAGTTGAAAGACAATGTCATTCTGAGAGGGCTAGTACCACTTGAAGAACTTTTTGACCAAAATGACGTGGCTCAAAGGCCAAAATTGACACCTACTAAAACAAGGGTAGAGTAATGTAACATAGGTACAAAATATAAGCCCAAAATGGTCAAGTTGTCCAAATATTTGAGCCCAAAAATGAAGCAGAAATACATTGAACTCCTGTTAGAATTTTCTGATGTATTTGCATGGGGTACAATGATTTAAAGGTCTATGATAAATGAGTCATTCAACATACTATCCCAATTAAATAAGACCAAAATCCATTCAAACAAAAGTTGCAGAGGATAAACTCTGTCTTACTACCTTTGATCGAAAAAGAGGTAAGAAAATTGTTTGATGCCAGAATTATTGCACCTCTTAGATTTTCTAAATGGTTGTCTCACTTAGTTCCTGTTAGGAAGTAGATAGGAGAAATTAGGTTTTGTGTGGATTTTAGGAATCTAGACAAGGTGTCTTTCAAGGAAAACTATCCATTTCCCAAGATGGATCATAATCTTCAAAGGGTAGTAGGTGCAAGAAGGATGTCACTACTGGATTGTTTCTTGGGATACAACCAAATTCTTGTTCATCTAGATGATCAATACAAAGCTACATTTACCACACCATGGGGTACCTTCATGCATGCCAAAATTCCCTTCGGTTTGAATAATGCGGGAGCCACGTTTCAAAGAGCTATTGATATATCCTTTTTTGATGAGAATGGCATATTTCTGGTCATATAACTTGATGACATGAAAATGTATTCAAAGTCTGATGAGGATCATTTACAACACCTGAGGAATGTGTTTGAAAATTGTAGAAGGTATGGAATCTCTCTGAATCCTAAGAAGTCTTTGTTTGGGATGGAAGAAGGAAATCTCTTAGGACATATAATTTTCAAAGATGGAATTAGAATAGATCCTAGCATAATAGAAGCAATTCAAAAGGTGGACATTCCAAGAAACAAAAAATAAATTCAGTCTTTCTTAGGAGAATAAAATTCTTAAGGAGGTTCATCCCCAACTTAGCAGAAATCATAAGGGAAATTAAAAACATGATGAAGAAATACAATGAGGTTAAGTGGACTGAGGAAAAAGGGAAATATTTCAATGAGTGAAAATATGGCTTGTCTTGTGCCTCTGTTCTTATTAGTCTAGATTACACTCAAGATTTCATTATTTTTTCATTTGATTCAGAGCATGGCATAACAACTATCCTAATGTAAAAGAACTGGAAAGGTATATAGAAGGCAATAGAATTCTTCAGTAGGAGTCTCAAAGATGCTTCCCTAAAATACAAAATTATCGAGAATCAGGCCTTTGCCTTGGTGAAAGCTCTAAAGGATTTCTGGGTGCATATTATGCATTCACACATCGTTGCTTATGTGCCAAGATCTGTTTTGAAAGACATCCTCACTCAAAATGACCCAAAAGGTAAGAGAGGTAAGTGGATCATTGTAGTTCTTGGATACGATGTGGAAATTAGACCCATGAAGCTAATTATAGGGCAAGGACTAGAAAATATGATGGCAGAATCAAATCTACATGCACTTGATATTTATTTTTTAACTCCTTTGTCAGAAGAGGATGATTCAAGGTCAATTCAACAGGGATCAGAAATATTTTCTTCTTCTCCTTGGTATATAGACATTATATATGAGTTGCAGCATTTGCAAGCACCACCAGGTTTGACTAAAACCAAATCTAGATTTCTAAAATTGAAGGCTATCAAGTTTTGAGTTATAAATTCGTCCTTATATTGGAAAGAGCCTTGTGGTATGTTGCTCAATTGTTTACTTGAAGATGAGGAGAAAAAAACCATAGAATAGTTTCATAAAGGGGATTGTGGAGGACACTTGTTTTGGAAGACCATTTCTAACAAAATCTTAAGGGATGGTTTTTACTGGCCAACTTTGTTCATTGATATCTATAAAAGGGTTACTAGCTTTCATGAATGCTAGATTTTTGAAGGAAAGAGGAAGCTCCTCATGCTAACCCTAAAACCTATTGTGATTGAGTCACCCTTTCAGCAGTGGGGACTTGATTTCATAGGTGAAATCCAACGGCCTCATCCGGACAACATAAGTGGATCTTTATAGCCACTGACTATTTTACTAAGTGGATTGAAGCAGTCTCAACTAGGTAGGCTACGAATGTATTTATCATTCATTTTTTGGAAAACAATATCTTGTATGGGTTTGGCTACTCTCAGAAGATCATCACGGACAACACTGCTTGTTTCAAATCAAAGAATATGATGGATTTTTACAACAAGTATAAAATTATCCTTGGACACTCAACATTAGATTACCCTCAAGGTAATGGCCTAATCGAGTCCTCTAACAAAACTTTAGTCAACATCATCAAAACGTTGCTGCAAGAAAACAAAAGGAATTGACATAAGAAGTTGGTGAATCCATTGTAGGTTGACCGAGTTAGCACTAAAAAATAAATAGGTATGTCCCATTTCTAGCTATTTTATGGGATCAATTCCATTTTTCCTTCTTCATTAGGAGTTCTGGTGATGTAGTTTCTACATGAGGATGAAGTGGAACTGAATGATGTGCAAAGGAGTATTAATCAAATGATCCAATTGAAACAAACTAGGGAATAAGTTTTCAAGAATGCTCAGGTGATACAAGACCGAATTAAGAATATTTATGACAATCGAACTAAGGAAAATTATTTTCAAACTTAGTGTTAAAATGGGATGCCAGGAATGAGAAATGAAAGCATGGGAAGTTTGATAATTTGTGGAAGGGGCCCTTCAAAATTGTTATTTTCCTTGGGAATAATGCTTACTTGCTGAAGGATCGGACATATGAATTACTTAGAGGAGGGTCTGCCAATGGTAGACTGCTAAAACACCATCTCACTTGAAATTCAATGGGTCCAACACTCCATTATACATACCATTCTATTTTCATTACTGCAAGTGTGGGTGGCTAATCATTAGAATGTAAAGCCCGAGGAGAAGGCCCTAAGGCCTCGGTGATCTGCTTCCATATGTAAGGTAAAATTCAAGTCAGTTATAGTACATTGAGTCTTTTTATGTTTGACTCCATTTCCCAATGGTTAGGCTACTGGTTTGTAGTGTTCTTGGCACCTCACTAGGAGGCTTCCATCCCCATTGGAGCCATTGTTAGGGTCCTATAGTATAGGAATCAAAGTGTTTTCTTATCTTACTATTTTATTTAGGAGGTTTGTTTGTAAATTTTATCCTATGAATCATTAGGTGTCATAATCTAAAGGTTTCTATGTGAAAAGGTTTGTGGGTGTCATAGGCTGTCATACCCATTGTAAAGGTTCATGTCATAAAGGGGTCTTTGAACCTAAAGTCGAATTTTGTGAAAGTCTAATGTCCAAAATTCATGAGACGGTCATAAGGAAATAATTTCAAATGTGTAATCATGGAGGGAAAATGAATAATTGAGGGTTCATGGGTTCATTTCATGGTGTTCATTCATCATAAGTCAAAGATGTGTTAGTTAGGTTTAGTTAGTTAGAATTTCTATGGGTTTGGTTCGTGGTATTTACTTCTCATCATTGGTGTCATCAGTGAAGGATATCCTCATGTCACCTCACTCTTCCTCCACTCAAAATTCACCCTCATGACATGAAAAAAGGCATGTGGGGGAATTAATTTCAACTTTTTTGAATATGCACTCATTCCTACTCCATTGCATCCCGTGCTCTGAGAAGTTTTGAAAGGTTGCAGAAGGTCAAAAGTTGGTGTTTGAAAATCAGGTGGAAAGAGATTGTTGCGCAACCATTGTGAAAACTGGCCATGCTACTCAATTGCTACACATAGGGTTCAGAGTCTTCATTGGGGTATGTGTAAGTCTTTTACTCATTATCCTCATTTTTTCATGGTGTCTAAGATAGGATTAATGCTCTCGAACTGTTGTTTTCGTTAGAGAATTGATTGGGTGTTGTTAGAGATCAAGTGTGTTTATATTTGCTCTATATTCACTGTGCACAGTCTATATGTTGTTGATCACTGCCTGGAATGTCCATTTCATAGCTCTGTGGGATTTGCATGTGTTAGATCTCATATGAATCTGACCTAAGACTCAGTTTACACCATTGAAAGTTGGGAATAGCCTCTCAACTAAGTTTTCCATTGATATGACACGCATTTCATGTGTAAATTAGTGTTTTATGATATGAATTAGGCATCTAAGGTTGTCGATGTTTGTTTTCCCCAAAATCCAAAGTCATTCATCTCATTGAAATCACCATCAGCTGGCATAATACATGTTCATCGTGCTGTCATTCAATTTCCTGTTCATCATGCTGTCACTTAATCCTTGTCCATTGTGCTATCACTTAATCCTCTGTCCACAATCATTTTTGTTTTGCATAGAATCAGATTTGAAAGGGTGTTGAACAGTCTACAAAACCAGATGGAAAACTATGGGAGAAGAAGTAAAACAAAGGAAGGAGAGGTGGTCCGATTTGAACCTAGGAGTTTGGAGATGGTCAATGTTGACCCAAATATCCAAGTAGAATTTGAAAAAACATGTTGTATAGTGTTTTGTGAGAAGATTCAAACCTATGGTTACCTTTTTCAACTAGACAATTTATTTACTTTAAGTCTCAAAGGTAGCCAATTGAAGATTGGGGAATTTAAGTCCATAGTTTCAAAGGAAAACATCTCCCAAGCCAAAGGGATACCATTACTTGGTGAACGTGGGTTCAAAGGCATGGAGCTTGATGCATCACACTATAAATACTTCGTAAAACCTTACTATAAAGGAAAATATTGGCCTACATTTCCAAGGAATTACTTGTTGAACCACCACGTGAAACTATTGAAGGCAATACAAAGATACTTGACCTATGAGGGCCATTTCAGTAGAGTATACCAATAACATATTAGACTACTCATGCACTTCACTGGAAAAAGGAGCCTTAACCTAGCTCATTGCCTCTTCAAAATCTTGGGAAAAATGGTAGAAAAAGTTCAGTCCAAGGGAGAGAAACATTTGCCTAGTTTGTTCCACTTTGCACTAATTAAATTATTGAACTTGAATAAGACCTTCCATTTGTGGGCACCAATGAAGAAGCAACTACAACTGAAGAATTTGTCAATAGGCCTGAAATTGAAAAGAAAAAAAAATTCGTTGAAGGGTAAGAGAATAGTGGATAAAGGGAAAGGTGAGATTCCACAAGCTGCCCAAGAAGAAACACAGTTTCTCCACAGACCAAGAACCAAGCATTCTTCAAAAAATATGATTAAGGAACCAGCCTTTAAGAAGACAATTAAGCCGCATGATGATGCACCACTGAAATTAGAGGAAGGTGGTCAAGAATTTAGGGTAGATAGCCAAGAGACTCCGACGGAGGACAAGGACCTAAAAATCGTAGAGCTATAGGACAACCTTGACAAAGCTCATATCATGGTGCCCTATTTGCAGAAGGAAAATAGAGAGCTTAGACACAAAGTCACAGATGCAACAAAATATAGTGAAGGTGAGTCATTCAAGAAGCCTTATAGACCTACAACTCAAGACAAAGGAAATAAAGTGATTGATGTAGAAGAGTTCAATGTGCCAGAATAACCAGGAAGACCCAGGTCAAGGTAATCAACTAAGAGGGAAGAAAAGATGAAAGAGACCATTCCAGCAAAATAAAATCCAAATTTTGATGAATGGAAATTTTATCAGAAGTTGTTTGAGCAATTTGAGGAGGTCTAACATCAAGTTGATTGCATGACATAAAGGAATGAAAGGTACAAATAGGAACTCTATGCTCAAGTTTTGGAAGCTCTTGACATAGCTGATAAAGCCAAGGTAGTTTTGAAGTGGACTTTACCTTTGTACAAACATATAAAGAGATAATACACAAGGAATTTTATCATGAGAATAAGTTTAAGATTTATGAAACTAAAGTTGGACAAAACTAGGAAAAAACTCTAGAGAACCAAACAACGATCCAAGGAAACTAAGAAGTCATATAGTAAGCAGGTCATCGTTACAAAGTAATCCAAGGAAGCTAAACCATCATCTGGAAAAAGGAGGAGGAGGTAGCTTTGGCATCTTGGTTGAGGCTTCCTAAAACTAAGGTGGCATAAGGAGGTCCTATTCATGTTGTCATTTCTGAAGCTATATGCTATGTTCCCTTTTGCTGAAGGCTAAATCCATGTATCTAATTGGATATTATGTAGTGACGTAATGTCATATTTTGATGAAAATATGGATATTTTTGTAGGTTTGAAGTATGCTAGGTCATATAAGGTTGAATGAGATGGTTGAATAGTCACTACAATCAGTTTGGAGTGGGAGTTGTTAATACAAGTTCAAAATTCCATTTCTGCTGCACAAGTTGCGATTGGTCAGTTGGGAGGTTTGTAAAGGCTGAAGAGGGTATCTCAAAGGTTCTACACCAGCAAAACATCATCTCAAGTGCACCCATTTACTCAGATTTATCCAGTACAACTTGAAACCATGCTGATTTGGAAACCTATTTCACTCTGCTACGCAATTGCTACGTAAGTATATCAGTCAGGGCTATTTTTACAAATTTGTATTTTTTGACATACTAGAAGTGTTTTTAGTGGTCGAATAAGCATGGATATGATAGTTTAGTTGAGTTTCCAGACATGATGTTTATAAACTATTTTAAGTTTTAAACCAATGATATTTCTAAATTGTGATAGCTTCGATATGGTAGTTCCTGTTTTTCTGCAGATGCATTGTACCTAGCCTATTAGACTTATGTGTAATGAATTCGACCACCTAGAGTGGTAATTTCAAATTCCTTATTATATTTAATGATGAAAAGACATGAAAAATGGTTCGGATTGAGAGTGTTAGAGGCTAGACTATGTTTTTGCAAGTATTACATCTTTTACTGAATGAATTGAAGAAGGCAGGTGCATATTTAGACAGTGATAGATGTGTCTGGCTTATTGGTATCTTGTTTCTCTTGTTTCATGATATATTCTATTTTTTGATATGTTTATAGTTTTTTAATTCATATAGTAAATTTCTTCATGTTTATTTTGAAAAAATTTCTCAGAATTCATGAGTTTCTTTATCAAATTCGTTTGGGCATTATCTGTGTGTTGTTTCCTTCCATGGAAATTTGAATTCATCCTTGTATGGATGCTCACATTGTCATTCTTCTATTTACTCCATTCATACTAGTACAACGAATTCGATGGATTACCCATAGATCTGCCTACCTTGTCCCTATGTGAATTGCACCATATCCCTGATTCATTTAGACCTATAATAGTGCTATGATATTAAGTAGTCCTACCCTCTACACCCACCTTTAATAAATCAAAATCAGGATCATCCTCTGATCATCATAACCACCCTAAACTCTATATCCTATTAATCATCTGGTTGATTGATATAAGAAACCTAGAAAGAGAGCCCTCTCCAAGGTTAGGGGGGTTGGACATTAGCCTAAAAGAGGTTTATAGTTACCTCTAGAATTTCTCTTCCCAGCTTGGAGAAATTTATAGAGTTCTA
Source organism: Pinus tabuliformis (assembly GCA_031772625.1). Taxonomy (NCBI): domain Eukaryota; kingdom Viridiplantae; phylum Streptophyta; class Pinopsida; order Pinales; family Pinaceae; genus Pinus; species Pinus tabuliformis. The sequence goes on from CM062813.1 coordinate 234,971,108, forward strand.
ACAATAAGCATGTATTATGACAATGATGATGTATGTAAATGAGTGAACAATTGAACAATGAGTGAACAATGTATATATGACCTAATAGATGATAATGCAGCTAATGATATAAGGGATCAATGCTTGTTAGTGATTCTCAGATAAGTATGATACCCCTGTGCTCATATATGTTGTTTACTCCTATAGATTACATATTTGTGATATGTTTGATGAATTGCCTATCATGGTTAGTAGAAGTCCAGTCAAGTCCTTATTCAAGTAATTTAATTTGTATCATTATTCTGCTATTATATTTCATATATGAAGGTTTGATTTAATTATGGGTAGTGACCTAGGCTCTAGGCCTGAAAAAGTGGCTTAAATACCAGGGATGCAGGCACAACACTAGTGAGAACCAGTATTGCAGCAATAATTCTGCAACTCCTGGGGCTTCCTACTTTACTTTTATCAACCCAGTAGTTTGTAACAAACTTGGAAGCGACAGTGCTGTATGCACAAGTACTAGTTCTTACTACAGGCTGTCACTTGGTCAACTGGCGCAAGATCACTAGGAGCTCAATCTAACTTCTATGAATTCTAGAAGAAGCTTTAACTATGATGAAAGAAAGGAAAGCTTACTCTACAAAGGTTATTCTACTTGCAGAAAGAGTAAGAAGACTGAAATGTGAAGTAAACCTAGCAAACCCTACTTTTTCTAAAAGAGAGGTGAAAATCTAGGAAAGAAGTGACATTACCTACTGAGGAAGTAAACTACACCTATTCAAGCTATTTCTGGAAGGAAATAAGAAAAAACATCTTTCTTGGATTTTTATGTATTTTATGTGAAATTGTTATGCATGTAATTTTATTTGTTTATGGATGTGGCAGCAATTAGGTGGCGATGGAGGGCGACTTTTGGATTTGCAAAGGTGTAGGAAGGTGTGGAGGGGTCCTAGGAGACCTCTGTCACCCTTCTGGAAGCTTTCCCTGCAATCGGACTTCAAAAAGTCACTTACAGGAAATTCTACAGGAGGTTGCAAGGGATCTACAAGAGGATGCTGAGGGCTGTTTTAGAGGGTTTAAAGGTGGAAAAATGGTGGGAAAGGGTAGCTGAAGACTAGAGGTATGAGTTGATCTACTTGTAGTTCATCAAGGATGGTTAGGAAAGAAAATGATGGTTGGATTTGTTCAAGAGATGAGAGGAAAGCTTATGAGAAAAGTGCAGAAATTAGGGCAGATTTGTGAAGGGCTGTGAATGACCTGTGAAAAATGTAGCAAAGGGGATGGTGATGGCTGCTTTATTGACTTATTATGAGCAAAGATGTACTGTAAGAGAGCTGCAAATCAAAACACTGAAACTAAGCAAGAAAAGAACTAGCTGCACCAAAAAAACAGAACTATATCTCATGTTAACCTAAATTTTGACCTAGGAAAATGAAATGTTGAACAATGCTATATGGAAAGGAAAGCATGGAAAGAGATTTATTGCAGAAATAGAAATGAGTATGGAAAAATGGATCTGAAGCAAAACATTAACCTTTGAATCAAACTGTAACACTAGAAATTGCATGGAGGAAGAAAAACTGTGTTTTTGTGGCAACAAGAGTGTCTTGACCTCAGCTCATGGTCCCAAAGGGAAGAAAGGAGGTCAAGGCTTTGTTGATGGCATTTTTGTATCTTTCTCCTATCACTATTTAACCTACTTTAGCAACTGAAATGGAAACATCTATGTAAATCACCAAAAAGCAACCTATTTTACTAAGGAAGCAATATGTCTAACAGAAACTAATTCATGAACTACAACAAAACATATAAGTACAAAACAAGAGGTGCTCGGTAGCTTGAGTTGGGCCCTAACCCAAGAGCTTCGACCCCCTGAAAGAACTCAGTGCTGGCTCAGAAAATATTTCATCTCCATTATCAAAATAATAGTCACATTACATAAAACTATTCACAAAAGTAAGCTCGAAGTGAGCTGAGCAAGAGCTGCAAAAAAAGTGCGAAAATTTGACTAACATCCAACTAAAATACTGAGCACCTAAGGCCTCCTATTTATACAACTAGATCCTCCAACAGCTCTCCTAAAATCAAGGAGGCTTGGCTCCCAAGACTAGAGATAGACAACAGTTCTTCTTCACTTGCTCGGCCGCCCCTTTGATGCATTGATGTGGTTTCTTATGCTCTGAGCTTTTTGAAAGAGGATTTGAGGTACGAGGTCATAAATTAGGGGGACACCCTCCTACAAATCCTCTCCCTTGTTTTCCTCGAATCTTGGTTGCCAAATGCTCATTAAACCTTTGACTTTGTCTCAAAATTGACCAAAAATCCGCATAAAGCACACATTAGACTTCATGGCATAATGACTAACCCAATTCACTCTATTAGCATAAATATAATAAGAAATATGCAATAAACTAATGAGAATGGTGGATTAAGCTGAGTTAGGAGGCCAAATGATCCCATATAATTACCCATTTATGGGGCTCATCATCACCCCCCTACTGAATGTGTTTCTCATCCTCTGAGCAACTATTCCAACTCCTCATCCTTGATGGCCCTGACGGTCTCCTTGACATCCCATGCCTTTGATGTGAGATCCTCTTCCCTATCATGGAATCCAGCCTTTCTGTCCACCTCTTCCCATTGCTGTCTTTCTTCTTCCTCCTTTGTGCCCTCTAGCAGTCCTAGCAGCAGTGGGGGACTCAACTTGAGGCCAATCCAATGGGCCTTCAAGCTTTGCATAGAGTGCTTGTACAATGGCACTCTCCTCAATGCTTCCTTCATCCTGTTTGGGGAGTGATACTCCCTGATCTGTAGGCTGTGTGGCAGTGTGTTCCACCTTCTCATGCAGGCATGAATGCAGTCATCTCCAAGCAATCTCTCCATGTCCTCAAAATGTGCAATAGCCTGGGCTTGATCATTGATGTACTTAGGGGCACTTTGAGGATCAGCTGCAAGTTGCTGGTGTGTGCTAATGAGAGCCATAGGGTCTGATGGCTCTGCTCTAATCATCAGGGGCTCATTTTGTTCTTTTTCCATCAACTTCTTGATTTCTATGGCCCTTTTCTCCTCATGACTCATCCAAGATGCCATGGCCATCAGTTGCAAGTCCCCTAACCTAGCATTGGGGTCCCATAGGTTCATATCAGTAAGGGCCATGTTATGCAAATAAAACTCTGCCAACTTTTCCTTGTCCTCTGCTGAACTGTGATCACATAGATCCATGAACTGTCTATAATCCTGAAAAGGCATGGTGCCTCTCTGTGCCAGAGTCTTGATCTGGAACTATAGCCATTGGTCTTTGAGGTATACTCCATATGATTTGGCTGGTTGTCTACATTCTAGTGCCTCCATAGCCTAGTTGGCCATGCATGCTAGTTGTGGTTCCATTTCTTGCAGCTGTTTCCTTAACATTTCATTTTCTACTTCCAAGTGAGATCTTTTGATTGCTTTTGTATGTCTTACAGTGCTCAATTCCTTACCCATCTCTCTCAGCTTGTTCTCCATGTGTCCAATGTCCTCCACCCCTTTGGACTTGGCAATCTGCATCCATCTATGGCTCCTTACCCTTTCTTTTTCTAGTTCAAAGAAAAGTGGGACTGCAAATTCTTGTGGAATAATTTTTCCTCCTTCAAGAAGGTTGTAATAGGAGCCTAAACTAGGCTATGGGTCAGGTTCTGGTATCTTTGTTGTTTCATCCTTCCCCTTGGTTTGCTCTTCTTCCCTTTTCTCAAGTTTCTCAGTCTCCTGTAGCTTTGTTGGGTCTCTTGTAGAGAAGTTTGTGCCTCCTGTAGGACTATTTTTAAGTCCTACAGTTTTACTCTTTCCTTCCAAGTGGAAGATCTAGGACTTCCTCTTTCATAAGTAATGGGGGTTTTGGATAGGGATTCTTCCATTTTGATAGTAGGGGAATCTTCAATTATGATAGGCTCTTTTGAGGATGGATGTGGCTTCCCTATTTTTATTCTTGTGCTTTTTCAAGCCCTGAAATACATTGATGGTGGACTTTTCCTCTTTTGTTTAGGTTTAACTGGGGTGCTGAGGGTAGCAAGAATAGCTATTGCTTCCCTTTCTAGCGTCTTAGGAGAAAATTTTGTCTTCTTTTCTCCTTTTTCCTCTTCTTTTGTCTTCTCTGCCTCTGCTAGCTTTGTTTCTTCTACCTTTGTTTTGGTTTCCTTCTCATCTTTTTTAGTTTCTGCCTTCTCTGCTTTAGTCTTTTTCTTCTCTGGTTTAGTCTTTTTCTTTTCTGTTTTAGTCTTTTTCTCTTCTGTCCTAGGTTCCTTCCTCTTTGCTTTGGTCTTTTCTCCTCTGTTTCAGTCTCTTCCTTCTCTGTTTCGAGTTTTTCCTTCTCTATTTTGGTCTTTTCTGTTGTTGGGAAAAGTATCCAATACGGAATGACCCTATCCCACTCTAAGGGTGATAGTACCTCAACAACAACCGAATGCAAAGCTATTCAAGATTACTTCTTTATGAGATGTAAGAGAGGGGAGAAAGAGATCCACTAACCGTTGTCTTCCGCTAATGTTTGATCCAATCTTCTCTCCTTGCTGCTTGCTCCCAGCTCCTTGCTCTTTCACTGGCCCAGCTACACAAAGATCCTGTAAAAGCATAAGAAAGGGAAACTACAAGAAGGATACATCCATAATTGATTCAAGGATTAGAATAAATCAAATATACAAGCATCAATACTCCACAAAGACACATGCATATAGAAGAACCTCAAATGCTTTATTAATGGAAGAAGTAAAGTTCTGAGAGTGTTACAACCATAATAGGCCCAATCCAGCAACACCTCCCAGCAGAAAGAAATCTCCTCTTCACCTCCTTCAAAGCAATCACCCAATAGTTATATACTCAAACCAACAACACTTCCTTACATTCACAAGATTCCAGCCTCCCTAGACCTCTTGAGAGAGCTCTATATATAGGAGTTTTGGAGAAAGGATGAGTCAGCTTGAGGCTGGCATGAAGCTGACTAGTGTCCTTTCCCACTTCAGTTATACTTTAGTTCTTGAGTCCACTTGGAGTTTCTTGCTTCCACTTGGAGATCTAGATCCTCTTACTCATCACAAGGCGAATTCCCTGATCCAAGTGTCATTTTGGAAGCTTCCTGGGCATTTGACACCTTGCAGAATGACTGTGCCACTTGTCCAATCTCGCCCAGCGCAGGTAGCCTTCATTAGATTTGACATTCAGCGCAGGTACAGAGTGGAGCAGTTGACATTCAGCGCAGATGCTCAGTGGAGCAGTTGACATGATCCAGAATTAGCTTGTTTTTGAGTGTTTTCAGGTGGAGAACTGATTTTCAGTGCTGTGGTTTGCTGACCTTGTTCCTCTAGGGGTAGGAACAACATGTTTAGGGACTTTGGATCCCTCGAATTATCGACATTTCATGCTTCATGCTGTAAGGCACAAAAATGTCTATAACATTTTCCTTCCCTATTTCAAGTTCCTCTTTCTCTGCTTTGGTTTCCTCTTCCTCTATTTTGGTTTTCTCCTCATCTTCCCCTTTGTGTTCTCCCCCTCACTTTCAGAAGGACTGAGGTCATATGTGAGGCATTTTATATCATCCTCTCTTGTCATATTTATGAAAATCTCCCAGGCTATGGGGATTGTGAAGGTGTGGAGGGCTTCTTCCACCAACAGTTTAATTAGTCCATGGTGAGCCAATTGGTCTGGACCTCCTACCTTCAATTTAATGCTGGAATCTATAAGAGACTGTAGGAGAAAATAGGGAATACTAAGTTTTTGGGGTGTGGGAATATCCATGCCATATCTTAGCTCATGCAGAAGTCTGAAATGGTAACCATAAACTATGTTGTACCTTCCTTCACAGGAAATGTACTTGATAATTTGGTAGATGACCTCATCCCAAGGGTAAGGTATGCTTGTCCTCCTGATGCCATTTTTGTCCTCTACAGGATGCTCATTTGGTTGGAAGAAGGTTTTCTTGGCAACTTGACCCAGTGGCTTTTCTTCTTTGCTCCAGGGTAGTCCAAGTGGAAGACTGGTAACCCTACTAATAAAATCTAGGGTGATTTCCATGGTGAGACCCCTGAAAGTAATAGTGGCATGGGTCTTTGAGTGGGGTACCAAGGAAAGGGCAAACTCTTGAGTCACTTCTTCATCATACCCTCGAAGTTTTTCGAAAAATGGCATCCAATTGGCTCTGGTAAAAATGGCTACCACCTTAGGATGTTCATGGAGCCCGACTAAATTTAGGGGTTCCTTCCTCATGAATCCCCTTGTCATTATGTTTATAATCTTTTGGAATACTTCAGGTGGAGAAGGAGACAACAATTTTTCAAAAAAGGAAACAGAGAAAAAAACCATTTTTCTTTAAGAAACAGGCAGAATTTTTTAATGCAATTTCTCTTATCTTTAGGCTTAATTCTTCCCTAAAATTGCATCACTCCTTGTATATGTGAATACCTAAGGTGGAGAAGGAGACAACAATTCTTTTGCAGAAACATGAAACAGGTAAAAACTGTGTTTTTTTTTTTCAAGGAACATGCAGAATTTTTGAATGCAATTCCTCTTCTTTTTCAGGCTTAATCCTTCCTTAAAATTGCATCACCCCTTGTATATATGAATATTCAAAGTGGGTTTGTACCGAGCCTACCTCTTCAAGTCTGAATTTGAACGAAAACCCTGTGTTCTCTTCTCTAAAACTGCTTACTGGCCCTCCTGTAGAAATGGTTGGAGGTTCTCCTGTAGAACTGGTTACGGCTCCTGTAGAACCTGATAATGCTCCTGTAGAATCTGATAAGAGGAGGAGTTATGAAAATGACAGAGAGTGATGGTTTCGAGGCTCTAGAGGTAGTATGGAGCTCGCTGCAGTCGCGGGGACGATGATAAAATGGAAACAAAGGTGGTGAATAAGTTCGAGGAGGAGTACTTATGTTCACTCGAGATATTTACGGTGATGACGTGAGGTGGCGAAAAGGGTACGTTTCCATTATTTGGACCATTGGTCCCCACTACTGTGTCATCATAAGTTTTCATTCTCTCTGCCTACAATCACTTCCCATCATTTGCGTTGGAGTTCGAACATCTGCCTCTACCTGTCTTTTTGGATTTTTTTTGAGTTGACTAGATACACGTGTGGTGGATCTATGGATGAGCGCAGTCGAACTGGATGAGGGTGGCCAATTAGCTGGCCATCTTTCTAGTTTAATCCCAACCATTCCATTTGTTCATGCATTTTTTTGAATTATACAGATGCAATAGAGGAGCGGGTTAGACACTTACTTACAGGTCGAATGCTCGTGCTGTGGTGCTGCTAGGTTTTGTTGTTGCTGCATGCTCAGATTTCAGTGCTACATGCATGTATCCCTTATGCTGTATGCTCTTTGCTTCTTGATATGTGGCTCAATTTCTTTGTACAGGTTCCCTTTAACTGAATCTTGCTTCAAACATCTTCTGCATTCATGTGGCTGTGCCTATTTTGCTGTTGGAGCTTGATTTTAAGGGGGTCAACTGCTACAAGAAATCCTTCCTGTAGTTTCTTCTCCCTCTAAAATTTTAGCTGATGCTTGTGCTGGGAGTTGGGAGGATGCTACTGAAGATTTTGATGTCCATGGAGAGGGATTTGATAGCTACAGGTGAGTTGTGGAGGTGTTGTTCCTTTTATTTCCTTATTTTTAAAAAAACTGGTTTCTGTGTTTTTTCTATAGGAAGGAAAGAAATCAATGGAAATGAGGTGGTGCAGGTGTGTGATGGATGGTCAGGATGGTGAATAGATGTAGGATGGCCTACATGCTCTCTCTGAAAATCCCCAGCTCCTCAAACTGTTTTTAAAGGCTATTTCAAGCTCTCTGTGATTTCTACAGGAGCCTCCTATAGAACACACAAGGCTTCATGTAGGATGCACAGTCTTCAGAAAACAACACATAGAGGTGGAAAAAAAGTTAGATATGATGGAGGAGAGTATAGAGGATGTGTAATAGGCTTTGTGTCATGTCCCCTTGCTTCCTGTGGTCCATCTGTAACTTGAAAAGCATTTTAAAATGTCAATTTTCTCTTCTTTTTCTCTATTTTTTTTTTTGAAAAGACAACTAGGGCGCATCCAAGAGGTTTTCACCCTACTTGCCTACCCTGGGCGCCTCCAAGGGAGGTTTTCACCGAGGGATCTTATTCTCTTTCTCTTTTTTTTTTTTTCATAAATGGGCCGCCTCAAAAGAGGTTTTCAACCCAATGATGGGGCTCAAGCGCCTCATAGAGGTTTTCACTTGAGTCCTTATTATTTTTTCTCTTTTTCTCAGTGAGTGGGTGGAGTGGAGGCTGAGACCTGCTCCACTACCAACACTGCCTTCATATCTTCAATGAATTCTTGCTTGGAGAGGGGCTTCTTGTAAATTTTCAAGCTATGCCCATTGACCAGCATGGGGATGGCTTCCTCATTAATGGTTTTGATCAGAACTGAATCATTGTCATGGCATTTTTCTATAGTGTAGGGTCCCATCCATCTTGTCCCCAACTTGCCTTTGAAGTATTTATACCTTGAGTCATAGAGCAGCGCCCAATCACCTTCTTGGAATTGCTTCTGCTTGATATGTTTGTCATGCCATATTTTCCTTTGAAGCTGGACAACCTCTGTGTGGAGAAGGGACTACAATCTCTGTTCATCCAATCCATTAAGCTGGAGTAGCCTTTCCCTTTGTGCATGGTTGAGATCTAGGTCCAGTTGAGCTGCCATCCTTAGTGTATTGTATTCAAATTCTATTGACAGCAAATTCTTCTTCCCATAGACCAGCTCATAGGGTGTGAACCTAGTGGTGGTCTTCCATGTGGTGTTGTAGGCCCAGGTGGCCTCAACCAATCGATCTGCCCAATCTTTTCTACTACTACTCACTACCTTGGTCAAAATTCCTTCCAAAGCTCTGTTAGTGACTTCCACCTACCCATTGGCTTGTGGATGGTAAGGGGTGGAAGTCCTGTGCTTGATTTTATGATGTGTGAGTAGGGCTTCAACCAGATTGGAAGTGAACTGACTGCCTTGATCTGTAACCAGTTCTCTTGGATACTCGAACTTATAGAAGATGTTCTCTCTTGAAAACTCAATTAATTTTTCTTCTGTTTCTACCTTGATTGCCTTTGTCTCTGCCAATTTTTTCAAATAATCGGTGCACACAATGATGTATTGTTTCTGTTTTGAAGGAGGGTTGATAGGACCCATAAAGTCCATGCCTCACTTCTCAAATGGCTCAAAAGTCACTTGAGGTTGCATGGGCATCTCATCCTTTGGAGTAGGTTTCCCCATCCTTTGGCACCGATAACATTAACTAATATATCTCTTCACATCTTGATGAAGAGTGGGCCAATAGTAACCTGCTTGCAGAATTTTGAAGGCAGTCCTTTTTGCTGCAAAATGGCCTCCACAAGGCCCGTCATGACAGGTCAGGAGAATTTCAAAAACTTCCTCCTCCCTGACACATCTTCTCAAAATCTGATCTGGGCCAAGTTTGAAGAGATTGCCCCCAATCCAGGTGAAAGGGGCGCTTTTTCTCACGATCTTGCTCTTCTCTTTTGCGGATAGGTGTGGTGGGAATTGTGTTGAAACCAAGTAATTTGCTATATTAACAAACCATGGGGAGAGTACTGAGATAGCAAATAGATGCTCATCTATCATTTGATCATCCACCATTCCTTCCTCACCTACAGGCAAATTTACTCTACACAAAAAGTCAGCAACAACATTTTCCTTACCAGGCTTATCAACAATGGTTAAGTCAAACTGCTGCAATAAAAGCAACCACCTAATAATGCAAGCATTTACATCCGGTTTTTTCATTAGATACCTAATTGCAGCATGATCGGTGTGTACAAAAGTTTGATAACTTGTGATGTAATGTCTAAATTTATTTAAAGAATGTACTACATCTAGGAGTTCTTTCTCAGTTACCGTGTAGTTTAACTCTGCCTTTGACAAATTTTTACTTATAAAGTATATGGCATAAGGTAATTTTTCATTAAATTTCCCTAAGGTTGCTCCTATTTCTTTTTTCGAGGTATTTGTGTGAATATGGAAAGGTAGGGCCCAGTTTGGGCCTCTCAAAATTGGGGCGGTCACAAGTTTACTTTTCAAGGTATCTAGGGCTTCTTGACAGGTTTCAATCCATATGAACTCAACATCTTTTCCCAAAAGACCAAACAATGGAGAGGCTAACTTACTGAAATCATTGAATCTTCTGTAATATCCCGCTAAGCCTAGGAAACTTTGGACATCTCTCACCTTTTGAGGAGGTGGGACCCTTTGGATGATGGCAATTTTGTTGGGGTCCACTTGTAATCCTTGTTGAGATATTGCATGACCTAACACGGTCCCTTCAGTTATCAAGAATTCACATTTTTCCGAACTGAGGGACAGGTTCATTTCAATACACTTGTGCAAAACTTTTCCCAAGTTAGATAAAGCTTCTTGAAAGATAGAACCATAAGGAGTAAAATCATCCATATATATTTCCACTGCATAAGGAACCAGTTCAGAAAATATACTCAATACTGCTCTCTTGAAAGTGGTGGAAGCATTGCACAAACCAAAAGGAAGGACCCGATATGCAAATGTACCCCAAGGACAAGTGAAGGTGGTTTTATTTTGGTCTTCCGGGCAGATTTGGATCTGATTGTACCCACTAAACCCATCTAGGAAGGAGAAAAACCTTTTCCCTGCCATACCATCTAACACTTGATCTATGAAAGGCAAACGAAAATGGTCATTTTTGGTGGCCTTGTTTAGTTCCCAATAATCGACACGGATTCTCCACTTACCATTTTTCTTTGGCACTAACACCAAAGGAGAGACCTATTCGTTGTTGGAGATGGGGTAAATGAATCTTGCATCCAGTGACTTTTGCAATTCTTCCTTGACAATGTCTTTAAGGGCCAGATTCATCCTCCTTTGAGGTTGCTTGACTGGTTTGCAATCTTCCTTAATGTAAATGTGATGAGTACAAACTGAAGGGTGCACTCCCTTCATCTCCTTATAGCTCCAGGCGAAGGCATCTAAAAGTTTTTTTAATAGGCTACACAGTTCCTTCTCCTGGGAGTTGGATAGGGATGAGTTGATTTTCAAGGTTCTTTTAGGGCCAAACTCTATATTCTTAACATGGAGAGAGGTTGGGTCAGCCACACAAAGATCAGTTAAGGGATTGTCTTGGGTGTCTTTCACTAGATCTTCTAATGGAAAAATACTGGGGGGTGGATTCTGAATTAAATTTTCAATGATATCATCCTCATTTTACGATTTCCCCCTCATAACAGTTTCTACTACACACAGTGGTGCAGAATAGACTTCATCCTCATCCTCCTCCTCCAACCAGAGAGGTAGATCATGTTCTAGCAAGGGTTGGGCAGGAGGGTATAGGATTAGCTGCTTGGACATATGCTCGTTCTTGATTGTCATGTTCCCAGCTCGACAACTGATGTAGGCATCTGCAGTAGCCAACCAGGGTCTTCCCAGGATAAGAAGATACCCAGTGAGCTTTTCTTTCGACTGGAGAACTAAGAAATCAGCAGGGTACTCCCAAGAATCGATGGAGACCATCACATCCTCCATAATCCCCTCAGGGGTCACGATGGAGCAGTCTATTACCTGCAGTACTGTCGTGGTCTTTCTCAAGGAGCCCTAGAGTTTGAGCTTGAGCATGGTGTCGTTGGTAATCACATTAATGGCAACCCCCAGATCAATCAGGGTATGGGGAATCATGGTGCCATTGATGCAGACATCAACTACTGGGCTTCTAGGGTCTAGATACTTCAGACAAATTACCTACCCCAAAATTAGGTTAGAGAGTTGTCCGATGACATTTATGGTTGGGGCATGTCTCTTGTGCTTGCCTGGATGCCTGAAGCACTTCCCTTTGATCATCTTGTTGTATATAGGAACATCCTTTATGGCTTGGAGAAGTGGTATCTTTACACATAGTTTTTTCAATTCTCCCAAAAGTTCAGTTTCTTCTGGGGTAGGCTGGGTTGTCCTGGATAATCTCTCAGGAAAGGGTGGAATTGCTTTCAGTTCACTTTCCTATTTATATTCCTCAACCTCTTGAGGGGGAGGCTGGCTATCTAGGAGAACCTTCCTAGATCGTAGGTTAATGTCCTGAATCTCCACAGTATAGGTTGATCATGATGCTTCCCCACTGTATACATGCTGAGCTTGTCTGTTGTTCGGGTTCAGGTTCGGTTGAGTAGGCATTTGGGGTTGCCTTGGTGGAGCAAGAGGTAATGGTTGAGGTTGAGCAGGTGGTGGAGGCAAAAGAGCAAGAGGAGAGTTATACTTGGGCCTCCACCGCTGAGGAGATGCATTCCACTGAGGCTGTGGCTAAGCATAGGAGTGAAATGAGTGAGTGGCTAGTTGAGCATGATATTGAGATGGATATGACCAAGGAGGAGGTGTGGACTAGGAAGGGTGAGTAGGGGGACCCCAAGAAGGTATGGAAGTGGCTTGATTGGGGTTGTAGTATGCCTGGGAAGCCCCTTGTATTCCCTACTGGCAAGGTCTAGGTCCATGCGGCCTCCTTTGGTTCATGAAATAGAGTGGTTCAGTGGCTCCTTCAGCTCCTTGGTATACAGCTTTAAGTCCAGGCAAGGAAGGGCACTTATCTATAGAATGATCTTCTTCACAGACTGAACAAACCTCTATAGAGTTCAATGGACATTCATTCCTAAGATGCCTTCTGGTGCACCTAGGACAAAAAATGGCCAAAGCCCTCTCTACTTCCTCTTTTTTCCTTTTGATATGCAAAGTATCCATTTTCATGGCAATAGTCTGCAACATCTCACTCTTGATGTCTTCCAGCATGTTTCCAAGTTCACCTTTGAGAGATGAACTGGTTGAGGAGGTACTGGCTATGGGTTGACTCCCCCTACCTCTCTTTTTGGCTGCCCTAGAATGGTTTCTAAAAATAGTCTTTATGTCTTCATAAGGTACTTGGTAGATGTCTCCGCCAGCTAGCAAATGGAGGGTGTCTGGAAGGTCTTCAGGAATTCCTCTGAGCAGAACCAACTTCAGAGATTTAGGGTCAAGTGTGCACCTGGCCCTTTTATAACTGAGCTGGAACCTCTCTTCATAATATTCCACGGATTCATCACTTCCCATGGTCATTTGGAAGATTTCTTCCTTGGTATCTTTTGACCTACAGTAGTCCCGATATTTGTTATTAAAGACTTGCTGCATCTGAGCCCAAGTTGTGATGCTGTTGCCAGGTAACCCCATGAACCAGTGCAATGCTGCATCCTTGAGGGTAGAAGGAAACAATTTCAACTTCTGCTCATCTTCTGCATAGTCATAGGTTCGACAGATAACAACAAACTCAAACAAAAAGGTGTCAAGATCTTCCGTAGTCAATCCATGGAAGTGAGGTAGGGCTGAAGGGCTGACGTTCTTCATTTTAGTGTCCCCATTGGTCTCTCGGATGGGAAAGGTACCATCAACTCTTTCTCCATTCCCCCTAGAATTTTTGTTTTCAGCCATTGTCTCAAGAGGGATGTTTTCTTTCTCTTCTTCTCCTATAGGTTCTTCAAATATCTCAGGTTGTTCCCGTAAAGGTTCTTCTGGATCACTGCCACCGAAGAAGAGAGAAGGGTTGCTTTGTGATGTGGTGGGGGTGTTGGGTAAGAATTTTCCTGAATTATCTCTATTCCTACGAGGCATGAAATGAAATATTTTTTGGTGATTTTTGTTTTTTTCTGCTTGTACCTGCAAAACTGAAATTGATTGAACAAACAAATTGCAACTACTGAAATGAACTTGCTGAAAGGAAATTGCAGAATTGAAATGAAAGCAAGGAAATGACTAATCTGGAATGAAAATTGTAGAATTGAAAGGACTAATCTACTTTTGCTGAAATGGAAATTGCAGAATTGAAAGGACTAATCTACTTTTGCTGAAATGGAAATTGCAGAATTGAAATGAAAGCAAGGAAATGCAGAAATTGAAAGAAACAACTACTCTACTTTTGCTGAAATGAACTACTTAGCAGAATGTTGTAGTAGAAAATAGAAGAAAAGCAGTAATCACAAAATACTCTGACGCTTCCCTGACAACAGTGCCAAAAAGTGGTGAGCACCAGTATTGCAGCAATAATGCTGCAACTCCTGGGGCTTCCTACTTTACTTTTATCAACCCGGTAGTTCGTAACAAACTTGGAAGCAACGGTGTTGTATGCACAAGTACTAGTTCTTACTGCAGGCTGTCACTTGGTCAGTTGGTGCAAGATCACTAGGAGCTCAAGCCAACTTCTATGAATTCCAGAAGAAGCTTTAACTGTGATGAAAGAAAGGAAATCTTACTCTACAGAGGTTATTCTACTTGCAGAAAGAGTAAGAAGACTGAAATGTGAAGTAAACCTAGCAAAACCTATTTTACTGACTAACCCTACTTTTGCAAAAAGGGAGGTGAAAATATAGGAAAGGAGTGCCATTACCTACTGAGGAAGTAAACTACACCTATTCAAGCTATTTCTAGAAGGAAATAAGAAAAAAACATCTTTCTTGGATTTTTATGTATTTTATGTGAAATTGTTATGCATGTAATTTTATTTGTTTGTGGATGTGGCAGGGATTAGGTGGCGATGGAGGGTGACTTTGGGATTTTTAGAGGTGTAGGAAGGTGTGGAGGGGTCCTAGGAGACCTCTGGCACCCTTCTGGAAGCTTTCCCTGCAATCAGACTTCAAAAATTCACTTACAGGAAATTCTATAGGAGGTTGCAGGGGATCTACAGGAGGATGCCGAGGGTTGTTTTAGAGGGTTTAAAGGTGGAAAAATGGTGGGAAATGGTAGCTGAAGACTATAGGGATGGGTTGAGGTGTCTGTATTTCATTAAGGATGGTTAGAAAAGAAAATGATGGTTGGATTTGTTCAAGAGACGAGAGGAAAGCTTATGAGAAAAGTGGAGAAATTAGGGTAGATTTGTGAGCAGAGATGTACTATAAGAGAGTTGCAAATCAAAACACTGAAACTGAGCAAGAAAAGAACTAGCTGCACCAAAAAAACAGAACTGTATCTCATGTTAACCTAAATTATGACCTAGGAAAATGAAATGCTGAACAATGCTATATGAAAAGGAAAGCATGGAAAGAGATTTATGGCAGAAACAGAAATGAGTATGGAAAAATTGATCTAAAGCAAAACATTAACCTCTAAATCAAACTGTAACACTAGAAATTGCATGGAGGAAGCAAAACTATGTTTTTGTGGCAACAAGAGTGTCTTGACCTTAGCTCATGGTCCGAGAGGGAAGAAAGGAGGTCAAGGCTCTGTTGATGGCCTCTTTGTATCTTTCTCCTATCACTATTTAACCTAATTCAACAACTGAAATGGAAACAACTATGTTAATCACCAAAAAGCAACCTATTTTACTAAGGAAGAAATCTATCTAACAACAACTAATTCATGAACTGCAACAAAAGATATAAGTACAAAAAAAGAGGTGTTGGGCAGCTTGGGTTGGGCCCTAACCCCAGAGATTCAGCCCCCTGAAAGAACTCAGTGCTGGCTTAGAAAATATGTCATCTCCATTATCAAAATGATAGTCACATTACATAAAACTGTTCACAAAAGTAAGCTCGAAATGAGCTGAGCAAGAGCTGCAACAAAAGTGCGAAAATTTGACTAACATCCAAATAAACTACTGAGCACCTAAGCCCTCCTATTTATACAATTGGAACCTCCAACATATCTCCTAAAATCAAGGAGGCTTGGCTCCCAAGACTAGAGATAGACAACAATTCTTCTTCACTTGCTCGGCTGTCCCTTTGATGCATTGATGTGGCTGCTTGTGCTCCAAGCTTTCTGAAGGAGGATTCAAGGTAGGGGGTCATAAATGAGGGGGAAACCATCCTACAAATCCTCTCCCTTGTTTTCCTCAAATATTGGCTGCCAAATGCTCATTAAACCTTTGACTTTGTCTCAAAATTGACCAAAAATCTGCATAAAGCACACATTAGAATTCATGGCATAATGACTAACCCAATTCACTGTAGTAGCATAAATATAATAAAAAACATGCAATAAACTAATGAGAATGGTGGATTAAGCTGAGTTAGGAGCCCAAATGAGCCCATATAATTACCCATTTATGGGGCTCATCAAACACTAGGAAAAAAATCCCCGGGTGTTGGCATACCCTTGCTATGGCAGCGTCCAAAGATTCCTAGATGCATGCATGCCCATATGAAGGGAGCGTCTGGGAGTTAAATCGTCTAAAACCCTTAGTGGGACCCAGGGGTTGGTTACTTGAGAGGTTGGGATGCTTCCTGGGAGTACTGTTGCTAATGTGGAAGCTATGTATGGTGTGTTTCCATCAGTTCCACTTCCTTAAGGTGACTTATGAGGTCAAATAATATCATAGTAACTTCTTGTCACATGTTTACCCCAATTGGCCGGTTACTTGGGTAGTTGTGGGAGGAGGGTGTTACAATGCATGACACCCATGGCCTTCATATCGAACTCTCTTGCAAGGTCCTCCTTGCAATATTTGATCAAATTCTCATCACCAGTCAAGATCAAGTCATCAACATATAAACCAATAATCAATAATTTACCTTCTATAAAAATATGATAGAGGTTTGCATCTGGATTACTTTTGTTGAAGCCCAAACCAGTGAGATAACTATCGATCCTGGTGTACCAAGCACGATTTTTTTCTTGAGACCATACAATGCTCACTTGAGTCTACACACATGAGACTCTCCATCAAAAGTCTCAAAGCATTCTTGTTGCTCACTATACACCTCCTCCTCAGTAACTCCATTTAGGAATGCAATTTTCACATCCATCTAGTGGATCTTCCACCCCATTTGTGTAGCCAAAGCAAGGATTGATTTGATGGACGAGTACCTTGCTATAGGAGCAAAGGTTTCCTCATAGTCAATCCCCTCAACTTGAGAGTACTCCTTGGCCACAAATCTGGTCTTGTACTTTTCTATGCTTCTGTTTGCTGCCTGCTTCACTTTAAAGATCCATCTCAAACCCACAACTAATTTGTCTACTGGTCTTGGGACCACTTCACAAACATTTTTCTTCATAATGGATTCATAATCCTCCACGATTGCATCAAACCATATAGTTTTCTCTACTGCTTCCTCAAAAGAGGATGGATCGGTCTCTACTAGTTCAGTTGTTAGAGCCATGTACCCAGTGTACCAATCTAGTGACCTTCTCTACCTCAGTTGATTTGAAGGAACACCCACATTCTCCCTCACATCCTACACAAGTCTCTCAGCTTCTCTAGTTCTCTGGATGGTTATTCTTGAGTGGTTGTCTCCACTCTTTTCTCCTCAACTTGTGGTTGCTCCACAACATCCCGAGGCTCCTCCTTTGGAGCTAAAATCTCCTCCCCTGGTGGGATCTGAAGCTCCCTCTCAAGAGAGAATTGCAATGCTTTGTCTTCATCTAATTTGATATCTCATTGCACAAATGTCATTTTGAGGGATGAAAAATACACAAGGTAGTTGTGGGGAGTTCTGTGTAATCCACAAATACCCCTAACTCTATTGTCAGCTCTAGCTTCTTCCTTGATTCTTTGGACACATGGAAATAGATAGAGGCTCCAAAGATCATGTAGTGTGACACATATGGATTCCTCCCCACGAAATCCTCCTCCGATTTGATCATACCAAGAATCTGATGAGGAATCCTGTTATGCAAATAGACCATTGTGTTACATGCTTCAACCCACAAGTATAAAGGTAGGCTTTGCTCATGCAACATTTCCTTCTACTGCAATAATACTTCAGTTCTTCCTCTCAACCAACCCATTTTTTTGTCGGTTGTGGGGTGCTATCAACTCTCATCAAATACCTTCTTTTATACATAATTTTTTGAACTCATTCAACACATACTCACCTCCATTATTTCTCTTGAGAGCCTTCACCTTCTCGCCCGTTTCTTTCTCCACCAGTGCCTTGAACTTTAAGAACTTGGAGAAAGTCTCATCCTTCTTCCATATGAAGAAGATCCCACACTTTTGCGAGTAGCTATCAATAATGATGAAAGCATACTTGTGCCTAGAAGTGTAGGTTGTCAAGAAAGGTCCACAAACATCAAAGTGGATCCTTTCAAGGACTGCATGTGCTCTATTGTCCCGATCATGGAAAGTGGATTTTGTGTACTTCCCCAACGTACACCCTTTGCATGTGTCATAATACTCTAATGCTCCTTTGGGGAGGCATGTGGTAATCTACTACATGATCTTCAAAGCTCCATGATGCAAATAGCCATGTCTTCTATGCCAACTTTCACTAAAATCATGGCTCTACACCTTTTGTACCTTTGTGCTCAGTGCAGCACAATCCTCCACATATAGCTTGTAGATATTCTTCGCATTAACCCTGATATCCTTCACCTATCCCATGGAAATGTGTCCCAAGAATGCATTTCCTTTACTGAAGATCATATCATGACCACAATCTTACAAAACTGAAATGGAGATAATATTCTTCTTTAGACCCAAAACAAACATCACATCCTTGAGCCTTAGAAGGGAGCCAGACTCCCTATGAAATGTGAATGTACCAATCTCGATCATGTTGTACCTTCCATCATATCCCATCTCGATGTGCATATGGAGATACTTCTCCTCCAAATCACTGAAAAATATCTATTCCCTGTCATATGGAACGTGGCATCGCTATCAAGGTACCACACACTTCCCATCACTAGTTTGACATGCATGAAATGGGAGTAAAATCAAGCTCGAACTGTTAAGCCAAAGCTTCACCTGCTACTCCTCCTGAGGTCTTATTTCTTGACTTCTTGTGCGAACACTTCGTGGGATGGTGCCCGAATTCATGATAGCAAAAACACTTGATTCTGGACAAGTCTTTCTTCTTCCCCCCATGACTAGAATTAGCCTCACCTTGGAACTTCTTCCCCTTATCCTTCTTTCATTTTATGACTAATGCAAAGTGCTCTTCCTCTTCTTTGGATGAGGTCCCGTCTCTAGTATTCCGCCTTTTTTCCTCTTGAACCAGGTCGGACCATAAGCGCTCCCAACTTGGTAATTTCTCCCTACCATTTACCAAATCTCGATAGCTATTCCAACTCTTGGGAAGACCTAAAAGGGCTAGAGATACCAAGTATTATTCATGGAAATTAACACCGACCACGCCAAGTTCATCATGACACTGTGTAATTTTAATCAGATTTTGTAGAATTGTGTCATTCCTCTGCATCTTGATACTTTGAAGCTTGTTCTTGAGTGTCAGTTTCCTGACGTCACTATCATTCTCAAAAAAAATTGTTAGTGTTTTCCACATCATGAACAAAATCTATTTTCCATGGAGATTTGAGACAAAATGATCCCGTACTCCCTCCAAGATGATTATCCTCACTTTGCCGACATCTTTCTTCCACTGAGCAAGATTCTGGGCATCAGATGCTTGGGGTTTTGCTATATCTGCCTCTATGTATTCTATTATCCCATTGTCATGCAATACTACCTCCATGTGGTCCTTCCATGCAACAAACTTTGAGGTTCCTTCCAAGGCATACTCAAGCCCGAGTCCATTGAAACCCATCTTCTCGATCCTGAAGAAAACCTGCAATACTGATCTTCAAATTTGAACCTCTTGCAATGACAACTTAGAAATATCTGTTCTACAATGATTCTAGCTCTGATACCACGTATAAAGTAATGTGTATATTCAATACTTCTCATGAAATTTAAATAACAAGACTTGAAGCTACTCTACTGATTTGTGGAAGTTAATTCAAGAACTAGAACACAAATCATAGACATGAAAAAGGAAAAATCACACATGCGCAAAGATTTAGCTAGGGGAAAGAAACTAATCAAAACCACTTACTATCTATATTTCATTAATCAGAGAATAGAAATTAAATACATATGCTTGCTCAAGCTTTAGCACTCCTTGCAAGTGGATAGTCTATCCGTCTGCTTGACTGACTGACTCTGGCCAACAGTTAGAAAATTTTCAAGCCCTCCAAGCTCATATTTAATTGCGTTGTTACCTTGGGAAATTGGCCCCTATTATTTATGAATTTCCCACTATTGAATTGTGTAATTCCCTAGGGTCCTTTGACTGCATGCACCGCCTGTACACATTGGAATATGCTACAACTGATATTACATTGCCTTGGAATCTCCATCTCAATTGGGTAACTCAAATTCTCTGCATGCAACAATTATTTTGGTTAATTGATCAATTAATTGGTTGATCACTGAGTGTGGTTGAAGTTCCACTTACACAACTTGACCTCCATTAGTTCTTCTAACAATTAGAACTAGTTAAACTGACAATAACTCAAATTAACTGAAATAGATTGCTACAAATTAGCAATCAAACATATTGAACTGGACTCGAGTTTCCCCATCTCGAATTAACTAAGTTAACTGAGTGAAAAGTTCCATGTCACCTCAGTTAACTTAAAAGGGGTGGGGGTTTGGTCTTACACATTCTTATGTTGCTTTATGACCACCTATGCATGTTCCTAAATGTATTGTTGCATATTGCTATGTTTTTCTTTGTTTTTAACTTGCTTACCACCATTTTAGTCATGCTTAAACTATTTCCTTTGTTTTAGTATTGTATCCATATTGCAACCCATCATTACTTGATAGAGATACCACTGCGATGAGTAGATTGACCTTTCCATACCACTTTTCCTTCTTCTTTTTTCCTTAGGTTAGCTATGTTAACTTTGAAATTAGATACATCCCATTATGCCACTTGTATCTCTAGAATGGTTTTTTTGGAGATATTTTAATGCGTATTAAATAATGAAAATCACAAGATTCATTTTGAAAATATTTCCATGCTTGCTAAATGAATGAAAATGTCGATTTCATTTCTAATATTTTCTCCTCATTAGCCCAACTAAAATAGGAGGATAAACCTCTTCTCCTTTTATCATTCTTGTTAAATTATGAGAAGCATACCAAGCATTCTTTTAACTCTTTTTCACTCATCAAAACCTCATGAAAAGGACACCCTTTCAAGAATGTTTTTAACTATTTGTTGGGCTCATAAAAAACGTCATGTAGAAGGCACCCTTTTGAGTACACTTCTGCTCTTTTTTGGGCCTTCAAAGAATGAATGAAAAGACAACATGAGCTTACTTGTTTTCTCTTTAACACTTGTAAAACCATGAAGGAGATCAACTATTTATAAAAGGAGGGAGGTAAACATTGTTAATCTATGTTACATTATGGTAGTCCTTAGCCACCCTTGAACCTGGCACCTATTTTTCTGATTGTATTACAATTGGGTTTTAACCTGGCCTAGGAGCCAAACCATAATCATGAGTGGAGTAACTCCTTACTAAGAGTCAATTTCTCACCCAGTTAGTTACCTTTCAAATAATTATGGGATATGCATTAGGGGAGTTTTGAGGTCTAAAATGGGCCTCCTAAGGAAATTATAAAATAATAGTGGAAATAATAAAATAAGATTATATTACATTATCAGATTTTAGAGGGAAAAAAGAAAAAACTATTTTTTCAACTCGTATTTTCAACTTATCTCCCTATGGGTTTAATCCAATTTCAAGCGGAAACACTTTTTTGTGGCATAATTTGATTCCTCATCCAAGGAGTACCCACGTCGCATAGTTTCGATGGACCCTACTGCATGAAAAATGAGAAATACATGAAAAACGTGATTGCAATCACATTTATCATGCATTTCTCATTTTTCATGTAGCAAGGTCCATTGAAAGTATGCAACATGGGTACTCCTTGGATGAAGAATTAAATTTTTCATCCAACAAGTACACATGCTCGAAATTTGAGTAAAACCTTAGGGAGAAGTTGAAAATAAGAGTTGAAAAATTAGTTTTATTCTTTTATTATTTTTTAGTCTTTTTACCTTTTTACTCCAAAAATGGTGAATCATCCCCCATGGTTGACATCATCAAATTGAATCCTATTGGTTCTTATAAATTTTATTTTGGTTGTACATTTTTCTTAGGAGGCCCATTTTAGATTTCAAAATTCCCCAAATGATTGTCACTATGTTATTAATGGTATTCTTTATTCCAATTTTTCAAGTCCACATTGTGTCATGCCAACATATGTTGAAGGGGAGTCCTATATAGATTTGGCCATTTCTAGCCCCATTAACCTTTTATGATGACCATCTCTATGTCAATTATATGTGATAACTTCATCCACTTCCATCCTCATCATCTCAATGTCCTTTTCATGTCAAATTATTGGGGATACACCAAGGCTCTTCTTCGATATATATCTTCCCATTGTTTCCAAATCATTATATGGGGATTGAATATAAAATTAACTAACACCTTGGAGCTTTCATTCATTAATGGAATGTTTCCTCGAGGTTGATATAGGGTTCACCTCATTCAGCCTTATTTTACTAACTATATGGGTGTTTAATATTAACAAACTATTCACACACAATAGATTTTACTAGGTACATTGGTAACATTCTCATAAATGGTGGTTTCCGTCACATTTTTTAATGACATTCATTATTGCCTCATAAAATAATGGTTCCATGCATTCTCAATATCATCTCATCAATTCACATTATGTAGGGATATACTATCAGAACAATATGAATACCTTTGGTATTGAGGCTACCTCACTCGTGCATGTTGCCTCACCCAAGCTATGAGGGAGATTCATTGTATTATATACTATCATGATAACATCTGGGCATTCTCATTGGTGTTTTTTTCCTCCTAATATATACTTTGACATAGATCCACAATGTAAGTGCTCAGTGGCTATGATAAAACTCTAAATGACATGGATCCATCGTGTACTCTATTTCATGGCCATGATATTACATATCATTACATGTATCCACAATGTATTGTGTTGGTGGCCATGCATTGTTCATTTTGTATTCAATATGTATCTACCTACCTAGGGGATGTATATCATATGTATATCGTTTCTATATTTTGTAAATCTTGAATATTTCCAAGATGCTCTTTTCAATCACCTCACTTACTATATTTGTGTAATTTATTTTGTCCATTAGTCTCTCTCCTAACCTCACACATTAGGGGGCATTTGTTATAACAAAATTTGACACCCCCATAGGCCATTTGAGAAGCCATGAAAAAATGATCCTAATATCAGTTGCATCTATCCTAAGAATTTTTTATAAAAGAAACAAAATTTAGTCATCGAATGTTCCTAAAACAATAACAAAGAATTTTGCAACACTCCCAATGTAATGCTACCTTCCACTCCCTTGTTTTGTCTCAGACTATGGAAGGTGTTACCTATGAATCAACCTGACCTCCAAATTTTGATATTAAGACGGGATTACAAAAATATGTCTTTTCTAAAGGTTGTGAAATTAAATTGTGATGCCACCATCACATCCATATCATTGAGATCTTTCTAGCAATATAAATTTTATCTTAATGTGACTCATGGATTGAAATTTATGCCTAATTGAATCTTGACCAATCATCTAATGCCACATGACATCCACATGTAACCCATGTGGCTCTCCCACATCCCCGTAAGGAGTTCCAATTCACTCCATGTTGCCTTACGCATGACCCATATGCTAGTTCCCCAATGTTAGGTTACAGAGTGTTTCCACCAACCTTGAAAACTGGGTGGTTTATATCTTGATCGGGTATCCAATAGTCAACAGTTGATGCCACCATCACATACATATCGTTGAGATATCTCTAGCAATATAAATGTTATCTTAATATGACTTGTGGATTGAAAATTCTACCTAATTGAAGCTTAACAATTCATCTAATGCCACATGGCATCCATATGTAACCCATTTGGCTCTACCACATCCCCGCAATGAGCTCCAATTCACTCCATTTTGCTTATGCAGGACCCATATTCTAGTTCCCCAATGTCGGGTTACACAATGTGTCCACCAACCTTGAAGATTGGGTGGTTTATATGTTGATCGGGTATCCAATAGTCAATAGTTGATGACAGTTTTGTAGGGGGGTATATCCCTAGTTTTGTAAACAAGGTTGAGGCCCCCACAATGGGTCACCATTGTCCATGTACCCTAGGATAATCTTGGGTGGTAATCTTTGTACCCACACCCCCCTCCTCAAAGTGATAATGTAGTGCATGCTAGGGAACCTCCATGATTGTGTTGGGCCATAGATCTAGCATGATCCTATAATCTCACCATTTAAAGTGATCACTAGTTAAAGGGTTCTTTAGATTAAACATTGACAGTTTAAAATGCTCCACTAACCATTGATATTTTGGATCTATGATCACGTTGTTTAAAATGATTGTTGGTCAATGGGGCCCTCACGTTAAATGCCAATAGGTTTAGGATCTTCGCTAACTACTATAAATCATGTGGATCCATGATCATGTCATTCAAAATGATTTGAAAGGTGACAATAGATATTAGTTTACCATAGATCCTAAGAATAACCTTTAAAGGTATGGAGCCATATCTAGAGTGAGAAAAAGAGAATCAACAAGACCTAATGTTCGTTAGATATGGAACAAAAGATATACATATTGGCTCTAAAGGAAAAAACTTCACTAATTTAGACATTCCAACCTGACTATCTATTGTAAATTAGGTAGTTGCTTTAGTGAGGTAAGAATTCACAATTCTTATCAAGAAGACATGCTAATTGCATGCTTACACAAGAAGGCTACAAATTTGACTTGAACAATGAGTCTTCGAAAGTTACAATAACACATATAAGTGTGCATAAATCCTCAAGACCATAGCATGATTCATAGACTAAGAATTTTCAACATTAAATAGTCATTTATGTAACGCCCAACATATGATATAATCTCTAATTTATGAGTTCTAGAATAAAATTAACAATACTAGATATTCTTATAGCCATGGACATATCAAGAAGTTTTAAACCATGGATACACAAATATTTAAGTGTTCATTCATGAATCATACAAAATCATATATCATCTTATTATCACATTAGGCATAATTCATCATTCATAAATCAAATTTAAATAAAACATTATACTTATATGAGTGATATAAATCAACTCGCAACTAGAGAAGGTATTTCCACTCTCCACCCAATGATAGGCTAGCTAAACTATAATATTTCTTGTAGCTAACCCCCCCTGAGTTGGATCTAAAGTCTAAGGGGATGCTTTCACAGGGGAATTTCACACCAGTGGATTGGTCAAATGATCAAGAGATGGATTCCACTATCCAAGTGCTTTAACAACTGTATGAAAAGAACCACAGTAACCCTCTTTCTCTATGAGCTTCACAACACAAGGCTTCACCCAAATTTAATGGATGGGTGTGATTCTCAGCTCCTTAGGGTTGAAACCACTATACATGTGATTTAATATCCTATTGGAAATCCCTTAGTGGTTCATCATCTAACATGAAATCACTAAGTGGTTCATCAACCAAGGTAAGAATCCAATGGTGTTATTAACTCTTCAACAAGTACTTAGTGGTTCAATAGTCAGAGGAAAGAACTAAGTGGTTCATCATCCAAACTATAGGTCCTAAGTGGTTCATCAGCGAGAGGCATGAATACACATGGGCAGAAAATCTGACGGTATAGATAAAATTAGAAAAATTATCAGAAGTTAAATGTATTTATTTTTTATTTTTAAATCCTAGCAGTCATTGTATATCTGACGTAATTTCATTTATCATCGAATATCTAACATTGTTTTGATTGCGTCGATTATCCGACGAATTGCAGAAGGATTATTCTCCTTATAAGAGGCCAAAGAAAGATATTGACTTTGGGCCAATGGCCTATGGACCATAACTCTTTCCAAGTCAAATCTGGGTCAATTAGGGGAGTTGATCTATGCCATAAGGTAAGCCTATTTGACTAAGCATGTCTGGGATTTTTACCTTGCTTATGGGCCTCTTCTTGATTTTTTCCGTTAGATAATGTTGAGTTTCACCATTAATGGCTTTTTTCACTGAATATCATATAACCTTACCCTACATTCAAGGTGTCACCGATCATATTTCCAAAATTCTTTCTAAAATGAACATCAAGACCTTTTTCAAACCCCAACTAGTTATTTAGATCGACTACAGATTAAAATGACCCTATGCTAGGCCCCAGAGTCTATGAAATCCCTCGCTCCTGTGAAATGTCTTACATAGGGCAAACAAGTATATCCTTTAAAGATCGACTCAAAGAACATATGGCTAACACCTACCATAACCGCATTTCTAAATCTGTCATCGCTGAGCACTCCCATAATACAAAGCATCTTATTAGTTTTGATAAAACCAAAATCTTAGCCTTTGCACCCTTCCATACCAACTGAGTCAATAGAGAAGCCCTAAAAATTTGAAAAATAACCTAACAACTTTAATCGGGATGGCGAATATCATTTAAGCCAATCTGGAAACACATAATTCGTTTCTTGTCCTCCAAACCCTGTCCCTAATTTCATGTTCTAACCCCTCTTAACCCCCGCCCTCCCTTTGCTTTTCTTCCTCATTTATTGTTGTATTTACTTTTCAATCCCTTTGGCTATTCCCTTCCATCTACTTTTAATATGTCATTCTTGTCCCACCTTAGTTTGTTCCCCTTCTATGTTCCTATTATTTGTATTTCTTGTTTTATTTTAATCTTAATTTACTTTTAGATTAATTAGTAATTAAAAAAAGTTAAAATAATTCTAATTCTAATTCTTAGATTATTAACTTAAATTAAAAAAAAAAAAAAATTAATTTAATTTAGTTCTCTTTTAATTTAATTTAGTTTGCTTTTTAATTTCCTACTCCTTTCCTAATTAGTATTTATAAACTTAATATAAAATAAAATAAAATCCTTTTGACCTAAAATCATTTTTTTTTAATTCCTATATTAATCTAATTTTACCAATCTTATTTTACTGATTATACTTTCACTGATTATTATATTCTTTGCTCCTAAATATTTTCCAAAAGCTTCGAAGATTTGAGAGGAGTTGGGGATAAAATACATTTTGTATCCTTTCCCCTCTCATTCTCTTGTCTTATGGAAGCCATTATGAACAATATTGTAGTATTTACCTTGCAGTTTTCCTACTTGAACTTAATTGGTATTTCCTGGATTCATTGGTATTATTGTTTGAGTCTTGTACTTTGAGTACATTTGTAAATGTGATGGAATGAAAAGGGTTTGATGATTGTCAGGTGATTGTTCCTAAATTTTTTCAACATAATCTTAAACATCTTTCTAAATTATACAAGCTTCATGACATTGATTTGTTGTGTTTTTTTTCTTTCTTTCACCCATGCTCATGGTTTCTCGATATACAATACCTAATCCTAAGTATACCTGACCCTTGGATGGCCAATAACCTATTAACTTCTAATGTTTTTTCCCTTGAGCCCTTATAAACCCATAAACCATTAAGTACCCTATCCTTGAACCCTAATTACTCCGTCTTAAACCCTAACCCCTAACACTTGAACCACTGACACGTTATCCCCTAACCCCTCAATTCTCAAACCCTTGTAAATTAAATCGTGGTTCGAACTTCGGTCGGGGAAATCTGCCATCCTCTTAAAACTTCTGGTCCTCAAGTGAAATCAAGAAAGAATATGACATTATAATGATGAATGAAAAATAAGATCAATGTGTTTTTTTATTATGGTTGTGACTATATATCTCAGAAAGTGTCTCGCTTCCTACATGTCAAGAAATGTAATATCTTTCCTATATTTTTTCAACATATTCTTAAATAACTTGATAAATTGACCAAGCATCATCATTGGTTTGTTGTCTCTGTTTCTCGCTATCATGTAAGTTGTCTTTTTCTTTGCCTTCGTTGTCTTTTCCTATCTTATATTTGTAAATGTTTATAATATTGGTTAAATATTTTCTATATATACTAATATTACTTTATTCATTGTAATTGCATAGTATGGCCCCCCTAGGGCATGACTCGACAAGGAAGAGGTGGTTGTAGTACAAGCGCATGTTTAAGAATATGGAGTGAATATTGAGGATCAAACTAATGATCATATGGAAGAAGATAATGATGTTGATAACACAGGTGAAGAAGATGGGACAAATAGATTGATCCAAGAGACATTTAGTAATGTTGGAATGGATGATGATGGAAATCGGTATGATGGTGCTTATGATATACATGTACTTGAGAGGGCAAGTCAACCTATTTATGAAGGCTAAAAAACATCTCTTCTCTTTGTTGTATTGTTGTTGGTCAACTTAAAGGTGGTGAATGGTTTGTCAAACACATGTGTGACACAACTCCTAAGGTATGTAATATATTTTGTGACATTTAGTACAAGTACACATGATAAAGAAATGATGTTTTCCTTTGTTTTAATGTTGATACATTGATCATCATTTAGTTTGTAATATTTGGATGCAATATGTATGATTAATGTTGTTTACATTAACTAGTACCACTGATTTTTTATGTTGTAGATTGTTAGGTGAATATAAATTACCATCATAATTTTTTTTATTTTTAGGTGAATTTTAGTTACCACCGTAAAATGTTTTACCTTGTACGTACCGAGATTTACATGCCATTATGAAAGATATTGGAATGGAGTATCAAGCTATTCATGCATGTCCTAATGATGATATTATCTATTATAAAAAAACATGTGTCAAAAGACAAATTCCCAAAATGTGATGAGATCGGATATCAAACCGATAAAGTAACAAAAAAGGTGCCTCACAAGGTTCTTTGTTATATTCCCATAATTCCATGTCCGCGACAATTGTTCAAGTGTAGGAGCATAATTTTTTTTATGGATTACCATGCAACGAAAGAAGTGAAGATGGTGTTCTTCGAATTCTTGCAGATGGATCTGTATTTAGGAATATAGAGGAAAGTTTGACAAAGTTTAAAGAAGAACCATGTAATCTTATGCTTTCATTAGCAGCTGAAGGCGTCAATCCATTTTGAGAGCTCAAATGTACTTACTTGGTGTGGCCCGTTTTTGTTATCAACAATAAGATTCCTATGTGGATGTCGATAAAGAGGGAACACATAATGTTGATAATGATTTTTTCAGATATTAATTTGTTTAAAGTAAATATTTACGTTGTAAGGCGTTCCCTCTGGGAAGAACTCCCCCAGCTACCACTGTGCACTCCTCTGCACCATCATATCTAATGGTATATGGTTGAAAGTTATTCCAATATTATACTACTTAAACTGTCAACTAAATCTTGATTTGTGCAATGGTTCAACTTATTGATATTTATTATTACCCATGAACATATTGCAGGTACTTACTATTCTGAAAGCCAGGGTTCCTCCTAAAATCAAACACAACCATCTCGAATACACCAAACTTTGTGATATTCCTCGCTTGAAGATTAATAGCTTTAAGGGGAATAGGAGGTAGCGGGTCACCCATAGAGTAAAAAGGGATTAAAATCCCACTGTGCTCAAAGTTTCTCCCAAAGCTCTTTCTTGTATCTATAGAAATATTGCTTCACCTTAAAGAAAAAGAAATGGAGGATGGAAATATCAAGAATTTCACCAATTTCAAAGTGGTGACTATGCACCTGTGGAGGGAAAGAAGCCTAACATTGTAAATGATGAGTAATGAGATTTCCATGGTGTTGTTTCTAGTGGAATTCAGGGCTAGAATGGAGCCCCCTCTTCCCAGAGAATATGCAGGCAACATTGTGGTACTAGTGTATGCGAGAGCAACGGTGAAAGAGCTTCAGGACAAGTCATTCTCAACCCATGGTAACCTTTGGTTCTATTCAGCTTAAGTTTCAAGGATACTGAAGCAGAAAACCCCATCTTAGGTGTACACTTTTAGTTCAAGCTATACAGGATGCTAAGAAATCATTAGTGAGTTAATATGTATACAATTAATGTATCTCTAAATATCACTAATTATTCTTGAGGTTTTTTTTGAGTTACTAAATTGATGAGTCGACTCTCCATTTTTATTTAACTAGTTGTTTCTAAGAAATTTGATGAGTTGACTGTCCATTTTCATTTTACAAGTTGTTTCCAAGCTCCAGTCATATCACTTTTATAGATTACATTCCATGAAATTATTTAAGTCACTTATCAAGATAGCTCGGATGTTTATGACTATCTTAAGAAATAAAAAAAGAATTAACTCATTCAGGAATCAAGATCGAGGAAGTGTAAAGAAAATAAAAAGAACAATGTAACAAAATAAAATTGAAGCTCAATCATAATCATTGGCCTCCAAAGTGAGTATGAGTACCCTAGGCCTGATGAAACATTAACTTTTGAAAATTGTGAGTTTAGTTGCTCCTGGCGAGAAAACTGATAACTAGACTCATGTTGTTTTGACATCAGAGCACCGTATTCTCTGCTTTCATGGAGAGTTTCCCTGGACCTTTCCTGAGGAGTAAGAGCACATAGTGGTGACCGACCTCGCCAACCATGAGTATCGGGCTTTGCATATCGAATATGAGATTGTGCCTACATCTGCACAAATGTATTATGAAATGATGAAAAAAATTAGTGAGGTGCATTAGAGAGTTATATTTTATAATATGATATAAGAAAGTAACGATGAATTAGTTCAATCTTAACTATTTCCTTAAAAAGTATAGAAATGGAAAGGAACAAATGCCACAAACTATCAGATACATATGCTTAAATTTAAATTATCAATCACAAGTATTACAAACAATAAGACAAAAATCATATTCATATTAACCTTTAGTTTGTTAACAAAAATATGAACGAGCGTTAAACAACTAAAACAATATGTACATTTATTTAACATAAATCAGAGCCATAACAAGTTCTGAATAATAAAATCATCACATCTACATTGATATCAGCACAACCCCAACTTTATTCATCAATGGCAAGCTCTGATTTTATCTCCTGTCTAGCCTTGTGAATCTCATCAGGTATGTTCACGGATGCTTGCATATTCAACAAAATGATTATCAAAATATGAAAATAACATTAACATGTCAATGTTTAGGGAACTTAGTAACTTGCATGCGTGACCGCTCGAATAGATGAACCTTCTTAGCAGCGGCTTCTCCGTGCAGGGAAATTATTAGGGAACTTAGTAACCTGCATGCGTGACCGCTTGAATAGATGAACCTTCTTAGCAGCGGCTTCTCCGTGCAGGGAAATTATTAGGGAACTTAGTAACCTGCATGCGTGACCGCTCGAATAGATGAACCTTCTTAGCAGCGGCTTCTCCGTGCAGGGAAATTATTAGGGAACTTAGTAACCTGCATGCGTGACTGCTCGAATAGATGAACCTTCTTAGCAGCGCTTCTCCGTGCAGGGAAATTATTAGGGAACTTAGTAACCTGCATGCGTGACCGCTCGAATAGATGAACCTTCTTAGCAGCGGCTTCTCCGTGCAGGGAAATTATTAGGGAACTTAGTAACCTGCATGCGTGACCGCTCGAATAGATGAACCTTCTTAGCAGCGGCTTCTCCGTGCAGGGAAATTATTAGGGAACTTAGTAACCTGCATGCGTGACCGCTCGAATAGATGAACCTTCTTAGCAGCGCTTCTCCGTGCAGGGAAATTATTAGGGAACTTAGTAACCTGCATGCGTGACCGCTCGAATAGATGAACCTTCTTAGCAGCAGCTTCTCCATGCAGGGAAATTATTAGGGAACTTAGTAACCTGCATGCGTGACCGCTCGAATAGATGAACCTTCTTAGCAGCGGCTTCTCCGTGTAGGGAAATTATTAGGGAACTTAGTAACCTGCATGCGTGACCGCTCGAATAGATGAACCTTCTTAGCAGCGGCTTCTCCGTGCAGGGAAATTATTAGGGAACTTAGTAACCTGCATGCGTGACCACTCGAATAGATGAACCTTCTTAGCAGCGGCTTCTCCGTGCAGGGAAATTATTAGGGAACTTAGTAACCTGCATGCGTGACCGCTCGAATAGATGAACCTTCTTAGCAGCGGCTTCTCCGTGCAGGGAAATTATTAGGGAACTTAGTAACCTGCATGCGTGACCGCTCGAATAGATGAACCTTCTTAGCAGCGGCTTCTCCATGCAGGGAAATTATTAGGGAACTTAGTAACCTGCATGCGTGACCGCTCGAATAGATGAACCTTCTTAGCAGCGGCTTCTCCGTGCAGGGAAATTATTAGGGAACTTAGTAACCTGCATGCGTGACCGCTCGAATAGATGAACCTTCTTAGCAGCGGCTTCTCCGTGCAGGGAAATTATTAGGGAACTTAGTAACCTGCATGCGTGACCGCTCGAATAGATGAACCTTCTTAGCAGCGGCTTCTCCGTGCAGGGAAATTATTAGGGAACTTAGTAACCTGCATGCGTGACTGCTCGAATAGATGAACCTTCTTAGCAGCGGCTTCTCCGTGCAGGGAAATTATTAGGGAACTTAGTAACCTGCATGCGTGACCGCTCGAAACGCGTCGACAAAAAAGTGGTTATGTGATTTTGCAGAAGATTATCTAAACAATGTTATGGATCACAGAAGTCTAAACTCCCTAATGTCAATGTTTAATTGATATTTACGTCGTAAGGCGTTTCCGTTTGAAATGAATTGCCCCAGCCGCCACCATGTCCTATTGTTGACCGTGGATTTGTGGTGTTAGACGATTGAATGAAGTGTGATCGTTGATCCAACACTGATCCAAAACTGAACGGTTAATGAGGAAGCGGGACAGAAGCACCACCAGCGAGCCATTCGTTTCACAGAAATGCGTGATATGTGTGGGCTCATGAATAAGCACTGAAGGACCAATTTGCATGTACAGCTCTTCAACTAACTCGTCTATCAGTTTATTTTATTTTTCTTTTCCATGTTTTTTGTGTCTCTTAGTGCTGACATGATTCACTACAACTTCGTGAGGGGGGATGTTTCATGTGTTTTGCAGTGGGCAAGTTCAGATGGTAACTAGTTTTATTATTTTTTGAAGCGCACACTCATTTGGAGGCCTGAACTTCACTTGTGGAGGACTGCTGGGCATTTGGTGCTGCAAATCTTGTTGTGATCAGTGAAGATCAACTCTCTGTTCAGATCTGTTTACATTCTCGCTTGAAGTGTTCAAAGAAATCCAATGTAAATGGGATTTGATCTACCCCGTGTATTCTTGTTACCAATTTTACAAATTTGAGAGCAGTGCTATGCATTTTTGGGTTTGAACCTTCCTTGAGAAAATGCAGATATCTACCTCTTTGAATATCTCCTGAGCTTTCTGCCACAGCCTGACTGACTTTCAAGTAGAACTCATTTTCAAGATGGGGAATTCAGTTTTACTGCATATTTTGATTCTGAGTCTCTCTCTTTTTAACAAAGTCGAGACTACAAAGGGACGTTCTTTACTGGTTCCTACCTCTGTGTCAGTTTCTTTGCATTTCGCACTGTCATCGGCTTCCCTACTAGATGATCCCCTGGCAAAAAGAAATGCATCAACTAAACCAGAAAATTCAACTGGTAAGGGCTTCAATGCCAGCCTTTTCATTAAATTTTTGAAGAGTATATTTATGGTAAAAAATACAGCCTGTGTAAGAATTATTTAGAAATTGAAATCTCTCAATTTGAATTGCTTGTTTGCATATTTCTACAAGTTCTGAGAAGTCATTGCGCTTTGTTCTTTTGACGATTGCAAAATGGGTTGTGTGTTCAAACACAGGTTCTCCAATGCAGATAGACAAATAATCTCATCACACCAACAAAGGACTGCTATTGGCAATTATCATACTGCCAATATTTGTTGGATGTATCATGATTTCTTCAGTTTGTACTTGGTTGTATAGAAAGACTTACAACTCTGCTCCTTCTTCACCTCAACCTCATGCATTCAAGCGAAATTTAGATCCAGATGCCTCAGGTTGGTATCACCACTATATCATATTTTATCCCTTTTACTGTGTGAAACCAAACCCTCTCTTGATGTGTACACCAACAGGGCAACCACAAGAGAGTGGTGCTTCCTATGGAGATATTGTTTGATTGGATTCGGGGCTGAGATTTGATGACTTCCCCTGTTGAATCTGTGTGGATATCTTTTGGATGTATGTATACATATTAACTATTATGCATTACTGCCAGTGCATTGGAATGGTTTCCATGACTATAGAAATTCTTCTCCTCTGTCAAACTATTATTTTTCGTGGGGGTTAACATAATAAACATCAGACTTGATTTCATGATCTGAATCATCTGATAAAATCAAAATTTTGGATTCTAACAAATTATAAAAAGCCATGGGTGCGGATGACCTCTGTTTACATGAGAGTTCGATTAGTTACATTACGACTATTTTGATCTAGGGTTAGCTCACTAAGTTTCCTGTAATTTGAATTTTCACAGATGCCTATAGGGGTATTCCACTCATGCCTCTCTTGAGTCATTTGAACTCCCGTGTTTCTAAGAAAAAGGGATGTGCAACTGCAATTGAATATTCTAAGCTGCTAACAGCTACAAATAACTTCAGCAGCAATAACATACTTGGAGAGGGTGGATTTGGGTGTGTATACAAGGCAATGTTTGATGATGATTCCTTTGCTGCTGTGAAGAAGCTAGATGAGGGTAGTAGACAGGCTGAGCATGAATTTCAGGTAGGTAATAAAAACGTTACAGGTATTATTTTGGAAGTTGGCTGCTTCTTCAAACTTAAGAAGATATTAGTGAAGGCATTTTCTGGGGGGGTGCCCTAAAGTTTCCCTTTTGAGTGTCTTTTCTTTTGTGGATTTGGTGATGCACTGCATTTAACATATTGCATTGTGATTTTTTATTCTCCCTATAATTTTAGAACTTAGAAGAAGCTTTGTTGATTTCATATGTTGGTATTGTCATTGGTTGCAGAATGAAGTGGAGCTAATGAGCAAAATCCGACATCCAAACCTTGTTTCTTTGCTTGGGTTCTGTACTCATGAACATACACGGTTTTTAGTATACGATCTGATGCAG
Organism: Pinus tabuliformis; assembly: GCA_031772625.1. Classification (NCBI taxonomy): domain Eukaryota; kingdom Viridiplantae; phylum Streptophyta; class Pinopsida; order Pinales; family Pinaceae; genus Pinus; species Pinus tabuliformis. The sequence continues at coordinate 235,005,898 of CM062813.1, forward strand.
AATGGCTCTTTGGAAGACCAATTACATGGTAGCTTTCTCCAACCACTGGGCAAGTTCAATATTGCCTATGTTTTGAAGCCTTTTATTTGTTCAAACAAACTTGATACTACCATTCGTCATGGATAAACTAGTAGGCCATGAGTAAGCAGCCTTTCACAGCTATGCTTTGTTAAGAAACTGTGCTGGATTGCTTGTCAGGACCATCTCACGGATCTGCACTTACATGGTTTTTGCGGATGAAGATAGCCCTTGATTCAACAAGGTCGTTCTAACACAGATAATTTGATTCCCTACTACTAGATTTTACCAATTGAAATCACTTTTTCACTTTCCTCTATCAACCTGGGAGCTCAAGCTTACCATGGTTTTCTTTCTTTTATAGGGTCTAGAACACTTGCATGAGCACTGCAACCCTGCAGTGATTCACCTAGATTTCAAATCATCAAATATTCTTCTTGATGCAAGCTTCAACGCCAAGGTGAGGGCAAGGTTTTCCAATCTCCCACTTACACTGACTGTAGTGTTAAAAATAGTAATACCATTAAATCTGGCTGGAAATGAATGTTTCTTACGTAATATTTATCAGTTAATTTGGGAAGATTCTTGTAAAGCATTAAGAAAGTTTCCTAGAATGTAATTGACAAAAGCCTTAGTAAATGTATGGCATGTGCATTGCGTTCAATGGGAGATTTTGTGAGATGGGAATTCCATTGCTTTCCTACTGATTTTTTTTTTACTTTATGAACTGTTTTAAGCATCAGTTATTTTTTTGTCAAAATATTTTCATGTAGGACTTCAGTTTTTCTTTTCTATCAATTTTGTGACATATGTAGCTGTTTGTATTAATTTATTATTTATTATCATGAATTATACTTTGAGAAATTTCTAAATAGATTTATTTGTCCATCTTGGTTTATGTTCTTTAAAACACTTGGTCCGAAGTGAAACATTTCCTAAGTAGATGGTATTGTAGTCACCGCTCTCTAACCACTGGCTATGGATGCAGCTTTCAGATTTTGGTCTTGCAGTAACAAGTGCAGGATGTGCTGGTAACACAAATATTGATCTAGTAGGGACATTGGGATATGTAGCTTCAGAATACATGCTTGATGGTAAGTCTCTAATAAAGAAATTAGATCCAATTTTGAATTTCTCTCATTGTTCACATATATATAGTGATATATAGTGTAGTAGAGATTAAAATATTAGTCCACCTACAATGATGTATTACCTGGAGTGTTGAAAGTATCTACGGGCCACAGTACAACAAATTACAATGCATGATCATTATAGATACACAATAGATTTGAGTTTTATTTTAGAGAAAAAACATGTGTCTAGTAAAATGATGAATGATGTTTGTGGTTGAGTTTGAAAACAATCATAAAGAATCAAAATTTTCAAGTTGTCTTTATTTTGTATAAACATACCACAATAGATACATACCTATAGCAGGGTCAAATTGGATGCCTTTCAATAAAACCAAAGTCATTGCTGCTTTAAATTTTGGTTCAGATACAAGTTAAAATCAATGTCTATCTCTTTTTAGTCTTGCAAGAGGTTACATATAAAAATATGCATTTACCTTGGACACATGACATGAAAATGAACCTTTTGTCATGTTTTGTCTACTATAAAGTTATCTTGCATCTTAAAAGTTGGAGCGTTCGTGTGAGGATTCATTATGAAAAATTTTCTCGTGTGCAAAATGATGTGTGTTAGGTATCCTACAAGTCTTCTAATTCATAGGACACATGCCTAGGGGGTCATGTGTTATGAATCCCACATGTTGGACATGGATTTGTAAGGACGATTTTGGCACATGTCCGGTTAATTTTTGGTATCTTACAAGTCTTCTAAGTTAGATGACACACACCTAGGGGGTCATGTGTCACAATTTCCACATGTCAGACATGGATTCGTGAGGACGAGTTCAGGGCATGTGCCAAACTCATGTTCGACATGTGCTCTAAATGTGTCCCAAGTTTAGGACACATGTTTGTCAAAAGTGGCCCGTGGGTTTGAAAAAGGTGACTTGTCTGTCTTTTTTCCTCATTTCATTTAGTAGGTTGAAGTTCGTAGGCATTTTGGAGTGCATTTGAGGGTTATAGTGTAGCTTTGAAAGGATTCCAAGTGCAAGACAATGGTGTATGGTGTATGTGCACATCAACCTCCGTCTTATTTCTAAATAGAGGGAAGAGTGGTTGAAGGGAAAGACAAAGATGTGGGATGTGTTTCCTAATGATATGGGGTTTGGATAGTAGTGTTGAATTGGCATTAGCAAACTTGGATCTTAATGAACCAGTGCTAGAGCCATTCAATTTTTCTGATGGTGATCCAGTTGAGGGTTCATTCTCCACACCAACATATGCATTGATTGGATTGGATATAGATCGAGTAGAAGGCCAATCTACTCCCCAATCTATTCTGTCAGAGAATTGCATGTAAGTGTTGATCGATCACCCTCACTTCTTTTTTGTTGGGATTGAAGTTGGGTAAGATGATGCTTGCTTGCCACGTATGAAGGTCTGAGATACAAGTATAAGTAGGCTGGTTTACCTGGAGAAGGTAGTATCAAGTTTCAGTTATCACTCTCATTAACAAAACAAGATTATATATTTTCTTAGTTATCACTCTGATTAACAAAACAAGATTATATATTTTCTTACATTCTCTGCTTCCTATTTTTCTAATTTATATGCTCTTATTATGCTTCAGGCACCTGCAGGAAGTAATAAAATTGTTGGAGTCTTTTATAAAGCTAATGAATATGCTTCGCTCAATCCAAACTTTCTCGAGTGTGTTGAGAATGCTTTGGGCATACGAGAATGGCTGGAATCTAATGGTCACCAGTACATTGTGATAGATGACAAGGAAGGTACTGACTGTGGTAAGTTAGCAGTGATTTCTTTTGTTGTTATGTCTAAGTTAGCACTCCTGCAAAATAAAATTAAATTAATGTGTCTTTTTGAACTTTAATTTAACATCATTGATCATATGCATAGAAGTTGCGCAGGGGATCTGTAGGTTCAGAACATAGAAGGGAAAGTTTGAACCAGTGTTACCAGGATCGTGGCTTGAACCTGCCATTATCCGAGTTTCAGGCAAATGTATTTTTCCAACTTGTCTGAGTCAAACTTGGTTGTTGACACAGAGTTTGATTTTCCAACTTGTAACTTGTTTGTTGACAGAGTTTGACTGTCAACATGAGTTTGACCTCTGAGTATGAGTATGACTTAGTTGACTGAATCAAACTTGTGTAATAAAAACCCTCATCCAGCCCAATTTAGGTTATTTTTACCTCTGCTGGGTTCATTGCTCCTCTACTAGGTGATTAATTTCTGTGAAACAGACTGAAGGGAGGTCATATTTTCGCACTCACCATTGCTTATATATTTTCATCAAAATATATGTGTATATATTTATATTTTTATTCTACTCTCCAATTTTGTCCCGAATGTTTTCCTTATCCTTGCCCAAAACTTGGCCTCCCCGAATTTTCCTTGATTATGCATCTGGTAACGCTTGGAGGGAGTTGTGCTAAACACCATCTCTTTCTTAAAACTGTTAGAAGCCCCCCAAATTCCCTGTTTCTTTCTGTATCCATGTATACCACTAGGCTATATGTGTTCTCTGTGTTGGTGAATTGATAACATGGAATTTAAATGCCCTACTAGGCTACATGTACTGTGCTGTCGAATTGGCCCCGTGAAACTTGAAATCATGATAACTGATTTGGAATTGTGATTTTTTATCTGCTAACACTAGAGTGCTGGGACACACTCATCATCAAGCTATGTACACCAGACTTCTTAATAAATGAATAAACTGTGGTCTAATTGTTAGCAGGTCTCATTTGTCTAACTATAGTTACTAGCCATCAAAAGCACAGAAAAGGATTTAGAGCTAATGCTAAATTTGTATCAGCAGGGTTTTGCTTGGTAGAGTTTCTTTGACTGCTGGACAGGGCACCATCTATGCTGATTCTTGTATTGTAGAATCTTCTTGAAAAACAGTTTCCCTTGAAACCTGAGACGACCTTATAACTCAACTCATATGTCTTTGACCTTGGAGGGAGGTATAATTATATGGTACCTAGTAACATCATACTTCAACTCCACATCACCTGGAGTCATCTTTCTTTTTCGGGTCTGGAAAAATAATGTCCCACAGTTTAGGCTTTCCAAGCATCTTGCTAGCCCCCTGCAGATTTCCTCCCTCTTCCCAATTTTTCTGGATGGAAGACGAGGGTAGTAACCAACTGCTAGTTGAAATACCAGCTGGTAACCCCAAGGTATTTAATGAGATTTTCTCCCGTGAAGGGCCACCCACCCCTTGGGATATAAAATCGTGTTATCTGTTGTTGTTATTGATATGGATGAATAGTTTATGTCCTAGACTTCCTTTTGTTCCTCATATCCTGAATAATAATCAATCTAGATGGTATCATATGTGCTTCTTCAAAAAGTGAGATTTACAGAATATATATCTTGTCGAACAAGTCGTAAATGACTTCTGGTTATTCACAATTGAAGTTGGGTGGTTGTTTAATCCACAATCCAATCTATTAATTTTCTAGTATGCCTTCCCTTTCCTACTTCTTGCTACCATGGATCGTCGAAATCAGTGTATTTCTTGCTTGCTTTTACATTTGAGAATTGTAACCCACTGCGGACTAAACTTACACAATTAATTTCCTTTGCAGAACTTGAAAAGCACATACCTGATGCGCATGTTTTGATTTCTACGCCTTTCCACCCGGCCTATGTGACAGCAGAGAGGATCAAGAAGGAAAAGAACTTAAAGCTTCTTTTGACAGCTGGTATTGGTTCTAATCACATTGATCTAAATGCTGCAGCAGCTGCTGGTGTGACTGTCGCAGAAGTTACAGGTACTATTTCTGAAATTATACCGCTTGTCACTGCCCTGTTCACGCTATGGACATTTTGGTATGAACAAGTTTCTGCAATGATTCTTCATAATTTAACTGACGCCTTCTTCAACAATTTTTACAGCAAGTAATGTGGTGTCCGTGGCAGAAGATGAGCTAATGCGCATTCTCATATTGATGCGAAACTTTGTGCCTAGATATAAGCAAATTGTTGAGGGTGATTGGAAAGTGGCACCAATTTCTTACAGGTCATATGATCTAGAAGGGAAAACTATTGGTACTATTGGTGCAGGGCATATTGGCAAAGAACTACTCAAGCGTTTGAAGGAATTCATTCTTAGGATCTAGTACTACTTCATGATGTTGCAAACTTCTTTTCAAAAATCGGTGCTCCATAATTCTTATGCATGCATGCTGTTTGTTTCAAAATTTCAATCTAATAATAATAAACATTACATGATGTTGAATTGTACTGCGTTCCTTTGTACAACCCTTCAATTGTAAGCTTCTTTACCACGACCGTCTTTCTATTGGACCCGAATTGGAAAAGGAAACTGGAGCAACATTGGAGACAAATCTTGACGAAATGCTACCTAAATGTGATGTACTTGCCATTAATATGCCTCTTTCTGACAAAAATAAGTGTGCCTTATCATAATTTCATAAATAATCTCTCCCATTATTCACTCAGACATCAATAACACCTATATATTTTACACAACTTGTGAACAGAAACCTAATTATTGTTTCTCTTGCCCTTTCCTTTTGGTTACCATAGGGGAATGTTTAACAAGGAAGGTGTTCTCTACCAAGCCTAGTTTCTCTCTCAGAATCTTAACATCCCCTTTGCAAAGGGTTTCATTAGAATGACAACAACCTGCATTTAAAGCATTTCTCCACCCCTCTCCTAATTGGAAATACAATTTTGGGTTCTCTACTAATTTTATCCACACCCATTTAATCTAACAATGGACATAGAGCATGTATATTTATCCCTGTGTGTTGGAAATACCATTTTATACTTTAATGTTTATTATTTTTGTTTTATTATTATTACTTGAATTTCTTCTTAACAAGTGGTTGTGTTTCTTTTGGTTTTAGTGAAAGTATGGGCTCCAATGTTGGCTCTCTTATTATGAAGTATAATTCATCTTTGAGAAATTTTCAATTATTAAAGTACGTTAGTCAATTGCTTAAAATATTAAATTTATTTCAAAAAGTTTTTGTTACTTTATAGGTTAGACACTAGCTTGAAATATTAAACTTATTTCATAATGTTTTTGTTACTTTATAGATAACGCATAGATTTCTTGGCTCTATGATGAAAATAATGAAGGGAAAATACATGTTAATATGTTACTTGTGCTCTTTGACTGAAAAATACGCGGTGAGAGAAAAATGCATATTATGCTAATTGAGGAATGTTTTTCGCTTGTCGAACTTATAGTATTGAATTTAACACACTAACACTTTACAACAATGAACTAACAATATTCATGATGATAATAGCAATATGGAAGATTTATCTGCATAATGAAAAAGGCAACATGGAAGATTCCGATCACGTTCTAGGGCATTTTTTAAATGTGGATGTGACAAAAGGTTGTTGTGGAAGTTGTTTGTATATGAGAAATTTCTTGATCATTGTGTATAATCCTAATGTTGATAGATATGTCTACTAAGTGCTTCCAATTAATGGGGCATTGATTTGAGTGTTCAATATATTTTTATTTTTTATCAAAGTATTCTTTTGTTGTATTTATATTTTCCAATTTATGCCTTACGACGTTTCCTTTGCAACATCTGGTGCAAATGCTAGTTATAGTCATAATAGCGTCAATTTTTTTTTTTAATTCATACATTGTTACCAATGATCCAAAATTTCTGAAAATTAAAATAGGTCAACAAAGGTGTTCCTGGAAAAAAATTGCGATCAAGGTATCAAAAGAAAAATCATTTAATTTTATACAATAAGTTGTGACGTAAATAAATAAAACCAAGAAGTAATATAAGGCCAAGAACTTATACCAATAGTGCATACTATTGTGTATATCTAATGAATTAGGTTGTGATACAGAAGTCCAAACTTAAAACTTTCTATTGAATTTTTTAATAATGCAAGTAATGGATCATACCTCTTGAAGTTGCAGCAGCTGCTCACGTGTATATCAAATGTGTTAATGACTCTCAAACCTTGAATCCACTGTTTGTTACATGCACGAATATATTTAACTTCAAGCGCGAGAAGTGGAAGGTAAAGTCTGTTTTATACTGCAATAATAATAACTAGAATTATAAATAAAATGCATATAGTTATAAATCGACCCGTTTCTTTAATCTCTTATAAGCATTACAAAAGTCAAAAGCATCACATAGCAGTTATTTGCAAATATTTTTTTGTGATGGAATATATACACAATCAAAATGAAAAATAGGTAAGAGGAAAAGAAAAAATTAGAAATTAAATCTCTTAGAACCACTGCAAAAGTGAAAATGAGCATAGATATTTTAAAATGTTACCCAGTGTGCAACAATATAAAAATGAAAAATAAACAACCAAGGAAATGTAAATGTGAATTGGAAATTTACAATTGAAAAATATCACAAGAAAGAGAGTGTGAGTTTAATATCAAAGTTCCAAAAATAGGAAACACAACACTGTCAACAACTAAACAATACAAAGAAAAACAATTCTGGCCTAATCCAGAACACATCCAATGCATTAGATTTTAACAATGGATACATATCACGAAAATACATCCTTATCCAAGCATGCAGAATTGAACTTCAAGATCAGCCTCTTAGGCAACCACAAGAAGCCACTGCTTTAAGGTCAAAACAAAGATATAAAGGCATTGGCAACTTCCCCTCCATGTGATTATGTAAAAATTGTTGCCAAAACATGAGTTTGTTTTACTTGAACAGAAAATACAAAACACCATGATATGAAACATACAAGAAATCAAACATTTGTGACTTTGGAAAGAATAGAAAAATGAGGAAACTAAAAAAATTCAATACTATATGAATTAAATGTTATGTCAAATTAAAAATACAGTATGATAAAATTTATTGCACAAATAACTTAAGGTTAGGTAATCTTAGGGTACCATGAACTATGCGGAACTGGTCTTGGCTATTTTGTTATCAGAGCTATTTTGGCTTCAAGGGGACGCCTTTGTTGCTGAGGGGTTTTGCTCAGGCCTGTGGTAGACCTTGTTCAGTGGGAGATCTGCGAGATTGATTCTGGTGGTGAAAGAAGATGGCGAGCAGTGGAAATATAGAGATCGAGAAATTTAACGGTCAGAGTTTTGAGTTGTGGAAACTCAAGATGGAGGATTTTTTGGTGGATAAAGATCAGTGGTACTAAACCAACAGGAGTGTTCGATGAAGAATGGAAGAAGTTGGATCGGAAGGAAAAGAGCACAATACGATTGTGTGTCTCAGATTTAGTATTGCTGAATGTATCATGGGAAGCTATGGCGAAGGATTTGTGGGACAAGTTAGGGACTTTGTACCAATCTAAGTCTCTGGTGAATAAACTGTTCCTACGGAAAAAGTTGTATAACCTAAGGATGAAAGATGGAGACTTGGTGACAGAGCATCTGAACGCATTTAATACTGTGGTAAGTCAGTTAGAATCTATTGATATTAAAATTTCAGATGAAGATAAGTGCATTAGTTTGTTGTGTTCTCTACCAGATTCGTGGGATAGTCTGGTTATTGCAATAGGTAGCAATGCAACTGCCTTGCAGTTTGATGAAATAGTCTCATCCTTGCTGATGAAGGAGATGAGATGGAAAAATATGGAGAGCCAGAATGGTGATGCCTTGCCTGTATGAGGACGATCCTAGAACAAAAACAAAAATAAGTCATCGAGTGGGAGATCTAAATCTCCAGGAAAACCTATAAAGGTGGTGTGCTGGAAATGCGGAAAGGAAGGGCACTACAAAAGGGATTGTAAATCTAAAGCTCCTGATAAAGGAAAGGGATCTGATGATGCTCCTTCTGCAGAGGCGAAAACCACCTCAGATGAAGGTGGGGATGTGTACATGGCTTCTTCAAGTACACATGTAGATCATGAGGCATGGTTGATTGACTCAGGTGCATCCTTTCACTTCACTCCCCATAGAGAGTGGTTTTGCGAGTATGAGAAATACGATGGTGGTGATGTCTTCTTAGGGGATGATAGGAAGGCTAAAATTGTTGGTCGCGGAAAATTAAAGTTGAAGTTGCAAGGTGGAAGGGTTAGAAAACTTCTGGGTGTTCTGCATATTCCTACATTGGCCAGAAATCTGATTTCTATAAGCAAGTTGGATGATGCAGGTGTAAAAACAGTGTTCGAGAAGGATACCTGCAAGATGGTTCGGGGAGCACTGGTATTGATGCGGGGAGTTCGGATTGGAACTCTGTGCAAGCTACAAGGTAGCACGGTTGTTGATGGGTGCAACAGTTTTGTGGTTCCTGAAAGTGGAGCAGAAAATCTAGTGGTCTCTGGAAAGAAGACCACGCTGTGGCATCAAAGGCTTGGACATATTGGAGAGAAGGGCCTTCAATTACTTCATGGCAAAGGTTTGGTAGAAGGTATGAATAATATCTCTCTGGATTTTGATTTCTGTGAAAATTGTGTATATGGGAAGTAGAATCGGGTGAGTTTCCCCTCTAGTGGTAAGAGGGCGAAACATATATTAGAGCTTGTGCATAGTGATGTGTTTGGACCTGTGAAGGTTCCATCACTGGGTAAGTCTGTGTACTATGTATCATTTATAGATGACTTCTCAAGGAATACACAGATATATTTCCTTAAGAATGAATCTGAAGTCTTTGACAGGTTTAAAGAATTCAAGGCTCTGGTGGAAAACTAGACAAAGAAGAAGATAAAGGTGTTGAGGATAGATAATGGTGGAGAATTTTGCAGTAAGGAATTTGAAGAATTCTGTAAGAAGTGTGGTATAGCACGGTAGAAGACTACTCCATATACACCTTAGCAAAATGGAGTTGCAGAAAGAATGAACAAGACATTGATGGAAAGGGCAAGAAGCATGCTCAGTGGTGCCGGGTTAAGACATGAATTTTGGGCAGAGGTAGTGGAGACAACATGTTACCTGGTCAATAGAAAACATTATCAACTTTGGAGGATAAAACTCCACAAGAGGTATGGACTGGTAAGAAACCCTCTCTTTCACATATGAGGGTAATTGGATGTGATGCATATGTACATATTCCAAAGGATAAACGAACCAAGTTGGATAGTAAATCTGAAAAGTGCATCTTTATTGGGTATAAGGATGGTTTAAAGGGTTATAAGCTTTGGAACCCAGTAACAAGGAAGGTTGTGTACAGCCGAGATGTGGTGTTTAGAGAGGTGAAAGATGTTATTAAACATGAATTCCAACCAAGGAACCTGAGAAGATATAGTTTGAGCTAAAGGAGGAAGAATCAGACTCTGCAACAGAGGAGGAATCAGAAGATGAAGAACCACAAACTCTGAGTGTGAGAAGATCAATTCAAGAAAGAAGGCAGCCAAAAAGGTATAGTCCATCTGCTTTCTGTTCAAATTTTTCTTTATCTATTACTCATGATGATCCCAAAACTGTGAAGGAAGCAGTGGATTCAGAGGATGGAAAACTCTAGAAAGAGGCCATGGTTGATGAAATGGCATCTTTGCACAATAATGAGGCTTGGGATCTAGTGGATTTTCCAGCTGGAAGGAAACCCATTGGCAGCAAATGGGTGTTCAAGAAGAAGACAAATGCAGAAGGAAAGGTGGAGAAATACAAAGCTCAGTTGGTAGCAAAAGGTTATTCCCAGGTGCCGGGAATTGATTTTGGTGATATTTTTTCTCCTGTTGCCAATGTAGCTTCTATTAGATTACTTTTATTTGTTGCTACTACTTTTGATTTTGAGGTAGAACAGATGGATGTGAAGACAAAATTTCTTCACGGGGATCTGGAAGAGGAAATCTACATGAAGCAACCCTAAGGCTTTGTGGTGAAGGGTAAGAAAGAACTGGTATGCAAATTAAATAAGTCTCTGTTTTGGGTTAAAACAGTCACCAAGGATGTGGTATAAGAAATTTGATACATTTATACGGGGATTTGGCTTCACCAGAAGCAAAGTAGATCACTGTCTCTATTTTAAATTAATTGGTGACTGTGTTATTTATTTGGTCTTGTATGTGGATGATATGTTGCTAGTTGGAAATGACAAAGAAATTATGTAGGATTTGAAGACCCAATTGTCCTCCAAATTCAACATGAAATATCTTGTTGCTGCAAACTATATTTTGGGCATGGAAATTAAAAGAGATTGGGCAAAGAGGAAGCTTTGGTTAAACTAGAGGAAGTATGTCGAGACAATATTGCAGAGATTTAATATGTAGGATAGTAAACTAGTGAAGGTTCCTATTCCTGTAGGTGTAAAGTTATCTGCTGAACAGTGTCCCAAAACACAAGAAGAGGAAGAGGACATGTCCTATGTTCCATATGCAAGTGCAGTCGGTAGCCTGATGTATGCAATGGTTTGTATTAGACCAGACATTGCACATGCAGTGGGAGTATTGTGCAAGTTTATGTCAAAACCAGGAAAGGAGCATTGGACAGTAGTGAAGCGGGTTTTCAGGTATTTGCGTGGCACTAGTGATTATGGTTTGTGCTACCAAGGAAGACCAAGATTGGACAGAGTGTTGGATATTCATGGCTTTGTTGATGCAGACTCGACTGGAGATCTAGACCAGAGAAGATCTACAAGTGGGTATGTGTTTAACCTATTTGGAGGTGCAGTCAGTTGGATGATTAAGAAATAATCTGTAGTGGCACTATCAACTACAGAGGCAAAATACATGGCAGCCACTCATGCAAGCAAAGAAGTAGTTTGGTTGTAAAGATTGTGTTCAAGTATGGGGTTAGTACAGGGAGCTGTAAGGATAGACTGTGACAGCCAAAGTGAAATTTTCTTGGCAAAGAACCCTACATATCATTCGAAGACAAAGCACATTGATGTTCAGTATCACTTTGTGGGGGATATGATAGAAGACAAAAAGGTGTTGCTGGTAAAGGTGGACACTTTGAAGAACACTGTAGATGCATTGAAAAAATCTGTGAGCTCTGAGAAGTTCTCTTGGTGTAGAGAAACAATGGGCGTTGCAGGGCTGGATAAATGACTAAGCTCTCTTGTGGTCCCATGTGGAAAGAAAACAACAAGTGGGAGAATGTTGGGTTGTGTTATATTCTTTTCACAACTAGCCCACGTAGTTAATTGGGGGAGTTAGAGGGGGGGCAGAGCCCCCTTTTGTTGTGCCAATTACGTAGCAGGGGGGTCACAGGGGGTTTGAGGGGTACAGGTAACTCCACTCTATGGGGTTTAGGGCATTGCCCCGGAAAAGTTTGGTGTTGGAACCTATGTTAGGTTGTGCGTACCCACCTATGGTTTTGTGCATGATTTTCGCACATGTTTTTGGACGCGATGGTTTTCGATCCATGGTTTTGGACACGATGGTTTTTGGTCCATGGTATTGGATGCTTCAACATGTATAAATATGTATTATAACATTGAAAGAAAATAATGAAAAAATCAAGTTGGTAGTCTCGGTTTTGGGATCCAGGGGAAATCTCTGTGTATATGTGTTTTATGTGTTATGCTCTCGCATTGTTTATTTTCTATGTTTTAGAATTTGTATGCAGGTAATTTTTGTACAAGGTTAAAACCTATACACATGAGACTCTCAATCAGAAGTCTCGAAGCATTCTAGTTGCTTGATATACACCTCCTCCTCAAAAACTCCATTTAGGAATGCAATTTTTACATCCATCTAGTGGATCTTCCACCCCATTTGTGTAGCCAAAGTAAGGATTTGTGTAGCCAAAGTAAGGATTGGTCTGATGGATGAGTACCTTGCTATAGGAGAAAGTCTGTCAATCCCCTCAACTTGAGAGTACCCCTTGGCCACAAATCTGGTCGTGTACTTTTCTATGCTTCCATTTGTTGCCTGCTTCACTTTGAAGATCCATCTCGAACCCACAACTAATTTGTCTACTGGTCTTTGGACCACTTCCCAAACATTTTTCTTCACAATGGATTCATAATCCTCCACCATTGCATCAACCCATACACTTTTCTCTATTGCTTCCTCGAAAGAGGATGGCTAGGTCTCTACTAGCTCAATTGTTAGAGCCATGTACCCATTGTACCGATCTAGTGACCTTCTCTACCTATGGTGATTTGAAGGAACACCTACATTCTCCCTCACATCCTACAAAAGTCTCTCAGCTTCTCTAGTTCTTTGGATAGTTATTCTTGAGTGGTTGTCTCCACTCTTTTCTCCTCAACTTGTGGTTTCTCCACAACATCCCGAGGCTCCTCCTTTGGAGCTAAAATCTCCTCCCCTGGTGGGATTTCAAGCTTCCTCTCAAGACAACATTTCATGGCTTTGTCTTCATCTAATTTAATATCTCGTCGCACAATTGTCATTCTGAGGGACGAAAAATACACATGGTAATTGTGGGGAGTTCTATGTAATCCACAAATACCCCCAACTATGTTGTCAACTCTAGCTTCTTCCTTGATTCTTTGGAGACATGGAAATATACAGAGGCTCCAAAGATCATATAGTGCGACACATATGGATTCCTCCCTGAGAAATCATCCTCCCATTTGATCATACCAAGAATCTGATGAGGACTCCTGTTATGAAAATAGACCATTGCGTTACATGCTTCAACCCGCAAGTATAAAGGTAGGCTTTGCTCATGCAACATTGCCTGTTCTGCTCCAATAATGCTTCAGTTCTTCCTCTCAACCAGCCCATTTTGTTGTGGCTTGTGGGGTGCTGTCAACTCTGATTGAATACCTTCTTTTATACATAAATTTTTGAACTCATTCAACACATACTCACCTCCATTATTGCTCCTGAGAGCCTTCACCTTCTCGTCCATTTCTTTCTCCACCAGTGCCTTGAAGTCTAAGAACTTGGAGAAAGTCTCATCCTTCTTCCATATCAAGAAGATCCCACACTTCTGCGAGTAGTCATCAATAAAGATGAAAAAATACTTGTCCCTGGAAGTGGAGGCTGTCAAGAAAGGTCCACAAACATCAGAGTGGATCCTTTCAAGGACTGCATGTGCTCTACTATCCTGATCATGGAAAGTGGATTCTATGTACTTCCCCAACATACACCCTTTGCATGTGTCATAATACTATAGTGCTCCTTTGGGGAGGCTTGTGGTAATCTACTACATGATCTTCAAAGCTCCATGATGCAAATAACCAAGTCTTCTATGCCAAATTTCACTGAAATCACATCTCTACACCTTTTGCACCTTTGTGCTCAGTGCATGACAATCCTCCACATATAGCTTGTAGAGATTCTTCGCATGAACCTTGATATCCTTCACCTATCCCATGGAAATGTGTCCCAATAATGCATTTCCTTTACTGAATATCACATCGTGACCACAATCTTACAAAACTGAAGTGGAGACAATATTCTTCTTTAGACCAGAAACAAACATCACATCCTTGAGCCTGAGAAGGGAGCCTGACTCCCTCTGAAAGGTGAATGTACCAATCTCGATCATGTTTTACCTTCCATCATATCCCATCTCGATGTGCATATGGAGATACTTCTCCTCCATATCACTGAAAAAATATCTATTCCCTATCATATGGAACAGGGTACCGCTATCAAGGTACCACACACTTCCCATCACTAGTTCGACATGCACGAAATGGGAGTAAAATCAAGCTTGAACTGTGAATCCAAAGCTTCACCTGCTACTCCTCCTGAGGTCTTCTTTCTTGACTTTTTGTGTGGACACTTCATGGGATAGTGCCCGAATTCATGACAGTAAAAAAACTTGATTCTGGACATGTCTTTCTTCTTTCCCCCTTGACTATAATTAGCCTCACCTTGGAACTTCTTCCCCTTATCCTTCTTTCATTTTATGAATAATGCAAAGTGCTCTTCCTATTCTTTCGATCAGGTCCCGTCTCTAGTATTCCACCTTTTTTCCTCTTGAACTAGGTCGGACCATAAGCGCTCCTAACTTGGTAATTTCTCCCTACCATTTACCGAATCTTGATAGCTATGCCAACTCTTGGGAAGGCCTAAAAGGGCTAGAGATACCAAGTATTATTCATGGAAATTAACACCGGCCATGCCAAGCTCATCACGACACTATGTAGTGTTAATTAGATATTGTAGAATTGTGTCATTCTTCTGCCTCTTGATACTTTGAAGCTTGTTCTTAAGTGCTAGTTTCCTGTCGTCACTATTATTCTAAAAAAAATGTGTTAGTGTTTTCCACATCATGAACAAAATCTCTTTTCCATGGAGATTCCAGACAATATGATCCCGTACTCCCTCCAATATGATTTTCCTCACTTTGGCCACATCTTTCTTCCACTGAGCAAGATTCTAGGCATCAGATGCTTGGGGTTTTGCTACATTTGTCTCTATGTATTCTATCATCCCATTGTCATGCAATATTTCCTCCATGTGGTCCTTCCATGCAACAAAGTTTGAGGTTCCTTCCAAGGCATACTCGCGCCTGAGTCCACTGAAACCCATCTTCTCGATCCTGAAGAAAACAAGTAATATTGATCTTCAAACTTGAACCTCCTGCAATGAAAACTTCGAAATATCCATTCTACAATGATTCCAACTCTAATACCATGTATAAATTAATGTGTATATTCAATACTTCTCATGAAATTTAAATCACAAGACTTGAAGCTACTCAACTGATCCGTGGAAGTTAATTCACTAGCTAGAACACAAATCATAGACATGCAAAAGGAAAAATCACACATGCACAAAGATTTAGCTAGGGGAAAGAAACTAATCAAAACCCCTTACTATCTATATTGCATTAATCAGAGAATAGAAATTAAATGCATATGCTTTCTCAAGCCCGAGAACTCCCTGCAAGTGTATAGTCTATCCATCTGCTTGACTGATTGACTCTGGCCAACACTTTAGCAAATTGTCAAGCCCTCCAAGCTCCTATTTACTTGCATTTTTCCCTTGGGAAATTAGCCCCTATTATTTATGAATTTCCCACTATTGAATTGCGCAATTCCCTAGGGTCCTTCCTATAAGCGCATGCACCACCTGTACACATTGGAATATGATACAACTGATAGTACATTGCCTTGGGATCTCCATCTAAACTGGGTAACTCAAATTATCTACATGCAACAATTATTTTGGTTGATTGATCAATTAATTGGTTGATCACTGAGTGTGGTTGAAGTTCCACTTACACAACTTGACCTCCATTAGTTCTTCTAACAATTAGAACTAGTTAAACTGACAATAACTTAAATTAACTAAAATAGATTGCTACAAATTTAGAATCAAACATATTGAACTGAACTCAAGCTTCCCCATCTCGAATTAACTAAGTTAACTGAGTGAAAAGTTCCATGTCACCTCAGTTAACTTAAAAGGGGTGGGGGTTTGGTCTCACACATTCTTATGTTGCTTTATGACCACTTATGCATGTTGTCCTAAATGTATTGTTGCATATTGCTATGTTTTTCTTTGTTCTTAACTTGCTTACCACCATTTTAGTCATGCTTAAACTCTTTCCTTTGTTTTAGTATTGTATCCATCTTGCAACCCATCATTACTTGATAGAGAGACCACTATGATGAGTAGATTGACCTTTCCATACCACTTTTCCTTCTTTTTTCCTTAGGTTAGTTATGTCAACTTTGAAATTAGATACATCCCATTATGCCACTGGTATATCTAGAATGGTTTTTTTTGGAGATATTTTAATGCGTATTAAATAATGAAAATCACAAGATTGATTTTTACGATATTATCATGCTCGTTAAATGAATGAAAATGTTGATTTCATTTCTAATATTTTCTCCTCATTAGCCCAACTAAAATATGAGGATAAACCTCTTCTCCTTTTATCATTCTTGTCAAATTATGAGAAGCATACCAAGCATTCTTTTAACTCTTTTTCACTCATCAAAACCTCATGAAAAGGACACCATTTCAAGAATGTTTTTAACTCTTTCTTGGGCTCATAAAAAACGTCATGTAGAAGGCACCCTTTTGAGTACACTTCTGCTCTTTTTTAGGCCTTTAAAGAATGAATGAAAAGACAACATTGATCTTACTTATTTTCTCTTTAACACTTGTAAAACCAAGAAGGAGATAAACTATATATAAAAGGAGGGAGGTAAACATTGTTAATCTATGTTACATTATGGTAGTCCTTAGCCACCCTTGAACATGGCACCTATTTTCCTCATTGTATTACAATTTGGTTTTAACCTGGCCTAGGAGCCAAATCATAATCATGAGTGGTGTAACTCCTTACTAAGAGTCAATTTCTCACCCAATTAGTTACCATTCAAATAATTATGGGATATGTATTAGGGGAGTTTTGAGGTCTAAAATGGGCCTCCTAAAAAAATTATAAAATAATAGTGGAAATAATAAAATAAGATTACATTACATCATCAAATTTTAGAGGGAAAAAAGAAAAAACTATTTTTTCAACTCGTATTTTCAACTTATCTCCCTATGGGTTTAATCAAATTTCAAGTGGAAACACTTGTTTGCGGCATAATTTGATTCCTCATCCAAGGAGTACCCATGTTCCATAGTTTCGATGGACCTTGCTACATGAAAAATGAGAAATACATGAAATACATGATTGCAATCACATTTATCAGGAATTTCTCATTTCTCATGTAGCAGGGTTCATTGAAAGTATGCAACATGGGTACTCCTTGGATGAATAATTAAATTTTGTATCCAACGAGTACTCATGCTCTAAATTTGAGTAAAACCTTAGGGAGAAGTTGAAAATATGAGTTGAAAAAGTAGTTTTATTCTTTTATTATTTTTTAGTCTTTTTACTTTTTTACTCAAAAAATGGTGAATCATCCCCCATGGTTGACATCATCAACTTGAATCCTATTGGTCCTTATAAAGTTTATTTTGGTTGTACATTTTTCTTAGGAGGCCCATTTTAGACGTCAAAATTCCCCAAATAATCGTCACTATGTTATTAATGGTATTATTTATTCCAATTTTTCAATTCCACATTGTGTCATGCCAAAATATGTTGAAGGGGAGTCCTATATAGATTTGGCCATTTCTAGCCCCATTAACCTTTTATGATGACCATCTATGTGTCAATTATATGTGACAACTTCATCCACTTCCATCCTCATCATCTCAATGTCCATTTCATGTTGAATTATTGGGGATACACCAAGGCTCTTCTTCGATATATATCTTCCCATTGTTTCCAACTAATTATATGGGGTTTGAATATAAAATTAACTAACAACTTGGAGCTTTCATTCACTAATGGAATGTTTTCTCAAGATTGATAAAGGTTTCACCTCATTGAGCCTTATTTGACTAACTATATGGGTGTTTAACATTAACAAACTATTCACAGACAATAGATTTTACTAGGTACATTGGTAACCATTCTAATAAATGGTGGTTTCCCTCACATTTTTTAATGACATTCATTATTGCCTCATAAAAGAATGGTTCCATGCATTCTCAGTATCATTTCATCAATTCACATTATGTAGGGATATATTATCAGGACAAGACGAATACCTTGGGTATTGAGGCTACCTCACTTGTGCATGTTGCCTCACCCAAGCTATGAGGGAGATTCATTGTATTATATACTATTACAATAACATCTGGGCACTCTCCTTGGTGTTTTTTCCCCTCCTAATATATACTTTGACATAGATCCACAATGTAATTGCTCAGTGGCTATGATAAAACTCTAAATGACATGGATCCATCGTGTACTCTATTTGATGGCCATAATATTACATATCATTACATGTATCCACAATGTCTTGTGTTGGTGACCATGCATTGTTCATTTGTATTCAATATGTATCTACCTACCTAGGGGATGTATATCATATGTATATGGTTTCTATATTTTGTATATCTTGAATATTTCCAAGATTCTCTTTTCAATCGCCTCACTTACTATATTCGTGTAATTTATTTTGTCCATTAGTCTCTCTCCTAACCTCAAACATTAGGGGGCATTTGTTATAACAAAATTTGACACCCCCATAGATCATTTGAGAAGCCATGAAAAAATGATCCTAATATCAGTTGCATCTATGCTCATGATTCCTTGTTTCATTTTTTAACGAGCTTGACACAAGACAAGGAACTAAGCTCGCAACATCCAGTTTCATTTTTTAACGAGGTTGAGACGGGAACAAACTATTCACGCTCACTGATTCATTTTTTAACGAGGTTGACACAGGAAAAGAAATGTCCTCAAACTAACTGATTCATTTTTTAACGAGGTTGACACAGGAAAAGAACTGTCCTCATACCTGATTCATTTTTTAACGAGGTTGACTCAGTAACAGGAACTATCCTCTGACCAACTGATTCATTTTTTAATGAGGTTGACATAGGAAAAGAACTGTCCTCATACTCACTGATTCATTTTTTAACGAGGTCGACACAGTAAAAGGAAATTTCCTTGAGCCAACTGATTCATTTTTTAACGAGGTTGACACAGGAAAAGAACTGTCCTCATACCTGATTCATTTTTTAACAAGGGTGACTCAGTAAAAGGAACTTTCCTCAGACCAACTGATTCATTTTTTAATGAGTTTGACACAGGAAAAGAACTAGGCTTCAGAGTAGTTTCATTTTTACACAAGCTTGAAACAGAAAGAAAACTGTGGTTGATGCCCCCTAAGCATAACTGCTAGAGCGCATGCCCCCCTAGCTTCATTTCATTCAACTAAGTACATTGCTGGTAAGTAATAGCTGGATGGAATGAAGGTTCATTTACGAGATCATATGAAAGACCTGACCTAAAGCTGTAAGAAAATTATGCAAAAAACTAAAATAACTAACCTAAATATACAACTTAACATTTATGAGATCTAGTCAAACTCTCGACTCAATTAGAGGAGGATTTGTTTCATTTTTTAACGAGCTTGACACAGGAAAAGAACTATGCTCGGATCAAGTTCATGTTTACACAAGCTTGAAACAAAAAACTATGCTTGTTATAAGTTTGCATACCCCCAGCATAATGACGCAAATCGAGGTACATGCCCCCCACCATTTCTGGCAAGTACCTCTTTATTTTTGACAAGCTTGAGGAGGATAACATTTGCTTGATTATAAGCTCATCCTTCGGATGAGTCCAACTTAGTTTAAATTCGAACCCTAAGAAGGAGTGGTCCATTCCTGTTTGTAATTGAATAGGTCCTTTACTGTTAAATTTTAACGAGTCCAGTATAGGAGAAACTCGACATTTTTCAATTTTAAAGAGTCTGAAAAAACTTAAGAAAACTCCATGGTTGTCCTTTTTCGTAAATTTGTGTCTCCCAAGCCCGAAAAAGTATAAAATAATACTTGAGAGAACCGCTTGATCATTATGACCAAGGAGTACTTTTCATAATTAGTGCCTCTGATCCGAAAAAGTAAAAAAGTGATCAATGACACGTCGTTTTATAACCAATATCGAATTTGAAACGAAAAAAATCCAGCAATCTTTTCATGTTTTTATGGTCAGAAAAGGGTTGTAAGTGGACCATTTTTTTAGTTCCATTTTAACGAGCTTAAAAAGAAAACTCGACAATCTTTTCATATTTTAGGAGTCAAAAAAGAGCTTAAAGGTGACTCTATTGACCATAATTAGTCAACGTATACCTTTTTCGTAAATAGTCCACTTCAGTCCGTAAAAGGGGTAAACTTATACTGAAAGGACGATTATTCATTTACTTTAACGAGTTCGAATAATCAAGTACTCGGCCATCTTTTCATGTTTACAGAGTCTGAAAAGGGCTTAAAAGAGAAGTCCAAGGTTTCACTTTTTCGTAAATTTTAACGAGTTCAAAAAAGGGACAAAAATGTACTCATATGGCCGACTTTCAATTTAATTTACGAGTAGGAAAAGATATAAAGAACTCGGCATTTTCATTTGTTTTACGAGAATGAAAGATAGCAAAATAATCTTTGGATTTTCATGAGTTTAATGAGTCTTGAAAATAACCGAAATTGACTCGAGATAGGTTTCATTTTTACAAAAGCTTGAAACAAAGAAAAACTAGGCTTCAGAGTAGTTTAATTTTTACACAAGCTTGAAACAGAAAGAAAACTGTGCTTGATGCCCCCTAAGCGTAACTGCTAGAGTGTATCCCCAGTGGAGTCGCCATTTTGTCGGCCGGATAAGTCGTTCTTGTGGAGAAGACCGACCTCCCTAGCATCTAATGATATCTAGCGACAAGCAAACCAAACAAATTCTATCTTTCTATAAATATGCAATTTATAGATAAAGGCAAACAAGTGTTTTATGCCTACCTTGGGTCCAGTGCAAGTTTGTGGAAGCCACACTCCGTTGATCCAAATGAGCTCCCTTGTAAAGAATCTGTAAACACAAACAAGCACACACATTAAATAGCACCTGAAAAGCCAATATAATAAAGCATATTTATCATGATGATCAAGGAATTCATGAAACAAATCACATAAGACAATTTTTTGAGAAAAATGAATCTGATTGCATTAACTTTAATCAAAGAAGAACTTTACAACCTTGGTGCCTTGATGTTGTACAAGCTCCTCCCAGGGTCCAACAAGAATCTCCTCTACTTTGACAAGTTTCACTCTCTTCCCAATGAAGCCAAAAGGTATGTAATCTCTCCTCTCAAGCTTAACTAGGAATTCTCAATTCCAACAGCATTTACCCTAAAAAATGTTCAGCTTCTAACCTCCCTAGCAACCAGCCCAATGCCTTAATTTATAGTGCAATGGAGGGAAGTTACTAGGTCCACCTTCAAAGGGATAAAGCCCTCCTTCAAAGGGATAAGCTCCTCTCATCAAGGGATTAGCTCCTTTACTTTTGGGATGCATGAACCACCTAGGAGCGAACCATCCACATCAAGATTCCTTCTAGAATCATCCAAAATTAACCCAAAGTGAGTTTTTAAGAATAAACTTGCGCCTTTTTGACTTTCACAGGGGTCTGCACCCACTCCTTTAGAGACAGAGTGGGTAGGTCCACAGGTAACATGACCATGGGGTGTGGGACCATAGGTAACAGTAAGAGAAAGTGCGGAACCAGAGATTTATTGATTTTCAAAGTATTTCTCTCATTTTTGAAGCTTGACATGAAGAGCTGAGGTTTGAGACTTGCTAAGGAGGACAGTATGAATGATGATAGACCCATACTGACTGCAAATAGTCATGGTAACAATATTTTGTGTAACAAGGTGAAAGTTCCACATTTAGCAATGAATTAGTATATGACCCACATATACTATGAAGATACAGGGGTCACGAAGTTGGAACCAATGAAATGGGTTCGCAGATTTCAACTGGCAGGGATTTTATACATGTTATTCATACCTCATTTTCATCGCTCCAATATCAATATGAAATGTGTGTGCCAATTGCTGACTCTAGTGCATGATGGGTGTTTATGGCTAGGTGAGCCTATCCCCATCATAGATATGTTTATCCATAGGATTACTAAGCTCCCATATAAAGGAGTGGACCTAGAAAAGGAGTTTGTGAAAATCCCTTGAATATAAAATTGCAGACCGCATAAAGACCGAGTACGGGGTGGTAAAGGGAAAGTATAGATATTCTATCTACTCCATAACAGACCAGGATGTACAATTTTCCGCGGAGATCCTCGCAGGAAAGATCATGCAGAAGTGTCGCGTGGATGAAGTGCCTACACTGATCATTTCGTTAGCAGGGCAGAGTGCAAACGGGGTCTAGTATAACTAGACCCAGTATCTTTGCAAAGAATTTTTGGCGAACTGTCGAGAGGCGCAAGATAAGAGCCAGACATTCCACTATGCTTGGCTCCTATTTCTCATAGTTTTGGTGGCATGGAGGCTTCCAAAGGATAGTCAGTTTCCTCAGCTGAATGAAATCCTCCCAGAGGCAGCAAAGTTCACTTCACTATGGCAGACAAAAGATGTGGCATGAAGTACAGAATCCAAGGTTTTTTGGGTTTTCATGGAGATGGACATCCGCATGGTTGTAAACCAAAGGCCCAGGTTATCTCCCACCTTACTCGACTAGCTAAGGGCCTTCATAGATTTTAAAGCAAACTTTCACAATGTCTACATCCGCACACAGAAAAACCCTCAAGAGGTAAGGCATAAGCTTCCTTACTTGGCGGCCGACACGGATGTACAGGAGGTCATGGGAAAATGGACCGCAGAGTGGTGTGAGCCACGGGGGATTCACTCAGTGAACCTCTGACATATCACGTGCATTTGATGCATATTAAACAATACCCTTAATTTTACGACATATTAGAAAAACCCACTAAAAATCACATTATTTAACCCCCTACCAATATGAACCCAATATAACTTCCCAATTTAAGAAACCCCTACTTTCACTAGATATTGTAAGTATCCATTTTTCCATTAACATTTTTTATACCACTTTATATTTTTTCATTAACTTTAAGCTCTATTTTTTATATTTGCCAATATAAAAACCATTTACCCCCTATATATCCCCCAATATATTATGTCATTTTTTCTTCAATATATTTCCCCCAATATGAACCCACATGGTATGATATTTCTCCCCCAGTGAATTCTCTGTGGTGCGAGCCTACCCAGTTGGATGTCAGGATGAGAAAAGCAGGAGAAAGCTCCTCCACATAGACCTTTGCTATGAAAAAGAAAAAAGAACAAGAATAGGTAGTCGTGCAGGATAAGGTTTCCCAGCAGAAGAAAAAAGAAGTTGTTACTAAGGCAGCTACAGCGAAAGAGTGGATCATGAAGGAGCACACTGCTAAAGAGTGGGCTAAAAAGAAAACACGAGACACCAAAGAAAGCAATAAATCATCCTCGTCACGCACTGAAGAAAAGGAGCTATCTATAAAGGGTGGTGATGGGGGTGAAGAGGTGTCCACCCCCTTTAAATTCCAGAAGTGCACCAAGGAGCCAACAACAGCTCCACGAAAGACATAGATGTCAAATGAGAAATTGCAGGTGGACCCTCTTGTGGTCACAGAGGGTGATTTAGATGAAATCAGTGACAAAGTTAGAGATACCACATCCGCGTTATGGTCACACATCGAACAATAGTATATGCAGACACTAGGAAGTATCCAAAAGGATCTACATGAGCTATAGATCCAGGCCAGTAGGATCTAGGTGAGTGAGGGGCGAGCGAGCGTAGTGCAAGTGAGCCAGACTCAAGCAAGCCTGAGTGTTCTAGAAGTGGAGCGGACCATGGACATAAGTGTCATTCCTTTACCAAAAGGATCCTTGCGAACAGATAACTAGGATGACCATGCCACACTCAAAAGGATCAAGGATCTTGGAATCAATGTGGCTGCGTTGCCACTCCTTACCCTCCACGTATTGCATCAGGGGATCTCTAATGAATTGCAGATCAGGGAGCAGCGTGCCTGTGCGATCCTCAATGAATGTAAAGTCAACAATGCACAAATATACGAGGATAAGAAACAGGTGCTGAAGGAGAAAGAGGAGATTCAAGCGTGAAGCACAAACCTAAAGACAGTAATTGAGTAGGCCTATCAAACAGTTCTTGAATTACATATCCCAGATAATGCATAGGCCGAAATGAAAGTTAGAAAGTTAGTTGCTACAATGCGCGACGCCAAAGATGAGGTTGGGCGAGTCACTTTTTAATTCTAGATGCATATATCCGAACTTAAGCTCAAGCTTCAACCAACCACACCGCTAAAAGTTTGGAAATAAAGAGGTGCAACTATAAAAGAGTCCATGGGTCAACTAGATGTCACAGTTCAGGGTTGCGACTAGCTATTCACTCAGGCAATGGGTCTATGGGATACACTCCAAGAGGATCTTACACTGCAAAAGTTTAACACAAAGATCAGGAAATTGCAACAATGATATGATGAGATCTACATGATGGCACAGACATTGGCGCCAGTCCAGCAATTCACGCACATGTAGGAGGGCAAGGTGATGTTGATACAGATCCAAGAGTTGCAGAAAAAGCAGTGCATGCTAAGAGACCGGCTTCAGCCTTGTACAGAGGAAGCCAGCCAACTTTCACAAAACATTCATGAGAAGCTGAAGGCCATGCAACAGACCTAGAGGACTACACAACTTGTAATGGAAGGGCCAACCACAGATAAATTGGTCCAGGAGATACAACAAGCAGCAGAACAGAGTACCACAAAGCTTCAGTAATTGACCAAGGCATTGAGTGAACTCCGCCAAAAAGTGGAACAACCAACTAAGTGACTCGAGGGCGAGTCACGATCTTTGTGTTGGAGGCATGTTGGGATGGGGTCCCCAAGGGTAGAGTTGAATTAACCTAGTCAAAGCTGTAAATAATTTTGTAAAAGATGTAAAGCCTCTATGAAATGTGGATGTAGAGTGCACAAATAGATAGGAGTCAAAGGGGTCTTAACCCCTTGTTTTGGTCGGTTTTGAAGACTCACCCATGAGTCAAGGGCCATGGTATTGCATTAGAAAAGCTATAAATAGTTGACCCATTATTGGCTTAGTGGGTCCTGACCTAGGTTCAGAGTTAAGTTTTCCAAACAAATCCCTACACTATTGGCCCTTTCAGCATCAATCCATGGAGCGCGGACTGAAGTCTGACCCGAAGCAGTATGGGGGGATGTTGGAACCAAGTTTTTTCACCCAAACATGGTTATGATGTCGTTTTATACCCTTTATCTACCTGTGCACATATCAATAAGCCCTTAAGTCTTATCGATATGACTTCCTCTTACCAGCCTCTAGACCTTCGTGAAGGTTTATGACTATATTTCGCGGACCCTAAATAGGTGAACCAACCACGTACATGCCTCTCTAATCACTCCTAAGTCTGTTATTACCTAGATCGACTTAGGTGTTCGATATCTTTTGTATGCATTAAGATATTCTTCGCGTAAATATATATTATTACTTGCATTCATATAACAATGTAAACCATGCAGAATCGTGCATCAATACATTATTAAATCATAAACCCAATATTCATCATAACATAAACACATTCATTCATAATAGAAGTAAATGGGCAAAACATAGATATTTCTAGAATAATCTCTTTATTGATATTTCAGATTTTCTTACAGAATCAAAACTACCCTGCGCACTCAGTTTCAGGGGTTTGTGCACACATTTATTGACTCTACTCTAGGCCTCTGCATACACAGCTACAGAGCCTCTCTTCTACTCTAAGATTGTTCTCTCATCACTTCTATTGACCCATTACATTCATGTCACTTCCCACCAAAAATTGCCTTAGACTCTTCTAAGACTTTCCTTTTCATACAATCCCATGGTCCATGGACCATGGGTAGATCTTCTAAAGCCAACACATCTTACAAAAAGAAGAGTAACAACCATTTATGAAACTCTACATCTATGCACTTCGTGACCACATCTTGTGGAGACTTTACTCTTTATATACAAAAACTTGGGCTTTTGCCCCAAAATGGACCTAGGGGACCTTGTCCCAATAGTCCCCCAACACAAATATCATGACCAAACAACTCTGTTGGCATGGAGATCTTACTGTGAAGACCTCCTAGCTCTACTTGCACCACTGCTGCCTCGGTTGTGCTCTATGTGGCTGCCTGTTTGACCTGTTCCACCAGCTGCTCTATTGTTGGTCCTACGCTATCTTCTTGGATCTTCTGTTGTGTTCTCTGCAGGCTGGTCAACTTCTACCCAATGGTGGCAGAGATCACATAGGCCTCCTCCAACCAAGGCCCCAGTTTGGCCTTAAGGACTGCCTCTTTCCACTGTGCTGCTTCCACCTGTTCTTGTAGCTCTTTGCCTCCTACAACTTTGGCAATCTTTGCGTGATAATGATGGTGCGCTCTGCCCCCTTGCTTTTTCATAATGCTACTGTAGTTCTCAGGCCTCTATGTTCAACCTCTGCAAGTTAGGATCTTCCTATAGACTCGTGATTAGCTCTATAGACTGCTCGAAGAGCACAGTGCATTCTACCACTGCGGCATCTACTGAAGCGACTCCATCCCTCACAAAAACTTCACGTTGTTCTTTGACCTCTAGTGGAGTTAAAGGTTGTGTCTTCAACTCAAGCTTTGTAATTTTTAGGTTCAACTCAAACTGAACCTTGGTCATCTCGGTCTTCGCGTTGCGTGCACCTGCAACCAACTTTCGAATCTTGGCTTCCAACGGTGCTTCTTCAGGGATGTGCAGTTCTGGAATTGTCTTGCACACTTCGGCTATCACAATTGTAGTGTGCTCGTTCTACTCCTAAATATTTTTCCATTTTGTTATGGCCATTGTTTTCTCTATGAAAAATTGTTTGTTGTTAACCTTATGCTTCCTGATCAATCTCAATGCGCGCTTCTCTCGTGCCCTAATCTTTGTAATCACACCGGCTTGTAGTGTGTGAAGGAATTCGCTCAGGAGTGTGGTGAAGTTCAGACCAATGTTCTTGAACGCACTGACAATGGCCTTGTCATCATCTGCCTCTGCGTTCAAGGCTCCATTAGGCAACGCGAAAACCTAGAGATCCAAGGATAGAACCAACTCTGCTACTTGAGTGGTCCCCGATGCCTAACTAATTGATGTCGTGTTGCTCTGCCCTGCACCTACCTAGAGTCTATTTGTTTGGATTTGCAACTCACGCAGACCCGACTATATGGTGACTAGTGCTTTCTTTTGTTGCTGCTCAAACTGTTGCAGCAATTTTGCAATTGTATCCCTTACCTTGTCACCAATGTCATATAAGTCACCTTCTCTCAAGGTGATTGGATCGAGTGATGACTTAGAGGCCTTGGTCTTCTTCCGCAGTCCTTCTTTTTCTTGTTTCCTATTCTGCTTCACCCAGAAGGGAGTGCTTTCCATATCTCCACCACCTTGTTCTGATTGCTCATCTTCTTTCATCTGTGGTGAAGGGGATTTTTGTCTCCTATCAAAGCCGTGTTCTTCCTACTCTGCTTATTCCTTGGCAGCGCACGTCGCTTCTACGCATGCCTTCTCCTCAATCTCCTTCTTTCTCTTTTCAGCCAACTATTGAACTTTCAATTGGGTCGCTTCTTTTTTCTGCTTTTCTATGGAATTGCTGGTCTGAGTGGACAAATTTGATACTGTGTGCCAGTTTGTTGGCCACTGCTCGAGGACTGCTGCAATAGCATCATCCATCGCTAAATATGGTAAATCATACCATTTCCATTCTAGATCCTTTCTCACCCAAATGTAAATATAGTGGAAGTCCTCTTTGAACTCTGCGTACCCAAAAAACTTCTCAAAGACAGTTGGTGAAAACCATGGCTTCTGGTTGATGGCCATATTAATGCTCATTTCCATCAATACCCAAACACTTTCCTCTCCCAGGCTCACTTAGTGTCTTTGGTAGCCCACAACAATACAAATTTTTCCGCTTCTGGAAAATCTGTTTCAATAGGAGGAAATTGGTTGTCCCCCGACAACTTCCATGTGACCAACACAATTGATAGTAAAAGCCATGAGTAATGGAAAGTATTGTTGTGGTCCTGTGCCTCCCTATAGTTTGTGAGGAACTCGTTGCACAGGTAGCACACCCAATTTAATTATACGCCCTTTGCGCACTGGGTCGTTAGTGAAACAACTAGTGTTGACACCTCGTTAGTGCGGAACTTTCTCATTATTTTTACAGCCAAGATCTAGGTGGCCAACATCACTGCGGGGTCAATAATGTTGTAAATAGAATACCCGCATGGATTTTTAACAAGCTTAAACTTGTCCTTCATCCTCTTGCCGAGGTGGCGCTCACCCGTCTTTCTGCCAAATGCCTTGGCCAGATTCAGTCCTAAATGTGGTAGCAAGGTGATCGGCTCTTCCAATCACAGGCACAGCAATTGTTTGACAACAATCAAATTTATGGGGGCGTGGTGGTAATGGGGCACCCATAGCAATTTCAAAAATCCTGCTTTATTTACCATGTGAATCCATTCCATCGGCTCCAGCGCGGTGACACCAAACTCCTTGTAGAATACTCACTTCATGAAATTATTGGTAGCCAGGTGGGGGAACCGCTCAGTGTCCCCCAAGTCCCAATATTCAAGTTTTAGATGTGGGATATGTGCCAAGCATGGACCTTTGAACTTTATGTTTTCTAGAAGTAGGGATGTGTTAAGGAGAAACTTTCCCTCATCTAGGTCCTTCAGGGCCTTAACCTTGCCCTGGCGCAGAGTGATGTACTCTGGCTGCTTCGAATTCAAGTCTACCCCTTCAATATCAATGTCATCTTCGCCCTCCTTGGCCTCTAGGCCTACTACTTTGCCTTTCTCCTACACGGTGGGCTTTTTTTTTCTCTGATGTTTCCTTGGTGACTCATGCACCAGAAGCATCTTCTTCTATTTATCCTTCTTTGGCTTAGGGACCTCTCTTGTCAGCGTAGGCATCATCCTAGGTGACCTCGGCGACTTCGGCACTGCTGCGAGAACCTCCATACTTACGACCTCAGGGGAAGCTGCCTCAGAGGCAATAGACCCTCTAGCACTTGCAATTTCCATGGGTGCAGACATGAAGCTGTTAATGAGCTGCTAGGTTTCCTCGGGTAACCTGTTAAACACAAAACTAGCCACCAAGTCCTCAAAGAACTCACAGTTCATGCGCACCAGACAGCACGACACATAAAATTTCAAAATGCAAAGTGTTTCTTGCTGGCCAGCCATCTTTAATTTATAGAAAACTTCGAATTCAAATTCAACCGTTTCCCCCCAAAATATGCTAATAAATGCTAGATTGGGGGAAGATTCTCAAAGATCTCGCTCTTAAATTCAGCTCCGATACCATGTAGAAATTTCTCACCTGTAGATCAACCTGGTAATGCAATGTACTAAAGAAAAACACTTGATATATTTCTACAAACAATTTAGTGGAAGCTTAATCAACCATAGGCAACATCAATAAGAACACATATAACTGATAAGAAGGAATCAATCACACATAACACAAAAGAATTTACCCACGGAAAGCACCTGCCTAAAACCCCATCTCTGTATTATCATACAAGTGGAAATATAGTCCAGATTACAAAAAGCC
The DNA here is from genome assembly GCA_031772625.1 of Pinus tabuliformis. Taxonomy (NCBI): domain Eukaryota; kingdom Viridiplantae; phylum Streptophyta; class Pinopsida; order Pinales; family Pinaceae; genus Pinus; species Pinus tabuliformis. The sequence continues at coordinate 235,035,824 of CM062813.1, forward strand.
TTAGCTCGGAAGCTATCCAGCTCTCAGTACAATCCCTCTGCTACTCATAGATAGTCAAAGGATTCTCACAAACCTTCTCCTATGCCCTCCAAGCCTCCTATTTCTATGCACATTTTTTCCTAGGTCCTCCAGTTGCAACCTGTGTGATTCTCACCTCACACACAACACTAACCTCTGAAATAACTACACAAAACTGAAGGAGATAAATCCTTCTCATGGATGAGCTTCCTTTATAGGAAAAATATTCATCCAACTGATAGTACACTGTCCCTTCTCTGATCTCAACTGGGTCTCTGACAGAACTGACATGCATCAGTTATCCATGAGTGAATACACAGTTATATGAAAATAATAGTTGTCACATGTATGCAAGCATCAACAAACTATATCTCATTAATTTAACAACTTGTTAAATTAATCTAACTGAACTTGACTAAGTTAAACTAAGTCAACTGATCCTCTCAATATAGAACTCATCCTTAATTCCTCAGCCAGTGGAGCAAATCAAGGACACATTCCTCAGTTAGTGGAGAAATTATTGCATGTTCTCATAAAGACTTCAAGTTTAATTTTCCATAACTAATTAACTCATGGAGATTAATTAATTAATATTTTAAACTGTTGGTAAGACCAAATTCGAATTTACTTCCTATAGATAGACCAGGCACTGCTATAAATAGGAAGGGACCTAGAAATGCTATTTTTAGAAGATGCTATTTTTAGCAGTTTCACCTCTCACCAAAGGTGGCCAAAATGCTCATTGGCCAAATTTTTATTTTTAGAAGTGTTATTTTTAGCAGTTCTATTTTTAGCACTTCCTAAATTTAGCATTTCTTGTTGCACACTTTTCAACATGCTCCTCTTAACTGTTTTCTCACTATCAAATAGTGAAAAGTGACGGTAACAAACATTTTCTGGCTACGCTACATGGTCTCTCATCCTATAGCATAGCTCCCTTTGCACATCTGATGACACTGTGACACCCTACTATTCCATGCAGGCCCCTCATCGCATAGCTCTATAACCCAGGAAGTGTAGTTTATAGTCTTGTGCCTCCTTGCAGCTGCCTGGAGCGCTAAGACTGTGCTTTCATCATATAGTCATCTGGATGGATCACTGGTGTACGACTTCAATCGGCTGCCATTTACCTTTCCGGAAATGGATCTCCATTCAATTTCACAAGCTGAACTGCTCCACCATCAGTAATATCCTTGATCACATATGGCCCCAGCCAATGCATCTAAAATTTTCTAGTAAATTTATCAAACTTGATGTCATATAATAAAACTAAATCATTTACCTTGAAGGTGTGCAGTTTGATGTGCCAATCGTGCCATGCCTTTTCATGCTCCTTCTGAACTTGTTGATGGAATCCAGCCAAGAATCTATCTTCCTCCATCTCTGTCAGCTACACGAGCCTTTCTTCTAAGGCTCCGCAGTCCACCATTCCTATGAACTTTGCTATGCATAGACTAGGTACAATATATTCCATCGGCATTACTGCTTCTATGCCATAGACAAGCCTAAACGGTGTTTGTCCAATCAACTTCTTACAAGTAGTTCTATAAGCCCATAACACCAATGGTACGCACATGTCCCAATCATTCCTCTGCACATTGAAAACCTTTGTTAGTGCATTCTCCAATATATTATTAAATGATTCCACCATCCCATTATACTGAGGATGATACGACGTGCTCTTCTGATGATTAAATTGAAATTCTTTCGTCAGTGCGTTGATCATTTCATTAAGGGAGTGTGTACCGTGATCACTCATCAGAGTCTTCGGGCAACCGAAACTGGTCAGCACATATTCAAACAGGGACTTTGTTATTTTTTCCCCTCTACAATCCTTTACAGGTTGTGCCTCTGCCCATCTAGTCAAATACTCAGTGGCCATGATGATATACAATGCACCCGTCTTCTTTCTTGGAGGTTGAATTAGTCCTACGAAATCGATTGCCCACTTTTTAAATGGCTGCAATGACACTTGCGGATTCAAATGAAGCTCATCCCTCCGGGATGCCATTCCCGTCCTCTGACATGAATCGCATGCCCTACAATATTCTTTGGAATCCTTATGCAATGTCGGCCACCACAACCCAGCGTGTAAAATCTTCTGCGCTATTGCTTTTCCTGCATAATGGCCTCCCTGTTACACAACATTTTGTCAATGTCCCTGAACTGCCCGTTCCTTTATCTTGGAGGACCTCTACATTGAACCCCACATTCTTTGCCTTCATGGAGAAACTCCCATTATGTCTCTCTTCATGAGCAGATCATCTCCATTTTGCACCATTTCCCATGAAACTTTTGTTTTTCCCAATTTATAAGATCGACACTAATGGCCTTTGTATCCCCCATGCCGATGTGTAGAGATTAGCACTACTCCCTGCATCGATCGGCGTCACTGATCTATGTTCCAATCGCTCAGATCCTGTTATGGAAAGTTTTTTAAATTAGAGCTAAAGCTTCCATCTCTAGAAGCTCCATAATGGAAGTCTGGTAAATGGTTTGGCCGGATGGGGTCGAGGATGACAATTTGGGATCCTTTCCCCTATAATGATGGAACTACCTCAAGAGATAAGTCCTTCTCCCATGAGAAGAGGATCCATCTCTTATCCATCTTTCCTATATAAACCTCTCTTATTCCCAAGAACAAACTAGTTGTAGTGACATAGTTAGAGTGTTGGCTAAGTGTGAGTATACTATTTTGATTTGACAAGCAAGCCATTACTAGCTATAGCCATCTAGTTGTGTGAGGGTGAAGTGTGTTTGGTTTAGAGTGAAGCCTAAAGGGAAGAGTCTTTAAACTATTATTGTTTGAAGCCATAATGAAGTGCTAGCACAAGTGTGTGGGAACCTGATCTTGTTAGAGGAACATCGTGACGTCAAGACGAATGGTTGTAATCTCCCCTTGATATTAATATATGAAACTATCAATTGATTTCCTACATCTTTTGTAATATTACATATTTATGTCTTGATGCTTCTTGACTCATTAAGTAGGTTGGATTGCAATTTGTCTATTATTATGTTTGTGTGTTGTTGTTGTTTACTTGTTTTAGGAGTTTGAAGAAGGAAGCGAGAGATTGTTGGGGCGAGCAAGCAGGGACATCAACAAGTAGTATAAGCGACCAAGAAGTAGGCCCTCTTGATTGGTTCTAACTTAAGGAAATATTCCATAGAATGTAACTATTGTGGCTAGACCCATTATCAGGCTCCAGGAATTCGTTCATGTCCACACTTATAATTTTACTTCACCACAAATTGTCGACTTTGCTGGGGAGATCCCATCTTTTTGTTTGTTTTGGATTTCATGATTTTGTGAAAAGTTTTCTAGTTTCGCGTTTTCCCTTTTGTTCTGTTGCTTTTCTCCTGCTTACTGGCTTGAGTCTAAAAATCCTAGTAGCAGATTTGGTCCCTGTTTTGATTTTTTTTTTTTTTTTTTCTTAGTTTCCTTAGACAGGAAATTTAATCAGTTGATAATCGCGCCGATCAATGCGAATTACACAGGAACAGTTGCGCCGACCCGCCTCTGGTGCTTGTTGTCAGTTAGGAAGTCATGCCGATTCCTGTAAGTGAAGGTTAGGGCTAAACCCCAATCTTGGCCAGTGTGTTCTGCTCTTGTGTTTTTGACCCTGTGAGATTTTTGACTATTTTTCTCCCTGATTAGAAAGCTACTTTTCGTTTGGCTTTTCTTTCTTGTAGGCTTGTCATCTTGTTGTTTGATTTATCGAGTCATTGAGTGGTCAGCGACACTAGGACATCTAGATAGTCGTCCATTCAGCAGCTTGAGGACTCATGAAATTTGGTCATGGTTATGTTTTCTCTTTGCATTTGTTTTTTAGTCCCTTGTACGACTTTAACCTCTTTTTGCACAAGTTTGAAAAGGTTTTGTTTACTAGTTTGAACATATTTTTCTAACATAGATTACATTGTCGATCTTGTGTTTGGAAAAGTTAGTGCTTAATCAATATGAAAGAACTTCTCTTTTCACACTTTCATTTGCTTGAAGAGCTCATAGTCTCAAAAATTTTCTCATTGAAAGATTGTATGTGAAAGTTTGTTTCCTTGTTTTATGAGAAAATATAAAATTCTGGCTTGTTGCTTCATTATAATTCTCATCTCCTAGAAACTAAAATTGCATCAGCATTTGAAAAGGAAGAGAAATTTTTTGACTTCAAAAGGACTAATAGATAAGTGCTTGTCAGGAAATTTAGGAATTGGAATACATTTTTCATTAGTTTACTTTTTTCAAAAAGTGTAGTGGAAAATCATTTCGTTTTCAGTTGCTTGATTGTTTGTATTTGATTGAGTAGTTTCTACCCTCTCTTGTGTAAGAATTTCATCGAATTGAAAGGGTCTTGTCCCATTTAGTTGCATTTTAGGTTTTTCGAGTAGCATCGCTAAGACATGACAACTAAAAGTTAACTCAAGATCAACTCTAAAATGAATTGAATTTACTTAAGGCGCATTTGACATTAACGATCACATCTAGAAGGTCTAAGCTAGAGACATGTTCCAGTGTCTGTAAACCTAGCAGCTGTTGTTAGCTTCGACATTAGACAGCTCTAGCACATATTTTTGCTCCCTGTACCATCGCATATATAATGGGAGACCCAATTAGGCTGCAATCCTTTTATCCTTAGGAAGCCGAGTCGGCCGCCTTGAAAACGTGATACACTGAACACAGCATTCGGGGATATTACCTGCTCGTACTTCTTGGTTCGCCAGGAGGTATCTTGCAGTTCATGGTTGCCTTGTAATCTTGTTTACCTAGATCATCTAGAGTAGTCATTTGATCTTTTTGACTCATTAAACTTAAAATATCATCTGATCACTTTTCCTTTCAATCTCGTTTCCAATCGAAAGTGATAGAGTCATATTTGTTTCTTTCTCAACTCTTTAAAAATGAAAGAACATTAGTATTTTATGTGTCTTAAATAATTGATTTCCCACGATCCAAAACATCCTGTTATATTTTTTGACCATATTGTGAGTTCCCTAAAAGGACATTTTTAAAACCTTGAAGTTATTTGTTCTATCAGCTAAGACAAGGTCATCGTGGTTGAACCATCCGGTTCACCCATTTCCTCTTCCTCTCCTCCATCTCAAAGGTTGACGAGGAGCCACTTCCTAAGTTATCAGAGCCATTTGAGGACCAAAATGTTGAACTCGCAATTGTTTTGAGTGTTCAACCATTATCATCTCATCCTCCACCTACTTCTGATTCAGGGTCATTTGCTGGTTTTAACCCGGAATCTACGGATATTCTCGTTCAAACTCTAGAGAACTCGTCGACCGATGAAAATCAGCTTGGACTGGTTATCTATCCTTCGAACCCCCTGTTTGACACTATTGAGATATCACCACAGCATGCTTACAGTCCGTACGATCAACCGGGTGTTCCTTTGGAACTATACCCTAGTACACATTCGGCTATCCATCATCGTTTGTTTCTAGACATGGAACCCAAGGGCGATGCTCCAGTCACTTCTCCGGATGAGTCTGAAGTCTCAAATCCACACACTGTTCAGGGAGAATAATTGCAGTTGCAGTTCCCTCCTGAGGGTTTCCCTTATTCAGAAGGTATTCCCACCAGCTTTCCACCCAACTATGTGTCTTTAGGTCACTTAGTTTCGAGCATGCCGAGTGCCTCATCACTCTACCATAACTCTGATTGAGCATCAAGTGCCAGACCTACGTCAAGTCCATTCATCATGAACACAACCTCCCAACCAATTGTTACTTCAGTCCCGGTGCAACCCACCGTCCCGAACACTCGTGTACCATCAATCCCAATTACGTGTCAGTCGCAACCGACGGTTTCAAAGATTGTCTCTACCAGTTCTTTTGTCCCGTTAGTCAATGGCCAGATTGTGCCACCACCTGGGGGGCAGAATCTGAATGTCTTTATGGCATTAGGTGCCACTAATGTGAGCGACTCGCAAGCTCACGTGCTTGGTATAAGCCAACCCTCTTCTGGTATTATTTACAACCCTGTTGACCCTACTGGATCAAGCAAGGTCTAGTACCAATAGGTTCAGAATCCTGGTGGTCCATTTGGATCAAACAATGTTTAGTATCAGCAGCCTTATGGGGCTTAGGACCAATACCAAAATCCTTACGTTCCATATGGTTCTCAAGGATTGGTTAATCAACCTTACACCATCCCGTATGGGCAATACATCCAATCTGGCTATGGCCAGATTCAGTTCAGTAATTTCCCAGGCACTGTTCAATTACCCTTGCAACAACAAGGACAACTTTTTCAACAACAAGGACAACTTTTGCAGCAACAAGGACAACTTTTGCAACAACAAGGGCAACCTTTGTTGCAGCAAGGGCTCTCCACGCAACAGCAGGGCAGATTATCCCAGAGCAAGGTCACCTGCAACAACCGCAAGGTCAATCCCTCCAACAGTTGCAGCAAACCGTGCAGCAGCAAATGAAATATGCTCTGTATACCTCTCAACCCATACCCTCGCAGGGCCAATCTAAAACCCAGGGACACATTTTTCAACAAGGCAGCAAAACCATCCTAGGCAGAAACAACCCTTTCATACCTGTCAACAAGGGCAACCCTTACAGGGACAGGTTCAAGGTCAAATCCTGCAGCAGTAGGTGCAGAATCCTCTTATCCAAGACCAACAGGTGCAGATTCCTACCGGCTAAGGGCACCAAGTACAAAACCCCTACGTCCAAGGGCAACAAGCGTATCAACCTTACGCCTAAGGACTGCAGGTTCAGAACCCTCTTGTTCAGGGACAACAGGCCCAACAACCCTATGTTCCAGGACAACAGGTCCCATACTCCCATACACAACAGCCTTTTAACCCATATGTTGCCTATCAACAACCTGTGCATGGATAGTTTCAAGGTATTCCTAGTCTGAATCCTCCCTTTGGTCGAGGTAACCCGCAATGGGGGCAACCTCAGATGCCATATGGCCAAAATCCCCCACTGTGGGGCCAAAATCCTTACTAGTAGGGATGGGCTCCTCCTTATGGGCCTACCTATCGACCTCCCATGCCTTTTAACACTCAATTACCATTTTTGGCTACACTTGAGTTGTTGGATGTATCATGTCTCATGAATGACTTGATTCTTCATTCGTCGTACTAGCCTCTGGTGTCGTCCAAGATACGAAGTGATTGCCCCAAGTTCGATGGGAAAGCTAAGGAAGATCCTCAGGCCCACGTGATGACATATCACCTTTGGTGCTTGTCAAATTCATATGTGGACGATTCCATTTGTCTTCATCTTTTCCAACGAACCCTTACAGGTGCCGCAACAAAATGGTACATCGAGCTACCTTGAAGTACTTTTCATGACTTCAATTCATTAGCCATGGCCTTCCTCATGCATTTTAAACTATTGGTTCATTATGAAACAGGCACCTATCTACTCACATCACTTAAGCAAGACACTGTGACGCACATCTCTGGTCATATCCATGAATGGAGACGAAGACATTGATTGATCAAGTTCGAAAGAGTTGATCATTTGCTCACCAAATGGTTTACCAAATCATTCGTAGCTCCATTTGCTCACGATATAGCCATGGGTGGATGTGTCACTGAAGAGCAAGCCATCGCTCATGCCCAGTACTTGGACTTGGTCTACTCTTAGTCTGGCACCTTATACGATTTATTACCCAATGCTTCGCGGCCATCATCCGATCTCACGACATTGAAGTCACCTGTTTTCCCTCTCGTTAATGGAGTTATTGGTTCAGTATCGCAGGCCCCTACCAAAACTTAGTCCAAATAGAAGTCAGTCTCGAATACTTCTCCCAACAGTTCATCTCAGAACCCTCCAGGCCCTGGTAAAACCTTAGAGATTCACACTGCCCAGTCTACCGTAGCGGACAAATCCTCGAAAGGAAAAAAGAAAGGTGAAGGCAAGGCTAACTTCGATGCCCCGAAACAGGGTCCTCCAAAATTGTCTATCGTCAAATCATCACAATAGAAACCTAAGTATCCTTGCCTCATTTGCGAGGAGGATCACTATATTAAGGATTGTCCACGATGATTCGAAGTTAGTCGATTGCTGAAGGGGACCCTTGCTCTCCTCAAGGAGCCTTTTCCGTATGAGCAGACTCAAATGGTAAACCAACCCCGATCTGCTTCCTTTGGATCTCAAGTGTTCATGATGAGCATGATCATTAATGTGGCTACCTAATCAAAGGATTATCAAACTCCAGCTCCCACATCAGGGAAAGAAAAAGAAGTTCCTTCCTCTTTTTCTACCCTAAGTTCTGGCCCTCTGCAAATCGAGCGCCCTAACCCTGATTCCACTCCATGGCCACCCTCTCGAGGTGTGCTAAGGAAATCCTCGTACAACCCCAATGCCCAAGCCGCTCAGAATTACAATATATTTGAAGATTTGGCTCAGGCCCCATCAGCTATGTCGGCTCTTGAGGTACTCCAAAGCTACCCATCACAGTGGAAATATTTGCTGTCAGCAATCGAGGGCATCAATCCCGCTGATTCTAATTTGATTTGTTTCGATCTAGAGAACCATGTTCCAAGACTCCCTCATCAGATTGCCTTTCTAATTCAGGTAATCATTAATGAAAATACCATCCACCGCACCGTCATAGATGAAGGTGCTTCTACCTGCATCATGTCAACTGCATGCTGGAAGGCTATTTGTTCCACTGCACTGAACCAGTCTCCGAACACATTGGAAGCTTTCAATGGGTGCAATTCGTGACCCTTCAATGTTTTACCCAACCTTGCCATCACCCCGAAAGGCAAGATAGTACAAGTCGAAGTAGAGATTGTTGACGCCAATATCAATTATAATCTTCTACTCGGCCAAAGTTGGACTCATGCCATGCATGCTATGGCCTCCTCTTTGTTTCGTGTGATTTGTTTTTCCCATCAAGGGAGGATTATCATTGTTGATCAGTTGTCTTTCTTTGCCTCTTCCTCATCTGATGGCAACATTCCCTATGTCAAGCACTCTGGTGCTCCCTTTGAGAGTGCAGGGAAGGGTCTTTTCAAATATTCTGCCTTAATGGGGATTTTTCCACTCCCACCTCCTAATGTTGCCTCCGTCAACATGATCTTAGTCAAATCTGATCCTTGGGTCATACTTGTGCTAGATCTAGTTGATGCTTGGGGCGACGTCATGCTGCTTAGTCCCACTGAAATCAATTACATGGAAATTGTTTCGGCTGCGAACTCTGCATCTTTTGATTCACATATCTCGAAGACCTCCCTTAATATGTATTCTCAATCCCCCTGGCTTGGCACTTTGGAATCATCTGATCCCTTAGCCAAGACCTTCCTCATTGATGAAGGTATCATGGAAATCATGTCTCTCGAGGAACCGCCATGGATCGATACCCATCATCACTCCTCATTCCTGTCATGCCCAGCGGTCATGTCTACCTCTTTCGAAGAGTCCTCTTCTCCATTTCCACCACCGATTGTTACTCATGAAGTATGGTTGGAATGAAATTTGGGTAATATTACCCAAACGATGTCGATTGACATTTCTATCAAACTTGGTATCGTTGAACTCGTTCATATCGGGGTATATTGTTCTTTAGATGAGATCAAGACATATACTCATCTTTTTCAAGAATTCCATGATGTATTTGCAGGGTCTTACGAAGAAATTCCTGACATTGATCCTAGCATCGTGGTGCATGAAATAACAATGTATCTAGATGCAAAGCCTATTCGCCAAAGGCTTCATCTGGCGCACCCTAGAAAATTTTCTGCTATTAAGGGTGAAGTCGAAAAGCTTCTAAAAACTGGATTCATTTATCCCATTCCCCTTATAGACTGGGTGTCCAATAATGTCCCGATGAAAAAAAAACAAGGCACAATCCATGTTTGCGTGGATTATTGAGATCTTAATCATGCATGTCCTAAAGACAACTATCCTACTCCCTTCATTGATCAAATCATTGATGAATGTGTTGGGATCAAAATTTTTTCATTTATGGACGATTTTTCTGGTTACAACCAAATCAATATCACACTGGGTGATCAAGAGAACACAGCCTTTATCTACCCATGGGGTACGTTCGCATACAAGAAGCTCCCTTTCGGCCTAAAAAATGTTGGGGCCACATTTCAGCGGGAAATTTCCTATGTGTTTCATGATATTCGCAACATTGTCCAACCTTACTTGGATGACCTCCCTGCCCATTCTCGTAATCGAAAAGATCACCCAAACCACCTTCGGAAAATTTTCTATGTTGCAAGCCCTATAACATCCATTTAAATCCACACAACTGTGTTTTCACAAAATTGATATGTTCCCTTCCTTCCAAAGCTATCCCTGCTAGTGCAGATGAACAACTCCCAGACGAGACCCTTTTCTTGATTAGCACCCTTGATCCATGGTACGGTGATATCATCGTGTATGTCCAAACCTCCACATTTTGGTTTGTGTTGACCAAAGATGATCGTTGAAGGATTCAACATCATTCTCAACCCTACCACATTATTGGTGATAATTTTTACTGTGTCGGTGTCGATTCTGTTCTTCGTCGATGCCTCACGATTGAGGAAGCTGAAAGAGTTCTCAATGATTGCAACTCTCGGGCATGTGGTGGTCATATGTCTAGTTATGCTACAGCTCAGAAAATCCTCGCACTGGTTATTTCTGGCTGTCCATCTTCAAAGACTGCATTTATTTTGTCTGCAAGTGCCATGAATTCTAAATCTACCAACGCAAGATGCGCGCCCCACCTGCTCACCTACACCCCATCATTACCTTTGGTCCCTTTTCCAAATGGCACATCGATTATATGACATGTAACCCTCATTCGTCCCGGGGGCATGGCTACATTATCGTTGTTGTGGATTACTTCACCAAATTTGTCGAAGAGATGCCTACATATTCAGCAGATGGTAAGACGGTAGCTCAATTCCTTTTTAACCATGGTATTTCCAGGTTCGACATACCCCAAGCCATTGTCACAGATCATGGCTCCCACTTTAGAGATTACATGATGGCAGAACTAACATCTGCATTGGGCTTGCGCCACAATAGCCCGAACCCATATTACCCTCAGGCCAACGGCCAAGTTGAAGTCGTGAACAAAGTTTTGGTCACCATGCTTCAGCGTACTATTGGGATACACAAATCGAATCGCCATCTCATGCTTTTTTCAGCTCTGTGGGCCTACTGAACTTCAACCAAAGATGCCACTACTTTCACACCATTCTAGTTGGTCTATGGTTTGGAAGCAATATTGTTGATCGAATATGAGATTCCTTCACTTAGTTAGTTGTTGAACTTCTCCTTGAAACATCACCTCAAGAGGAATTACTCTTATATATGGAACGACTGGACGAGACTCGTCGTCTCGCCACCTTAGTCATCGAAGCACAAAAGACACGGGTCAAAACCCATTTCGACCAGTAGGTCTCCCCTCGCACTTTCTCTGAGGGTGATTTGGTCCTGCTATATGACCATGCTAATGATAAGATGGGGGCAGGCAAGTTAAAACCTATGTGGCACGGGCCCTATATTGTAAAACATATTTTGCAGAAAGGAGCCTATGAACTTATTGATCATGAAGGAAATCCTCTTGATAAGCCCCAAAACGGGCTTTACCTCAAAAAGTACTATGCTTAGGTCATCTTGCATGGTTACTTATGTACATTAGTTTGTGATTCATTTATGTACAATGTGGTTTTGTGTGGAAGTTTTGAAACAACTTTCCTATTTACTATGCTTTTCGTGCTTTGCAGATGTCTGCAGCTCCTCATGTCAGTTTCACCGATGGTGCTTGCCGAAGTACCTGGAACCTATCATCCACGACATGGGCTATCTACAACCCTAACGGTGATTTGATTGATCTTCAAGGTATCTGCCTAGGTCGTACAACCAACAACATTGCTGAATACAGTGCGATCATCAAACTGTTATCAGAAGCCATCGCTCTGGGCATCAGAGAATTGGTTGTCAACCTAGATTCACAACTTGTCATCCTTCAACTCAATGGGAAATATTCCGTCAAGAACCCTCAAATATTACGAATGTATCTCCATATCCATCTGTTGGAAAGACATTTTGATTATATCACATATCATCATATTCCTAGACGCATGAATACATTAACAGATGCATTAGCTAATTACGGGTTGGATATACATTTACAAAACATGTAAAAGATAAGACAAACCATTTGTACAATAATAGATAGGAAAATATAACATATATACATATGTGAAAATGTTTGATACATCAAAACCCCCAAAAAAATAATATGTATGTCTCCAATAACATTAACGGCTCATAGGCCTCGTACATCTGTGGCACACAAGCCTCAAAAAATATGTAAGTACTAGACCTAGGAACTACTCGTCATGGTGGTCATGATAGCATGAAATAGCTCATACTACGTGACTCGGCAATTAGCGGATCTGATCTGAGACTCCCACTGTGTGCCCCGCCGAGGCATGTCTCTTATCCGAGCATACTCAGGGATACCATGAGTCAACCCCTCAAGGTTCCTCGCAATCTCCTCCTCGTTATCACTCCCTTCCTGATAAGGGGCGACAACGTCAATAAGATGAGGATAACACCTGGCTATCGGGGACATCCCGGCTAGCCGCTCTGGTCCAACATCTGCATACACAAGAGAAATGTTATAAGCATGCATATATTAAAAACAATTAAAAAACATCAAAAGCAAAATTTAGTTTGGTTTTTTACCTTTGTCATCGAATTCCTCCCCATCTAGCAAGGGCATATCCCGGTCTCCACGGAAATTAGTTTCGTTGTACGACCAGTCCTCCATGACGACTTTCTGTCATCGTAACCACGAAAAGAATGTTGGTTGGTAGAGAAACTGTTATACAGCAAAATGACCCCCTCATCAGCTTATAGGGGAAAGACATGATAGCTAAAGCAAAGACCAAGTTCACAAGCCTTGTTTCCACACTAATGCTAGCTATACACTGACAACATGCTTTATAAAGCTTCTCTGTAAGCCTAAGGGAGCGTTAGTGACCCTACTAACTTTACTTGTTGGTTCAGGGACAACATTAGTGGATCCTAATGAGAATCTAGAGGTCAAAGGAGTGAATTGACTCATAAATATCTCTATATTCCCTCCTAAATCTACTCAGAAAATCAAGGAAACATCTAAAGTTCAACCTATTTGTGGGATTTCTAATCCTAATGAAGGAGGAAAATGGGAAAGAGCTCAAAATCATGGAAACATCATTGCTTTTACCTTAAGAGACTCATGGAGGAACTTGGAAACCCTAACTCGATTGCTACATAAGCAAAGCTAGGGATATTGTGATAGAGGTCAGATCATTTGAAAGGATAGCTTACTTGATTGTCGAGCATAGTCTCAAATCTAAGCATAAGAAGTTGGTAAGAAGGGACAGAGAGAGAGAAGTTGGAGGGGTAAGGGAAGGCTGATGCAACAGATGTTTGTAATCACTCTTCCAACATTAATATAAAACTACAGTTGTACTGTCTACTCCATGGTGTTGGTACTATCATTCATTTATTTGTTTGTCCAATACCTTTTAGCATGAGTAGCTTAGTTATGTGTAACTAGATGTCTTTTATATATTCATGTATTAGTTATCAAGGTTGTATGTTGTGATTATGCTTGTCTCTTCTATGTGCAGGACTTGATTTGGAGCCAGCTCAGGGGACTTCCACCTAGCTCCATTGTGCTCTCCAGAAAATCTACACAGAGGCTTGAGGTAATGAATATGTCTTTCTTTGATAGTCAGTTATTGTTTATGGACATGCATGTAACTTTGTGACAGTTGCAGATAATCTTACACTCTACCAAGGGTTCGGGGAAGACCCTTGAGGGTATCTCCATTCTCCATACACCGTGCATTTTATCCTATAGAAGAATTGGCGACTCCACTGGGGACTATACATTAGTTCCCGGTTCACCTGGACAGTTCCTAGTTTCCTCCTCCTTCTAAGACCTCCTTATATTTCTTCATTCCTTTTCTGGCCCATCAAAACCTTGCTCCATTCTTCACTCATTTATTCAGCCCTAGATCTAATCCCCAGAGCCCTATTTTGAACTATTTTCCCACACTAATGCATGTTAGCAGAGTACACAAAGATTTATAAAGCTTTGCGTCTGCACAAAAAGTGTGTTAGTAGGAGCAATAACTCTTTGTGGCCTCTAGCACAGAGCGTCAGTCACCCAAATTTTGACATGCAACTGTGTCTGTAAAATCAAAGGGATGGGAAACCTACTTATGGAATGAAAAAGGATATGCAGCTGTATTTCGTTAGCAAGATCTGTGTCCTAAAAGATTTTTTTTTAGGAAATTGATTTTTTTTCTCTTAAGAAAAAAAATTATAAAAAAAATCAACATTTTTTATTCATTCCTCCACTTAGATGGTTAAAATCTACTTTATTTTGGTTTCAAATAGTTCTTAGAAAGCATTGGAAAGATTTACGTTGGTTATGCGAGTGTTATAATGGCTAGGATGCATGGAACAAATATGAATGTATGAAAGACTCTCACTTGTAGCATACAACTTATTTCATCGAATTGAATATTTTCAAGCATTGTCTTTTGCATGATTTTGAGTCAGAGTCCCACCAAATATCATACGTCAACACCCCTACCGAAGACACTAAAAAAGTACACATAAAATCTACCTAAAATCAATCAGAAACACTTTATAGAGCAAACAAACATTAGTTCAGGCTAGGATCCTGGGATAGGCAGTGTGAGTAAACTACCCAAGATCAAAAACCAAAACTAGTGCTATTAAAAGAGAAAAAATTCCTTCTACACTCTGTTGTACCTATGATATAATAATGGTCAGCTATTATGCCAGAGCATCTAAGATAAATTTTTTGGGGCTTTTGTTTTAATTTGGGAGACCAATGGATGAAACCGATATAGAACTAATGTGCCTAACCTTGTGAATAATATCAATATCTCAGCAAAGGGCTGCTATAAATATTTACACAGTGAAATAGCTTGAATAGTGATGAGCAAAAAACAAAAAATAATATGATTATCACAATTCTCAGATAGATAATTAAATAATCATAAGTATGAAAACCTCTGACCGATGTTAAGAAGGTTCAAGAGAATATGCTTATGCTTACAACAAGATGCTAATGATTTATTGATTCAGAGGGAATTAATTGAACAAAAAGTTCATTAATTCATTCTCTTTAAAGATTATCACTCCAGAAAACTTATAGGAATAGATTGAAATACAATTACTCCTACCTAGTTATCTCTGCAAGACACAAGTATATGAAGAAAAACATAATGAATGACACTGGAAACACTTACAGGAAACACAAACTGTGCAAAACAGAATTCAGAATCCTTTGCTTCGTATTAATGATCCAGAAAGACTAATTACATCAGATGTCTAGAAATGCTTCTTCAAGGGTGCAACCTATGATAACTCGTGAAGAGAGTTATTTATACAACAGTAGGACGAAAAATATTCTAAACTACTTTTACAAAAATATATTATTTACACAATCAAAAATAAAACTGTCTAATGATCTGCCATTTCTTTGGTGCTACGTTGTTTAATGACTAACACTGAAAAAGTTGAAAAGTGGTAGAAGATAGTTGATTTTTCCCTCAAAAGCTGAATGTTGTTCAATAATCCTTAATCAAGTAAATCTGTTAATTCTTCCCAGCGTTTCTTATCTGGGATAGAAATATTTGTTACCCTCCTATAGATTTCATCCATCTCGATGTATTTAGTAAAAGTGGGTTTTACCAAAAATATATGCTTGATTTCATCCAAGATGGAGAAAGAATCCCTGAGTGTTTTTACTATGAGAGCTGTATATTCTGTCTGGTTCCTCTATTTTAACAGTCAAGGCTCTGCGTGAATTTTTTCCTCTCGGATTTGTGTAATAGTCTTCTTGTCAAGTCTTGGAGTAAACAGGTTCTGCAACTAGTATCAGAATTGTTTATCCAAGCTCTGGTCTTCAGCTGATTACTTGCAAAACACAACAATAATTAAGAAAACACAGGTTTGGCAGGAAAGGCGATTGATGGCTTTGTTTGCACAGGGATGCATGAGGAAGGAGTTGTGGCAGCATCTTGAATGTAAATGGAGGTGAAATTATGTTATAGAGGTTCAAGGTGGCGCTGAAGCGTTTAACGGGTGTATACTGTGAAACGAGCGAAAGGCACGAAAATGAATTTTTTCAGGGTTTTAAGGTGTAATGGGTAATTTTTTTTAATATGGCATGAACCTTTATATTTATGAATAATATGTGGTTTATTGGGTTGGTGGGGAGGCAGTATTAAAGGCTCGTTGCACCGCTTATGAGGTGAAGGCAGTTTTGAGGAGGGGTGACCCGATATACCCCAGTGTGTGACACGTAGCCTCAGGGGGGTCAGGGAAAACCACTTTATCGGACGGGTATTGTTCGACCATCGGGCGTGGACGATATGGATGTGGAGCATTGGATTAGGTGGAAGTTGATCTAACGGTAGTCAGGCGAGGGAAGCGAGCGGGAGATAAAGCATGGGCTTAGGGAGGGGCCGAACGCTTTAAACCTTGGTGGTATGGGTTTATTTAAGGTTAATTACGAGTTTAATATGATCGGGTAGAGCTTCATGAAGTGAACGTGACATGGAGTGGCGGTAAATGAGTTAAGGTGATTTAATGAATGAAGTGACAGCATATCGCAAATCTCACTTTCTTCCGCCTAGTGGTTCATTCACTTATGAATGATGCGATGTGATATAATCCTACGGACAGGAATCAACAATCATCCAACGGTTGATTGTGTTATCGCACATCGCACTTTCTTCCACCCAATGGTTCATTCACTTATGAATGATGCGATGCGATATGATCCTTTAGGGAATAACCATCTCAAACCTTCAATTTCTACCTACCCTTCTATTCCTAACATTTGTACTTATTCTTTCAGAGTGCATTTGAACTAGCAACCCAATATTTTATTTTTATGAACAATCTGTCTCTATTCCTTAGTTCTTCCATTGGCTTAGATTAAATTGTTGAGCCAATTTATTTTCTACCTATGAGAAAAAATCAATTATGATGCAACTATATAATTGGATAAAATAACCTAGTGTCGCATCTAAACAAACTGCACATAACTATTATTTTTCAAATTGAATTTAGAATAAAGTAGTGGCATTTAGATTTGAAACACTTTCAGAGTTTATTTCTTTTTCTTTTCTATATAACTTAACATTTTATTTTGCCTTTATTTTTTAGAGCATCTACCCTAACATTTTCTTTGATATGGACATATTTATCAAAATATTTTCCTAACATTTTTTATTCAATATTCTTTTTGTCCATATCCTATCTCAACATTTTGTAGATACATTTTCATTTTTTGTCTAATTTATTCTAACTTATCAAAACCAAAAAATGCTACAACATTGACTCTAACTGGGAACTCCTTTCTCCTGTAGAATGAAGAGAACCTACAGATCCATGTGTCTTCTCCTCGGGCTATGGAGTCCTTTGCTGTAAAAAATGTCACTGACAGCTTAAAAAGTAAAAGAAACCAAAGTTTTTACAATGAAATGTATCCCAACTTCTTAGTACTGAATGAAATGTTTGAGAAATCTTCCATTTAGAGGATACGTGGAATATAGTCCCTCAAGATTTTGTAGCACAAAAGTGTTGTTACTCTTTATTTTAGCAATTGCTAAAGGGCCAAACCATAGGTTATCAAACTTACCATGCTTTCCCTTTTCCTCCCTCCTAGAGTCCCATCTTGGAACTAGGTCACCTTTCCTGAAGTCCCTTTCTCTAGCTCTTCTGTCAAACAGGTTTTTCATCTTATTTTGATATTTCTTCAATTTGTATTTAACTTCATCTCTTTTTTCATTTAGTTCAATAATCTAATTTATCCTTCTTGAAAAATCATCAGGTTGATCTATTAAGTCCTATAAGAATTTTAAAACTGGAAAAGCCAAATTTGTGGGAAAAATTACATCTTTCCCATAGACTAACTGAAAAGGAGATTTCCTAGTAGACCTTTTTGGGGTTATTCTGTTTTCCCATACTGCATAAATTAAATGAGAGCCCTAGCTCTTTTTATGATCTGCTAGGGTCTTTTTGATTACCTTACCAAACTTTTATTTGAGGATTCTGCGAGTTCATTACCTTGAGGGTAGTATGGAGTTGATTGATGTAACAGAATCTAATATTTCTGGCAAAACTCAATCATTTTAACACTAGAGAAAGTTGTTGCATTATCTGTGACAATTTGAGTTGGGAAACCAAACCTAGATAAGATATTTTCTTCAATGAATTTCATTACTACCGAATCAGTAGCATTTCTTACCGGAATTTCTTCTACCCATTTAGTGAAGTAGTGTGTTGCTGTGAAGATCCATCTATGCTAATTACTTGAAGTGGGATGGATTTCTCCAACAAAATCTAATCCCCATTGAAGGAAAGGTGCTAAGATTATTGATGGTACTAGTGAAAGAGCTGCTAGTTTCTGCTTACCAACAAACATCTGACAAGGAACACAACCTCTAACCTTTGCCCCTACTTGTAAGAACAATTTTGGCCAATAAAATCCCCCCCTTAAAATCTTGTATGTTGTTGCTCTCCAAGCATAATGTCCTCCACAAAATCTTGTATGGAACTGATCAATGATTCCTTCAATTTCTGATTCTGTTAAACATAATAATAAAAATATTAAGTGGATCTTTCTAGTACAAATTTGCATTTATGATGCAGTACTTGACTTTTTTCAATTTAAGACTGCTACACTGGGCTTTGGAAAATGATGTTGGGCGTTCAAAATGGAGCAAAAAATTTACAATATCTTGATACCAATCTGACAATAGAAATTTGTCATCAATATGTAAAGGGCTAATCTGATCTGAAGGTAAAGGTTCTTGTGGATTCTTTTCTTCAGGTTGAAGAGAAGGTTCTTGTGGATTCTCCCATTGTAAAATTAGCAAAGGTTCTTGTTGATTCTTCCCTTATGCAAGGATAGAAGGTTCTTTTGGATTCTTACCTTGTACTTCTAAAATAGAATTGATTCCAAGCACTTTTCATTTTGATTCTGCTAGAAGCTTGGCTAATCCCTGGCCTTTTACTAGCTTTGTAGTTTAGATAGTTAGATCAAACTCAAGTATTTGAGTGATCCACCTACCTCTTTTCCCATCAGTGTCAGGCTGAGTTAAAACGATTTTTACAGCACCATTAAGAACATAAGCAGTAATAGGTGAATGTAGGACATACATCCTGAAAGATTTCAGGGCTTGAATGAGGGCATAGGCTTTCTTCTCGATTATGTCATACTTAAGCTTGGAATCTCTCATAACCTTATTGAAAAGGCTATGGGATGGTCATGGGAATCTTCATTCTTTTGTAATAGAATAGTAGCAAGGGTTGTTTCTAAGGTAAAGAAAAGATACTTAATGGTTTAGTATAATCAGGCTAGCCAAGGTGGGAGCTTCAGAAATAGCTTTCTTGATCTGATCAAATGCATGCCTGGAAGAGTCAGTCCATTTAACTTCATGATCCTTTCAGAGCATGTCAGTTATATCTTTTACAATCTCTGCATGATTCGGGATGAATCTCCTTAAAAAATAATCTTACCCAGAAAATCTTGAATTTCTTTCTTGTTTCTAGGTAAGTTCAATGTTTCAATGGCAGACACATGCTTGGGATCAATTACCACTCCTTCATTTGAGATTATATGACCCAATAGTTTTCCTTATTTGATAGAAAACAAAGACTTTTTAGGTTTCAATGATATCCCAAATTTCCTACACCTGTCAAAAACCTTCATCAAGTGCTTTAGATGCTTTTGATCAGATTTAGAAAAAACAATAATGTCATCAAGATAAATAACCACAAATTTGTTTATGTGACCCATGAAAGCTGCATCCATAGCTCTCTGAAATGTTCCTCCAGCATTCGATAAGCCAAATGGCATTCTAGCATACATAAATGTACCCAGGGTGTAGTGAAGGTTATCTTTCCCTGTCTGCTAGATCAACATTTACCTAATTATAACCTGAAAAACCATCAAGCATAGAAAGTCTTTGTGCTCCTGAAACCATTTGAAGTAACTGATCCATTTTGGGCAAAGGGTAATTATACTTTAATGATGCTTTGTTCAAATTTCTAAAGTCCACACAAAGTCTGATTTCTCCATTCTTTTTGCTAATAGGAACTAAATTTGCAACCCAATTAGAATATCTAAGAGGGAGAATGATCTGGGCATCTAGCATTTCTTAATTTCCTTTTCGACAGTTGGTAGAAGGGTTGGATTAATCCTCCTAAGTTTTTGTTGATAAGGGACTGCTTTTGGCTTCAAATGGATCTTAAGCTGTATTAATGAAGTATCATAAGGTTTTATATCAGCATAGGTCCAAACAAAAACATCCTTATAATTTTGAGTAACTTAAGATATTGATTTTTAATCTCAGGGTCTAGAGATGCACAAATTTTGATGCTTTTAACATCATCATTTGTTCCAATCTTAATTTCTTCTTTGTCCTCTTCCAAAGAAATGGACTGATGATTTTGGAGGACATCATTTTGATAAAACAATTTTTTCTAAAGGTATCAAGCCTTTGGGAATAAAATTGTTAGACAATTAAATAATATCATGATCAATAATCTTTGAACTAAAATCTGAAGTATCATCTCACTTGTATTTTCATTTATTTCAGATCTATATTCATCAATTTGTAGAATAGAAAATTGATCTACAAGTTGCAAAAAATATTTTAAGTGTTCATCATCTTCAAATATTTGCCAGTGTTTTAGACTATCTGGGATAGATAGTCTATACTTGACTTGTATTTGGTAGATTAAATTAGTTTGATCATAAATTTTAAATGAACTAGCGGAAACAGCTAAGGCATCTGCATGAATATTCTGATCTCTTGGAATATAAGTCAAACTAAAAGCATCAAAGAAGTTTTCAACTAAATCCCATACTTCATTTCGGTAAGACCTAAGTCTAGGGTGTTTAGTCTGGCAAATAGTTCTCACTTGTTTGACAATAAGTTCTAAATTAGTAAAAACTCTTAATTTTTTAACCTTTAATATTTTGGCTAATTGCAATCCCAAGAGGAAAGCTTCATATTTAGCCACATTATTTGTAACTTCAAAGTCGAGCTTACATGATTTGGTAATGTTTTCTTTTTTTGGTGATATTAAACTACTCCAGCTCCTGATCCATCTTTTGTACAGGAGCCATCAAAGAATAGTTTCCATATATCAGTTTGATTTGGTACTGGACTTTCAATTACATCTTCAATTTTAACTTGAGTTTCATGCACTTGGTTTGAAGAGAGTTGAAAGTAACCAAAATCTTGGTCAATTTCATAAATGGGATGGTTCCTTAGCTGGTCTGTTTTGCAAACAGTGTGCACAAATCTAACCTCCCTATATAATCTTAGTTGTTCTCCCCCATAAACTGGAATAGTAGCATAAGACATATCCATCTGAAGAGTTCCCCCTAATTTGGCATAGCAAGACCTTGAAAGGAGCATTCCAAATTTGGGAGGGATATCTGTGACAACTATATCAAGTACTACACTTTTCACTAGAATTTGGGCAAGGGTGACTACTAAATCCTTAATCAATCCTAAGCAAGGCACCCTTTTAGAATCAAAGGTGTACAATTCATGATAGGATCTAGTTATATCAAGTTTCAAATGATCCATGGTAGTTTTTTCCATGAGGTTATGTGATGCTCCAGAATCAAGCATACAATTATACAACGTGGAATCATGTGTCTTAAGAGTAACATAGAAAGGAGGGACTATTGCATCTATCATATCTGAGCTTGTGCCAAAAACAACTGCTGCTTTTTCATCTTGAAGACTAATGATATCACCTTCAGCATCAACCGCGTTATTTTGTATCCATTTGGAGACCTGATTTTTATGCCCAAGGTTCTTAGAAAGTTCTGAAAGAGGAATTTGGATTTTAACTCTTTCTAGCTCTTTTTCAACATTAAATGTAGTCAATATATTTTTTTCATTTTGAGGACTATCAATTGGATGTTCTAATGGTCGAATAAAAGTCATTTGAGTTTGAGTAGTTTTGGAATGAGGTTCAATTACTGGAGTTTCATTAGGAGGTCTTCCAGGGCCAGGCCTAGGCCTAAGGTCATATCTTTTGTTCAACTCTGCAATTAAAAATTCAGAGAAGGCATGGTATTTAGAAACCTATGAAGATTATTGATCTTCTTGAACCTAATTTTGTTGTGTAAGAGGGATAATCACTGTTAGATAAGGGGAAGTATCCATATTATTTATGTCTTCAGTGATGGTCATAGTATTATCATTAGTTTGTTGATCATATATCAACAAAGTAGTGGGAACATGTTGTTATAGACATTTTTGGGCACTACAACCCCAAGCATGAAATTTCCATAAACCAAGGGCTCCTAAGTCCCTAAAAGTGTTGTTCTAACCCCTAAAGTAACAAGGTCAACTGATTACAGCTTCTCCCAGAAGTTCTCCATGAAAAACTGCTTAGAATTGGTCAAAACAGGATCATTTCAGCGGCTCCACAGGCCAAGTGCATTGCATCTCACCTAAATACACTGTGTGGGTGCGTTGCATTTCAAAAATACCTTTTATGGGGTGCGATGGGCGAGAAATGACAAATGGCAATGTCATTCCGCGAGGTGGAGAGGCAATGGAAGCTTCCAGAAACTTCTCCTGTGACACTTGCCTCTCTGAATTCGACCAAGGATGAGTAAGAGATTATCAATCTCCAAGTGGAAGCAAGAACTATCAGAGGGAAGACACTAATCAAATCACAAGCTGACTCATCTCCCTTACAGATATCTATATATGGATCCCTCATCCCAGAGATCCAGAGGCTGGAATTTTGCATATTGTAAGGAATTGTTGTTGGTTTCTTGAGACAAAACATCAGATTGTTGGGTGATCTAAGCTTTGTATGAGGTGAAGAGGGGCTTCCTTGCTGAGAGGTTGATGCTGGGTCAGAACAACTGGTTGTAACTCCCCTTGGCTCTTTCTTGTTTATCAATAAAAGCTATTCAAGTTTTCCTCCATACTCTTGTGTAATTTATTTTTGCTGCATTTGTATGGTAAATTTACATCTGATCCTAGATTGTTTATGATTATAGATCCATTT
Source organism: Pinus tabuliformis (assembly GCA_031772625.1). Taxonomy (NCBI): domain Eukaryota; kingdom Viridiplantae; phylum Streptophyta; class Pinopsida; order Pinales; family Pinaceae; genus Pinus; species Pinus tabuliformis. The sequence goes on from CM062813.1 coordinate 235,058,924, forward strand.
TCTTGTATAGTGCTATGCTACTGTGATCTTACAGGTACTTTGTAAAGCTGGGCGTGCAAGGGAACAAGTAGCGAAAGACTATCAAGAAAGAGAGGAATCGAACCAAGAGATTAGCGCAAGACAGAGGTTGGTCTTCTTTGTTCTTCTCTATCTATACTTCATAAAGGAAAAATGAAAGTAGATTTACTTTGTTTGTTTCTAAGGCAGCTATCACACCTTAGTGGGATAAGCAGTTCTGAGTAGACACTTTTCCCTGTAACAAAATGGCGACTCCGTTGGGGACGAATTAGTTTGTTTGTTTATCTTCCTTGTTGTATATTTCATAAACTTACAGACAGAGACTGAAGTCATGCCAGGTAGCTTTCGAACTACATTTGCTATGCAAACGCAAAGTAGATGAATGCCGCTTCAGTCAATCTCCGGGATCTGTTTATGATTTAAACAACTGATTCACAAACTCTATGATTGCCCCTTGTGGTAGCTCTTAGATCCTCCTTAGATCTACCCCTGATTGTTGCATTACTGATTACCATTTGCTCGGCCAAAACCCATGAACTGAACTGCAAACTGTGACTCGGAACCCAAGCAAAGTCTCGTCTCTGGCCCAGCACAGGTACTGTTCTGAGAATCTGAAATTCAGCGCACTTCCCGAGTGTAGTAGGTGCGCTGCATTTCAAATTCCCTGTGTTACAAGTGCGCTGATCAGACTAGGCATTGTGCAATTTTGGTTTCTGTGATTCATTCTTTCCAGTTCTATTCATGAATTTTTCTGCCTGTGATCAGTATATCTCTGTTTGAAACCCCTTTTCCTTGTTGTTATTCCGCCTCCTTTGTACAAAAGAACTGTAAATGTTTTTGTGTGTTTGTTGAGTCATTTTCAGTTCTCCTTTGCAAAAAGTAACATAATCGCACTATCATCCTTTGATTTGAAAGTGTCGCAAGTGTCGTTTTCAATCATAGGAAAGAGTTTGATTTCTGTAGATAGTCGAAAACAAGTATTCATTTCCAAAACGTAAGGTGTTGTGATTGCCTCCATTTTTTATTTCGAAAAGAAACTTGTTGATAACTGTCGCTTGAAAAGTAATTCAGATTTGTGCATCAACTTTCTTTTTATCATTTACATACTAAGAAAGTCGAAAACAAATACATGCATGTGCATTTGCATTTAGACAGTCTGATTGGTTTGATTTAGGAAAGTGCATTTAGAGTGTGCTCTTTGCTCTTTGTGAAAGGATTCTGTCTTTCTTTCCTTAGTAGCTAGGATTTTCATTGCACAAAGAAGATAAAAAGATTGTTTATCATCTTAGATTGCATTTTAGGAATTATACTACATCTCGCGGTGAACCTGAAAGGAAAACTTCATAAACAAGATCAATTATAAAATAAATTCAATTAATCTAACAACGCTTTGGAACCTAACGCACAACATTTAGAAGTCTAGGCTAGAGACGTATTCCGGCGTCGTAAAGCCTGGTAACTGTTGTTCTCACTGATGGTTGGGTGATTCCTCCACTTTGAGACGATAAGTGCTAGTACGGACTTGTGCTCCCACGTATCGTCGAGTATATTTTGGGAGACCCCAATAGGCTTAATCCTTTATCCATAGGAAGCTGTGCCTGCCACCCTATCGATCGCAATGCACTGAACATAGCATTCGGGAAGATTGACTGCCGTACCATAAAAAGTATTCTACAGTTTTGCGATTGGTTTGGTAATCCCTCTACCTAGATTTCCAGAGCAGTCCCTTTCGTTCCTTTTCAGACTCTTTAACGGAAAAGGTCCATCTGAGCACTTGTCACTTCAGGCTCATTAAAAATCGAAGGCGACTAGAGTCATGTTTTGTTTTTTCTCGACTCTTAAAAATTGAAAAAACAAGTTGTGTCAAAGCATCTAAAATTTATTTTAAACGGAATAATCATCACCTTTTCCTACGTTGATCTTAGGTTGAAGAAAATGTAGTCCAGCAACCAAGGAGTTCCCCTTGGAGGAAATCCTAGTCCCTTCTCCTCTTGGGGAGATGTTGGTGCACCCCATATGGCCACATTGTCGCTTCCAGGACTGACAATTGCATTGCCCGTATGGCTCTTATCAACCTCTGTCGTTCAGAAATCCGCAATTCCTGAATAGTCGAGTCAGCAACTAGACGAATCCAGAGTTACACACCAACCTTCTACTTCCTCCAATTCTTCCTCTCCTCCTTCTTCTTTGCTTGATGGGGTTGGTAAAGTCGAAAAACAAGTACCTGAGAAGAAGAAGGAAAAGAAGAAGAAAGAGAAGAAGAAGAAGGAGCCAAAAGCGAAAGGGGCAACCGAGCGTCATCTAGCAAAAATCCACACACTGCACCGACCAGGTCTAAATCGCCATGTGTCATTTGCAAAGGAGACCACTATCATAGAGATTGTCCTTGCATTCCTCGGATATTAAGGGACTGGTCTCCTCGTTTGCACAACCCGGTGTCGTCAACCTCTGATGATCATGTTGAAAACACACTGTCGACTAGTGAAAGTGAAGCCCCAGGACAAAAAGGAAAATATAGATTTCCTTGTAAATTGTGCGAAGGCGACCATGCCGTCCACCATTGTCCCTTCTTAGACGAGGCGAAAAGAGTTTTGGACGATCGTCCGGTTTCACCGTTACGACTTCCTCCTAGATATAAAAAACTCTTGCCGAGTCCGTCACTAGTTGAAAAACCAGCTGACCCACCCAGATGGTTGGCTGAAGCATCTATCATTGAAGACAAACCATCTGAACCCATACCAGATGAAAGTCAAAAGGTCGAGGCGGAAGTTGACCCGGTCTTGCCTTCAGAGGTTCCATCTTTAGATGATACAGTCACCGAAGAGAACAAGGATGACACCGTCCAAATTCTTTTCGTAAGCACAGACTCCGATGAACGTGGGGGCAATTCACCCGTTCCTTTACTGCAGGAAGGAAGTTCGTCAGAGTCATACTCGGCCGTCTATTCGGTCCCACCTCCAAGCAACCTAGTTGTCTCCTTCGATTGGAACCAACTAGGCAGACCCCGTTTACCGGCTAGTGTACCATTCCGCATCATTGTTCAAATATATAGGATGTTTATGGCCAGTACCATCTGTTATAGACATTTTTGTGCCTTACAGCATTGAGCATGAAATGTCCATAATCTAAGGGATCCAAAGTCCCTAAACATGTTGTTCCTACCCCTAGAGGAACAAGGCTAACAAACCACAGCAATTCACAAAAGTTCTCCACCTGAAACTGCTCAAAAACAAGTCAATTCAGGATCATGTCAACTGCTCCACTGACCATCTGCGCTGAATGTCAATGGCTCCACTGGCTACCTGCGCTGAATGTCAACTCCAACACTGGCTACCTGCGTTGAGCGAGATTGGACAAGTGGCAGACTCATTCCTCAAGGTGTCAGAACCCAGGAAGCTTCCAAAATGACACTTGCCTCAGGGAATTCGATTGGTGATGAGTAGGAGGTTCCAAATCTCCAAGTGAAAGCAAGAACCTCCAAGTGGACTCAAGAACTGATAGAGGGAGAGGACACTAGTCAGATCTCAAGCTGACTCATCCTCTCTCCAAACATCTATATATGGATCTCTCCTCCATGAGATCTAGAGGCTGGAATTTTATTATTGCAAAGAATTGTTGTTGGTTTGAGACTGGAATCATTGGGTGATTAATGCTTTGAAGGGGCTGAAGATAGGAATTCCATTTGCTGGGAAGGAGATGCTGGATTGGAGCCCTCTGGGTTGTATCTCTTCCCGAACCTTGTTATTCATCAATAAAGCTATCTTGGTTTCTCCTATATGCTGATGTATTTGGATGTATAAATGTATTAGTGTATTTGATTTATTTCTAATCCTAAACTAGTTATGAATGTGAACATCTGTCTTTGTGTAGTGTTCTTCTCTTGTCTCAAGTAGCTGTTCTCTTGTCGCAAGTAGTTGTTCTCTTGTGATCTTGCAGGAAGTTGTAGCTGGATAAGCAAGAAGGCAAGTAGCTGTGAACACCCAAAGAGAAGGGGGATTGGATCGAGGGACAAACGGAAGACACCGGTAAGTCTATTGATCTCTCTTCTTTCACATTTCATAAAGGAAGAAACCAGTGTAGCTGTACTCGTTTGTTGCTAAGGCACTGTCACACCTTAGGTGGATAGGATCGTCCTGCATAGGCATTTTTCCCCACAACAAATTGGCGACTCCGCTGGGGACGATTTGTTTATTCATTTTATTTGTGTTTCTATCATTTGTTTGCATCATAGACTTGACAGCAATAGTCGAACTGCATCTTTCCCGGATGCAAAGTAGAAAGTTGCTGCTTTGATCCAGTTGCTGGACTTGTCTATGATCTAAACAATGGATCCACAAATGATTTGATGATCCTTGTGATAGATCTTAGTAGCTTTCAAAGCATCCCTTTGATTATACCTTGCTTGTGTTTCTGATTTGGCCTGAAACTATTGATTTTTGAGCAATTTGTGACCCAGAACCTAGGAGAAACGAGAGTTTCTCCTTCAGTGCAACTGCTGTGAAGGCAGTCTGCATTTCAACGCAGGTCCCGTGAAGGCTACCTACGCTGAATGTCAAATCCTCAGTGTTGAGGTTGCGCTGAACCAGTTTGGCCTTGTGCAGCTGGGGTTCTCTGCTCTCTGTTGCCCTGTTTTGATCTCTGTTTTTGCAGCCTTTAACCAGCATAGGTACCAGTCAGATAACTCCTTTTCTTTGCTTAGATTCCGCCTCCTTTTGTACAAAAAGACTGTGAGTGTTTTTATGTGTTTGTAGCGTCATTTACAGTTTTCCTATGCATGAGTAAAACAGTCATCCTGTAGCCTTTTGATTCAGATCTGATTGATTGTGATCTTAGAAGAGAGTTCATTGGCTGTTTGCAGATTGATTATACATTTACTTTTGATTATTGGTTTGAATTTGTCTCTTTTAAGTGTCAAAACAAGTCTTTATTTTGAAAATCGTTAAGTAGTGTAATCTCTTCTACCCTCTCTGATTTCGAAAAAAGTGAACTTGTTTGTATTGATCATTTTAAAAGCAAATTCAAAGTTGTACAAAAAGCTTTCTTTGTAGGCATCAATACTAAGAAAGTGGAAAACAAACACCTGCATTTTGCATTTTGCATTTGATAGTTTGCATGTTGGATTTAGGAAAAGTGCATTAGAATGTGCTGATTGCTCTTTGAGAAAAGATGGTGTCTTTCTTTTCCCTTAGTAGCTAGGATTTTCAAAGTTGAAAAGATATAAAGCTTGCTTATCATCTTTAGACTGCATTTAGGAATTTGTATCATACATCTCGTGGTGAACCTTGAAAGGCAAACTTTAAAAAGATCAACCTAAAATAAATTGAATGAACTTAACAACGCTTTGTAACATAACGCACAACATAGAGGTCTAGGCTAGAGACGTGTTTCGGCGTCGTTAAGCCTAGTGACTGTCGATCTCGTGGAAGGTGGGTGATTCCTCCTGAGGGACGATAGCGCTAGTACGGATTGTGCTCCCACATACCGTCGCGTATATATTGGGAGACCCCTATAGGCATATATCCTTTATCATTAGGAATCCGTGCCGGCCGCCCTACTGATCGCAATGCAGTGAACACAGCATTCACGAAGATCGACCGCCCGTACCTTAAAAAGTATTCTGCGGTTTTGCGAAAAGTTTGGCACACCCTCTGCCTAGAACTCCAGAGCAGTTTCTTTTGGCCTTTTTCAGACTCTATAACAGAAAAAGTCCATCCGAGCATTTGTCACTTCGGGCTCGTTAAAACATCGAAGGAGACTAGAGTCATCTTTAGCTTTTTCTCGACTCTTTAAAATTGAAAAAGCAAGTTGTGTCTAAAGCGTCGTTAAAATTTATTTTAAACGGAACAATCACCCTTCAATTCTTGCGTTGATCTTTAGGTTGAAAAAATGGAGCACACCAACCAAGGAATTCCCCTTGGTGGAAATCCTAGTCCCTTCTCCTCTTGGGGAGATGTTGGTGCACCCCACATGGCCACATTGTCGCTTCCAGGACTAACAATTGGCCTGCCAGTTTGGCTCTTTTCAACCAATGTCATTCAGAACACCACCATTCTTGAACAGTCGAGTCAACAGTTAGACCAGACCAGAGTCGCCCACCAGCCTTCTACTTCATCTTCCTCTCCTCCTTCCTCTTCGCTTGACGGAACTGGTAAAACCAAAAACCAGGCTCCTAAGGAGAAGAAGGAGAAGAAGAAGAAAGAAAAGAAGAAGAAGGAGCCAAAGGCGACTGGGGGCAAACGAGAGTCGTCTGACAAAAATCCACACACAGCACTGACCAGGCCTAAATCGCCATGCGTCATATGCAAGGGAGACCATTTCCATAGAGATTGTCCCTGTATCCCTCGAATACTAAGGGACTGGTCTCCCCGTTTGCACAATTCGGTAGCATCAACCTCTGATAGCCATGTTGACTGCTCACCGTCAACTAGTGAAAGTGAAGCCACAGGACAGAGAGGGAAAGCTAGATTTCCCTGCAAACTGTGTGAAGGCGATCACGCCATCCACCGTTGTCCCTTCTTAGACGAGGCTAAAAGAGTTCTGGAAGATCGCCCGATTTTACGAGCGCAACTTCCTCCTGGATATCAAAAACTCCTGCCAAGTCCTTCACTAGTTGAGAACCCGGCTGACCCGCCTAGATGGTCGGCCGAATCACCTATCATTGAAGATGAACCGTCTGGATCCATGCCTGACGAAAGTCAACAGGTTGATACGGCAGTTGACCCGGTTTTGCCTTCAGAGGCTCTATCTTCGAATGATACCATCACAGAGGAGAATAAAGACGACACCGTCCAAATTCTCTTCATCAACGCTGACTCTGATGAACAAGGGGGCAATGCCCCCATTCCTTTATCGCAGGAAGGAAGTTCGTCAGAGCGATATCTGGCCGTTTATTCGGTCCCACCACCAAGCAACCTGGTTGTGTCCTTTGACTGGAACCAACTAGGCAGACCTCGGTTGCCAGCAAGCATACCATTCAGAATTATCGTTCAAATATACAGAATGGTAATGGCTGGCACTATCATTGATGAGGGGGCATCTGTGAGTATCCTTTCCTCTATTGCTTGGAAAGCGCTTGGTTCGCCAGCGCTTTTACCTGAAATGAGAAATCTATCAGGTTTTGATAAAGGAACCAGTCGACCTTTAGGGATCCTCCCCAATGTGCCCATAACATTGAAAGGGAAGACCATTCAAATGAACGTGATGGTCGTTCAAGGACCCTTGGATTATAACCTACTCCTTGGACGAGACTATATATATTGCATGAGAGCTATCGTCTCCTCACTCTTTAGAGTAATGTGTTTTCCGCATGAAGGAAGAATGGTCAAGCTCGTGGACCAACTTTCGTTTCCCAGATCACGCATCACAAATAGTCATGTACCATCCCTAAATGGTCTATTCACGCAAGAAGTGTCTCAACCCACGGTCCATTATCCTGATGAGCGCGAGTAATCTGGGAGGATATGACTGGAACCTAGGGGGCATGCGTCCTGGTCTGCTTCGGCAGGGAAGCTTTGGGTATAGAATAGGTTTCCGCGGGAGAATATGATTAGTCTGTACCCCGTCCATCTAGGAAGAGGGTTATTCTAGAATAAGATTCTTTTGTCAAAGTTATGTGAGTGAAATAAACTATTTTTCACCCACCTTTGTCTATTTCGGTAGACATTGCCGAGGAAGTGTTTTGTTTAAACTACTAACAAGACAATCTTTGGGTAACCTGAAAGAGGTAAGCCTCTCTCGTTAAAACAAATGTTTTGGCGGAAGAGAAGTAGAGGTAACCTTGAAACTCTGCTTTATACCTGGGGGCATGCAAACCTTTTGGAGTGCAAGCAAGGGGCAACTATTTATTTTTTTAAATTTTTAGGACCTCTAACCCTTTAAACTCGTAGGATTAGTCGTTTCCAAACTTGCATAAAGAAAGGATCCGGGGCAAAGCTTCGTGAGATGAAGCTCCATAAAAAATAGAATCTCAATGAGACACTCTTATCATATGACTGGTATATCAAGCAGTTTTAGCATAAAGTTCATGCTCGTTAAAAAAATAAACGCAAGATCCGAGCAGTTTTAACACGGACTTCATGCTCGTTAAAAAATAAACATAAGCAATGAGCAAGTGTTTCCACCAGCGTTTAAGCTCATTTTAAAATAAAAAATGAACCTACCCGGTAAATAACCACCGTGAATGTAACCTTATCAGCCATTAAAGCCTTGGTCGTGTTTGCACCGTCACCTCCACTTTTCCATTGGCCGATCATTCACCTCCATATGATTGTTTACCCATTTTGAGGAACAGCTACGAAGAGTGATTTCACCTAGCCATCCTTGTGACACTGCTGTGATTGGAAAATTCCAACCTGTACCTGGAATCAGCTGCTATCCCTGTTTATCACTCGTTCCTCAAAAGACGAGTCTTCTTTAAGCTCTTTTAAACTGACTCATAAAATATGAAAAGATTGCCGAGTTTTGGCCTTCCAGCTCGTTAAAGCGACCGGAAGAGCTATCCCTCCTCTAGATTTTAATCTTTTTGGACCTGAGGGATTATTGCACAAAAAGATCGAGCGCTTGTTTTATTCGGCTCGTTAAAACGATCGAAAACTCATCCCTTCTGTATTGTTTTATACTTTTTCGGACTTAAGGGATTAGATGACGAAAAAGGAATTTTGGAGTTGACTTTATGTACCTTTTCAGACTCTCTAAAAATGAAAAGGACCGAGTTATCCTTGTCGTTAGACTCGTTAAAATCATTAAATAGCGACAAACTTGTCTTTAGACGAGAACGAGTTTCACTATCGCTAGGCTCGTTAAAACATAGCGATGGGCTTGCCCGAAGGGCAGGTTATAGAACAAGCATATGTTATCCTCCTCAAGCTTGACAAAAATAAAGAGGTACTGGTCAGCAATGACTGGGGAAAAATTGGGAGAAACTAAAGAAAACTTTGATGGTAGCAGGTCGCTCTTGAACATGACACTTTTCCTCCGTACCACAATCGGGTTGGGTTGTTTCATTCACCGGTCACATCACCATGGTCTCGCCATACCATCCATATTTGGGGTAATGCTACCGATCCATCGCATCAGTGTCGCCATATGTTCAAGAGAAGTCGTTCAGAAAGAGTCAACCGTGTCCCATCCACTGCCATACATTATCCTTCATCCATTCATGACCGCCACCCTAAATCATATGTCACAGATCGTTTTCACCTCCATTAAAATCATTAGCTCCGTTCCGTGTCACTGATGTGGGATTCATTAAGGCCCTCCTGTGATGGATCTCTTCTTGTCGACATCAGCTCATTATCCAAGAAGTTGATCTAGGAACAACCCCTTCAGTACTTTGAAGCTTGCATGCCACAATGGCAAGTTTCTCACTTCCGGCGACAGGTATACATCAATGACCTTCGACCAAAAGATTTTGCATGGTGTTCGATGCCAAGTCCTTTATTCACACCACGTAAAGTGTATTGCAGTACCTTGAGGGTCATTATCATTATCGGTGATTCCTCTCGCGCTTGTTAACGGTTTACATCATTGACCGGTAATCAAGCGATGTCTTTCCATGTTCGACTTCAGAACAATTCTCACATGGATCGACTTGTACTTAGAGTGAAGATCGAACGAGTTTTGAAGACCCCGGATCTAGTTTCATCCATCCGGGCTGCGATATATATTCAGGAAAGATAAAGACATTGACATGTACATCATTGCAGCAGATAATCATCCTACTCAAAGGATGATAATTTCATCAAAATTATCAGTCTATCATCAGACGATTGTTTGTTCTATGTACAGAAAAATGTATTTATAGAGCTGAGCATGGGAATGCCCGCCTCAGCTAGATCATGAAAGCAGTATGAAAAATAATGTATTGTATTGTATTGTATTACAGGTCTCCCTCCCAGCATTGGATGAACTTTGGATCCCCCTGATAAAGCATTTCGCCCGATAAACAGCCTCATACTTTAGGGGGCAACTGTTATAGACATTTTTGTGCCTTACAGCATTGAGCATGAAATGTCCATAATCTAAGGGATCCAAAGTCCCTAAACATGTTGTTCCTACCCCTAGAGGAACAAGGCTAACAAACCACAGCAATTCACAAAAGTTCTCCACCTGAAACTGCTCAAAAACAAGTCAATTCAGGATCATGTCAACTGCTCCACTAACCATCTGCGCTGAATGTCAATGGCTCCACTGGCTACCTGCGCTGAATGTCAACTCCAACACTGGCTACCTGCGCTGAGCGAGATTGGACAAGTGGCAGACTCATTCCTCAAGGTGTCAGAACCCAGGAAGCTTCCAAAATGACACTTGCCTCAGGGAATTCGACTGGTGATGAGTAAGAGGTTCCAAATCTCCAAGTGGAAGCAAGAACCTCCAAGTGGACTCAAGAACTGACAGAGGGAGAGGACACTAGTCAGATCTCAAGCTGACTCATCCTCTCTCCAAACATCTATATATGGATCTCTCCTCCATGAGATCTAGAGGCTGGAATTTTATTATTGCAAAGAATTGTTGTTGGTTTGAGACTGGAATCATTGGGTGCTTAATGCTTTGAAGGGGCTGAAGATAGGAATTCCATTTGTTGGGAAGGAGATGCTGGATTGGAGCCCTCTGGGTTGTATCTCTTCCTGAACCTTGTTATTCATCAATAAAGCTATCTTGGTTTCTCCTATATGCTGATGTATTTGGATGTATAAATGTATTAGTGTATTTGGTTTATTTCTAATCCTAAACTAGTTATGAATGTGAACATCTGTCTTTGTGTAGTGTTCTTCTCTTGTCTCAAGTAGCTGTTCTCTTGTCGCAAGTAGTTGTTCTCTTGTGATCTTGCAGGAAGTTGTAGCTGGATAAGCAAGAAGGCAAGTAGCTGTGAACACCCAAAGAGAAGGGGGATTGGATCGAGGGACAAACGGAAGACACCGGTAAGTCTATTGATCTCTCTTCTTTCACATTTCATAAAGGAAGAAACCAGTGTAGCTGTACTCGTTTGTTGCTAAGGCACTGTCACACCTTAGGTGGATAGGATCATCCTGCATAGGCATTTTTCCCCACAACGCCATCATAGATGAAGGGGCTTCTGTGAGTATCCTTTCCTCGACTGCTTGGAAAGCGCTTGGTTCACCATCGCTTTTGCCTAAGATGAGAAATCTAACAGGCTTTGACAAAGGAACCAGTCGACCGTTAGGGATCCTTCCCAATGTGCCCATAACATTGAGAGGGAAAACCGTTCAAATGAACGTAATGGTAGTTCAAGGACCCTTGGATTATAATCTACTCCTTGGACAAGACTATATTTATTGCATGGGAGCGATTGTCTCCTCACTCTTTAGAGTAATGTGTTTTCCGCACGAAGGAAGAGTGGTCAAGCTCGTGGACCAGCTTTCATTTCCCGGATCACACAGAGAAAATAGTCATATACCATCCCTGAATGGTCTTTTCACACAAGGAATGTCTCATCAATCTCCAGTCCGTCCGCTTGATGAGCGCGAGTGATTCGGGAGACATGACTGAAACCCAGGGGGCATGCACCCTGGTCTGCTTCGGCATGAAAACTTCGGGTATAGGGTAGGTTTCCGTGAGAGAATATGACTAGTCTGTACTCCCATCCGTGATTGGAAGAGGGGGTTATTCAGGAATAAGATTCTCTTGTCAAAGTTATGTGGGTTGGCAGGTATCGCCACTCACCTTTGTTTATTTCAATAAACATCACCGAAGAAGTGTTTTGTTTACATCATGAATAGAGCAATCTTTGGTAACCTGTAAGAGGTAGACCTCTCTTAGTAAAACAAATGTTTTAACGGAAAGAAGAAGGGGTAACTTTGAAATTCTATTTTATACCTGGGGGCATGCAAACCTTTTGGCGTGCAAGCAAAGAGCGACTATTTATTTTTTAAGTTCGTAGGTCCTCTAACCCTTTAAACTCATAGGATTGGTCATTTCCTAACTTGCATAAAGGAAGGATGTGGGGAAAAACTCTAAAAATTGTCGTTTTTATATATGAGACATTCTTATTATACGACTGGATTAATCGAGCAGTTTTAGGAAATAGTTCAAGCTCGTTAAAAAATAAACATAAGTCATGAGCAAATGTTTCCCCCCAGTGTTTAAGCTCAATAAAAAAAAAATGAACCGATTTCCCGGTAAATAACCATCGTGAATGTAGTATTTCAGCCTTTTAAAGCCTTGGTCGTGTTCTCATCATCACCTCCACTCTGTATTGTCCGATCATTCACCTCCATTTGATTGTTTACCCCTTTTTGAGGAACAGCTGCGAAGAGTGATCTCACTAGCCATCCTTGTAACACTGCCGTGATTTGAAAATTCCAAGCCTTACCTGGAATCAACTGCTACCCATTTTATCACTCGTTCCTCAAAAGACGAGTCTCCTTTAAGCTCTTTTCAATCGACTCATAAAATATGAAAAGATTTCCGAGCCATTGGCCTCTCCAGCTCGTTAAAGAGACTAGAAGTGATATCCCTCCTCTAAATTTTAATCTTTTTGGACCTGAGGGATTATTAAACAAAAAGATCGATCGCTTGTTTTGTTCAGCTCGTTAAAGGTATCGAAAATTCATCCCTTCTGTATTGTTTTATACTTTTTCGGACTTAAGGGATTAGATGACGAAAAAGGAATTTTGGAGTTTTCTTTACGTTCCTTTTCAAACTCTCTAAAATTGAAAAGGACCGAGTTATCTTTGTCGTTAAACTCGTTAAAATTTTAATAGCGACAAACTTGTCTATAGACGAGAACAAGTTTCACTATCGCTAGGCTCATTAAAACATAGCGATGGGTTTGCCCGAAGGGCAAATTATAGAACAAGCATATGTTATCATCCTCAAGCTTGAAAAAAATAAAGAGGTACTAGTCAGCAATGACTGGGGAAAATTGGGAAGAAAACTTGAAGAAACTTTGTTGGTAGCAAGTCGCTCTTGAACATGACACTTTCACTCCGCATCCAAGTCGGGTTGGGTTGTTTCATTCACCGGTCACATCACCATGGTCCCATCACACCATCCACATTTGGGGTTAATGCTACCAATCCATCATGTCAGTGTCGCCGATATGTTCAAGAGAAGTCATTCAGAGATTTCACCTGTGTCTCACCCGCTACAATACATTCATACTCCATTCTTTCATGACCGCCACCCTGAACCTTATATCACCAGATCGTTTTCACCTCCATTAAAATCATTTGCTCCGTTCCGTGTCATTGATATGGGATTCATTAAGGCCCTCCTATGACGGATCGCTTCTTGTCGACATCAGCTCATTATCCAAGAAGTTGATCTAGGAACACCCCATTCAGTACTTTGAAGCTTGCATGCGTCAATGGCAAGTTTCTCACTTCCGGCGATGGGTTTACATCAATGACCTTCGACCGAAAGATTTTGTGTGGTGTTTGACGCCAAGTTCTTTATTCACACCACGTGAATTGTACTGCAGTACCTTGAAGGTCATTATCATTATCGGCGATTCCTCTCGCGCTTGTTAACAGCTTACATCATTGGCTGGTAATCAAGCGATGTCTTTCCATGTTCGACTCCAGAACATCTTTCACATGGATAGACTTGTACTTCGAGTGAAGATCGAATGAGATTGAAGACCCCGGATCTAGTTTCATCCATCCGGGCTACGATATATATTCAGGGAAATAAAGACATCAAATGTACATCATTGCTGCACAGATAATCATCCAATCAAAGGGATGATGGCTCTACCAGAATCATCAGTCTACACTCAGACGATTGTCTGTCCTATGTACATGAAAATGAATTTATAAAGCTGAGCATGGGAATGCCCACCTCAGCTAGATCATGAAAATATTATGAAGATAATGTATTGTATTGTATCTTATTACAGGTCTCCTCCCAGCTTGAAAGAACTTCGGATCCTCATAATAAAGCATTTCACCCGACATCAAAAGATTAATGACCTCATGCTTTAGGGGGCAACTGTTATAGACATTTTTGGGCACTACAACCCCAAGCATGAAATGTCCATAAACCAAGGGCTCCTAAGTCCCTAAAAGTGTTGTTCTAACCCCTAAAGGAACAAGGTAAACTGATTACAGCTTCTCCCATAAGTTCTCCATGAAAAACTGCTCAGAATTGGTCAAAACAGGATCATTTCAGCTGCTCCACAGGCCAAGTGCGTTGCATCTCACCTAAATACACTGTGTGGGTGCGTTGCATTTCAAAAAGCCCTTCTATGGGGTGCGATGGGCAAGAAATGACAAATGGCAGTGTCATTCCGCGAGGTGGAGAGGCAATGGAAGCTTCCAGAAACTTCTCCTGTGACACTTGCCTCTCTGAATTCGACCAAGGATGAGTAAGAGATCATCAATCTCCAAGTGGAAGCAAGAACTATTAGAGGGAAGGCACTAATCAAATCACAAGCTGATTCATCTCCCTTACAGATATCTATATATGGATCCCTCATCCCAGAGATCCAGAGGCTGGAATTTTGCATATTGTAAGGAATTGTTGTTGGTTTCTTGAGACAAAACATCAGATTGTTGGGTGATCTAAGATTTGTATGAGGTGAAGAGGGGCTTCCTTGCTGAGAGGTTGATGCTGGGTCAGAACAACTGGTTGTAACTCCCCTTGGCTCTTTCTTGTTTATCAATAAAAGCTATTCAAGTTTTCCTCCATACTCTTGTGTAATTTATGTTTGCTGCATTTGTATGGTCAATTTACATCTGATCCTAGATTGTTTATGATTATAGATCCATGTTCTTGTATAGTGCTATGCTACTGTGATCTTACAGGTACTTTGTGAAGCTGGGCGTGCAAGGGAACAAGTAGCGAAAGACTATCAAGAAAGAGAGGAATCGAACCAGGAGATTAGCGCAAGACAGAGGTTGGTCTTCTTTGTTCTTCTCTATCTATACTTCATAAAGGAAAAATGAAAGTAGCTTTACTTTGTTTGTTTCTAAGGCAACTATCACACCTTAGTGGGATAAGCAGTTCTGAGTAGACACTTTTCCCTGTAACACCTGTTGATCATTACTAGGTCTCTGAAGAGTTCGTAATTGTGGATTTCTCTGATACTGACCTTGATTTTGATTTTGGAGTCTGGAAACTGTTTGTTGAATTGTCCTAGGTTGAGTATCAATCTTGGAAATTCTATTAGATAGATTTCTAAGAAGAGAAGTTATTTCATCCATTTTAGAATCTTTAGTTTTAGTTTTAGAGGAACTAGAAGCCTCTCGTGTCGATTTGAGTTTTCTTTGGGCCTTTTCCTCTTTAGCTTTCAAAGAAGTTGAAGCAGCCCTGTTTTCTTCTACCTCAATAGCATTTATTTGCATATCTGCAAGAGTTCTTGAAGTTCTCTCTCTCAGCATACAACAAAATCATCATCAAAGGCTTTATAAAATCTATACTTTGCTGCTGCTACAGGGGGTTTACAATCGGGGGGAATTTTATGACAGAGCTTATTGAATCTTTTGATAAAGTCTAATACAGGTTCACTAAAATTTCTTTTAAGTTCATCAAACTCAATAAGAAAGTAAAGAGAATCTTTTTTCACACCCCACTAGTTTTTAAATATATTTGTAAGTTCTTCCCAATTTCTAATGGTATTTGCAGGGAATTGCCTAAACCAAATTCTTACATTTCCTTCAAGTGATTGTACAAAAAACCTCATGTAAATGTTTTCTTGTTCAATATTCATGTTATCTACAAAGTCTAAAAAGGCTTGAAGATGGTCTTCAGCAGAAGGACCGGTTTCTCCATTATACCTGGGAAGGTATTTCAAGTATCCATCTGGGAATGCATCGAGATTAGGAGGTAAGACTAAAGCTGCATATCTAGCCTATAAAATAGATTGGAAAGCCATAGTGGGAGGTTTTTTTCTGAGGTGTTTTTGTGGATGAAGAAGTTGAAGAAGATGAAGAAGAAGTTGAAGAAGGTGATTGAGGGGGTGAAGAACTAGTTGGAGGTGAAGAAGGAGGGGATCTCTTGAATGATTTCAAAGGAGTCTTAAGAAATAACTTGTGGACCCGTGGATGAATACCTTCCTTTGTTTCAAAGAGTGGATTTGAATACACAAAGAAGGTCTCTTCAGGTTGTTCAGAAGTAGAAGCTTTAGGTTGTCCAAAAGTGGGAGGAAACGAATAAGTGGTAGGGGATATGAAATTTTTTGGTTTATATTCTAGTAAATTAACACCCAAGTTAGACTTTGTTTTAGGTGATCTTGGTGGTAGTGAGGGTTCTGGATGAGTTTCAAATGAACGAATGATGAATTCTGATTTAAAATCAACTCCCCTGTGTAAGAGTTCAACAACCCTAGGTGATAGGTGGGAGTAATCTAGATTGGATGGAATATTTCTATAAGGATCAAATGATGGTAAATATTCAAATTGCAAGACTGAAGAAGAAGAAGAAGAGGGTTGATGTCCCCTTTTAGAACTGGCTTTTCTTAGAATTTTTCAAGGTTTGACAAAAGATCAACTAAGTTACCCTCTGAACGAGATATGATGTGCTTAAAAGGTGCCATTTTGGGAGAGTGGAGTCGCCAGGTGAAGGATTTTAACCTTTCTAGACCTTTAATCACGTTAAAGGAATAGAATACATATCATTGCCCCATGAAAACTTAATGAAATTTGAGTCCCCAGCAACGATGCCAATTTGATGTTGTACCTCTCAGATAATAATGATCAGCTATTATGCCAGAGAATCGAAGATAAATGTTTGGGGTTTTTTTTTAATTTGGGAGACCAATGGATGAAACAGATATAGAATTGATGTGCCTAACCTTTTGAATAATATCAATATCTTAGCAAAGGGCTGCTATAAATATTTACACAGTGAAATAGCTTGAATAGTGGTGAGCAAAAAACAAAAAATAATATGATTATCACAATTCTCAAATAGATAATTAAATAATCATAAGTATGAAAACCTCTTACCAATGCTCAGAAGGTTCAAGAGAATATGCTTATGCTTACAACAAGATGTTGATGATTTATTGATTCAGAGGGAATTAATTAAACAAACAATTCATTAATTCATTCTCTTTAATGATTATCACTTCAGAAAGCTTAGAGGAATATATTGAAATACAATTACTCCTACCTAGTTATATCTGCAAGACACAAGTATATGAAGAAAAACATAATAAATGACACTGGAAACACTTACAAGAGACACAAATTGTGCAAAACAGAATTAAGAATCCTTTGCTTCGTATTAATGATCCAGAAATACTAATTACATCAGATGTCTAGAAATTCTTCTTCAAGGGTGCAACCTATGATAACTTGTGAAGAGAGTTATTTATACAATAGTAGGACGAAAAATATCCTAAAATTGTTTTACAAAAAATAGATTATTTACACAATCAAAAATAAAATTGTTTAATGATCTGCCATTGCTTTGGTGCTGTGTTGTTTGATGACTATCACTGAAAACGTTGAAAAGTGGTTGAAGATAGATGATTGTTCCCTCAAAAGTTGAATGTTGTTCAATAATCATTAATTAAGTAAATCTGTTAATTCTTCCCAGTGTTTCTTATCTGGGATAGAAATATTTGTTACCCTCCTATAGATTTCATTCGTCTCGGTGTATTTAGTAAAAGTGGATTTTACCAAAAATATATGCTTGATTTCATCCAAGATGAAGAAAGAATCCCTGAGTGTTTTTACTATGAGAGATGTATATTCTGTCTGGTTCCTCTATTTTAACAGTCAAGGCTCTACGTGAATGTTTTCCTCTTGGCTCTGTGTGTAATGGTCTTCTTGTCAAGTCTTGGAGTAAATAGGTTTTGTGACTAGTATCAGAATTATTTATCCAAGCTCTAGTCTTCGGCTAATTAAATGCAAAACACAATAATAATTAAGAAAATACAAGTTCGGCAGGAAAGGCGGTTGATGGCTTTGTTTGCACAGGGATTCCTGAGGAAGGAGTTGTGGCAGTGTCTTGAACATAAATGGAGGTGAAATTATGTTACAGAGGTTTAGGGTGGCGCTGAAGGGTTTAACGGGTGTATACTGTGAAACTTGCAAAAGGAACGAAAATGAAGGTTTTCAGGGTTTTAAGGTGTAACGGGTAATATTTTTTAATATGGCGCGAACATTTGTATTTACAAATAATAGGCAGTTTATCGAGTTTGCAAGGAGGCAGTATTAAAGGGTTGTCGCACCGCTTATGAGGGGAAGGTAGTTTGAGGATGGGTCACCCGATATACCCCAACGTGTGACACGTAGCCTCAGGGGGGTCGGGGAAAACCACTAATCGAATAGGTATTGTTCGGCCATCGGGCATAGCTGATATGGATATGGAGCATTGGATTAGACAGAAGTTGATCTAACAGTAGTCGGGCGAGGGAAGTGAGTGGGAGATAAAGCATGGGATTAGGGAGGGGCCCAATGCTTTAAACCTTGGTGGTATGGGTTTATTTAAGGTTAATGATGGGTTTAATATGATCGTGTAGAGCTTAATGAAGTGAATGTGACATGGAGCGGTTGTAAATGGGTTAGGGTGATTTAATGAATGAAGTGATAGAATATCGAAAATTGCACTTTCTTCCACCCAATGGTTCATTCACTTATGAATGATGCGATGTGATATGATCCTACAGATAAGAATCAACAGTCATCCAACAATTGATAGCGCTATCGTACATCACACTTTCTTCCTCCCAATGGTTCATTCACTTATGAATGATGCGATGAGATATGATCCTTTAGGAAATAACCATCTCAAACCTTCAATTTCTTCCTACCCTTCTATTCTTAACCTTTTTACTTATTCTTTCAAAGTGCATTTGAACTAGCAACCCAATATTTTCTTTTTATGAACAATCTATCTCTATTCCTTATTTCTTCCATTGGCTCAGATTAAACTGTTGAGCCAATTTATTTTCTACCTATGAGAACAAATCTAATTATGATGCAACTATATAATTGGATAAAATAACCTAGTGTGGCATCTAAACAAACTGCACACAACTATTATTTTTCAAACTGAATTTAGAACAAAGTAGTGGCATTTAGATTTGCAACACTTTCAGAGTTTATTTCTTTTTCTTTTCTGTCTAACCTAACATTTTATTTTGCCTTTATTTTTTAGAGCATCTACCCTAACATTTTCTTTAATATGGACATATTTATCAAAATATTTTCCTAACATTTTTTATTCAATATTCTTTTTGTCCATATCCTATCTTAACATTTTGTAAATACATTTTCATTTTTTGTCTAATTTATTCTAACTTATCAAAACCAAAAAATGCTACAACACACTCATACTACCAGGATCACTCTAGTCAAAGTGAGCTAAATACAAGACAACATCGGATTGTAAGTGAAGGTAGCCTGCCTTCACTTACGACTCCTTTTGGTATTTTGTGTATTGGGGATCCCTTCAGGGATTTCGGAGCTGAGTCGGGGACTCAGGTATCCTTCCCACACAATGTACTGTCTGCAACTATGTCCCCCCCGGTAGTGTCTGTGATCTGAGGTATCCCTACTGGCCATACTTTTAGGGACTTACACAAGGTGACTGGGGTGGGATTCCCTGGTACCTAACACAGACGAACCTACTTTGTCTTCAATTTTTGGGAGGGTTCTCATCTTCACGACAATACTTGGCCCCTCAATCTAAGGTACGGGCGAAGCTCTAGAGTAACTGTAACTGTACATTTGGCCAGCCCTCTCTATTATTCATTGTGATACTAGGTTTCATCTCCAGTGATTGGTGCTTATTAGACAAGGTCATTTCCCTCTATTTGCTGATTGATTCACTTAGTGTATTTTTTATTTTTCTTAAGCGCCCGAGTGTTACCATTGAGACTTCAATAAATATCACGATAAAATTTATTGATAAAATTTATCAGTCACCATGGCTACATCCAGCCCTTGTCATCAATCTAGACAATTGCTAGGACTTCCTCCACTCATTGTGGAAGATCTGTCGAGCCCTAGTCAACCGAATTCCCCATCTTCAGGAAATCAGTGTTTGAGATCTCACACAAATCTGTTTGGACAACCATGGCTACATCCAGCCCTTGTCATCAATATAGACAATTGTTAGGACTTCCTCCACTCATTGTGGAAGATCTGTCGAGCCCTAGTCAACTGGATTCCCCATCTTCAGGAAATCAGTGTTTGAGATCTCACACAAAATCTGTTTGGACAACCGATGATTCAAGCTTACTAGAGGATTTCTTTACTGCAAGATTTCTTCCTCCCTATAAACCTTTGATCATGAATCCATTGGACCCACTCTTCATTAGCATTGCACCTGTACCCCCTGTGTCTTCAGTTGGAACATTTCCATCCATCCTGTCGATGACTAACAGGTCGTGGAACATTTTGGACACTTTTGGTCCCCTGCCACTTCCCCAGTTGACAGTCACTACCACACCATTAATGGCGAACCCTATTATCCCATTTGTCCCAGGTAAAAACACTCACGTGATAGCCTCCACGAGTGTAACCCAGCCTATGCCAAGTTCCACCCATTCAGTTTCAAACTCTATACCTTCGACAAGTGCTACATACAACGCTCCTTATAACGCTCAATATAGCACAGTTAGCGTGGGTCCCTTCAACCAAAAATATGGTTGGCATCCATTGTATAGTTCTAACCCCCATATTCAGGTATCTGGGGGCACTCCCAATATGCATATACCGATTGGGAATGTAACAGTTCCCCCTCCGTTTTTAGGCATGCAAGGTCAATCACTGATTGACATGAGCACTTCTTACATCAGTCAAGGACATATGGTTAGTTCTGTGGTGGGTAGGAATACTCAAGGAGGTCCCAACTAATCCATGGGGGCACCCTACTCATAACCTCAAATGAGTCAAGGGGGAATTGCTTATCCTAGGGTCAATGATATACCCCAGCATCACAATCCCCATGGGAATCCACATTACAATTCCATACCCCAAGGCAACTACTATACCATGCAACCTATGTATAATATTGGGACTCAAATGATGGGAGGACCGCAAGGATCCTCAAGTCATATGTCAGCGCCTTGGTCTGAGTCGGGGGCATCACACACTCTAACTTTCTTGGCAACATTGGATATCCCTGACTTGTACAAACTTACAAATGACCCCATCTATCATAACTTACTCTGGCGCCAATCCCGCATAAAATATCGACAAACATCCCCAAGTTCGAAGGGAAACAAGGGGAGGATATGGGTACCCATATCACCACCTATCATCTTTAGTGCGTTTCTAACTCTATGGTGGATGATAGGATCCGGTTACGTCTTTTTCCCCACACCCTTACTGGCAACGCAGCCAAGTGGTACATCGAGTTACCACATGCGTTAGTCAATACCTTTGACGCTCTAGTGATGGAATTCTTAAAGCACTTCCAGCTACCCATCCTCTATGAGACAGGGACGGAACTCCTCACTTCATTACGTCAAGATACCACCACCCACATCTCTGATCATATACATGAATGGAGACATAGGTGGAGGTTAGTCAAAGCCCCCCTCCCAGACTATCTCTCAGCGGACTAGTTCTGTAAGTCCCTACTCCCTCAAATCGCTAAGGATGTCGCCTTAGGTGGTGCGGTCACAAAAGACCAATCCATACATCGTGCCCAGCACTTAGATCTGATATATTCACAGTCTGGCACTCTATACAATGTAATCCCCAATGCCCCTTGCAACTCCAATGCTTCTGCTACTTAGCGCCCCGGAGCGCACGCCGATGGGATTGTCGGTGCAACCTCCGGGACTGCTATAAAACAACTCAACGGTCACATTTCCCAAATGTCAGTGGACCCCTCTACCAAATCGACTGCTCTTCCTACCACCACAATAAACTATGTGCAGTCTACGCAAAAACCCAGTGGTAAGAACAAGGAGAATAAGAAAAAGACCGCTCCTTCTGAAGAGCAGTCAGTAAAGAAACATAACCCAAAGCAGAAGGTTGTTGCACCCTCTGATAATGAAAAGGATAAGCCCACCCAATTCCCTTGCAAAATCTATGCGCAAGACCACATGACATATTTGTGTATGCGTCTTCAGGAATGCATGGATTTCATTGTTGAAAAGGACACCGGAAGGACCCCTGCTATCCTCAATAATCCTTTCCCTACTCAGCAGCAGCAGATCCTCATTGCAAACCAACCCCAACCCCCACAAGGGGGCAACGATGGTTCGCAGCATCCTTCGGCTAGTGAAGGACCCTCTACCATTTACACCTTTGAAATGATAGATCTACAAACAAGAGCCAAATCCTATGGAGCTCCTATCGCTCATGTAGAGGAACCTTCCTCAAGTCAAAACCCACCATTGCCCAATGATTTGCATATTGAAAGGCTGGTTGTTGACCTTGTGATTCACCCCCCTAAAGGGGCACTTCGACGCACAACGCACAATACATCTACACATGCCGCCCAAAACTACAGCATTGTAGAAGACTTGGCACAAGCACTGTCGGCTATGTCAGCGCTCGAAGTATTACAAACATGTCCAACACAAAGGAAAGCTTTGCTTTTGGCTATTGGTGGTATCAACCCACAGGATTCCATGCTTGCAATTTTTGACATGGAAAAGTGTAAACCTCCCCTTTCCCACCAGCTTGCATTTCAAGTGCAATTCTTTTCGAAAGGTAAAGGTATACATAGAACTGTCATCGATGAAGGTGCTTCTACCTGCGTCATGTTGGCTTCATGTTGGCTCGCTTTGGGTTCTCCAACCCTATCCTTGTCGTCGAATTACCTTAAAGCTTTCAAAGGCCACACTTTCATCCCAAAAGGTTACCTAGCTAGCTACCCCATCACCTTGAGTGGGAAAACGGTAACGGTGGATATCAAAGTCGTGGATCATAAACTCAACTATAATCTTCTTTTGGGCCACACTTGGACTTATGCCATGAATTCCATTGTGTCTTCGGTCTTCCGTATCATCCTATTTCCCTTGGATGGAAAGATAGTCACAGTGGACCAGCTGTTCTTTTGCACCCCAGATTACTCTTTGTTAACTAGCAGCTCTGTTGCTGCTAGATCTCGTGCAGCATAATCTATGGTTATAGATCCAAATTCATCAGGAAATTTTCCTGAGTATAATCCTTTGCTACATAAAAGAATAGGAAATTCCCTTTGTCGTTGTGGGATAACAAGCATTCGAATATTGATCGATCTATCTAATCGATTTGGAGCTATACCCTTAGTGGGCGATGTACCTGACTCTTACGTCAGTATCGTTACCTATCTACTAAAGGATTCTTCCCTGATGGGTTGTTTCCCTCTTCAGCCGCCAAAGGTTCCACAAACGATCAATATGATTTCATCCATTCCTCGTGAACCAACCAATCAAAGGATCCTATCGGCTCCTTCAATCATTTACACTTATAGAGAACACATGTTGCTATCACCCGCTGAATTGGCCTACCAAGCCATTCAATCTACATCTGAATCTCCGGCCGCTTTGGTTACGAGCAACTGTACCATTGCCCCTTCCATAACTTCTCCTACCTATAGACAAATATATTAGAGAAATCATGAGTTTAGAAGAGCGGCCTTGGGAGGACTCGCACCATCGTGTTTCGATATCTGATTCGAACATGATGCCTCTTCAAATCTTGTCATCTGATGCACCTGAAATCATTTCCTCACCATATACGACTATCCAAACTTTGGACTCCGAGGGAAACAAGGGCAATCTTTCAAAGACATTGCTTATTAATATTTCAGTCAAGATAGGCATCACGAAAAACATACAGATTGGAGCCAATCGCAATCCTCAGGAAATTGCGAGCTTCACCTACCCTTTTAAGGACTTCCGCGATGTTTTCCCTTAGTCTTATGAGGAAATGCATGGCATAGACCCTTCTATTGTCAAGAAGGAGATCAACAAGTGTCTAGCATTCTTTTTATGGTATTTTTCTTGCTCATTAATCCGAAAATCCTCGAGTCTCCTTCTTCGAGCTCGTTAAATTACCATGAAGAAAATTGAGCATTATTTTTATGGTATTTTTCTTGCTCATTAATCTGAAAAATCCTCGATTCTCCTTCTTCAGGCTCATTAAACTACCACGAAGAAGAGCGAGCATTATTTTTATAGTATTTATTTTGCTTGTTAATCCAAAAAACCTCGAGTCTCCTTCTTTGGGCTCATTAAACTACTACTAAGAAGATATGAGCATGTTCTTTTATGGGATGTTTTCTCGCAATCCTTCAGAGGCTCTATCTTCGAATGATACCATCACAGAGGAGAATAAAGACGACACCGTCCAAATTCTCTTCATCAACGCTGACTCTGATGAACAAGGGGGCAATGCCCCCATTCCTTTATCGCAGGAAGGAAGTTCGTCAGAGCGATATCCGGCCGTTTATTCGGTCCCACCACCAAGCAACCTGGTTGTGTCCTTTGACTGGAACCAACTAGGCAGACCTCGGTTGCCAGCAAGCATACCATTCAGAATTATCGTTCAAATATACAGAATGGTAATGGCTGGCACTATCATTGATGAGGGGGCATCTGTGAGTATCCTTTCCTCTATTGCTTGGAAAGCGCTTGGTTCGCCAGCGCTTTTACCTGAAATGAGAAATCTATCAGGTTTTGATAAAGGAACCAGTCGACCTTTAGGGATCCTCCCAATGTGCCCATAACATTGAAAGGGAAGACCATTCAAATGAACGTGATGGTCGTTCAAGGACCCTTGGATTATAACCTACTCCTTGGACGAGACTATATATATTGCATGAGAGCTATCGTCTCCTCACTCTTTAGAGTAATGTGTTTTCCGCATGAAGGAAGAATGGTCAAGCTCGTGGACCAACTTTCGTTTCCCGGATCACGCATCACAAATAGTCATGTACCATCCCTAAATGGTCTATTCACGCAAGAAGTGTCTCAACCCACGGTCCATTATCCTGATGAGCGCGAGTAATCTGGGAGGATATGACTGGAACCTAGGGGGCATGCGTCCTGGTCTGCTTCGGCAGGGAAGCTTTGGGTATAGAATAGGTTTCCGCGGGAGAATATGACTAGTCTGTACCCCGTCCATCTAGGAAGAGGGTTATTCTAGAATAAGATTCTTTTGTCAAAGTTATGTGAGTGAAATAAACTATTTTTCACCCACCTTTGTCTATTTCGGTAGACATTGCCGAGGAAGTGTTTTGTTTAAACTACTAACAAGACAATCTTTGGGTAACCTGAAAGAGGTAAGCCTCTCTCGTTAAAACAAATGTTTTGGCGGAAGAGAAGTAGAGGTAACCTTGAAACTCTGCTTTATACCTGGGGGCATGCAAACCTTTTGGAGTGCAAGCAAGGGGCAACTATTTATTTTTTTAAATTTTTAGGACCTCTAACCCTTTAAACTCGTAGGATTAGTCGTTTCCAAACTTGCATAAAGAAAGGATCCAGGGCAAAGCTTCGTGAGATGAAGCTCCATAAAAAATAGAATCTCAATGAGACACTCTTATCATATGACTGGTATATCAAGCAGTTTTAGCATAAAGTTCATGCTCGTTAAAAAAATAAACGCAAGATCCGAGCAGTTTTAACGCGGACTTCATGCTCGTTAAAAAATAAACATAAGCAATGAGCAAGTGTTTCCACCAGCGTTTAAGCTCATTTTAAAATAAAAAATGAACCTACCCGGTAAATAACCACCGTGAATGTAACCTTATCAGCCATTAAAGCCTTGGTCGTGTTTGCACTGTCACCTCCACTTTTCCATTGGCCGATCATTCACCTCCATATGATTGTTTACCCATTTTGAGGAACAGCTACGAAGAGTGATTTCACCTAGCCATCCTTGTGACACTGCTGTGATTGGAAAATTCCAACCTGTACCTGGAATCAGCTGCTATCCCTGTTTATCACTCGTTCCTCAAAAGACGAGTCTTCTTTAAGCTCTTTTAAACTGACTCATAAAATATGAAAAGATTGCCGAGTTTTGGCCTTCCAGCTCGTTAAAGCGACCGGAAGAGCTATCCCTCCTCTAGATTTTAATCTTTTTGGACCTGAGGGATTATTGCACAAAAAGATCGAGCGCTTGTTTTATTCGGCTCGTTAAAACGATCGAAAACTCATCCCTTCTGTATTGTTTTATACTTTTTCGGACTTAAGGGATTAGATGACGAAAAAGGAATTTTGGAGTTGACTTTATGTACCTTTTCAGACTCTCTAAAAATGAAAAGGACCGAGTTATCCTTGTCGTTAGACTCGTTAAAATCATTAAATAGCGACAAACTTGTCTTTAGACGAGAACGAGTTTCACTATCGCTAGGCTCGTTAAAACATAGCGATGGGCTTGCCCGAAGGGCAGGTTATAGAACAAGCATATGTTATCCTCCTCAAGCTTGACAAAAATAAAGAGGTACTGGTCAGCAATGACTGGGGAAAAATTGGGAGAAACTAAAGAAAACTTTGATGGTAGCAGGTCGCTCTTGAACATGACACTTTTCCTCCGTACCACAATCGGGTTGGGTTGTTTCATTCACCGGTCACATCACCATGGTCTCGCCATACCATCCATATTTGGGGTAATGCTACCGATCCATCGCATCAGTGTCGCCATATGTTCAAGAGAAGTCGTTCAGAAAGAGTCAACCGTGTCCCATCCACTGCCATACATTATCCTTCATCCATTCATGACCGCCACCCTAAATCATATGTCACAGATCGTTTTCACCTCCATTAAAATCATTAGCTCCATTCCGTGTCACTGATGTGGGATTCATTAAGGCCCTCCTGTGATGGATCTCTTCTTGTCGACATCAGCTCATTATCCAAGAAGTTGATCTAGGAACAACCCCTTCAGTACTTTGAAGCTTGCATGCCACAATGGCAAGTTTCTCACTTCCGGCGACAGGTATACATCAATGACCTTCGACCAAAAGATTTTGCATGGTGTTCGATGCCAAGTCCTTTATTCACACCACGTAAAGTGTATTGCAGTACCTTGAGGGTCATTATCATTATCGGTGATTCCTCTCGCGCTTGTTAACGGTTTACATCATTGACCGGTAATCAAGCGATGTCTTTCCATGTTCGACTTCAGAACAATTCTCACATGGATCGACTTGTACTTAGAGTGAAGATCGAACGAATTTTGAAGACCCCGGATCTAGTTTCATCCATCCGGGCTGCGATATATATTCAGGAAAGATAAAGACATTGACATGTACATCATTGCAGCAGATAATCATCCTACTCAAAGGATGATAATTTCATCAAAATTATCAGTCTATCATCAGACGATTGTTTGTTCTATGTACAGAAAAATGTATTTATAGAGCTGAGCATGGGAATGCCCGCCTCAGCTAGATCATGAAAGCAGTATGAAAAATAATGTATTGTATTGTATTGTATTACAGGTCTCCCTCCCAGCATTGGATGAACTTTGGATCCCCCTGATAAAGCATTTCGCCCGATAAACAGCCTCATACTTTAGGGGGCAACTGTTATAGACATTTTTGTGCCTTACAGCATTGAGCATGAAATGTCCATAATCTAAGGGATCCAAAGTCCCTAAACATGTTGTTCCTACCCCTAGAGGAACAAGGCTAACAAACCACAGCAATTCACAAAAGTTCTCCACCTGAAACTGCTCAAAAACAAGTCAATTCAGGTCATGTCAACTACTCCACTAACCATCTGCGCTGAATGTCAATGGCTCCACTGGCTACCTGCGCTGAATGTCAACTCCAACACTGGCTACCTGCGCTGAGCGAGATTGGACAAGTGGCAGACTCATTCCTCAAGGTGTCAGAACCCAGGAAGCTTCCAAAATGACACTTGCCTCAGGGAATTCGACTGGTGATGAGTAGGAGGTTCCAAATCTCCAAGTGGAAGCAAGAACCTCCAAGTGGACTCAAGAACTGACAGAGGGAGAGGACACTAGTCAGATCTCAAGCTGACTCATCCTCTCTCCAAACATCTATATATGGATCTCTCCTCCATGAGATCTAGAGGCTGGAATTTTATTATTGCAAAGAATTGTTGTTGGTTTGAGACTGGAATCATTGGGTGCTTAATGCTTTGAAGGGGCTGAAGATAGGAATTCCATTTGTTGGGAAGGAGATGCTGGATTGGAGCCCTCTGGGTTGTATCTCTTCCTGAACCTTGTTATTCATCAATAAAGCTATCTTGGTTTCTCCTATATGCTGATGTATTTGGATGTATAAATGTATTAGTGTATTTGGTTTATTTCTAATCCTAAACTAGTTATGAATGTGAACATCTGTCTTTGTGTAGTGTTCTTCTCTTGTCTCAAGTAGCTGTTCTCTTGTCGCAAGTAGTTGTTCTCTTGTGATCTTGCAGGAAGTTGTAGCTAGATAAGCAAGAAGGCAAGTAGCTGTGAACACCCAAAGAGAAGGGGGATTGGATCGAGGGACAAACGGAAGACACCGGTAAGTCTATTGATCTCTCTTCTTTCACATTTCATAAAGGAAGAAACCAGTGTAGCTGTACTCGTTTGTTGCTAAGGCACTGTCACACCTTAGGTGGATAGGATCATCCTGCATAGGCATTTTTCCCCACAACGCCATCATAGATGAAGGGGCTTCTGTGAGTATCCTTTCCTCGACTGCTTGGAAAGCGCTTGGTTCACCATCGCTTTTGCCTAAGATGAGAAATCTAACAGGCTTTGACAAAGGAACCAGTCGACCGTTAGGGATCCTTCCCAATGTGCCCATAACATTGAGAGGGAAAACCGTTCAAATGAACTTAATGGTAGTTCAAGGACCCTTGGATTATAATCTACTCCTTGGACAAGACTATATTTATTGCATGGGAGCGATTGTCTCCTCACTCTTTAGAGTAATGTGTTTTCCGCACGAAGGAAGAGTGGTCAAGATCGTGGACCAGCTTTCATTTCCCGGATCACACAGAGAAAATAGTCATATACCATCCCTGAATGGTCTTTTCACACAAGGAATGTCTCATCAATCTCCAGTCCGTCCGCTTGATGAGCGCGAGTGATTCGGGAGACATGACTGAAACCCAGGGGGCATGCACCCTGGTCTGCTTCGGCATGAAAACTTCGGGTATAGGGTAGGTTTCCGTGAGAGAATATGACTAGTCTGTACTCCCATCCGTGATTGGAAGAGGGGGTTATTCAGGAATAAGATTCTCTTGTCAAAGTTATGTGGGTTGGCAGGTATCGCCACTCACCTTTGTTTATTTCAATAAACATCACCGAAGAAGTGTTTTGTTTACATCATGAATAGAGCAATCTTTGGTAACCTGTAAGAGGTAGACCTCTCTTAGTAAAACAAATGTTTTAACGGAAAGAAGAAGGGGTAACCTTGAAATTCTATTTTATACCTGGGGGCATGCAAACCTTTTGGCGTGCAAGCAAAGAGCGACTATTTATTTTTTAAATTCGTAGGTCCTCTAACCCTTTAAACTCATAGGATTGGTCATTTCCTAACTTGCATAAAGGAAGGATGTGGGGAAAAACTCTAAAAATTGTCGTTTTTATATATGAGACATTCTTATTATACGACTGGATTAATCGAGCAGTTTTAGGACATAGTTCAAGCTCGTTAAAAAATAAACATAAGTCATGAGCAAATGTTTCCCCCCAGTGTTTAAGCTCAATAAAAAAAAAATGAACCGATTTCCCGGTAAATAACCATCGTGAATGTAGTATTTCAGCCTTTTAAAGCCTTGGTCGTGTTCTCATCATCACCTCCACTCTGTATTGGCCGATCATTCACCTCCATTTGATTGTTTACCCTTTTTGAGGAACAGCTGCGAAGAGTGATCTCACTAGCCATCCTTGTAACACTGCCGTGATTTGAAAATTCCAAGCCTTACCTGGAATCAACTGCTACCCATTTTATCACTCGTTCCTCAAAAGACGAGTCTCCTTTAAGCTCTTTTCAATCGACTCATAAAATATGAAAAGATTTCCGAGCCATTGGCCTCTCCAGCTCGTTAAAGAGACTAGAAGTGATATCCCTCCTCTAAATTTTAATCTTTTTGGACCTGAGGGATTATTAAACAAAAAGATCGATCGCTTGTTTTGTTCAGCTCGTTAAAGGTATTGAAAATTCATCCCTTCTGTATTGTTTTATACTTTTTCGGACTTAAGGGATTAGATGACGAAAAAGGAATTTTGGAGTTTTCTTTACGTTCCTTTTCAAACTCTCTAAAATTGAAAAGGACCGAGTTATCTTTGTCGTTAAACTCGTTAAAATTTTAATGGCGACAAACTTGTCTATAGACGAGAACAAGTTTCACTATCGCTAGGCTCGTTAAAACATAGCGATGGGTTTGCCCGAAGGGCAAATTATAGAACAAGCATATGTTATCATCCTCAAGCTTGAAAAAAATAAAGAGGTACTAGTCAGCAATGACTGGGGAAAATTGGGAAGAAAACTTGAAGAAACTTTGTTGGTAGCAAGTCGCTCTTGAACATGACACTTTCACTCCGCATCCAAGTCGGGTTGGGTTGTTTCATTCACCGGTCACATCACCATGGTCCCATCACACCATCCACATTTGGGGTTAATGCTACCAATCCATCATGTCAGTGTCGCCGATATGTTCAAGAGAAGTCATTCAGAGATTTCACCTGTGTCTCACCCGCTACAATACATTCATACTCCATTCTTTCATGACCGCCACCCTGAACCTTATATCACCAGATCGTTTTCACCTCCATTAAAATCATTTGCTCCGTTCCGTGTCATTGATATGGGATTCATTAAGGCCCTCCTATGACGGATCGCTTCTTGTCGACATCAGCTCATTATCCAAGAAGTTGATCTAGGAACACCCCATTCAGTACTTTGAAGCTTGCATGCCTCAATGGCAAGTTTCTCACTTCCGGCGACGGGTTTACATCAATGACCTTCGACCGAAAGATTTTGTGTGGTGTTTGACGCCAAGTTCTTTATTCACACCACGTGAATTGTACTGCAGTACCTTGAAGGTCATTATCATTATCGGCGATTCCTCTCGCGCTTGTTAACAGCTTACATCATTGGCTGGTAATCAAGCGATGTCTTTCCATGTTCGACTCCAGAACATCTTTCACATGGATAGACTTGTACTTCGAGTGAAGATCGAATGAGATTGAAGACCCCGGATCTAGTTTCATCCATCCGGGCTACGATATATATTCAGGGAAATAAAGACATCAAATGTACATCATTGCTGCACAGATAATCATCCAATCAAAGGGATGATGGCTCTACCAGAATCATCAGTCTACACTCAGACGATTGTCTGTCCTATGTACATGAAAATGAATTTATAAAGCTGAGCATGGGAATGCCCACCTCAGCTAGATCATGAAAATATTATGAAGATAATGTATTGTATTGTATCTTATTACAGGTCTCCTCCCAGCTTGAAAGAACTTCGGATCCTCATAATAAAGCATTTCACCCGACATCAAAAGATTAATGACCTCATGCTTTAGGGGGCAACTGTTATAGACATTTTTGGGCACTACAACCCCAAGCATGAAATGTCCATAAACCAAGGGCTCCTAAGTCCCTAAAAGTGTTGTTCTAACCCCTAAAGGAACAAGGTAAACTGATTACAGCTTCTCCCATAAGTTCTCCATGAAAAACTGCTCAGAATTGGTCAAAACGGGATCATTTCAGCTGCTCCACAGGCCAAGTGCGTTGCATCTCACCTAAATACACTGTGTGGGTGCGTTGCATTTCAAAAAGCCCTTCTATGGGGTGCGATGGGCAAGAAATGACAAATGGCAGTGTCATTCCGCGAGGTGGAGAGGCAATGGAAGCTTCCAGAAACTTCTCCTGTGACACTTGCCTCTCTGAATTCGACCAAGGATGAGTAAGAGATCATCAATCTCCAAGTGGAAGCAAGAACTATTAGAGGGAAGGCACTAATCAAATCACAAGCTGATTCATCTCCCTTACAGATATCTATATATGGATCCCTCATCCCAGAGATCCAGAGGCTGGAATTTTGCATATTGTAAGGAATTGTTGTTGGTTTCTTGAGACAAAACATCAGATTGTTGGGTGATCTAAGATTTGTATGAGGTGAAGAGGGGCTTCCTTGCTGAGAGGTTGATGCTGGGTCAGAACAACTGGTTGTAACTCCCCTTGGCTCTTTCTTGTTTATCAATAAAAGCTATTCAAGTTTTCCTCCATACTCTTGTGTAATTTATGTTTGCTGCATTTGTATGGTCAATTTACATCTGA
Organism: Pinus tabuliformis; assembly: GCA_031772625.1. Taxonomy (NCBI): domain Eukaryota; kingdom Viridiplantae; phylum Streptophyta; class Pinopsida; order Pinales; family Pinaceae; genus Pinus; species Pinus tabuliformis. The sequence goes on from CM062813.1 coordinate 235,091,057, forward strand.
TCCTAGATTGTTTATGATTATAGATCCATGTTCTTGTATAGTGCTATGCTACTGTGATCTTACAGGTACTTTGTGAAGCTGGGCGTGCAAGGGAACAAGTAGCGAAAGACTATCAAGAAAGAGAGGAATCGAACCAGGAGATTAGCGCAAGACAGAGGTTGGTCTTCTTTGTTCTTCTCTATCTATACTTCATAAAGGAAAAATGAAAGTAGCTTTACTTTGTTTGTTTCTAAGGCAACTATCACACCTTAGTGGGATAAGCAGTTCTGAGTAGACACTTTTCCCTGTAACACCTGTTGATCATTACTAGGTCTCTGAAGAGTTCGTAATTGTGGATTTCTCTGATACTGACCTTGATTTTGATTTTGGAGTCTGGAAACTGTTTGTTGAATTGTCCTAGGTTGAGTATCAATCTTGGAAATTCTATTAGATAGATTTCTAAGAAGAGAAGTTATTTCATCCATTTTAGAATCTTTAGTTTTAGTTTTAGAGGAACTAGAAGCCTCTCGTGTCGATTTGAGTTTTCTTTGGGCCTTTTCCTCTTTAGCTTTCAAAGAAGTTGAAGCAGCCCTGTTTTCTTCTACCTCAATAGCATTTATTTGCATATCTGCAAGAGTTCTTGAAGTTCTCTCTCTCAGCATACAACAAAATCATCATCAAAGGCTTTATAAAATCTATACTTTGCTGCTGCTACAGGGGGTTTACAATCGGGGGGAATTTTATGACAGAGCTTATTGAATCTTTTGATAAAGTCTAATACAGGTTCACTAAAATTTCTTTTAAGTTCATCAAACTCAATAAGAAAGTAAAGAGAATCTTTTTTCACACCCCACTAGTTTTTAAATATATTTGTAAGTTCTTCCCAATTTCTAATGGTATTTGCAGGGAATTGCCTAAACCAAATTCTTACATTTCCTTCAAGTGATTGTACAAAAAACCTCATGTAAATGTTTTCTTGTTCAATATTCATGTTATCTACAAAGTCTAAAAAGGCTTGAAGATGGTCTTCAGCAGAAGGACCGGTTTCTCCATTATACCTGGGAAGGTATTTCAAGTATCCATCTGGGAATGCATCGAGATTAGGAGGTAAGACTAAAGCTGCATATCTAGCCTATAAAATAGATTGGAAAGCCATAGTGGGAGGTTTTTTTCTGAGGTGTTTTTGTGGATGAAGAAGTTGAAGAAGATGAAGAAGAAGTTGAAGAAGGTGATTGAGGGGGTGAAGAACTAGTTGGAGGTGAAGAAGGAGGGGATCTCTTGAATGATTTCAAAGGAGTCTTAAGAACTAACTTGTGGACCCGTGGATGAATACCTTCCTTTGTTTCAAAGAGTGGATTTGAATACACAAAGAAGGTCTCTTCAGGTTGTTCAGAAGTAGAAGCTTTAGGTTGTCCAAAAGTGGGAGGAAACGAATAAGTGGTAGGGGATATGAAATTTTTTGGTTTATATTCTAGTAAATTAACACCCAAGTTAGACTTTGTTTTAGGTGATCTTGGTGGTAGTGAGGGTTCTGGATGAGTTTCAAATGAACGAATGATGAATTCTGATTTAAAATCAACTCCCTGTGTAAGAGTTCAACAACCCTAGGTGATAGGTGGGAGTAATCTAGATTGGATGGAATATTTCTATAAGGATCAAATGATGGTAAATATTCAAATTGCAAGACTGAAGAAGAAGAAGAAGAGGGTTGATGTCCCCTTTTAGAACTGGCTTTTCTTAGAATTTTTCAAGGTTTGACAAAAGATCAACTAAGTTACCCTCTGAACGAGATATGATGTGCTTAAAAGGTGCCATTTTGGGAGAGTGGAGTCGCCAGGTGAAGGATTTTAACCTTTCTAGACCTTTAATCACGTTAAAGGAATAGAATACATATCATTGCCCCATGAAAACTTAATGAAATTTGAGTCCCCAGCAACGACGCCAATTTGATGTTGTACCTCTCAGATAATAATGATCAGCTATTATGCCAGAGAATCTAAGATAAATGTTTGGGGTTTTTTTTTAATTTGGGAGACCAATGGATGAAACAGATATAGAATTGATGTGCCTAACCTTTTGAATAATATCAATATCTTAGCAAAGGGCTGCTATAAATATTTACACAGTGAAATAGCTTGAATAGTGGTGAGCAGAAAACAAAAAATAATATGATTATCACAATTCTCAAATAGATAATTAAATAATCATAAGTATGAAAACCTCTTACCAATGCTCAGAAGGTTCAAGAGAATATGCTTATGCTTACAACAAGATGTTGATGATTTATTGATTCAGAGGGAATTAATTAAACAAACAATTCATTAATTCATTCTCTTTAATGATTATCACTTCAGAAAGCTTAGAGGAATATATTGAAATACAATTACTCCTACCTAGTTATCTCTGCAAGACACAAGTATATGAAGAAAAACATAATAAATGACACTGGAAACACTTACAAGAGACACAAATTGTGCAAAACAGAATTAAGAATCCTTTGCTTCGTATTAATGATCCAGAAATACTAATTACATCAGATGTCTAGAAATTCTTCTTCAAGGGTGCAACCTATGATAACTTGTGAAGAGAGTTATTTATACAATAGTAGGACGAAAAATATCCTAAAATTGTTTTACAAAAAATAGATTATTTACACAATCAAAAATAAAATTGTCTAATGATCTGCCATTGCTTTGGTGCTGTGTTGTTTGATGACTATCACTGAAAACGTTGAAAAGTGGTTGAAGATAGATGATTGTTCCCTCAAAAGTTGAATGTTGTTCAATAATCATTAATTAAGTAAATCTGTTAATTCTTCCCAGTGTTTCTTATCTGGGATAGAAATATTTGTTACCCTCCTATAGATTTCATTCGTCTCGGTGTATTTAGTAAAAGTGGATTTTACCAAAAATATATGCTTGATTTCATCCAAGATGAAGAAAGAATCCCTGAGTGTTTTTACTATGAGAGATGTATATTCTGTCTGGTTCCTCTATTTTAACAGTCAAGGCTCTACGTGAATGTTTTCCTCTTGGCTCTGTGTGTAATGGTCTTCTTGTCAAGTCTTGGAGTAAATAGGTTTTGTGACTAGTATCAGAATTATTTATCCAAGCTCTAGTCTTCGGCTAATTAAATGCAAAACACAATAATAATTAAGAAAATACAAGTTCGGCAGGAAAGGCGGTTGATGGCTTTGTTTGCACAGGGATTCCTGAGGAAGGAGTTGTGGCAGTGTCTTGAACATAAATGGAGGTGAAATTATGTTACAGAGGTTTAGGGTGGCGCTGAAGGGTTTAACGGGTGTATACTGTGAAACTTGCAAAAGGAACGAAAATGAAGGTTTTCAGGGTTTTAAGGTGTAACGGGTAATATTTTTTAATATGGCGCGAACATTTGTATTTACAAATAATAGGCAGTTTATCGAGTTTGCAAGGAGGCAGTATTAAAGGGTTGTCGCACCGCTTATGAGGGGAAGGTAGTTTGAGGATGGGTCACCCGATATACCCCAACGTGTGACACGTAGCCTCAGGGGGGTCGGGGAAAACCACTAATCGAATAGGTATTGTTCGGCCATCGGGCATAGCTGATATGGATATGGAGCATTGGATTAGACAGAAGTTGATCTAACAGTAGTCGGGCGAGGGAAGTGAGTGGGAGATAAAGCATGGGATTAGGGAGGGGCCCAATGCTTTAAACCTTGGTGGTATGGGTTTATTTAAGGTTAATGATGGGTTTAATATGATCGTGTAGAGCTTAATGAAGTGAATGTGACATGGAGCGGTTGTAAATGGGTTAGGGTGATTTAATGAATGAAGTGATAGAATATCGAAAATTGCACTTTCTTCCACCCAATGGTTCATTCACTTATGAATGATGCGATGTGATATGATCCTACAGATAAGAATCAACAGTCATCCAACAATTGATAGCGCTATCGTACATCACACTTTCTTCCTCCCAATGGTTCATTCACTTATGAATGATGCGATGAGATATGATCCTTTAGGAAATAACCATCTCAAACCTTCAATTTCTTCCTACCCTTCTATTCTTAACCTTTTTACTTATTCTTTCAAAGTGCATTTGAACTAGCAACCCAATATTTTCTTTTTATGAACAATCTATCTCTATTCCTTATTTCTTCCATTGGCTCAGATTAAACTGTTGAGCCAATTTATTTTCTACCTATGAGAACAGGTCTAATTATGATGCAACTATATAATTGGATAAAATAACATAGTGTGGCATCTAAACAAACTGCACACAACTATTATTTTTCAAACTGAATTTAGAACAAAGTAGTGGCATTTAGATTTGCAACACTTTCAGAGTTTATTTCTTTTTCTTTTCTGTCTAACCTAACATTTTATTTTGCCTTTATTTTTTAGAGCATGTACCCTAACATTTTCTCTAATATGGACATATTTATCAAAATATTTTCCTAACATTTTTTATTCAATATTCTTTTTGTCCATATCCTATCTTAACATTTTGTAAATACATTTTCATTTTTTGTCTAAATTATTCTAACTTATCAAAACCAAAAAATGCTACAACACACTCATACTACCAGGATCACTCTAGTCAAAGTGAGCTAAATACAAGACAACATCGGATTGTAAGTGAAGGTAGCCTGCCTTCACTTACGACTCCTTTTGGTATTTTGTGTATTGGGGATCCCTTCAGGGATTTCGGAGCTGAGTCGGGGACTCAGGTATCCTTCCCACACAATGTACTGTCTGCAACTATGTCCCCCCCGGTAGTGTCTGTGATCTGAGGTATCCCTACTGGCCATACTTTTAGGGACTTACACAAGGTGACTGGGGTGGGATTCCCTGGTACCTAACACAGACGAACCTACTTTGTCTTCAATTTTTGGGAGGGTTCTCATCTTCACGACAATACTTGGCCCCTCAATCTAAGGTACGGGCGAAGCTCTAGAGTAACTGTAACTGTACATTTGGCCAGCCCTCTCTATTATTCATTGTGATACTAGGTTTCATCTCCAGTGATTGGTGCTTATTAGACAAGGTCATTTCCCTCTATTTGCTGATTGATTCACTTAGTGTATTTTTTATTTTTCTTAAGCGCCCGAGTGTTACCATTGAGACTTCAATAAATATCACGATAAAATTTATTGATAAAATTTATCAGTCACCATGGCTACATCCAGCCCTTGTCATCAATCTAGACAATTGCTAGGACTTCCTCCACTCATTGTGGAAGATCTGTCGAGCCCTAGTCAACCGAATTCCCCATCTTCAGGAAATCAGTGTTTGAGATCTCACACAAATCTGTTTGGACAACCATGGCTACATCCAGCCCTTGTCATCAATATAGACAATTGTTAGGACTTCCTCCACTCATTGTGGAAGATCTGTCGAGCCCTAGTCAACTGGATTCCCCATCTTCAGGAAATCAGTGTTTGAGATCTCACACAAAATCTGTTTGGACAACCGATGATTCAAGCTTACTAGAGGATTTCTTTACTGCAAGATTTCTTCCTCCCTATAAACCTTTGATCATGAATCCATTGGACCCACTCTTCATTAGCATTGCACCTGTACCCCCTGTGTCTTCAGTTGGAACATTTCCATCCATCCTGTCGATGACTAACAGGTCGTGGAACATTTTGGACACTTTTGGTCCCCTGCCACTTCCCCAGTTGACAGTCACTACCACACCATTAATGGCGAACCCTATTATCCCATTTGTCCCAGGTAAAAACACTCACGTGATAGCCTCCACGAGTGTAACCCAGCCTATGCCAAGTTCCACCCATTCAGTTTCAAACTCTATACCTTCGACAAGTGCTACATACAACGCTCCTTATAACGCTCAATATAGCACAGTTAGCGTGGGTCCCTTCAACCAAAAATATGGTTGGCATCCATTGTATAGTTCTAACCCCCATATTCAAGTATCTGGGGGCACTCCCAATATGCATATACCGATTGGGAATGTAACAGTTCCCCCTCCGTTTTTAGGCATGCAAGGTCAATCACTGATTGACATGAGCACTTCTTACATCAGTCAAGGACATATGGTTAGTTTTGTGGTGGGCGGGAATCCTCAAGGAGATCCCAACCAATCCATGGGGGCACCCTACTCACAACCTCACATGAGTCAAGGGGGTTTTCTTATCCTAGGGCCAATTCTATGCCCCAGCATCACAATCCCCATGGAAATCCACATTACAATTCCATACCCCAAGGCAACTACTATACCATGCAACCTATGTATAATATTGGGACTCAAATGATGGGAGGACCGCAAGGATCCTCAAGTCATATGTCATCGCCTTGGTCTGAGTCGGGGGCATCACACACTCTACCTTTCTTGGCAACATTGGATATCCCTGACTTGTACAAACTTACAAATGACCCCATCTATCATAACTTACTCTGGCGCCAATCCCGCATAAAATATCGACAAACATCCCCAAGTTCGAAGGGAAACAAGGGGAGGATCTGGGTACCCATATCACCACCTATCATCTTTGGTGCGTTTCTAACTCCATGGTGGATGATAGTATCCGGTTACGTCTTTTTCCCCACACCCTTACTGGCAACGCAGCCAAGTGGTACATCGAGTTACCACATGCGTTAGTCAATACCTTTGACGCTCTAGTGATGGAATTCTTAAAGCACTTCCAGCTACCCATCCGCTATGAGACTGGGACGGAACTCCTCACTTCATTACGTCAAGATACCACCACCCACATCTCTGATCATATACATGAATGGAGACATAGGTGGAGGTTAGTCAAAGCTCCCCTCCCAGACTATCTCTTAGCGGACTAGTTCTGTAAGTCCCTACTCCCTCAAATCGCTAAGGATGTCGCCTTAGGTGGTGCGGTCACAAAAGACCAATCCATACATCGTGCCCAGCACTTAGATCTGATATATTCACAGTCTGGCACTCTATACAATGTAATCCCCAATGCCCCTTGCAACTCCAATGCTTCTGCTACTTAGCGCCCCGGAGCGCACGCCGATGGGATTGTCGGTGCAACCTCCGGGACTGCTATAAAACAACTCAACGGTCACATTTCCCAAATGTCAGTGGACCCCTCTACCAAATCGACTGCTCTTCCTACCACCACAATAAACTATGTGCAGTCTACGCAAAATCCCGGTGGTAAGAACAAGGAGAATAAGAAAAAGACCGCTCCTTCTGAAGAGCAATCAGTAAAGAAACATAACCCAAAGTAGAAGGTTGTTGCACCCTCTGATAATGAAAAGGATAAGCCCACCCAATTCCCTTGCAAAATCTATGCGCAAGACCACATGACATATTTGTGTATGCGTCTTCAGGAATGCATGGATTTCATTGTTGAAAAGGACACCGGAAGGACCCCTGCTATCCTCAATAATCCTTTCCCTACTCAGCAGCAGCAGATCCTCATTGCAAACCAACCCCAACCCCCACAAGGGGGCAACGATGGTTCGCAGCATCCTTCGGCTAGTGAAGGACCCTCTACCATTTACACCTTTGAAATGATAGATCTACAAACAAGAGCCAAATCCTATGGAGCTCCTATCGCTCATGTAGAGGAACCTTCCTCAAGTCAAAACCCACCATTGCCCAATGATTTGCATATTGAAAGGCTGGTTGTTGACCTTGTGATTCACCCCCTTAAAGGGGCACTTCGACGCACAACGCACAATACATCTACACATGCCGCCCAAAACTACAGCATTGTAGAAGACTTGGCACAAGCACTGTCGGCTATGTCAGCGCTCGAAGTATTACAAACATGTCCAACACAAAGGAAAGCTTTGATTTTGGCTATTGGTGGTATCAACCCACAGGATTCCATGCTTGCAATTTTTGACATGGAAAAGTGTAAACCTCCCCTTTCCCACCAGCTTGCATTTCAAGTGCAATTCTTTTCGAAAGGTAAAGTTATACATAGAACTGTCATCGATGAAGGTGCTTCTACCTGCGTCATGTTGGCTTCATGTTGGCTCTCTTTGGGTTCTCCAACCCTATCCTTGTCGTCGAATTACCTTCAAGCTTTCAAAGGCCACACTTTCATCCCAAAAGGTTACCTAGCTAGCTACCCCATCACCTTGAGTGGGAAAACGGTAACGGTGGATATCAAAGTCGTGGATCATAAACTCAATTATAATCTTCTTTTGGGCCACACTTGGACTTATGCCATGAATTCCATTGTGTCTTCTGTCTTCCGTATCATCCTATTTCCCTTGGATGGAAAGATAGTCACAGTGGACCAGCTGTTCTTTTGCACCCCAGATTACTCTTTGTTAACTAGCAGCTCTGTTGCTGCTAGATCTCGTGCAGCATAATCTATGGTTATAGATCCAAATTCATCAGGAAATTTTCCTGAGTATAATCCTTTGCTACATAAAAGAATAGGAAATTCCCTTTGTCGTTGTGGGATAACAAGCATTCGAATATTGATCGATCTATCTAATCGATTTGGAGCTATACCCTTAGTGGGCGATGTACCTGACTCTTACGTCAGTATCGTTACCTATCTACTAAAGGATTCTTCCCTGATGGGTTGTTTCCCTCTTCAGCCGCCAAAGGTTCCACAAACGATCAATATGATTTCATCCATTCCTCGTGAACCAACCAATCAAAGGATTCTATCGGCTCCTTCAATCATTTACACTTATAGAGAACACATGTTGCTATCACCCGCTGAATTGGCCTACCAAGCCATTCAATCTACATCTGAATCTCCGGCCGCTTTGGTTACGAGCAACTGTACCATTGCCCCTTCCATAACTTCTCCTACCTATAGACAAATATATTAGAGAAATCATGAGTTTAGAAGAGCGGCCTTGGGAGGACTCGCACCATCGTGTTTCGATATCTGATTCGAACATGATGCCTCTTCAAATCTTGTCATCTGATGCACCTGAAATCATTTCCTCACCATATACGACTATCCAAACTTTGGACTCCGAGGGAAACAAGGGCAATCTTTCAAAGACATTGCTTATTAATATTTCAGTCAAGATAGGCATCACGAAAAACATACAGATTGGAGCCAATCGCAATCCTCAGGAAATTGCGAGCTTCACCTACCCTTTTAAGGACTTCCGCGATGTTTTCCCTTAGTCTTATGAGGAAATGCATGGCATAGACCCTTCTATTGTCAAGAAGGAGATCAAAAAGTGTCTAGCATTCTTTTTATGGTATTTTTCTTGCTCATTAATCCGAAAATCCTCGAGTCTCCTTCTTCGAGCTCGTTAAATTACCATGAAGAAAATTGAGCATTATTTTTATGGTATTTTTCTTGCTCATTAATCTGAAAAATCCTCGATTCTCCTTCTTCAGGCTCATTAAACTACCACGAAGAAGAGCGAGCATTATTTTTATAGTATTTATTTTGCTTGTTAATCCAAAAAACCTCGAGTCTCCTTCTTTGGGCTCATTAAACTACTACTAAGAAGATATGAGCATGTTCTTTTATGGGATGTTTTCTCGCAATAAAAACTGAAAAATGACCGAGTTTTTCATCGTTGGGCTCATTAAACACATACGACGATGGTCCGAGCAACTCTTTTTCACTTTTTTTCTAGCTCATTAAACTGAAAAAGATCATTAGAGCATTCTATTTAGGCGTTTTTTTCTTGCTCATAAAACTGGAAAAAAAATAATAATAATAATAATAATAATAATATAAATAAATAATAAATAATAAATAATAAATAAAAAAATAAAAAATAAAAAAATAAAAAAAAATAAAATAAAAAAATAAATAAAAAATAAAAATAAATAAATAAATAAAAATAAAATAAATAAATAATAAAAAAATCCCGATTTTTTTCTTTAGGCTCGTTAAAATTTTATAAAGATGACCCGAGCATTATTTTAGGTACTTTTCGCATTCGTTAAACTGAAAAATCCCGATTTTTTGTCACTGGGCTCGTTAAAAATCTACGACAGCAACTAGAACACTTGTTTTTTTGGGAACATTTCTTGCTTTTAAATCGAAAAAATCCCCGAGTTTTCCCCTTCTTCGTGCTCGTTAAATCTACGAAGAAGGAATGAGCAGTTCTTTTACCTCTTTTTCCTTACTCAATAAACTAAAAAAAGATACCTTGAGTTTTCTTCATTTGACTCATTAAAATTTGATGAAGGTATTAAGTTTGTCGTCACGTGACTCATGAAAAATTCAGGACGAAAAATGAGTTTAGTTCGTCTCCTTGTACTCATAACAAAATGATGTCAACATCTATTAAGCATAGGTTTCTCTTTATCCAGACTCCATAGATTAACTCACGGAAAAGTAACCAATCTGGGTATACTATTAAACTTTTTTTGCACCCGGTTAACAACTATGACAAAGGGACCACCCTAGAGTCATTCTTTACGATTTTTTCAGACTCTGTAAATATGAAAAGACCATCGATTTGTCTTGTCTGGACTCATTAAATTAAACAGATGAGGTATAGATTCACTCCTTTTATGTTCCTTTTCAGACTCTTAAAACATGAAAAATCGACGAGTTTACCTGTCTAGACTCATTAAACTAATCAGATATGACATAGATTTTCTCTTTTTGCGGTCCTTTTCAGACTCTTAAAATATGAAAATATCGATGAGTTTACCCATCTGGACTTATTAAACTAATCAGAAGGGGAAAGTAGACAGTACAACTGTATTCAGTATTAGAAAGCGTGGTTTGGCAGCAGTCGTTCCATTAAACATGGCACTCCCTTAGATAAACCTTCCTTGTGACGGCCTCTCAATATGAATCCTACCATCCTATGAGTTTAGCCTAAATACCTGATGTTCTTACATCTTTGTATCCTAACACTCTTTGGTGTTCATGAGTCTAGTATTGCACGGTTAAAACCGTTGTCATGCCTTCTATTGTTCAAGGGTTAACCTTTTGTTTCCTCCAACAACCCATCAAGCATATTCTTTGATCATGCCCTCTATCATTTAGACCCAATTCTCAAATATTCCTCAAAAAACAAATCATTCTTGTCCTGTTTCATGTCGATTGATGTAGGATGCATTATTGCCTACCTTTCGACAGGTATCTTCCTATCCACTTCAACACTCTATCTAGGAAGACAACCCAGAAACACATTCAGTGCCTTGGTACTTGTAGACATTAGTGGCAGGTCACCTTGTGTTTGATCAGGAGTTCTCATTATTGGCTCCTGATTAAGCGATTTTACGGGTGTTCTATGACAAAAACATTTTTCACACTCACTGTGCATCTTGGAGACCATCACCATTATTGGTGGCCTTCCTCGTGTCTATTAACGGTCTCCATTATTGACTGGTAATCAGACGATTTCGTGCATGTTCGACATCAACACATATATTCACATGTATCGATCTATGTTGTTCGGTGAAGCGGAAATCAAACCTTCGGTAGAGGCTTGCATCACTCAGCCTTGTTTCCTCTCCCAAGTTATGTATATTGTTTTTTGGAGACACCTCATTAGAATGATCCTATTATGACACCAGATTTGCATTGTGCTTATCAGCGGCCAACATCGTTATATCTCTTTTATGAGAAAATCACTCTGACATAGCTACTGAGTGTGGGAATGCCCAACTCAAGACATGATTTTAGTTGTTTTATATATATGTGTTGTATCAAGTTTCCCGTACCACCAGAAGCTCCAATCCTCTCTCTCTTTTTGTCAAAGAAGGAAAATTACAATTAAGTAAAGTATTTCGGCCATCATCACAACCTCTGATCTCACGCTTTAGGGGGAATCTGTTATATAGCAAAATGACCCCCTCATCAGCTCAAAAGGGAAAGACATGATAGCTGAAGAAAATACCAAGATCACAAGCCTTGTTTCCACACTAACGATGGCTATACACTGACAACATGCCTTATAAATATTCTCTGTAAGACTAAGGGAGCGTTAGTGACCCTAATAACTCTACATGTTGGTTCGAGGACAACGCTAGTGGATCCTAATGAGAATCTAGAGGTCAATGGAGCAAATTGACTCATAAATATCTCTATATTCCCTCCTAAATCTACTCAGAAAAGCAAGGAAACATCTAAAGTTCGACCTATTTGTGGGATTTCTAATTGTAATGAAGGAGGCAAATGGGAAAGAGCTCAAAAGCATGGAAACATCATTTATTTTACCTTAAGAGGCTCATGGAGGAACTTGGAAACCCTAACTCGATTGCTACATAAGCAAAGCTAGGGCTATTGTGATAGAGGTCAGATCATTTGAAAGAATAACTTACTTGATTTTCAAGCATAGTCTCAAATCTAAGCATAAGAAGTTGGTAAGAAGGGAGAGAGAGAGAGGAGCTAGAGGGGTAAGGGAAGGCTAATGCAATAGATGGTTGTAATCACTCTTCTAACATTAATATAGAATTGAAGTTGTAATGTCTACTTCGTGGCGTTGGTACTATCATTCATTTAGTTGTTTGTCTAATACCTTTTAGCATGAGTATCTTAGTTATGTGTAACTAGATGTCTTCTATATGTTCATGTATTAGTTATCAAGGTTGTATGTTGTGATTATGCTTGTCTCTTCTATGTGTAGGACTTGATCTGGAGTCGGCTCAGGGGACTTCCACCTCACTTCATTGTGCTCTCCAGCAAATCTACACGGAGGTTTGAGGTAATGAATCTGTCTTGCTTTGATAGTTAGTTATTGTTTATGTACATGCATGTAACTTTGTGACAGCTACATATAATCTTACGGTCTACCAAGGGTCCCAAGAAGACCCTTGAGGGTATCTCCATTCTCCATACACCATGCATTTTATCCTATAGCAACATCTGTTGACCCCCAGTGATCATGGGGATCAAACGACTCTAGCGGGCCATCCACAAATCACGTGGTGTAGGAGGATCAACCTCAGTCAATTGATACTGGAACAGTGGCACTCGTTCTAGGAAGAAGGTCACAAGTACTGATCTGAAGCCAAATTGCTTCAAATTTCCCGCCTTCACCTTCGACAACTGGCACTTGATATTCATCTTCATGGCCTCTGCCCAGTTGAAGATTGTGGGAACTGTGTAGTATATAGCGTAAAGGAACTTCTACTTATTAGTCTCATGTTCTACCTAGGACCCAGCCACTCTGTTGATGGTCAACAGAAGCACCCGCAGTGTCAAATCCCATACACTAGAAATCTCAATCTTCCCGCTTTTGGATTTTAAGGCCTTAGGACAATGTGCGGTAAGCAGGGAAGATATGCTTGCCCCGACTGGACATGATCCATACAAATTCACTAGCTCACCTCTACGAGACAGTCCAGTGATGAAGTAAATGCTTGAAGTTGTTAGCTCCAGCTCTTGGTCCCCAATGACAAAAATATCGTGATTGATGTCCCAAAGGCTTATCAAATACTGAAGCAATTCAGGTTGGGCCCGCATCCCTAGTGTAAGGAAAAATTTGAGGAGCCCACAAGTCCTCAAAGCCTCCAGGAAATTTGGATCATTCATTGCCTGGGTGTCCACATCTTCATGTTCTCTTTCCTTCTAATCACAATTTTTTGCAATTTCTCTCCTGCAAAAGCCATTTATTTGAGTCAATCATCAATTTTGGTACATAAAAATCAAATTTTAATGATCAGTTATTGAGAAAATTTGCTTTTGACCTATCCACAGCATCGGCGTACCTATTTTTGAAACAATTGCACCAGTCGACGCAGATGGTTGTGCAAATAACCCTCAGTCAGCATGATCCTGTGCCTGAAAATCGTGCCGACTAAGGGCAAATTTTTTTCTCAAAAACCTCCCTAAAAATGAAAAAAAATGGTTAAAAGCATAAATAAATAGCATGAAAATGGAGCTCAGGGCTTCAACTATTACCTGGAACTGACGGCTCGTCGATTGGCCTCCCTGATCTCCTGCAAACCACTCCGGAAAAACTAGGGCAAAAGAGGGTAAAAGTCTTCACTGCAAAGGTAAAAAGGTCAATGGTAAAAATAAATTTACTTTTCCTCTATTTATTCATATTTTCATGAAAATATTAGGTTTTGTAAATATTTTTGACCTATTTTGTCTCAAGGACTCGATAATACACTTTGGCTTGCTTGTGTAGTGATAGGTGATGGACGTTCGATGATGGCGATGAGTCATGTTTCATCTCTTTTCTCGACTCGTTAAACTCATATGAAAAGATTGCCGAGTATTTTTCCCTTTTTGACTTGTTAAAGAGAATAAAAATGGGGGGTCCACTTTCAGCTCTTTTCCGACCCATTAAAAACGAAAATATGGCCGAGCCCTTGTGTTATCGGGAAAACTAGTGTCCATTCAGAGCTGCTAGTCCCACTAAGACGGGTAGTTATCTTAGAAACAAACAAACTAAAGTTACTTGTGTTTTCCTTTATGAGAGATAGATGAGAGTGAAGCAGAGAGTACCAACCTCAGTCTTTTGCTAGTCTCCTTGCTTGTTTCCTCTCTCCCTTGATAGAGCTTTCACCACTCCTTTCTCTCTTGTCCCACTTCAAAGAACACTTGTAGAGTCAAGGCAGCAAAATATCATCAAAGCGTAGAGATCTATAACCATAGAAAATGTAGGATCAGATGTACATTAACCATATAAATGCATATACAAATACAAGATTCAGAGATAGACAAGCATATGGAGGAAAACTCAAATAGCTTTATTGATAGAAGTAGTAGAAGAGAGGATTACAACCAAGCTGTCTGATCCAGCATCATCCTCCCAGCATGAAAGCCCTATTCACCTCATACAAAGCAAGATCACCCAACAATACAATGTCTTCAAAGAGAAACCAACAACACTTCCTTACAAATTGGAAAATTCCAGCCTCTATATCTCTAAGATGAGGGATCCATATATAGATGTTTGTAGGAGAGTGAGTCAGCTTCTGGGATTTTGATTAGTGTCATTTCACTGATAGTTCTTGGTTCCACTTGGAGATTTCATGATCTCTTACTCATCCTTGGGCGAATTCAGATAGGCAAGTGTCATATGAGCAGTTTCTAGAAGATTCTTTAAGTTTCCACCTACCAAACTGCTTCTGCCATTTCTCTTCTCTCTCTCATCGCACCCTACAGAAGGGATTTTCAGTATGCATCGCACCCCCCATGTGTAATAGGTGAGATGCATCGCACCCCTCAGCATGGAGCAGTCTGTATGGCCTAGTTTTGACCAGTTCTGAGCAATTTTTTAGGGATAACTTCTGGGAAATGATATAATCAGTTGACCTTGTTCCTTTAGGGTATGAAACAACACTTTTAGGGGTTTAGAAGCCCTTGGTTTATGGAAATATGTGATTGGGGTTGCAGTGCCCAAATATGTCTCTAACAGTTGCCCCCTAAAGCATGAGGTCGTAAATCTTCTGATGTCGGGTGAAATGCTTTATCATGAGGATCCGAGGTTTTTAGAATTGGAAGGTGACCTGTAATAAGATACAATACAATACATTATCTTCATAATATTTTCATGATCTAGCTGAGGCAGGAATTTCCATGCTCAACTTTTATAAATTCATTTTCATGTACATAGGACAGACAATTGTTTGTGTGACATAATGATGATTCTGGTAGAGCCATCATCCTTAGCTTCGATGACTATCTGTGCAGTAATGATGTACATTTGATGTCTTTATTTTCCTGAATATATCGCAGCTTGGATGGATGAAACTAGATCCGGGGTCTTCAAACTCGTTCAATCTTCACCCGAAGTACAAGTCGATCCATGTGAAAAGATGTTCTGATGTCGAACATGGAAAGACATCGCCTGATTACCAGCCAATGATGTAAGCTGTTAACAGGCGCGAGAGGAATCAACGATAATTATGATGACCCTCAAGGTACTACAGTACAATTCATGTGGTGTGAATACATGATTTGATGTCGAACACCACGCAAAATCTTTCGGTCGAAGGCCATTGATGTAAACTTGTTGCCGGAAGTGAGAAACTTGCCATTGAGGCATGCAAGCTTCAAAGTATTGAAAGGGTTGTTCCTAAGTCAACTTCTTGGATAATGAGCTGATGTCGACAAGAAGTGACCCACCATAGGAGGGCCTTAATGAATCCCACATCTACGACACGGAACAGAGCAAATGATTTTGTGGAGGTGAAAATGATCTACGGATACAAGGTTCAGGGTGCTGGTCATGAAAGAATGGAGCGTTAAGGCATTGCAGCGGATGAGGCACTAGCTAGGTTGGTGAATTCTCTGAGTGACTTCTCTTGAACATATCGGCGACACTGAAATGGATTGGTAGCGTTAACCCCAAAATGGATGGTGCGGCGGACCAATGGTGATATGACCGGTGAACGGAATAACCCAACCCGACTCAATCATGGTGATGGAGTGAAAGTGTCATGTTCAAGAGCGACCTGCTACCAATGAAGTTATTCAAGTTTTCTTCCCTTTTCCCCAGTCATTGCTAACTAGTATTTCTTTATTTTTTTCAAGCTTGAGGAGGATAACATATGCTTGTTCTATAATTTTCCCTTCGGGCAAACCTGTCACTATGTTTAACGAGCCTAGCAACAATGAAACTCGTTCTTGTCTTTGCAGACAAGTTTGTCGCTAATTTTTTAACGAGTTTAACAAAAAAGATAACTTGGTCCTTTTCAATTTTAGAGAGTCTAAAAATAGACAGAAAGGCAACTCCAGTAGTCCTTTTTCGTAATATAATCCCTTAAGTCTGAAAAAGTATAAAATAATACGAAAGGGATGACTTTTCGATAGTTTTAACGAGCCGAACAAGACAAACACTCGATCTTTTTGTGTAATGATCCCTCGAGTCCAAAAAGATTAAAATATAGAGGAGGGATGGCACTTCCGATCGCTTTAACGAGCTGGAGAGGCCAATTTCTCGGAAATATTTTCATATTTTACAAGTCAGATGAAAAAAGCTTAAAGGAGACTCGTTTTTTGAGGAACAAGTGATGTTTTTGGATAGCAACTGGTTCCAGGTAAGGTTTGGAACTTTTCAATCATGGTAGTGTAAATAAGGTGGTTAATAGAATCACTTGTCGCAATTGTTCCTCAAAATGGTAAACAATTAAATGGAGGCATATGATCGGCTAAAAAAGAGCGGAGGTGATGGTAAGAACACGACCAAGGTTCAAAAGCTGATAATTAAGCGAATGCAATGGTTATTTACCGAAGGTGGGTTCATTTTTTAATGAGCTTGAACTCTGGAGGAACATTTGCTCATTGCTAGGTTTATTTTTTAACGAGCTTGAACTTCGCATAAAATTGCTCGTGATGATAGTCAGAGATGTTGATTTCACCATTAACACTGTGTTCTTCTGACGGTCGTACTGCCTGTTCAATTACTCCATAAAATTGATTAGAAATGTAAATACATGCTTGAAAAATGAGCTAAACACTAATATTTTACTTGAATTACCTGAATAGTAACATAAAAGTAGTTTTTACCTCTCATTTTTACCATTTCATTCAAATTTGGTATTTTTGGAGCTCTGGAGGTGTTTTCCCCCTCGATTTTCATCAGCTAATTCTGGGAGATTCTGTGGACTATTTTCGGCACCGTTTGGACCAGGTAGGAGCTATCTTGAGCTCTTCAATTGCATTCTTTCCTTTTCTGATTCTAAGCATGTTTTCCTGTTTTTCTGAGCCTCTAAGGTTTTAACAATTTGTTCTCTCCCCATCGCACCTAGTATACATCGAAAGGTGCGATGCATATTGAGCTGGCCATTGGCCAATCAGTATGCATCCCACCTAGTACATAGCTGGGGTGCGATGGGCGCAAAGAGGAAAGCTTATGCACTGTTTTTTCATGGAAATTTTGCCTGTTTTTGCCTGAATCAAGATCCTAATCCTTCTCTTGTTTGTTTTTCAAAGATTCATTGGATCAAGATGGTCGTTACATGGCGTGAATGTGAGCGTGAAGAAGAGGATATGGTTGCCTTACATGATTCGGGTACGGTGACTACATTGCGGAATTATGGCTTGCTCAAATTCTTCTATATATCCAGCATGAGGCAACAAATCAATTTGTTGCAATATTTTCTCGATGCATGGGATCCTACCAACCAAGTGTTCCAGATTTGAGGTAAATCCATCCCTTTGACAGTTGAGGATATCTACTTCTTGACCGGTTTATCGAGGCGTGGTGCCCCTCTCTCACTATCAGGATCCGCCCGTGGGGGTGAATTCGTGAGGGATTATATTCATCGGTTCTGTAGAGATGGATCTCAGCCGAGCAGGGATGGCAAGATCAATATTCGAGATGTCACTGACCGGTCCTTGAGGACTATCTTATTCACCTTTTCTAGATTGGTTGGTAGCGCGGCTCTTCATTTGGACAACAGGTCCTATATGCAGTATGCTCTAGAATGCCTTGAACCAAAGGTATTCAACTGGTGTGATGCAGTACTTTTGATTATAAAAGAACAGCTTACCAAGGTGAAGAACGTAAGATCTAATAACTTTGGTTATGGTTCTATTCTAACCGCTTTTGCCTTGGAGAAGATCCCACTGATGCAGCCACAGTACATTTCACTCGGAGTGCCAGCGCTGACAAAACCATGGATGCAGAGATGGGTTGATATTATGGCCAGACATGCTGGTCAATCGCAAATTTCATTCTCTGATGCCTTCTTTGAGTGGTTCAACCGTCAGCAGATGGTATTTACCGAGTATCCTTATGCTGGGATGGATTTTCGGGGTGACCCAGATTTGGTGCTACCGGCTGGCGAGCAGTGGGGTGTTACAGGTAAAAGATCTGACCATATCTCTATTTATTGCTTTTATGATGTTCTTGTGTTTTTTAAATGTTATCAAGACTAATAAAACCCATATATTCCTGCAGACATTGGACCAGTGCGACCAACAGTGCATCCAAGGGTAGCAACTGCCATTCCAGCAGGAGAGGCTATAGGGAGGGTTATCCTTCGCGATCTGGACATAGCCGAGACCTTTGTAGTATTGCAGGATCAGATTGAGGGTCTCACCCTTGTTATCTAGGATGTGAGGACCGACGAGTTACTGGCGTGCTGAGCCGATGGACTAGGCTATTACATACGATCGCACAAGCAGTGAATTGTTATCACCAGCACCATTAGTCTAGGGTGCTTCCCTGCATTTTGAGTTTTGGGTCATATGACCGATTTTGTCCTGGACACAGAACATTTTGCAAAATACTACAAACAGTTATAGATATTTTTTATTTTCGAAGCTTTATTTTGGTTAAGTTATATGATCCTGATGCAAATGTTGATTGAAATGCTTTCTTTTATAAATGCTGCAAATGTCTATATAACACATAATTTGCTAATGAATCAGTTAATGTGTTTAAGTTTCTGGAAATGTGTTAATATTGAATAAAATCAAACTCTCTTTCCAAAATCTTGACCCTTAGGAACATGCGATAGATAGCTAGATTCTGAACAGAATAGATGCCAGTAAGTTGTAGGATGACGAGTTGGGAGTCTATCCTGATGAAAATTCGGCGTATGCCATGTGCGATGGCATCAGAGAGTAGTTCTATCAACGTGCTATGCTCAGCGATGTTGTTCGTTGACCGACCAATACATACCCCTCTGAAACTCACTAACATTGCTTGGATCAGAAATGGCCCAGGCTGCAGAAGATAGGTTCCGCGTACTACGACTAGCTCTGTCGGCATATCCAACAAATGATTCCAATAGGTTCAACATCTGTAACAAATGCAAAAGTGGATTACCTAACCAAAATGATCACTCTTGACGAAAACAAAAAATGTAACAAAATCATATAAAGAGATTACTACACTTAGTCAAGCATAGTAACGCTTAAGGTACAACCTGTTTCGAGGCTGCGCCAGTGGGATCCCATCGTAATCTACTAGCTTGTAGGCTCCTTTTGCTAACACTCATTTAACAATGTAGGGACCCATCCACAAAGATTGGAACTTACTTGCTCCTAATTTATCGGATTCCTGATCATAAAGTAAGACCAGGTCACCTTCTGAGAAGACATGAGGTTTGACATTTTTGTCAAATTGTGCCTTAACTCATTTCTTATAAGCTTCGTTAGCCAAGGTGGAATCACGACGGGTTTTATCCAATTGGATTAGTTCCAATAAAGGAGCCTCTTCCCCTTAAGGTCCGGGGAGAAGGTTGACTACGAGCTTGAGAGATGAAATCTCACACTGAATTGGTAATACCGCTTCCAAGCCATACACGAGCTGAAAGGGTGTAAACTTAGTCACATTTCTTATCGAGGCTCTGTATGCCCATAGAGCTAAGTACATGATTAAATTCCAATCCCGTTTGTGGGCTTCAATCATTCTATGTAGCATATGCTTGAGGATTTTGTTGATCGCTTCAACCTGTCCATTAGCATATGGATAATATGGAGTAGAACTGTTGTGGGACAGTCCTAATTTGGCAGTTAATTCAACCATCATGTGAGTGTGAAAATACGATCCATGATCTATGACTATAGCCTGTGGAATACTGAACCTAGAGACTACATGATTGAAAAAGAAAAAAGCAGCCATTTCGCCGCTGTTGTTTAATGTAGGCATCGCCTCGGCCCATTTCGTAAAATAGTCAACTGCGACTATGATATACCCATGCCCCCCCAGTCGAGGTGGGGTTACATGTCATGAAATCTATGCCCCATTTGGTAAATGGCCCAATAGAAACTACTGGATGCAGAGGTGCGGGTGGTATTCTGGTTTTGTGATCGAAGATTTGACAAGTATGGCAACTTCGGACTGTGGTCATGCAATCTTTGAACATTGTTGGCCAGAAGTAACCTGCTCATAAAATCTTTTGTGTCATAGCGTAACCAGATTGATGCCCCCCACACGTTCCTAAATGACAATCATTCAGGAATTTTTCAGACTCCTCATGGGTGAGGCAACTTCGCAGAACTGTATCGATACCATGATGGTAAAGTGTATCACCGATGATCATGTAGTCTTTTGTTTGGTATCAAGTACGTCGTTGTTCTAAGCGAGAGCTATTAGGCCTGTATGTTTGGGTTTGGAGATAGATGATTATATCTTTGTACCATGTATCACTTGACGATATTAGAAACAAAGATTCATCTACGATTGATGCTTTGGATGTTGAATCGTTGGACAACGATGGGAAGTTGCATAGTAACTCCGCAAAATCCAGAGATTTCTTTGATTTGGATTTTACGAATTCCAGATAAAACTCTTGCAAAATAGTTATCCATTTTGAATATTTTCCCCCAAGTAACTGACGTGACAGAATGTAAGTCAGGGTTGCAATCTGACAAAATGGTAGTTTTGCGAAAGAGGATATAGTGTCGAAATCTCTATATTGCTTGAACAGCTACAAGAGCTAGCTTTTCAACATAGAAGTACTTGCTTTCTGTATCATTTAAGTTTTGGCTTAAATAATAGACAGGATGTTCGATTCCATTTTCTTCTTGAACTAAAACCATTGCAATGGTTGTATCTGCTGTAGCTAGATACAGGTTAAAGTCTTTTTGACAGTCAGGAGCGTACATTAATGATGTTTTTATTAGGGATTCCTTTCGAGCATCAAAGGAAGCTTGCGCAACCTGATCCCAGTTGAAGGGTACTTCTTTTTTCAAAAGACGTGTATAACCTTTAGCAAGTTCGGCGTAATTTGGAATGAACCTCCTCAGAAAATTTTCTTTCCCCTGGAGTTTCTGAATCTGAAGCAAATTTGAAGGTGGAGGCATATCGATGATTTCCTAAACCTTACATGGGTCAAGTTGAATTCCATCCTTAGAAACCACGAAGCCAAGTAAACAACCAGAACCGACACAAAACACACATTTGTGTGGATTGAGTCGTATCTTGTAGTGTCGGCAACGTAGAAATATAGCTCTCAAATGTTGTATGATCAGTCCGCTTTCGCGAATGAGCCAGTAGATCATCAAGATATGGTTGAATGATGTTCTTGATGTCATGGAAGGCATAGTTTATAGCCCTCTAAAAGGTTTCCCCTGCGTTATTTAAACTGAAAGGTAATTTGCGATACGCGAATGTGCCCCATGGACATATAAATGCAGTCTTTGACTGGTCCTGTGGGCGGATATTTATTGGATTATACCCGAAAAATCCATCCATAAATGAAAAGATTTCACATCCGGTGCATTCATCAATTATCTAATCGATGAAGGGTGTAGGGTAGTTGTCCTTTGGACAAGCTTGATTTACATCATTGTAATAAACACACACTCTAATCATTCCTTGCTTTTCCATCACAGGAACAATATTCGATACCTAATCAGTTAGAGGAACTGGGTAAATGAAACCAGCATGTAAAATTTTTTTAACTTCTGCCTTGATGGCAGTGGCATTCTTCAGGTGCACCTGTCAAAGCTGTTGTCGTACTGGTTTGACATCTGGATACATCTTGATTTCGTGTTCAACTATGCTCGAGTCAATGCCTAGCATTTCTTCATATGACCATGCAAAGACATCTCTAAATTCGCGAAAGAGAGCGCAATATATTTCCAGCTCTGAAGAAGAACAAGATTTGCCGACATGAATATTCTCTACAACATCAGGTTTGGTCGAGATATTTATGGCAATAGTTTCTTCAATATTGGACAGATTTCTCTCAGAATCCACCGTATTTACAGTATTTGATAGAAAATCAAAAACTGAAGGATGATCAAGGTCGCTGGAATAATCTTTGATGTAATCTGAAAGATGGGAATGCTGGTGGTAATCTTCCCATGGTGCCTCTCCTATCATCATCGACCGAATAATTCCTTCATCTGTAGAATGTACATGTGACCAAGGATCTAAAGAGGTGCCATATTCCTTTGACCTATCTATCCAAACACTCAATGAGCATTGATTTGGTTTTGCCGCCCATGCCAAGAAAATTAATTGCTACAAAATTTCTATTGGGCTTGGAGGCAATACCCGTTGATTATCCATGCTAACAAAATGTTCGGAAATCTTTTGAATGGAAGATATCATATTGCAGGTTCCTACTGTGGCCACTTCCGCCAGATTACTCGGAGGCGGTAGGGCAAAAGTACCCATCAAGGCAGGGTCTTTTAGTAGGCCTACTCCAAAATTTTGAAGCGAATGAGAGCTTCCATGCATCGTTGGAATGCTTCATGTAACTTGTGAACTGTTGGGGATAAATGTCTGTTGATCAACGATTGTAACTCCTCCTTGAAAGAGAAATGCAATATTTCTAAAGTAAGTTGAAACGACAGCAGCCATATCATAAATCCAAGGCCTTCCCAGTAGGATATTGTAATCGAGGTTTCCATTGATAACTTCGAAGTCAATTTCTACTGTCTTGCCCCCCAGTTCAACTTGCAAGTTACTTAAAATCTTGTACGGGGTGTATGTTTGTCCATCAAATGCTTTTAATGTCATTGATGATCTTGACAAGGGTGGTGATCCTAAAGTTTTCCAACAACTCATTGACATAATGCAGGTAGATGCCCCCTCATCAATAATTGTTCGATGAACAGTTTTGTTGAGGGCTTTCACTTGGATGAGGAAAGAAAGTTGTGCTGGTAACTGAGGTTCATATCCTTTATGATTAAAGGCCACAAGATTGGAATCCACTAGGTCAATCCCACCTATTGCTGATAATAGAGCCTGCTTTTGGGAGGGGCAATTTTGCAGTACTTCAAGCGCTCACATAGTGGATGGCGATTAGGATAGATCCTCTACTATATTATAATTCTGTGCTGCTTGGGCATGAGGATTAAATGTCGATTTGTGTACTACTCCCTTTGGTGGCTTTATCATTAGCTCACGAATGATGGGTGGCACAACTTCGGTTGAAGTTGTTGTCGAAATACTAGGTTGAACTGCAGCCTTGTTGTTCGACAGCTGTGGATTCTCGTAATCTCTATTCCTTGTCAATATCAAAGCATCATTTTGTTGTTTCGAAATGGACAACATAAGAACTTGGGATGGGGAATCATTGTCACTAGCAGCTACATTGGTTTCTGGGTTCGGAAACGGATCAGTCAATACTGCTGAAATTTTTGAACTCTTAAAGAATTTCTTAATCTCAGCTTTATACTGACAATCTTTCGTCCAATGGTCTTCATCACATATTTGACATGGCCCACAAGTTTTCTTTTTCCCAGAAGGGTTTGCAAAATATTTTTCAGGAGACGAATCATTATGTTTCTTCTTTTTTCTTTTCCATTTCTTCTTGCCCCCTAGTTGCTTCGGTTCTTCGCCTTTGTCGATCGACATGGCATTAACCTCCGAGGCAAGAAGTTCTTCATTTTCATTTTGACCAGAAACCGTACGGGCTTTCTTTTATGTAGCCTTTGCAGTTTTCATGCTAGTTGTACCTATCACGCCATCACCAGCATGAGAGTCTTTGTTTGATTTAGGAGGAGGAGTAACGGAAAACTTTGGTCTAGGAGCATCAGGAATTTTGTCATAGAGCATGCCAGACTGAGTATAGATCGAGTCTAGATATTTCACATGAGCAATGACTTGCTCTTCAGTGACAGCTCCCCACTTAGCCACATCTTCTGTAATAGAAGGTAACAATGACTTAATAAACCATTCAGCTAGCAGCTAATTAGAAACATATGTTTTTACCATTCGACGACGACGTCGCCACTCATGAATATGATCATATATGTGAGTGGTTGTCGTTTGCTTAAAATTGGTAAGAAGATCCGTTCCTGTTTCGTACCTTATTGGTAACTGAAAATTGCTTAAAAAGGTGGTGGCAAGGGTGCTAAAGTTATCAAATGAAGCTCTAGGCAATTCGATGTACCACTTCGCTGCCGGACTAGTTAGCATTCGCTGCAAAAGGCAAAATCTAATCGAATCATCATTGAGAGTGTTGGACAAACACCATAGATGAATGCTCATCACATGATTCGACAGATCTTCACCCGGATTTCCATTGAATATAGGAATATCTTACATAATTTTATGAGGAATCGTCGACCACCAAGGGGCGTAAGCAATTGAATCATTTGTTAGCCGATTCAGATCTGGTAATTCTAAAGTTGCGACGAAGGGCAACTGTTGATTCAAGTTTGGCGAAGCATGCCCAGGATAAGATGGGATCACCTGAGCAGTGGGTCTTTGCATACTAGCATAATGTATTTGATGTTGATAACTTTGATATGGTTGATGGGCATAACCATTATGATATGATTGATGGTAACCGTTTTGAATGTACGGCTGTCCATTACCCGCAAAGCTTTGTTGCTCAGGTCCTCGGTAAGATTGCTAGAATTGCGGTTGTTGGTATTGCACCAACCATGGTTGTGAAGCCATTTTTGTTGTCCAATACTGGATGTTTGACCAAGATGAGGGGTGATAACAAGGATAATTTTAGGGGCGAATGTTCGCCCTTTGGCGAAATTAAGGGGTTTTTAATTTTTAGTGGGCGAATATTTTGTATCATAATACATTTTTACAAATCACCTCAAATAGGCCACCTTATTTTAAGGGAGAGGGTAAAAAAAGGTAAATTTAGCCCTTGAAATTAGGAGTTACAACCTTCCATTCGCCCATTTTCAAGAATAGGTTTTTTTAAGTGAATCCATACGCCCATTTTCAAGAATAGGTTTTATTTAAGTGAATACTATGGGCCAAATACCATATTTATAAAAGAGGTATGGTAAATTAATAAAAATATAAATAAATGAGAGGTATGGTAAATAAATAAAACATTTTTTATATTTACTCCATAAGTCACCTGGTGTAAACAAATAAAAATATAAGTAAAGTGGAGGTATGGTAAATAAATAAAACGTATTTTTATACTTACTCAAAAGATATGGTAAATAAATAAAAATATAAATAAACTAGACGTATGGTAAATAAATAAAACCTCTTTTTATATTTAGTCCATAACCCTCGTTCTATTTATGAAGGCTCAAGAAAGAGGTTTTATTTAAGTGAATCCTATGGGCCAAATACCATATTTGTAATAGAGGTATGGTAAATTAATAAAAATATAAATAAACGAGAGGTATGGTAAACAAATAAAATATTTTTTTATATTTACTCCATAAGTCACCTTATATTTACCAACACTCAAAAAATGGGTTATATTTAGGTGAAACCTATGGGAAAAATACTATGGGACAAATACCATGGACTAGATTGTTATTAATACCATGCAAAAAACCATTATTAACCCTAATATTAGAATTAATAAAAATAAAAATGGCACATGGTATTGACCCATGGTATTCACCAAAATGGCACATGGTATTGACCCATGGTATTCACCTGGAATGTAGCCTATTTAAATGGGGGAATTAAACCAGCATAGATCCATCTTTACTCTGGATCTACTAACCCCCGAGAGGTATCAAATATCATGATATGCAAACTAGCATAGAGTGAAAAAATATTTGATCCTCTTGGGGCTTGGTCAAGAGTAAAAATGGATGTTGTAATTTAATGTAGGTTAAACATTTTAGCTTGGTTAAAATAAAAAATAAAATAAAAATCAACTATTAATTTTATTAATTTTTATAAATTACTAATAGTAATTTTTAAGCTCCACGTTTATGATAACCCATGGTATTGACCCATGGTAATACCACGGTATTCATGTGAGCATAGACTATTTAAAGGGGAAATTCTATCGTCTTAGATCCATACAAAGTTTTATTATTTAGTGAAAGACTCGCCAAGATCTTACAAGATTTTATAATTGAGTAAAATATTCGCCATGCCTGGTGAGAGATTTACCAAAAAATTATATACACATATTATATTATTGATAAAATCGCCTTCCATTTTTCCTATATACCATGGAGATTCGCCCATTTATTATATTTATAAATTTAGGGGGGTTCTTAAAATTTTCCCTGGGTGATAATACCCATTTGAGCCTGAGTCACTTCAGTTAAGGAACCACTAATCAACGATTGTGGTTGAGTCATGGAGACAAGAGGTTGTTGTGTTATGACCTGAGAGACTTGAGGTTGACATACAACATGCAGCGCTTGTACTTGTGACACTGTCACAATAGTCAGTGTAGTGGGAATATTTGACACAGGCGGATTTGGTTGTATTGAATATACAACTCTTGGTTGTTGAGGTAGTATTGACACCCAACTACTGGATGCAATTCCAGCTTGACCCGAATTCTGTTGTGAACTCTCATATGGCTTTTCTCCTGGGGGGAACAAGGAAAAGGCATACTGCCCCCCATATGGCGGCAATCTAGTGTTCAAAGGGAAAATTGGTCTTTGTAGACTGGACTGCCCAAATTGATACTCTGGTGAAGGATCAATTTGCTGAGACTCAACATAAGAAATTCCAGATAATATTCCAGACGAACAAACAGGAATAGACCATACTGTCAAAACAGTCCCTGGGCGGACTCCCTCTAGCGGTTGAGAGCTATTTGGGACAGACGGTATACCAGCGAACATTATCAGAGTAGTGGCGGGAGGTTCCGCTGTTGCTGTATCAGAGGACACAATCCTAGATGTCGATGGTTGTTCAAACATATTTAGTCTATCCAAAAGACTTCCTAGCGATTCTATAGGAACTTGCGATGAAGGGTGACTAACTTATGTATCATAAGGATATAGGTGGATCCCAGTTCCAAAATGCAATGGTGTACTGGATGGAAGATCCTCCACGATCTCTTCTATAGCAATCAATCCAGGTGGAAGAGGTAGACCGTCAGGTCCGTAAAATATTTCTGGTGCCGAAGAAGGTACACACTCTATAGCGACAGATGTTGGAGGGTTGACACCTTCCGAATCAGTCCTAGATGGAGCTGGTTTAGGAATAGATATGTTTACCGTTACACTAGGATCAATTCTAATGTCCTTTTGTAACTATGGAACTTCTTCTGTAGAGGCAGGGATACCAGAAATAGTTGGAGTAACTAGAGTCTCTGAGGATGTTCAAAACACAAGTTTCAAATAAACTAGGAGACTTTGACCCAATTAAACGAGATTGCTTGGCCCAGAATGGTTTCGTTTCCAAAGTCAAAGATAGTTGACTCATTAGTCTTCGTGAACGATGGGGTTTTGATTGAAATTCTTCCATGATTGCAGATTACTTGATCAACTCAAAATAAAAAGGGGGAAAATGTTATTTCGAATTAAATGAATTTTATGACGCTTTGACGCAACTTGCTTCTTCAATTTTTAAGAGTCGAGAAAAAGCTAAGGATGACTCTAGTCGCCTTCGATTTTTAATGAGCCTGAAGTGACAAGTGCTCAGATGGACCTTTTCTTTTAAGGATTTTGAAAAGGAATGAAAGTGACTACTCTAGAAATCTAGACAGAGGGATTACCAAACCAATCGCAAAACTGTAGAATACTTTTTATGGTACGGCAGTCAATCTTCCATAATGTTCTGTTCAATGCATTGTGATCGATAGGGCAGCAGACACGACTTCCTAAGGATAAAGGATGTAGCCTATTGTGGTCTCCCAATATATAGTCGATGGTACTATTGTGTGTGGAGCATGATTGTTCAGAGGTCTTTGTTTCATCCAGATGTATACCCGAGGAAGTTTTGTACACCCCTCCACACGAGGGGACTTGTCCCCCCCATGGGGGTCGGGGGGGGGGGGGCGATCCCCCCCGGCTGGGGGATCCAGGGGCCAGTAGTCCCCTGGCGAGGGCTCGGGGGCAGCGCCCCCGAAGCCAAAAATAAATGTAAAATTGCCTTGTAAAAGTATAGTATTTTCTAGTCAATCTGGGCCGTTCATTAGGCGGTTGATCTGACGGTAGAACTTATGTTTAGTTTAGGGTTTTTTTGCCCTAGAAGGCAACCCCTCTCTTTGTATGAGGGCATTGTATTTGAGGCTGTGAAATCGATGTGTACTCTATGAGCGAGAAACAGAGAGGTGAGACTGTGATAGAAAACAGAGGATATTACAGCAGATCTATTGTAGGTTGTGTCTCTTAATTTTGCTAGATAATAGAAAGGAAGGACTGGCTATTCGAGGTGGACGTAGCCCAAACTGGGTGAACCACGTATATTGGTGTCTCTCTTGTTTTATGCATTTTCTGTGTTTATATTTCTACAATATTTTATGTGTTCCATTGCTCCGTAATATATAATTTTTGAACAACTGGTATCAGAGCCGAAGGTCTATTTGGCTGATAAAATCGCAGGAAAGAAGGGTTCCTCATTTGAGTGGGAGTAATGGCAGAAGATGGTAAGTTTAGGGATGAGAAATTTAACGGCCAAAACTTCTCGCTATGGAAGATGCAGATGGAAGATTATCTGTATCAGAAAGATTTGTACCTACCATTGAGTGGAAAAACAAAGAAGACGACAACTATGACAGATGAAGAATGGAACCTTCTCGATAGAAAGGCACTTGAAACAATATGGTTGTGCCTTGCTGCATCAGTCACCTTCAACATTTCAAAGAAAACAACGACAGAGGGTTTGATTCAGCCGTTGTCGAAACTATATGAAAAACCCTTGCCCTCAAGCAAGGTATTTCTTATGAAACGGTTATTTAATATGAAGATGTCGGAAGGTGGATCTGTTGCAAATCATTTAAATGATTTTAATACAGTTACAAGTCAGTTAAGTTCTGTAGGGGTAAACTTTGAAGATGAAGTTAGAGCTCTGTTATTCTTGTGCTCATTACCAGAAAGTTGGAATGGTTTAGTAATGGCCATTAGTAACTCTGTGTCTGGATCTAGTACTTTAAAGTTTGATGATGTTGTTGGTGCTATCCTTAGCGAGTAAATGCGACGGAAAAGCTCCAGTGAGACATCGGGTAATGCTTTGAGTGCAGAGTCTAGGAGAAGAAAATGGAAAGAGGAAAGAGCTCAGGATATCATAGTAAATCAAGGAAAGGCATATCCAAGTCCAGATCGGGGATAGTGTGCTGGAAATGCGAAAAGAAAGGACACCTAAAGAAAGACTGTAGATCTCGGAAGGGAAAAGAAGGAGATGCACAACAAGAAAACAATCATGAAGAAAATGTGACAGGTGAGGTTTTACAAGATGCTTTGATTCTTTCTTTCGAAAATATTACTAATTCTTGGGTGGTAGATTCAGGGGCCTAATTCCATGCCACACCTGATAAGAAATACTTTCATGACTATGTTCAAGGAGATTTTGGACAAGTTCGTTTGGGTGATGATAAACCCTGTAAAATTATTGGAATGGGTAAGGTTCTTGTAAAAAAGCAGAATGGAAACCAATGGCTACTAAAGGAGGTAAGGTATGTTCCAGATCTAAAGAAAAATATGATTTCAACAGGGCAGTTAGGTGGTGAAAGTTGTGTGACAACTTTCACAAATAAGGCTTGGAAGGTCACCAAAGGAGCCCTAGTAATAGCAAAAGAAAAAAAGGTTGGTACATTGTATTTATGCAATGGTATTTCTAACTATGTTAATGCTTTAACCTCCAAAGGAGCAGATGCAGCATTATGGCATCATAGGCTCGGACACATGAGTGAAAAGGGGATGAAGATTCTTTACTCAAGGAATTTGTTGCCACGTTTGAAGAATGTTGATTTGGACTTTTGTGAGAATTGCATTTATGGAAAGCAGAAGAGAGTCAGATTTCTAAGAGTTGGGAAATAAAAGAAGAACGAAAAATTAGAGCTTGTGCATACAGATGTATGGGGACCTGCTCAGGTATCATCTCTCGGTGGCTCTCGTTATTATGTTACTTTTATTGATGATGCAACTAGAAAAACTTGGATTTATTGTATTAAGAATAAATCTGATGTATTTGATACTTTCAAGAAATGGAAAGCTTTGGTTGAGATTGAGACAGGAAAGAAATTGAAGTGTCTCAGATCAGATAATGGAGGTGAATATTGCAGGAAAGAGTTTGATAGGTACTGTTTAGAGCATGGAATTCGTAGAGAGAAGATAGTTCCAAGAACAACACAAGAAAATGGTGTGTCATAAAGGATGAACAGAACAATCATGGAGCATGCAAGGTGCATGAGATTGCATGCAGGATTGCCTTTACATTATTGGGCAGATGCTGTAGATACTGCTGTTTATCTAATAAACAGAGGGCCTTCAAGTTCCTTGGATGGTGGTGTTCCAGAGGAAGCATGGACAAGTAGAAAGGTAAACTACTCTTTTTTAAAGCCTTTTGGTTGTGAGGCCTTTGTCCATATTGATAAAGAAAATAGAACAAAGCTTGAGGCAAAGTCAAAGAAATGTACCTTTATTGGATATGGTGTTAATGATTTTGGTTATCGCTTATATGATTATGAAAATCACAAAATCATTAAAAGAAGAGATGTAATATTCAATGAAAACGTCTTGTATAAGAATTAGTTGCAGGAAAAGAAGCAAGAAAAAGAAAACAAGGAATATGCAGTTCTTGATGAAATCACTGAAAAAGTAAAGGTGCCTAAAAATAATAATAATCAACAACCACAACAACAACAACCACCACAACAGCAACAGGCACCCCAAACACCTGAAAGTGGTGTTAGAAGATCTACAGGATAAGTAGACCCCCTAAACGATACTCTCCTTCATTATATTATTTATTGTTGACTAATTCTGGTGAACCCGAATGTTATGAAGAAGCAGTGCAGGTAGAAACCAGGAAGAAGTGGGAGCAATCCATGAAAGAAGAGATGGACTCCTTAGCACATAACTAGACTTGGGACTTAGTCAAGTTGCCTGTAGGTAAAACAACATTGCAGAATAAATGGGTTTATAGGCTGAAGGAAGAAGATGGAGGAAAACAGAGGTACAAAGCTAGACTTGTGGTAAAGGGGTTTGCACAGAAGAAAGGTATTGATTTTGATGAAATATTTTCTCTTGTTGTTAAAATGACTTCAATCAGATCTATTTTAAGTCTAGTAGCAGCTGAAGATTTGCATCTTGAGCAGTTAGATGTAAGGACAACCTTTCTCCATGGGGATTTGGAGGAAGAGATATATATCCAGTAGCCACAAGGATATGAGGTGAAAGGGAAGGAGAAACTAGTGTGCGGGTTGAAGAAGAGCTTGTATGGCTTAAAACAAGCTCCAAGGCAGTGGTATCTAAAATTTGACAAGTTTATGTCTAAACAAGGTTATACTAGATGTCACTCTGATCATTGTGTTTATCTAAAAAAGCAAAATGATGGCAGCTATATTATATTGTTATTGTATGTAGATGACATGCTTGTTGCAGGGTCTAACATGCAGGAAATAAATGTGCTCAAAAGAAAATTGGAAAATTCATTTGCAATGAAGGATTTGGGAGCTTCAAAACAAATCCTTGGTATGAGAATCACTAGAGACAGGAAAAATCACAAATTAACATTGTCTCAGAATGAGTACATACAAAAGGTGTTGAAAATATTTAATATGCACAATGAAAAACCAGTTAGTACACCTTTTTCTAGCCATTTCAAACTTAGTAAGGAAATGTGCCCAAAGACCCAAGAAGACATGGATTATATGTCTAAAGTTCCATATGCATCAGCAGTTGGAAGCTTAATGTATGCAATGGTATGCATAAGGCCTAATATTGCACATGCAGTGGGAGTTGTAAGCAGGTACATGAACAATCCAGGAAAGGAACATTGGATGGCAGTGAAATGGATTCTCAGATATTTGAAAGGTACCACAAATCAAGCATTATGCTTTGGTGGTTCAAACATTTCTCTATAGGGATATGTTGATGCAGATATGGTAGGTGACAAAGATAACATGAGGAGCACTACAGGATATTTATTTACTGTTGGTGGAACATTTGTCAGTTGGGTTTCAAAAATCCAAAGTGTTGTTGCACTTTCAACAACAGAAGCAGAGTATGTTGCTGCTACAGAGGCTAGTAAAGAAATGATTTGGTTACAAAGGTTTATGGGTGAATTGGGTAAGGATCATGATATGGGCACATTATACAGTGATAGCCAAAGTGCCATTCATCTTGCAAAGAACACGACATTTCATTCCAGGACTAAACACATATAGCTCAAGTACCATTTCATACGATCAGTGTTGGAAGATGGAGAGTTGAAGCTGGAAAAGATACACACTAGCCAGAATCCTGCAGGCATGCTAACAAAAGTTGTAACCAGGAAGAAACTAAGAACATGCTCAGTTTCAATTGGTCTTCAAGGATGATGATGAAGATGAGAAACAATCAGGTCCAAAGAGGAGTCATTTTCCAGCAAATGAAGCAGCGGTGGAGTTGCTACAATCATTCTCCAAGTGGGAGATTGTTGTGTGTGGAGCATGATTATTCAGAGGTCTTTGTTTCAGCCGGATGTATACCCCAGGAAGTTTTGTACACCCCTCCACGCGGGGGGTGTGGGGGGGACTTGTCCCCCTCGCGGGGGTCCGGGGGGGTCGATCCCCCTCAGTTGGGGGCTCTGGGGGCCTGTGGTCCCCCGGCGGGGGTTCGGGGGCAGCGCCCCCAAAGCCAAAAATAAATGTAAAATTGCCTTGTAAAAGTATAGTATTTTCTAGTCAATCTGGGTCGTTCATTAGGCGATTGATCTAACGGTAGAACTTATGTTTAGTTTAGGGGTTTTTTTGCCCTAGAAGGCAACCCATCTCTTGTATGAGGGAATTGTATTTGAGGTTATGAAATCGATGTGTATTCTGTGAGCGAGAAACAGAGAGGTGAGACTGTGAGAGAAAACAAAGGATACTACAGCGGATCTGCTGTAGGTTGTGTCTCTTCATTTTGCTGGATAATAGAAAGGAAGGACTGGCTGTTCGAGGTGGACGTAGCCCAAACTGGGCGAACCATGTATATCTGTGTCTCTCTTGTTTTATGCGTTTTCTATGTTTATATTTCTGCAATATTTTATGTGTTCCATTGCTTCGTAATATATAATTTTCTAACAGGTACATGGGAGCACAAGTCCATATTGGCACTTGTTGTCTCAAAGAGGAGGAATCACCCAACCTACGATGAAAGCGATAGTTACCAGGCTTTACGATGCCGGACTACGTCTCTAGCCTAGACTTCTAGATGTTATGCATTAGGTTCCAAAGCGTTTTTATATTCATTGAGGTTTATTTTATATTTGATCTTTCTTAAGAAGTTTTCCTTTAAGGTTCACCACGTGATGTAGATATACAATTCCTAAATATGCAATCTAAGATGATAAACAGTCGTTTACTTTCTTTTTGTAATGAAAATCCTATCTACTAAGGAAAGAGAAATAAAATTCTTTCAATGTAGAGAAGAGAGCACACATTAGATGCACTTTTCCTAAATCAATTTCAGCATGCAGTCTAAATGCAAATGCACATGCATGTATTGTTTTTCAGTTTCCTTAATGTGATAATGACAAAATAAAACTAAGTAAAGATCTAGACTATCTTCTTTCAAAGAGACAGTACTAACAATTTTCTCTTCAAAAAACGAAAGGAAGGCTAAGACGACACTTTGCGATTCGAATTCAAAATTTCTTTCGACATTTGAAATACTATTAATTCAAATCAAATACAATGGCAAAAGTGTAACCGACTATCTAAAAGAGGAAGACTTTACAACACTCTTTTTCTTGACTGAAAATGACACTTGTGACACTTTCAAATCAAAAGACGACAGTTCAATTAAGCTACTATTTACAAAGGAGAACTGTAACTGATGAAAAATATATAAAAAAACATTCACAATTCTTTATCAATGGAGGCTGAATAATGAAAAGGAAGAAGGTTTCAACAGTGATATACTGATCATAGACAACAAAACTACTGAATAAAGTTGAAGACAATGAAGAAAAAACCAAAATCTTGAGGCAGAAACAGTCTTACTCAATCATCGCACCTGTTACACAGGGAAACAGGGATGCATCTCACCTGCAACACACGGGAGGTGCAATGCATCTAGATTACGAGTGAGAGATAGTGCGATGGTCCAGGGACGAGACTGAGCTTGGTTTTCACTCACAGTTTGCAGCTAAGTTCATGGATTTAGCCTGAGCTAACGATAGTCAGTAAACACAAAGTATAGGGGCTGATCTAATGAGGTTATTTGAGCTACCACCAGGGAAATTAGGATGTTTGCAAGTCATATGTTTAGTTCATAAACCAACCCGGAGATTGACTGAAGCAGCGTTGATCTACTTTGCAGTTGCATAGAAAAAGGAGTTCGAAGGCTAGCTAGCTTAACTTGAAGCTCCGTCTGTGGTTTATAAAGCAAACAATAGTAACAAAACAAAAAAAATATTCACTCCCCAGTATGGTCACCATTTTGTTATCGGGAAAACTAGTGTCCATTCAGAGCTGCTAGTCCCATTAAGACGGGTAGCTATCTTAAAAACAAACAAACTAAAGTTACTTGTGTTTTCCTTTATGAGAGATAGATGAGAGAGAAGCAGAGAGTACCAACCTCAGTCTTTCACTAGTCTCCTTGCTTGTTTCCTCTCTCCCTTGATAGAGCTTTTGCCACTCCTTTCTCACTTGTCCCGCTTCAAAGAACACCTGTAGAGTCAAGGCAGAAAAATACCATCAAAGCATAGAGATGTAGGATGAGATGTACATTAACCATATAAATGCATATACAAATACAAGATTCAGAGATATACAAGCATATGGAGGAAAAGTCAAATAGCTTTATTGATAGAAGTAGTAGAAGAGAGGATTACAACCAAGTTGTCTAATCCAACATCATCCTCCCAGCATGAAAGCCCTCTTCACCTCATACAAAGCAAGATTACCCAACAATACAATGTCTTCAAAGAGAAACCAACAGCACTTCCTTACAAATTGCAAAATTTCGGCCTCTGGATCTCTAGGATGAGGGATCCATATATAGATGTTTGCAGGAGAGTGATTTAGCTTCCGAGATTTCGATTAGTGTCATTTCACTGATAGTTCTTGGTTCCACTTGGAGATTTCATGATCTCTTACTCATCCCTCGGCAAATTCAGAGAGGCAAGTGTCATATGAGCAGTTTCTAGAAGATTCTTTGAGTTTCCACCTAGCAAACTGCTTCTGCCATTTGTCTTCTCTCGCTCATCACACCATACAGAAGGTCTTTTCAGTATGCATCGCACCCCCATGTGTAATAGGTGAGATGCATCGCACCCTCAACATGGAGCAATCTGTATGGTCCAGTTTTGACCAATTTTGAGCAGTTTTTCAAGGAGAACTTCTAGGAAATGATGTAATCATATGACCTTGTTCCTTTAGGGTATGAAACAATACTTTTAGGGGTTTAGAAGCCCTTGGTATATGGACATATGTGATTGGGGTTTCAGTGCCCAAATATGTCTATAACACCTTGTCATTTCGAACTCATTAACGGATGTGAAACGTCATGCACCCAGTATAAGTTTACCCATTTTTCAGGCTGGGAGGCACTATTTATGAAAAAGGTAGTCCTTAACTGAAATGGTCAAGCGGTTATCTCATGTATTATTTTCTACCTTTTCGGGCTTGGGAGACACAAATGTACGAAAAGGGACCATGTGGAGTTTTCTTTTACGTGTCTTTTTTTAAACTCTTTAAACATGAAAAATATACTGAGTTACACCTTTGTTAGACTCGTTAAACTATTAAATGACATCGGATTCATCACCATGATGAACACGAGCTTCTCCTTCCTAGGGCTTGTTAAACTCACTAGGTTGGATTCGTTCGAAGGATGAACTTACAGTGCAAGCATATGTTATCCCCTTCAAGCTTGCGATAAAAAATAATTAGGGTACTCACCAGAAATGGTGGGGGAAGATTTTGGAAATCTATCGAGTCATGTCGGTAGCTCACTCTTGAACATGACACTCTTTCCTTCATGTCAGGTTGGGACATCCTCCTTTACATCGTTGACCTCCCTGGGTTTGGGCCATTCATTTTGGCTTCCATCTAATCTCTACTATGTCGCCACGACCACCAATCCCATGGATCCAAAAGCTGCCAAACTTCCAGTTGTGTCACTGATATGTTCAAGGGTTGTCCTTCTGCAGTTACACTTACCTCTGATTCTGCGTATCATCCAAAATCATTTTCCATCCTCTTGTCTCACATCGATGATGTGGGATTCATTATGGCCCTCCTTCGACACAGTCACTTTCCATCAACACCAACTCATTATCCGAGGGGTTGATCGAGAGACTCCCTTCCAGTACCTTAGAACTTGCATGCCTTAATGGAAAGTTCTTCACACTTGATGACAAGTTCACATCATTGGCCTTCAATCGAGTGATTTCGCGGATGTTCGACTTCAATTGTTGTATTCACATTCCATGAATTGTGTTGATAGTACCTTGAAGGCCATTGTCATTATTGGTGGTTTCGCTCACGCTTGTTAATAGTTTACAACATTAACTGGTAATCAAGTGACTTTCTAGCATGTTCGATGTCAACACATCTATTCACATGTTAGGATCTGTACTTTGATCAGGTCGTGTTAGAGCGCAAGACCCTATACTTAGATCACGAAAGTCTAGGTTGTGAAGTAGTGTGACATGGTTTATGATGATATGCCTGTCTCTATCAGATGGCTGGCTGTGACAGGACGATGAGTTATCATATGTGATCCTTCTCATTATTGGATTGGCTGCGACCATACCTTGCTTTCATTATGATCCTCTTTGATGGATGGATGTGGCCATACCTAGATCCATTTACATGATCATTCTATGGATGGCTGCATCCATGCCACGATTCAAGTATTGTTTGACAGAGATCTCAGTTTATGTATATGTATCTGTACTTGCTTGCAGGTTTTCCAACGGTAGACCGGTTCCCCACACTGATTTATAAAGCATTTCATCCCTCACTCCGATTCAGCCTTCACGCTTTAGGCGGCATCTATTACATAGCATTTTGTCACTATCCCTGTACTCCCAATTTCTTGATCCTGGAGGACCTCTACAGTGAACCCCGCATGCTTTTCCTTCATGGAGGAACTCCCATTATGTCCCTCTTCATGAGTAGATCATTTCCCTTTTGCACCATTTCCCCTGAAACTTCTGTTTTGCCCAATTTACAAGACCAGTGTTAATTGCCTTTGTATCCCCTATGCCAATGTGTAGAGATTAGAACTATGTCCTGTGTCAATCGATGCGACTGAGCTGTGTTCCAGTCGCATCGGTCCTGTTATGGAAAAAATTTTAAATTAGAGCTGAAGCTTCCATCTCTAGAAGCTCCATAACGAAAGTCTGGTAAATGGTTTGGCTGGATGGGGTCGAGGATGACAGTTTGGGCTCCTTTCCCCTATAATGATGGAACTACCTCAAGAGATAAGTCCTTCTCCCATGAGAAGATGATCCAACTCCCATCCATATTTCCTATATAAACCTCTCTTCTTCCCAAGCACAAACTAGTTGCAATGACATAGTTAAAGTGTTGGCTGAGTGTGAGTATACTATTTTGATTTGACAAGAAAGCCATTATTAGTTGTAGCTATTTGGTTGTGTGAGGGAGAAGTGTGTTTAGTTTGAAGTGAAGCCTAAAGGGAAGAGTCTTTAAACTATTGTTGTTTGAAGCCATCATGAAGTTCTAGCAAAAGTGTGTGGGAACCTGGTCTTGTCAGAGGAAGACCGCGACATCAAGACGAATGGTTGTAATCTCTCTTTGGTATTAATATATGCAACTATCGATTGATTTCCTACATGTTTTGTAATACTACATATTCATGTCTTGATTCTTCTTGACTCATTAAGTAGGTAGGATTGCAATCTGTCTATTATTATGTTTGTGTGCTATTATTGTTTACTTGTTTCAGGAGCTTGAAGAAGGAAGCGAGAGATTTCTGGGGTGAGCATGCGGGGACATCATCAAGCAGGATAAGTGACCAAGAGGTAGGCCCTCTTGATTGGTCCTAACTTAAGGAAATCTTCCACAGAATGTAACTGTTGTGGCTAGACCCATTATCAGGCTAGAGGAATTCGTTCGTGTCTGCACTTATAATTTTACTTCACCACACTCCCACAGCCCCTTCATGAGCTTCAGCTAGGATACTGATTCATTCAAAATCAGGCACATAGCGTCGCAATATTTCATCTGCGCCCATATTATACAAGTGACCTGCAATAATAGAAAAATTTGTTGTGTGCACCACCAATTCCTTCTTATGTTGACTAGTGTACCCCTTTGGAGCTGTTCCCATAGTCAGGAAGTGTATGATGTTTGAAAAATGATTGTATACTACATGCATTGCAAAGAGCTGTGCATCAGGCAACCCTTCCTCCAAATTAGTAGGCTCCTCTGTGGTTTCAATGTGCGACAGATGATCTAGTCTGGCATTCAATCTCCTAGGTTCAAAATTACTTTCAAATCATACTCCTAAAAGAACAGTAGCCATCTACATATTGCCCCCCCAACAAAGGCTTGTTGACCAGGTACTTTAATGCAGAATGGTCTGTGTACATCTTAAAGTGTCCACCTAGCAGGTAATGCCTGAACTTCTGGAGTGCGTACACCATAGCCAACCCTTTGCGCTGCATTTTCGAATAGTTCTTTTTAGCCTTTGACAGCTTCCTACTTGCAAATGCTATCGGGTGATCCAGTTCTCCTTCACTGGCCTGTGTCAATATTTCTCCCAGCGCAATACATGACGCATCCACACGCACATGAAATTCCTTCTTCCAATCTAAGAAGACTAGGATCGACGCAGTGACCATTTTCTCCTTTAACACATCCAATCTCCACTGACATTCCTCATTCCAACAGAAAGTAGCGTCCTTTTTCAACAGTTTCTCCATTGGCACGATAATCTGGGCATAAATCTTGATGAACTTTTGGTAATAACCAGTATGACCCAATGTTGCGCACAACTATTTAACACTTCTAGGTGCCTCCAAATTAATTATAACCACGATCTTAGTTGGGTCCACCATTAATGCTTGTCTGCACACTACATGACCCAACAATATTCCAAAAGGGATGCAAAATAAGCACTTTTTCAAGTTTAGCACGATATGCTACCTCCGGCTCGTATCCAGCATCAAGCAAAAACTAGCGACATGGCATTTGACCAATCCAAACGCTGTCCAATCATCAAAGTATACCTCTAGAAACTTGTGAATGAACTCTTTGAATGTTGTAATGACTACGCGCAAAAATATTGTCGGTGCATTCTTCAGTCCAAAAGGCATTACAGTATACTGAAAGCATCCCCACTCAGTCGCGGAGGTCGTCTTACGCCTATCTTCCAACACAATCTTGACCTGATGGTACTTCGAGAACCCATTAGTGAATGAATATGCTTCTTGTCCTCCTACATTATCCAGCACTTCATCAGTGAACGAAGTTGGAAAAGGATCATGTACACAAGCATCATTTAGCTTCCTGAGATCTATGCATATCCTTATTTCATCCTACTGCTTCTTTTCCTGGACTACCATGGGACTAACCCAATCAAATTCCTCCACTAGTTCAATGATTCTCGCTGCAAACATTTTGTCCAATTCTAAGCGGACCCTTTCTTTGTACTTAGGATCGAGGAGATATGGCCTCTGTTTCACAGGCTTCGTGTCTAGTTTTAATGTTATCTTCATTACTCCTAAATTGCCTATTATCCCTTTCAGGTCTAAAAAAAACTTTGTAGGGAACAAGTCCTGGTACTCGTAAAGCAACTCAGTGACCTTATCCACTGTGGCATTTTCCTAGTAGTCTCCTATCTTCACAAACTTTGACTCTGCCTCTGTCCTAGTGTTCACTTGTCAAGTTTTCAGTGGCGTGGTGATATCAGGATTCTCTATCTGTGGTCCCTCAACTTCATGGTGACCTTCTGTCTATGTGATAGTAATGTTCCTCACATCCTCCTCTTCTTCTTCAACAGTCACATTGTAGCACTCTAGCGCATGGCACAACTGGGTGGTCCAATCTAGTTGAATCAAATCTAAGGGATCCTGTGGGATTCTGAAGATCGCTACTTTGACCTCTTGTAGCGCTTCATCAGTTCACTTGAATCCATCTTCAAAGATGAATGTCATCAAGAATCTCGTCTCAAAATATCCCATTCATCCGTGCCATGGCGTAGCTCTGTTTCCAAGTACCAATTCATTCGTATCACATCTAAAGTGTCACAGAACAAATGCACCCACTCCGGTTGCGGTTCTACTCCATAAGTATCCGTCCATTTTTCCAAGTGGTCATGCAGATCACTCCTTCCATCATATTTATCTGTCAATCAAACCTTTGGGCGACAAAATTGCACCCTCATCAGTCTTCTGTAGTCATGCCATCCATCGAAATTGTCTTTATGTGTACCCCACCATCTTGTAGGCATAGCGCGCAGTGCTAAGTCCAAGGCTTGGAAGCAATTCTTCTCTGGCACTTCCCTTTCAAATGCATCAAAAAATTTATCAACATTTTTCAAACCTTCATAATAAGGCATACTTCTTACCTCTGACGATACACAGCGCAACGATTTGGTCATCATGTTACAACATAGCGCAGACACTTCGTGAAATCGATTATGCCAGTGTTCCAATTCCTCATCTGAATCTGATGTGCAGGATATTTCGTGGTCCCATGCAATACATCCATCTACTATCAAATTCACCCAACCTTGATCTCGTGTTGTTATCTTATAAATATATTCCAAATCATTGTCACTTTCATAATCGCGGATTGGTTCTGGATAGCGCGGTCCTTCTGCAAGGTCTAAAGGTTCTACTACACGGAGCGATTTTCTTTCAAATGACATCACTCACTTCTTCAAGTTGATTTCCTCGTTCATGTCGATAGCCTAGTCAATCCCAAGGAGCACAGGGTATGGATTGTTGTCCTCCACAATCTCTATTACTTCGAAATCCACCAATGCGCTCGCACCTTCAATGTCGACTGTCACTCCCTACAATCTTCCCATGGGGATTGTTATCACTCAGATTTTCCCAAAAGTTGTAAGAAGAGGGAAAGGGGTCCGAGGTAACCACAAACCAACTTTTAGGTACAGAATATAGCCAATCTGTATCCAAAGAGGGCTCTCTCTTTAATGTTTAGCTTTGTTTTGGAAGATATTAGGCTAGTTATGAAAGTTTGGGGGTTTTGATTGTGTTTAGCTGTTGAAATTCAGTAGCAAAGGGGTAGGACTGAATATTTTAGGCCATTGGGCTAATGGAGTCAAAAGAAGATGGCTCAACTGGATTTGGTTTTTCAACAAAGGATGGCTTCACAGGGCAAGACAGCTAAACAGGGAACAAATAGAGACTTGAAAAGATGGAATGGACTTAAAAGGGATGAAGGGCAATTAAGAATCCTTCAACATGTTTTAAGAGGAGGGAACTTGGATGATCACCAATAAAAAGCAATTAAGGATTTTTTACTAAATGATCAAAATGAGTAAACTAGGAAACACGAGCAATTAAAAATTCACTGCTTATGCTAGTTTAGAGGAAAACATTTAGAATAAAATTGATTGAAGACAAATTGCACTTAAGCACTTTCTGATTTATTCTTTTTCATTTTAATATTCAGATATGAAACACAATTGATATAATAAACAAGAAAATAATAACACATGAGATATAAAATACTTTTTTGTCTGGTGTTTGACACATGAATCTTGTGAAAAGTCCTTTGTATTAATTCTTCATCCAGCTAGCCATAAAAGATTTGTCCAACAACACTTTATTCCAAATTAATCAATTTTACAGCAATCTCTAAGAATCCACACTCAATACTCCGAATGAGGGAGTATTTATACAAAAAATTACAATAAAATATCTCATAACAAAGTGAGATATATTCCAGGATGACTAACTATATGTTACATGAAAATAGAGACAAATGGTCTCGTAGATAGAAGATAGAGGCAAACTAATGGCTTGCTGTCCCTATTCTTGTGAATGTGCTGGAGGCAGGCCCTACGATTTGGCATCTTGCTGTCTTATTTGTAATTCTGTGCTGGTTGCTCTACTTTTCATCTTCTTACTGATACTCTTTGACCTGCTCTGATACTCTTTACCTGTTTGATCCTTATTTATCTTTTGTTACCATCATTGACTATGGTAAAAAATGGAAATTTACCTTTCTACCAAGGGTAAATCACAAAATTTATGTCATATCTATCCACCATTTTTCTTGTGGTATTCTAGTCCTTCGAAGTTTTCTAAGGATCTCATCAGCCTCGGTGTATTTGAAAATTAGGCTGAACTTGAAACAGAGGTTTTATTTCATGCTCCACATAGAATAGGTTATCTAAACTGTCAAAGAGAACTCTGCCTGTAGGTAATGCCTTTGGTGCAGCTGCACTGCCAGATGAGCTGGTCTGGTTGTCTACATACTTAGCCAACTTGTCAACATAGTCTATCCGTGTCATCAATTTTTCATTGATAACTAAAGGACTGGGAAGTCCTTTACTCTACAATATGCCAAATTTCTTCATAAAATCATCAATTTCCTCTTGCATGTTTAGGCATCTTCTTTCCAAATTCTGCATTAGAGACCTTTTAGTTAATACCTTCTTGATTTCCATAATAGTCCCTGTTCTGTCTCCAATGCCCAATTCTTCAAGCTGGTACTTGTTCTTGGTATTCAAAAAATTTATTATTCTGGTAGCTTCCTCAGGCATCTTTCCTAATTATTCCTTAGTTCTCTGGACTTCTTCAAGAGCTAGCTTTACCAAATCAATCTGCTCAAAAATTATTTGTATGGATGGCCAAACATCATTTATTGACTAAGTGATGTTGGTCCAAAGAATCTTCCTAATATCTGCTAAGGGTTTATCAAATGTGAGGTCTTTTTATAATGATTTCACCTTTTGTTCTAACCCTTTATTTTCCCCCACCTTTTCTACAAAATTTATCTTTGAAAGATCATATCTTTTTCTAAGGTAACAAATTGTTCTTTTACCTTTTGTAACTCTGAAACCTGGAGCTTCAATTCCTCCATTGATTTTATCAATTCTTCTATGCTTAGACTTGAAGTACTTGCTTGTGTTGTTCCTGTTGTTGTTGTTTCTGTTTTTATTGTTCCTGTTGTTGCTTTTGCTATGACCACTAGAGCGTTTGGTGCCAGAGCTGTTCCAAGGGTTGAAGGGACTACAGTGGAAACCACTGGTATCACATTGGGAGGCTAAGAGGTCGACTCTCCCTACTTGTCCTTCAATGATTTTTCTAGTTCTTGTTCAGTCTCCTTCAGTTGTTCATTAAGCTCGAGGACTAAGTCCATAAGCTCTTCTTCAGACCTTTGTTGTATGATCTCAGCAATCTGTGGATGCCTTGAAGGAGGCAACTTTAGCTGCTCTCTTAAGTAAGCTATGTGTTCATCTTTCTTTTTAATTAAGGCTTCTACAGCCTTCACATCTTTTAGATCATGACCCAACCCAATGATCAATTCTTCTAAATATTTTATTCTATTATCTTTAGCCTGTGAGGAGGCTTTCTCCAGCTGTAATTGGGCAGTTGTATTGTTTAAAGAATTTTCTAGTCTTTGGGCCATCGTGACCTTACCAGTCAATGTAGAATAGACCATCTCCCCTGTCTGTTTGTGTAACTCAATCTGGTCCAAGGGATGAATGTCCTTTGCCATGACCTCAAAATCGGTTTTGAGGTAATCTACAACTAATTGAGGCTGTTGCACTTTGGGTTTGAAAAAACTCATTAGCATTTTACCTTCTTTGATGTCATAGGCTGACATCAACCTATTCTGATTAGTGGGAGCCATTTTCAAATACTGATTGTAGACCTGGATCCTCAATGGCTCATTTCTGGCTTTTATTTCTTTAAACTTCTTTTTGATATCTGGATTGTCTTTTCCTAGGGGCCTGAAAGATGATACTTCTGCACTTTGTTGTCTCTCCAGCTCCTGTCTCTGTGAGCTAGAAGGTGTCCCACCTACTGGGAAAGTTTGATGACTATCTACACCTTCTTTTCTTTGACTATCAGTAGTCTCTTCAAAAAATTCCTCTTCTGAAAGAGGATTTAGCCTATGACTTTTAGCACCAAGTTGTTCTGAGGGTCCACTGGCAAGGGTAGCTACTTCCCTGTCTCTCTTTTTTCTCTTTTTCTCATCAGAGGAGTCTACAAGATTGGGGGTTCTCCCACATTGACTTGAATTGGAAGAGTGTGTATGTGGGTCAGTTCCTTAGAAGCTTCAGGCTGTTTAGACATTATTGACTGTTCTGTAGCCTAAGTGCTTGTCTCTATTTCTTTACCTTTGGAATTCCCTGTAAGTGGTGTATAGGTCTACTATGAGTGCCTTTGAGAGGTCCCAGTTGTTGAGGAACTTATCCTTGATGCTGACTTCTGAGAAGTCTCAAAATGTACCTGTCCAAAAGAATCTAGGTT
Source organism: Pinus tabuliformis (assembly GCA_031772625.1). Classification (NCBI taxonomy): domain Eukaryota; kingdom Viridiplantae; phylum Streptophyta; class Pinopsida; order Pinales; family Pinaceae; genus Pinus; species Pinus tabuliformis. The sequence continues at coordinate 235,136,035 of CM062813.1, forward strand.
AAGAGTCTTTTCAAGATCTTTCATTACATTTTCTATGTTTACCTGCTCACTATCAGTTTCTACTAAGGTCCCTTCCCTCCATTCATCCATGTTGACAAATTGTTCAATATCTGGGATTCTATGATGCAAGTATGGTGACACACTATTTTCATCCTTCTATCACATATGAAGCTATGAGGGTCATATGGAATCCAACCAAAACTTTTGTGTAATTTAAGATAATCTTCTAGAATTCTCTTTGCTTCTTTCCCTGCTTCTCTAGTGTTACAGATGAAAGGGCCTAATTGATGTTTGATTCTGAGTTGTGCTTTCTTTTTGGCTTTATTAAAATGAACCAAATTTAAGTTTATCATCTGCCTATAGTATTCCAATGCAAAAAATCTCATTGGAACATATTTTGGTAACTTGAAAGGGGAATTTCACATCCATACATCCTAATTTCTATATAATTCTGGTATAAATACCAGTCACCCACTATGTACTGCTTGGAGAGCTGAAGTTCTTAATGTCACCACTGATCCTGGGAGGGGAAATCCCTGTCAATAAGGTGGTTGCTAGATGGACAAATTGATCAATGAACTCAATACATGAGTAAGGGGAATCAAAGGATTCATGGAAGATGGAAGTCCAAAAGATAACATACCTTGGATTGCCCTTGGTATCAAGTTTCATGACAGGGAATGGGAAATTATCTGACTAATAATAAAGCATGAGATGATATATGAAGGTGCTATATTTGAAAACCCTTTCATTCTCCAGTCTCATGAACTCGTCATGAATTTTATCATCAATAAAGGAGGCATGATCATACTCGATAGCAGGGGCTGTCCAAGAGTAAAAATTGACATCAACACTAGGGTTAACTCATCAAGATACTCACTAGTGTTGAATCCCATAACTAAAGATATCATATCAACTATGAGTCTTCCCATATCTATGATGAAAGTTTTCATATAAGGAGGTGGGTTCTTAAGCTGATGTTTCTGTAGTATGAAATTCTGACAGAGGCGATTAATTTCCGATTGGGATAATTTAGTTGATTTCTCAAGTAAATCTCCAATGGAAATGGGAGTGAGAGCTTGAATGGGGTGAAATTGCAACATCTCATTGATTGATTCAGTAGTTATAGGGAAGAGGACTGTTTGGCTGGGAGACATAACTGCTCTGCGGTTGGGGTCATAATTGGCATGGCATTGATGAATTATATCAAGGAAAACATGGATAGAGGGGAGAAAGTATATGCGAAGATTGGATTCCCACAATCCTATGACATCAGAGCCATTCAGGTAGTTATCTCTACTTTGGCAAAAGACTTTGAGGTGATTTTTATCAATGGTTAGGTCTTTCATTTGGAAGTCCTTATCTGCCAAAGGTAGATAGTCTAAATATCGATGAGGGGCATTAATGGGTGCAACATTCAAAGCCACTAGGGTTTCCATTTTTTGTTCTTGTGGATTCAGAGGGAAACTATGGTTTTATTTGTGAAATGGGCAACACAGAGGCTATGAGGGAATTAAATGAATAAAACAATCACTGAATCATAATGAATTTGGGCCTTCTTTCAATTTATAGTGGAAAACAAGTATTTGTAGGGTTTTTGTCGGGAATTTGATAAATACCTTTTTTGGGGGAACAAGCAATGAAATGCAGGTGTTGGATGTGGTTGGAGGGTTTTGGTTGGCATCGGCTGCAAGGTTTGGAGCAGGTTGGCGACTCAAAGCTCGAACTAGTTGACCTTGACATTCGTTTGCATGGGCGCACAGGTTTACCGGATAAAGCAACAAAAATGATTTGTTTTTGTTTTATTTACAAAGTTAAAGATTGGGGGGTTTTTGGATTTAGGCAGGTGACGTCAGTGGCAAACGACATGATGTTTTTTCGTATGTGGGAAGGCGGTAAGAGGTTTCATATCACACCGCTTATGGGGAAGGGTGGTAATAGACCTCGAGTGAGCGATTCCATAGAGTGTTTGACACATGGTGGAGGCACTGTGCAACAACTGCTTTGTGATCGCGCGCTAACGCGCAGTCATAAAGGGTCGTGTGATATTCATAATAGTCATTAGATCTTGGGGACCTAATCAGACGACTGTCGAGGCTCTGAAGTGACGAGGATATAATGGAGGCGGGCCTGATACATTTAAGGGTTAATTAATTATATTGGGGTTGACGGGATTGGACGGGGAGGCTGTTAATTAACCGTGAGGGTTAATTAATCCCTTATTAATGTAGCAGGGGATTAAGCGTTGTTAATTATGTACTGATTAATTAATTAATCCTGATTAAGGATGTATTATGGTTATAACTAACCAAGGGGCGAGATATTAAGATTTCGGGGTTTTTACATAATTTACAATAATACGGGAGAGGGTAAACGTCATAAGGGATCTATAAATTAATACAAGTTAATAGTTAATATGTCATAATGAACGAAAAAGTGCTTAGTATAAAAACATTTGATGTGTGTATTTAAACTTAGGCTTAAAGTGAGAAAAAATGGGTTTTATGAAAATATTGTAATTTTCCTAAGTAAAATAGGATTTTACTTATGAAAAAACTTATGAATGTGAATGAACGATTTATGAATGGTTTAAAGTACTTAAGCTTTATAAATTATTGGGCCGAGAGTCTGGTCCCTCCAGAAGTCAGAGAAATTCTCTGAGCCCCTCTAATTTAGCAAATACCTTAGTACTTAGGGGAAATTAGTGAAAATTTAGGGAAAATGAGAAGGGAAGTTAATTATTCTGACTTTTCTTTACTTGAGATGTTTTCACTATAATACATGCCTTCGCCTTGTGATGAAAGTAAAAGATTAACACATTTAGAATCATCATTCATCACATGTAACTCTACAACCATCATCTACCTACCCTACCTACTTTAACCTAGCATTTTTACTTCTTTATTTGGGTGCACTTAGACTGGCAAACCTTTATCAAATTTTCTTTTCTTTTACATGGAAATGCCTATTTAAGTATACACTTATTACATCCAAGGGCTCATATTAAACTATTGAGCTCCTTTTTTCACTCTACCTATCTACTTATCTACCAAGATTACATTGTTTGGTCAGATCTTTATTCTCTATTTCTACAACATAAAATTGAAATATGAACTAGCCTAGCTTAAACTGTTTGACTATTCATAAATTGTGGCATAAGTTGACAATCTGCACACAATTATTTATTATACAAAGTGAAAAAGTAGTGGCATTTAGACTTGCACACTTGGTCTTTCTTTTTGTTGGGGTTCATTTTCTTTGATTTTTTTTTACCATCTTATATTCTTTTTACCCTTTGATTTTTCTTTTACGGTATACCCTCTTTACATTTCTTAAATTTTTTGATTTTTTGAAAATATGGAAAACCTTTGCAACAAGTAAAGGTATGAACATATTACATAGCTTATCAAGTCAATCATGATATATGACACCTATTGGTATAGGGGCATAAAAGGGATAATCTTTTGTTGATTCTCCATCCTTAATTTAATAGGTGACCAATGCAATGCAGGCCTCCCCATTCTCTCCCATGTTTGTTTCGACAAAACCTTCGCATCTGACACAATATTTAGAATAACTTGGTCCATTTCATACTCTCCTATTTGCGCGGTGAGCCTCATCTCACGCCCTGTTCTTGCCTTATGCTTACCAATTTTCCTGACCATGCGTAGTCCCTTCGGAGCATTACTAACACATTTATTGATCAACTCCTGCAATCCTTTTACGTCCTTTCTATTGCGTAGAAGCTTCATACAGGTCTCCAAAAAGTACTAAGAATGAATGGGTCCATTTCTTCAATTTGATTATCCTGACTTCCTGAAGTAGAAGCTTCAGCGAAGCTTCTCTTTGCTTCCATGAAGGTTTCCTTCACGCACTCCAAATCAAAGCTAACCTCCTATTATGGAGCCTTGTGGACCCATTCACTTTCTTCAAGCTAATTTCCCTTATCATCTGTAGGTTCTAGGTAGGTTGTTGAAGCTACATCCCCTTTTGGCGCATCTTAGCTATTCATAGAGGGCAGTCTTCTGTCGCGTGGTCAAACTGATTATAGTATCATCATTCTCGTGTGTAGTGTCCTGGCCCTCCACAATTGTAGCAAATAACTTACCCCCGACCTCTTGCAGGTCCTCCTCAGCCTCAGCCTCGTCCGCACCACTGGTATCCTCCACACGCTCCCCTAGCACCTTAATCCAGAGGCCGAGTTTTTGTCTACACTCGATATGTGGGAATTCTCTCCATTATTAACACGTAACTACGGCAATTGCACTCCTTGTGACCTACTAATTTGTAGAAGTTGCAGAAGAGTTGTTTCGATGTCTATACAAATTTCTCCAATAAGTGGCAATTATCTGCCTCCGAGGCATCAGTCCTCCTCCTGCAACATAATTTGCAAAGATAGGGAAATGATCTTTATCATGCCCCTGACTCTTACATTTCAAACACCAAACTTCTTCATGCACCTATGGTCGAGCTGCTCTATCCTTCTTCAGACTTTGGAATTCTAAGAAAAGGTTCTACAACTCCACGTGAATCTACTGAACTCCCAAAGCAGCATCTTGAATTGGTGTCTCGTGCAATCTCATTGCAATCTCCAGGGCCTCTGCCTGGGTCCCAATCTTTTGCTGTGATAAAGAAACCCTTAGATGAGGCAAGAGCAAAGCCACAAACCATTCATAGTGCTGCCCATCTGTAAGATTCATGTTAGCCTCGCGGATCTTGGACTTCAATCTCTGATCCATCTCCCAGGGTGTCTCGCCAGGCTTCATCATGATCTCCTTGAATCCAACAATCAATTGTGCTTCATATTTGGGCCTGTTGAATTCCTTATTCAACGCAGTCTGAATATCTACCAATGCAGCCATCGGGTTATCAGTGCAATACTTAATGTACCACGTTAGTGCGCGTTCTTGTAAAGTAGTAACTGATGAGCCCCCAAATTGGGTAACCTATTAAGCTCATTTTGCCTAATTATCCTTGTTCAGTCCTTATTCAATCCTCCATTTTTCATAGCTTAAGCATTATTTTTTAGTATGTTTATGTCATTTGTACGAATAAGGGTGGTCACTCTTCCTAGGTGGTTAACACGTGCTTATTTCAGGTTTTTTAACACATGTTGGAGCAAAACCAAGCAATCATGAGCTAGAAGATAGCCAAGCTTGAGGTGAGGATTCGTAGGGGGTTGTCTATGACATTAAATAGCCCTTCCTTGGGATCTTCACCCCCAAACTCCGAGCTCACGGGCCACCAATACCGGATCTTGAAGGTAGCCAAGCAGATTTTGGAAAAGGGACTGTCTACTGACAGTTGGGCAACCAAGTCCCCCAGATTTAGGAGGCCTGCTAGGGCCCTCGTGGTGTATAAATGATAAGGCCTCATCCTTCGTGGAGGAATTTTTTTCGAAACCATTGCATATTTTTGCACTACATTGCTATCAGCTTTAGCTCGTTTTCTTGTAGCCATCTTGGCATAACTCTTGACTTATGACTATTTTTTGATAATGATAAGCAATCCTATTTCATATCAACTCTGAGTTTTCTATAGGAGTCGTAGCTCTTAGGGTTGGGCCCAACCTGAGAGCCTAGGGCCTCCTTTATGTACTGTTATCTTTCCTTTAAGCATCGTTGTTTTCCTTTTGTGCATTTGCAAACGTATTTCTGTTAGGCAGATTAAGCTGTGTGGATTAACTAGGTCACTGTTTATGAATATAATGCTTCTAATGTTTAGAATATATTGGTAGGATAATAACAGGAAAAAGGCTCCAAAAAAGGGTCAACAAACACTTTTGGTTTCACCTCTTCCTTATTGGATCAGGGGCTGGAATTGAAGTAACCATGTTGTCCCAAACAAAAACACTAGTTTGCTTTACCATGCAATCCTTAGTGTACTGTTTTCATTTGCAGAAGTTGGTTATGAGTTCAGATCTCTGAAATGTTTCATTGCAAAGTTGATATACATGGTTCTCTTTCAAATAAAGTTGTTGTTCATTCACTTTATTGTTAGTTAGATTAGATTAGCTAGGACTTTGATTACTCGCAAGACTTTGTTGATTCAATTGAATGTATACGGTGCAGAGCATCTCTACCACTCTTCCATCCACCTAAGCTTCATCATAGCCATCTGCTCCATCTCCTAGCTAGGTTCCTCGTCTCACATATGTCCTCTTGCCCACGTAACGCTACCTTTTTGTAATCATTGTTTCAGCCTTCTTTGAGCCAATTTAGCCATCTATACCTTCTCACCACTCCATCCACCAGTCCCTGAGCCACTTCAAACCCCTATCCTACCTCCATATCCATTCATGCATCTTCTCTCACTCACCCATCCTCCAAAACCCAATTTTTAAACATCCTGTAGAAATTTCTGAACATCCTGTAGAAATCCCTGAACATCCTATAGAACCCCTGCAGACTTCCTTAGAAGCTCACAAATGAGACTTCTTGATAGCCAAACTTTGTGAAACTCTCTGGAAGGATGTTTTGGACTCCTTAGACCCTCTCTGAACCTTCCTGACCTCTTCCAAGCATTTCTCCTCCTTGATCCACCCCTGCACAGTCAACGAACAGTGAAAGCATATGCATGATGAAAATGAAGACTTAATCAAAAATACAAAAAGATGTTTTCTTCAGATAGAGGTAGTCTAGACACATGTATTTTACCTTCATAGAAGTAATGGCATCTCTTTCAGTATTTTGCATTCTCTCCTTTGCATAAGTAGGACTAGCTGGTAGAATTAGGGTTTGCTAGGGTTTGCGTTTTCCTTCAGTTTTTCAATCTCTTTTCGCAAATAGATTAGCTCCCTTCGAGTTATATTTCATCCATCAATTAAAAATCTTCTTCTAAGAGCTCATAGAAGTTGTCTTAAGCTCCTAGCGGACTTGTGCCAGCTGACCAAGTGACAGCTGCGGCAAGAGCTAGTACTTGTGCATACAACATCGTCGCTTCCAAGTTTGTTACGAACTACCAGGTTGATAAAAGTAAAGACGGGAGTCCCAGGAGTTGCAGCATTATTGCTGCAATGCTGGAGCCCACCACCTTTTTGGCGTCGTTGCCGGGGAAGCGTCAGAGTATTTGTGATTGTTGATTTTCTTTTATTTTCCACTACAACCTTCTACTAAGTAGTTTATTTCATTTCATTTCTGCAAAAGTAGAGTAGATATTTCCTACTTTCATAGATTAGCGTTTCAATTCCGCAATTTCAATTCTGCAAGTGTAGATTAGCATTTCAATTCTGCAAGCGTAGACTAGCATTTCATTCTTGCAATTTCATTTGAGCAAAATAGATTAGTCCTTTCATGCTTTCATTTCAATTCTGCATTTTCATTTCAGCAAGATAGTTAGTTGCAGTTCAATCTATTCAGTTTTGAAGGTACAAGCAGAAAAAGCAAAAGCAATCAAAAGTCTTTCCATTTCATGCCTCGTAGGAACAGAGATAAAACTGGAAAATTCTTACCCAACACCCCCACCACATCACTAAGTCACCCTTCACTCTTCTTTGGTGGAAGTGATCCAAAAGAACCTATAGGTGAACCTCCTGAGATATACGAAGATCCTATAACAGAAGAAGAGTTAGAGAACACTCCATCTAAAGCCATGGCTGAAAACCGAAATGGTAGAGACGATGATGAAAGGATAGAAAGTACATTCCCCATCTGAAAGACTAACGGGGACATGAAAATGAAGAACATAAGTCCCTCAGCCTTACCTAATTTCCATGGATTGACCACTGAAGACCCTGATACCTTCCTGTTTGAGTTTTCTGTCCTTTGTCGAACTTATGACTATACAGAAGACGAGCAAAAGTTGAAACTTTTTCCCTCCACCCTTAAGGATGCAGCATTATGCTGGTTCATGGGGTTACCTGGAAATAGTATCACTACTTGGGCTCAGATGCAGCAAGCTTTTAACAACAAATACCGAGATTACTGTAGGTCAAAGGAAACCAAGGGGGAAATCTTTCGGATGACCATGGGAAATTATGAGTCTCTAGAGGACTATGAGGAAAGGTTCCAACTTAGCTATAAACGGTCCAGGTGCACACTTGACCCTTAATCTCTAAAGCTGGTACTGCTCCGAGGAGTCCCTGAAGACCTTCTAGATACCCTTCACATGCTAGCTAGAGGAGATATTCACCAACTACCTTATGAGGATATAAAGACTGTGTTTAGAAACCACTCTAGGGCAGCCCGGAAAAGAGGTAGGGGGAATCCACTTTTAGCTAGTACTACCTTCTCCCAGCATGAGTTTTCTAATCAACTGGAAGACCTCAAAAGTGAGGTGAGACAGACCATTGCCATGCAACTTGATACGTTCCGAATCCAACAAAAGAAAGAGGAACCTGAGAGGGCTTTGGCCATTTTCTGTCCCAGATGTACAAGGAAGCACCCTAAGAATGAGTGTCCATTACACTTAGTGGAGATATGTTTCGTTTGTGAGGAGAACCACCCTACAAACCAATGCGCAACCTTGCCCGGATTCAAAGCCATGTACCAAGGAACTGAGGCACCCACTGAACCTCTCTACTTCCTCAACCAAAGGCGACCGCATGGACCTAGACCTTACTAGCAGGGGATGCAAGGGACATCCCAATCTTATTATAGCCCCAACCAATCTGCTCACATGCCTTCTTGGGGTCCCCCTACTCATCCTTCCTGGTCTGCACCTCCTTCGTGGTCTTATCCACCTCAATACAATTCTCAACCCACTACTCATTCGTTTCACTCACATGTCCAGCCACAGCCTCAGTGGAATGCACTTCAACCGGGGTGTAGGCCCCAATACAACTCTCCTCCCACCATTCTACCTCCACCACCGGCTCAACCACAACCATTACCTCCTGCTCCTCCAAGACAACCCCAGATGCCTGCCCAATCGAACCCGAACCCCAACAACCAGCAGGCCCAACAGGTATACATTGGGGAAACAACATGTCCTACTTATGCTATGGAGATCTAGGAGATCAACCTGCGATCCGGAAAGACCCTTCCAGATTTCCAACCTCCTCCCCCAGAGGACGAGGAGGAGAAACAGGAAAGTGAACCCAAAGCCATTCCACCCTTTCCTGAGCGACTAACAGTAACCACACAACCAAACCCAGAGGAGACTGAACTTCTATGGGAACTAAAACAGTTGTGTGTGAAAATACCCCTTCTCCAGGCCATCAAAGATGTACCGATATACAACAAATTGATTAAGGAGAAGTGTTTCAGACACCCAGGTAGGAGAAAGAGAGATGCATCGACGATCAATGTCATAGGAAAACTGTCTGATCTAATGTTGGGGCAAGTAATTTGTCCAAAGTATTTGCAGCCTGGGAGTCCTGTAGTTGATGTCCACATTAATGGCACCATTATCCCCCATACCTTGATTGATCTAGGGGCTGCCATTAATGTGATGACCAGGGACACCATGCTTAAACTCAACCTTCAGGGTTCCTTAAGGAAGACTTCGACAGTCCTGCAATTGGCAGATCGCTCCACCGTGACTCCCAAAGGAATTGTGGAGGATGTCTTGGTCTCGGTTGACTCTTGGGAGTATCCTGCGGACTTCTTAGTCCTTCAACCAAAGGCAAAGCTTACGAGATACCCCCTCATTTTGGGAAGGCCTTGGTTAGCCACTGCGGATGCTTACATCAGTTTCCGAGCTGGAAACATGACCATGAAAAATGGTCCTATGTCCAAGAAGCTAGTCCTATACCCTCCTGCCCAGCCCCTGCTAGAACATGACTTACCACTCTGGCTGGAAGAAGGAGATGAGGATGAGGTATACTCTGCACCCTTGTGCACCATAGAAACCACTAGGGGAGGTCCTCAAACCGAGGATGATTTGATTGAGACCTTGATTTGGAATCCACCTCCCAGTGCACTGTCCTTAGAGGAATTGGTGGAGGATACCCAAGACAGCACCTTAGTGGACCTCTGTGTGACTGATCCAACCTCTCCTAGAATTAAGAATGTGGAGTTTGGCCCCGGAAGAATTTTGAAGATCAACTCCTCCCTATCTCCTTCCCAGGAGAAGGAGCTGTGTAGCTTACTGAACAACATTTAGATGCTTTTGCCTGGAACTACAAGGAAATGAAAGGAATCCATCCCTCGGTCTATACCCATAATATTGACATTAAGGAGGACTATAAACCAATCAGGCAACCTCAGAGGAGAATGAATCCAGCCCTTAAGGACATTGTTAAATATGAGGTGCAAAAATTGTTGGATTCAGGATTCATCTACCCTATCTCGGACAGTGAATGGGTTTCCCCTCTGGTGTTGGTACCCAAGAAGAGCGGGAAGTGGAGAATCTGTGTAGATTACCAGGAACTTAACAAAGCCACTAAGAAAGACCACTTCCCTTTGCCTTTCATAGATCAAGTGTTGGATGGACTGGCAGGGAAGAAGTTTTTCTCTTTCCTAGATGGGTTCAGCGGGTATAACCAGATCCAAATCAGCCCGGAAGACCAAGATAAAACCACCTTCACCTGTCCTTGGGGTACCTTTGCCTATCGTGTCCTTCCCTTTGGGCTATGCAATGCTCCTGCCACTTTCCAGAGAGCAGTATTGAGCATCTTCTCTGAGTTGGTCCATGATTCGGTAGAAATCTACATGGATGACTTCACTCCTTATGGGTCCAACTTCCGAGAAGCATTGACCAATCTAGGAAAAGTTTTAAGCAAGTGCATTGAGATGAACCTGTCCCTCAGCCCTGAAAAATTTGAATTCCTGATGACTGAAGGGATTGTGTTAGGTCATACCATTTCTCGCCAAGGATTACAGGTGGATCCTAATAAAATTGCTATCATCAAAAAGGTTCCACCTCCTCAGAAGGTAAGAGATGTTCGGAGTTTCTTAGGCTTAGCGGGATATTATCGAAGATTCATTAAAGACTTCAGCAAGCTAGCCTCACCTTTGTTTGGACTCTTAGGGAAAGATGTTGAGTTTAAATGGACTGACAACTGTCAAGGGGCACTGGATGAGTTGAGAGAAAATCTGGTGTCCACCCCGATCTTGAGAGGTCCAAACTGGGCCCTACCGTTCCACATCCACACTAATGCCTCGAAAAAAGCCATAGGGGCGGCCTTAGGACAAGTTGAGGAAAAAATTCCATATGCCATATACTTTGTCAGCAAAAACTTATCCAAGGCAGAAATGAACTATACTGTAACCGAGAAAGAGTTCCTGGCCGTAGTCCATTCCCTAAACAAGTTCAGACACTACATCACCGGTTATCAAACATTTGTGCACACTGATCATGTTGCAATTAGATATTTAATGAATAAGCCTGATGTGAATGCTCGTATTATTAGATGGTTACTTTTGTTGCAGCAGTTTGATTTGACTATCGTTGACAAACCAGGTAGAGAAAATGTTGTTGCTGACTTCTTGTCTAGATTGGATTTGCCTGCAGGTGAAGAAGGAACAGTGGATGACCAGATGCCAGATGAACATCTATTTGCTATCTCAGTACTCTCTCCATGGTTTGCTGATATAGCAAATTACTTGGTCTCAGCACAGTTCCCTCCGCATCTGTCCTCAAAAGAGAAGAGAAGAATTGTAAGGAAGAGTGCCCCATTCACATGGATCGGGGGAAACTTGTTTAAGCTTTGTCCAGATCAGATCTTGAGGCGTTGTGTTAGGGAGAAGGAAGTCTTTGACATCCTCCTAACCTGTCACGATGGACCTTGTGGAGGCCACTTTGCAGCAAAAAGGACTGCCTTCAAAATTCTACAGGTAGGCTACTATTGGCCTACTCTCCATCAGGATGTCAGAAGATATGTCAGCCAGTGTGACCGATGTCAGAGGATGGGGAAACTGACTCCAAGAGATGAAATGCCTCTCCAACCTCAAGTGACCTTTGAGCCATTTGAGAAGTGGGGCATGGATTTTTTGGGTCCTATCAACCCTCTTTCAAAGCAACGGTCTTACATCATTGTGTGCACTGACTATCTGACCAAGTGGACAGAAACAAAGGCAATCAAAGCAGCAACAGAAGAAAAGGTGGCTGAGTTTCTAAGGGAAAATATCTTCTACAAGTTTGGCTACCCAAGAGAGTTAGTCACAGATCAAGGAAGCCAGTTCACCTCCAACCTGATTGAAGATTTGCTCGCTCATCACAAGATCAAGCACAAGACTTCCACCCCCTATCATCCTCAAGCAAATGGGCAGGTGGAAGTCAATAATCGAGCATTGGAAGGGATTTTGACCAAGGTTGTGAGCAACAGCAGAAAGTATTGGGAAAATCGCCTGGTTGAGGCCACCTGGGCCTACAACACCACTTGGAAGACCACAACTGGTTTCACACCTTATGAGCTGGTCTACGGGAAGAAAGCTTTGTTGTCCATAGAGTTCGAGCACAATACATTGAGGGTGGCAGCTCAGCTGGACCTAGATCTCAACCATGCTCAACAAGAAAGGTTATTGCAGCTGAATGGGTTAGACGAACAAAGAATGCAGGCCCTCTTCCACTCAGAAGTAGTTCAACTCCAGAGGAAGATATGCCATGACCGGCACCTTAATGAGAAGCAATTCCAGACGGGAGATTGGGCGCTATTGTATGACTCAAGATACAAGGATTTCAAAGGGAAGTTGAGGACAAGATGGCTAGGACCATATACAGTGGAGAAATGTAACGAAAATGGTTCCATCCTTATCCGGACCATTGATGAAGAAGCCATCCCCATGCTTGTCAATGGGCATCGACTAAATATCTATAGGAAACCTCTTTCGAGGCAAGAGTTCATCGAAACTGTGGAAAAATCAGTGCTGGTAATAGAGAAGGGTTCTGCCTCTGTTTTGGCCACACCCTGAGCATCATCATAAAAATAATAATAATAATAAATAAAAAAATAAAAAAGAAGAAAAATACAATAAAAAAGATCCTTGGGTGAAAACCTCTCCGAGGCGCCCAAGGCAGATGGTAGGGGTGAAAACCTCATTGAGGCACCCCTGCTGTCTCTCTGAAAAAGAATTTGAATAAAAAGACCCTTGGGCGAAAACCTCTCTAAGGCGCCCAAGGCAGATAGTAGAGGTGAAAACCTCATTGAGGTGCCCTTGCTGTCTCTTTAAAAAAGAAAAATAAAAAAAGAGAAAAAGGAAAAGAGAAAGAAAAAGAAGGAAGAAACAAGTTTAATCCCTGCAAATTGTTGCAGGTTGCAGGAACACAATGCAGAAATGAGGCCTCCCAACATAAGGACAAGGGTCCCTACCAAGTTACCAGGCATCCTCACATCCACTCCCTCCATGAACACTCATTTTTTCCAGGGTTCGGACACAATCTAGTCGTGGTTCAACCTTCTACAGGAAGTTCTGTATTTCTGCAGGAAACATCCTGTAGAGCCTTTAGGTAGGCCATAATAGATTATGGAGAGGGATTTGAAGCTTGAAGTCTGTTGAGGAGGCATGCAACCACTCTTTTCTTCCATCCTCCACTTGTTTCATCCCCTTTCACCACCATTGCCACCATCTGGTTGAATATACCTGCACAGTCATACCAGAACCCTGTTTTCTCAGATAACAATTTGTTTTTTCAAGTGAAAAATAAAGCATGCAGAGGCTCGCACACTTTACCTGTCAAGGCACCCTCAAGACCGTTCATCCGTGAACGCAACTTTTTTTGTTTCAGAATGCACCCCAGGAGGAGAAATGGCTACAGGATGTCCTACAGGAATCCTGTAGCAGCTGATGCCGCTGGAGCACATACCATGGAGACACCAGCAGCTCACATCAAACGAAGCCGGTGCATGCAGCGTTCACCACCAGAGAGTCGGGTCTCAGGGTCTTGGAACCAGCGTTAGCCAATGGAAGAGGAGCTCCAGCACCCGTGCGCGAAGCAGCAGCAAGAAAATCAAGCATTCCTCGTCCTGAAGCCTAAAAAAAATGTCCACGGCTGCACAAGTAAGTGCCTAACCTTTTTCGTCAAATTACATGAACTATACTCTAAAATTTTCATGACTGTGAGAATGGGTGGATTGAACAAGGTTAGTGGCCATTCAACTGGCCACCCAAAGCCAGTAAGACGGCCTCGTAGGATCCGAATGGGCTTGGTTATGCCAAAAAGACGGGTAGTTGACACGTGGGAAGTGTCAAGTCGGGGAGAATCGGCAGTATGACAGAAATGGCAGCGGTGAATACAGAGGGAAGGATTCGGTGGTCAGAGACATGCCGAGGAATGATGGCTATGATGTCGGCCAACGGATCGGCCTGGACAGCTCACCCCCGCGCCATGAATTCTGCAGCATTTCAAATTGGCCGGTCGAATAACTCACGACAAACTATTGTCATTCACACTTGCAACCGTTTTTGCAGCCGAGTACACCTCCTCCTCCTCTGCAAGTTGTTATCACGAGCTTCTCGGTCTATTCCAACGTCCTTCCGCAGCTCAGACTCGTCCAGAACCACCGTAACGTCCTCCAAAAGCAGGGAAAGCTTTCTATAGGAGGATGCGCTACAGGAAGCCCAGCATTACGAAGAAGCTTGGATTGTTCACGTCGAGGGTGGAAATTCTCAGAGAGGTAGGCCCGAACATATCTTTCCCATGCAAAATAGTTCAAAAGGTGGTGAATTCAACGTGCTGGGGTAGAGAAAAATTTAAAAGCAAGTCTGTCTGTAAATCCAAAAATAGTTTACTTATCGTTGCATGAAATTGTCTTCGTGGTTTGCGTCCAAGATTTTCTCCATGAAGTCCTGAGTTAAATTCTTCCTGTAGAGAAGTGAGACACTGTCAAGGCTAACCGGTGGAAAATTGTGAATTTTATATGATTGTGTGTATGTTGGAAACATGGCCCTGCACTCTGTTTAGAAAAATTCTGAGTCATCCTTCTATACATGAGCAGTCAGGTTTCAATTGATACAGAAGCAATTAGAATATAAAGAGGCCTGCAGATACCATATTTTAATGCTCTGTCAGAGGGAAGAACACACCTAGAATTCCCTTGACCCTCTGCTCTCAGAAGCGCAAGTCAAAAAAAAAGGAGTTCTTCTTGCGAGAGGAACAATTTTCAGAGGACAAGAATGGGGTCTGAAGAACCAGACTACAGCCATTTTGGAGTGAAGTCAGCCTCCAAATTATGAAGTATATTACCTGTGAGGGGTGATTCAGCATCGTATATGGTTATCATTTCCGTTTGCTAACAGAACTCAGGCACCAAATGGATTTTCCCTCAGAACAAAAATTGAGCATCCCCTACTTCCTCCTGCAATCCTTGATCGAGTGTGCCACAAAGATGAGGGAGGGGACACCAGACCAGCTGACCCATCATGGGCTTATCAAGCTCCTCGTGGAAGACGCACTCCATACTTACACTGTCCCTCTCTCCTGGGAAATTTTTCGAAATATGTCTAAGGATGATGACATCCGAATTTTTTCCGAGGAGCTCACTTCCTCCAACAGTGAGGAGAAGGAGCACACCAAGGTAGAAAAGAAAGCTAAAGGTCAAGAAACCCTGGGCAAACCACCAAAGAAAGAACAGAAAGGGCCACGAGAAAAAGGCCAAGCTACTGAGGCCAAAATAGTGGGTGGTAAAATGACACAAACACCTAGGGAGAAAAGACTGCAGAGCAGGGCAGAAAGGATCGAGAAAGTCCAAGCCAGTGAAGGCACCCCTAAGGCAACCTCAGCCAAGCTAGAGGAAAAAGCACCCTCAGCCAAGCAGGCTAAAACAGTGCCAACTGGTTCTATAGGAAGTCCAAAAATTGCTTCTACAGGAAGCCAGAAACCAGCCACTACAGGCATTTCTACAAGAAGTCTGAAGAAAGGGCAGCAGAAGGAGAAATCAGCCGAAATTCTAGCTAGGGAGGCAGTAGTTGTGCTGGCCACCCTAAGCACCTCTCCGAAGCAGAAGGAAAAGCGAAAGAGGGAGACTCCCCTGTATTTTAAGGCAAGGAGGAGTGTGAGGATTAAGAGTGGCAGACCCCAACCTCAATCAAAAGAGCTAATCACAATTATAGATACCCCTACCACACCAAATGAGAGGCCCCCCTCCAAGGCATCCATCACTTATGAGCGGGGAAGCCCGAAGACGTCCACCTGGAGGGAGAGAATGGAAAGGTTGGATACAAAAACCTCTCTACAGGATGCCGAGGTTTCTCTACAGGAAACTTTGGCTAAGCTGAAAGAGACTGAACAGATGGAGGGAAGAACAGCCAAGTCATCACAGGAGGAGGAGAAGGTTGATACCATTATGGAACCAAGCCCCCAGCCCAGCCTGGGCTCTTATTATAACTTCTTAGAGGCCGGGAAAATCACAGTGCCAATTTTCCTAGTGTTGTTGGGAAAAGTATCTATTCAGAACGCCCCTATCCCACTCCAAGGTGTGATAGTGCCTTAGCAACAAACAAGGAAAACTACTTGAGTATTCTTCTTTATGAAATGGAAATGAAGAGGAAGGATGTAACTAACCTGTGTCTTTCGCTAGTTTGTTGATCCAATCGCTCCTCTCTTCAATAGCTCCCAGCTCCCTGCTCCCTTACCGGCCCAGCTTCACCAAATTCCTACAAGATCACAGAAGAGAGAAACTACACGAAGATATAGATATACATTCATAAAAAGCTCAGGATCAGATTAAGCTAAACATGCAAATATAACAAAACATCATTGATACACAGCATGTAGGAGAAACTCAAATAATTTTATTGATATGATAAGAAAGTCCAAGAGGAGATACAACCAAGTGAGTCCCGATCCAGCATCTACCTCCCAGCAAAGGAATCCCTTCCTCTCCTCCAACAAAGCATAAATCACCCAATGTACTAATCTCAATCTCAAACCAACAGCAATTCTCTGCAAAGTACAAAATTCCAGCCTCTGGATCTCTAGGATGAGGGATCCATATATAGATGTAAGCAGAGAGGATGAGTCAGCTTATGTTTTGACTTGTGGCTTCTCTCTGTCAGTTCTTGCTTCCACTTGGAGACTGAGAGCCTCTTACTCATCACTTGGTCGAATTCAGTGAGGCAAGTGTCATTGGAGAAGATTCTGGAAGCTTCCATGGTCTTTCCACCTCGTTGAATGACTCTGCCACTTGTCATTTCCCGCTCAAAGCACCTGGGTAGTGCATTCAAGTGCGTTGCAACGCACCTAGCCAATGTATTTGGGTGCTTTGCAACGCAGGCAGCTAGTGGAGCTTCTGAATTGATCCTGATTTGACTAGTTCTGAGTGGTTTTTGGTGGAGAAATTCTGGGAGAAGTTGTCATTGGTTGACCTTGTTCCTTTAGAAGCTGTAACAACATCTTTAGGGACTTAGGATCCCTTGATTTATGGACATTTCATGCTTATAGCTGTAAGGCACAAAAATGTCTATAACAGTTGCCCCCTAAAGTATGAGGCCGTTTATTGGGTGAAATGCTTTATTAGGAGGATCCGAAGTTCTTTCAATGCTGGGAGGAGACCTGTAATAAGATACAATACAATACATTATTTTTCATACTTTTTTCATGATCTAGCTGAGGCGGGCATTCCCATGCTCAGCTTTATAAATTCATTTTTATGTACATAGGACAGACAATCATCTGATGGTAGACCGATGATTCTGATGAAATCATCATCCTTTTGGTAGGATGATTATCTGTTCTGCAATGCTATGCATCTCAATGTCTTTATTTTTCCTGAATATATATCGCAGCCCGGATGGATGAAACTAGATCCGGGGTCTTCAATCTCGTCCGATCTTCACTCTAAGTACAAGTCGATCCATGTGAGAAATGCTTTGGAGTCGAACATGGAAAGACATCGCTTGATTACCAGTCAATGATGTAAACTGTTAACAAGCGCGAGAGGAATCACCGATAAGGATGATGACCCTCAAGGTACTGCAGTACAATTCATGTGGTGTGAATAAAGGACTTGGCGTCGAACACCACGCAAAATCTTTCGGTCAAAGGTCATTGATGTATACCTGTCGCCGGAAGTGAGAAACTTGCCATTGAGGCATGCAAGCTTCAAAGTACTGAATGGGGTGTTCCTAGATCAACTTCTTGGATAATGAGCTAATGTCGACAAGAAGCGATCCGTCAAAGGAGGGCCTTAATGTATCCCACATCAGTGACATGGAATGGAGTAAATGATTTTGATGGAGGTGAAAACGATCTGATGATATATGGTTCAGGGTGGCGGTCATGAAAGAATGAAGTATAATGTATGGTAGTGGATGGGACATGGATGACTTCTCTGGATGACTTCTCTTGAACATGTCGGCGACACTTATGTGATGGATTGGTAGCATTTACCCCAAAGGTGGATGGTATGGCGAGACCATGGTGATGTGACCGGTGAATGAAACAACCCAACCCGACTCAGGCACGGAGTGGAAGTGTCATGTTCAAGAGCGACTTGCTACCAATAAAGGTTCTTTGAGTTTCTTCTTAATTTTTCCCCAGTCATTGCTGACCAGTACCTCTTTATTTTGTCAAGCTTGAGGAGGATAACATATGATTGTTCTATAATTTGCCCTTCGGGCAAACCCATCGCTATGTTTTAACGAGCCTAGCGATAATGAAACTCGTTCTCGTCTAAAGACAAGTTTGTCGCTATTAATCTTTTTAACAAGTCTAACGACAAAGATAACTCGGTCCTTTTCATTTTTAGAGAGTCTGAAAAGGTACGTAAAGTTAACTCCGGAGTTCCTTTTTCATCATCTAATCCCTTAAGTCCGAAAAACTATAAAACAATACAGAAGGGATGAATTTTCGATAGTTTTAACGAGCCGAACAAAACAAGCGCTCATTCTTTTTGTGCAATAATCCCTCAGGTCCAAAAAGATTAAAATCTAGAGGAGGGATAGCACTTCCTGTCGCTTTAACGAGCTGGAAGGCCAAAACTTGGCAATCTTTTCATATTTTACGAGTCAAATGAAAAGAGCTTAAAGAAGACTCGTCTTTTGAGGAACGAGTGATAAAATGGGTAGCAGCTGATTCCAGGTAAGGGTTGGAATTTTCCAAGCACGGCAGTGTCACAAGGATGGCTAGTGAAATCACTCTTCGCAGCTGTTCCTCAAAATGGGTAAACAATCAAATGGAGGTGAATGATCGGCCAATGGAAAAATGGAGGTGACGGTGCAAACACGACCAAGGCTTTAATGGCTGATAATGTTACATTCATGGTGGTTATTTACCGGAGGATAGTTCATTTTTTAACGAGCTTAAACGCGGGTTGAAACACTTGCTCAATCTTATGTTTATTTTTTAACGAGCATGAACTATGCGCTAAAACTGCTCGATTAATCCAGTCATATGATAATAATGTCTCATGTAAGATGCCATTTTTTATGGGACTTGCGCCTTACAAAGCTATGCCCCACATCCTTTCGTTATGAAGGTTTGAAAACGACTAATCCTATGAGTTTAAAGTGTTAGAGGTCCTAAAAATTTAAAAAATAAATAGCCGCCCCTTGCTTGCACTCCAAAAGGTTTGCATGCCCCCAGGTATAAAACAGAGTTTCGAGGTCTCCCTCTATTTGAGCTGACAAAACATTTGTTTTATCAGGAAGGGTCACCCTTTATTCGAGCTGACAAAACATTTGTTCTATCAAGAAGGGTACTACCTCTTACAGGCTACCCAAAGATCTTCGGCGATGTCTACCGAGATAGACAAAGGTGAGCAACGAAGCCCGCCAACTCACATAACTTTGACAAAAGAATCGTGTTCTAGAATAACCCCTATCTCAATCACGGACGGGGTACAGACTAGTCATATTCTCCCGCGGAAACCTACCCTATACCCGAAGTTTTCCTGCCGAAGCAGACCAGGACGCATGCCCCCTGGGTTCCAGTCATATCCCTCCGAATTACTCGCGCTCATCGGGAAGATGGACCGTGGGTTGAGACATTTCTTGCGTGAAGAGACCATTTAGGGATGGTATATGACTATTTGCGATGCATGATCTGGGAAATGAAAGCTGGTCCACGAGCTTGACCACTCTTCCTTCGTGTGGAAAACACATTACTCTAAAGAGTGAGGAGACGATGGCTCCCATGCAATATATATAGTCTCGTCCAAGGAGTAGGTTATAATCCATGGGCCCTTGAACGACCATCACGTTCATTTGAACGGTCTTCCCTTTCAATGTTATGGGCACATTGGGGAGGATCCCTAAAGGTCGACTGGTTCCTTTATCAAAGCCTGTCAGATTTCTCATTTCAGGAAAAAGCGATGGCGAACCAAGTGCTTTCCAAGCAATAGAGGAAAGGATACTCACAGATGCCCCCTCATCAATGATGGTGCCAGCCATGACCATTCTGTATATTTGAACGATGATTCTGAATGGTATGCTTGCTGGTAAACGGGGTCTGCCTAGTTGATTCCAGTCGAAGGAGATAACTAGGTTGCTTGGAGGTGAGACCGAGTAGACGGCCGGGTACGGCTCTGACGAAATTCCTTCCTGCGATAAAGGAATGGGTGGGTTGCCCCCGTGTTCGTCGGAGTCTGTGTTGATGAAGAGAATTTGGACGGTGTCATCCTTATTCTCCTCAGTGACTGTATCATTCGAAGATAAAACCTATGAAGGCAAGACCGGGTCAACTGCCGCCTCGACCTTTTGACTTTCGTCGGGTATGGATTCAGCTGGTTCATCTTCAATGACCGGCGCTTCAGCTGACCACTTGAGCGGGCCAGCTGGATTCTCAACTAACGAAGGACTTGGCAAGAGTTTTTTATATCCAGGAGGGAGTCGTAACGGTGAAACCGGACGATCATCCAAAACTCTTTTAGCTTCGTCTAAGAAGGGACAACGGTGGATGGCGTGGTTGCCTTCGCACAGTCTACAGGGAGATCTAGCTCTCCCTTTTTGTCCTGGGACTTCACTTTCGCTAGTTGACGGTGTGCTTTCAACATGGCTATCAGAGGTTGACGCCACCGGATTGTGCAAACGGGGAGACCAGTCCCTTAGTATCCGAGGGATGCAGGGACAATCTCTGTGAAAGTGGTCTCCCTTGCAAATGACACATGGCGATTTAGGCCTGGTCAGTGCAGTGTGTGGATTTTCGTTAGACGACACTCGTTTGCCCCCAGTCGCTTTTGCCTCCTTCTTCTTCTTCTCTTTCTTCTTCTTTTCCTTCTTCTCCTTAGGAACTTGACTTTTGGCTTTGCCAGCCCCATCAAGCGAAGAGGAAGGAGGAGAGGAAGAATTAGATGAAGTAGAAGGCTGGTGGGTAACTCTGGACTGGTCTAACTGCTGATTCGACTGTTCAGGAATAGTGGTGTTCTGAACGACATTGGTTGAGAAGAGCCAAACCGGCAAGCCAATTGGCAGTCCTAGAAGCGACAATGTGGCCATATGGGGCGCACCAACATCTCCCCAAGAGGAGAAGGGACTAGGATTTCCACCAAGGGGAATTCCTTGGTTGGTAGGCTCCATTTTCTCAACCTAAAGATCAACGCAGGAAAAAGGGTATGAATATGAATATTCCATTTAAAATAAATTTTAACGACGCTTGGACACAACTTGCTTTTTCAATTTTAAAGAGTCGAGAAAAAGCAAAAGATGACTCTAGTCTCCTTCGATTTTTAATGAGCCTGAAGTGACAAGTGCTCAGATGGACCTTTTCCGTTAAGCAGTCTGAAAAGGAACGAAAGGGACTACTCTGGAGTTCTAGGTAGAGGGTGTGCCAAACCAATCGCAAAACCGCAGAATACTTTTTAAGGTACGGGTGGTCAATCTTCCCGAATGTTGTGTTCAGTGCATTGCGATCAGTAGGGCGGCCGACACGGCTTCCTATGGATAAAGGTTTTATGCCTATAGGGGTCTCCCAATATATACTCGACGGTACGTGGGAGCACAATCCGTACTGGCACTTATCGTCTCTCAGGAGGAATCACCCAACCATCAGTGAGGCCGACAGTCACCAGGTTTTACGACACCGGAACACGTCTCTATCCTAGACCTCTATGTTGTGCGTTAAGTTCCAATGCGTTGTTAAGTTCATTCAATTTATTTTAGGTTGATCTTTCTTATAAGTTTGCCTTTTTGGATCACCACGAGATGTATATACAATTCCTAAATGCAGTCTAAAGATGATAAGCAAGCTTTTATCTCTTTTCAACAATGAAAATCCTAGCTACAAGGGGAAAAGAAAGACACAATATTTTCTCAAAGAGCATAGAGCACACTGTAAATGCACTTTTCCTAAATCAAACCATACAAACTATCAATATGCAAATGCACAAATGCATGTATTTGTTTTCACTTTCTTAATATTGATGCCTAAAAAGAAAGTTGTTGTACAAATTTGAATTTGATTTCAAGTGAAAACACAAACAAGTTTCTTTTTGAAATCAAAAAGACGATTATGACACTTTATGATTTTGAAGTAAACACTTGTTTCGACACTAGAAATTCATAAATTCAAACCAAAAGACAAAAGCAAAAGCGCAATCAATTGTCAACAGCAAACAAACTTACTCCTAAGATCAAAACGACACTTATGACAGGTCTAGATCTAAGGGCGACAGTATGACCAGTTTACTTTTGTAATGGGAAACTGCAAATGATGTAACAAATACACAAAAACAAATACAGTTTCTTTTATACAACTGAGGCGGAATTAAGGCAGAGAAAAGGGGTTTTCAGATAGGTACACACACTGATAACAGGCTGCAAAAATCAGAGATAAAACTGAACAAAATGAAGCAGAGAACCACAGCTGCACAGGGCAAAGGCTGATCAATGCACTTGTTGCACAGAGAAACTGAATTGTAGCGCAGGTAGCCCTCTTGGGACCTGCGTTGAAATGCAGAGTCTCTTCACAGAGCCTGCGCTGAAGCAGAAACGAGAATTGTCTCTGGGTTCTGGGTCACGGTTTGCAGTTTAATCTATGGTTTTTGGCCGGATAAAAGCTATCAATAAGGTACAATTAGAAGGATGATTTAAAGGAGGACTAAGAGCTATCACAAAGGGCAGTTAGAGCATTTGTGGATCAGCTGTTCAGATCATAAACAGGCCCAGTGAATGGACTAGAGTAGCAGATCTCTACTTTGCATTTGTAAATGGCAAATGCAGTTCGATTCGCCACTCCTAAGTTTATGAGAAGAACAACAATAGAAACACAAATAAACTAACTAGATACGATCCCCAGCGGAGTCGCCAATTTGTTGTTGGGAAAAGTATCTATTCAGAACGCCCCTATCCCACTCTAAGGTGTGATAGTGCCTTAGCAACAAACAAGGAAAACTACTTGAGTATTCTTCTTTATGAAATGCAAATGAAGAGGAAGGATGTAACTAACTTGTGTCTTTCGCTAGTTTGTTGATCCAATCGCTCCTCTCTTCAATAGCTCCCAGCTCCTTGCTCCCTTACCGGCCCAGCTTCATCGAATTCCTGCAAGATCACAGAAGAGAGAAACTACACGAAGATATAGATATACATTCATAAAAAGCTCAGGATCAGATTAAGCTAAACATGCAAATATAACAAAACATCATTGATACACAGCATGTAGGAGAAACTCAAATAATTTTATTGATATGATAAGAAAGTCCAAGAGGAGATACAACCAAGTGAGTCCCGATCCAGCATCTACCTCCCAGCAAAGGAATCCCTTCCTCTCCTCCAACAAAGCATAAATCACCCAATGTACTAATCTCAATCTCAAACCAACAGCAATTCTCTGCAAAGTACAAAATTCCAGCCTCTGGATCTCTGGGATGAGGGATCCATATATAGATGTAAGCAGAGAGGATGAGTCAGCTTATGTTTTGACTTGTGGCTTCTCTCTGTCAGTTCTTGCTTCCACTTGGAGACTGAGAGCCTCTTACTCATCACTTGGTCGAATTCAGTGAGGCAAGTGTCATTGGAGAAGATTCTGGAAGCTTCCATGGTCTTTCCACCTCGTTGAATGACTCTGCCACTTGTCATTTCCCGCTCAACGCACCTGGGTAGTGCATTCAAGTGCGTTGCAACGCACCTAGCCAATGTATTTGGGTGCTTTGCAACGCAGGCAGCTAGTGGAGCTTCTGAATTGATCCTGATTTGACTAGTTCTGAGTGGTTTTTGGTGGAGAAATTCTGGGAGAAGTTGTCATTGGTTGACCTTGTTCCTTTAGGAGCTGTAACAACATCTTTAGGGACTTAGGATCCCTTGACTTATGGACATTTCATGCTTATAGCTGTAAGGCACAAAAATGTCTATAACATTGCATCTCTGTGTTTATGATTATATCTGTAAGTTGTTACGTTCCTGTTTAAGTTCAAATTAGTGTTATCAAAGCATCTGCTCTTTCTCTGTTTTTATTTTCATGTCCCCAATGAGGTTAGGGTATAAGGAGTTAGGGCTCGATCTGGTTGAACCATTGTAGGATTAGCCTCATAAAACCCAAAGACCTTCGATGGCGGAAGAAAATAAAGACAAGGGGGCAAGATATCCTTTCAAAATGTTTCTCGAAGAAGCCCTTGAGCGACAAAGGGACGTGATGATGGACAAATTTTCCCATATCCTTCGACAACTACCCATAGGCGATGCATCTTCATCTAGTATCCACTCTGGAGGCACGACTCCTTTTAAGGTACAAGTTAACTTCGATATTTCCATATTCAAAGGCCTGATAGATGAAAATGTCGTAGATAAATGGTTAAATCTATTTGAAGGATATTTTTCAGTTCATGACTTTTACAATTGGGAAAATATTACGTTTTCAATTCTCAAAGCCACCCCACACGTCAAGGACTAGTGGGAAACCTACTGTGAACACAATGACGAGAGTGAACCCTCACTGTTTTCAGTTGCACTCACTTGGAATTATTTCGGAGACGCCATCAAGGAACAATATTACCCTATCGGGAGCTATGAAGATAAATACATAAAGTGGACCACGCTATGGCAGTGAAGGGACCAAGATGTGTTGGAGTTCAAAAATACTTTCCATACCCTTTGCACGAAGCTGGGTATAAAGGATACTGAACGAAATTTGGTGCTCAAGTACCATGACTGTCTACACAATTACATCTAGGACATGATTGAGTTCCTAGACATTTCCTCGCTCGGCACGACATATTGGTACGTTGTAAAGATTGAGAAATTGTTTAAACAAAAGAAGCAAGGCTTTGGATTTGCGAATCCAAAGCGAGGAAAAGGTGCCCCCAAACCAAAAAACAAGGGAATGAGCCAAGGCGGGGCTACTGAGGACAACCCGTCGAAGCCACAAAGAAAGAAAAACACCATGAAGATGAAGAAGGACATGGGAAAATGGTGTGAGTTCCATACAATTTGCAATCACAATACAAGTGAGTGTTGGCCCAAGCAGTCACTGGTGGCTGAGCTGAAGGCTTCCGAATCAGACGTAGGTTCCGACTCTAAAGCAGAACCTAATAAGAGGAATGAAAAAGGGAAGCAGATCATTGATGTGGAGCCTAGTGCCACCGTGGCTACCACAAAGATCCAAAAAATTGAGCTTGAAGATCCATAGGAGGGGGAACGCCTCTTCCACTAACAAATGTGGGTGAAGGGTTCTCAGCTGCAGTTCATTGTTGATACCAGGAGCCAAAAAAACCTCATTTATAGTAGAAGTTGTGTAGCGGTTGGGCCTAAAGACTACAACGCATCCACAACCATACACCATCAGGTGGCTTCACCAAGGATGAGATCTTCACGTTAGCCAGCAGTGCTACCTTCCCTATAGCACCAAGCCCTTCACGGATGAGGTATTGTGTGACGTTGCTCCTCTTGAAGTTTCTAATGTATTGTTAGGAAAACCATACTTATGGAAGCGGCATGTTGTATATGAATCTAGACTTCGCTCTGTGATTATTACTCAGGCTAATAAGTTGTACAGGATACCCGAGGTAGCCCCACCTATCGCCATCTCTTTGATCACTGCAAAGCAATGCAGTGAGATCATTTCCTAGAGCAGGAAATTCATTTTCCTTATGATTCACCCCAAAGGCAAGAAGAAGGTTGTGGCCACGGCTTCCAGGCAGGGCTCCTCTGCTTAACAACAAAAGATGGACAAGGACGTGGAGGAGTACAAGGACATTTTCGCCTCACCCACAGGGGTACCTCTACACTGCCAGGTCGAGCACTCCATTGATTTGACCCTGGGCGCACCGCTGTCCAACGGACCGATCTATCCATGCTCTGTTCTGGAGAACGATGAGATCACGAGGCAGATTTAGGAAATACTTTAGAAAGGGCACATCAGGCCAAGCTCATCACCCTGTGGGAGCTTGATTGTATTGGTGCAGAAGAAGGATGGGACCCGGAGGCTCTGTATTGACTATCGGGTGTTGAACAAGATTATTGTTCGGAATAGGTACCCAATCCCATGGATTGATGACCTTTTGGACCAGCTAAAGGGGGCCAAATATTTTAGCAAGATTGACTTGAAGTCAAGTTATCACCAAGTGCCTATTGAACCCTCTGATGTGTGGAAGTTTGCCTTAAAATCCAAGGGGGGCCTTTTTGAATGGTTAGTCATGCCTTTCAGATTGACGAACACCCTTGCAACCTTCATGAGACTGATGGATGACTATTGGCTTAGGGGGTCCTGACCTAGGTTGGAAGTTAGTTGCACCAACCAACAAAACCATATAATACTTGCCCTTTTGGCAACAACTCGTGTAGCACAGGTTGCAGTCTCACTCGAAGCAGTATTGGGGGATTCGAGAACCAAGTTTCTGCATCTAGAGACTAGTGTGGTGTCTTTCAACGCCTTAGGTCTGTTTTTGCGCAGATCAATAGAATTATAGGGCTCTTACCCTAAATAAGTTAAAGCTACCTCCATACCTTCATGAAGGTCTTCGATCAATCCTTGTAGACCTTAAACAGTTGATTTACCTACTTTCGCGCATCAAAAAGCAACCCTAGATTGGATTTCGCGTAGATCTACTTAATTCATCAGAAAACACCAGAGGAATAACTTCTAGCCTCATGGAAATGGATAACCATTCATTTCATATATTATTAAGACAGATTTAGTGAATTCGCGTAGTATTCATTCA
The DNA here is from genome assembly GCA_031772625.1 of Pinus tabuliformis. Classification (NCBI taxonomy): domain Eukaryota; kingdom Viridiplantae; phylum Streptophyta; class Pinopsida; order Pinales; family Pinaceae; genus Pinus; species Pinus tabuliformis. The sequence goes on from CM062813.1 coordinate 235,162,943, forward strand.
ATATTTCATAAAACATATCATTAATCGACAACATAAAACGTAAACAAGAAATACTCAGTAATTCTTCAAAATCTATCTTTATTGATCTTCATTTCCCTCATTACATACTCTTCTAGCCCTGTGCACACAACTGCAGGGGTTTGCGCAGTCAGCTACGGACTCTACCCAGGACTCCTGCGCACTCAGTTGCAGGAGCCTTCCCTTCTTCACCCACGGGGGCTTCAATGGTGAAGCAATACCATACCACATGCATTCATATTGGGGGATTTATATTGAGGAAAAAATGACATATTATATTGGGGGATATATAGGGGATAAAGGGTTTTTATATTGGCGGGTATAAAAAAGGGAGCTCAAATTTAATGAAAAATATAAAGGGATATAAAAAATGTTAATGAAAAAATGGATACCTACAATATCTAGTGAAAGTAGGGGCTTTTTAAATTGTGAAGGTGTATTGGGTTTTTATTGGTAGGGGGTTAAACAATGTGGTTTTTAGAGATATCTTCCAATACATAGTGAAATTAAGGGTATTGTTAATATGCTACAAACCCACGTGATATGTTAGGGGTCCATTAGGTGATGCCCACGTGTCTTCACCTAAGCGCAGGAAGTAGAGCCTTCCTGCCTTACCACTTGCAACAAAAACTCTTCAATATACCCAATTCTCTATCAAAAGTTATCTCTAATACTTACTATGACTATTGGGATAGGGTCCCCTAAGGTCAAATTTGGGGCGAAAGCCCAAGTTTAGGGGTTGAAAGCCCAAGTTTTTGTATATAAAGAGTAAAGTCTCCACAAGATGTGGTTGCAGAGCGCGTAGATATAAAGTGTCATACAGGGTTTTCACCCTTCTTTTATGTAAGATGTGTCAACTTTAGAAGATCTAGCCATGGTCCGTGGACCATAGGATTGTATAAAAAGGAAAGTCTTAGAAGAGTCTAAGGTAGTTTTTGGTAGGGAGTGACATGAATGTAATGGGTCAGTAGAAGTGACGAGCAAAGAATCTTAGAGTAGAAGAGAAGCTATGCAGTTATGTGCGCAGAGGCCTAGAGTAGAGTCTGTAGCTGTGTGCACGGACCCTTGCAGTTGAGTGCGCAGGGTAGTTTTGAGTCTGTAAGCAAATATGAAGTATCAATAAAGAGATTATTCCAGAAATATCTGTGTTTTGTTCATTTATTTCTGTTATGAATGAATGTATTTATGTTATGATGAATATTGGGTTTATGATTTAATATTGTATTGATGCACGATTCTACATGGTTTACATTGTTATATGAATGCAAGTAATAATATCTATTTACGCAAAGAATATCTTAATGCATGCTAAATATTAGACACTTAAGTTGATCTGGGTAATAATAGACTTAGGAGTGATTACAGAGGCGCGTAAGTGGTTGGTTCACCTGTTTAGGGTCTGTGAAAGATAGTCATAAACCTTCGCGAAGGTCTAGAGGCTGGTAAGAAGAAGTCATATCGATAAGCCTTAATGGCTTATCGATCTGCACGAAGGAAGATAAAGGGTATAAAATGACATCATAACCATCTCTAGGTGTAGAAACTTGGTTCCAGCATCCCCCCATACTGCTTCAGGTGAGACTTCAGTCCGCGCTCCACGGATTGATGCCGAAAGGGCTAGTAGGGTAGGGATTTGTTTTGCATACTTAACTTTGAACTTGGGTCAAGACCCACTAAGCCAACAAATGGTTCCGTTGCTGGGATTGGGATATGCATAAATAGATGTGTGATGTCGCATCACTGGAATTGAACAAAGAAAGAAATTTAAGATTGGTTGGATAGAAGATCCATGAATTCGCGGAACAAGAGAACAGGAACCCACGATTGACGAAAAAAAAGTGTTCAGATAGGTATATGTACATAGAGATACACAAAATTTTCTTATGTTCCTTCCCAATCAAATTATACGAGTGGATCGCTAAATTGGTAGATGACCAGGGAAGGTGGAGGCTTGACGGTCCAATAGTTTGGACCCCAGAGTCAGTGCGAAAATTGGAAGCCTCTAAAGATAAGATCACATGCACTATCGATAACTGGCTTGATCATATCCTAGGATGGTTTGTGACAGAGTTCGCGGTCGATACCTCGGTCAGCTACAATGAAGCAGAGAAATGCTTCTTCAAAGGACCTCAAGGTATGTATTTAAGATCTTTGAATACTTGCATTAGAATGCTCTTGTGTGAAAAGTGGGTTATGCAATTACCTTGATGTTTGGAGCTACACGAAGTGGAAAGTTATTCAGGGATAGAAGGGGAACAAGACCTAAATATAGCCTACTGATTGAGACTCCTCTGTGTGACGACGAAGAAGCAACATAGGTTTCTTCAGAGAGCGTTGTCCAATTAATAAGGCGAGGGTTCCCACGAATACCACATCCACCCACACCATCTCCATCTTCACCTCCATCGCATACACCTTCGCTCACACCGCCACCACCTCCACCACCATTCAATATGGCGAAATCAGTAAAATTTCTCATTTTCAAGGGCTTGGGGAATGAGGACCCAGACTAGTTTTGGTTCATTGCAAAGGCTGTGTGGGAAGCCCACGTTATTATAGATGATCATATGAAGAAATTACTGGTGGGCTCCAGTATTGCAGCAATAATTCTGCAACTCTTGGGACTCCCGTCTTTACTTTTATCAACCCGGTAGTTCGTAACAAACTTGGAAGCGACGGTGCTGTATGCACAAGTACTAGCTCTTGCCGCAGCTGTCACTTGGTCAGCTGGCACAAGTCCACGAGGAGCTTAAGTCAACTTCTATGAGCTCTTAGAAGAAGCTTTTTAATTTATGGACGAAAGCTAACTCGAAGGGAGCTAATCTATTTGCGAAAAGAGATTGAAAAACTGAAGGAAAACGCAAGCCCTAGCAAACCCTAATTCTACCAGCTAGTCCTACTGATGCAAAGGAGAGAATTCAAACTACTGAAAGAGATGCCATTACTTCTATGAAGGTAAAATACATGTGTCTAGACTACCTCTATCTGAAGAAAGCATCTTTTTGTATTTTTGATTAAGTCGTCAGTTTCATCATGCATATGCTTTCACTATTCTTTGACTGTGCAGGGGTGGATCAAGGAGGAGAAATGCTTGGAAGAGGTCGGGAAGGTTCAGAGAGGGTCTAAGGAGTCCCAAACACCCTTCCAGAGAGTTTCACAAAGTTTGGCTATCAAGAAACCTCATTTGTGAGCTTCTACAGGAAGTCTGCAGGGGTTCTACAGGATGTTCATAAATTTCTACAAGATGTTTAAAAATTGGGGTTTGGAGGATGGGTGAGTGAGGGAAGATGCATGAATGGATATGGAGGTAGGATAGGGGTCTGAAGTGGCCCAGGGACTGGTGGACGGAGTGGTGAGAAGGTATATATGGCTAAATTGGCTCAAAGAAGGTTGAAACAATGATTACAAAAAGGTAGGGTTACGTCGGCAAGAGGACAGATGTGAGACGAGGAACCTAGCTAGGAGATGGAGCAGATGGCTCTGATGAAGCTTAGGTGGATGGAAGAGTAGTAGAGATGCTCTGCACCGTATACATTCAACTGAATCAACAAAGTCTTGCGAGTAATTAAAGTCCTAGCTAATCTATTCTAACTAACAATAAAGTGAATGAACAACAGCTTTATTTGAAAGAGAACCATGTATATCAACTGTGCAATGAAACATTTTAGAGATCTGAACTCATAACCAACTTCTGCAAATGAAAACAGTACACTAAGGATTGCATGGTAAAGCAAACTAGTGTTTTTGTTTGGGACAACACGGTTACTTCAATTCCAGCCCCTGATCCAATAAGGAAGAGGTGAAACCAAAAGTGTTTGTTGACCCTTTTTTGGATCCTTTTTCCTGTTATTATCCTACCAATCTATTCTAAAAATCAGAAGCATTCTATTCATAAACAGTGACCTAGTTAATCCACACAGCTTAATCTACCTAACAGAAATACGTTTGCAAATGCACAAAAGGAAAACAACGATGCTTAAAGGAAAGATAACAGTACATAAAGGAGGCCCTAGGCTCTCAGGTTGGGCCCAACCCTGAGAGTTACGGCTCCTATAGAAAACTCAGAGTTGATATGAAATAGGACTGCTTATCATTATCAAAAAATAGTCATCAGTCAAGAGTTATGCCAAGATGGCTACAAGAAAACGAGCTAAAGCTGACAGCACTGTAGTGAAAAAATATGCAATGGTTTCCAAAAGAAGTCCTCCACGAAGGTTGAGGCCTTATCATTTATACACCACGAGGGCCCTAGCAAGCCTCTTAAATCTGGGGGACTTGGCTGTCTAACTGTCAGTAGACAGTCCCTTTTCCAAAATCTGCTTGGCTGCCTTCAAGATCCAGTTTTGGTGGCCTGTGAGCTCGGAGTTTGGGGGTGAAGATCCTGAGGAAGGGCTATTTAATGTCATAGACAACCCCCCTATGAATCCTCACCTCAAGCTTGGCTGTCTTCTAGCTCATGATTGCTCGGTTTTGCTCCAACATGTGTCAAAAAACCTAAAATAAGCACGTGTTAGCCACCTAGGAAGAGTGACCACCCTTATTCGTACAAATGACATAAACATACTAAAAAATAATGCATAAACTATGAAAAATGGAGGATTGAATAAGGACTGAACAAGGATCATTAGGCAAAATGAGCCCAATAGGTTACCCAATTTGGGGGCTCATCATCACCCCCTGCTAAAAGGGTTGCTCATCCTCGAGCAACTAGTCCAGCTCCTCGTCCTTAATTGCTTTGATCGCCTCCCTCACATCCCAGGCCTCTAAAGTAGTGTCCCCTTCACTGTCATGGAATCCGGCCTTCCTTTCCACCTCTTCCCACTGCTTATGCTCTTCTTCTTCTATGCCTCCTTCTAACAATCCCAAAAGCAAAGGGGGACTTAACTTGAGGCCTATCTAGCTGACCTGGAGGTTCTGCATAGACTTTTTGTAGAGAGGCACTCGTGCCATGGCCTCCCTCATTCTTGTTGGAGTGTGGTATTCCCTGATTTTGAGGCTGTGGGACAATGTGTTCCACCTACGGGTGCAAGCATGAACACAATTGTCCCCCAATAGTTGCTCCATATCCTCAAAGTGTGCTATGGCCTAAGCCTGCCGATCCATGTACTCTAACAGAGCCTGAGAGTTGGTTGCTAGGTGCTGGTGGGTGGATATTAATGCTGTGGGGTCCCCTGGCTCTGCTCTAATCAGCAGTGGTTCTCGTAATTCTCGGTCCATGACATTTCTGACCTCTGCCGCTCTCTTTTCTTCGTGGTTTAGCCATGAGGTCATTGCCATCAGTTGCATGTCACCTACTGCTGTGTTGGGATCCCATGAGGTTATATTTGGAAGGGCCAAATTATGAAGGTAGAACTCTAATAGCTTGGCCTTGTCTTCTGATGAACTGTTGTTACATAAATCCATGAACTGCTGGGGGTTTTGGATTTGGGAGATACCACTCTATGCCAACGTGTTGATTTGGAATTGCAGCCACTGATCCCTGAGGTATAGGCCATAGGATTTGGTTGGCTGCCTACATTGCAGAGCTTCCGTTGCCCAACTGGCCATGCAGGCCAGTTGTGCCTCCTTTTCTTGCATCTGCCATTTTAGAGATTGTATCTCTAGGCCTGCTTGCAATTCCCTTTCCTGTAGTTGCTGGTTTAATGCCTCAAGTTCCACTTGCATTCCTTCTGTTCCCTGAGGCTCTTCTGTGGTGTCCTTGGCTGCTGTGTCCTCTTCTTTCCTCTGTCCTTGTAGCTATAGCTGCTGTCTAAGTAGCTCATTCTCTTCCTGTAGCCTGACCCACTGGATGCTCTCCACATGTCACACCATAGCCAATTCTCTTCTGGCCTCTTTGAGCTGCTCCTCCAGAGGACCTATATCTGCTACTCCCTTGGACTTAGTGATCTTCATCCAAGTGTGGGTCCGCACTCTTTCTTCCTCTAGTGCTAGGTGTTATAGACATTTTTGTGCCTTACAGCTATAAGCATGAAATGTCCATAAATCAAGGGATCCTAAGTCCCTAAAGATGTTGTTACAGCTCCTAAAGGAACAAGGTCAACCAATGACAACTTCTCCCAGAAGTTCTCCACCAAAAACCACTCAGAACTAGTCAAATCAGGATCAATTCAGAAGCTCCACTAGCTGCCTGCGTTGCAAAGCACCCAAATACACTGGCTAGGTGCGTTGCAACGCACTTGAATGCACTACCCAGGTGCGTTGAGCGGGAAATGACAAGTGGCAGAGTCATTCAATGAGGTGGAAAGACCATGGAAGCTTCCAGAATCTTCTCCAATGACACTTGCCTCACTGAATTCGACCAAGTGATGAGTAAGAGGCTCTCAGTCTCCAAGTGGAAGCAAGAACTGACAGAGAGAAGCCACAAGTCAAAACATAAGCTGACTCATCCTCTCTGCTTACATCTATATATGGATCCCTCATCCCAGAGATCCAGAGGCTGGAATTTTCTACTTTGCAGAGAATTGTTGTTGGTTTGAGATTGAGATTAGTACATTGGGTGATTTATGCTTTGTTGGAGGAGAGGAAGGGATTCCTTTGCTGGGAGGTAGATGCTGGATCGGGACTCACTTGGTTGTATCTCCTCTTGGACTTTCTTATCATATCAATAAAATTATTTGAGTTTCTCCTACATGTTGTGTATCAATGATGTTTTGTTATATTTGCATGTTTAGCTTAATCTGATCCTGAGCTTTTTATGAATGTATATCTATATCTTCGTGTAGTTTCTCTCTTCTGTGATCTTGCAGGAATTCGGTGAAGCTGGGCCGGTAAGGGAGCACGGATCTGGGAGCTATTGAAGAGAGGAGCGATTGGATCAACAAACTAGCGAAAGACACAGGTTAATTACATCCTTCCTCTTCATTTGCATTTCATAAAGAAGAATACTCAAGTAGTTTTCCTTGTTTGTTGCTAAGGCACTATCACACCTTAGAGTGGGATAGGGGCATTCTGAATAGATACTTTTCCCAACAACATGCAACAAAAAAATTATTCATTTCATTAATAGAAAAATATTGAACTATACTTTCAAACATAATGGAAATAAGATAGATCGGGCAACGGTAGCTTATCTCTGAGAAGAGATGTGGCGACTACATGCCTCTGAACTAAGTTACAATGAGGTTCAAGGGCCTTTTTATTATTGAATGATAAGGGAAAACCATCAACAACCAAAACCCTAACCCGAGGAGATGTAACACCAAGAGTTTATGGGCCCCATTGTGGTTAGTTGGGCAGCCAACTTCCTAGGGTCGTAACTTGGTCATATTATCTCAATTTGATGTGTATGATACCTCATTGGAAAGATCTCTCTGAGGTACTGTTGCGATTGCCTTTGAAATTTCTAGGGGGATTTTTCCAAAAATAAATGTTGTTAAGGGCCTCGAAATAGCTCTGGAAGTTCAGGACCGGAAAAACTGCCAAAAATAGTAAATTTTTCCAAAATTAAGGAAACATATGAAACTGATTGGGGGGTCTAGGTGGAATAGGTGGGTGGCCACCAATATCGACCTGGATCATTTGAATTTGCATGAGATATGATGAAAAATTGTGCAAAATTAATTGAATGTCTTGTAGTACTTTTTCTTTGGACTAGACAGATGGGAGGATTGAGAAAGGTCATATTTGTGTGTGACCCATAGGGCACTGAGGAGGGGAGGGCCAATGGACTACAGAGATCAAATAAGGACTCCCTTATGATGTGCAAACCTACATGGTTTTTTGACGAACATTTATGAGCCTGGTCAAATTTGGAAAGGTTGAACATTGATTTTACATGTGTGTGAAGGAGAGTGGCCTATAATTTTATGTTAAATATGGTTTGAAAACGTTGGTGTTTACTGCTAGTAAACAACTAGTAAATCACCTTAGTGCTTATTGTAGGTACAACTAATAAACCAGCTTGGTGCTTATTGTGAGAGAGTAGTTAATAACCACCTGGACAGTGGGCTCCATATTCTAAGAACCAAGACTTGGTTTTGAAAGTCTTGATTTTCATTTTCTTTTCAAGGCATCAAGATCTCGCATGCGAGTGGCCAACAACGAGAAAAATTACAACACAAATAAGGCTATGGGTGGAACGTGGCTTACCCTACTTTAGTTTCCAGTATTTTTTATGGCTGCAATAAATAGTTTTTTCTAAATTGAGGCTTCTTTGATTAGAATTAATTTGAGCTTCATCTTCAGGATCCATCACATTATTATTTTTTAAATATAAATATGTATTTATGTGTTAATGACATTTCTGGCATATATGGTTTAGTGACATGCATGATTATTTAATTTTTATTTTCAACAAGTTTATATGTACATGCATTTACCCTTTAGAAAATTTATCATGGTTGTAATTGTTATACTATTTGGTTGTAGGTTTTTATGTTTATTAAATGTTGTAACAGTAGTGGTTGAGGAAGACAAACTTCCTAAATGCATCTTTAAATGGGTCATGTTAGAATTTCTACTATAAATTATTTTCAGAGGTTCTTGAAGTTGATACTTGGATCATAGTGAGGGGAGTTCCCATTGATCATCTAGTCAAACTTTCAAATATTAGGTTAATATACTTTGGGAAAATTTATCAAAGGAAGTGGAGCTTCTTGTATGCTCCTAAAATCATTCATCAAATAGGTAATGTTGGAACTTATGCTACAAGCTATCTTCTGGGAGGTTGTAGAAGGTAAAACATGGATCATAGTGATGGGAAATTAAGTTGATCATCTGGTCCAACTTTCAAATACTAGATCATTATATTTTAGGATATATGATCAAAGGAATTCGAGATTCATGGATGCTCCTAAAATCATGCATCAAACGAGTTATGTTGGAATTTCTACTATAAGTTTTCTTCTGGAAGGTTCTAGAATTTGAAACTTGGATTATAGTGAGGGGGAATACCATTTATCATTTGGCTTGGATTTCAAAACTTGGACTACAATAATTTAAGATACATTCCCTAAGGAAGTTGTTATATTATTTTGCGTGCAAAGTGTTTAAAGAAATGCCTAAATACAAATTGTTTGATGAAATGCACCAATGAAAATGTTGTTTTCTGGATCGGGATGGTATTTCATGGATGTTAGGATTGTTGTATGATATTATTAATGTAGTTTATATATGCCTATTTGTATGAAAAATAATTGAAGAAATGTGTTAAAGGTGTTTTAGTACAATTTGCATACAAACTATTTGATAAAATACCTCAAGGATAGAAACCAAAAGTTGCATGATTGAGTAGTATATCTCAATTAGTATGTTACAAGTGGAATTAGAGCAATCTTTCTTATTTTATATTATACAAAATGTTTGAAAAATGTCTACAAGTAAAGTACCACTCAATTAGTTGTATACAAAGTATTTGAAGAAAGTTTTACATGTAAAGTGTTTGAAAAAATGTATGAGAGATGAAAATCAAGTTTTTGCAAGTGTGGTTAGGGTAAATTCAGCAGGCGTGTGGTCCAAAGTGCTAACAGAGCTTATTTTCAACCTAGTGAAAAGAAGAAGAAAATTTGTGGGTACCTTGTAACCTTTGTAAGTCATTGAGAGAATTGGGTATGTGATAGAGTGTTATTAGAGTTGATTGTTAAGCTTGTGACAAAGAAAAAAAATTGATACCTTGCATCCTTAATTCAACATTAAGGAACCGGGTATGTGACAAAGTGGTATTATAGCTAAGGTTCAAAATTGAACCTAAATGGGCTCAAAAAAGATGAAATTATATAGTTATGCATGCATGTGTATTATATGTGTCTTATTTTGTTGTATCTATGAATATATTGATGTTGTTTATAGACTAACTTGAGTTTGATACAGAAAGATAAACATGTAGGATGTTGACTGGATTTCCTAGAGTAGCCCAACAGAATTGTAAAATATTATGGTTGAGTGATGTAAACATAATTATGAGGGGGAATCTCTTAACTTATCTCTTACTAGTTTTAATTATTTTCTTTAACATTTTGAGAAATTGTCATATGTTGATGAATAATAGCATGGGCATGACAAAAATGAAATACATGAAATAGTTCAAATATGCATGTTCATTGAATATGTATTAAATAGTGATATGCTAGATGCATGAATATAGGTTAGGTTCATACACTAATGGATGTGCATGCATAAATAATCAGAGTATTATGTTTTCATAACATGATTCAGATGACTAATAGTGGTTAATGGTGAACATGTAACTAGGAACAAGTTGACAGCATGATTAGGAAACCAATGAAGGTCTGACATGTGCAATCTTATGGAATCAAGGCTATGGAAGATAAGGTGTTTATGAGAGAATGGTACAAGTGGCATCAACGCATGTTGATATGCATGTTTTGACAATGTTGTGAGTGCACTTCTCCTTCAGTTACCTTTTTCTCTACCTCCATGTTGACCCATCCTAATGGAAATGGGATTGGATGGTCATGAGTCTCTAGTCCCAGTTTCTTGACAAAATCTATTGTTATGAGATTCACTTGTGGCTTTAAGTCGAACAGTGCATCGTTTTTCATCTTCTTGACCTGTATCTTTATATGGAAGAGTTAGGTCATTTCATCCTCTTCATGTTGTTGAAGGCTACTCAGATTCACCCCCTTCTACATTGATGTACATACAATATTCTCATCCATGTCCAACTTGCTTTCCACCTAATTACTCGAATCTGTGGCCATAAGATTTTTCTTCTTAATATACTTCTTTATATTCTCTGATTTGAGATCTAGATGCAACTTCCAATACTTCTTATCTATATGACCATCAATGTTACAATGGTTGCAGTATTTGATGGGATCTTTGCACTAGTGTGTTGTGACTGCTATATTTTTTTCTTTTCACCCTTTCCATTTCTTCTTCTGCTCCTTGGAACGTTCCTGGTGCTCCTTTTTCTTTGATACAATTGATTTCCCTTTCTTTTGGCTTATGTTGTCCAAGTATTGTGCCTGTACACAAGCCTCATCCACAGTTATGGGTTTGAACAACATCACTTGCTTCTGCAAATGACTATCTAGTCCTCCCAAGTACTTGAGGAGTATGTCTAGGTTATTTGGAGAGATACCCAACATTATGGCCATATTTCTAAATTATGTGGTGTACTCCTATACATTTTTCCCTTGTCTCTGTTGGTATGAGATCCATTGGCTCTCTACATACTAGATAGGGTAAAACTATGAATTTACCAGAGTTTGAAATCCTCCCACTTAGTCACTGGAGGATCTCTCTCCAATCTTAGGGTCTTCATGTGACTTTCCCATTAGGTCAGGCCATGGCCCTTTAGTTTCAGACTAGAAAAAAAAAAAAAAAAATCTATTCTTCCTATATATAGTGAACACTGAAATAAAATTCTAACTATTGCAAACAATGATTTTTATTCAAAGCATAAAACACCTTGATAGGGCTTGATGTTAACCTTCACTTCCATATTGAACAAGGATTGTGAATTGTTCACGACACTAAAACTGCGTTGATCATTTTTGGGTTCTTTCTTACAATCCCTCTCTAGTTCTTTCCAATCTCCTAATCTCCCCTATGATTTGACCTCTATATTAAAATCTTCATCTTCTCTAAATAACCCAATTGTTGGTCAAGGTCACTGTGAGGAGGCTCACATTACGACTTATATCTACAACTTGTGCTTCTAGCCATGCAACCCTCTACTTTGTAGGCATTTAAGGGTTATTAGCATATTTGTTGGCCATGGCTAGGGTTTTGTGATTTTTAGCTTAACTAATTTGGATCCCCTGCAACTCCCCATAATATACCCAAAGAAAGATGCTTTGATACCAAAATGATATGTAAATTGCCATGGATATTGAAATGGATAAGTCATGACAATATATCTAATAAAATTGTACTTCAAATTTAATATCTATACTATGAGGATTATTTTTCCTTAGACTTCTAGATTTATTAAGTTACTATTATATGCATGCACTATATGAAATAAGAAAAATAGAGAAAAAACACAAATACAATCACTCACAACCTTCATAACGTAAGATATGACCTATGAATCCCTTTCAGGAGAAAAGCTAGTTGGAAAGTGAGGCTACTATGTTATCTTTCTCTTAGTGGAAATGTATGCAAGTACAGAGGAGTGCGACATGTAGCCCATGGGTTGCTATAGTATACAATCCATCTTCTCTCTCTCTCTCTCTCTCTCTCTCTCTCTCTCTCTCTCTCAACTACTATGCTCATCTATGGCACAAAATGCACTCAAATAGAATGAAACCCCTTTTCCTCCTAGTGGCCTAGTTATAACATGACTCGATAACCTAATGGTGGTTAAGTTTGATTCTTTTAACTCTTAACTAGAATTACAATATTGACTCTTCTAAAGTATTCTTCATCATGATCATGTGGAAAGCCCATTTTCCTTGAATAATGGAGTTTACATGATATCCTCTCAAATCATGCTAAAAAAAATTAGGAAGACCAACTTCCAGGTGGTATAACCTTTGAATACATACTCTCATTTTAATCATTCTTTCATCATTGGAAACATATATGTGTTTAGAATAACGCTAGGGGGTGTGGCACTTATGCGGAAAAAACACCTCCAAAGAAACACTATTTGATTCCTTAATCTACTTCTAGAAGGTTCAAATCCCAATTCATCAAAATGTCACCCACTAGTAAAAATAGTATTGTGAGTTTATTTCTCCCATTTTTCCACTTTGAAGGCATCAAGATGGATGAAAAATAATATAACAATCCAATCTAGATCACTTTTTAGTGCATTAATGATTAAGAAAATGACTATGGTTTCAATTTACTCATGTTATAACATTAAGTTTTAGAAGGTTATTCTTATCTTCATTTGCAAGTCAATTTTTTTTAACTTTACATTAGTTTAATTTCATGTAATAATATTTTATAAAGAACATCAATATTTAAAAAAAATTATTAAATTTAAAATATATTTATTAATTTCATTCATTTTATTTTTAATTAAAAATATTATTAATAATACATAAATATGAAAAAGTGTAATTTTATTTTTAAAATATAATTAAAGAAAATAAAAAAAAACATTTAAATTGGATTTTTTTAAGAAATTTTCATTTCCCATTATACTTACAAATAAAAATAAAAAATATTCTTACTTTCAAAGTGATTTTTTGAATTTGATGTAACCAATTTTACTTTTCATTTGTTAATGTGACCAATATTATAAATTTGGCATATTTTATGATTTCTTATTTACTTTATTAATTTCTATATTTAGCATAATAATTCTTTACTTTCCCATTATTTATATTTAGTAACAACTTTATGACATATTCACTTGTATTAATTTATAATCCAATTTATTCCAATTTCAATCTAATGATTTCCGATTTCATTGATATGTTGGTATGTTGCCATATTACAAACCTATTAAAACAAAGCGGTAAAAACGATTTTTAGTTAGATGAAAGCAAGTTTTTGGTCTTTGGAATCGATTTGCAAATAGTCTCACCAATGTGTATTTGCATAGAAAATAGACATCATTAAATATCTTGCATGAACTGTGTATAATGATTGATCATTAAATATGCTTATATCATTTTTCAACTTTTCAGATTTTATTGCGATTAAATTTTAAGTAAATTTTATGTAATCAGGTTTTCCTTAAATTTGTTATAAATATACCTACCAATAAAATATCAAGTTAAAATTTATGTATATTTTTTTTTCCTCGACTAAAAAATTGTTGTGTAAGTTCTAAATATTCTTTACCCAGCTTTTATAATATAAATAAATTTTACAGGATTAAATTATCACTCTCTGATTCTTCTTCGACAACAAGCAATGATTATTCTTCCTATTTTTAAAATTATTATTATAATAATTTATAATTTTAAAATGAAATACTTAAGATATATAATTCTTTTGGAAATGAATTCGTTGGATAATAAAATTTTAAAATTATAGAAAAAAATTAGAATACACATGACATTAATACTTTCCATCAAAAGAACATATCCATTTTTCATAATGGGGTACCAATATCAATTCTTTATACTACCTTATGAAAAGCACAGCGCAATAATTGTGTGCTAATGATCTTGTCATCTTAATCTAAAAAATAGCAAAGAATAATGACCTTGTCAACTTCATTGTGAAGAGAAGTACAATTTTTAAAAAAATATGTTACACTTGGATTTCGATTCGGACCCAATGGGAATAATCTGGTGGTCAACTTCATTGTAAAGAGAAGTACAATTTTTTAAAAATAAGAAGTCTTGGATTTTCCATTGTGACTGTATTCCACTCCATGGGAATGGGAATAATCTGATAACATTATACTCAACTTTTTTAAATAATTGAGATAAGGTGAAAAATCAAGATTCTGACTCTAGCCATATTGTAAACCACTGCACCAACGACATCGTTCAGTTAACCGTTCACTCTCATGGTTAACTGGTGTGTATTTTGTCATCGTTCAGTCTCATGGTTAACTGGTGTGTTTTTTGTTTTTAAATAAATAATAAATGGTTTATTTACCTACATTTAAATGATTTTGGAAAATTAATTATATCAAATTATGGATAAATCCTCGCTAGCGTTCTTTCAAATCTATTCACTTGAATAGTATCAAAATCAAAAGTTTCAAAAAATTGAGTATGCCCTACCAAAGACAATACTGGTTTCGTTTGGAACTTGAATTTTAACCGAACTTGGTTTCGTTTGGAATTTGGAGTTTAACATAACTGTGATGTAAACGAAACTGTTTACGAATTTTAGTTTTTCAAAATATCTCGTTGAATGCAGGAATATATTCAGGTTTCTAAAAAATATTTGGGGGCACTTAATCCTAGCAAGAGCCAAAGAAAACAAGATTGATTTCGTTTGGAACTTCAATTTTGATTTCGTTTGGAACTTCAATTTTAACCGAACTTGGTTTCGTTTGGAATTTAGAGTTTAACAGAACTTTGATGTAAACGAAACTATGAATATTAAAGGTTGTTTTTATGTTTTAGTTGTAGGTTTTTATGTTTTTTAAATGTAGTAATAGTAGTGGTTGAGTAAATTCATCTTTAAACGGGTTATGTTAGAATTTCTACTATAAATTCTTTTTAGAGGTTCCTGACGCTGATACTTGGATTATAGTGAGGAGAAATCCCATTGATCATCTAGTCGAACTTTTCAAATCTTAGGTCAATATATTTTGGGAGAATTTATCAAAGGAAGTGGAGCTTCTTGTATGCTCCTAAAATCATTCATCAAATAGGTAATGTTGGCATTTATGCTACAAGTTATCTTGGGAGGTTGTAGAAGGTAAAACATGGACCATAGTGATGGGAAATCACGTTGATCATCTGGTCCAACTTTCAAATCTTGGATCATTATATTTTAAGAGATATGATCAAAGGAATTCTAGATTCCTGGATGCTCCTAAAATCATGCATCAAACACATCATGCTGGAATTTATGCTATAAGTTGAACGTTATAGAATTTGAAACTTGGAACATAGTGAGGGGAAATACCATTTATTATTTGGATTAGTTTTCAAAACTTGGACTACAATAATTTAAGATATATTCCCTAAGGAAGTTGTTATATTATTTTGCATGCAAAGTGTTTAAAGAAATGCCTAAATACAAATTGTTTGATGAAATGCACCAATGAAAATGTTGTTTTCTGGATGGGGATGGTATTCATGTATGTTAGGATTGTTGTATGATATTATTAATGTAGTTTATATATGCCTATTTGTATGCAAAATAATTGAAGAAATGTGGTAAAGGTGTTTTAGTACAATTTGCATACAAACTATTTGATAAAATACCTCAAGGATAGAAATCAAAAGTTGCATGATTGAGTGGTATATCTCAATTAGTATGTTACAAGTGGAATTAGAGCAATCTTTCTTATTTTATATTATACAAAATGTTTGAAAAAATGTCTACAAGTAAAAGACCACTCAATTGGTTGTATACAAAGTATTTGAAGAAAGTTTTACCTGTAAATTGTTTGACAAAATGTATGAGATATGAAAATCAAGTTTTTGCAAGTGTGGTTAGGATAAATTCAGTAGGGATGTGTTGCAAAGTGCTAACAAAGCTTATTTCCAACCTAGTGAAAAGAAAAAGACAATTTATGGGTACCTTGTAACCTTTGTAAGTCATTGAGAGAATTGGGTATGTGATAGAGTGGCATCAGAGTTGATTGTTAAGCTTGTGACGAAGAAAAAAAATCGATACCTTGCATCCTTAATTCAGCATTAAGGAACTGGGTATGTGACAAAGTGGTATTATAGCTAAGGTTCAACATTGAACCTAAATGGGCTCAAAAAACATGAAATTACATAGTTATGCATGCATCTGTATTTATAAGTTTCTTATTTTTTGTATCTATGAATATCTTGATGTTGTTTATAGACTAACTTGAGTTTGATACAGAAAGATAAACATGCAGGATGTTGTCTGGATTCCCTAGAGTAGCCCAACAAAATTGTAAAATTTTATGGTTGAGTGATGTAAACATAATTATGAGGGAGAATCTCTTAACTTATCTCTTACTAGTTTTAATGCTTTTCTTTAACGTTTTGAGAAATTGTCATATGTTGATGAATAATAGCATAGGCATGACAGAAATGGAATAGTTCAAAGATGCATGTTCATTGAATATGTATTAAATAGTGATATGCTAGATGCATGAAGATATGTTAGGTGCATACAATAATGGATGTGCATGCATAAAGAATCAAAGTAGTATATTTTCATAACATGATTCAGATGACTAATAGTGGTTAATGATGAACATGTAACTAGGAACAAGTTGACAACATGATTAGGAAACCAATGAAGGTCTGACATGTGCAATCTTATGGAATCAAGGCTATGGAAGATAAGGTGTTTATGAGAGAATTGTACAAGTGGCATCAATGCATGTTGATATGCATGTTGTGACAATGTTGGGAGTGCACTTCTCCTTGGGTTAACTTTATCTCTACCTCCATGTTGACCCATCCTAATGGAAATGGGATAGGATGGTCATGAGTCTCTAGTCCCAGTTTCTTGACCATATCTATTGTTATGAGATTCACTTGTGACTCTAAGTCGAATAGAGCATTAATTTTCATCTTCTTGACCTGTATCTTTATATGGAAGAGTTAGGTCATTTCATTCTCTTCATGTTGTTGAAGGCTACTCAGATTCACCCCCTTCTACATTGATGTACATACAATCTTCTCATCCATTTCCAACTTTCTTTCCACCTAATTACTTGAATCTATGGCCATAAGATTTTTCTTCTTAGCATCATTGTTTTAGTTCTTTGAGTTGAGCTCTAGATGCAACTTTCGACACTTCTTCTCTATATGAACATCAATGTTCCAATGGTTGCAGTATTTGATGGGATCTTTGCACTGGTGTGTTGTGACTGCTATATTTTTTTCTTTTCACCCTTTCCACTTTTTCTCCCGCTCCTTGGAAGGTTCTTGGTGCTCCTTTTTCTTTGACCCAATTGATTTACCTTTCTTTTGGCCTATGTTCCCCAAGTATTGTGCCTATACACCAACCTCGTCCATTGTTATGGGTTTGAACATCTCTTACTTCTACAAATGACTATCTAGTCCATACAAGTACATGAGGAGTATTTCTAGGTTCTTTGGAGAGATACCCAACATTATGGCCATGTTTCCAAATTATGTGGTGTACTCCTATACATTTTTCCCTTGTCTCCGCTGGTATGAGATTCATTGGTTCTCTACATACTGGATAGGGTAAAACTATGAATTTATTAAAGTTTGAAATCATCCCACTTAGTCACTAGAGGATCTCCCTCCAATCTTAGGGTCTTTGTGTGACTTTCCCATTAGGTCAGGGCATGGCCCTTTAGTTTCAAACAAGAAAACAAAATTTTATATTCTTCCTATATATAGTGAACACTAAAATAAAATTCTAACTATTACAAATAATGATTTTTATTCAAATCATAAAACACCTTGATAGGGCTTAATGTTAACCTTCACTTCCATATTGAACAAGGATTGTGAATTGTTCACAACACTAAAACTGCGTTGATCGTTTTTGGGTTCTTTATTACAATCCCTCTCTGGTTCTTCCCAATCTCCTGATCTCCCCTATGATTTTACCTCTATATTAGAATCTTCATCTTCTTTGAATAACCCAAGCTTGTTGGTCAAGGTCACTGTGAGGAGGCTCACATTACGATTTATATCTACAACTTGTGCTTCTAGCCATGTAAACCTCTTCTCACTCCCCATAATATACCCAAAGAAAGATGCTTTGATACCAAAATGATACGTAAATTTCCATGGATATTGCAATGGATAATTCAGGACAATATATCTAATAAAATTATACTTAAAATTTAATATCTATACTATGAGGATTATTTTTCCTTAGACTTCTAGATTTATTAAGTTACTATTATATGCATGCAATATATGAAATAATAAAAATAGAGAACAAACACAAATACAATCACTCACAACCTTCATAACACAAGATATGACCTAGGAATCCCTTTCAGGAGAAAACCTAGTTGGAAAGTGAGGCTACTACGTTATCTTTCTCTTAATGGAAATGTATGCAAGTACAGAGGAGTGTGACCTATAGCCCATGGGTTGCTATAGTACACAAACCATCTCTCTCTCTCTCAACTACTATGCTCATCTATGGAACAAAATGCATTCAAATAGAATGAAAACCCTTTTCCTCCTAGTGGCCTAGTTATAACACAACTCGATAGCCTAATGGTGGTTAAGTTTGATTCTTTTAACTCTTAACTAGAATTACAATATTGAATCTTCTAAAGTATTCTTTATCATGATCATGTGGAAAGCCCCTTTTCCTTGAATAACAGAGTTGACGTGATATCCTCCCAAATCATGCTAGAAAAATATGAAGGCCAACTTCCAAGTGACATAACCTTTGAATAGAGACTCTCATTTTTATCATTCTTTCATCATTGGAAACATATGTGTTTAGAATAACCCTAGGGGGTGTGGAACTTATGAAAAATAAATAACTCCAAAGAAACACTATTTGATTCCTTAATCTGCTTCTAGAAGGTTCAAATCCCAATTCTTAAAAATGTCACCCACTAGTAAAAATAGTATTGTGAGTTCATTTCTCCCATTTTTCCACTTTGAAAGCATCAAGAAAACTAAAAAATAATATAAAGATCTAATCTAAATCACTTTTTAGTGCATTAATGATTAAGAAAATGACTAGTTTTAATTTATTCATGTTATAACATTAAGTTTTAAAAGCTATTCTTATCTTCATTTGCAAGTCAATTTTTTTTAACTTTACATTAGTTTAATTTCATGTAATAATTTAATATTATATATATATATATTAAATTTAAAATATATTTTTTAATTTCATTCCTTTTATTTTTAATTAAAAATATTATTAATAATACATAAACATGTAAGAGTGTATTTTTTTTAAATATAATTAAAGAAAATAAAAAACATTTAATTTGGATTTTTAAAGAAATTTTCATTTGCAATTATACTTCAAAATAAAAATAAAAATAAAAAATATTCTTACTTTCAAAGTGATGTTTTGAATTTGATGTAACCAATTTTACTTTTCATTTTTTAATGTGACCAATATTATAAATTTGGCATATTTTTATGATTTCTTATTTACTTTATCAATTTCTATATTTAGCATAACGATTCTTTACTTTCTCATTATTTATATTTAGTAACCACTTTATGACATGTTCACTTGTATTAATTTATAATTCAAGTTATTCAACTTCAATCTAATGATTTTCTATTCCATGGATATGTTGGTATGTTGTTGTCACGCACACATATGGAGTAAAAAAAAAATTTTATGGTGATTAACCCCATATATCAACTCATATATACATTCAACTTTATCAACCTTACGAAAACAGTCTTATGACAAATGTAATAGTCCTGAAGGTTCGAACATCTATACATATGTTTTCATTTAGCCGATATAGAATCATTCTATACATCATAACCTTAAGGTTCATCGAAAGGAATCGTAATCCAAATATTTCACAGCATATATAATGTTTCAAAGTATGTAACGGGTGTTATGCGCACATTCCAAAGGAACTGTCAGTCTTTAAAAGCAAAGTTATGGCATCTGCTATCGTGTACTGGTTTAAATCCCGAGACATCTGTAAATTAAACGTTGTGTCCGGCCTTGACTTCGGTGATGAGGCAGCACCGTCCATTTGGAGAAATCAACGGTTAGATGGCGTGAGGCCATGTGCGCCCGGTGCTCCAAGCACTTACGGGCCTGACACCTTGGGCATATCAGTTTTGCGCCCGGATCCCATCGACCACAACCGGCCATCGAACGGTGGTAGAATCCTCTCTGCAGATCAAGGGTTGAGGTCTTGCCACTAGTCGGTAAGCAAGGTATAGTATATATTTTCTGTGTGCTTCTATTCAACTCAGTTTGTTTCTCATTTCGCTGCGGCGGTGTGTCGCAGAGCTATGGCGATTCGCTTGTCCACTACTTATGCAACTTCATACATCTCCAGACTTCAGTTCTGTTCCTCTCTCGCACCGGATTAAACAGGTATGAAGTCGTCCCCTGTCTTGCTAATGTCTGCATCAGTTTCTAAGTTGTTATGTTATTTCATTGTTTAACCGAGCTCTCGATTCCCTGGTTTGGCTCAGGTGCATAAGTGACTGGCGGTCATACCTTACCGGAGATAGGAAACCCTTCGCTCCTTCTACTGTTCAGGTCACAGGTAGGCTCGAATGCCACCTAACTCAATTTCATTTGATGAATCTGTTTAGGGTAACAGCTGAGCGTTTATATTATTCTGACAGGAATGTCGGGTAGCACCACCGCGGCCTGGGATCCCTTTATCAATTCGGGTTTCTACCCATGTTTAGATTGTAGTCTTTGGTTAGGGAAAGTTACAAACTAAGCATATCATGCACGGCCGTAACCCTCTGTTATGTATAATGTTTATCTCTGAAGCCTATTCTGCTTTGTATTCGGACAGTATATTGTTTTAAGCTTAAATATTGAACATGAGGGTTGATACCCTGGCTATGTCATTAAAATATCTTAGAAAGGCAGAGCACGAGAGATTCAATGGATTCCCGCTCTGTGCATAATGTTTTTTCTTTGTTTATTCGCCTTCTTGGCCACGGCTATACTTATATAGACTTAATGTTCAGGATTTTAATGTTCCTTTCTAATTAACTTGTCTGCATGACTATTTCATCAAATGCCGAGTTCATATATGTGTTTTAAGTTTCGATTTCATTAGTTTTCCTCTCGTTTTTGCATCCGGTTTAATGCAGGCAAACACTGTTCCGAAACAGAGTTGCTGGCTATATTTGGCTATGTGCTTCTATCTATATAATACAGTTTTTGGCTCTTTGAGGGTATTAGAATGCGTTGATTATTTATTGGTTTACCTTATATATATACATGCATGTATTTCCATTGCCATGCGACGCCTCTGTGCGACTGTAACAGCATGCCGAGGGTGTTGACCAATCTGTATTACGGTTTCCGGTTTCGTTCATGTTTTTCGCCGGCCGAGGTTAAGGTTTTCTCTTCTTTCCATACTCATACAAGGTCATAGTTTACTTGCTCGCATCCATACGTATGGACACCGTATCGTATTTATTCTCTGCTGGTATTTCTTTATGGTTTATGTGTAATACACAGTTTATTCTTTTACTATTACTGGGCCGCGAGGCTAACTAGTTTCACTCTTGAATAAGTACATAGAGTATCAGGTTTTGACTACTATACATTACGGCGGAGAGCGCCTGTACATATCCTGCTTCTTTAAATGTCTGTATATCTTTCTTGCTTTTCATATGATTGTGGGTTCTTACAATATCATTTCCTTGATAAGCCATTTATGCTGCTACCAAGGCTAGTATAAACCCGTTTATCGTGTTATCTCGTATTTCTTTATTAACCATGCAAACTTAGGTTCTGTTGTTGTTTCTCATACAGTCTTTAGTGTTCTACCAACAGATTGTATATTCAGTTCCAAGTCTACACTCGAATCTGTTTCCCTATAATTCATACAGCATGCAATAATTGTTTTCATAATACTGTATAAGAAAAATATGCAGATAACTGTCAGCTCATTTCACTTTTCTCAGTACAGTACAGTACAGTACAGGAAACATTTTAACAGATGCATAAGTAGTAGCCATACCTGCTTATCTGCCAAACCTATTTGTAATGCTTGTCAATCCACCCGTCCGTAGGAAGAGTTTTTCTTTAATCTTCCACCCCCAAGCACTTGCAGGTCCTCACGACTGCAATTACACTGGTCTTGCCAGTAAACGCTATCTGATCCTAACCAGACATAGCGTACACAGGAAAATTCCTTTCCTTAATGCCATCTGATCCTAACCAGACATAGCATGAACATTTTTTCTTCTCTGCCATCTGATCCTAACCAGACTTGGCAATTCCCCCTTTTCCTCTGGGGTCTCAACTACCTCAAGGTAGTTAGGGTTCCATTGTAACTGATTCCTCAGTTACTAACCATGATTAATCATAAACTCAGTTCAGATAGTACCAACACAATTGTTTTTCATTAACATAAAATTAATAACAGAGTTATAAATATTTTTCAAATAAAGTCTTTGTTCAATAATTACTTTTACTATTTACTAACATTAACTTTTCACAAGGGATGTTACATCTCCCCCTCCTGAAAGTCTACATCGTCCCGATGTTGCTGTTCATCCAAAAACAGTCTGGGATAAGTATCCCTCATCATTTGTTCATCTTCCCAGGTGGCCTCTTCAGGCCCAAAGTGCTGCCACTGCACTTTAACCTGGCTGATGACCTTTTTCCGCAGCTCGACTCTTCTCCGATCTAATATGTTCACTGGTTCGACCAGGAACTCTCCTTCCGGTTCCACCTGAAACACATAACAATTAAGTCAGCTGCTTACTAGTATTCTTTTTCAGTTTACATTATATAACAGTCTTCCCTTACCTGAATGTCCTGCCAACTTATTATATGTCTAGGGTCATACACATATCTCTTTAAAACTGATACATGGAAGACATTATGGACCCGAATATGGCTGGGTAGGGCGAGCTGGTAAGCTACTGGCCCTACTCGTGCCAGAATTTGGAATGGTCCACAAAAACGCGGTGCCAATTTGGCACAGGCATTCCATTGGAGGGTACTTTTCCTAGCTCGAATTCTGATGTACACATGTTCACCCACTTGGTACTCTTTAAAAGTTCTTTTCCGATCTGCGAAATTCTTCTGCCTGTCCTGTGCCATCTTTAGATTAGCTCGAACTTTTTTCACCATAACTTCCATTTCCTCCAACATCTCAGGACCCAGCAAGAATTTGTCCTCCGGTCCACCCCAACTGGAGGGTGTGCGGCACTTCCGGCCGTAGAGTACCTCGAATGGGCTCATCTTCAAGGATGAGTGATAGCCATTGTTATAGGCGAATTCCACTAGGTGTAGATACTCCTCCCATCGCGTAGGTTGCTGCATCACATAAGACCTCAGCATGTCCTCCACTACTTGATTCACTCGCTCAGTCTGTCCGTCAGTTTGCGGATGATATGCGGTGCTGAAGCTTAATTGAGTTCCTAGACCTTCAAATAAGGTCCTCCAGAAAGCTGAGGTAAACTTAACATCACGATCAGATATTATTACTTTCGGCAGCCCATGAAGTTTAAATATATTTTGCATAAAAATGTTTGCGATTTGAGCTGCACGATAAGTGGATTGAACCAGTATAAAGTGAGCTGACTTGCTGAGTTTATCCACGACCACCATTATAGAGTCATTGTTCTTTTTGGATTTTGGCAAACCGGTAATAAAGTCCATGGTTATGGTCTCCCATTTCCATTCTGGTATGGGTATTGGCTGTAGTAGTCCTGCAGGGTGCTGATGTTCAGCCTTCACCTGTTGACACTCCAAACAGCGCGCCAGGTATTCTACAACATCCTTCTTCATGCCTGGCCAGTAATACTCCTTCCTTAGTGAGGTGATTAATTTCTGGTAACCAGGATGTCCTGCATAAGGACTTCTATGATTTTCATCCAGAATCTTTTCTTTAATACTGCTCTGATTGGGTATATAAATTTTCTTCTGGTAGCACAAAATGCCGGCTGTATTCAAGGTGTAACCTTGTTGTATGGAACGGGTATCTGAATTCTGCACTAAATGCTTCTTTTGCAAATAAATTTGATCTTGCGCCGCAGCCTCCTCAATCTCTTTGTCAAGAGTGGACCATCCTTGACTGATACCAATCTCATAAATGCAATGCACTTTTTGGCTCAGTGCATCAGCTACTCTGTTTTCCTTTCCCTTTAAGTGCTTAATTTCGAAATCGAAATTTCCCAAAAAGTCCACCCATCTTGCTTGTCTTGCGTTTAAAGTGGGTTGACTAAAGTAACTAGTCAAGCTGTGGTGATCCGTCATTAACAAAAATTTCCTCCCTACTAAATAATGGCGCCACATCTTCAAAGCATGGATCACAGCGGTTAATTCCAGATCATAGGCAGAATATTTCTGCTCATGTTCTTTTAACTTCCTGGATTCATAGGCAATCACTTTACCTTCCTGCATTAGCACTCCACCCACGCCCTCCTTACTGGCATCTGTACAAACTACATACTCCTTTTCGGGATCTGCCACACACAACACAGGTGCTGTGGTAAGTAAATGTTTGAGCTGTTCGAAACTCCGTTGACAATCTGCTGTCCATTTAAACACTTTTCCCTTCTTTTGCAAGGAGGTAATAGGGTAAGCAACTCTAGAAAAACCTTCCACAAACCGCCGGTAATATCCAGCCAGCCCCATGAAAGATCGAATATCTGCTACATCCTTGGGTGTAGGCCATTCCATTATAGTTTTAATCTTTTCAGGGTCTACAGCTATACCTTCCTTCGTAATAATGTGGCCCAAATACTGGATCTGTTCTTTATAGAAGTCACATTTGCTGAATTTTCCATATAACTGATGCTCTCGTAATGTCTGCAACACTATCCTCAAATGTTCCTCATGCTCCTTGATATTCCGGGAGTATATAAGTATATCATCAATGAAGATCAATACAAATTTGTCTAGGTATTGATGAAATACACTATTCATCAAACACATGAATGTTGCAGGTGCATTTGTTAATCCAAAAGGCAGTACCACAAACTCGTAGTGTCCGTAACGAGTACGAAAAGTTGTCTTGGCTATGTCCTCATCTTTGATTCTGATTTGATGGTAACCAGATCTTAAATCAATCTTGGAGAAGATTGTTGCTCCCTTCACCTGATCAAACAACTCATCAATGCGGGGTAAGGGATATTTTTTTTTCACAGTCAGCTTGTTCAGCTGTCTATAGTCTATACACATACACAGAGTTCCATCCTTTTTCCTTACAAATAACACAGGTGCTCCCCAAGGAGAGACACTGGGGCGGATATACTTCTTTTCTAGCAGCTCTTGCAGCTGCATTTTTAACTCAGTTAATTCCGGCACACTCATCCGATAGGGTGCTCGGGACACTGGGGCTGCTCCGGGTATAAGCTCAATGGTGAAGTCTAAATCCCTTTTGGGTGGCAGCCCTGGAATTTCTTCAGGAAATACATCTGCAAAATCTTGCACTACTGGTATATTGTTAACAGTTGCAACCTTATCCACTGAACCTGCGAACCCCACTTGTACTGCATAAATCTGGCACTTCTTCCGGATACACTTAACTAGCTGTGAGGCTGTGATCGGCCGAATCTGCACTGGTTTCTGGATGCCTTGAATCTCTTTTCCCACACCCAGTTCATCTCGGTAAGAGACTGTCTTTGTTTTACAATTAATTACAGACCATCGTCGTTCCAACCAGTCCATTCCTATCAGCACATCATAGGAACCAAGAGGGAGTACGTTTAACTCAGTTGTTATTGTTTGGCCAGCTAACCTTAATGGACAGTTGCTGACTTTAGTTAGTACTCGTCTTTTGGCCCCAGTGGCCAGCTGTACTAACCAAGGGCTTTTAAATTTAGTGGTTTGCAAACCACAGCTTTCTACCACTTTGGGACTTACATAGCTTAAAGTAGCTCCTGGGTCTACTAAAACGGAAACAGTTCGATCAAAGATCTTACCTTCGAACTCTATCATTGTTGGCTGGTAATCAGCTTGCCGATCCTCTAGTGCTGCATTTATTCTGGGCATGGATCGAGCCACATCTCCTACTGTTGAAGCTTCGTAGATCTGGGACAACTGATCGCTGTCCTTCCGATGAGGGCAGTTTCTAATATAATGGGGTCCGCCACAACCCCAACACTGAACAGGTGGCCGAGCTGAGCCTTCATTGTCCAATCTAACTTGTTGTTCACTGTATTTGGATTCTGCAGGAGGCTTGAATCTGTTTTGATTTTTAGTTGGATTTTTAGTATTGGCTCCTTTCGAAAATCCTTTTTGGAAACTGCTGCGTGCTCCCTTACTTCCCATAGGCATTTTACTGCCCCGCTTATCTGTCCAACGCTTCCCAGAATTTTCTCCTTTTGATTTGTTCTGCTGATAACACAGTCTTGCTTTCCGAATCGCTTCATCCATGGTCTTCGGATTATCGAACTCTATCCTTTCTCGCATGGTCTGAGGTAAGCTGCTAACAAATCTTTGCACCTTAGCCTTCTCTTCACGAATATAGGGCACGTAACGAAGCAGGGATGTGAATTTAGTTACAAACTCGTCAATGGTCTGCTGTCCAAGCCGCAGATCATGAAATTCTCGCGCTTTTTCATCATAAAAGCGTTCTGTCAGATACTTTTCTTTGAAATATCTTTGAAACATTTCCCATGTCACATCCTGTTCACTTACTCCCCGCACCATCTTGACCTCCTCCCACCATAGCGTGGCTTTGGCCTGCAACTGGAATATAGCCAGCCTTGCCTTAAGATGATGATCATATTCATACACCTGAAAATACTTATTCATATTAATTAGCCATGCCTCTGCAGCTTCTTCTGATTCCCCATCGAAATGAGGTGGTTTAATCTTCCTAAATTCCCCTTGTAATTCCATCCGGGGTCTTTTTGGAGTTTGATATTCAGAAGCGTTAACAGACTTCTCTCCTCGCGTCTCCCCTCTGTCCTCTGCTTCCTCCTGTTCAGTGTGATAGCTCTGTTCATCTGTTATTTGTGCTTGTTCAGGCCTCGGATGTGACTGTTGTTGATGTTGTTTATCAGATAAGCTTTTCAAAATTCTTTCTTGTTCTATATTTAGTCTTGCATTATCTGCACGCAACCGGGCCATTTCGTCTTTTAGTTCCTGAACTGTCCTCATTAGCGCCGAATCAGTATTGCGGCCTTCTGCTCCCAGTTGTACCCAAAACTCAGGATGTCCCTGAGGTTGTCCCACAATTTCAGGTTGATCCAAATTCCCATGAGGGGCGCTATTTGCCCTCCTCATCCTGCTACTACCTGCTTTAAGAATCACTCAATAAACAGACATAATTTACTTTTAGCATATTCTGAACTTTCATCATGATACTGTTTATATTTATGTTACTGTAATTTTGAAGTTTTTCCCAAAGGTCACAGAGTTGTAACCTTGGGCTCTGATACCAAATTGTCACGCACACATATGGAGTAAATTTTTTTTTTTATGGTGATTAACCCCATATATCAACTCATATATACATTCAACTTTATTAATACAATTTCAACTTTATCAACCTTACGAAAACAGTCTTATGACAAATGTAATAGTCCTGAAGGTTCGAACATCTATACATATGTTTTCATTTAGCCGATATAGAATCATTCTATACATCATAATCTTAAGGTTCATCGAAAGGAATCGTAATCCAAATATTTCACAGCATATATAATGTTTCAAAGTATGTAACGGGTGTTATGCGCACATTCCAAAGGAACTGTCAGTCTTTAAAAGCGAAGTTATGGCAACTGCTATCGTGTACTGGTTTAAATCCCGAGACATCTGTAAATTAAACGTTGTGTCCGGCCTTGACTTCGGTGATGAGGCAGCACCGTCCATTTGGAGAAATCAACGGTTAGATGGCGTGAGGCCATGTGCGCCCGGTGCTCCAAGCACTTACGGGCCTGACACCTTGGGCATATCAGTTTCGCGCCCGGATCCCATCGACCACAACCGGCCATCGAACGGTGGTAGAATCCTCTCTGCAGATCAAGGGTTGAGGTCTTGCCACTAGTCGGTAAGCAAGGTATAGTATATATTTTCTGTGCGCTTCTATTCAACTCAGTTTGTTTCTCATTTCGCTGCGGCGGTGTGTCGCAGAGCTATGGCGATTCGCTTGTCCACTGCTTATGCAACTTCATACATCTCCAGACTTCAGTTCTGTTCCTCTCTCGCACCGGATTAAACAGGTATGAAGTCGTCCCCTGTCTTGCTAATGTCTGCATCAGTTTCTAAGTTGTTATGTTATTTCATTGTTTAACCGAGCTCTCGATTCCCTGGTTTGGCTCAGGTGCACAAGTGACCAGCGGTCATACCTTACCGGAGATAGGAAACCCTTCGCTCCTTCTACTGTTCGGGTCACAGGTAGGCTCGAATGCCACCTAACTCAATTTCATTTGATGAATCTGTTTAGGGTAACAACTGAGCGTTTATATTATTCTGACAGGAATGCCGGGTAGCACCACCGCGGCCTGGGATCCCTTTATCAATTCGGGTTTCTACCCATGTTTAGATTGTAGTCTTTGGTTAGGGAAAGTTACAGACTAAGCATATCATGCACGGCCGTAACCCTCTGTTATGTATAATGTTTATCTCTGAAGCCTATTCTGCTTTGTATTCGGACAGTATATTGTTTTAAGCTTAAATACTGAACATGAGGGTTGATACCCTGGCTATGTCATTAAAATATCTTAGAAAGGCAGAGCACGAGAGATTCAATGGATTCCCGCTCTGTGCATAATGTTTTTTCTTTGTTTATTCGCCTTCTTGGCCACGGCTATACTTATATAGACTTAATGTTCAGGATTTTAACGTTCCTTTCTAATTAACTTGTCTGCATGACTATTTCATCAAATGCCGAGTTCATATATGTGTTTTAAGTTTCGATTTCATTAGTTTTCCTCTGGTTTTTGCGTCCGGTTTAATGCAGGCAAACACTGTTCCGAAACAGAGTTGCTGGCTATATTTGGCTATGTGCTTCTATCTATATAATACAGTTTTTGGCTCTTTGAGGGTATTAGAATGCGTTGATTATTTATTGGTTTACCTTATATATATACATGCATGTATTTCCATTGCCATGCGACGCCTCTGTGCGACTGTAACAGCATGCCGAGGGTGTTGACCAATCTTTATTACGGTTTCCGGTTTCGTTCATGTTTTTCGCCGGCCGAGGTTAAGGTTTTCTCTTCTTTCCATACTCATACAAGGTCATAGTTTACTTGCTCGCATCCATTCGTATGGACACCATATCGTATTTATTCTCTGCTGGTATTTCTTTATGGTTTATGTGTAATACACAGTTTATTCTTTTACTATTACTGGGCCGCGAGGCTAACTAGTTTCACTCTTGAATATGTACATAGAGTATCAGGTTTTGACTACTATACATTACGGCGGAGAGCGCCTGTACATATCCTGCTTCTTTAAATGTCTGTATATCTTCTTGCTTTTCATATGATTGTGGGTTCTTACAATATCATTTCCTTGATAAGCCATTTATGCGGCTACCAAGGCTAGTATAAACCCGTTTATCGTGTTATCTCGTATTTCTTTATTAACCATGCAAACTTAGGTTCTGTTGTTGTTTCTCATACAGTCTTTAGTGTTCTACCAACAGATTGTATATTCAGTTCCAAGTCTACACTCGAATCTGTTTCCCTATAATTCATACAGCATGCAATAACTTTTTTCATAATACTGTATAAGAAAAAATATGCAGATAACTGTCAGCTCATTTCACTTTTCTCAGTACAGTACAGTACAGTACAGGAAACATTTTAACAGATGCATAAGTAGTAGCCATACCTGCTTATCTGCCAAACCTATTTGTAATGCTTGTCAATCCACCCGTCCGTAGGAAGAGTTTTTCTTTAATCTTCCACCCCCAAGCACTTGCAGGTCCTCACGACTGTAATTACACTGGTCTTGCCAGTAAACGCTATCTGATCCTAACCAGACATAGCGTACACAGGAAAATTCCTTTCCTTAATGCCATCTGATCCTAACCAGACATAGCATGAACATTTTTTCTTCTCTGCCATCTGATCCTAACCAGACTTGGCAATTCCCCCCTTTTCCTCTGGGGTCTCAACTACCTCAAGGTAGTTAGGGTTCCATTGTAACTGATTCCTCAGTTACTAACCATGATTAATCATAAACTCAGTTCAGATAGTACCAACACAATTGTTTTTCATTAACATAAAATTAATAACAGAGTTATAAATATTTTTCAAATAAAGTCTTTGTTCAATAATTACTTTTACTATTTACTAACATTAACTTTTCACAAGGGATGTTACAGTTGCCATATTACAAACCTATTCAACAAAGAAGTAAAAATGATTTTTAGTTATATGAAAGTAAGTCTTTGGTGTTTGGAATCCATTTGCAAATAGTCTCACCATGTGTATTTGTATGGAAAATAGGCATCAGTGTTGTATCTTGCATGAACTGTGTAAAGTAATTGATCATTACATGTGCTTATATCATTTTTTAACTTTTCACATTTTATTGCGTTTAAATTTTAAGTTTTGTGTAATCAAGTTTTCCTTAAATTTGTTACAAATATTTTACCAATAAAATATCAAGTTAGAATTTATGTATATTTTTTTTTAATTAAAGAATTATTATTATTAGTTCTAAATATTCTTTACTTATCTTTTATAGTATGAATAAATTTTACATGACCAAATTACCATTCTCTGAATCTATCTTTCTCAACAACAAACAATAATTATTCTTCCTATTATTTTAAATTATTATTATTATAATAATTTATAATTTTAAAATAAAATACTTAAACTATATAATTTTTTTGTGAAATCGTTGAATAATAAAATTTTAATATTACATATTATAGAAAAAAAATTATAATACACATGACATGAATACTTTTCATCAAAAGAACATATCCATTTTTCCTACCCCTATGAAAAAGCATCATAATGGTGTACCAATATCAATTCTTTATACTATCTTATGAAAAGCACAGGGCAATAATTGTGTGCTAATGATCTTGTCATCTTAATCTAAAATATAGCAAACAATAATGACTTTGTCAACTTCATTGTAAAGAGAAGTACAATTTTTTAAAAATAGGAAGTCATGGATTTTCCATTGTGACTGTATTATCGAAAATTAATTTTATCAACTATGAATTTATTAGAGTTTGAAATCCTCCCACTTAGTCACTGGAGGATCTCTCTCCAATCTTAGGGTCTTCGTGTGACTTTCCCACTAGGTCAGGGCATGGCCCTTTAGCTTCAAATGAGAAACAAAAAAATTTATTCTTCCTATATATAGTGAACACTAAAATAAAATTCCAACTATTGCAAACAATGGTTTTTATTCAAAGCATAAAACACCTTGATAGGGCTTGATGTTAACCTTCACTTCCATATTGAACAAGGATTGTGAATTGTTCACAACACTAAAACTGCGTTGATCATTTTTGGATTCTTTCTTACAATCCCTCTCTGGTTCTTCCCAATCTCCTGATCTCCCCTATGATTTGACCTCTATATTAGAATCTTCATCTTCTCTGAATCACCCAATTGTTGGTCAAGCTCCTGATCTCCCCTATGATTTGACCTCTATATTAGAATCTTCATCTTCTCTGAATCACCCAATTGTTGGTCAAGGTCACTATGAGGAGGCTCACATTACGACTTATATCTACAACGTGTGCTTCCAGCCATGCAAACCTCTCCTTTGTAGGCATTTTAAGGGTTTTAGCATATTTGTTGGGCATGGCTAGGGTTTTGTGATTTTTAGCTTAACTAATTTGGATTCCCTGCAACTCCCCATAATATACCCAAAGAAAGAGGCTTTGATACCAAAATGATATGTAAATTGCCATGGATATTGCAACGGATAATTCATGACAATATATCTAATAAAATTATACTTCAAATTTAATATCTATACTATGAGGATTATTTTTCCTTAGACTTCTAGATTTATTAAGTTACTATTATATTCATGCAATATATGAAATAAGAAAAAAGAGAACAAACACAAATACAATCACTCACAACCTTCATAACGCAAGATATGACCTAGGAATCCCTTTCAGGAGAAAACCTAGTTGGAAAG
Organism: Pinus tabuliformis; assembly: GCA_031772625.1. NCBI lineage: Eukaryota > Viridiplantae > Streptophyta > Pinopsida > Pinales > Pinaceae > Pinus > Pinus tabuliformis. The sequence goes on from CM062813.1 coordinate 235,195,166, forward strand.
TGAGGATACTATGTTATCTTTCTCTGAATGGAAATGTATGCAAGTACAGAGGAGTGCGACATGTAGCCCATGGGTTGCTATAGTATACAACCCCTCTCTCTCTCTCTCTCTCTCAACTACTATGCTCATCTATGGAACAAAATGCACTCAAATAGAATGAAACCGCTTTTCCTCCTAGTGGCCTAGTTATAACACGACTCCATAGCGTAATGGTGGTTAAGTTTGATTCTTTTAACTCTTAACTAGAATTACAATATTGACTCTTCTAAAGTATTCTTCATCATGATCATGCGGAAAGCCCATTTTCTTTGAATAATGGAGTTTACATGATATCCTCTCAAATCATGCTAAAAAAAATTAGGAAGGCCAACTTCCAAGTGGCATAACCTTTGAATACAGACTCTCATTTTTATCATTCTTTCATCATTGGAAACATATATGTGTTTAGAATAACGCTAGGGGGTGTGGCACTTATGTGAAAAAGACACCTCCAAAGAAACACTATTTGATTCCTTAATCTGCTTCTAGAAGGTTCAAACCCCAATTCGTCAAAATGTCACCCACTAGTAAAAATAGTATTGTGAGTTCATTTCTCCCATTTTTCCACTTTGAAGGCATCAAGATGGATGAAAAATAATATAACAATCCAATCTAGATCACCTCTTAGTGCATTAATGATTAAGAAAATGACTATGGTTTCAATTTACTCATGTTATAACATTAAGTTTTAAAAGGTTATTCTTATCTTCATTTGCAAGTCAATTTTTTTTAACTTTGCATTAGTTTAATTTCATGTAATAATATTTTATAATAAAAAAAATCAATATTTAAAAAAAAATATTAAATTTAAAATATATTTATTAATTTCATTCATTTTTTTTTCCAAGGAAAAAAACGGTAACCTTTTATTAAAAAAATTAATGAAAAGTTACACCAGCATATGCAATGAAGCATTCAGAAATATGCCACCTGGGCTCGAGTGCTTTCGCACCCCACACAACAAAGAAAAAGAACAGAGAAGAGAAGAGAGACTAAGTTTTTCTCCCCTTCTTCTTATCGACCTTACGCCACTCTCCTTGAGTGGGCTCGGTCGAGGCAGTGACTAACTGCATTTCGGCATTCTGAGAGCCTATTTCTTTGTCTGAGTCTGAAGTGTCTGAGTGATGATACCGTTTTGTGCCTCCCATGCTTTGTTCCATGCTTGACATCTGAACCTTGCTTTGGTCCACGTTTGACATCTGAACCTGTGAAGCCTTGTTTTCTGTTGTGTTTTCCTTCTGGTTCCCTGTGTCATCTTCCTCTATAGTAATATCATCCTCTTCTGCTTCTGTTTCTTCGTCTTCTTTTCTTGGTGAGGCTTTCTTTTCCGCTGCTCTCTTCCTTATGACGTCATCTATGTTCTGCCATCCTTTTGGCTTCCTTTGTTGAGGCTTGTTCTTGTTTTGACTTTTGCATGCATTTGACAGATGACCTGTTTGTTGACATCCCCTGCATCTGAATGCTGTATTCTCATAGTCCAGAGTTTGTTTCCACTGTGAATTGTTGAAGTTTAGGATGATGCTTTCAGGTAGTCCTTGGCTAAGATCTACCTCGACACATATCCTGGCAAAGGTAAAGATTCCTTTTATGTGTCTCTCTGAATCAATCTTTAACATTCTTCCAATGGCATTTCCTATAGCATATAAGGCCTTGTAGTGCCAAAAATGTATCGGGAGATTATGCAGCCTTACCCATACTGGCATCCTTGATACCACCATAGTATTGGCATCAAACTTCGGGAACCATGGAGTAATAAACAGTCCCGCATTACCCCAGAACCATGGCCCTTCGTTGAGGATTTTATCCTTTTCTTCTTCTGCGAGAAAAGTTACTATGAAAAAACCCTTAGAGCATAGTTTTATTTGACAGTTTTTTGTCCAGACCGTGTAGATCCATTGATACAAAGCATCAGTTCTAGGCCAGAAGCCGTTAAATCTACAAATAACAGCGTTTTTCTGTAGATCTGAGAATATGTATTTTACCTCTGGTAAATCCAGCGAGATGGATGGATTTTCTGGCGCTTGATCCACAATGTACTGCCCTGGGGGTGCATTATCAGTTGTAGCTTCTTTCCCTTTTGGGGGTTCTTTCCCTTTGGCTGCATCGCGGTAGGTACCTGTAGGTTTTGAGGTAGCTCCCTTAGATCCGCCTCTCAGTCGAAGATTAAGGGTAATAGTTGAGTCCTTTACCACCCTGTAGTGCTGGAGTGTGTGATGGTCCTGCAAGCAGTGCCCAGAGAATATTAGGATTTGTAATGCACCTGGAATCCCTATTTTGTCCTGGATCTCCTTTTTTAGCTCCAAGACACTCATCCGGTCCCAGATCTGCACACAAACGTGTCTGCCTTCTGTTGATCTGATAAAAATTTGCTTCAGATCCGCTTTGTCTGCTTTGTGTTCTGGATCTGTCTGCCTGGATCTGGCCAGATCTGATAGATCCACCCCAGATCTGTAATGATTGGCCCGATCTGATGAGCCAGTCCCCATATCGGGTCCATCTCTCGTTTGCTTGATGTGATCTGTGATACCTCTGTCAAAACAATGCGGCGAAAAGATAAAATCCCAGATCTGCGCAGCATAGAGCAGAAAAAGCTTAACCCATCGAGTGTCCAGGTTCAAAACCCCAAGCCCTACTTGATCTTCAACCATATCAGGTAAAAACAACCCTATATCAACAAATCGGATCCACTTCTTATCGAAATGGAACATGAAAACCATGCGCCTCTGTTTCCCATTGACAGATCTGCCAGATCTGTGCCATGCGGTCGCAAAGAGGGGTGCATCCAAGCACGACAGGGTAAGGATCGATTGATTTTGGGTAAAAGCCTCCGGTTGAAGATCTGGTACCGCCCTGAGATAGTCGTCCTGCTCCCATCGTTGGGTGTAACATAACGATTTCTTTTTCCTATGATTTGGATCCTTGAACTCTTTCCCCTCTAAGAAACCAGCCCAGGACCAGAGGTACTTTGTGTCTCCAGCAATCCGATTTCTAGCCGCTCCAGAGCAGAGCAAGGCTCCAGGGATCGCGGCGGTGCATTCTTCAGAAACCCTAGCCTGAATCGCCTCCATCGCTTCCTTACCAATCCTAATTAGTGTCAATTTCATTCATTTTATTTTTAATTAAAAATATTATTAATAATACATAAATATGTAAGAGTGTAATTTTATTTTAAAAATATAATTAATGAAAAAAAAAAGCATTTAAATTGGATTTTTTTCGAAATTTTCATTTCCCATTATACTTAAAAATAAAAATAAAAAATATTCTTACTTTCAAAGTGATTTTTTGAATTTGATGTAACCAATTTTACTTTTATTTTTTAATGTGACCAATATTATAAATTTGGAATATTTTTATGATTTTTTATTTACTTTATCAATTTATATATTTAGCATAATTATTCTTTACTTTCCCATTATTTATATTTAGTAACCATTTTATGACATATTCACTTGTATTAATTCATAATTCAATTTATTCCAATTTCAATCCAATGATTTTCGATTTCATTGATATGTTGGTATGTTGCCATATTACAAACATATTCAAACAAAGAAGTAAAATCGATTTTGGTATGTTGTCATATTACAAACATATTTAAACAAAGAAGTAAAAACGATTTTTAGTTTTATGAAAGCAAGTTTTTGGTGTTTGGAATCGATTTGTAGAAAATAGACATCATTAAATATCTTGCATGAACTTTGTATAGTGATTGATCATTAAATATGCTTATATCATTTTTCAACTTTTCACATTTTATTGCGATTAAATTTTAAGTAAGTTTTGTGTAATCAAGTTTTCCTTAAATTTGTTATAAATATACCTACCAATAAAATATCAAATTAAAATTTATGTATATTTTTTTTCAACTAAAAAATTGTTATTGTAAGTTCTAAATATTCTTTACCTATCTTTTATAATATAAATAAATTTTACAAAATTAAATTACCACTCTCTGATTCTTCCTCAACAACAAGCAATGATTATTCTTCCTATTTTAAAATTATTATTATAATAATAATTTATAAACATTTATAATTTTAAAATGAAATACTTAAGATATATAATTCTTTTGGAAATGAATTCGTTGGATAATAAAATTTTAATATTATAGAAAAAAATTAGAATACACATGACATTAATACTTTCCATCAAAAGAACATATCCATTTTTCATAATGGTGTACCAATATCAATTCTTTATATTACCTTATGAAAAGCACAGCGCAATAATTGTGTGCTAATGATCTTGTCATCTTAATCTAAAATATAGCAAAGAATAATGACCTTGTCAACTTCATTGTAAAAAGAAGTACACTTTTTAAAAAAATATGTTACTCTTGGATTTCGATTCGGACCCCATGGGAATAATCTGGTGGTCAACTTCATTGTAAAGAGAAGTACAATTTTTAAAAAATAAAAGTCTTGGATTTTCCTCTGTGACTGTATTCCACCCCATGGGAATGGGAATAATCTGATAACATTATGCTTAACTTTTTTAAATAATTGAGATAAGGTGAAAAATCAAGATTCTGACTCATAGCCATATTGTAAACCACTGCACCAACGACATCGTTCAGTCTCATTGTTAACTGGTGTGTTTTTTTGTCTTTAAATAAATAATAAGTTGTTTATTTACCTACATTTAAATGATTATCGAAAGTTAATTATATCAATTATGGATAAATCCTCGTTAGTGTTCTTTCAAATCTATTCAATTGAATAGTATCAAAATCAAAAGTTTCGAAAAGATTGAGTATGCCCTACCAAAGACAAAAGAAAACAGCGTTGATAATACTGAGCCCCTGGGCACTTAATCCTAGCAAGAGCCAAAGAAAACAATACTGGTTTCGTTTGGAACTTGAATTTTAATTGAACTTGGTTCGTTTGGAATTTGGAGTTTAACATAACTGTGATGTAAACGAAACTGTTTATGAATTTTAGTTTTTCAAAATATCTCGTTGAATGCAGGAATATATTCAGGTTTCTAAAAAATATTTGGGGGCACTTAATCCTGGCAAGAGCCAAAGAAAACCAGATTGATTTCGTTTGGAACTTCAATTTTAACCGAACTTGGTTTCGCTTGGAATTTGGAGTTTAACAGAACTTTGATGTAAACGAAACTGCTGATGAATTTTAGTGGGTTGAATGCATGAATATGTTCAGATTTCTAAAAAATATTTAGGGCACTTGAGTTATACAAACTATTCCGTTGGAGTTTATTATTTAAAAAATTATTGGCTACATGTTAAATAAAATAAAATTGATAAAAGAAAATTCTAAAAAAACCACAAAAATTGAACAGTTACACTATAAGCTAAGCAAAAACTTATTTTAATTAGTTTTTCCGAGTTAAAGTTACCACATATGGGTAGATATTTTAAAGGTCAATTTTATCAAAAATTGGTAAATATTTTAAAGAATGAGAAGTTAAGTTAAGCAAAGCAAAGCAAAAACTTATTTTAATTAGTTTTCCAAGTTGGGTAGATATTTTAAAGGTTAGTTTTATTAAAAATTGGTAAACATTTTAAAGAATGAGAAGTTAAGTTAAGCAAAGCAAAGCAAAAACTTATTTTAATTAGTTTTCCAAGTTAAATTTACCAATTATGGGTAGATATTTTAAAAGTTAATTTTATCAAAAATTGGTATATATTTTAAAGAATTATAAGTTTATTGTATTTAATTTGTAATTCAAATACAGAAATGTTCCAAAGTGTTGAATTTATTTTTATTGTTTAGTAGAAGAAAATGCTACTTCTTCTTATTAAAATATATAATAAAAAAATAGTACATTTTCTTTGTATCTATTTAGATTTTCATATTTTCTATGTCTATTAATTTTTAATATAGCAATGCCCTATTTATTACCTACCCATATATTGATATTGATTGTTCATACACATTCTCCATAGTAAATCCATCTCAAATTTTTAGTCCTCTATTCTATAAACCCCATACATATATACCCACAAAAACTGTAAATATGCTCTTATACGTTCCCAAAATTGATACATTTTCTTCTATGAGTAGTTAATGCTACTTTCATTGACCATTATCCCCTGTTCATAAGCTGAAAAGAAGAATTTACCTATTTCCTTTGCCAACCCTCTTTTAGACAGCAGATCCAGTTTTGTGATCAAAATTAACAGATGGGAACGTGCTTACCAGAATCAGAATAGGACTCATCCAATTTGGATTGGAGGATTGAAACTAGTGTTATCCCGCACCCATTCTATGATGCCTTTAGCATATTGGAATATCTGAATAAGCTCCATCCTCAACCATTTTGCCACTATGAGAACACCGCATAAAACAATGAACTCTGCTTTACTGTTTGTACCTTATCTGCATTCCTACTAAAAATGAAAAAACTTTTCTAAATTGGTGATAATAAAAACCCCACATCTACATTACCTCCCTTTACATACTCCATAAAAAAAACCCACAAAATAATTATTCCATAAATCTTTGTACTTTTTTCCTATCACATTTGTCTTCTTTCTTGTTCCCATCTCGTTATATAAAAATATCATCTATCTATTCAAAAACCCAATTTAAATAATAATAAAAAATAAAAAAAATCTCATTCTTCCCTAAATTATATCAGGGAATTCTGGAAAATACATCATTACTGCGCCTTAATTAAAAAACAAAAACCATGGTCTGTTTTTTTAATTTTTGGGTGTCTATCACGGACATTTAATTTAGGGAATTCTGGAAAATACATCATTACTGCGCCTTAATTAAAAAACAAAAACCATGGTCTGTTTTTTTAATTTTTGGGTGTCTATCAGGGACATTTTGTCTTGCCACATGCTTTCTTCTTTTCCCGGCATCGATTCTCACGGTACCAGATCCACATATTTTAACAATTTTCACATGATTGCAGATCGACTAATATTTTGTGACAGATATTTGTTGCTTGAGAATATCATGGCGTAGCACATCTCATGTAATCACCTTTTAATGATTTGAGGATATAATGGCGTAGGAGAATATCAGTGATCACCGTCGTCATCAGAAAATATCGTCCAAACTGATTGAGTATGTACCGATTTGCCGTGTTGCCGAAGCAAAAACAGCCTTAAACAAATCAGAGAATCAGAATGTACAGCACAATTTCGATTTTGGTACAATTACTGTCAACGCACACAATTTTGAGTGGTCGTCTGGTTCACATTTATTCACCATAAATGAGATGCTTCCCCAGTAGTTAACCCCTGCCAAACATTACAGAATCTGGGGACCACGCAAGAAAAATATTGCATTTGTTCAGTAGATTCGTATTCGTTTCTCTTTCGGAGAGGGAAATGAAATAATGTGGAAAATTATTATCATGATCACGCAAGTAAAGGGAAAGAGAAATGAGGGCGGTTTTTGACATATAAATTAGAAGCGCTTAATCTATCTGTTGTAACCCTGGGATCTGCCTGTAATCTTTGGCTTGAGTGTGTAGAATTAATAAGAGCAGTCTACTCAGGATGTCTGCTGATAAGGATCTGACTATGTGCGAAAGAGTTTATGGTGTGATGTTTAACATAGTAATTCCCAAAATTTCTCACTCGTCTTATCCGCGTGTTCGTTATTCAAGAACGCCGAGTGGAAATGGCGCTGATCGTCAGATGAATAGCTCCAAGGACTCGCCCAAAACAGGGCAGCCGGAGGAGGTAAAAGTGCTGAGAGAGGTGACTATTCAAAGGAGTTTTTCTGGTGCAAAAGAAAGAGATGCGAGTATTCCTAAAAGTTTTTCTGGTGAAAAGGAAGGAGCTGTGAGTACTCCTGGGAGTTCTTCTGGTGAAAAACCAGGAAAACAAAGTGCTGTGAGTATTCCTGGGAGTTTGTCTGGTGGAAAACCAGAAAAACAAAGTATTGCGAGTATTCCTGGGAGTTTGTCTGGTGAAAAACCAGAAAAACAAAGTGCTGCGAGTATTCCTCGGAGTTTGTCTGGTGAAAAACCAGAAAAACAAAGTGCTGCGAGTATTCCTCGGAGTTTTTCTGGTGAAAAAGGAAGAGCTGTGAGTATTCCAAAAGGGGGAGAGGTCAGTATTCAGAAGAGCAATATTTCTGATTTAAACGCCAAAAGCCCAGGGATCGGTGATGTGAATGAGAAAGCAGATGAGTTTATCAGGGATTTCTACAATCAACTGAAGAGGCAGCGCCCTGAGCCCTAAAAATAAACAGTTCTGCAGTGCCTGAAATAGTTTTAATTACAGTAACTTTAGCAGCCAGGCTGTCCTTCTCGATTGCTCAAGGCGTAGAAATTTGTATAAAGTTTATTCGTGATGGTAATTATTTATACTTGCTATTGTCGTTTCATCCGCGGATTTCAATTTCAGTTGCGGTTGTGATAAATTAGGTTGTTTTGGTGTTGTTTCGGAAGCCTCCAGAGTCCAGGCTCCACCTGTAAAGAGGAATGATATAATGTATAAGTGAAATGGTTTCATAAGCTCAAGTGTTTACAATTTTAATTTAATTATTAACCATTAATTTTAATTTAAATATTAAAAAGAATTTACCAAATTAAATATTAAAATTTTGGAGTTGTTTTAGTGTAATTTTTTGGACTTTCCAATGCTGGAATAGGGTTGAAAAAAGTATGATGAAATCTTGATTTGTGTTATTTAAATTGGGTTTTGACTATATATAATTCAGAGGTGAAATCTTGATTTGTGTTATTTAAACTGGTTTTTTGACTATATATATGAATTCAGCACCATGAGAAACCCCTATGGCACTTGGTGCATGTGTTACCCATCAAGTTTGTGATTTCAATAAATTCTTGTCAGAAAATTAGACCAGAAAAGTCCACCTAAAATGCTTCCAAAAAATAGCACTAAAACTTTAAAAGTAATGGTGTCTTTTTTCTTTCCTTTTTAATTAAAATTGATTAATTATATTAACCTGTAACATATGAATATGAATTATGATTTTTTGGAAATATGATATTAGTAAATTATAATATTAATTTATCATATTTGTAATAATAATAATAATAAAATTATCAATTTTATTATTATTTTTTAATCATGATAATATATGTATTTGAGATAAGTTTTTTAATAAATATTAGTTTTAAAGGATTATTTAATTTATATAACTATGTTAATTATATTTTTCAATATTTTTTAATAATTAATTAATTAAAAGAAAAATTAAATAAAAAAAAATTAACATATTTTAATAATTAAATAAATTTAAATAGTTTATTAATTAAAAGAAAAATTAAATAAAAAAAAATTAACATATTTTAATAATTAAATAAATTTAAATAGTTTATTAATTAAAAGAAAAATATATATATAGATAAAAATAATTTTAATATTTTGTAGTTTTTAATTAGATAAAAAATCACAAATAAATATTAAAAAGAAACAAAATCAAACGTGATTGAAAATTATATTTTTAATTTGAATGCATATTCATTTCATATGATCAATCAATGTGCTCTTCTTCGACTTTCCTCCGATCATCCCATGAAATTTTAAATATATGAGGATTAAAGATAGGATGCTAATTTCAAAATATATTTAAAAGAATATTATATATAAGTTAAAAAGTTTGCAAAATTATATTTTAATTTTTCAATGCGTTTCCTTATAGTGTTATCCACGTTCACTTCTGGGAAAAAAATTGAAGTAAACCAATACTTGAAGAGAATCTTGTGTGATGATAAATAAATAATTTCGTTTAAATAAAGTTACATGGGAATAAATTATAAACTAGTATACTAATAGAAAGATATATGATGGACATAGAAATGGAATAAAAAGTCTCGAAAAGTCTCGAGTCGAACAAAGGTTTGGGGAAGGAGCTAGAGTTCAAAAAAGGAAGCGACAGAGGTAAACAGGTATTTATGGAAGTGTAGGGAGGAGGGAGTTCCATTCTTTCTTACAGTAATGTGGTTTCAAGCAGAGGTAGAGCAGGGAATAAGAATAAGCCTCCACGCTCTTTGGAGGATAAGACAAAAATTCCTGAAACCCAGAAGGAGGAAGGCAGCAAAACCTATGTAGAGGACGGGACCCACGAGGAAGACCGACAAGAGGGGAAAGCAGAAGACAGAGGTCAGAGAGCAGAGAATAGAACTAAGATGGGGCCCTGTAAGCCAAAGTCCAGCGACAAACCGCGGGTAACACTGAATGACCCAGCTCTACAAGAGCACAGGGATCACATGACAAACTATGCTATAATATGCAAGTTTATGGGAATCTAGCTGACAAAGAAAGCGTTATACACTTGGATAAAATACAACTGGAAACATACAGGTAATTTTCTACAGTTATCTTGGAAAAGCCACCAACAATATGGCTGAACTCATGGCAATGGAACTATGCTTGGAAATACTGATCAAGTACAACATGCATAATGTCATCATTGAGACTAACTCTGAATTAGTCATTAATTCGGTCAAGAGGATAGGTGCAAGATCTGCACCAGAGAAAATTTTAAGTCACTGGTGGCTTCTGCAAGTCTATCACAGAATTCAATCTCACCTAAGAATTCTAAGGACTCTCAAATTTGTGCATGTTCGCATGGAAGCCAACAAAGTAGCGGACTGGCTGGACAATGAAGGGGTTAGAAGCAAACGAACTAACATGTGTTACAGGTGGGAGGAGGTAACAAATAACAGGCTGCGAGATGAATGCTCATCTCAGGCTCTCATGGACAGACAACAATATCAGAACAGACAAAGAGACAGTATTTTACCTTTTGTCAATGAAGAATAAGAACACAGTAGAAAGTTTTAAAGAGGAAGAGCACTTTAGAATCTCTCAAAAAGTCAGCAAATTCTACATTAGATCGGGAGCTACAGGGACAAAAAGCTTGGAGGAAATGTGCTACCGAGAAGAACAACATAGAGATTCTAGGCAGGAGACGACCCTTCTGAGCGCATCTTCCTCGAGCAGTGTTTCAGGGCTAGGGGAAAGGAAAACCGGAGTCCAAAACTGCTTGAGATAAACCACCCTCTTCGGGCGCCCTATAACCCGAAAGCGGTTTTCCTGAAAGGCATGCGATGCCACTCAGGGACCAACGCGTGGCGGGGGAAGGAGAGAGCTTACCGCCTTCATCGCACGGTATTCCTCAGGCTTATGTGCTATGCGACTTTGATTTTGGCCATTGGATTACAAGGGGGCAGATCTACGGCCTCAGTTTGTCGTGCAGGTTTGTGGGTCCGGATGGTCAAAACCGCTTACGGTTTACCACTCTTATCAGGTGCCCTTGTACCCAAAAGCGACTTTTCTAAAAAGCTGGCGATGCCACTCAGCGAGCAACACGTGGCGGGGGAGGGTGAGAGAATACCGCCCTCATTGCGAGATATTCCTCAGGGTTTGTCACACGGAATCTGTCAAGGGTGCGGACACGACTGACCTTCCTAGAAGTCTAAGACATTCTAATGACAAACAAGACAAAATGGAGTGATCTTTCTCTAAATACACCTTTTACAACATGAAAACTACAAGTGTTTAGGCTTACCTTATTCCAAAACGCTGTTGTTGAAGTCCGTTCTTGACGATCCGGATGAGCTCCTCCTTCAAGTCAATTCCTGCAACCACAAACAATCAAACAATTACCAAGCACTTGCATTTCATATAATAAAACATATATTCAACATGCAGACCAAGGAACACATGAAATAACTCATTAACACAAGCTATTGAGAAAAATAAACCAGTTTGTATTAATAACGAAACAAAGAAACTCTTACAACCTGGCCTTGGTGTTGTGCAAGTTCCTCCCAGGGTCCATCAAGGGTTTTTCTCTACTTTGACAAAGCTCACCCTCTCCCAAGTAGAATCAAGTGAAGACAATCTCTCCTCACAAAGGCTCTAATGGAAGACCTAAATCCTGCAGCATTTACCCAAAGAAAATGTATAGCTCCAACCTCCTCTCCTTCTGGCTCAATGCCTTTATTTATAGTGCTGTAAAGAGGTTATTCAGGTCCACTATCAATGGGATCATCCCCCTCTATGGGTGGGATAGCTCCCTTATTGATGGGATAAGTTCCCCCTTAATAGAGATACATGAACCAACTGGAGGCGCATCCATTTCATCAAACCGACCTCTAGAATGTTCCAGAAGTAACCACAAGTAACTTTTTCAAGATAAAACTCGCGCATTTTGCCTTTTACAGAGGGACGCACCTGTCCCTTAACATACAGAGCGTCCATGGACGCAGATTTTGTGAACATGGTCAGCGTCCCCGCAGGTAAGGCTAGAGAGAACCTGCGACCCCAGAGATAAACATAGTTTTTACAAGACTTTCTCTCTTCTTTGAGTTTGAGATGGATAACAGAGGCATGAGACTTGCCTAAGAGGGTAGCATGACTGTTGATTTGAGCCATACTAACTGTAAGTAGTCAAGGTGACATTTTTTAGTGTAACAGATTGCCCCCTAAAGTGCGAAGCCTGGAATAGAATAGGGTTTTGTAATTCTAGGAAGGGTGAAGCGCTTTATCATTTCAAGGATTGCCTTGTGGATGGCCTGGTTGGAACCTGCAATTTTCAACACAAAATACATGGATAAGATTATATCATCACTGAGGTAGGCATTCCCATACTCAGATTCAAAACTTTAACTAATGGACTAACTATTCTGATACAGGAATGATCTTGCAGTACATCATTTTTATAGACTTTTGTAGACACAGTATGGACGCAGCCATCTGTTTATGATTAGTCTACATAGATAATGAATACAAAACTCCTCGCAGCCTGGATGGTAGAAACTAGATCCAGGGTCTTCACTTCTACTTCCCGAATTGGTACGATTCTAACCATGTGATTAAATGATTCGATGTCGAACATGGTAGAAACCACTTGATTACCAGTCAATGATGTAAACTGTTAACAAGCGTGAGAGAAACCACCAGTAATGTCAATGGTTCTCAAAGTACCAAGCACAACCCGTGAAATGTGAATAGATGTTTTGATGTCGAACACTTCACGGAATCCTCTGATCGAAAGTCAATGATGTAAACTGACGTCAAAGGCGAGAAACCTGCCATTGATGCATGCAGACTTCAAGGTACTGTCGATTCCTAAGTCATCTTTCTAGATAATGTGTCGATGTCGATAGAAAGCGACCCGTTGCAGGCAAGCCCGCAACACGAAATCATTGTTCAAGTTGAAGAAATGTTGCTGTAAGGACTGACTCAGGGATGGTCAAATGGATGACAAGTATTTTGCAGATGAAAGTTTTTTCTTGCAGACCTCTTGAACACATAACGACACAACAGATGGCTTGGTGACGTATAACTCAAAGTTAACCCCTGGAACCCGGTTAAAGACTTTCAAAGTGATTTGGTCAACTGTGAGGTAAAAGATTTCCCAACCCAGGTGAATGAAAAGTGTCGTGTTCAAGAGCGGTAATAAAGTTTCTTCTGAGACAAAAGGTGACAAATAGGTTCATTCTTCTCTTTTTTCCCCCACCATTTCTGGCAAGTACCTCTTTATTTTTAACAAGCTTGAGGAGGATAACATATGCTTGATTATAAGCTCATCCTTCGGACGAGTCCAACCTAGTTTAAATTCGAACCCTAGGAAGGAGTGGTTCGTTCCTGTTTGTAATTGAACAGGTCCTCTACTGTAAAAGTTTAACGAGCCCAGTATAGGAGAAACTCGGCGTTTTTCAATTTTAGAGAGTCTGAAAAAACTAAAGGAGACTCCACGTTGAACTTTTTCGTATATTTGTGTCCCTCAAGCCCGAAAAAGTATAAAATAATACCTGGGGGAACCGCTTGATCTTGCGACCAAGGAGTACTTTCATAATAGTGTCGTTAACCTGAAAAGTAAAAAGCGATCAAGGACACGTCGTTTTATTTCCTTATCGAGTTCGAAACGACAAAAACCCGGCAATCTTTTCCTGATTTTGCGGTCAGAAAAGAGCTAAAAGGGGACCGTCTTTTAATTCCGTTTTAACGAGTGAAAAAGAAACACTCGGCGATCTTTTCATGTTTTAGGAGTCAGAAAAGGGCTTAAAAGATGACTCTGAAATTTTGTTTGTGAAAAATTACAATTTCCCTCGAAATCCCTTTGTCCTGCACAAAAGCGACACATTACTCATACCTGTTTAAAATAGGCAAAAATACATTCAAAAACATCTTTTCATGGTAAAAAATGAACTAATTCATCCAAAAAACCTATAAAAAGACCTTTTACCATGTCATTTTTACCGTTTCACTGTTGAGGTTGAAAAAGGAGCTTTTGACAAGAAACTTCCCGTGGTCGCTGCGGAAAATCTGACCGTTGGAATCGAACGCCGTCTCATCCAGGTATTTTACACATCCTACTCTGCATTTCTATCCGTTTAGAATCAATTTTTAGGTTTTAGTTTCATTTTTTTGGGGGGGTTTTGGTTTTGGAATGCGCCTCTCGGCGGACGCAGGTGCCCTTCGGGTGACCTGCGTCCCCCGACTTTTTCTCATACGGGAAAACGGTCGGAAGACGCAGTCCGCCTTCAGGCCAGCTGCGTCCGGGCGCCCTGTGCTACAAAGCCGGGGTGCGTCCTCCGAGAAACGCGCATTTCAAAACCCCAACTCTCTCAAAAAACCACCAAAAATTCCCAAATTAATTTCTAATGCTATTTTTGATATGCAGGGCATTAATCATGTTAGACTGGAGAGAAAGAGAGCATGTAGAGGAAGATGAAGCTGCAATAAATCATCAACCTTCCCTGGATGCCCTAAGAGCATGCGGATTATACAAATATTGGACCATACCGGGCATGAGGGGCCAGGTAAGATTCTTGGAATGGCTGGTTGAGCGATGGAACGTACAAGAACAATGCTTTTACATAGGAGGGCACCAGCTCGAGATAGAGCCCTCGGATGTATACTTTCTCACTGGCTTGCCAAACAGAGGTGAGCAACTCAGTCTTGCGGGGACTAGGCCGGGTGGCCAATCCCTTGATAGTCTCCGCGAGAATTGGTGCACACCTGGGGCTCACCATTCAAAAGGCATAGAGATAAAACACATCACTCTACCGGAACTCAAAGTCATAGCGTTCACGGTTACCAGAATTTGCGGCGCGGCCGCTTTACACATTGCTTCCGGATCCCAAATGCGGATGGCAATTGACTGTTACCAAGGCACCATTTTCAACTGGTGTGAAGCTGTGTCGGCTCATATGAAGAGCCAACTGACCAAGGCAAAGAACGGACGACTAAAGACTTTTGGATATGGGCCTATAGTCGTGAGCTTTGCCTTGGAGAGAATTCCAATGCTGATCCCTCAGCAACTCACTGTTGATATCTTGGGTCCCCAGCAGCCAAAGCTGATACGATGGGTTGCGGTGATGGCCCGGCATCCTGACGAGGGCGCGACAGTAGTTCGATTCTCAGATAGTTATTTTGACTGGTTAGAGGGCCAGCTTTTTGTGATACAGGACTTTCCGTATGCCGGAATGGATTTCAGAGGTGATCCGGACATGGTTCTTCCACAGGGAGAACAATGGGACGACAGAGGTACTTTTTATTTTCACAAGTTTTCTAGTTATGTATTTTTTGTATTTTTTATATATATCGTCTCAAAACTAATAGTAAATCTTTCAAAATGCAGATGTTGGTCCACAGCGTCCAGCCAACCTCCGGCCTTATGATAGACTACATCCAGCTGCACCGGTACCGGCCCCACAGGATGCGACAGCAGAAGTACTAGCTGAGTTGGAGCATGATCTAGAGCGTCTCACGGCAGATATACCTGAGACTACTATGGACGACATTCCTATCAGGCTTCAGCGCTTCGTAGTCGCGGTCCCTGGACCGTTTAGGAGATTTTTGCGTAAGGTAGCCCGCGCAGTGGTGTCGTACAGAGAGCACCACCAGTGATTGACTAGTCACTTTTGTAGTCACATGTGACATTTTTGACTTTTGTACTATCATTTTGCCGATCATAAGGTGTTTTAAACCTATGATCGAAGACGATGTATATATTTTTTGACACACTTCTATCTATATATATCACTATTACCGGCTTATCTTGTTTAACATATGTGATGAAATGTTTTTAAATTTACTTGCATGATTATTGTAAATGTCTGTCCAACATTCGAGAAGCAATTGCATCTGCTAATGTATTCAAAGACCTTGGAATATGTTGATATTCAATGTAATCAAATTCACGTTCCAAGAGACGCACTCTCAAAAACAACCTTAATAACACAGGATTTCTAATGGCATAAACTCTATTAAGCTGTAATACAACAAGTTCAGAATCTAACCTCACTATCAAACGTCGAATTCCAAATGAAATAGATTCGGATAATAATTCAACCACTGCACTGTATTCTGCAATGTTATTCGTTGTTTGACCGAGGCTTACCCCATGCATAGAAACTAACTCGTCAGAGGGCGAATAGATAACCCAAGCTGCGGAAGAGATATTCCGTGTATTACGACAAGCACCATCAGCAAATCCAATGTATGTTTGGAGAGGCGTCGACATCTACAATATCAAGAGTAAAACCAAGATAAGCCAGAATAATGACGAAAAACCACACTTGCTAAGCTAAGCACACTGACTAAACTAACACACTTGCTAGCTAGAAAGAAAATCTAACCTATCTAAAAATTTCTCCATACCCATCATTTTAAGCATAATACCTCTTTAGGTAAAGTCCATTTCTGGGTTTACCCAAAGAGTCCCCATCAAAATCAACTAACTCATAAGCCCCTTTTGCTAGCTTTCGCTTTACAATGTAGGGCCCATGCCACATGGGAACGAATTTTCCGGCACCTAGCTTATCGTTAGCTTGATCATATAATAGTACTAGGTCTCCTTCCGAAAAACTTCGAGGGGTTACATTTTTATCGTACTGAGCTTTCATTCGTTTCGCGTGAGTCTCGATAGCTAAAGTAGCGTCACGTCGAGTCTCATCTAATTTAGCCAAGTATAATAACCGTTTCTCCTCTTCGGAAGTAGCTGGAAGTAATTCGACAGCCATTTGAAGTGATGGGATTTCGCATTCAATAGGTAACACAGCTTCTAAGCCATAAACTAGCTGGAAAGGGGTGAAACCTGTTGAATTTTTCACTGAAGTTCGATATGCCCATAGCGCCGAAAATAACATGTTATGCCAATTCGTTCGATGGATACCAATGATCCGTCGAATCATGATGACTAGAACTTTGTTGATTGACTCAACCAAACCGTTGGCTTGCGGATAATAAGGAGTAGAGCTATCGTGGCGCAAACCAAGCTGGCTTGTAAGCTCAGTCATCATGACGTTTCGAAAATGGCTCCCATGGTCAGTAATGATTGCTTGTGGGACACCAAACCTAGTTATGATATGATTGAATACGAAAACTGCAGCTGTCTTGCCGCTTGCGTCGAATGTAGGCATCGCCTCGGCCCATTTTGTAAAATAATCAACCGCGAGGATGATATACGCATGCCCCCCGGCCGAGTGAGGGTTACAAGTAATAAAGTCAATGCCCCATTTGGCGAATGGACCAGCGGCAATTATAGGGTGGAGAGGAGCAGGTGGAGCGCGCATCTTTCGATCAAACACTTGACAGTTGTGGCATGTTCTGACAGCAAGGATACAATCTTTAAACATAGACGGCCAGAAATAGCCAGCGCGCAACACCTTCTGAGCTGTGGCATACCCAGACATATGACCGCCACATGCTCCAGAGTGACAATCATTCAAAACTCTCTCAGCCTCTTCGTGAGTTAAACAACGTCGAAAAACTAAGTCTGCCCCCCGGCGATAAAGTGTATCTCCAATAATTCTGTATTGCTGGGATCGAAACCGAATTTTTCGACGGTCTTCCTTGGAAGCTTCAGGCCGAAAGGTTTGGGTTTGGAGATAGATGATTATATCCCCATACCACGGATCTAAAGTGCTAATAAGAAACAAAGATTCGTCCACAATGGACTCCTCTGCCACAGTCTCTGTGTCAGCACTCGGGAAATCACACATCAATTCCGCAAAAACTAAAGATTTCTTAGACTTGGACTTCTCGAACTCCAAGTCGAACTCTTGCAGGATAACAATCCATTTAGAGTACTTGCCCCCTAGCAGTTGTTTTGTCAAAATATAAATCATAGGGTTGCAATCCGAAATAACTGTAGTCTTGCGGAGAAGAATGTAGTGACGAAAACGCTGGACAGCTTGAACGGCTGCCAGGGCCAATTTCTCCACATGCGAATATTTTAACTCAGTGGGATTTAAGGTTCTACTAAGATAATATATCACATGCTCTGCTTTGAATTCATCTTCTTGAACTAACACCATTCCAATGGTGGAATGCGAAGCTGCGAGGTATAAGAAGTAGTCCTGGTTGTAGTTGGGAGGATGCAATAACGGTGCATGGGTCAACGCGTGTTTTAGTGCATCAAAAGATTGTTGGGCAATCTCGTCCCAAAAGAATTGTGCGTTCTGTTTCAACAACCGTGTAAAACCTTTAGTGACCTCGGCGTAGTTTGGGATGAATCGGCGTAAAAAGTTCGCTTTCCCTTGCAAACTTTGGAGTTGGCGCAAACTCGAAGGAGGAGGCAATTTGATGATAGCCTCGACTTTCGAGGGATCGACGCGAATGCCGGCTTTTGAAACAACAAATCCCAGCAATCGACCTGTTTCTATACAGAAAACACACTTGTGGGGATTCAACCGAATTCGATAATGCCTACACCTCATAAAGATTGCTCGTAGGTGGACAAGGTGATCAGCTCGTTGTAAAGAATGAGCAGGCAAATCATCGAGATAGGGTTGCACAATGTGCTTGATGTCATGAAATGCATAAGACATCGCCCGTTGAAAAGTGGCCCCGGCATTCTTAAGTCCAAAAGGTAATTTGCAATAAGCAAATGTCCCCCATGGACAAATGAATGCCGTTTTTGGTTGATCGGCAGGTAGAATATTGATTTGATTATAGCCTGAGAAACCATCCATGAAGGAAAACATCTCACTTCCGGCACAATCATCAATAATTTGATCGATATAAGGCGTAGGATAGTTGTCTTTTGGACAAGCTCGATTGATATCCCTATAGTCGATACAGATTCTTATTGTTCCTTGTTTTTTATTGACGGGAACAATATTCGATACCCAATCCGTTAACGGGATCGGATAAATGAAACCTGCTTTCAACAGCTTTTCGACTTCTGCTTTAATCGCAGCCGCTTTTCGAGGGTGAATCTGACGCAACCGTTGCCGAATGGGTTTAGCATCCGGGTAGGTTTTGATTTCATGAACAACAATGGCAGGATCAATTCCCGGCATTTCCTCGTAAGACCAGGCAAACACGTCGCGGAATTCTTGGAATAGGGCCTTGTAAGTTTGGATTTCTTCTTCAGTACATGCGGCACCTATATGAATGTTCTCCTCGATTCCGGGCTTCACTGAAATATCAATGGGAATAGTACGAGAAATATTCCCTAAATTCAGCTCTGAATCAGAATGTTTCGTTGGATCCTGAGCGTCTTTGACATATTCAGCGGTAAAGATAGATGAAAAATCATTTTCAAATGCATCATCCTTAGGTAAAAACGAAGATCTGTGATGGAGATCTTCCCATGGTAGATCATCTACACTTAGGATTTCGCGAAGTTGTTCGTCAGATGACACTTCTTCGGGAAACGTTATCCGTTCTAAGGGTGAGGTGAAAAGTGACTCTTCACTGACCACATTCATTTGGTCGGTTGAATGAAAGTCGGTAAAAGACATAAGAGCTTCATAAGCAATCTCATACGGACTCAACGGCATAACATCACCGAGTGAGTCTAGCTCAGAGTCAGAGGGAACATACCAAGGATCATCATAAATAATGTTTTCTGACGTGATCATATGAATTGTTGCGAACGAAGGGTCTGCATTGAGTGGAGGGAGAGGAAAAGTTCCCAGTAAACCGGAATCCTTAACTAAACCTACACCAATGTCCCTATAAGGGATTGTCGTTTTACCAACATGCTGGATAGTTTCTGAAGAGGTTGGGTCGGATGAAAAGTATGTCAGCTGATCAATAGTCACGATCTTACCGTTATGTGGAAACTTAATGACTCTGAAGACCGATGAAACGACCGCTGTCATAGCATATGACCAACTTCGACCCAAAAGAAGGTTGTAGTCTAGAGGGGCATCAACCACTTCCACATCCAGACTAACGGTTTTACCTTCGACCCCTATAGGCAATTCTTGTAGAATACCAAACGGACGGAACCCACGGCCATCAAAGGCCTTAAGGATGGTGGGGGATTGGTTCAACGAAGGAGAACCAAGCGATCTCCAACATTGAATCGACATAATACACGTAGAAGCTCCCTCATCAATCACAGTCCGATGAATAGGCCTGTTTTTGACTATCACTGGAATTTGGAAAGCCATTTGATGGGGGAGACGCGGTGTACTACTTTCTAGATCAAAGATCATTAGGTTCGGGTCCTGAACATCGACAGCTCCAATAGCCGACAAAAGCAATTTTCGTTGCGCTGGACATGATTGCAGCACTTCGAGTGCCGACATTGCTGAAGGTGAAACAGCTAAGTCTTCAACAATGTTGTAATTCTGGGCTGCTCTCGCATGTGGATTGAAAGCAGACCTTCGAAGTACACCCTTGGCGGGCGGCTTAATCACTAAGTCTGGGTTAGGTTTTTCGATCTGTAGTGGATCGGAACCAGGAGCTGAGGTTGATGGGTTAGAGTGAGAAGATTCTGCTTCCTTACCATCAACAGGAGCCTTACTACCATAATCTTGCGATCGAGTCGCAATCCTGACATGAGACATCATCAAAATGGGTTCTTCACTGGCATTCGAAGAAGAACCTATCATCTTATTCTCCTGCTCTGGAAATGGATTTTTTAACACAGCAGGAGTGGGAGAACCTTTGACTATTTTCACTACCTCGGCCCGATGAGGGCAGTCTCTCGTAAAATGATCTTCTTCACAAATAAGACAAGGATAGCGAGGTTTGCGCTTTTCGTCATTGGTTTCCGACTTTTCCGTTTTCTCCTTTGGAGCCTTGTCTGCTTTAGCCTTCTTCTTTCCTTTCTTCTTTCCACCGTTTTTTGATTTGGCCGTAGATGACTCTACAGCGTGAATGTCGGCGGTAAGTTCAGGAGGAGAAGACTCTCCTGTCGGAGAATCAGGCAAAGTGATAATTGGAGTATTGGAGGCCTTGGAAGACTTCTTCTTACTCTTCGTAGTCACGATACCGATCATACCATCAGCGGCATGAGATCCCGAAGGAGCAGCAGCGATTTGGTTTGACTTTGGAAGATCCGGAATTTTCTCATGTAACGTACCCGACTGAGTGTAAACTAAGTCAAGGTATTGTGCCTGAGCAATGACTTGCTCCTCAGTAACTACTCCGGCCTTAGCTACATCTTCAGTAATTCTTGGTAATAATGATTTGACAAACCATTCAGCTAAGATTTGGTCCGGGATAAAAACTTTCACTAATCTTCTTCGACGTCTCCACTCATGGATGTGATCAGAAATGTACGTGGATGTCGATTGTTTTAGCGAAGTTAATAACTCTGTACCATTATCGTATCTGACTGGTAACTGAAAATGAGTTAAGAACGAGGTAGCTAACTGGCTAAAGTTGTAAAAAGAGGCCCGTGGTAACTCAATGTACCACTTGGCTGCGAGACCAATGAGTGTACGCTGGAAAAGACGTAAGCGGATGGAATCATCTGAGATGGAATTTGATGCACACCAGAGGTGGTAAGTCATCACGTGATTAGACGGATCCTCTCCAGACTTACCTTCGAACTTGGGTATATCGCTGGGCAACTTATTTGGCATTGGCGGCCAGAACGGAAGATATTGAATTGGATCGTTCGTTAGGCGCGTCAAGTCGGGTAAATCTAAAGTTGCAATAAACGGTAACTGCCGGTTAGGATCTCTAAAACTCTGAGTCACAATACCAGCCCCAGGAGGAGGATATCCAGGATAACTAGGAACAGGAGTCGCATTTGGGATATTATATCCTCCTGGAAAACCAGGATTAACCGGACCGTACTGGGGTTGCTGAGGTGGTTGATAAGTGTACCCAGGATACGGTTGATACTGGTAAACCGGTTGTTGGGCAGCTTGCCCAGGTTGATACTGTCCCTGGTACGGAGGTTGAACAAATTGAGGTTGAGTAGTAACAACCGTACTTGTACCAGGTTGGCCTGCAGGCATCTGGACTGTGGTTTGAACCGTGGGTCCAGACAACGGTACAGATGTCTGAGGAGTGGTTACAGGGACAGTAGAAACCGGAGCTGCCGATACTCCAGAAGTAAGCATGGTAGATGAAGCGGTAGTTGCTGCAGCCGTGTGAGGTGGAGTACCAGGTGCAATTGGCGGCTGAGTAACTACGAAAGTTACAGGGGTCTGAACACTTGACTGGACAGGTTGCGGTTGCTGGGGTGGACCAGGAACTGCAGGTTGTCCTGCTTGAGGTACCGACTGTATACTTGGTTGCGACATCTGTTGACCCTGTGACGGATCCCATGTTAACATTCCAGGGTATTGACTCGTAACAGGTTGAGGATACTGAGATCCATAGCCGTATTGAGGATAGGGTTGATAACTGTAAGGTGCAGTCCCATATGATTGCCCTTGAGGTGGTTGATAACCTTGACCAGGGTATTGACCCGTAGGTTGATAACCTTGAGGTAAATACGAATACTGGGGTTGACCTTGACCTTGAGGTTGGTATCCTTGAGGTTGATACCCTTGGGGTTGATACCCTTGGGGTTGCCATCCTTGAGGTTGCCATCCTTGAGGTTGATACTGATACTGAGGTTGACTTTGGGGTACATATTGAGGCTGGGGTTGATACCCTTGGGGTTGATACCCTTGAGGTTGCCCCCCAGTCACGAATGAAGTACCTTGAGGTTGCCCCCCAGGCATTAACGAAGGTTGCCCCCCAGGCGGTAATTGGCCACCTTGAGGTTGGTTAATGGGAGTTGAACCTGACATCATATAAACTTCACCTATACTCAATGGTACATTACCACTGTTTCCAACTAATAACCCATGATCAACGGGTTGAGGAGATGCTCCCGCAAAGGTACCAGAAAGTGATTGATACCCAGTAGGAACAGAAGGACCGCCATGTAAAAATGATTCAGGACTTTGTGAAAACACAGATGACTGACCAGACATATTTACAGGAGAATGAATTCCTCTAGGTGGAACCGGAGTACGAGGTGTAGAAAAACCTACTGAGTTGTCTAAAAAATTGGTTAATGCAAGGTACCAAGATTCACTTCTAGGAGGACTGTAAAAGATGGATTCACGCTCCCTTAGATCAAGGGTAATTAGATCTTCAGAATCAGAAACGCCTATTTCTTCCTCTGGAACAAGTTCTTCTATAGCAATTAATCCAACAGGAAGATTTTCGGTGATAATTCTTTCTATTCTTGGTGAATCAGGAACACTAGGAGTTGGAGTAACAGGTTCTGAAATTTCAGGTTCTTCGCCTGTTTCACTGGCAGATGAAAAACTACCAGCAAGCTCGGAAACTGTAACAGCTTCGGGATTGTAACCTGTTTCTAAACTTTGGTAATCTGGATGGACTACCAAGGAAAATTCTCCTTCTTCAGGTGATCCTACTCTACTGCCACTAGGAGGAGTTACAAGGACTTTTAACCCTTCTAAATTACCTGGGTCGTCTCGAGGAGGGGATCCCCTAAGTCTACGGGATCTTCTCAACAATTCGGCCACAGAAACAACTTCAGGAGACTTGCCCCGAAGTCTACGGGACTGTCTCGGTAATTCCGCCACAATTAAAGATTTTAACTACAACACACGAAAACAAAGTAAAAAATTTCAAATCAAACCACCTAAAGTCTTCTAAAGAACCAATCAAATTTGAAGCACACGCCTAAATAATCTAGAGCGTCAAACCACACACAAACAGTAGTCTTCCGGACCAAAAACGCTAGTTGGTGATTAGGCCCAACCTCGCAGGATTCAGTACAGAAATAGTGGGTGGAACAGTTACCCCGGCAACCTGCTTAATGAATAGACTGGACCAAGTTCCTCCACTTTAACCGTCTCGAAGTGAAGCGAACCCCCCAGAAAATCCAAGTGAGTATAACCGACGTCTGCTCCAGGTACAGTGGGACCTTCCCTCCACCGTCACCTTGGGTAGAATCCTAGATATTATGGCCACTAAGGTTACCAATCACAACAATTACACCTGGGGGAACAGTCTAAACTCCGACAGCACGCAAGGGCAGAGTAGCAAGCTCCAATCCCCTTACCGGCTCCTTGACAACAATCCAAGGTTTACCGATAAGTGACCCCTGGCTCCTCGACAATGGTTAATCCGAGGTTTACCGTTTGTAATACGTACTGCCTGGCGTCGTTCCCAACGAGGGAGGAATGATCCCCTCACTGGTTCGGACACGAGCTCGTGTTTCTCCTTTAAGAGGAGCTTTCCCAGAATGTAACTGAAACAATTGGATTTGTTCTACTCAAGATAGACTATCTGTTTGGTTTTGTAGTCTTGGAGAGTTAAGTACTCACCTACTCCAAGACCCTAGCCTAAGCTATGTTGGTGCTTCAGAGCCCTAGAAAAATAAAGATTACTAGATTGATTTTAATTTAAGCGTTACTTTTAAGGTTGTTTCTTAAGTCAAAAGGTGATGGAAGTGAAACTAGTGGTGTGTTGACTCGACTCGAAACCACTACAAAATGCACCTAGAATGATTTATCCACTACTTTACTTTTTCGATGAATTGCTTAACTAAAAAGTTGAGAGAATGCAATCTTTATAAAAGCAACTTCTTAATTGAAGACAATCAAAGAAACAATTCGTTTTTCTTTTCCAAGCATAAAAACATAACTTCTCTTTACATGCACGAAAAAACTCTTTTCTTCTTTTGAAAACAAAAAGCTACTTGAAACAAGACTTTTTAAGAAGATGTTTTTGTATTTTTCTTTTAATAAAGCAAGTAAATCTAATGTAACCAAAAAATCAATCTTAACAACTCTTAAAATCTATGAAAATGCACTCATAAGCAAACTAAAGGCAAATTTACTCTAAGCAATCTTAACGAGGCCAAAACTAACAATGATTATTTCTAAGGTGTTTTACTTGATCACAATCAAATCAAGGACTAGCTTATTGCAGAATCAAAAACTAGCCAAAACAAAACTCTAATCTTTTTGTTCTTTTTGTAAAATGGAAATCAATACTTTATAAACAAGTAATTCGAAATTTGACCCAAAACAACTCAAATGGCAAGTTGCTCACAAAAGGAGACTTTACGACAGGCCCGACTTCTAAGAAGGTTGACTAACCAGAGAGATCTAAGGCTGGACAACTTTCTAGTATCAAAGTCACTACAAAGCCTTTCCAAAAATCAAACCCTAGGTCGAAACTTCGTTGAAAACCACTAAAACACTCAAAGCTCACAAAACAAGTTTAGGTGAAAATTCTTGACAGGGTACTAAAGGATTTGGGCAGAAAACACTAAGGAAAAACAAAATCTAAAAGCAATTTGAAGCAAAAATGGAATTTTCTTAAGTTTTACAGGAAGACGCAGGCAACCCGTTGTCACAGGTGCGGCCCCGCTCTGTGCAGACGGCAACAGCGCGTCCAAAGACGCACTGTGCAGTACTCAGAGACTGCGTCCTTCTGGAAAATGAAGAAAAACCAAATCTAACTAAATCTAAAGCTAAGCCACCCAAATACTAATTCTCACAGTCAAAAACCAGAAAATAAAAATGATTTTCTCAAAGCAAAGTTCATATAAAGGAAAAGACTCTCTCATTAATGGATTCCCCAGCGGAGTCGCCAATTTGTCACACGGAATCTGTCAAGGGTGCGGACACGACTGACCTTCCTAGAAGTCTAAGACATTCTAATGACAAACAAGACAAAATGGAGTGATCTTTCTCTAAATACACCTTTTACAACATGAAAACTACAAGTGTTTAGGCTTACCTTATTCCAAAACGCTGTTGTTGAAGTCCGTTCTTGACGATCCGGATGAGCTCCTCCTTCAAGTCAATTCCTGCAACCACAAACAATCAAACAATTACCAAGCACTTGCATTTCATATAATAAAACATATATTCAACATGCAGACCAAGGAACACATGAAATAACTCATTAACACAAGCTATTGAGAAAAATAAACCAGTTTGTATTAATAACGAAACAAAGAAACTCTTACAACCTGGCCTTGGTGTTGTGCAAGTTCCTCCCAGGGTCCATCAAGGGTTTTCCTCTACTTTGACAAAGCTCACCCTCTCCCAAGTAGAATCAAGTGAAGACAATCTCTCCTCACAAAGGCTCTAATGGAAGACCTAAATCCTGCAGCATTTACCCAAAGAAAATGTATAGCTCCAACCTCCTCTCCTTCTGGCTCAATGCCTTTATTTATAGTGCTGTAAAGAGGTTATTCAGGTCCACTATCAATGGGATCATCCCCCTCTATGGGTGGGATAGCTCCCTTATTGATGGGATAAGTTCCCCCTTAATAGAGATACATGAACCAACTGGAGGCGCATCCATTTCATCAAACCGACCTCTAGAATGTTCCAGAAGTAACCACAAGTAACTTTTTCAAGATAAAACTCGCGCATTTTGCCTTTTACAGAGGGACGCACCTGTCCCTTAACATACAGAGCGTCCATGGACGCAGATTTTGTGAACATGGTCAGCGTCCCCGCAGGTAAGGCTAGAGAGAACCTGCGACCCCAGAGATAAACATAGTTTTTACAAGACTTTCTCTCTTCTTTGAGTTTGAGATGGATAACAGAGGCATGAGACTTGCCTAAGAGGGTAGCATGACTGTTGATTTGAGCCATACTAACTGTAAGTAGTCAAGGTGACATTTTTTAGTGTAACAGGGTTTTAGGCTGTGTGATATGGATATTAGACGTCGGATCAAGCGGGGGAAGATTGACTGCTATAGTTGGTCGAACAGTTTAGTGGGTATTCTGCAGACTACTGCTCCGCGCGATTTAAAGCTAGACCGTTGGATTAAAAGGAGACAGATCAATGGCTGCTGACAAGTGTTCGGACTTGGGGGTCCATGCCTTTGCTTGTGGTTCAATGGCAGTTTAGGCTTTGGTTTTTGGTTTGCTTTAGTGCGGTTTTTATTGGGCACTTTGGGTTAATTCCCCCCTTCCCTCATGGGGTTTAGCGCCTATGAGCGCTTGTTGTAAGCTTTGTAAATTATTTTCTTTCCTAAGTCAATAGAAGGTTCGTCTCTTGCTTCAGCAAAAAAAAATATAGAATGATATATGATAATAAAGAAATAGGGTATATAAGTTTTGGTGGTTGGAATTGTTGATTAATGAAAAATAGGGTATATAGGTTTCTGTGGTTGGAATTGATTAATGGAGGAATAGTACAAATCAAAGAGTTTTGGATTTAGATTATGGTTTCCAAACTTTTACCAAATTTTTTAATATTTTTAATATGTGGATTTTTTTCTATTAATTAATAATAAAGAAATAATTTAATTTAAATAAGAATGTTATTGTATTGGAATGTGGTATTTTACTTAATTTTCAAAATTAAGATTAAAATAAATAAAATTATTAAAATAAAGTTTAAAATTATTTTTATTGATAAAAAATTAATGTAAAAAAATAAGTTAATGATTTAAAAGTTACACGTTTGATAACAGGTTTCAGAAGGCATCACTCAACAACAGACCACC
This sequence comes from Pinus tabuliformis, assembly GCA_031772625.1. Classification (NCBI taxonomy): domain Eukaryota; kingdom Viridiplantae; phylum Streptophyta; class Pinopsida; order Pinales; family Pinaceae; genus Pinus; species Pinus tabuliformis. Next base: position 235,222,819 of record CM062813.1, read on the forward strand.
TCGTTATGCTTAGAATCATTGCGAATGTCGTAATGACAAATCCAATTTATTTTGTTGCTTTGTGGACTTTAGAAAGGCTTTCGATACGGTTCCTAGATACAACCTTTGGAATAGATTAGAAGAGCTAAAGGTTCCTCTCGAGTTGACAGCTGCCGCTATAAGGTTATACGAGAATGTAATTGCCAAGCTAAAGAGCAATGAGGGGTGGTCGAAAGATATTAAGTGTAACATTGGAGTTAAACAAGGTTGCCCCCTCTCCCCTACCCTATTTGGCATTTACATCGATAAGCTTGAAGGCTATTTAGAGGAAGCAGGATGTGGTGGCACGATCTTAGCTAGGATAGTCATCATCCTTCTTCTCTATGCTGACAATATTGTTCTTTTGGCAAGGTGCCCATCTGATCTTGATAAGCAACTCAAGCTTCTTAAGGATTTCTGCTCTACCATGGGTATGACTGTTAACACTGACAAAACAAAAGTTATGATTATCAAATCCAAGAAGGACACTCACGCTAATTTTATGTATGACAATAATAACTTGGAGGAAGTGTATTTTTACAAGTACCTAGGAATTGATATTCATCACAAGCTCAACTGGAACCATAGCATTGAGAAAAGGATTAATGGGGGGTGGAAAGCTTATTTTGGTCTTGAAAATAATTGTAAAACAACAAACCTTGTAATGTGGGATAAAAAGAAGTTCCTCTTTGAAACTTTAGTAACCCCTGTTATCTTATATGGCTGTGAGGTTTGGGGTTGCAGAATCTCCAGAGAATCATGGAGAAAGATTGAACAAATCCAGAAGCATTTTATAACTTATAACCTGAAAATTAAAAGTAATACACCCCATCCTATTCTCCTTATAGAAGCAGGTCTTTCCCCTATTGAGAGCCTAGCTATGATTAGGTTTCTGTTGTACAAGCACAAACTCAATAACATAGATGATCATAGACTTCCTAAGCTAGCTTTAAATTCTAGCCAAAACCACCTAAGGCTCAATCGAGGTGGCATAAAGACACAAGGGCCTGGTTAAACTATTGGGAGATCAATGAGAATGATACATTGCAAAACATAAATACTATTAAAGATATTGTTACTTCTAAGTTCAAAGAAAAAATGTCGTGTGAGAAAGATTTAGCGGCTAAAAGAAAATTAAGTTATTATAAGAAGGTCATCAACCCCACCCTAGAAGATCAAAAGTATCTCTCTATTTTAACTAGCTCAAAAAATAAAATTAATATAGCAAAGATTAGAACGAATTCTCATGAGCTCCATAATGAAACAGGTCATTGGGCAGTTCCTAAAATGCCATGGATGGAAAGGATCTGCCATATATGTGAGAATAAGAACATCAAGGATGGAAACCACTTCCTCTTAGACTGCCCCGCGTACAACCACATTGGATCTCAGTTTCACAATCTTTGTTACAATACTCACCTTCCTAGCCTTTTACAATGTCAAAATTATAGTGAGCTCTTCTCTCCAAGCTTTTTGAGCATAGGAATAAAATCTTAAATCAAAATAAATAATTTGTTTCTTTAGGGCCGATAGACCAATGTTTGGTCTCAACGGACGTTAACCATCATCATTATAACAAAAACATTTAACTTTTATGAATTATCAATAAATCATTTATAATAGTTATAAAATTTAGAAAATAAACATATTTATGAAATCATGATAGGTAGAGCCATAGACAATAGAAAAGTTATTATTTACGTTGTATTTGGAAGCATCACTTTCATTTTCATCTTGAGTAAGTTATTTAGAAACAAAATTTTATTAAAAAATTAGAAAAAATAAAATTATTAAAAAAGATATTGTAATATTAAAAATTAAAATAACCATATAATTAACTTAGATCTATCTTAATTCTAAATTTACTAAAAGCATAATGAGATAAAATATCTTTTCACTTTCAAAAAAAATTAAAACTCAAGATATTTAATCTCTCTATTTAATATATCAAAAATTAAAATAAATCTAAAGTAACCAAAAATTTAATTCTTTAGTTAAGATATCAAAACTTAAAATTAAATATATATTGTTTCTGTTAAATTCATTTTCATAATATAAATGTAAATATATAATTTTAACGTTAAAATTTTTATAGTTCCGATCATCCAAATCCTAAAATCTTTAAACTTCTTTTTTCTGTGTTCATAAATTAATATTTCAACAAGTTCGAATTCCAAATTTACCGACCAATGAACGAAAAGTGCACCAATATATTGGGGTCCAAAAATAAGTAACACCAAGAATTTTTTACATTTTAATTCTCAAATAAATTAGAGATTGATTTATCCAAGCGACATGAACCTTCCGTCTTCCCATATTCCAAACTTTTTATCCAAAGTAATTTGTTTTGAATTTTTTTAAATATCGTAACAATTATAAATAAAATATAAATTTTAACATATTTTATATATTAGTTATTTATCTTAAATTAAAATAAAAAGATTGAATTTAAATTAATGCTAATGTTTAGAATTTTATGGATTTGAGTTTTATTAATTGATAAAGAACTTTTTATGTGTAATTAACTAAAAAGCAATATCTTAATTTCAATACCTATCAAAATATATCTTTAAAAAACTATAATATGTTATACTTGCATTTATATTTAAATTATATTAATCGTTTAAATCAAAATTGTTTGTCCAAATCAATAATTATATATTTTATTACTTGAAATTTAAACTAAAATATTGAAAAAAAATCATTTAATATAATTATTAGTTTATAAAAATACATATATGAATTTATATTTGGAAAAAAACAATAATACTAATTTATTATTTAGTTTTTAAAAAAATATATTTTATTTTATTTTCTTAAAATTAGATTTTAGATCTCAACCTAAAAAATATATATATATATATATATATATATATATATATATATTGCAAAATCTAAAAAATAAAATAATAATTTATATAAATCAACTTTGTTAAATTAAAACAAATTTCATATAATCAACCTAACTAATTGGTGGTCATCACAATATGATTGTGTTATAGGGGACAAGATAATAATAATTTGATATAGAAAAATTAAAAATTAATTAATTAAAATATATATATATATATATATATATATATATATATATATATATATATATAGATATATTTAATTACAATAATATATAATTAATTTTAAATTTTTGTAAAAGATATTGTAATTTTATAAATTATTATTGATAAATAAAAAAATAAACATTTTATATAGGATAAGGTTAAATCAATGCAAGAAAACCTAGGTGGGAAGATAAGAACATTTCTCCACCCATCCAAGTTATATCGAATGGACAATTGATTAACAAATCAATTATAATAGATTTCTTATTATTTTTTTAAACCATAACATAAAATATTTTATATTAAAAATGTGTGTTTGGATTTGTTACAATATAACAAAAGTACAAAATTTTGGAGTTATGTCTATGATTTCCATATTTTCATCTAACATGGGTCAAAATAAAATCTTATGAGGGGGTTTACTATGTTATAGCTTCTATATGTATAGACCTAATATCCAATAAAATTTTATCTCCAATTTTATATGTGGTGATCATCTTGCTAATGAAGATTCCTTTGCTCCATTGAAGACACTATAATAGTCAAATTAAGGACAACTTAATTGAAATTGTTGATAGAATTACCAATAGAAGGAGAGCATTGATGGTCCTGAGCCATGCTTTGCTGAAGATACTCTATTTGACAACAAAGACTACTAATTTCATCGTCTTCCCGATGGAGTTGTGTCCTATGTTCAATCAATATATCCATTGTTGAATTCAAGAATGTTGTCAACCTGTTATACTGCAGTTGTAGATGTAGAAATGTCATCCTACAAAGTTTGAATTGTTCCATTATGGAATGATTGCCACCTCTAAACATTTCATAATTGACAATCAAAGCACAAGACTTTCCACATAGCAAATGACTTTGGGATCCCTTAAATACTCAAAGCAAACAACCAAAAAAACAATTGGAAGCAGACAATAGAGCCTACCTTAGAACATTATTTCTTTCTTTTATACTATGAACTTCCTAATCATAACAGTTGACAACAAATTTCTTACTAGAAGGAAAAAAATATTTGTCACAACCCAACAGGAAAATTTTATGCCTACATTCCACTATTGCCTCTTGATGATATTAGAATAATTAACACATCCACAATGTCTTTGATATCCCCTCTTGCACAGACTTGAGAGAATCCAAATGGCAAGAGTCTAAATTGCATTGTCTCGTCCATCCAGTCCCACATCCACAAGTTGCTCCCACTACCAAACACTAGCTAGAATGTTCGTACGCATTGGGATGTGATACCAACAATAGGGAAATAGGTTTCACATTTCCTATCCTTTCGACTTCCCACGAAACTCCATGATTTTCCATAATTCAATTCAATACACGAGGGTGATTCTAGATGCTAAATATACCCCACGGGAGAGGAAATTGAGGCAAATTAACTCCCATGCCATTACTTAAAGGAGTTGGAGACAGATGGAATGTGTGCCATCCATTAACATAATCTCTGATGAAAAACTTGAACATCTTATCCACTTGAATCCACCATAAGTGTATTGTACTAGAGTGTCACGAGTCTAACAAGTTGCAATAGAGAGGTTAGCCAAGGCCTCACTTCCTAGATATTGAACTAAAAAAAATCTCGAACCTTCTTCCTTCTTAGTCAAAAGGTACTTGACATGCATTCCGAACACCTCCTATACCAATTACCTTGGTTTATAGTTATTAAGGAATATGCAAATAATGCACCCTCTCATTAATGAGGAGTGCCAACTTTTGACATAGTGCCTTTGTTTTCTAGGAGGTATTTCTTATTGTTTTATCACAAGACATGGATGGCTAAGTGATTTTGTTAGGTGTAAATTTCTGAACGAATGTGCCCAAAATATACTTTTTACTGCTGGTGACAAATCTTCCTAACAACAAAAAAGAAAAAGAAAAAGATGTTGCAGAACCCTACAATCTTTAGGAAAGTTTTCAAATCTGTAAAAAAGTGTTAGAGAAAACATGCAAAAGGGTTCATGAAATTTGAAAGCATATGCTAAATATTATAAGAAAAAATTCAATGGAAATAACTTTAGTTTTATTGACATCACCTATGGAGTAATACATAGACTTGAGTCTCTAATGTCCTCTTCTGTGGGAGGGTCCTTTTGTATCCCTACACTTCATATGGCTACTTTTTCTCTCCTCTAGTTGCAAATGGGCAAAGAAGAATGATGGTTGAACTCAATGTGGAGAGCTCAAGAGTTATGTGATCAAGGTGACAATGATGCTAATGATCATGTGTAAGTAGTGAGGGAAAAACATCTCTATTTATAACAAAAGGCTAAGATAGATTTAGATCCAGTCAAACAATAAAATATTATTAAACAAAATCAAGATCTAATCATTATGAGTATTTTGTTATATTTAGGAGAGAAAAAGATTAACGAAATGGTCAAAATCTGTATTTTATAAACTAACTTAAAAAATAATGATTAATTGAGTTAATTAAGAAAAGTGGGTAAAGTAATTAATAAATAAAAATATTTTATTAATTACTTAAAGGATATATGGCCAAGGTAAGTTAGAAACAATTACTAAATAGTTCATTAATAATTATTTAAGCAAGAAAAGTGTAATGATTAAGGAATAATAAATAAATAACGATTTATTTAATTATTCCTAGTGATATTGTCAAAATGTGATAGAAATAGTTACTAAATAGTGATTTAATAATGATTTCGAGAGAGAGGAGCTAAATTATTAAGGAATAATAAATAAATAGTGATTTATTTAATTATTCCTATGTATAAGTGAAAATATTTTTATTTATTATCATAAAATGGTAAATATGAAAATAACATGAAATTAATTAAATAGATTTATGGGTTATTTTCAAGCGGATAAACGAAAATAATTTAGTAAAAGTGGTTTTCTAAATTATTTCCTAAAGCGAATGTGGGTTTTAATATGTAAAACCCATACTACATGGTGTATTTCAATCATCTTAGTGGACAATGGTTAGGTGATCACTTTTGAGGTGATAATATATTGCCCCCACACCCCCCCCCCCAATGTATGAGTGTTAGAAGCATATCATATGATCGAAATACATTGTAGGTTCACTTTCACTAGACACTGAAGGAGGAGTTAATGGAAAAAGAGATATAAAGGGAGTTGTTGTAGCGAAGGGAAAAACGACATGTGGAGGAGGCGAGGCCTACTTGTCAAAGAGAAGTTTCCATATTGTGTGGACTTGACCTTAAAGAGGCGGGGGAGGCATACCCATTCCCCCTGAGATAACTCAATACAAAGAATAATGGTGTGCCCAACAATGTGGGTCTGAGAAAATAATACAAGATACATAGTGTGTTGGAATCAATGTGATTTGAATTTAAACGGGAACGCAACAGATTACAGATATAACCATAAATATAGAGATGCAGTGGAAATAATACTTCATTTCATTAATTTAAAATATTGAAATATGCTTACAAATAGAAATGGAAATAAACTAGCTTGGGCGATGGTTGTTTATCTCTGAGAAGAGATGTGGTGGCTACATGCCTCTGAACTCTATTACAATGAAGCTCGAAGGCCTATTTATTGTTTAGAAACAATGGAAACCCATAAACATCCAAAAACCTAACCCTAGGAGATGAAACACCAAACTGTGGGCCCCATTTGGGTAAATTGGTACATCAACTTCCCGAGGTCGTAACTTTGGCACACGATCTCTGTTTGATGTGCACAATACCTTGTTAGAAAGATATATCCAAGGACTACAACTTTTGAGTGAGCAACATTAGTTAACAACCCATGTTCCTCCTAGTTTTCCCAAAAAACGTCGTTTAGGGCCTCAAAAACGGCTTTGGAAGTTCAGGACCCAAAAAACAACCAAAAATAGTAAATTGTCCAAGTGGGATAGGTGGGTGGCCACCAACATCCACTTGGATCATTCCTCCCCCCTTAGGAAGCAATGGTCCCCATTTCATTGAGTTCCTCCATGAGATGAGGAAACTTCTGTTGAACGTGGTCCCCGGTGAGCTGTTCTGCAACCTCTTATGTGTCCAGTAATGGTGGGAAGTAATGATTAATGCCATTGGTGAATAGAGTGCTAACTTAAAGTTCTTTAACCGTGAGAATCAATTGAAAAGGGATGAATTGACAACAAAATTAAAACATAAGCAAGATGTAAACAAAAGTGAAAGCAGCAAAAACACAATGATACCAGAAAGCAAGATTGATTACGGAGTTCATCCCTAATGGACTAATTCTCCGGGTTCGCTTTCAAGATGGGCGTCCGCTTTATTAAGATTGAATCTTAGGAGGTCGATTACATAAAAAATTAACCATACTGATTGTGCACGCAGGCGCTTCTGGTCATTGTCCAAGAAAGCTCTCTGAAATAGCTTCCAATGGCTGTCACGGTTCCCAATTCTGACTCTGGATGCTTCTATTACACTAAAAACAAAAACTGCCTATACCCTCCAGGATCTGCACACAAAACTTCAAAACCACTCTTATCCCCTCTTCATGCCCAAAAAGGTTAATTTATAATTATTTTGGATTCATTCGAACTCTTTGATGCTAATTTTAGGCATGAACCGTCATTATAGAATCGGTCTAACCATTAGGGAACACCTTAGTTCCTAGTCACATGGTGGTTGCATTAGTTTAGCTCATAACAACAATTCAAAACCCAAAATAAAATTTTGGATAAACTATATCCCGTTGACGGTAAATAAATGGCACGGAAAAGATGACTGTTACCATGTGAACAACAGTCGCAGTCTAACCACAGGCTGCCACCCAGCAGCTGATCCCTGGCGGTTCCGGCTACCGGTGTGGTCTTTCCGCAACATGTGATAACTACCACTGACAGTTCCGTTCCCCGCGTGGTTAGCTGCTACGGTTAGTCTGACTGTGCGTCTAACTTTGTTCACATGCTGAGGTTTTCTCCCGATGCAGTTATGGTTGAAATCTATGTGTGGTTCTAACGCAGTTAGGAGTTGTTTTATGTGTTTTGTAATGTGTATGTTTATTACATAGGCTTATATGGTTTGTAATGTATTTACCATAGTTTGGTATGTAATGTAATGACCCGAGAGGGTTAAAACTTAGGATTTAAGTTAGGTTTTTAGGTGTAGGTTAGGGTTAGGTCATTTTGATACATGAATTTTGATTATTGTTTTGGAATGTAGGCTTTAGATGTTTAGATCTAAAACAAACCCATGCACACTTCTTTTGTCACAAAGTGACATTTGCAACAAACATCACATGATGACAACCCATGTCGACAACCAAACCCTACAAAATGGATGACAAACCCACGTTGACAACCAAATCCTGCGAGATGGACGATAAACCCATGTCGACGACCAAATCTTGGCATAACTGGCGACAACCACATGTCGACAACCAGGTACAAAACCATATCAACTATTGACATTACCGCACAACCATAACATTACTTTTGAAGTTGAAGATACCAAACACTGAATGCTAACGATGAAACTGAACCTGTGCAACTGATCTGACAAGATCCTCCTAGATCAATCCTCTCCACTTGAAAGATTTTGGACCACAAAAGTTTGACTTAAACAAATAGTAAATGAGGGTAGAGCTCCCTCACTCTCCACCTTGCCCTGATGATGTACCAATACATTCGATCAACCACCTGAAAGTGATGACCCTGATGATGTTGATCATGGCACATTTTGAATCTATGAACTGTTCCATCCATCTACAGTATGCACAACTTGCGAAGATGGTCAAACAACCTGTTATGAACATGGAAATTGAATTCTTTCCATGAAGTACCATGAATTAGTGATTCATAAACATCTTTGAAAACAGTCTCTGCAGAATATTGTTCAATACTATTGACATGTACTAACAATCTATTTTGCGGAATAACAGAAAAATTCAAAGACATTCTGGACATCATACCAGCTACTTGATTTGATATACTTTCTCGATTCTTGAGTACTAAGTGAACTTGCTGCAATAAAATCATCAAACTGTAAGGTGAAAACTACTGCAACTTAGTTTGATTTTGAAAGTATTGAAATGTTGGATGATTTATTTGAATCAATGTTTATTCATTCATTAAATGATGTTTCCCTTGATTAGCACTTTCCCTGATGCATAAGTTTCCCTTAGATGTATTGGATACTTTGACACTGCTTTATAAAAGGCTTTGATACGAAAACAAATGGACTTCCTATCCACTTGAAAAGAGGCTTCCAAACTATTTGAAACATGAAATGGTGACAAAATACAAGAGAAATGTAACATTGACTTTCCCCAATACTAACCTGCATCCCTGTAACTTATAACTTCCAAACTTGGACTGAATTGATTCATTCTGATTTTAGGAAGAGGAGTTTTGTGCATCAATTGTAACTCATGTTGTATTCCCTTCTTATGAGTAAGATGTTTGGTTTCTTTAAATAGAACTGGAAAAGTTTCTACCTCTTTGATCAAACTATCTTTAAGCTGAGACTCATAACTTGAACAAACATCATGTCGATTCTTATGTTGTTCCTTTACACACATGATTACGAATTTCTTATTTGAACTTATTAATCGCTTCATGTGATTAGAAACAACTAAATTCAAGTGATTTTTACTTTGATGTGCCCTAACAATAAATTCAACCCCATCTTTCCTAAGGTGATATTTATGCTCTCTCCTATAAAACACTACATCACGATCATAAAGATAAGGACTTCCTAAGACAACTCCACATATGTCTACTAGAACCACATCTAATTCCACTTCATCAATGTAATTAGCTATAATGGAAAATCTTAATCGACATTGCTTTGAGACTTTCATCTGAGTTGATTTATTTAGCCATCCTAATGGGTAAGGTCTTGGATGATTCCGTGTCTCCAAACCCAAGTTCTTAACTAAATATTCAGATATTAAATTTGCCTGTGATCCACTGTCAAACATTGTATCTATCTTTGTGTGCTTGGAGGTTATCCTTATGTTAATAATTCAACTATTTTATCCTCATTTGAAGGATTTATGTTTGATGAAGATGCAATAGTATTCGAACTTGAACCAGTGTCAGAAGTTTTACCTATCGAAACTATGGCAGTTATCCTCCTTTCATCACCTAAATCGGAGCCTAGATCTTGTTGGATTGCTGCATTTTATTTCTTTCATCCTTCTCCTTAAGGAACTTTTTGGGCTTAATATTTGGATGAAGTTTCCAACACCTTGATTCATTGTGACCGATTCTCTGGCAATAAGAAAAAGTAGGTCTTTCCTTTTGAGCTGTCGCTGATTTCTTTCTCTTCGAATTGTTCTTCCCTTTACTGTCATTGGAATCCTTGATTTCCAACTCTTTGGATGATTGTGGTGAAAATTTGAATGGTCTTCCATTGAATCAATATGTATGTCTTGAAAACACACTTTATCAAAATCATCAGGATTAAACATCAATAATGTATGCTGCAAATATGAATGTAAATTATCAATGTATTTTAATAAGTTTCACGTGTATCCAATGAAATACCAAGTGCCAATGATTTCTTTCTGAACTCCTGAGTAAACTCCTGAACACTCTGCCCTTTACCTTGCCACAAGTGTTGCTAATCAATAACAGCTTGTTGCATGTATCCTAAAGGATAGAATTGTTTCCTCAAAGCTTTTAAAAACTTAGACCATGAAGAGATGACTTTACCTTTCCGCTCTTCATCTATTTTAGTTTTACTTTCCAGCTAGATTAAAGTTGTTCCCCCAATTCTAAGTGCAGCTAATTGAATTTTCATTTTATCGTCAGAAATGTTCTGAATATGACAATAAACTTCTAACTGCTCAATCCAGTTATCTAACTCTTCAGGATTCATTTCACCATCATAAAATAGGTAACTCAAATTTTACATCAAGTTTCAGAAGAGATTTTTTCTTAGGTTTCTTTTCTATTTCGGATTCTACACTGGAAGAAGAAGAAGAAGATGATGATGATAATGGAGATGATGGAGGTGAAGGAGGTTTATCAGCCTTGCCTTTACCTTTGTCCTTCTTCAATGTCTTTGAAGAAGAAGCTACATCTCTCGCCTTCTTATCTTCGTAGAGTTCTCCCAACATCTGTTGCATACTCAAGAATGCTTGCTGAAACTGTTCCTCACTCATCTTAGTCTGAGGGGTTTCACCCGCATCAGATCCTGTCATGGTCGGCTTATGAGCGACTCTTCGCTTTCCAATATCTGGATCAATCTCCTCAAGGATTCCTTCTTCACGTTGCGACTTTACCTGGTTAACATTCACTGGAAAAATTCTACAAACGCAACATGCTCTGATACCAAATTATATGATCTGAAATGATCATATATTAAACTAAAGTAAAATTGATTAATGCCATTGGTGAACTGAATGTTAACTTAAAGTGCTTTAACCGTGAGAATCGATTGAAAAGGGATGAATTGACGACATAATTAAAACACAAACAAGATGTAAACAAAAGTGAAAAGTTGCAAAAAAATAGATATATAAGATAACAAGATGGATTACGGTGTTCATCCCTAATGGACTACGTCTCTGGGTACGCTTTCAAGATGGGCATCCGCTTTATTAGGATTGAATCTGAGGAGGTCGATTACACAGAAAATTAACCAGATTGATTGTGCATGCAGGAAATTTTGGTCACTGTCACAAGAAATCTCTTTGATATAGCTTTCCAATGCCTATCACAGTTCCCAATTCTGACTCCAGATGCTCCTGTTACACTAAAAACAAAAACTGCCTATAACCTCTTGAATCTGCACACAAAACTTCAAAACCACTCTAATCCCCTATTCATGACCAAAAAGGTGAATTTATAACTATTTTGGGTTCATTCAAACTCGTTGATGCTAAGTTTAGGTATGAACCATCATTATAGACTCGGTCTAACCACTAGGGAACACCTTAGTGCCTAGTCACATGGTGGTTACATTAGTTTAGCTCATAACAACAATTCAAAACCCAAAATAAAACTTTGGATAACCTATATCCCGCTGACAGTCAATAAATGGCGCAGAAAATATGACTATTACCATGTGAAAAGTCACGGTCTAACTGCAAACTACCACCCGGCGGCTGATTCCCCGTGGTTCTAGCTACCGACGCAGTCTTTCCGCATCATGTGACAACTAGCGCTGATGGTTTCATTCCCTGCGCGGTTAGCTGCTACGGTTAGTCTGACTGTGCAGCTAACTCTATTCACATGCCGAGGTTTTCTCTCGATGTAGTTACGGTTGAAATCTCCATGTGGTCAGGCTCTGACGGTTTATCTGCTCACATGTCTAGGTTTACTCTGCGTGGTTCTGATGTGGTTAGGAGTTGTTTTATATGTTTTGTAATGTTTATGTTTATTACATAGGCTATATAATTTGTAATGTATTTACCATAGTTTTGTATGTAATGTAATGGCCTGAGAGGGTTAAAACTTAGGATTTAGGTTAGGGTTTGAGGTGTAGGAAAACAAACCCATGCACACTTCATTTGTCACAAAGCGACATTTGCAACAAACATCACATGATGGCAACCCATGTCGACAACCAAACCCTGCAAAACAGTTGACAAACCCACGTCAACAACCAAATCCTGCGAGACGGACGACAAACCCATGTCAACGACCAAATCCTGGCAGAACTGATGACAACCACATGTCGACAACCGAGTACAAAACCATATCATCATGAAAACCATATCAACTATGGACATTACCAGAAAACCATAACATTATTGTCAAAGCTAAAGATACCGGACACTGAATGTTGACGACGAAACTTAACCTGTGCAACTAATCTGACAAGATCCTCTTGGATCAGTGGTCCACATTGAACACTCAATGCAAAAGAAGGAATGGGGGAGTGTTGTGATCCAAAGCATTGTTTCCCACAACCTTGGTAATGGTGTAAGGACCATATCTGAGTGGTCTAAGATTTTGATGGGATCTTGTAAGGTGTTCTTTCCACAGATGCAACCAAACTTTGTCACCCACTTGAAACTTGTGTGGTACCTAATGCCGATCATGTCGCTGCTTGTACTTGGCATTTTCCAGAATGGAGCAGTGATATATCGACCCATTGGGTAGAGGTGCTCTAGGAGTCAGATCGAATGAATGCTTGATCTGATAGTGCAACAGTACTCCTGCGGGTGAGGAGAAGATGTTATTGTATTCTTTCATGACCATATCCATTTGTTGTTATTGCTGCATGGAGGAACCCTTCGCGAGGGTCATGGATGTGGCTATGATCTTCCCCTTACTTTAGGAGTGAACCAGACAGAAAATGCATTTCCTAGTTTGAGAGATAATCTTGTTGCATTTCTTAGTAGAGATCAAAGAGGTGGCAGTGGTTGGGGCTACCTCATGTATCATGTATAATGAATTACCCAAATAAATAATCACAACACGAGGCCTTGACTCATACACAACATGTCACTTCCACAAGTATGGTTGGCCCAATAATACATCACAAACATCAAGAGGTGCAACATCACACAATACCTCATCTGTGAAGGTCTTGATGCTGTAGGGAAGGCGACACTGTTGGCGAACTCAGAGATCTCTCCCTTGGTGAAGCCACCCGATGTTGTACAAATGCGAGTGTGGTGTGGTCAGTAGGCCCAGTCACTTCACAACCTCTGTTGAAATGAGGTTCTTTTGGCTCCCACTGTCAAAAATGAATTGCAGCGGTGAACCATTCACCCACATCTGTGAGTGGAAAAGATGATCCCCCTCCTTTGGATCTTCGAGCTCATTCTTCTGGACCTTGGCAGTGGAAACAGTGGCGTTGGGATCCACATCAATGATTTCTTCCCTTTGTCATTCCCCTTGTCGGGTTTTGACTTAGGGTTGGAACATGCATCTGATTCTGAATCCTTCAACTCAGGCACCAACAAGTGCTTGGTCTGACACTCACTTTTGTTATGAGTGGGGCTCTTATGGAACTCATACCACTTTCCTGTGTCCTTCTTTGACTTCGTGGTGTTTTTCTTTTCTTGCGTCTTCAACGGGTTGTCTTGGGTCACCCTGCCTTGGCTTTGTCCTTTGTTCTTCGGATTCACAGATCCAAAGTCTCGCTTCTTTTGCTTAAACTTCTACTCGATCTTGACAATGTATTGAAATTTCGTGTCGAGCGAGGAGATGTCCAGGAACTCCATCTCGTCCTGGATGTACCTGCATAGGCAGTCACGGTACTTGAGTACCAAATGCAGCTCAGAATCCTTGATACCCAATTTTGTTCGAAGGGTATGAAAACTATTGGTAAACTTCGGCACGTCTTGGTCCCTTCCCTGTTGTAGCATGGTCCACTTTATGTATTTATCCTCATAGCTTTTGACAGGGTAGTACTGCTCCTTAATGGAATCCTAGAACAAATTCCAAGTGGGTGTGGATGAAATAGTGAGGTCGTACTCTCATCCTTCTACTCGTAGTAGGTTTCACACCAGTCCTTGACGTGGGGGGCAGCTTTGAGAAGAGCGAAATTAATCTTTTCCTGGCTGGAAAAATCATGAACAGAGAAATATACTTCTAGCATATTTAACCATTTATCTACAACATCTCAATCTATCTAGCCCTCGAATATGGGAATGTCAAAGTTAACTTGTACCTTAAAGGGTGTGGTGCTTCCAGAGTAGTTGTTGGAAGTAGATGTGTTTCCCATGGGTAGCCGCTGAAGGATCTGGGCAAAGTTGTCAATCATCGCATTCCTATATCGCTTAAGGGCTTCTTCGAGCAAGATTTTGATAGTATCTCCTACCCCCTCATCTTTCTTTTCATCCGCCATGGGAGGCCGTCAGGATTTGCGAGGCTGGTCTTGTAAAGGTTCGACCAGTTCAAGCCCTAGCTCCTTATATCCCGAACTTGTTGGGGACATGCAAAGAAAAATAGAGAAAGAGCAGCTCGCTTTGATACCACTGATTTGGATTTAAACAAGAATGCAACAGATTAAAAGTATAACCATAAATACAGAGATGTAGTGGAAATAACACTTCATTTCATTAATGTAAAATACTGAAATATGCTTACAAACAGAAATGGAAATAAACTAGCTCGGGCGATGGTAGCTTATCTCTGAGAAGAGATGTGGTGGCTACATGCCTTTGAACTCTGTTACAATGAGGCTTGAAGGCCTATTTATTGTTGAGAAACAATGGAAAACCCTAAACATCCAAAAACCTAACCCTAGGAGATGAAACACCAAATTGTGGGCCCCATTTGGGTAAATTCGTACATCAACTTCCCGGGGTTGTAACTTTGGCATACGATCTCCATTTGACACGCACAATGCCTCGTTAGAAATATCTATCCAAGGAATACAAATTTTGAGGGAGAAACTAGGTATATGACCCATGTTGCTCCCATTTTTCCCCAAAAAATGTCGTTTAGGGCCTCAAAACGACTCCAAAAGTTCAGAACCCAAAAAACAGCCAAAAATAGTAAATTGTGCTACAATTAAGGAAACTGAAAAATTAAAAGAGACAGTTGTGGGGGTCCAAGTGGGATAGGTGGGTGCCACCAACATCCACCTGGATCACAATGGGCCAAATAATAATATAAAGATAAAGAGAGTCCCATATGCATGTGCCTAGAATACAAAAATCGAAGATAATACAATGAATGTTGTTGAACTGAGTACATAAAACCAAATTCCCCTGAGTTGAGTAGAGGGGGAGATCACAACAAAAGAAGCCCTACAAAACATGAAAGGGCTTAGAATATCTGAATGAGGTAGTTGAATGAGGGTCTCATTCGGTGGGCTCTACGATTTGAAAAAAATGAGTCAGCCAAATATATAGAATTGTATCTAGGGCTAGATCATGGACTATTGATGGTGGGGCATGTGGGGGGCTACCAAAAGGGCCACCCCCTCATGAGATATTGGAACATCTCACGCATTCCTAATAACTGCTGGGAAAATACGCTGAAGTATTGGACCATCAAGTGTATGATTCTTGATTATGCGATAATGACTTGGAGTCGAGTAAGCAAGAAACATCCAATTCAAATGAAAATGATTGTTCCCTTTGCTTGATCTAAAGCACCCAATAATGAGTAAATTAGATCCAAGGTGCACCGTCCTCCAGGCCACTCTCCTAGAATAAATGTGTTGAATTTAATAGAGAAGGGCTCAATGGAGTTGAGGCAATGATGAGCCTCAACAAAGAGACAATGAATATAGTAATGTGGCTGAGAGACTGACACTAGGGAGTATGATGGAGAATGATAATATGGGTGGGCTTACAACTTCCCTTGTAGAGCATAACATGCAAGGTTAACCTGGAAGTGACTGATATTATTCCAGAGGGGATGGTCAATTACTTCGACTGAGGCTTTTAAAAGACAAATTAGGACATCTAGAGGTCAAATCTTGGCAATTAAGGATTAATACAACACATGGAGAGGATGACTTATTGTAGTAGGAATCTATGGCATTCTAAACAAACTCTGTGGAAGATAAGGGTGACTCATCTTTGATGTTCTGAACAAGGGTGACTTAATGATGTTTCCACAAGGGATAGACTCCAAGGGGGTCATCAAAGCATGAGTAAAAAATGGTCAATCATGACAAAACTTGACATATAAGTTGATAGGTGCAAATAAAAAATGGTTCAAGAGTACAAGTGACAAATATAAAGAGAATTGATTTCAATAGGCGGAAAAGTGAGACTTCATGGAAAAATGGCTTCCTAACGAATTTTTAAATTACTAAAAATGAAGATAGACCGATTATAGATCTTGCTGAGAGATTTCTATTGGTCCACACAGTTCATCAAACAGAGTGATGGTGAACTTGTAATGGCCAACGAAAAAACTATGGTTTTCCTATAAAAATGGCTTCTTTCCCCCAATTTAATTTCATTTGTGCATTACGCTATTGGTGAATTTGAAGAGGAGGAGGGATACCTAAAGCTTTGTGAGCTTGTAAAGGACAAAATAACTGATGGATTTCATAACAACTACTTTTAAGTTAGTGGACATACCCTACTCATCATTTTTGGTGGTTTAGATTTCTAGTTTAGGGATTTATTTGGCCTCAAGGAACCCCTACTCATTTTCTCGACCGTAACACACCTATTAGGCCTTTTTCTATGTTGGGTAATGAAAAAATATGTAGAAAAAGTTTGTTTGGGAATGCGAGTTTTGGTGGAAAACTTATGTTGTGCAGCTAGATAAAGGGGTCTACAGATGAGGGGCAATTGGTCCCTTGAGGTAGTCCTATGGTTAGAAATAATGTGTATACCCTAACACTATAAAAAATTATGGTTTTGTGTAGATATGCCAGAGTGAAAAGTGTTATGGTGAGAACGAGACTTTGAGGAGTTGCACTTCCAAGTTCAGGGGAACGAAGTAGTGATGGGTGCTCTTTCCCGATACAGGTTACTCAAATTCTTTGATAACCCATTGATGAGGGATGGTGAGCCATTATTGACCTTCAAGGTGAGCTATTGGGATCTAGATTGGGTAATGTTCATTATGTAGGATCATGTGATTGAGATCACCATATAGGACATATATTTTTTTATAGGTTGGAGCGAGGGATACATCCAGTGTTTCCTCAAGGGAGGAATTTGGATGATTTTATATACCGCCATTGTGTATTGAGTTCCTAAGTAAGTGACTCGACCATCTAGCTAGGGGATTTGGAGATATTAGAGACTTGGGCTATAACAACATTTGTGTTTCGCACAGTGGGTAGCCATGCTCTTCACAATATCACTGGAGGGAAAATGATGTTGGTGGAGAGAATTCTTGGGGGTTGATCATTGGTTTGGGGGAACCAAGTTGCTTCCAAACTTGGGTGGACATCACATAGGTGGATGTGCCTTCGTCAATGATACACTATTGGACAATGATGTTCTTGATGGAGAATGGTATTTGGAAAGAAACATATGGAGGAACGTTGGGATGATACGATTTGTCAATGTTAAATATGATCACGCGATTATTTTAAGGGTGCACAACTCCTAAACTAGACAGTAGAGCCTTTAGCTAAGATGGGCACATCTAGAGAACTTCCAACATTGACATGGCAGTAGGAAACTATGTCAAATCATCTACTAAGTTATAATTATGGGAAACCTGGGAGTTCGAAGCATTTCGATATAATGGACCTTTGGAGATTCTAGAAGGAACCTCTACCTGAGGCAGAGAGATCTATAAGGTACCATTAGGTGACAAAATAGGCTTTGTGGAAGCTTTTGGTTGCGCTTCTGGGGATAACTTATCAAGTGGTGAATCATACTAGTGTGGCTGAGATTGAAGATTGACTTCTTCAAAATTCATCATGAGAATTTGGTAAGATCCATTCATGGTTTCATGAGAGGGAGGAATGGAAGGATTTTGGCCTTCCTAGGTGGCCACATATCCTTGGTTGGGGAAAGGGTTCATGAGCATTATCGATTGCATAGAGGGAGGGACGAATGAAGGCATCAGGCACTTCCCTCTAGAGGAAACTTCTTGATCTTCCCAAGCTTTGTGCATATGAGGGAGAAGGGGACAGTGATGAGTATATTGTCCATAGGTACCACAACATGCACAAGGCTTATGAGTGCGAAGGACCTTTTTTTTCTTGGGTTGGGTTCCTTGGTGTTGGTTAGCTATATTAGATTGATCACCATTATTGTAATTGGGCTATAAATGTTGGTTTCCATGGTTTCCATTAGATTGTTTGTTTTGGTTACCCTTCCCCTTATTCTTTCTCTTGGGGTTATCGGGGGGGGGGGGGGGGGGCAACATTTTGTTGAGTGTACACCTATCCTTCTGGAGCTTGTGGTTTTGCGGAAAATGGGGCTGAGGTATAGGAGGATGAGGTGTTGTTTCCATTAAGGCTGGAGCACTAGGCAATGCATAAGGATAGTATGGAATCACGGTAAAATTTTGGTAATCAGGATGAGTACTAGCTGGCCCTGCAATCAATTGATCTGTATGGAAAAATTCACAAGATGTAGGTGTGCCATTGTATGAGTTAACTCGTGAAGGGTCGGGGGAAGGATAAATGTAGGTGGAACTAGATCCCCCTTGAGGTTGGCCATAACCCATAGATCCTTATAGATACAGGGAAGGATGCTAGTAAGGTATTGATCTTGTTATCACTTAGAGAAAACCCTGGTTGTGGGAGAGACTTTAACGTAACCTCTAACCGCTTTGGGATTGAAGTTGGCCCTTCAATCCGGAGGGGGATCTCTCCTTAAACTCAAATACCCTAGGTCACAACAGTAGAAATTCTATTAAACTACAACCAGATTAATGTAAAAATTGTTGATGTTGGTTGGAATTAGGAGAAAAAGACATACCATTGGGCAATGGAGTCTAATTTGGCTTAACATAAGATCACACTAAAACATCCAGCAAAGGCAAGGTAGCTGAGCAAATTTGGATCATTTATTTATTATAATGAAAGGTAGAATGTGAAAGAAAAAATCCATTGAGAAGGAGCACAAAAAAATGAATTACAACACCATGTTTAGAAATAAGAGTGCAAACAATTAAATCTATGAACAGAGCATCACAATGAATGATTTTTTCTTGTATTATTTCATTTAATCATTAGAAGATGATACACCATCAATAAAATACAGATAAGATGGGAGAAAACACATTCAAAAACACTCAACACATGAATCTTTGTTGTAGCTTCAGGCTTTCTTCATTAAAAATATCCCAAAAAGTACAAAGCACAATAGTTTTTCAACAAAAATTGAGCCCTTTTTCATTCTAAAGACTTTTTCTTTATAAAAAAATTACAAACTAAAATCAGGTTTCTAGTATGTACTTAATTACAAATCTCTAAATATAAAGAGTGTATATCTAATACATGAATACAATACATAATCTCCGAAATATTTGTATCTAAAAATATAACAGTGTACTAAAATATCGGCTAGAAATTGGGGTCAAAATTGTTGACTGATATCTTGTTTGGCCTCCTAGAACTTGTGCCTCGTCCTCATGAAAAAATGGTATTTGTTAATGCAGCTCCTCATTTCAAGACTACCTGATCTGCAAATGTTGAAAAATCCATTGATACTCTTTCAACCCAGGATAAGGACCTAGATATCTGACGGGCTAGCTATTAGTTCTTTTATAAAAATTGATACAAAATTGTGCTAACAATGAAACTATTAGTGCTCATCAAAATTTAACAATGCAAATCGCTGACATGCTAGTTATCAACCTTCACTCAAAACTCCATCTCAACAATGGTAGTCAAAACTATGTTGTCAAAATAACTATTTGAGTGTGCTAGCTACTTCCACTAGGATGTCAACATTAGTTTTTCTTTGTTTCTTAGTCCTTTGGGCCTTTGTGTTAACTTTTTTCCTTGAGCCTTCAGTCTACTTGGGTTTATTTGAGCTTGTGGACTCCTCCCTGTTCATAATTAATTCTTTCTAAGGGGTTCTGTCTACATCAATGACCTCCTTTTCCAACTCAAGGTTTTGCTTTAGCTTAATGTTCAATCTTAGTTTATTCCATGGTCTTGTATGTGGCCTTTTCCACCTCTAAACATTTAAGCTAAGGTGGGTTCTATTTCAGTTTATGTCTTCTTTGTATCGGGCTCAATCATTTTTTCCTTGACCTTGTATGTTTCTTTAATAACTTTTGTTTATGCGAGTAGAGGTACACTGGGAGAAGGGGCGTCTTTTGTTTTTCTTAACCTCTCACTCTTCCTTGTATAACCTTTGGTAACTCAGGAGCTAAAGGAGGAACCGTTTTACTTTTTGCTAACTCTTGTTTTGCACAGATGAGGTACCCTTTTCTAGTTGGGGTTTTTTAGTTTTATTTTTTGCTTCCTTTCTTTCTGCCCCTTTTTGGTTTTACAATTTCTTCAAACCCTCCCAAAAATAGAAAATTCTCCCAAGTCCTATTTACCTTTCGCAAATGGATTTAAATCAATAACTTAATTAAACCTTTATGATATATGAAATGAGAAGAAACATTGGGCCTTACCCTGACCCTTATAGACATGTGCTTCAGACTCATAAATAGAAAATAAGGAGTGTTCATCTTGACCTGACCTATGATGTGGGTAAGGAAATGGAAATGGTACCAATTCACCTGGTTGAAGCGTCCCTCACAGGTGAAGTAAGACTGTGTGATACGCAGGATACAATTCTACTCATCCTTCAACAAAGACCTCTGGATTTCTAAACGCCAACACCTATCCTTATACCCATCCTTCAGAAAGAATGACACATCAATTCCGGCCAAAAAATGACCCTTGAAAATCATTTCTCCATCTACAGGGAGGCCCATGACTTCTGTGATTACCTCCTCAGTAACAGGAAAAGAGTTTCCCCCAACATTGACATGTTGACCATAAAAACCCTCTGCAAAAGCCCTAACAATTCCATTGTAATGACCTGTACAACAGAAGAAGAATTATTCCCACCCCGCCTCTCAAAAATGTTGATGAATCTCTGGGTAGACTTCAAGCAGGTCAGGTCCTTTGGGCTTGCCTCTGTGTAGTTTCCCATTCCTTCCCATACATTTCACCATCAAACATTAGCACCGGAAGTGGGAGTGGGATTTGATCCAAGGTTTTCAAGATAACTAACACCCTCTCTTCTCTTGGCGTAAAACATAAAACAAGTTAACCATGAATTATACAAGTTTTACCATTTGAAACAAATGATTTCATAGTGTGGAAGCTAATAAATCATATAATAAAGTTGACTGATAATAACATAAAACCTTTTCGTGAAATCATGACTTTTTAACTGAATTTACCTCTTGGTGGCGGAACCCAAAAATCGATTGCATTATATCACCATCTAATTGATCAACGCTCACTTGATAGATAATCATTCATTTTCTGAGACGTGCTCCATTAGTGAATTCCTTTGGACATGACATTTTTGAATTTTTCATTTGGCACTAATACTCTAGGTGACATCATATCTAATTGACTGTCTTCACAAATTTGTGATGCCACTTTGGTTTTCAAAGAATTTTTATTTCCAAATATTATAATAGCATTGATATTCTATCTGTGAACACTTCCACACTATTTTACACATTGGCGCTGACACTGAAACTGTCAGCACATTTTTAAAACTATTAACGAAAATTGTGATAACAGATCCAATTACACCAACTGCAACATGAGATTTCCTAGGTATAGAAGAAGCACCAGACCTAGGGAGGTTAGGGAGAATGATATAGACATAACCTGATTGGGGGTAGATCATATGAAACTAAAAATCCTTATGAAAGGATTCTTCTTCAATTTGAGAGAAATGGGATGTGACATATTTACCAATTTGAGCAAGGAGGGATCGCAGTAACCAATCCACGTAAACTTGGTCTTTGAATTTTGAAGCTTTGCATAAGCTCTGCCTTCTATGCCATTCCCGAACATGATTGGAAAGGTAGTTGGTATAGGTTTGACAAAACGAGGTCAAAAGTGTAGTACCGATATCGTAACGTATAAGTAAATAGAAGTAAGATAAGAATGCATTAGTAAGGGTCGTAAATGCCTTATGGGATGCACAGGGTTGGTATACATACCACTTCACAGAAGAGCCTGTGAAGATGTGTTGAAAGAGGCATAGACAAATGGAATCCTCTATTATGGAGTTGGAGGAACACCACATGTGAAAAGATCAAACATGGTTAGTGGGATCCTCTCTAAAGTTCCCTTCGAATTTGTGAATATTGGATGGGATCTTGATTGGCATGGGTGTTTGCGAATCATGGTGAAGAGGATCATTAATGAGCTGGTTTAATCAATAAGACTCAAACTGGGCATATAAGGAAGCAATGGTTTATTAAAATTAATCCCTTATGAGATTCCAGTGTTACCTCCAAGAGGGGTCCTTGAGTATTACCAATGTTATCACTTGTATTTCCTTTGTTGTTGGTGCCTACATTGGGGCTTCCATTACTGCAAGCATTGACACCAAACATGGTAGTGATTCGGGGTCTAGAGGACTCATAATTTGAGGAAGAACTAGATGAACGAGAAATATTATATTTCAAAGGTGGACTAGGGAGAGGGACCCTAACTCGTCTAGCAGGTTTTAATATATGTCTTAATGGAAAATGAGAATGAAGACCACAAAGTCTTTGTGATAAATTCCTGGGGGCTCAATTATGTTAAGACAAAGAGAGTGTTAAAGGCTAGAGGAAAAGGATGAAGAAAAATAACAACAAAGAGCAAGAAAACACTACGTGTTGTGGTGCAAAGTGTAAGCTAGCTACAATGTATAGCCACTCTAATTCAAGGAAAATTTTAGGGGCTAATATTAACAAGTGGGATAATTTTCCATGCTTTTTCCCAAAAAAAGATTCGTTAATTTCCATTTTTTCTAAAAATGTTTCGTCCAAATTTTACAGTATAATTTTTTTTTACCTTAAAAATCACTAAAATTTTATATAGAGACTATATAAAATTATTGTAAATTTCAATATTTTTACAGAAATACCACCAAAATGTTTATAGATGGCATATCATGGACTAGTGAAATTCACAAGGTTTATAAACATTAAGATAAATTTCCATCCTTAAAATTTTAACTGCTCTAATTCAAGCAAACTCATCCCATAAAGAGAAAAATGAATCCTAGATTAATGTTTAACTACACCTCTAACAAATTTTAGTTCTTTGTTTCGAAGGCCTTCCAAACAATTTCTTATTGTGGGATTTGATGCCTACAAGCAGAGTGTTGAGTGAAAGGTATGGTAAAGCGATGGTTTATTTCCATAACCACTACCTACAGGGTGTTTTATTCCTAAAAAAGGAAATTATTGTTACCTCCGTCCAATGGGGGTGAGAAAATCTCATCTATGGGTGTCAACTGCAGACTGATATTCCCAACCAAGAAGTGGGTAGCTTCAAGGGGAACCACTAGTATCATTGGCCTAAGCCTTACCTCCTCTAACGAGTTTCTGCTCAGCACTAGTTTTTGGCCATTGGATTGGAGGATTTCAAGCACCCTAAGAGGACAACAACTATGTCTTAATGTAACATGATTTGGTGGAATTATTGGGATGCCTACCCCACCAACCCTAATTATTTTTCCTAGTGCCCAAGTGGGCTTAGATATATATGTGTTACATTAAGGGGTTATTTTTAATGGTCTTGGCTTGGAGTTTCGAACCAAGCTCTTGTTCACCTAAGGAATGAAGTGTGTGTGAAAATATGTGAAATGTCACTGGTTTGCATATAACATAAAATTAGCTTCTAAAAAATGAACTGTAAAATTGAAAACTTAACTGAAATGAACAAAAAGTAAACAAACTAAAACACATTCTACTTCCCACCCAAGGAGGCTAAAAATAATGCAAAATGAACTGTAACACCCCCTCCCAAGTCTACCCAAAGTAACCATGACAACTGGGGTAAACATGAGGAGAGATGCTACAAAAATCATATTCAACCTCCTATGTCACCTTAAGGAAGTGGAATCAATGGAACATCACGTATAGTCATCCAACATCATCAACAGAACCCTCAAGAGACAAGTCAGCCACTTAGACAACCTTCCTTGGGTCCCACTGCTATTATGCATCTCTCAAGCCATAGTCGCTCTCATGTTATGGGCAAGGGAGTGACCAACAACCTAAAGTCACTCTCACAGGCCTGTCAGCCAGCGACTATGGACCAGAATTTCCAGTTCTGTGCCAACGACCCCTAGATTTAAGCCACTTTTCTAGCCCAGAATCCTAGCCTCTACCCAGAACTTCTTGTAACTTCCATAATTCATTAAAAACATGATAATAAGGTTGATCAATCAAAAATCACCCTTAGGACTAGGCCTAAGCATCCCCAATTGGGACTGGAATTCTATCAAACACTTGGCATCAATGCAACCCACGGGTATAGGATACAAGACAGAGCCTAAACGACTGAAACAACTTATGAAACATAACCAGAAGGATCACCTCCTTCTCCATTGAACTACTACATCATCAATTAGGTCTTACATCCATCCATTTAACAGTTACAAGTAAATACATCAAATAACCATGACATCAACTGATCATTCAACCATGCTTATAACCAGCATAAAACCATATAAATATCAAATATATGACAGCCATTAAATCCAGATATAAATCAGTTCAAAAGTAAGAGAACTTAGATTTTATTAATCATAGGAAAATTTGACTAGGTTTGGGACTTCTACGTACCACTTGAACATAGACATGGTTGAACCAAATCTCTCTTTCAGCCAGTCACCCCTGTGCCATATTCCAAGAATGAATGTGGGATCCCATAGAACAACCAATCTAAGAACAACTAAGGGAGTCCAGAGGTTAATCCAGCTCCACCCTCATCAAACCGTGATCACACCAAAATCGATGCTCTGATCACAACCGAACATAACTTGGAATGCCATCCAGAATCCATCACTATCCTTGAGGAATTTTTCGTCTCCTTGTCTCTCAGGCTTTACTGTAATCCAAACCTAGATCACTTGGCCCTAAACCAAGACTACTCCCGTAGGTTTTACCATGTATCCCGCCAGAACCAGTCAAGGGATTCCTAGGCCTTTGAGAATTAACATTGAGACCACCTCCGCCCTGGATTTTGAAATCCATCCTGCAATTCCAAAGTTATAAAACCGAAATAAACATCCCAACATACCATGGCATCTGGAAAAAGGCTAAGATAGGATGAAATCCACTGTCATAACCTGGTAAAACCATGCCACTAACAACAAGAGAACCATACACCAACATGAAAAGTCACGCATGTCCAAACCAACTAGGAAATCACACCTGCCAACGCTTACCTACAAGTATTCTTGCTAAAGCTACTTGATCCGACTCTTCCTTCCTTGATCCTTGCTTTCCTTCCTTTGCTTTTCTTTCTTTCCTTTCCTTGCTCCAAACTAGAGTGCTCCAAGAAAACTCTAAGTGACTAAGAGAGCGAAAGAGAGAGAGAGAGAATAATGAGAGAGCTCCAAACTTGAACTTGAAAAAAGCCATGAACTGATCCTCGAAAGCCTTTTTATGCATGAGGCATCTAATTTCTTCATTTTCCATTATTTTCCTTCAATTTCCTCACATGCAATCTGTGACCTTTCACCTTAATTTTCTCCTAATTTCCTTTATTTTCATAAATAAATGTGCCAAAATGCCTTTTTTCCTCTTAATGCCTTTGCCTTAGCCTTTGCCAATTTTCCTTAGCTAGAACACATATCTAGTGATGCCCACTATGATATATTTTCCCAACATTCAGCTTGGAATACGTGTCCCTTACCTGTGGTCTTATTTTTCTTTTGTTAACTTTTATTACATGAAATTTTCACCAGGTTTGTTACAGAACCCTCACCCTTGGAGAACATCGTCCTCAATGTTAAACCACACCAAGACCTCAGCAAAACCGTTGAAGATCACAAATACTACCTACGAAACTTTATAACTTAGATCTTTGCAGTATTTACAATGAAGAACCTGCTTAAAATAAAAACATCATGACAACATGACAATGTAACAACCATAACGCTTATTGGAGCTTTATAACTTATCTCATGGCAGTACTTACTTCCATATCCATATACATATACAAATATCAAAACATCAGCAAAACAAATGCCAAAATTAAACCAACCTCAAACCAAAACTTATTTGCCTCAACCGACAAACAATGAAGGATATAGGTCCCACGTCTAATCCGCCATCTCCCAAGTAGCTTCTTCAGGCCCAAAGTGCTTCCACTATACTTTAACTTGCTCTATGGATCTATTCGTGAGCATGATATGTTTCTGCTACAATATGCGTTGAGGCTCTAGCTGGAACTCTCCTTCTTGCTCCACTTGCAATATAGACCAATCAATAACATTATCAACATCCTTTATATACTTCTTAAGCAATGAAATATGGAAAACATCATGGACTTTCACTGTTGGAAGTAGTGCAAGTCGATATTCCACTGGTCCAATCCTCTCAAGGATCTCAAAAGGCTGACAATACCGTGGTTCCAACTTGGCACATGAACCAATCCTAAAAGATATTTTCTTGGCCTTTATGTGCAAATACACATGCTCCCCAACCTAAAACTCTTTGAACACCCTGTGTTGATCTGCATAAATCTTTTATCTATCTTGTGTTTCCTTTAGATTATTCTTTATAACCTTCATTTCCTGCTCCATGTCCGGTCCAATAAGTACCATGTTCACTGTATCACTTTAGATGGTGGAAGTGTTACAACTCTATCCATGCAATGCCTCGAAAGGACTCATAATCAATGACCCCTGATAACCATTGTTGTATGTGAAATCAACCAATGGAAGAAACTCCTCCCATTTCCTCTGCTGGTGCATCACATACATACTCAGAATATCTTCCAAGATCATGTTGACCCTCTCTATCTGACCATCTATCTATGGATGATAAGTTGTGTTGAAGGCCAACTCTGTACCCAAGCCTAAAAATAGCTCCTTCCAATTGGAAGTGAAATTTGCATCCCTGTCTGACATAATCTTCTTTGGAACATGATGTAGTCTCATTATCTCTCTGATGAACACTTGTGCTACCTCACCAGTTGAATATGTAGTCTTCATCGGAATGGTGAGATACCTTGTTCAACCTGTCAACCACGACCATAATAGAATCATATTGCCTCACTATCCTTGAAATACATGTGATGAAATCCATGGAAATGACCTCCCATTTCCATTTTGGAATCACAATAGGCTATAGTAAACTGCCTGGATGCTTGCATTCGACCTTTACCTATTGTTAGTCTAGACATCTAGCCACGAACTCAATCACTTCCTTCTTCAGATTCGGCCAATAGTAAAACTTCTTCACCGTCATCAATGTCTTCTGATATCCTGGATGAACCACATACGGTTTCACATGAAACTCCTTCAAGATAAGCTTCTTGAGCTCACTACAATGCGGCACATAGATTCTGTCTTGAAACCTCCCCAAGGCATCTGCCATGAGACGATAGTCTACATCCTAATCCCCTATACCTGTACCTATTGTAACCTATGCATGATCTCCATGTGTTTGTCCTCCCACTATCCTGCCTACAAGATCCTATCATGTAGCTCTATCCCATAGGAGCTTATACATGCTATATGATTTACATGTACCTTCCTACTAAGAGCGTTTGCAACCCAGTTCTCCTTCCCTTTGATGTATCTGATCTCGAAGTCAAACTCACTAAGGGTAGCAAACCATCTAGCTTGCCTAGCATTTAGATTTGGTTGGTCAAACAAATACCTCATCCCACTATTGTCGCTCATCAATGTAAACCTCCTTCCCAGAAGATAATGTCTCTGCATCTTCAATGCATGTATAATCGCTACTAGCTCAAGATCATGCGTTGGATAGTTCTTCTCATGCTCATTTAGTTTCCATGACTCATAGCACACTACATGTCCTTCTTGCATGAGAACTCCACCAAGTCCCCTCTTGCAAGCATCTGTACACACTACAAACTCCTTATCTAGATCCGCAATATTCAGTACTAGTGCATGTGTCAACAACTACTTAAGCTGCTCAAAACTATCTTCACATTCCGTCGTCGATTCAAACTTATCACCTTTCTACTACAATGATGTGATAGGATATGCAATGTGTGAGAAGTTCCTGATGAACCTCCTGTAGTAACCTTCCAATCCCATGAATGATCTCACCTCATCTACATTCTTAGGAGTTTCCCATTCCATGATGGCCCTTATATTTTCTTGATCTACTCTTATACCTTCCTTGGAGACAACATATCCCAAGTAGTGTACCTTAATCTGAAATAAGTTGCACTTGCTAAGCTTAGCATACAACTGATGTTGTCTTAGCAATCTCAACATTTTTGCTAAATGTTTGACATGTTCTTACTCATTCTTAGAATATACCAGTATGTCATCAATGAATACAATAACAAACTCGTCCAAATAAGGACTCAACACACAAACATGTCAATGTAGCTGGAGCATTAGTCAAACTAAATGGAACAACAACAAACTCATAATGCCCATACTTGGTCCTAAACACAGTCTTAAAGATATCTTCTTCCTTAATGTGTACCTGATGGTATCCCGATCTCAAGTCGATCTTAGAGAACATTGTTTCTCCCTTCAACTGATCAAACAAATCATCAATCCTTGGTAATGGGTACCTGTTCTTGATCGTTAACTTGTTTAGATTCATGTAGTCAATGCACAATCTAAGAGTACCATCTTTTTTCTTTACGAACAACACTGGTGCGCCCCAAGGTGATACATTGGATCTGATGTATCCTTTGTCCAACATTTCCTTTAGCTCCAACTTCAACTCTACCAACTCAGATGTCCTCATCCTGTAAGGTAATTTCGCTGCTAGAGCTACCCTTGGCACTAACTCAATAGAAAATTCTACCTCCCTGTGAAGTGGAAACTCTGTAATGTCCTCCAGAAATACATCCTAAAACTACTGCAAAATTGGGTACCTCCTCAACACATCGGCATCCTTAGCCTCCTTACCCTTGTCACTAGAAATGTGTACTACAAACATCACACAACCTTTTCTGAAACTATGCTTAGCCTGCATAGCAGTAACTATCCTCACTGGTGTAGGATTCTTCTTTCCTTGCAAGGTCCTTTTTTTCCCACTATCATCCACACACTCAATGGAATTGTTGAAGAAATCCACTTTGGTTCTATGAAGGTATTACCAATCCATACCCAAGAGCATACTATACAATCCCAATGGAAATACGTTCAAATGTGTTGTTGTAGGCATACCATTCAACTCAAATGCACAAGCTCTTACCCAATGGTGAAATTGCTTCTTTGTACCTGTAGCAAACTGTACCAACCAAGATTTTTCATGCACTTATTTTCTCAAACCACACTTATCCACCAGGTTAGGATTAATATAACCATACTTACATCCAAGATCAATCAAAATAGAAACAACTTGATCAAAAAGCTTACCGTCCATCTCAATGATCGATGCCTGATGATCCGCTTTCCTATTTTCCACAATTGCATAAATATAAGGAATGTTATGACAAACATCACCAACTATATGTGCCTCCTAATCACTATAGATATGGGATTTACCACAACTCTGATATTGTGGACAATCCCTCTTACGATGATCCTTACCACACATCCAACACTGTAATGGTTCCTTACCACCGTCTCTAGCCTGCTACTCTCCATGTACCTTCTTAGTTGTATTAAATCTCTTGTAAGGAAATGCATTATCTTTCTCACTTGCATCTTGAGATCTTCCTCGCTTTGGTGTCCATTTTCCTTTAGCTTTATCGTTTCTCTTCAAGTCATGTTTCAGCTCAACTTTGTGCTTTGACTGCTCATAACAATCCTTCAACTTCCGAATGGCCTCCTCCAACGATCTAGGCTCATAGAACTCAATCTGGTCTCTGTATGCAACTGGAAATCCACTAATAAATATTTGAACCTTGGCCTTCTCCTCTCTGAGGTAAGACACATATCTCAACAGTTCCAAAAATCTGCTAGTGTACTCCTCATCTGTCATAGAACCCATCTGCAACTCATAAAACTCCTTAGCTCTATCATCATAATACCTCTCAAATAAGTACTTCTTCTTGAAGAGCCTTTCAAATGCATGCCAAGTCAAATCATCCTCATGTATGTCCTTGACATTCTTCGTGTCTTCCCACCAAATATATATTTTAACTTTGAGACTGAAAGGGCTATCCTTATTTTCATGTTTTCTGATTAATCATGCAATCCAAATAATTTCCTCATACCAAGAAACCAAGCCTCTGCATCTTGAGATTTATTCATCTCTCCATCAAAGGTAGGTGTCTTTGCCTTCTTGAACTCATCTGGAAAGTATCCCCTATCATTCCTCATGTACGAATGATAATGATGATGATCATGATGTCTATCAAAACTAGAACTAGAGTAATACCTATGTTTGTCACCCCTCCTATCCAGAGTGTCCAACATCCTTCCATCTCTGATAGTGTCAAATCCATCTAACCTATTTCTACTATGAGACCTACTACCATATGCCCCATTAGTTATGTCCTCATGCCCATGGCTAATCCGAAGAGGTCCTTGTCGCTGCAAATCTAAGAACTCTGAAGTAATATTGCATTCACATCTACTTGTTTCTCTTGTGCCTGCATGATTTTGTCATTGTCTACTTTGCAACTCCTTATTTCTTCCTTCAGGTTTCTCAATGTGTCTACCAAGTCAGAAGAGTGCCTCATACCATGCTACCCATCTAATTCATAGGGAGATTCTATGTAGTCTACCACCTTACTAGCCATCTGATCTCTTTCCTGCAAGGCATACTATGTTAGCTAAACCAAATCAACACAACTCAACATACCTTAGTATACTCAGGGAGGATAACTTGTCTGCAAGATCATCAAATCAGTTTGATGCATGTACAACACAACCATAATAACATATAGACATATATCAATAAGTGCATCAATGCATAACCATCATACTAGCTGGGGTCCAGTCATCAATGCAAGGCCATATCAATAATGCATGATTTGACCTCAAGCATGAAAACAACCAATACTCCATTATACACATTGTCTCATGCAACTATCCACCTGCATAAGCAATGCCTAATGAACTACACAACATAACCACATATAGTCAAGTGTAAGCGATCAATTCTTATAATCAACCTAGAAGAATGATGAATGTAATCAAATAACCAAGAATGCAACCCAATGTACAAGGATGTAATCAAGATGCTTATAATTTTATAAGGAGTCATATACTCATGATGATGCATTCCATAGAATCAACATCAAGTTCCTCATGATAACCTTACCACTACCATGATCAATATGATTCAGTGCAACAAGAACATGGAACACAAGTGTAAGAGCCACACACGCAACTGACATGCATGAATGACCAAACATTCACCCATATTTGTAGCACTAGATATGACCCAAAGAGAGCGCAACCATGCTCTGATACCAATATGTACCACGCCCTCCCATTTCTACCCAAAGTAACCATGCCAACCAGGGTAAACGTGAGGAGAGATGCTACTACAATTGAATTTGACCTCCTATGTCACCTTAAGGAAGTGGAATTGACGAAACATCACATACAGTCATCCAACATCATCAACAAAACCCTTAGGAGACAAGTCAGCCGCTCAGACAGCCTATCCCTGGGTCCCACCTCTATTTTGTAGCTCTTAGGCCATAGTCGCACCCATGGCTTTGGCAAGGGAGCGACCAACAACCTAATGTCACTCTCACAAGCCTACCTGCCAGCGACTATGGACCATAATTTCCATTTTTGTGCCAGCGACCCCCAGATTTAAGCCACTTTTCTATCCCATAATCCTAGCTTCTGCCCAGAACTCATTGTAATTTCCAGAATTCTTTGAAAACATGAAAAAAATGTTGATAAATCAAAAATCACCCTCAAGATGAGGCTTAAGAATCCCCAACATGGACTAGCATTCTGTTAAACACTTGGAATCAATCCAACCTATAGGTCTAGGATACAAGACAAAGCATAAGCGACTGAAACAACTTATGAAACATAACCAGAAGGATGACCTCCTTCTCCATTGAACTACTACATCATCAATTAGGTCTTTCATCCATCCATTTAACAGTTACAAGTAAATACATGAAATAACCATAACATAAATCGGTCATTCAACCATGCTTATAACCATCATAAAACCATATAAATATCATAGATATGACGTTCATTAAATCCACATATAAATCTGTGCAAAAGTAAGATAACTTAGCTTTTATTAATCATAGGCGAATTCGATAAAGTTCAGGACTTCCACGTACCACCTGACCATAGACATGGTTGAACCAAATATCTCTTTCAGTCGGTCACCCCCATGCCATATTCCAAGCATGAATGTGGGATTTCATAGAACAACCAAGGGAATCCAAAGGTTAAGCCACATCCACCCTCATCAAACTGTGATCACACCAAAAGCAATGCTCTGATCACAACCAAACAGACCTTGGAATTCCATCTGGAATCATTCACTATCCTTGAGGAATTTTCTATCTCCTTGTCTCTCAGGCTTTACCGCAATCCAAACCTGGATCACTAGGCCCTAACCTGAGACTGCTCCCTGAGGCTTTACTGTGTATCCTACCAAAACTAATCAAGGGATTACTAGACCTTTGGTAAAGAACCTTAACACCACCTCCACCCTGGATTCTGAAATCCATCCGGCAATTCCAAAGTCATAAAACCAAAATAATCATCCCAACATACCATGGCATCCAGAAAAAGGCTAGGCAAGGCTAAAATCCACTGTTATAACCCTGCAAAACCATGTCATTGACAATAAGAGAACCATACACCAACATGCAAAGCCATGCATGTCCTAACCAGCTAGGAAATTGCACATGCAAAAGGTTACCTACAAGTATTCATGTTGAAGCTACTTGATCCTGCTCTTCCTTTCTTGATCCTTGCTTTCCTTTCTTTCGTTTGTTTTCTTTCCTTTCTTTGCTCCAAACTAGAGTGCTCCAAGAAAACTCTAAGTGACAAAGAGAGTGAGAGAAAGAGAGAATAATGAAAGACCTCCAAACTTGAACTTGACAAAAGCCATGAACTGATCCTTAGAAGCCTTTTTATGCATGAGGCCTCTAATATCTTCATTTTCCATTATTTTCCTTCAATTTTCTCCTCACATGCAACTTGTGACCTTTCACCTTTTTTCCTAATTTCCTTTATTTTCATAAATAAATGTGCCAAAATGCTTTTTTTCCTTTTAATGCCTTTACCAATTTTCCTTAGCCAAAACACACATGCATTGATGCCCACTAGGATATATTTGCCTAACATTCAGCTTGGAATATGCGTCCCTTACCCGTGGTCTTATTTTGTCTTTATTAGCTTTTATTACATGAAATTTTCACCAAGGTTGTTACAGGAACAAAAAGAAGGAAAAAAATGGAGACAACAAGATCGAGGTCCAAAGGGGTAGTGGGATCTATGGTCAAAGAAACCTACTTTATGTACAAAAAATCAGCAAAAAGAGACTGAAATCTAAGCTGAAAGGGAATAAAGGCCAAAGTGGGGCTCAATTGTAACTTCAAAGTATAAGAAGAGGTCGGAATAGAAGCCTTAAGCTGTTGGAAAATCAGTGGTACATAGTTTTGAAAAGCATTTGACCAAATTAGTAACACCCCTTAAAAATTGGTGGAGGAGTACTTTAAACCCTAGAGGGAATTTTTCATTCCCCCAGAAAGTGGGTAAACTGAAGAGTTCAATGTCTAAAGTTTTATGGAAGGCTGAATAATAAACCCCCCTAATAGATAGACATAACTGAACTTTGGAAAAAAAAGAAATAACTGGAAAAATTTTGGGTAGTGCGAAAAAATGACCTTTTTCTACGTCGAAATGCAACTTTTGGCCCTTTTCTATGTTTGCCAATACATGTTTTTCCCAAAAAAGTGTGTTGGATTCTCTAGTGCCCCTGCTTCCATGGTTTGTCAAATATTATCATCTCTGGTGCAGCCAAAACCTATAACCTGCAAAACACATACAGAAACAAAGAAATGAAAGTTTTTTGCCAAAAAACATCACTAATAGACAAAAATAGTCAATGAAAGAGAGAAAAGGACAAATAGAAACATAGTCACCAGGGATCTAAATATTTATGATAGTGGAGTTGTCATTTACTAACGATGGAAAACCATTGGAGTCACCATTTGTTAGGTGTAGATTTCTAAACGAGTGTGCCAAAAATCGACATTTTATGGTTGGTGATGAATCCACCTAACAAAAAAAAAACCAAAAAAATATGTTGCAAAACCCTACAATATTCAACAAAACTTTCAGATTTGTAAAAAGGTGTTAGAGAAAACTTGCAATATGGTTCATGAAATATGAAAAACATATGCTAAATATTATAAGAAAGAACCCAATGGAGAGAACTTTAATTTTGTTGATATCACTTGTGGAGTAGTACATGCACTTGAGTCTCTAATGTCCTCCTTCATGGGAGGGTCCTTTTGTATCCTTACGCTTCAGGTAACTGGTTTCTTTTTGCTTTGGTTGTAAATGGGAAAACAAGAAGAATGGTTGAACTCAATGTAGAGATCTCAAGAGTTATGTGATCAGAGTGACGACGATGATAATTATCATGTAAGTAGTGAGGGAAAAGCCTCTCTATTTATAACAAAATGCTAGGATATATCTAGATCTAGTCAAACCATAAAATATTATTAGACCAAATCAAGATCATACCATTATGAGTATTTTATTATATTTAAGAAAGAAAAAGATTAATGAAATGGTCAATATTTTTTATTTAGTGAACTAACTAGAAAATAATGATTAATTGAGTTAATTAATAAAAGTGGGTAAAGTAATTAATAAATAAAAATGATTTACCAATTACTTTAAGGAGATATGGCCAAGGTAAGTTAGAAATAATTACTAAATAGTGATTTAATAATTATTTCTTAGGAGAAAAGTGTAATGATTAAGGAATAATTACTAAATAGTGATTTAATAATTATCAATGGGGAGAAGTTAAATGATTAAGGAATAATAAATAAATAGAGATTTATTTAATTATTCCTATGGATGGTTGAAAATATTTTTAATTGTTTTCACAAAATGGATAAATATGAAAATAACATGAAATTAATTAAATGGATTTATGGGTTATTTTCAAGTGGTTGAACATAAATAATTTAGGAAAAGTGGCTTTCTAAATTATCTCCTAAGGTGAAAGTGGGTTTTAATGTGTAAAATGCATACTACATGGTGTGTTTCAATCATCCTAGTGGATAATGGCTAGGTGATCACTTTTGAGGTGATAATAGATTTGTCAACTATTTTAACAATTTTTTAATATTTTTAAAGATAATACTCAACTTTAAATTAGCAGGATAGGAGGAAAATTGAAGATGATGGATTATGTTTTGAGAATCTCCCACTCTGATTAGTTTACTAAGATTTAGCAAGGAATATTGAAGCAACCACTAGAAAAGGGAATAAACCTATCCTTGATTCTTGGTAGCATGTCCATAGCTCCAAGACAAGGATAGTTCAACTTGTCCACCAAGGAAAATGACCCCTTCCCTCGGCTCCCACTACCCCTAATAGATTTTCTTACTATTATAATTTTAGAACCAATTTTATATTTTTATTGAATCTAAATCATATTCAAATAAAAAAGAATGCAAAATATTTTTTTAAATAATTCATACATTTAAAAAAAGTAAATTCGAACACTCCAACAAACATTTAAATTTGCTTTTATTAATTATAAAATTATTAAAATAATGAGAAAATCATTCACATAAACAACAATTTTTTCCATCATTTGACATTAATATTAATATTAATAATAATAATAATCTATTTTTAAGGTCACAACCAAGCTTGAAACCAAATTGGTATATGAGATCCCCTTATTTGTGGGATAAGGTATCCATACCCATGTAACAATTTGAATGCTAAAGTTTATAAAGGTGTTGTTGTAGCATCTACAACAACCCCAAAAAATTTCAAAAAGAGCCAAATTTTAGAGTCCCACCTCATTCAAAATCATAAACATCTATATGAAGTTACTATTTATGCCCTAGGTCAGGAAAGGAATGGGAATTTTAACTTAAGTTTTTTGGGAAATAAGGAGGGTACATTGCACCTTTATAGTGTAGCAGAGCGAAACCACGAAACTATGGTGCATAGTAGTCCCTTAGATCAACACGTCACACCTCTATAGTATAGTCCCTTGTTGCAAATTATTTTTCTGACACCACATTTAATTCGCTCACACATGTGAAAACCTATACAAACCCCACATGCTAATTCATTTTCATTGTTAAGTTTTATAAGAAACCTACTAGTTCTTTCTTTCCTTCTGGAGTTATGCCATGCCACTAGCCCCATAATGCTTGCATCATGTGGATGGTAATTTTTGTGCGCATGGTCCTCACAATAATTATTATGTTAGTAAGTAAATGTTACCTATTTTTTCACACACCCTCTTTCTTATTGACCTTAAACCTGATAACCCCACATATACGTAGGATTGAATGATTACCCATTCAATACTTAGCTATTTTATACCCCTTTCCATTACATTGTAACTTTACCGCAACTCAACTTTGTTGATCTACTTGGATTTCCGTATTGCGCAATAGTACATCCCCTTTGTGCAATACACTTTTGATGTGTTGCATCACATTTCTAGTGATGTGTTGCAATGAAAAATTTTCAATTGATCAATTACACAATATATAAATTACACCCAAAGTCTCTAAAAAGTAAAAAAAAACAACATAGAAAATAACACGTGCTAAAAATCTATGATTTCAAACCATACAAACTGACTCTTCACAGAGATCAATAATTAATAGTTGGTGATGAAATCCAATGTTGTAGTGATCAAGGTGAAAAGATTTATAGAAATGAGTGTTTGGAACCAGTTACCCTGACAACTTGGTTAATGAAATAGTCTGGTGCAAGTAACTCTGCTATAAAACAACTTGAGCAAAGATTACCCTCCAAAAAGTCCAAGTGAGTCTAGTCAACATTTGTTCCAGGTACAGCAAGACCTTCCCTCTATCTCCACCTTAGGTAGAGCCCTAGGATTATAGTCACTAAGTTTACCAAATACAACAATTTTACCTGGGGGGGCAGTCATAGATCGAACGTACATGCAAGTGTAGAGCAACAAGTTCAATCCCCTTGAAGGCTCCTCCACATGATCAATTGGAGGTTTACTTTCAAGTGACCCCAAGTACCTTTCGGTACCGTTTTAATATGTGCAAATCACTATATCAAGGCCAGTGAAGTGGATACGATCACTTCACCAAATTTGACACGATCTCGTGCTTAACTCATGTATAAGAAGATCTTCCTAGAGAAAAACGGAAATAATTGGATTTTCTCTCCCTAACTCAAGATTCTATTGTTCCTTTGTAGTTTTGGAAAGTTTACTTCCTTCCCTATTGCAAATCCCTACACTTAAGCTACTGTAGGTGACAAGAGCTCTAAAAAAAATGTAAAATTCTAGATGAATTTTAATTAACATTGTATTAGTGAGTTTTTCTTTACTCAATGGGTGATGAAGGTGAAACATATGATGCTATGACATGACTTGAAATCTTAATGCACTTAGAAATGCAATAGCAACTTTCAAATTGGATGAAATCATATTTAGAGAAAAGAAAGAGTTTCTTTGATTTTTTAAAAATGAAATGCAAAAACTCACAACTTTTCCAATTTTTCTAAAGAAACCAATTTCACTATAATGTAATGAAAATGCAGAGAACAAACCAAATTCCAGATTTCCCTAAGCCAAATAAGCCAAAATACTCTTTATCTCTAATCACTCAAAACTTTCAAGCACACAGAAATCAATCAAGAGAGTGGGAGAAAACACATTTTCCCCTATGAATGCTTTGATTTAATGATAATAACAATGTAATTGCAATAAATTCCCAAGATGAAAGCAACAATTTCCTTTATCAAGCAAAAATGGCCACAATTACTTCCCAAAAGCACTAGGTCTCAAGAAACCCTAATTTTTAATTCAAAATGAATTTGACTACAAATAAGAAACAAGTAAGGCTTAACTAGTGTGTTTGACAGAACAAAATAAGAATATCATAAACCACAAGACAATCTATCTTGTTTTCATCAATCAGCAAATCAACTAGGAAAAACCCTAAATAATTTCTTCAACAAGATCTAATCCTCAAAAATCATAAACAAATCACTCAATTGAGTTCATAAGAGACACAACACAGTCCAAACAAAGCTAATGACACTTTCAAAAGAACAAACTTAGGTCTAGGTTGAAGCAAAAGCTATATTTTGAAAAATTATCAAGGACTGCACAGGTTTATAGTAGAAAACAGAGCGCATGCGCTCTATTGCTAAAGAAAAACCGGTGCAAAATTGTGCTTTGTTAGCAAACAGAAACTCTGCAGGGATGAAAAAATTAAGAAAAAATAAAAATTCAAAAAATAAGACCCATAAATCTAAAAGGTCATTAATTTATAAAGACTCGGGTTTGGATAAATTGGAAGAATCAGAAAGCAAAACTAAGGAAAAAGATGAGAACAAAGATGTTCCCCACTGTGGTCTCCAATTTGTTACACCGGAAAAATCCCTCTTGCAGACAAGAGCGATCTCCCTAGATCCTTGATAGAAACTAGAAACAAGCAAGACAATTGAACTGATCCTTTCCCTAAGTTGAACTTGTATGAATTATAAGAATTAAAGCTAATGGATGAGCCCCTTACCTATTTCATGAAATGCTTGATGAAGATCCCTTTTTGTGATTCGATTCATCTCTTCAATGCTTGATAAGACTTGCAAACATCGACCATAGAAGGATTAAAAGCACATGCGATATAATAATCCAAACAACTTAACCTAAGGATCAAGGAGATTAGGAATTGAATTTTCCTTAATAAACATTATAAACAATTGTAAACCATTCATTATTCCAATATGACAAATCAATGAGAGAAAGTGTTCATTTGTATTAAGCAAAGATTAATAGGAGTCTTACAACCTTCGCCTTGATGTCATGAGGTCCCTCCCAAATGCCTTCAATATCCTCCTTAGATAACAAACTTTCCAATCTCAAACCAACAACGTAAGTTTGTCTTCTTTGAGTTCTGACCTCCTCAATCCCTCTATCCTCTAGTCATTTTATAGGTCAAGAAGAAGAAGTTTGAGATCCAAAAGAGAAGGATGAGACTCCTTAATTGAGGGATTAAGTTTTTATGAGAAAAGGGATTAAGATGCACCATCTGAGGGTTATAGTTTGAATAATCATCACCTGGAAGCTTTTAGTTGGAAGATATTCGACCAAATATGTTTCTAGAATGTACTTTTTATTTTTACTTTCTTGAATTCACCTGTGCGAGTTTATAATGGTAGATAGAGCACAACTCTGCGCTATTCTCAGAGTTAATTCCAGTGGATTTGTGGGAAACTCTAGAAAAATTAGGCAGGTGGAACTTAACAAGGTGTGATAGACATTTTCCCCAAATTTCTCATCTACTTCAAAATATTTTGGGTTGTTTGAATTCTGAGGGAGTTAGTTCAAAAATTTTCACGAATGGTAAAAAGACCCATAAACTAATCAAGTGTCATTGCGAAAAATTGACATGTAACAAGAAGACATACTGCTCATGGAGATTTATAATAGAACTCGATGTAGTATTTACAATGAAATATTTTCTCAAGGGAAAAACATCATGAAAACATGACAACGTACTACATAGTAGAGATTTATAACATAGCTCATTAAGGTATTTGCAATGATCAACCTACTGAGTGCCAACTCATATAACATCATAACATCATGATAACATAACCACATGATAGCATAATAACATGACACCCATACTGCATAGTGAAGCTTTATATATTTCGTTACAGTATTTACATCCATACATGGGTGTACATATAGCAACATCATCAAAATATAGATACCAAAACATATGCCAAATCATATACCAAAGCATATATCAAAACATATACTAAACACCATGTCTAAGCATATATCAAAACATCATATAGCATATATCAAACCATCATAAAGCATATATCAACCACCATAAAGCAAATACCAAACCATCATAAAGCATATACCAAACCACCATAAAGAAACTACCAAACCACCATAATCAAATACCAAACCACCACAAGCAAATACCAAACCAACATATCAAGCTGCTTTGCCTCAACTAGCAAACAAGGAAGGATACATATCCTGCATTTGATCTGTCATCTCCCATGTAGTTTCATCGGGCCCAAAGTGCTTCTATTGCACTTTAACTTGCTCGATTGCTCGGTTTCATAGCATGAACACAGTTTTTTGCAATATACACTGAGGTTCTGGTTCTGCCTACAATACATACCAGTCAATTACATGATCAACATCTTTAACATACTTAAGTAATGAGACATGGAAAACATCGTGGACTTTCACTGTCGAAGGCAATGCAAGGCGATAAGTTACTGGCCCAATCCTCTTAATAATGTTGAGGGGTCCACAAAACTGTGATGCAAGCTTGGCACATGAGCCAATTCACAAGGAGCTCTTCTTCAGTTTGATGCGCAAGTACACTTGTTCCCCAACCTGAAACTCCTTGAACAAATTGTTCCTATCTGCATAAATCTTCTGCCTATCCTGTGTTGCCTTTAGATTCTTCTTGATTACCTGCATTTCCTATTCCATTTATGCCAACATATATGGTCCAATCAATACCCTGCTAACTGGATCACTCCAACTAATAGGAGTGTTACAGCTCTGTCCATATAGTACCTCAAAAGGACTCATCCGCAGTGACTCCTGATAACCATTGTTGTATGCGAACTCTACCAAAGGGAGATACTCTTCCCACTTCCGCTGCTAATGCATCACATACATCCTCAACATGTCTTCTAATATCCTGTTGACCCTCTCTATTTGTCGATCTGTTTGTGGATGAGAAGTTGTGTTGAAGGCCAACTCTGTGCCCAAACCTTAAAATAACTCC
Organism: Pinus tabuliformis; assembly: GCA_031772625.1. Classification (NCBI taxonomy): domain Eukaryota; kingdom Viridiplantae; phylum Streptophyta; class Pinopsida; order Pinales; family Pinaceae; genus Pinus; species Pinus tabuliformis. Next base: position 235,264,268 of record CM062813.1, read on the forward strand.
TTCCAAATCTTGGAAGTGAACTCTGCATCCCTATCTGACACAATCTTCTTCCGAACACCATGTATTCTAACCACATCTTTGATGAACACCTATGCCACATCACTAGCTAAGAACGTAGACTTCACCAGAATGACGTGTGCAACCTTTGTCAACCTATCCATAATGACCATGATGGAATCATGTTGCTTCACTGTCTTTGGCAACCCCGTGATGAAGTCCATGGAAATGACCTCCCATTTCCATTTTGGAATCATGACCAACTATAGCAGTCCACCTAGATGTTTACACTCTGATTTCACTTACTGACAATCAAAACTCTAGCCACAAACTCTGCTACGTCCCTCTTCAAGGTTGACCAATAGTAATATCTCTTCACTATTGTCAGTGTCTTCTGGTAACCTGGGTGACATGAATACGGTTTCGCATGAAACTAACTCAAGATCACCTTCTTGAGATCATTGTCATCCGACACATATATCCTATATCGGAACCTGACCAATCCATTTGTTGGAAGACAAGAGTCAAAGTCTTGTGCACCTGCACCTGTACTCGTACCGTTACATGTACCTTTATCTATACCTATACCATCACCTATACATGTACTTGTACCATCACCTATACTTGTACTTGTACCTGTACTCCGCTGCAACCTGTGCACAATCTCCATATATCTCACATCCTATTGTCCTGCTCGCAAAATCATGTCCTATAAATCTATCCCATAAGAGCTCATAGCTATTAAGTGATTCACTTGTACCCACCTATTAAAAGCATATACCACTTTGTTCTCCTTACATTTCATGTATCTGATATCAAAGTCGAACTCGTTGATCATGGACAAATACCAAGCCTACCTACCATTTAGATTAAGTTGGTCAAATAGATACCATAATCCATTGTGATCACTCATCAATGTGAACCTCCTACCCAAAAGATAGTGTCTCTACATCTTCGATGCATGCATAATTTTTTCCAACTCAAGATCATGCGTGGGATAGTTCTTCTCATGCTCATTTAGTTTCCATGACTCATAGCATACTACCTATCCATCCTACATAAGGACTCCGCCAAGTCCTCTCTTGCACACAGCTGTCTTCAATGCTAGTGCATGTGTTAACCACTGCTTGAGCTTCTCAAAACTAGCCTCACACTCCTCACTCCATTTGAACTTCTTACCTTTCCTCTGCAAGGACGTAATGGGATAAGCAATCTGTGGGAAGTTCTTGATGAACCTCCTGTAGTAGCCTGCTAGAACCATGAAAGATATCACCTCATCCACATTCTTAGGAGCTACCCACTCCATGATGGCCCTTATCTTCTCTGGATCTACTACAATTCCTTCCTTGGAGATGACATGCCCCAAGTAATGTACCTTCGTCTGAAAGAAATTGGATTTTCTAAGCATAGAATAAAATTGATTCTCTCTCAAAAATTTCAACACTGCTACTAAATGCTCGGCATACTCTTTTTCATTTTTAGAATATACCAATATATCATCAATGAACACAACAATGAACTTATCCAAACATGGACGTAATACATTATTCATCAAGCACATGAATGTAGTTGGAGCATTAGTTAAGCCAAATGGAACTACAACAAATTCATAATGCCCATACCTGGTCCTGAATGCAGTATTGTAAAAGTCTTCTTCCTTGATGTGTACCTGATGGTATCCGGATCTCAAACCAATCTTTCCCCCTTTATTTGATTGAATAAGTCATCAATCCTAGGCAAAGGGTACATGCTCTTGATAGTCACTTTGTTCAACTACCTATAATCAATGCATAATATGAGAGTATCATCTTTCTTCTTCACAAACAAGGTCAGTGCACCCCATGGTGATATAATTGGCCTAATGTATCCTTTGTCCAACATTTCCTTTAGTTGTAGCTTTAGTTCTACCAACTAAGGTGTGCTCATCCTGTAAGGTGCTCTTAATGTTGGAGCTGCCCCTGGCACTAACTCAATAGAAAAGTCTACCTCCTTATGAGGTGGAAAATTTGTAATGTCACATCCATGAACTGTTGTAAAACTGGATACTTGTTCAACACATCTTCATTCTCAATCTCCTTACCCTTATCACTAGAAATGTGCACTATGAATATCTTGCACCCTTTCCTGCAGCTACGCTTTGCTTGCATAGTTGTCACCATCCTAACTGGTGTGGCCTTCTTCTTACCTTGTAAGACTCTTGGTTCTCCATTGTCATCAACACACTCAATATCTTTTTCATAGTAGTCTACCTTGGTTCTATGTAGATACAACCAATCCATACCCAATAACATATTGTATGATCCCAACAGTAATACATTCAAATGTGTTGCAGTAGGCATACCATTTAAGTCAAATGTGCAAGCTCTTACCCAATGATGAACTCACTTCTTCATACCTGTAGCCAACTGCACTAACCAAGATTTTGCATGCAAATCCTTATTCAAACCACACTTATCCACCAAATCAGGACTAACATAGCTATAATTAGATCCAGGGTCAATCAAAATAGAAATGACTTGATCACAAAGCTTACCTTCCATCTCGATGATAGATGCCTGATGCTCTGCCTATTTGTTATCTAGGGCTGCACAGATACGTGGAATACTCTCACCAATGTCTCCAACAGTATGCACCTCCTATGCACTCTATATCTGAGGTCTACCACCCTAATTCCACGGACAATCTCTCATGCGATGATCTTTGCCACAAATCCAACACTCTGTTATACTCCTATAGTTATAGGTGTCATATTTCATGATTGTCTGGTTGAGCTCTGTAATATGTCCATCCTTTCCTTGCTATAAAGGTTTCCATATTATGAAAAAATCAAAAAATCAAAAAATGTAAAGAGGGTATACCCTAAAAGAAAAATCAAAGGGTGAAAAAATAAATGGTCAAAAGAAAAAATGAAAAATGAACCCCAAATAAAAAAGACCAAGAAAGTGTGCAAGTCCAAAAAGCCACTACTATTTCATTTTTGCAAAATAAAGCATTGTGTGCAACTTGTCAAAATAAAGCCACTGATGAATGGCCAAACAACTTAATCTTGTCCAGTTCATGTTTCAATTTCATGTTTTAGAGATAGAGAATAAAATCTGTCCAAACTGTTTAATCTTGGTAGATGAGTAGATAGGTAGAGAAGAAAAGGAGCTCAAAAGTTTAATCTGAGCCCTTGGAAGAAATAAGTGCAGTCTTAGGCAGTCTTACAATAAAAAGAAAAGAAAACTGGAAAGGGGTTTGCCAGTCTAAGTGCACCCAAATGCAAAGAAGAAAAAATGTCAGGCAAAGTAGGCAGGGTAGGCAGTTTTGATGTGGCAGAATGAGACTTGTGATAAATTTTGTCTCTCAAAGTGTTAAATTTACCTCTATTACAAGTGCAAAGCAGATACTCTTGGAGCAGCTCAAGCGAGGCATGACTAACTCCCCTTCATACTGTTTCCCCAATCACTTACTAATTCCCCCAGAGATACTAAGATCTGCTTAATATTGCTGAATCACTCATCTCATTCCATAACATTTGCCTAAGTAAGAATTTGTTTTACTTAGGGATTGACCATATTTCTTGTATAAACTCTTTTTGCCCCTTAAGACTAAGTTTCCTAACATTACACTTAGCGCTTTCATATTTCATAAAATCATATTGACAAAATAACTGTTTATTATATAAATCCCTTGTAAAAGTTACCCATCCCCATATTGTATATATATATATATATATATAAAACCCCAATATTTTATAACCCTGCCCTGGTTAAATAAACCATATCATTGCATATAAAAAATGGATTAAAGGTCCCCGGATGCGGGTGATCGCTAGACATGTGGCACACAAGGCTCGTCCAAAGGGCAGGTGTCCGCCCGGACGAGCCAAGCATGACGGAAGGACACGCATTCATTCCACCACCCTGCAACATTTAAGGAGGGGAGTAAAGAAGGTTGACAGAGGAGTCCTGTCGACATTCAAGGCGAGTCTTGAGAAGCGCATCATGGCGCTTCATAACAGCATTCTCCCAGACATTCTTCCGCCATTCCTTCCTGCAACTGTTTCGTTCTCGCCGGAGGTGACGGAGGTTCTGAACTTTGATTGTGAATGTGGGTGTGTTGCTGCGGAAGAGTGGGGCAATTGGCAAGCTCACAAGCATGCCAATTGCGCCTCTGAGAATTTGGTAACGCCTCTCTGTATGCGTCTTTCGTTAGCTCCTGCTCTGGCTTCGTTAGAAGGTGAGGGGACTCAGAGCTTCAGCTCGTATCCGCGTCCATTGTTAGGTCCTGTTCTGGCTTCGTTAGAAGGTGTGGAGGCACAGAGTCTCAGCTCTCAATCAAACATTAAGAAAGAGGGTCAAGGCTCTGCTGCCACTGCTCTCGGCAATTGGGAAACTCAGACCTGGTCTGGCAGTATTTCTAGGCCGACAACACTATTTCACTGTGGAATTGAGTGCTCTGCTCATAAGACCAGCATGCATCGCACTCGGGGAAGAGGCAGCGGCGGCAGGGGTGGATATAGTGGCAGAGCCCCCTCGACTTCTTCCTCAATTGAGGAAACCTCTGAATGCAGAAGGCCGAGGGGTAGGCCCCCGGGCAAAGGCAGATTGGGGGAACCTCCTGCGCGCATGGATTGTGGGCACACGGAACACCCAATGGTGAGATACCGCCTCCCATGCACCTTAGCCAATTCTACTTTCTTTGTGACTGTCTCTGTTGAGCATTGTAGCAATCCCTGGGAAGATGAGGACGACAACCCTCGGGCCAACCCTCCACGTGTTCCTGGGATCGTTCCCATGGTGGATATGGAATTCCCTGCTGTTGAGATGATGCGGCCCTTACATGACCCGGGAGCGAGCCTGAGAGAGCCTGTTGGTGACTCAGGCGCTGGCCCAAGCGACCGTGGAGCGCGCAACCTTGGCAAGGCTATCCTACAGCCTCCACGCTGCAAGGCAGAAGATGAGCCGCAGACCACTGACGAAGATTGACATGCCCAGCTCGCACTCCAGGTTCTACAGCAAGAATTTTTCTCAGTCTGCTTCCTATGCGGTTATATATGAGTCTGTCACTCTGTCTCTATGTAATTGTGTCGGTTTTATGTTATCTCTGTTCTGTGTCGATGTTCTGCAAGTGTTTATGTCCATGTGTCAGCTGCATGAATGTGGCCCTAAGTCTTTATCCATGTGTCCTCTGTCCATGTGTCCTATGCAATTCTGGCAAGAATTCTCAAGTGTCTACTGTCTATCCACGGACAAATTTTACAGGGCCGCGGCCCCGTTGTAATTTTCACAATGTAACTCTGCTCTTGCTGTAATATAATAGTTTAGTATTACTTAGAAAAAAAAAAAAAAAATGGATTAAAGGTTTATTTGAAACCTTTAATAGCCTCTGCATGCAAAACCCTGGGATTAATTAACATTTGGTTAATTAATAACCAAATCAACCCCGACGACCAATAAAAATCACCCCGAAACCATTAACTTAACATTAATATGATCGAGCCGTCGCGCATTAAAACTCCTCCATCTCCGCGCAGCGCCCACCATCCGATCGGCGCCCCCACATCAGATGACTGACAATCCTATCGCGACCCCCTCATCCACTGAACTTTACCTCCCAGGAAATTGGTGGTTTTTGCGCCGTACCCCGGACACGCATCGTGCTCGAGCATTGATCACTCCCTCTCTGCCCGAAACCGCCCAAGCCCAAAAGCGGTGCGGGCAAAACCATTTACTGCCCTCCCACTGAACCTCGCTGATGTCAGCTGTCCTTTGCTAACGTCAGTTGCCACGTACTCCATCCCGTACCCCTCGCTGATGTCATGCTAACGTCACCCGTCCGAAAAATCAATTTTTGCCGCCAAAATCATTTTTGTTCAATATATGGTAAAAAGGTCATTTTTGTTATAATTTTGCTGCTAATAGTGCTCTAGGTTTTGATGTCGGCCGAGGTCGCATTTCCAATGTTTTAAACCACCTCCTGACCATGAAAGCTCTAGAAATGAGCTTGCGCCCTCAGCCAATCTGACAGTACAGTTTTCTTCCTCTGTAATATAGTTGAAAGCAAACCAGGGGATTTCCTAAGCTCGCAGAAGAGAGAAACAAGGATAAACGGGGATGTTTTGCTACTCCGGCCAGTGAAAACTCGCAGAGGCATCATTCACAGAGGAAAGGTGGTGGAGACACGTTAACAAGTCTTATTTCTTGCCAAGCAGCAGTGAGCAGGGCCGGTTCAGCATTTAAACAGGGTAAAAAACAAGTTAAAGAGTATCAGAGGAGCCATAAAGAGTATTAGTGCAGAATTAAAGACAAATCAAATCAGCATCAAAGGGTATCCGAGCTGACTAAGGAAAGTAGATCAGAATTAATGCATCAGTTAAGACAAAGAGTCGGCGCACAGCTACTTCAGACAGCTGCAGGTCGAACCCTAATAGGCCTGCATCCAGTGCAACATCATATATTTTTCCCAAGTTGTTTCTACTTTGCTTGTAAATTACTTTAGGTTAAACTTAGATATTGTCTCATAGCTTTGATGAGACATTCTGTTGTACATATTTTTGTTGTATAAATACCCTCTTCATGAGAGTTTTGAGGAGGTTGGGTATGTGTAGATTTCTTATACTTTGCTGTAACTCTGAACTTTGGAATAAAATGCTGTTGGGATCAAACCGTTGTCTGGTTTACTGGATGAAGAATCGATGCAGAAGACCTGTTACAGAATTCTTGAATCAAACCATGGATCAATGAGTACTTTCTACCTTGTGTTTTACAGTTTCTTGTCTGTTATATCATCTATGTTTCATGATCTGAATGATGAAGAGAAAGATTAACTCAGAATTTGCTCATCTGCACTTTGTTTTCAGTCTTTATTATTCTCTATGTTTTCTTCAAGAATTAGTATAAACAGTGAATTCTTAATTGCTCTTGTTTCCCCGAATTCTTTCATATTGTTTATTTGTTAAGGAATTCTTAACTGATCCTTAATAGTAATCATCCACTTTCCCTCTCTCAATATGTTGAAGGATTCTTAACTGCCCTTCAGCCATTTGAGTCCATTCCATCTGATTCTAGCCTTTTAATTGTTCCATGTTTGACTACCTTTCTATGTGATGCCATCTTCTGTTTGGAAACCAATTCCAGGAAACCATCCTCCTTTGACTCCATCATGCCCAATGGACTGAACTCTTCAGTTTTACCTCATTGTTCTATTGAATCTCACCACCCAAACTCAAAACAAACCCTGGTACTTCATAACTAGTCTAAAACCTTTGAAAAACAAAGCTAAATCATAAAGAGAGAGCCCTGTCTGGATGCAGATGGGCTAGGATCTGTATCTAAAAGATTGGTTTGTGGTTGCCTCGACCATATTCCCTTTCTTACAACTTTTGGGAACAACCTGAGTGATAACATCATTGGCGACTCCACTGGGGAACTGAATAATGTTTGTTGCTATTGTTTTATGTATAAGCTACAGATGGAGCTTGAAGTTAGCCAGGTAGCCTTTGAAACTGCTTTTGCTTTGCATTTGCAGAAGTAAATAAATGCTGCATCAGCCTATCTCCAGTCTAGTTTATGTTTTGAACAATTGTTTCAAATTCTTGATCAGTTCCTTCTTTCAAAAAATCTTTAGGAAAGTTCAAAACTCTCATATCTAAAACTTCCTAGAGGAGGCTATTAAAGTTGTATTGTCAAAAACTATTTCAAGAAAAAACCAAAAACAGACCTAGAAACTGGCTCCAAAAAAGATTCGTTACACTAGATCAAATCCTGATCCTAATCCTCCACCTGTGTTTGAAAATCCTAATCTGATTCCTAGGATCCTTAGAAGCCAGAAGAACCAAGAAAATTCTGCTAGTCCACACCTTGACAAACATTTGCAGAGTCATATTCAATCTGATATTACCTCTGGAAAAACACCAAACCTTTCTGTCTTTTTTGCAGTTTCTCCAAGTTCCCCATCAGAATCTCAAACCACCCTTCCCACTCTTCCATCTGCAACTCTCATTCCTACTGCTATCCCGCTCTTCCAACTGTCACACTTATCTCTGCAACCATGGCAAACCGGTATACTCCCCTAAACTTACCTACCAATCCAGGGGCTATGCCTCAAGACTATCAAAGCAAAATCACCTATTTTGACGGTACTGGCACTTACACAGCTCAACAACATACCAAGAAAATGACCGGCTATTTTGAAAATTATGAAATTGATGATGATGATGTCAAAATGAAAGTATTTGTTCAAAGTTTGACTGGAGATGTTAGAACCTGGTTTAGAGCCCTCCCTGCGAACAACATCAATGACCCACAAGCTCTTTATCAGACATTCTTGAACAGATGGGAAAAGAAGAAAGATCCTCTCCACATTTTATCAGAATATGACAACCTAAGAAGAGGCACACAAGAAACTGTCCAAGACTATTGTACCAGATTCAACAATGTTTACAATTCTATCCCTCAGAATCTCAGAACTCCTCCAGATCTGGCTTTGATCAAATTCCCTGATGCATTTGACTCTGATATGGCTTACCAACTTAGGGAAAGAGCCCCTCGAAACCTAGAGGAAATGCAGAGTATAGCTGTAAGTGTTGAGGCCAATCTGATATCTAAATGATCTAGAGTCAGAGCTGAGAGGAGGATGCCTTTCAAAGAAGAACCATCTACCTTTGAACATAAATTAGATGCAATTATCAAAGGAATGGATAGACTTGGAGATAGAGTGGAAAAACTTGAGAGAAAATCCCCTTGGGATGGTCAACCTAGCAATATTGCAAGAAATCCAAATTTCAGGAAGAATCAAAATCCTATCACTGGAAAGATAGGGCCTGACCAAAATATTAGGCCCTCATTTCAAGAAAATTATGTTGAAGCCTTAACTTTTGATGAACCAATAGAAGATACTCAAATTAATTTGACGGGACTCAACAATGAACAACAAGTTTTCTTGACCCATGAAGATCAACAAGCTAACATCCTTGAACAATTCCAAACTCAGTCAAGTGAATCATTTGACTTTAGGGAGGGTTATGATACAACCATTTATGAAGTCCACAAGTAATACAATTTGAGGAGCAAAAGAATAGATGTCCCTGAAATCAGAAAACAGAAAAAAACCAAGCAACCTAACAAAGGTAAGATCAATAACACCCCTGTACATATTCTGTCCAAGATAGACCCTAACCCAAATAGTCGAATTGTTGAAGATATATCAGACAATCAAATACCCAATAGACAGTCTTCCACTGCTATTCCCGCTGAAGAAAAAGAAGAACAACCTCTAGAATATGATTTGAAAAATAGTTTAGCACATAATCCCACTCCTGAAGAAGAGAAAAACGTAGAAAATTCAGTTATCCGAATTACAAAAACTAAAACCGATAAACATTTCAACTTTGAGACAGAAGTAGGCAAACTAAAGATAGTTGTTTCCTTATCAGAATTAGCTAAGCATGATGTCTACAGAAGTCAAATCAGCAGATCACTCAGAATTTCTGTCAATGAAGATTCAGTAAATGTTTTTGATGACTAGCTTGAACTAATATTTGGCCCTGAAATAAATGAAAAAACGGCTGAGGGACAAGTTCCTCCTTTCTATGTGGCTTTGAAAATACATGATAAAATTCTCCATAACGCCATGTTTGATTCTGGTGCTTCCCATAACTTAATGCCTAAATCTGTAATGGAGAAACTTGACCTTGACATAACCAGGCCATATAAAGATATTTTCTCTTTTGATTCTAGTCAGGTCAAATGTTTGGGTTTAATCAAAGATTTGTGTGTGTCACTTGTCCAATATCCTGCCAAAACCATTCTGATGGACATAGTAGTAGCAGATATTCCTCCAAAATATGATATGTTATTGTCCAGATCTTGGGGCGCTAAGCTCCAAGGATCTCTACAGTTATACATGTCTTATGCTATGATTTCAGTGTTTGGTCAACCAAAGAGACTATACAGAGAAGCCCTTATGAAGTATGTAGTAAGTAGTCAAGGGAAACCTCAAAGTTTCCCTATCTACTCAGTACATTCAGACATGGATTCTTTTATCTTATACAATGCTGAAATTGATCCCCCACATGAAATAAAAGGTTTGATAGATAAAATAGAAAAAAAAGCAAATGAAAAGTCTAGTGCCCCAATCCAAGAGATCTCTGAAAATCATGAAATATCATATAAACCAAAACAGTTTGAAAAACCAGACTTCCCTGCTAAACAGATCCCTGCAAGCCCAGATACAAATCATAAACAACAAATCCTTTGGTACTTAGAGTTTGATGGTTATGTTAACAAACTAGGAGCTAGGGCAGGAGTCTGGGTGCACAACCTTCAAAACAAACATGCTGAAGGTCATGCCTACAGGTTAAAATTTAAATGCACTAATAATATGGCTGAATATGAAGCTCTGTTGCTAGGTCTTAAACTGCTAAAAAGTTAGGAGCAACTAGAGTGTCAGTCCTAGGAGATCCTGATTTAATCATCCAACAGATAAAAGGGAAGTTCCTAACAAATGATCCCAAATTAAAAGAATACAGAGCAACAACCATACAAATCCTCAACACATTTTTGGAAACTCAGCTTGCCAAAATTTCGAGAAAACAAAACTTGCAATCCCACAGCCTAGCAATGTTTTCCAGCGCTTGTAAACTGCCATTTGAACCAAATCATTAGTTCACAGCAGAAGTTAGACACAGGCCATCCATACTTGATAATGTCAAGAACTGGCAGGTGTTTGAAAGTGATAAAGAGATCAACAGATTTTTGACCCTAGAAGAGGAATTTTCCAGCACTAACATAAATGAAGACACAGTTAGTGAGTTTGATCTAATAAATCAAGTAGGATCAGAAATTTCAACAAAAAATACAAGTCAAATGCTTCATTCGACAAAATTCACCAGAGAGGAAAAACAGGAGCTGAAACAAACAGACGTTGATGAAATTATTGAAGAGGGGTCTGAAGTCATCCATTTGAAAGACAATCATTTACCTAGGGGATTGACTCCTTTGGAAGATCTCTTTGATTTTAATGATATTCCGAAGAAACCTCAAATGGAACCTCCAAAAGCAGACATTGAAGACTACAACATAGGAACTAGAGAAAACCCAAAAATGATAAAACTGTCCAAATCTCTGCCCCCTGATCAAAAGCTGAAGTATGTTGAACTAACCCAAGAATTCCAAGATGTTTTTGCATGGAGCTATGAAGACCTGAAATCTTATGACATCTCTGTGATTCAGCATACAATACCCCTCAAAGAAAATCAAAAAACCATTCAAACAGAAACTCAGAAGAATCAATGTTGTATTGCTTCCTTTAATTGAAAAAGAAATCAGGCGAATGCATGATGCGGGGATAATTGCCCCAATCAAATTTTCAAAATGGGTATCTAATTTAGTACCCGCCAGGAAGAAAACAAGAGAAATAAGATTATGTGTTGACTTGAGAATTTAAACAAGGTTTCATTGAAGGAAAATTACCCTTTACCCAAAATGGATCATATTTTACAAAGAGTAGTAAGTGCTTCTAGGATTTCACTTTTGGATGGGTTCTCAGGTTTCAATTAGATTCTAGTTCACCCTGATGACCAAGAAAAAATAACATTCACAACACCATGGGGTACATTCAAATATGTTAAAATGCCATTCAGACTCAAGAGCAGGGGCAACCTTTCAAAGAGCCATGGACATAGCTTTTGCCAAAGAAATTCACGATTTTCTGGTTGTATATCTTGATGACTTCACTGTGTTTTCCAAAACAGATCAACAACATTTAGACCATTTGAGACAAGTTTTTTTAAAATGCAGAAAATATGGTATTTCACTGAATCCCAAAAAGTCTCAGTTTGGTCTAGAACAAGGTAAACTGTTAGGTCACGTCATTTCCAAAGATGGCATCAGAATTGCCCCTGCTAGAATTGAAGTCATTCTACAAATACCACACCCCAGAAATCTCAAAGAACTGCAAGCTTTCTTAGGGAAGATTAACTTTTTGAGAAGATCCATACCTAATTTGGCTGAATTGATAAAATTGCTGAACAATATGTTGAAGAAAGATTCAAAGGCTAAATGGACAATAGAAGCCAAGCAAGCATTTGAAGAAATTAAATTGGATTTAACTAGAACACCAGTCCTCACAAGTCCAAAATTTGATAGAGACTTCATAATTTTCTCATTTGCATCAGAACACACCATAACAGTTGTTTTACTTCAAAAACATGACCAAGGATGTGAGAAACCCATAGCATTTTTTAGTAAAGCACTTAGAGATGCACCTATGAATTACAAAATCATGGAAAAACAGGCTTATGCACTTGTGAAAGCCATTCAAGACTTCAGAGTTTACATATTGTATTCACTTCAGAGTTATGTGCCAAATGTTGTTGTCAAGGACATCCTGTCTCAGGATGGAATTGAAGGCAAATGAGGTAAATGGATAGCTAAGATACTGGAATATGACATTGAAATAAAACCTACAAAGCTGATAAAAGGACAGGGATTGGCTAAACTCATGACCGAAACAAACTTTCAAGCCCTAGATATCAATGAACTGGATAACGAACAGGAGATAGTGACTCCACAAATCAGCCAGGCCTTTTTACAATCACCTTGGTATGCTGACATAATTCATGCATTATTAAACCTGCAGGCTCCTACAGGGTTATCCAGAACAAAGAAAAGGTTTTTAAAGATGAAAGCTTCAAAATTTTGTATTGTAAATAATGCTCTTTTTTGGAAAAATCATGAATGTATTTTATTGAATTGTTTGGTAAAGGATGAAGCTGACAAGGTTCTCAAAGAATTTCATGCAGGGGACTGTGGTGGACACTTGTACTAAAAATCAACTACAGACAAAGTCTTGAGGGCTAGATTCTACTGGCCAACCTTGTTCGCTGATGTAAAGAAGTTTGTCACTGCTTGCCACAAATGCCAAATTTTTGAAGGCAAAAGGAAACTGTTGCCCTTACCCTTGAGACCAATTTCCACTGAAAGACTTTCCAACAATGGGGTTTAGACTTCATTGGAGAAATACATCCTCCCTCTTCTGGCCAACATAAATGGATCCTTACTACCACTGACTATTTCACCAAATGGATAGAAGCCATCCCTGTTAGACAAGCCAATGATTCAATGATCATAGGATTCCTAGAGACCAACATCTTGTCTAGATTTGGCTGTCTTGAAAGGATCATAACTGACAATGCTGCTGCCTTTAAGTCTAAGAAACTGATAAATTTCTGTAGCAAATATCACATCACTTTAGGCCATTCCATAGCCTATTACCCTCAAGGTAATGGTCTAGCTGAGTCCTCCAATAAAAGCCTAATTAATATCATTAAGAAACTGCTAGAGGAGAACAAGAAAAACTGGCACAAGAAGCTTACAAATGCATTATGGGCAGATAGACTTACTACAAAAAGATCAATTGGAACCAGCCCCTATGAGCTAGTTTATGGTTTGGAAGTTGTGTTTCCTTCATCCTTAGGAATTCCTGTGATGAAATTACTGCAAGAAGCTCAAGTGGAACCCAATGCTATTCAAAGAAGAATAAATCAGACCATCCATTTGCAGCAAACCAGAGAAGAAGTGCACCAAAGATCTCAAGTGTTACAAGAAAAACGCAAGAATATATTTGATAAGAGGACCAAAGCTGAAGATTTTTACATTTGAGACAAAGTTCTGAAGTGGGATTCCAGGAGAGAAGACAAAGGAAAACATGGGAAGTTTGACTTCCTATGGAAAGGGCCATTTATCATCCAGGCATTGCAAGGGAACAATACTTACTTTCTAAAGAGCCTGGATGGTACATAAACAAAAAATGGACCAGTCAATGGTCAAATGCTGAAACATTACTTTAATCCAATTTTTTGATATATTCTGACTCTAACATGTACATAAGAAATTTCAGGTTCAAACAGTTTGAAAGAAGCAATCAACTTGTTCATATTAGCAGTAAGAATGAGGAGGAAAGTGCAGAAAATTCAGAAATCAATGAAGGAACTTCATCATTTTTTGTTTAGCCTCATTTCAGTTTATCAGACATTGCAAAAGAAGACTTGGGAGCAGAAAACATAAGATCAGATAATCCAAGTAGACTATCCAAAACAGATGCACAGTTGTTTGAATCAGCTTAGCAGTATTGTATATATCTTATAGCATCCTTTTGTACAATTTTCTACATTCAGAAAAGGAAATTTTCAGAGCACAGCAAAAAGGTATTCATAAGGCCATCTGACCTGTTGTTCTTGACTTTCCAATAGGAAAAGCCATCCCCAAGTGGAGCCAGTGTTATACTCCTATAGTTATAGGTGTCATATTTCATGATTGACTAGTTGAGCTCTGTAATATGTTCATCCTTTCCTTGCTGTAAAGGTTTCCATATTATGAAAAAATCAAAAAATTAAAAAATGTAAAGAGGGTATACCCTAAAAGAAAAATCAAAGGGTGAAAAAATAAATGGTCAAAAGAAAAAATGAAAAATGAACCCCAAATAAAAAAGACCAGGAAAGTGTGCAAGTCCAAAAAGCCACTACTATTTCATTTTTGCAAAATAAAGCATTGTGTGCAACTTGTCAAAATCATGCCACAATTGATGAATGGCCAAATAGCTTAATCTTGGCTAGTTCATGTTTCAATTTCATGTTTTAGAGATAGAGAATAAAATTTGTCCAAAATGTTTAATCTTGGCAAATGAGTAGATAGGTAGAGAAGCAAAGGAGCTCAACAGTTTAATCTGAGCCCTTGGAAGAAATAAGTGCAGTCTTAGGTAGGCTTACAATGAAAAGAAAAGAAAACTGGAAAGGGGTTTGCCAGTCTAAGTGCACCCAAATGTAAAGAAGAAAAAATGTTAGGCAAAGTAGGCAGGGTAGGTAGTTTCGATGTGGCAGAATGAGACTTGTGATAAATTTTATCTCTCAAAGTGTTAAATTTACCTCTATCACAAGTGCAAAGCAGATACTCTTGGAGCAGCTCAAGCGAGGCATGACTAACTCCCCTTCATACTATTTCCCCAATCACTTACTAATTTCCCCCAGAGATATTAAGATCTGCTTAATATCGCTGAATCACTCATCTCATTCCATAACATTTGCCTAAGTAAGAATTTGTTTTACTTAGGGATTGACCATATTTCTTGTATAAACTCTTTTTGCCCCTTAAGCCTAAGTTTCCTAACATTACACTTAGCACTTTCATATTTCATAAAATCATATTGACAAACTAACTGTTTATTATATAAATCCCTTGTAAAAGTTACCCATCCCCGTATTGTATATATATATAACCCCAATATTTAATAACCCCGCCCCGGTTAAATAAACCATATCATTGCATATAAAAAATGGATTAAAGGTTTATTTGAAACCTTTAATAGCCTCCGCATGCAAAACCCTGGGATTAATTAACATTTGGTTAATAATAACCAAATCAACCCTGATGACCAATAAAATTCACCCCGAAACCATTAACTTAACATTAATATGATTGGGCCCCCGCACATTAAAACTCCTCCATCTCCACGCAATGACCACCGTCCGATTAGCGCCCTCGCATTGGATGAATGACAATCATATCGCGACCCCCTCATCTGGTAAACTTTACCTCCCGGGAAATTGGTGGTTTTTGCATTGTACCCCGGACATGCGTCGTGCTGCAACGTTGATCGCTCACTCTCTGCCCGAAACCACCCAAGCCCGAAAGCGGTGCGGGCAAAACCATTTACCGCCCTCCCGCCGACCCTCGCTAACGTCAACCGTCCTTTGCTAACATCACCTTCCACATCATCCATCCCGTACCCCCCGCTGACGTCATGCTAACGCCACCCATCCGAAAAATCAAATTTTCTTGCCAAAATCATTCTTGTTCAATATATGGTAAAACTGTCATTTTTGTTATAATTTTGCTACTAACATTGCTTCGGGTTTTGATGTCAGCCAAGGTCACATTTCCAATGTTTTAAACCACCTCCCGACCATGAAAGCTCTAGCAATGAGCTTGCGCCCTCAGCCAATCTGACAGTATAGTTTTCTTCCTCTGTAATACAATTGAAAGCAAACTGGGGGATTTCCCAAGCTTGCAGAAGAGAGAAACAAGGATAAACGGGGATGTTTTGCTACTCAGGCCAATGAAAACTCGCAGAGGCATCATCCACAGAGGAAAGGCGGTGGAGACATGTTAACAAGTCTTATTTCTTGCCAAGCAGCAGTGAGCAGGGTCGGTTCAGCATTTAAACAGGGTACACAACAAGTCAAAGAGTATCAGAGGAGCCATAAAGAGTATCAGTGCAGAATTAAAGACAAATAAAATCAACATTAAAGAGTATCTGAGCCGACTAAGGAAAGCAGATTAGAATTAATGCATCAGTTAAGACAAAGAGTCGACACACAGCTACTTTAGACAGCTGCAGGCCGATCCCTAATCGGCCTGCATCCAGCGCAACATCAAATACTTTTCCCGAGCTGTTTCTACTTTTCTTGTAAGTTACTTTAGGTTAAACTTAGATATTGTCTCATAGCTTTGATGAGACATTTTGTTGTACATATTTTTGTTGTATAAATACCCTCTTCATCAGATTTTTGAGGAGGTTGGGTATGTGTAGATTTCTTAGACTTTGCTGTAACTCTGAACTTTGGAATAAAAAGCTGTTGGGATCAAACTGTTGTCTAGTTTACTGGATGAAGAATCGATGCAGAAGACCTGTTACAGAATTCTTGAATCAAACCATGGATCAATGAGTACTTTCTACCTTGTGTTTTACAATTTCTTGTCTGTTATATCATCTATGTTTCATGATCTGAATGATGAAGAGAAAGATTAACTCAGAATTTTCTTAGCTGCACTCTGTTTTCAGTCTTTATTATTCTCTGTGTTTTCTTCAAGAATTAGTATAAACAGTGAATTCTTAATTGCTCCTGTTTCCCCTAATTCTTTCATATTGTTTATTTGCTAAGGAATTCTTAATTGCTCCTTAACAGTAATCATCCACTTTTCCTCTCTCAATATGTTGAAGGACTCTTAACTGCCCTTCAACCATTTGAGTCCATTCCATCTGATTCCAGCCTTTGAATTGTTCCATGTTTGACTACCTTGCTCTGTGATGCTATCTTCAATTTAGAAACCAATTCCAGGAAACCATCCTCCTTTGACTCCATCATGCCCAATGGACTGAACTCTTCAGTTTTACCTCACTGTTCTATTGAATCTCACCACCCAAACTCAAAACAAACCCTGGTGCTTCATAACTAGCCTAAAACCGTTGAAAAACAAAGCTAAATCATAAAGAGAGAGCCCTCTCTGGATGTAGATTGGCTAGAATCTGTCTCTAAAAGATTGGTCTGTGGTTAAATCGGCCGTATTCCCTTTCTTACAACTTTTGGGAACAACCTGAGTGATAACACACTCTATAGGCTTCTAGCCTCCATCATTACTCTTTTTTTACATCATTGTCCATGTCCTCTATATGATGCATTGAACCTCTTAGGTGGTGCAACATTCTCCTTGTTATTTGTACCTTGTGGCCTTGCTCGCCTTTTATCCCATTTTCCTTTGTTCTTTACATTACATCTCCAGCTTAGCTTAGTTTTAGTGTTGCGCTTCGATTGTTCATAGAAATGCTTCAACATTCAAATGGCCTACTCCAAAGATCTAGGCTCATCAAACTCAATCTTGTCTTTAAATGCAACTAGTAACCCACTAATGAACCTTTGAATCTTGGTCTTCTCCTCTGTGAGGCAAGGCACATATCTCAGTAACTCCAAGAACTTACTAGTGTACTCATCATCTGTCATGGAACCCATCTTTAGTCCATAAAATTCTTTTACCCTTTCATCAAAGTACCTTTCTCACAAGTACTTCCTCTTAAATAGCCGCTCAAACTCACTCCATGATCTAGGCAGATATTTGTGGCCACCTGCCTATTCCACTTAGATCCCCACCATTGTTTCTTTCAGTTTTTCATTTTCCTTAATTGTAGCACAGTTTACTATTTTTGGAAGTTTTTCGGGTCCTAAACTTCTGGAGCCATTTTGAGGCCCTAAACGACGTTTTTGTAGGAAAAACGGGGCCAACATGGCTCATTAATTGATGTTGGCCATTGAGAATTTGTATTCCTCGAATAGATCTTTCTAACGAGGTATTTTGTGCGTCAAACAAAGATTGTATGCCAAAGTTACAACCCCAGGAATTTGATGTACCAATTTACCCAAACGGGGCCCATAGTTTTGGCTTTTCATCTCCTAGGGTTAGGTTTTTGGATGTTTATGGCTTTCCACTATTTCTCAATAATAAATAGGCCTTCGAGCCTCATTATAACACAGTTCAAAGGCATGTAGTTGCCACGTCTCTTCTCAAAGATTAGCTACCATCGCCTGAGCTAGTTTATTTCCATTGTGTATGTAAGTATATTTTAGTTCTTTGATATTAATGAAATGAAGTTTTATTTCTACTGCATTTCTATGTTTATGGTTCTATATGTAATTTTTTGTGTTCCTGCTTAAATTCATACTAGCGGTATCAGAGGGGTATTCTCTTTCTCTATTTTTCTATGCATGTCCCCAATGAGGCCGAGGTATAAGGAGTTAAGGCTCGATCTGGTTAAAACTTTGCAAGATCAACCTTGCAAACCTCGAAGGCTGCCCATGGGGGAAGAAAAGAAAGATGAGGGAGCAGGAGATCCTATCAAAATATTGCTTGAGGAGGCCCTTGAGAAACAAAGGAATTCAATGATAGATAACTTTGCCCAGATCCTTCAACGATTTCCCACCAGTGGCGCATCCACATCCAGTAGCCACTATGGAGGCACCACTCCTTTTAAGTTTCCATATTTTAGGGCCAAATAGATGCAAACGTCATAAATAAATGGTTAAATATACTAGAAATATATTTTTCTGTTCATGATTTTTCCATCTACGAAAAGATTACTTTTTCTCTTCTCAAATCCAACCCCCCACATCAAGGACTGGTGGGAAACCTATTATGAGTAGAAGGATGAAAGTATACCCTCATTGTTTTCATCCACACCCACTTGGAATTCATTCCAGGACGCCATCAAGGAATAGTACTACCTTGTCGGGAGCTATTAGGATAAACACATAAAGAGGACCACACTACAGTAGGGAAGGGACCAAGACGTGTCAGAGTTTACCAATGTTTTTCATACCCTTCACACGAAGTTGGGTAACAAGGATTCTGAGAAACATTTGGTACTCAAGTACCGTGGTTGCCTACACAAGTACATCTAGAATGAGATAGAGTTCCTAGACATCTCCTCACTCGGTACATCCTACCAATACGTTGTCAAGATTGAGAAGAAGCTTAAACAGAAAAGGCGAGACTTTGGATCTACAAATCCGAGGCAAGCGAAAGGTGACCCCAAACCACAAAATAAAGGACAAAGCCAAGGCGAGGCGACTCGGGATAACCCGCCAAAGCTGCAAGCAAAGAATAACATTGTGAAGCCAAAGAAGGACACAGGAAAGTGGTGTGATTTCCATAAGAGCTCCACTCACAACACAAGTGAGTGTCGAGCTAAGAAGTCACTGGTGGCCAATCTTAAGGCTTCGGAATCAGATGCATGTTCCAACTCTGAGTCAGAAACCTACAAGGGGGATGATAAAGGGAAGAAAATTATTGATGTAGAGCCTAATGCCACTGTTAGCACCACAAAGATCTAGAAGGAGGAACCCGAAGATCCAGAGGAGGAGGAGCACCTCTTCCACTCCCAAATGTAGGTAAAGGGTTCCCCACCACAGTTCATTGCTGACAACGAGAGCTAAAAGAACCTCAGTAGATGTCTTGAATCGGCTAGGCTTACCGACTATAGCACACCCACAACCATACACCATCATGTGGCTTCACCAAGGACGAGATCTTCATGTTAGCCAACAGTGTCACCTTCCATACAACATCAAGCCCTTCACGAATGAGGTATTATGTGATGTTTCTCTTTTTTATGTTTGTGATGTATTATTAGCCCAACCATACTTGTGGAAATAACATGTTTTGTATGAGTCAAGGCCTGGCACTGTTATTGTTACTTTGGGAAATAAGTTTTACAAGATACCAAAGGTAGCACCACCTACCTCTATCACTTTGGTTACTGCAAAACAATGTAGTTAGCTCATTTCCAAAACCATGAATTTTTATTCCTGATGATATGCCCTTAGGGAAAGAAGAAGACAGTGGCCACGACCTCTAGACAGGGTCCCTTTTCATGATAACAATAGATGAACAAAGTTGTGGAGGAGTACAAGGACATATTCACCTCCCCCACAGGGGTGCCTTTGCACTGTCAGGTCAAGCACTCCATCGATCTGACCCCAGGTGCATCGTTTCCCAATGGACCAATCTATCGGTGCTCTATTATAGAGAACGATGAAATCAAGAGGTGGATTTAGAAGTTGTTGCAGAAAGGTCACATCCAGACAAGTTCATCACCATGTGGGAGCCCTATCATGTTGGTACAGAAGAAGTATGGGACTTGGAGACTCTGTATTGACTATCAGGCATTGAACAAGATCACTGTCCAGAATAGGTACCCAATCCCACAGATTGACGACCTTCTGGACCAACTGAAGGGGGGAAATATTTCAGCAAGATCGAATTGAAGTCCAAATATCACTAGGTACCAATTGAACCCTTTGATGTGTGGAAGACTGCCTTCAAAGCCAAGGAGGGCCTTTTCGAATGGCTGTTTATGCCTTTCGGGTTGACGAATTCTCCTTCAACATTCATGAGGCTGATGGATCACATATTGTGGCCATTCACCAACTCATTTGTAGTGGTATACTTGGATGACATCTTGATCTTCAACCAGATTTTTGAAGAGCACCTCCACCACATCCAATAGCTTCTCCAAACACTGCAGCAACACAAGTTGTGTGCCAATTTGGAGAAATACACTTTTGGCATGACCTAAGTTCAGTATCTGGGATACATTATTGATGAACGGGAGGTGAATTTGGATCAATCCAATATCCAAGTAATTCAGGATTGGCTAGCCCCAACCACTTTGACAGAGCTCCGCAGCTTTCTGGGTCTTGCCAATTTCTACCACAGGTTCATGTTGGGGTTCTCTCATATCACTTGGCCCCTGAGTCAAGTCACCAAGGGAGGAGTGAAAGAAAAAATATTTTGGTCTAAATCTCAACAAAAGGTGTTCGCAGAGTTGAAACATCGCCTTTGCTCTGCACTAGTTCTCACATTACCAGACTTGCACAACCATTTGATATCGAGACAGATGCCTCTGACTATGCTATTGGGGCATTCCTTAATCAACAGGGGCATCCAGTGGCATATCACAGTGAGAGACTTTAAGACATAGTCCGGAAGTATCCCACTTATGACAAAGAGATGTATTCCATTGTGCATGCCTGCTAACAATGGAAGCATTACATTTTGGGGATGGAAACGATCATCCACACAGACCACTAACCTCTGTAGTTCATACAGACACAAGGGATGTTGAAAAATGATCTCCATCAGAAGTGGTCCACTACCTATAATAGTTCCATTTGAATATCAAGTATAAGAAGGTCAACACCAATAATGTTGCAAGTTTCCTTAGCCGAACACCAATCATGGCATTAACCACCGTGCTTAACTCATGTGGGCATGAGACTTCTAATTGGCCACTTCTCTACAAAAGTGACCCAAAATTGAACCACACATACCAGACACTCTTGGAGGGTCATCAAGTTCCATATTTTCACCTCCAAGATGCACTGTTATGCCACCTGGGACACCTTTGTGTTCCTTCAAGCAAGCATGCCAAGATGATTTGGGAAGTGCACTGCAGATGATCTGCATCAAGAAAACAATGGCAGTACTACAGAGGTATTTATATTGGCTACATATTTTAAAGGATGTTGGGAAGTACATTAGATCCTCCACTACCTGTGCCATTACCAAACTGACCATCAAGAATCAAGGCTTCTATACTCCAATGCCTACCCCTAGTCGACCTTGGGAATCCAGCTCCATGGATTACATGTCGGCCCTTCCTTCTACTAAACATAGGCAATGACTGTGTTTTTTTGGTTGTTGACAGATTATCGAAGATGGCCATTATGGCGGTCTGCAAGAAGAATATCACAACAAAAGCCACTACTAAACTCTTCTTTGAATGAGTGTGGGTACACTTTGAGATCCCACATTATATCATCTCAAATTAGGACAGTAGGTTCCTCAGTACATTTTGTTCTAGTCTCTGTTTGATGCTCGACACCAAGCTCACTAAGTCCACAACTTTCCATCCCCAAACTGATGGCTAGACAGAGGTCATCAACAGGATGATCATACACATTTTTTGCATGTACAACTCAAAGCATCCACACAGATGGGATGAGAGTCTCCCCTATATCCAGCACAACTATAATTAGGCTCTCCATAGATGACCTAGCCACATCCCTTTTCAGGTGGGCTTGGGATTCCAACCACTACGTCCCATTGATGTGGCCATACCATTTGCAACTACTAAGGCAGATTCAGCTCATGTCTAGTCCGTAGCTGACAAGGAAAATAGCTTCATTGAGCACATTCATCACATCCACTAGCAGTTCCACGAAATTCTAGAGAAATCAAATGCCAAGTACAAGTAGCGACGTGATCAACATCAGGTGCCACACAAGTTTCATGTGGGTGACAAAGTCTGGTTGCATTTGCATAAGGAACACCTTACCGGAGCCTATCAGAAACTTAGACCACTCTGATATGGTCCTTATACCATTACCAAGTTTGTGGGAGACAATGAATTTGAGCTCATCATTCCCCCATTCCTTGGGTTGCACCCAATGTTCAATGTGGACTGCCTTTGACCATACTTCCCACCATTGTTGGACATGTCAAACATTGCAGAACAACTCACACCTACAAAGTTAAATCCAAACTGCATGGAACAAGCCACAATTGATTGTATCATGGACACACAGATCAATAACACCCAATAGCAAAGGATCCAACTATATCAAGTTGTCAAAGCAGGCCAACTCCTTCACCAGAGCAAATGGCTCACCAGGGACCAAGTTCAACAGAAGTTTCCTCATCTCATGGAGGAACTCAACGCAATTGGGACCATTTTATTCCAAAGGGGGGAGGAATTATCTAGGTGGATATTGGTGGCCACCCACCTATTCCACTTATACCCCCACCATTGTTTCTTTCAGTTTTTCAGTTTCCTTAATTGTAGCACAGTTTACTATTTTTGGCAGTTTTTCGGGTCCAGAACTTCTGAAGCTATTTTGAGGCCCTAAACGATGTTTTTTGGGAAAATCAGGGCCAATAAGTATAATGGGCCAATTTTTTCCACTCAGAATTTGTAGTCCTCAGATAGATCTTTCTAATGATTTATTGTGCGCATCAAACAAAGATCGTATGCCAAGGTTACAACCCCGGGAATTTGATGTACTAATTTACCCAAACGGGGTCCATAGTTTTGGCGCTTCATCTCCTAGGGCTAGGTTTTTTAATGTTTAGGGTTTTCCATTATTTCTCAATAATAAATAGGCCTCTGAGCCTCAATGTAACACAGTTTAGAGGCATGTAGCCACCACATCTCTTCTCAGATATTAGCTACCATCGCCCGAGCTAGTTTATTTCCATTTTGTATGTAAGCATATTTCAGGTCTTTGATATTAATGAAATGAAGTTTTATTTCTGCTGCATCTCTGTTTTTATGGTTCTATATGTATTTTTTTGCGTTCCTATTTAAATTCAGATCACTCCAAGACAAATCTTCCTCATGAATACACATGACATTCTTCACATCTTCTCACCAAATGTCCACTTTACCTTTGAGACTAAAGGTAGCTACTTTAGCTTTCATGTTCTCTAAGTAATCATGCAACCTAAAGAACTTCCTCATGCCAAGTAACCATGCATCTACATCATGTGGTTTCTTCATTTCCCCATAAAAAGTAGGTGCCTTTTCTTTCTTAAATTCATCCAGCAAGTATCCCCTACCACTCCTCCTGTAAGGATGATACCGATGACGATCATAGTTCCTATCTGAATCATAACTAGAATCATACATATGTCTGTCCCTTCTCCTCTCCAGAGTTTCCAACAACCTATCATCTCAGATTGTGTCCTCTCTATCTGATTGGTGACCACTAGGTGATCTAACTGCCATATGCCCCATTATTTTTGTTCTCCTGCTCATGACTGATCCGAACTAGCCCCTGTCGCTGCAAATCTGACAAGCTCTGAAGTATGACATTTACCTCTACTAACTTTTCCTGCGACTGTATGATTATGGCATTATCTGTCGTACAACTCCTTATCTCTTCCTTTAAGCTTCTCAGTGTCACTTCCAAATTGAAAGAGTTCCAAACACCATACTTCTCTTCGGATTCGTAGGGAGTCTCTGTAGTCAACCATCTCGCTAGTCATTTGATGTTTCTTCCTGCAAGGTGTATCATGTCAGCTAAACTAAATCACAATAAACAAACGTACCTTAGTATAGCTTGGGGAGGATACCTTGTCTACAAGATCAACAGATCAACATGATACATGCATTACATAATCATAACAATTTATAAAAATAGTACATAAGCATGTAACCATGCAATTGTCATTCTAGCTATGGTCTAGTCATCAATGCATGACCTTAACACATCACACACTACAACCTCATGCATGACAACATCCACTACATCATGGTACACTAGACCACATGCAAAGATGAAAATGCATAAGAATTACATAACCATACGTACCATGACCTCATGCATGAAGACATAAGCCATACCATTGTATGTAGACCATGCACAACCACAATGTAGACAATACACTAGCCTACATGTGGATGACACTCAAGCATGATTACGGGCCATTCCCACACATAATGCATATAATGAAGCATAAATGAACAACACTCGTATGTAGCATCATGTAACCCAATACACGAGTGATACATATGACCAAACATATAAGAATGTAACCAAACATGCAAGAATGCGACCAAGCATACTACAAATATACATCTAAGCGACATAAATCAACATGTAACCAATAATACACTCACAAGGATGCATTCCCCAAGCACACCTCAAATTTCACATGACGAGATCACTACCACCATGAACAACATCATGCAAATGCAACAAGCACATGGAATGCAAGTGTGAGATACACACATGCAACTAACATGCATGCATGACCAACACATAGCCCATCCAATTCGAGGGGTGAACCATGCTCTAATACCACCCTATAACACCCTCCTCCCACATCTACCCAAGAAATCAGCTAGTCGAGGTAAATGTGTGACAAGAAGCCACTATGATGTGATTTGACCTCCTAAGTCACATTAAGGAAGTGGAATCGATGGAAACAAACCATACAGACATCCAACATCATCAACAAAGCCCTCAAATGATAAGTTAGCTACTCAGGCAACTTGTCCTTGGGTCCTGTTAGTGTCAGTCTTTCCAGCCTTCCTACAGTGATCAAATATGCTCTTACAAAGTGGTCTCAGAGTGTCAAGGTCAAATTTTGTCATTTCAGTGAGTCTTCAAGCAAAATTTGGTCACTAGGCATTAAGTCTAGGGTTTGCCCAAATGTCAGTCCATGTCACTATTCAGCTGAGTTTATCATCATTCATAGGGTTGTCATTATCATGTCAGTGTCTAATGAGTCATTTCACACCTTGTTCATGCTTCAGTTGCACCTAGGCAAGGTCATTTCCCTCTCCTAGGGTTTTGAAGCCAATTTCTCTTGGACGGTCAAATCATCGGAAAAACTTGTATCCAGATGTTCATACACCTTCCCCTATCCTTAAAGTACCTTATCAAACACTTCCCATCCCTTAGATCCGCCAAATTCCTCATTTTTTCACAAACCCTAGTTTCTAGCTACAACCTGGCAATTTTCTAGGTTTGACCTGTGTTTTGCCCTTTTCGACCCCTTCCCCTCACTCAATCTCTGAGATTCCACTTTTCCCTGCTTCCTAACATCCCTCCCTACTTCCAAAAATTTCCCCAAGAATTTAGAAGCCCCCTATCCCCTTCATTTCGCTCAATTTCGACAAAATTCCTTGTTTCAAACATCGGGACAAGTCGCACTCAAATGATGTTCCAGAGCAATAAAACATGAATTTTGCAAAACTGAGAGAGGTTTTTGTCCAAAACATTCAAAGGAAGAAAAACCTCCTTCACTTTTTACACAGGTGTCATGGTTTGAGAGAAATGTCAAAAATACCGGCGAGAACGAAAGTGCTCCAAGGACGGTTGGCCAAAGCACAAAAACGAAGGAAAACGTCCGATCCACTCCAAATTTTGGCCAAAGCCTCTTTGAATGAGCATGGTACTTAATTGGGGACTCCCAGCCCAAATTTCAAGAAATTTGGAGAAAATTTTGTCATTTGTGAATTTTTTTGGGAATTTTACAGGTTTTGGCCGTTGGAGTGGTCTCACCCCGCGCGCGACCACTCGTGGGGACAACTCAGAACAGGGAAAATTTTGCATTTTTGGAATTTTCATGCAAAAATACACTTGCCTATGGATGGACTTCAAATTTTATGGAGATTTGGGCTTCCAAAAGCTCAAAATACATGCAAATTTTGACTTTCTGCCCCTTTTTTGAGTTGCAGAAAGCTGCCTTGGGAGAAATGACGTTTGAGGGGTCAAATCAGCTCCAATTTCAGAAATTCCAGTGGGGTTGGAAAGTAGACTCATATACCTTTCCAACAAGCTATCTTGCACTTGATTTGGACACCAGGAAGACCCTCAAACACAGCTGCCAATGTGCGCGACCACTCCAAGGGAGGGGCGCGACCACTCAGGGAAATTTCACCATTTTGACTATTTCGGCCTGCAAAACACTGTTTTTACTTTGGTTGAATCTTAATGCATGTAAATGATGGATTTTTGGGTAATTTTCATGGAACATGGATACATTTACTCTCCTTTAACACTTCTAGAAGTTTCTTTGATGTAAATAGTGAATATTTAATGCATGGATAGGTTTCCTAAGTTTTAGAGGCAAGTTGTTTTGACTGCCTATTATCTAGTGCTCAGTTTAGAATTAGTTGAAACAGCTCCTAGGAAGCTGAGATCGACCCCTAGAGGTGGGGAAAGGAGTTAGA
The DNA here is from genome assembly GCA_031772625.1 of Pinus tabuliformis. NCBI lineage: Eukaryota > Viridiplantae > Streptophyta > Pinopsida > Pinales > Pinaceae > Pinus > Pinus tabuliformis. The sequence continues at coordinate 235,291,319 of CM062813.1, forward strand.
TCATCTATATTATGCCTTCTCTTGCTCATTTTCATGGTTGGACTCTTGAGGGAGAAGCTCCTATTGTATATTTTACTTGTATCTCTGCAATTTGAGGAAAAGGAAGGCCAGGGTTTTGCAGACATCATTGTGGATTCTTGTGGATTATTGTGTTGATGGTGTGTTTCCTACTTGTCATTGTAAGTGTGTTTATGTGTTCCATCTCTTATTCTATTGCTGCTAATTAAACAAAAGAAGTGATAAAGTTTGAATTCATGCATGCCATGCTCAGCTTTCAATTTTGTTTAATATTCATGTTTTCCACTGTCTAAAGAGGATTCAAAGTCATTGTTTGCCCTCCTTAGCTCCCTCTCTTTCTTCCTTGATCATCCATCTCAGCTTAAGACATCAACACAAACTCCAACCTTGCCCCAAAGACCCACCTGCAAAAACTGAGCTCAATCCCCACACCCTGAGTTGCACTCCCTCCATTTGCCACCAAAAACCCCAAAAACTTTAAATCAACCCTCCTTATCACTTTACTAGCCTAATATCTTTGATCCTAATTGGTCAGCTCACCCCATTGATAAAATACCTTGAGTCTGACCGGAGAGAGCCTTCTCATACCCCGTAGGGCTAGCTACGAGGTGAAATGGTTTGATGTTGCCTTGAAGGTTTACCTTCCTCAGCCTAGGGTGAAATCTCAAGTGCTAACATAGTGGCGACCATACTGGGGAGAACAAACTTGTTTGTGTGTTGATGTGTTTGCTTCACAAGTCTTAGACGGAGCCTGAAGATACGCTAGGTAGCCTTCGAAAATGCTCTTGTTTTACATCAGCGTTAGTAGATAAACGCTGCTTCAGTCAATCTCCGTGAGCTTGTGAATACAGCACTTCATTTTCATTTTACCCCCGTACATGTATCAAGTTCAGATCTGATTGTTGATAGTGGACAACGATCAGACACTTGAAAGGCTGAAATCATTCACTTGGCGACTCCTTTCACTGAAGAATCCAGCAACCTATGCTTCATGGTGACTTCACTGCAGGAAGATCAGTAGCTGTGAGATTTTCATGATGGACCTAATTGCAAGAAGATATGCTCCTATGAGCCGAGATCACATTCCTGGTTTTCCAAATAAAATTCCGAAGGTAGATTGGTCAAGGAATTTGCCTATATTTAATGATGATGGTAAGAAAGATGCTGCTCTACATCTAGTTAGATTTCATATGCATATTCGCAAGTTGAAGGTGGATTTTCCTGAAGATTGCTTGATGAAGATATTCTTGGCCACTCTGGAAGGTGAAGCCCAATCATGGTATGAAAGTTTGCCACCTGCTTGCATTTACTGTTTAAAGGATTTTCATGCTATGTTCATTGAACGATATCAAGCATCTTATCCATCATTAAATTTAGTTCAAGACTGTTGCAAGCATGCCTATAGTTTTATTGAAAGCCTTGAGAAGTTTTATGAAGATGATAATTTCATGGATGAAGAGATCATGGAAGCCCTGTATGAAAATCCATTTCAGCATACTTGTCAAGATGATCAGGAAATTTTGCAGCAGAATCAAGATCAGCAGGCTGAAGATGGTCATATGGCTGAAAATGATGAAAGGGAGAATGACATTTCAGATCTGCCCATAGAAGACAGCAGCATGCAAGTAAGTCCAGTGCTGATTGTAGAGTGTGATAATGTCCAGTCAGCTACTTCAGAACTACATTCAGATTGTGATGACCAAGAATACCTTGTGCTGAATCTTGAAAGGGAGAATTTTGTTGTTGAGACCATAGACAAAGTTTTTGATCCAAATGTTCTCATGCCATTAGAACAGAGCCTGCATGAGGAGGTAATTCAGTCAGTTCATGAAAAGCAAGATGACATCTTCATTCAAGTAAGTGAAACAGTTCCTTTGGATGAATTTATGGTAGATGATAGAAATGTCATTGGTGCACTTCAAGAATCAGCTGAAGTTTCTTTCCTTATGATTGAAGAATGTAATAAGGAACTTGATAATTTGGTTGTGATATCATATGAATATGACCTACAGCACATTCACACCATAGAAGCTTATAACATTCAGGATTCCATTTCAAATTCTTCCTCATATGTCTCATGTTTTGAAATGTTATTTCAAGAGGAGATCTGCTCATCCATTTGTTCGGAGTTTTTTGAAGCCCATGAGCATACTTTCACCGTAGCACATGAGGAAGGCAGATCAGAATTTGAAACAAAAGACACCTTGTTCTTGCAGCAGGAGGTGGCAATGGCAAATCTTCATGTTTTTCACGATCCTCTAGCAAGTTTGTTGCAGCCAACAGTGATAGTGTTTATTGCAGGGTTCAGTGATGAAGGAGATCATGGTCAGCTATGTCTTTGGATGCCCGGTTACCAGTATCTATTGTTGATCATGAGATCTGATTGGGAGAATCAGTCAAGAAGGCATTTGCTTGATTGGTTACATTGGCATTTTGATATAGTTTGATGTATATTGTCTTGTAAGAAACACAGGTGGTTGTCATCATGATTTCAAATCTTGATGGACTGCTGCCCTTCAAAAAGCTTTGTAAGTTCTTGTTTTAGTTAAGTCAGTCATGAGTCATTTGTGTTTGGTCTATTGAGTGAGTTTTTTCAAGTTATTTCAGTTTGTCATCGAGTCGGTTTGAGTCAAGTTCTAGTTAAGTTTCAGTCAGTTTTCAGTCAAGTTTTCATTCAATAAATGTGTCAAAGTTTTGGGTCACATGTGTAAATAATGACTCCATTGCCCAATGATTGTAAGGCACTGGTCTGCTCTCCCAGAGTTCTAAGGTTCTTGGCACCTCCAAGGAGCTACCATCCCCATTGGAGCCAATGTTAGTGTCAGTCTTTCCAGCCTTCCTACAGTGATCAAATATGCTCTTACAAAGTGGTCTCAGAGTGTCAAGGTCAAATTTTGTCATTTCAGTGAGTCTTCAAGCAAAATTTGGTCACTAGGCATTAGGTCTAGGGTTTGCCCAAATGTCAGTCCATGTCACTATTCAGATGAGTTTATCATCATTCATAGGGTTGTCATTATCATGTCAGTGTCTAATGAGTCATTTCACACCTTGTTCATGCTTCAGTTGCACCTAGGCAAGGTCATTTCCCTCTCCTAGGGTTTTGAAGCCAATTTCTCTTGGACGGTCAAATCATCGGAAAAACTTGTATCCAGATGTTCATACACCTTCCCCTATCCTTAAAGTACCTTATCAAACACTTCCCATCCCTTAGATCCGCCAAATTCCTCATTTTTTCACAAACCCTAGTTTCTAGCTACAACCTGGCAATTTTCTAGGTTTGACCTGTGTTTTGCCCTTTTCGACCCCTTCCCCTCACTCAATCTCTGAAATTCCACTTTTCCCTGCTTCCTAACATCCCTCCCTACTTCCAAAAATTTCCCCAAGAATTTAGAAGCCCCCTATCCCCTTCATTTCGCTCCATTTCGACAAAATTCCTTGTTTCACACATCGGGACAAGTCGCACTCAAATGATGTTCCAGAGCAATAAAAGATGAATTTTGAAAAACTGAGAGAGGTTTTTGTCCACAACATTCCAAGGAAGAAAAACCTCCTTCACTTTTTACACAGGTGTCATGGTTTGAGAGAAATGTCAAAAATACCGGCGAGAGCGAAGGTGCTCCAAGGACGGTTGGCCAAAGCACAAAAACGAAGGAAAACGCCCGATCCACTCCAAATTTTGGCCAAAGCCTCTTTGACTGAGCATGGTACTTAATTGGGGACTCCCAGACCAAATTTCAAGAAATTTGGAGAAAATTTTGTCATTTGTGAATTTTTTTGGGAATTTTACAGGTTTTGGCCGTTGGAGTGGTCTCACCCCGCGCGCGACCACTCGTGGGGACAACTCAGAACAGGGAAAACTTTACATTTTTGGAATTTTCATGCAAAAATACACTTGCCTATGGATGGACTTCAAATTTTATGGAGATTTGGGCTTCCAAAAGCTCAAAATACATGCAAATTTTGACTTTCTGCCCCTTTTTTGAGTTGCAGAAAGCTGCCTTGGGAGAAATGACTTTTGAGGGGTCAAATCAACTCCAAATTCAGAAATTCCAGGGGGGTTGGAAAGTAGACTCATAGACCTTTCTAACAAGCTATCTTGCACTTGCTTTGGACACCAGGAAGGCCCTCAAACACAGCTGCCAATGTGCACGACCACTCCAAGGGAGCGGCGCGACCACTCAGGGAAATTTCACCATTTTGACTATTTCGGCCTGCAAAACACTGTTTTTACTTTGGTTGACTCTTAATGCATGTAAATGATGGATTGTTGGGTAATTTTCATGGCACATGGATACATTTACTCTCCTTTAACACTTCTAGAAGTTTCTTTGATGTAAATAGTGAATATTTAATGCATGGATAGGTTTCCTAAGTTTTAGAGGCAAGTTGTTTTGACTGCCTATTATCTAGTGCTCAGTTTAGAATTAGTTGAAACAGCTCCTAGGAAGCTGAGCTCGACCCCTAGAGGTGGGGAAAGGAGTTAGATCATCTATATTATGCCTTCTCTTGCTCATTTTCATGGTTGGACTCTTGAGGGAGAAGCTCCTATTGTATATTTTACTTGTATCTCTGCAATTTGAGGAAAAGGAAGGCCAGGGTTTTGCAGACATCATTGTGGATTCTTGTGGATTATTGTGTTGATGGTGTGTTTCCTACTTGTCATTGTAAGTGTGTTTATGTGTTCCATCTCTTATTCTATTGCTGCTAATTAAACAAAAGAAGTGATAAAGTTTGAATTCATGCATGCCATGCTCAGCTTTCAATTTTGTTTAATATTTATGTTTTCCACTGTCTAAAGAGGATTCAAAGTCATTGTTTGCCCTCCTTAGCTACCTCTCTTTCTTCCTTGATCATCCATCTCAGCTTAAGGCATCAGCACAAACTCCTACCTTGCCCCAAAGACCCACCTGCAAAAACTGAGCTCAATCCCCACACCCTGAGTTGCACTCCTTCCATTTGCCACCAAAAACCCCAAAAACTTTAAATCAACCCTCCTTATCAGTTTACTAGCCTAATATCTTTGATCCTAATTGGTCAGCTCACCCCATTGATAAAATACCTTGAGTATGACCGGAGAGAGCCTTCTCATACCCCGTAGGGCTAGCTACGAGGTGAAATGGTTTGATGTTGCCTTGAAGGTTTACCTTCCTCAGCCTAGGGTGAAATCTCAAGCGCTAACAGGTCCCACTGTTGTTTTAGGTCTCTTGGTCCATATTCTCTCTCATGCTATGGGAAAGGGAGTTGTCAGCAACCTAAATTCGCTCTCACAGGCCTACTTACCAATGACTGTGGACCCAAATTTTCAGTGTTGTGCCAGTGACCCCGAGATTTAAGCCAGTTTTTCAGGCTCAGAGCCCAGGTCACTGCCCAAAATTGATCTATCTCTTTAAATCAGTAATATAACATGGAAATGAAAATACTAAAGCAAATACTTGTTCAAGACCTTGATTGGACCCCTGCTAGCCATGATAGGCATTTCGTCAAACACATTGCAGATATGTAATCTACAGGTGTAATTCATAGTTCTGAGCATAGGGGTCTCATAATTAGTTGAGAATCGCTAAGAATCATTGATGCCTCAATGCATAAACTTCCATTCCATCCATTAGTTCATAGATACATTAATCATTCAATTATAAGTAAAAACATGAGGAGACCCACACAAGATTGTTGTCATAAAACACATACATAACCAACATAATAGCAACAAAAAAAACCCATGAAAGTATAGTCATATAGACCACATATAATCCATCAAACTTGTCATATATATACAAGGGAAATAACCTTTAATTAATGATGTAAAATCCAAACACGGGATGGGAATTCCACGTTCCACCTGACTGTAGAATGGCTGAGCCAAATCTCTCTTCAGCCATTCACCCCTGTGCCATATTCCAAACATGAATGTGGGATCTCATAGAACACATAAACCAAAACACATGTAGGGCTTCCAGAGGTCATCCACCTCAACCCATCGAATAGCCATTACACCTCACGGTCAGACATCACAAAATCATCATCAAACTGGTCTCCATCCAAGCCTTCCAGGGCTTCTAGAGCGTTTTTTCCAACCAAGGCTTCTAGGACTAGTAACTCAACCCACAACTTTATTCGAGCTTCCAGATCATTTGTCCAACCAAGGCTTATGAGACTAGTAACTCAACCCACCAAGGGTTTCTAGAGCATTTTTCCAACCAAGGCTTCTAGGACTAGTAACTCAACCCAAGTTGTTACAGGGCTTCCATAGTGTTTGTCCAACCAGGGCTTCCAAGAACTAATAACTCAACCCAAGCTAAGGAACATGAGAACCAACAAAAAACAAACAATGAAAATAAACCTGCAATCACCATGGTTATCCAATAAATGGCAAGGCTAGGCAATTCATTGTCAATTGGGAAATCCTCCGTGTCAATGATAGATCACAACCAAGAAACCACATGCATGCCAAAACTAGTGAAGGAAACCTACATGCAACTCGGTACCTGCAAGAAAATATGATGTAGTTGATGATCATGATTCCGCCTTACACTTTCATGCTTTTCCTTTTCCTTCTTTCTCCAAGAATCCAAGCATGCCACACCCTCCAAGAGTGTTCAAAGAAAACTATAAGTGTCCAAGAGTATAAGAGAGAGAATAACGAGAGAGAGCTCCAACACTGAACTGACAAAAGGTTACCAACTGATCCTCAAAAGCCTTTTTATGGATGAGGCCTCTATTTTCTTCGTTTTCCATTATTTTCCTTCATTTTCCTCCTCACATGTAGCCTGTGACCTTTCACCTCCTTTTTCTCCTAATTTCCATTATTTTCATAAATAAATGTGCCAAAAATTCCATTTTGCCTTTCCAAAGCCTTAGCCATTTCCTTTTCTAATTTCCTTGTCCATAAACAAAATGAACACCCCCTAAGATGTCTTGCCCAACATTCATCTTGGAATAATTGTCCCATCATCTGTGGTTATAGTTTTTTTAACTTTTATTACATGCAATTTTCATTAGGGTTGTTACACCAGAACTCTAGAGCACCTCCTTCCTCAATCCCACTAGCTAGAAACACCTTTCTTGGTTGATATCGAGAGTCCAAAGGTGCCCAAACTCACCCCCAAATGCTCACACCATCATTCACCCCCTTCCATAGAGTCCAAAACCTACAATGACATTCAGGCAATAACCATTAGTCTTCATTCTGGTCTTCCTCAGTTGTTGCTTTAGGATGACCTCTGCCCAAGATGTTATAGGGATAAATATTTTTCTATCTCAACCCATAACCTCCTAGGGACCCAATCTGTTATAGCTCTCCATAGATTCTATCCCATCCCACGGCCTTCAGGGACCCAAGCTATTACAGGGCTCCAGAGATCTTGGTCTCAACCCAAAGCCTCCAGGGACCCAAGTGTTACACTGCTCCAGGGACTCTATCTCAACTCATAGCCTCTAGGGACCCCATGTTCTTATAGGACTCCAAAGATAAGCAACTTGAACCATAGCCTCTAGGGATCAAGAGACAACCCCCTTCTCTTCTCTTCTCTTCGGTGTTGCCTGTGGAGACCTCGTGTCTGAATTCTCCTCTGATCCACATTGTTTCTCTAGGTTTTTCCATCTCCCCTTATTCTCAATTTCTCCCCTTCTCCTTTTTCTTTTTATTTCATGTTCATCCTTTTCACGGTTTCTTCCTCAACCATAATTACTGTGGCATCCTCCTTGGCCTACAGTGCATCATCCCATATCATAAATTCATGTCCTTTCATTTATTATGGCGCTTTCCAAGTGGCATGGGCCTGAATACCTCTTGTTCTACTCATTTAATTTTCAAGATATCTTCCTTCAATTATGACACCTACCAACCTTTAATGGCTTTCCTACGTCTCCAAGTTTTCTTCCTTTCACAAGAAAGAAATACATCCCAAGCAAGTGACTCCCTTCCCATCTTTAGAATCTGTGTCCCTGACTCAATCCCAATTTTGATTTAAATTCATCATACAGAATTTACAATGCATTTACGATGCCATTCACATGGGATCCTTGGGTGGGTCTGTCACATGTTGTGTACATGTGGTGCTATGTACATGTTATACATGTGGAATTGTGTACATGTGGTGTTACATACATGTTGTACATGTGGCATTGTGTACATGTTGTACATGTAGTTTTGTGTACATGTTGTACATGTGGTATTGTATACATGGCATACATGTTTTGTGTACATGTGGTATTATGTTACGTGCATTGTGTAGTCATTGTATCATTACATGTGTATTCATTGTCTTGTACACCGAGTATAGTTGTATTTGTTGTATTGTAAACTAGGTGTAGGTGTATGTGTTGTGTTGTACATTAGGTGTAGGTGTATGTGTTGTGTTCACCAAGTGCATGTGTATGTATTGTGTGGTACACCATGTGTGAGTGTATGAATGTGATGTAAACTGTGTGTATGTATACGTGATTGAAGAGAAGATAAGGCACTGGGTGTTTTCCAGGAGTGGAAACCGATCTAGTGTGTGTATGAAAAGGAAAAGAACAAAGGTTGAAGCAACTAACCAATTGAAAGATAAGTATCATTGTTTTATTTAAGTTTTTAATTATGCATGTGATCTATGACTCTGATTTATGATGGTTACATGTGATCTATGGTCTTGATTTATGACAGTTGAGTTTTGAGCTAACCGGATGTGATATGTTTATACATGAGGTTTAATCAAATAGCTAGTTTGATTTGTTGTGACAAGAAGTAAATAGAGTTGCAAGTGTACCTTATTGATGGGCCACTAATGAGGTATGATTTTAATTTATTTCTATTCCTTTCAAGTCTACTAGAAATTATGTGCTTAGTACAGGAAAGCATGGAAAATGCCTAGATTGGGTGGTTTAAAATGCCAGATTTGGGTGGTTAAAATTGACTGCAAGAATGCTAGCAGTAGCAGTAAAAGGAAATGGAGCATGCAATAGTACGTTGGTAATTCACTTCAAGATCAAGGCCATTGTGGGACAATGGTACCCAATAGTTTCCATTGATTTCCATGAGCATGCTATGGCTAGTATGATGGATTTGAGGTAGGGATTTTCCTTGGTTTTTGGACCTTCTGATGCAAAGAAACCTTTCCAAGGGATGGATTGTCGAAGGGAATGTGTAGCAGATAAGGGGATTCCAATGGAGCTTGGAAGGTGTGTGACTGAAAAGAAGGGGGTGAAGGGATTGCCTAAGGGACTATGTAGCAGAGAAGGGAAGTTCTGGGAATGAATTTGTTTTGGTCATTAGCATTTCCAGATGGAATCAGAAGCACATTGGGAGTGTGCCCTGGAACAATGAACGGTAATTATTCACTGAGAGAACAAGTAGCACAAGGATCACAGTACTGGACATTGAATGCAGGTTTGAATTTGGAAATGGATTCTAAACTTCTTGGTGTTTCAAGGAAATCTAGTGTCGATTCGAACTGCTAATCCCACTAAGATGGGTAGCTATCTTAGAAACAAACAATGAAAGCCTTTCGAGAGTTCCTTTAAGTGTGATAGATTAGAGGGAAGAAAAGAGGACCAACTTGGATCTTCCGCTTTGATCCTAGCTTGATTTCTCCTTTCCTTGATAGAATTTGCCACTCCTCTCCTACTTGTCCCACTTCAAAGAGTACATGTAGAGTCAAAGTAACAGAAAACCGTCAAAGCATCTCCATCTAAAACATCATAAACAATGCGGAATCAAAAACACATTGACCATACAATTGCATTCATAAACAATAAGATTCATAAACACATGATTATATGGAGGAAAACTCAAAGAACTTTATTAATAGTGAAAGAGAGGATTACAACTCAGTTGTCTGATCCAGCATCATCCTCCTAGTGTAGAACCCCTCTTCACCTCATGAACAAGCAAATCACCCAACAATGCAATGTATCTTCTCACAAATAAACCAACAACACTTCCTTACAAATTACAAAATTCTAGCCTCCAGATCTCTCAGATGAGGGATCCATTTATAGATGTCTTGCAAGGGTGTGAGTTAGCTCTGGGTTTTTGATTAGTGTCATTCCACTGATAGTTCTTAGTTCCACTTGGAGATTTCTTTGATCTCTTACTCTTCCCTGGGCGAATTCAGAGAGGTAAGTGTCACAGGAGAAGTTCCTAGAAGATTCCATGATCATCCACTTAGCAAACTGTCTCTCCCATTTGTCTATCCTTGCTCATCGCACCCCACAATATGCCATTTCAGTATGCATCGCACCTGGCTAGTTTGGCAGCCAATATGCATCACACTTTGTCCATGGAACAGTCTGTATGGTCCAGTTTTGGCCAGTTTTGAGTAGTTTTTCAGGTGGAACTTCGGGGAAATGATGTAATCAGTTGACCATGATCCTTTAGGGTATGAAACAACACTTTTAGGGACTTAAGGAGCCCTTAGTTTATGGACATATGAGTTTGGGGTTGCAGTGCCCAAATATGTCTATAACAATTGCCCCCTAAAGCATGAGGTCATAAATCTTCTGATGTCGGGTGAAATGATTTATCATGAGGATCCAAGGTATTCGTAATGGAAGGTGACCTGTATAAGATACAATACAATACATCATCATCATATTATTGTCATGATCTATCCGAGGTGGGCATTCCCATGTTCAGCTTTATAAATTCATTTTCATGTACATAGGACAGACAATCGTCTGCTGTTGCAGACTAGTGATTCTTTGCTTGAAGAGTCATCTTCCCTGGCTTAGATGAATATCTGTGCAACTTCTCTGTACAATTGATGTCTTTATTTTCCTGAATATATCACAGCTTGGATGGATGAAACTAGATTCGGGGTCTTCAAAACTCGTTCAATCTTCACCCAATGTACAAATCAATCCATGTGAAAAGATGTTATGAAGTCGAACATGGAAAGACATTGCCTGATTACCAGCCAATAATGTAAGTTGTTAATAGACGTGAGAGGAGTCACCGATAATGATGATGACCCTCAAGGTACTACTATACAATTCACGTGGTGTGAATATATGAGCCGATGTCGAACACCACGCAAAGTCTTTCGGTCGAAGGTCATTCATGTAAACCTGTCGCAGGAAGTGAGAAATTTGCCATTGATGCATGCAAGCTTCAAAGTGCTGAAAGGGTTGTTTCTAAGTCAACTTCTTGGATAACGAGCTGAGGTCGACAAGAAGTGACCTGTCGTAAGATGGCCTTGATGTATCCCACATCTACGATGCGAAACAGAGCAAATGATTTTTGTGGAGGTGAAAACAATTTGATGATATAAGGTTTAGGAATGACGGTCATGAAAAATGAAGGGTGGAAGTATTGTAGTGGATGAGGCGTTTGTTGGATGGTGAATTCTCTGAATGACTTCTCTTGAACATATTGGCGACACTGATATGGAATTGGTAGTGTTAACCCCATGGATGGTATGGAGGACCAATGGTGATGGTAAACGGAAAAACCCAACCCAACTCAATCACGCTGATGGAGTGAAAGTGTCATGTTAAAGAGCAACCCGCTACCAATAAATTTCTTCAAGTTTTCTTCCCATTTTTCCCCAGTCATTGCTGACCAGTACCTCTTTATTTTTGTCAAGCTTGAGGAGGATAAAATATTCTTGGTCTATAATTTTCCCTTCGGGCAAACCTGTCGCTTTGTGTTTAGTGAGCCTAGCGTTAGTAAGACTTATTCTTGTCTGGGTGGACAAGTTTGTCACTATTGTTTTAACGAGTTTAACAACAAAGATAACTCGATCCTTTTCATGTTTAGAGGAATGAAAAGGGACGAAAAGGAGACTCCAACAGTCCTTTTTCGTGGCATAATCCCTTAATTCTGAAGAAAGTATAAAATAATATGAAAGGGATGACTTTTCAATATCTTTAACGAGCCGACAAAGACAAGCGCTTGATCTTTTTGTTTATTAATCCCTCAGGTCCATAGCTGCGATGAGCTGGAAAGGCCAATAGCTCGACAATATTTTTATATTTAACGAGTCTAAAAAGAGTTTAAAAGGGACTTATTTTTTAGGAACAAGTGGTATTTCTAGGTAGCAACTGGTTCCAGGAAAGTTTGGAACTTCTCAAAACATGGTAGTGTGAAGAGGATGGCAATCAGAATCACTCGTCGCAGCGATTCCTCAAAAGGGTAAACAATCAAGTGGAGGAATATGGTCGGCCAAATGAATGGAGGTGATGGTAGGAACACAACCAAGGTTCAAAAGGGCTGATAGCATGACGATCACAAATGTTATTTACCAAATGTGGTTTCATTTTTTAATGAGCTTGAATCAGGAGAAAACTATGCTCAGTGCAGGTTGATTTTTTAACGAGCTTGAACCTTGTGGGAACATTTCTCTTGATATTGGTTAAAGATATTTAGTTTACCATTTAACACGTTAGATTATTTCTTCGGTCATTCAACCTGCTCAATTGCTCCATCAAATTGATTAAAAATACACATATATATATGCCTGAAAAATGAATTAAAAACTAACATTTTACTTGAAGTACGTGAATAGTAACATAAAAAGTAGTTTTACCTCTCATTTTTACCATTTCATTTCAAATTTGGGATTTTGGAGCTCTGGAGTGGTTTTGCCCCTCAAACTTCATCAACTGATTTCGAGAGATCCGGTGGACTATTCTTCGTGCCGTCAGGACCAAGTAGGAGCTAACCCTGAGCTCTTCATTTTCATTCCATCCTTTTCTGATTTTGAGCAAGTTTTCTCTTTCTTCTGAGCCCCTGGGGTTTGAAGAAATCATTCTCCCATCATCGCACCTTCCCTATATTGGAAGGTGTGATGCATACTGAGTTGTACACTGGCCAGTCAGTATGCATCTCACCTAGTCCAAAGGCAGGGTGCGATAGGTGCAGAAGGGAAACTTTACATGGTAATTTTTCATGAAATTTTTGCCTGTTTTTGCTCAAATTTGGATCCTAATTCCTCTGTTGTCTGTGACTCAGATATTTGTTGGATCAAGATGGTCATCACATGGCGTGAATGCGAGCATGAAGAAGAAGACATGATTGCCTTACATGATCAGGGTACTGTTACTGCATTGCGAAACTGTGGTTTGCTCAAATTCTTCCGTATATCTAGCATGAGGCAACAAATCAGTTTGTTGCAGTATTTTCTCGATGCATGGGATCCAATCAACCAGGTATTCCAGATTAGAGGAAAATCTATTCCACTGACAGTCGAGGATATCTACTTTTTGATGGGGTTATCAAGGCGTGGTGCCCCTCTTTCACTGTTGGGATCCGCCCATGGGGGTGAATCGGTGAGAGATTATATCCGTCAGATTTGTAGAGATGGATCTTAGCCTAGTAGAGAAGGCAAGATCAATATCCGGGACGTCACTGATCGGTCTCTGAGGACCATTTTATTCACCTTTTCTAGATTGGTTACTAGCGTGGCTCTTCATTTGGCAAACATATCTTATGTGAAGTATGCTTTAGAATGCCTGGAACCAAAGGTATTCAATTGGTGTGAGGCAGTATTTCCAGTGATAAAAGAACATCTCTCTAAGGTAAAGAATGAAAGATCCAAGAACTTTGGCTATGGTTCCATTTTGACTGCTTTTTCCTTAGAGAGGATCCCACTAATGCAGCCTCAACATATTTCACTAGGATTGCCAGCACCGAGGGAACCTAAGATGCAGAGATGGGTTGATCTCATGGCCAGACATTCTGGTTAGCCACATATTACTTTCTCTGATGCCTTCTTTGAGTGGTTCGACCGTCAGGAGATGGTCTTCTCAGAGTACCATATGTCGGGATGGACTTCCGAGGTCACCCAAATTTGGCATTGACGGCTGGCGACCAATGGGGTGTGATAGGTAAAGATGATTTGACCATATCTTTTATCAAGACTAATTGAAACCATGTACTTGTGCAGATGCTGGGCTAGTGTGACCAGCGACACGCCCAAGGGCAGCAGTTGGCATTCTAACAGGAGAGGCTATAGGGAGGGCTATCCTTCGCGAGCTGGACATAGCAGGGACCTTGGTAGTATTGCAGGATCAAATCGAGGGTCTTACTCTTGGTATTCAGGATGTGAGGACTGACGAGTTACCTCTGAGGCTACAACGCCATACTACTGGCATTTCGAGTTGATGGACTAGGCTATTGCATATGATCGCACAAGAAATGACATGTTATCACCAACATCATTAGTATAGGATGCTTTTCTGCATTTACTTTTGAGTTTCTTGGTCGCATGACCGTTTTTTCCTTGTACACAAAACATTATGTGAAACTATAAACAGTTATATATTTTTGATTTTTAAAGTTTATTTTGGTTAAGTTATGTGATCGAGTTGCAAATGTTGATACGAAATGCTTTTCTTTACAAATGCTACAAATGTCTGTCTAACACATAATTCGCTAATGAATCAGTTAATGTGTTTAAGTTTTTGGAAATGTGTTGATATCGAATGGAATCAAACTGCCTTTCCAAAATCTTGACCCTTAGGAGCATACGATAAATAGCTGGGTTCCGAACTGAATAGACATCAGTAAGTTGTAGAATGATGAGTTGCGAATCTAGCCTGACAACATGTCGGTGTATGCCATGTGAAACGGCATCAGAGAGAAGCTCCATCAACGCGTTGTACTCAGTGATGTTGTTCGTTGATTAACCAATACATATCCCTCTGGAACTCACTAACTCGCCACTTGGATCAAAGATGGCCCAGGCTATAGAAGATAGGTTCCACGTTCTACGACTAGCTCCGTCGATGCACCCAACGAATGTTTCCAAAAAGTCCGAGATATGCAACAAATGCAAAGTGGATTACTTAACTAAAATGACAACTCTTGATGAAAACAAAAATGAAACAAAAGCATATCTATAAAGAGATTACTACACTTGATCAAGCATAGTATTTCTTAAGATACAACCCGTTTCGGGGTTGCGACAGTGGAATTCCATCGTAATCTACTAGCTCATAGGCTCCTTTTGTTAATACCCTTTCAACAATGCAGTGGCCCATCCATAATGATTGGAACTTACCTGCTCCCAATTTATCAGAGTCCTGATCGTAGAGTAAGACCAGGTCACCTTTTTGTCAAATTGTGCTTCGACACGTTTCTTATGTGCTTTGTTAGCCAGCGCAACATCACGATGAGTTTCATCCAAGCGGATTAGTTAGAAGAAACAAGCCTCTTCCTCTGAAGTTTCGGGAAGTAGATCGATTGCGAACTTGAAAAATGAAATCTCACACTGAATTGATAAGATAGCTTCTAGGCCATACACCAATTGAAAAGGCGTAAATCCGGTCACATTTCTCACTAAGCTTCTATATGCCCATAGAGCTAAGTACAGTATTAAATGTCAATCCCATTTGTGGGCTCCAATCATTCTCTGCAGCATGCGCTTAAGTAATTTGTTGATCACTTCAACCTGTCCGTTGGTCTGCGGATAATATGGAGTAGAACTATCATGGGACAGTCCTAATTTGGCAGTCAATTCAACCATCATGTGGTTGCGAAAATGCAATCCATGATCTTTGACTATAGCTTGTGGAACACCGAACCTAGAGACTACATGATTGAAAAAGAAAAGAGCAGTCGTTTCACCACTGTTTTTTAATGCAGGCATCGCCTCGGCCCATTTTGTAAAATAGTCGGCAGCAACTATGATATAACCATGCCCCCCGGTCGAGGTGGGGTTACATGTCATGAAACCTATGCCCCATTTGGTGAATGGCCCAACAGTAACTACTGGATGCAGTGGTGCAGGCAGTAATCTGGTTTTGCGATAAAAAAATTGACAAGCATGGCAACTTCTGACTGCTATTATGCAATCTTTGAAGATAGTAGGCTAGAAGTAACCAGCTAGTAAGATTTTTTGTGTAGTAGCGTATCCAAATATATGCCCCCCCACATGCACTTGAATGACAGTCATTCAGGACTTTTTCGACCTCCTCATGCGTGAGGCGCCTTCACAAAACTGTATCAATACCATGACGGTAAATTGTATCACCGACGATCATGTAGTCTTTTGCTTGGTATCGAGTACGTCATTGTTCTGAGCTAGAAGTGTTAGGCCTAAAGGTTTGGGTTTGGAGATAGATTAGTATATCTCCATAGCACGGGTCGCTTGATGATATCAGAAATAATGTTTCATCCACGATCGATGCTTTAGATGTTAAATCGTTGGACGGCGATGGGAGGTTGCAAAGTAACTCTGCAAAGACTAGAGATTTCTTTGATTTGGATTTGGTGAATTCTAGATCAAACTCTTGCAAAACGGATATCGATTTTGAATACTTGCCCCCTAGCAATTGATGCGACAGGATGTAGGTCATAGGGTTGCAATCTGACAAGATGGTAGTTTTTCGAAAGAGTATATAGTGTCGAAATATCTGTACTTCTTGAACAGCTGCAAAAGCCAACTTTTCAACATAGGAGTACTTTCTTTCTATATCATTTAAGTTGTGGCTTAAATAATACACAGGATGTTCCATTCCATTGTCTTCTTGTACTAAAACCATCACGATGGTTGTATCTGTAGCAGCGAGATACAGGTTAAAGTCTTTTTGATAGTCAGGAGCATACATTAATGATGCTTTTACTAAGGAACTTTTCAAAGCATCAAAGGAAGCTTGCACAACCTGATCCCAGTTGAAGGGTACTTTTTTCAAAAGACACGTATAACCTTTAGCAAGTTCGGCATAATTTGGAATGAACCTCCTTAGAAAGTTTGCTTTCCCTTGGAGTTTTTGATTCTGAAGAAAACTTGAAGGTGGAGGCATGTCGATGATTTCCTAAACCTTACATGGGTCGAGTC
The DNA here is from genome assembly GCA_031772625.1 of Pinus tabuliformis. Classification (NCBI taxonomy): domain Eukaryota; kingdom Viridiplantae; phylum Streptophyta; class Pinopsida; order Pinales; family Pinaceae; genus Pinus; species Pinus tabuliformis. The sequence continues at coordinate 235,308,100 of CM062813.1, forward strand.
AAATTCCATCCTTAGAAACCATGAAACCAAGTAACCAACCAAAACCAACACAAAACACACACTTGTGTCGATCGAGTCGTATCTTGTAGTGTCCGTAACATAGAAATATAGCTCTCAAATGCTGCGGATGATCAGTCTGCTTTCGTGAATGAGCCGGTAAATCGTCGAGATATGGTTGAATGATGTGTTTTATGTTGTGGAAGGCGTAGTTCATTTCCCTCTGAAATGTTGCCCCTGCGTTCTTCAAACCGAAAGGTAGTTTGCGATACGCGAATGTGCCCCATGGACATATAAATGCAATCTTCGACTAGTCCTGTGGGCGGATATTTATTTGATTGTATCCAGAAAATCCATCCATAAATGAAAAGACTTCGCATCCGGCACATTCATCAATTATCTGGTCGATGAAGGGTGTAGGGTAGTTTTCATTTGGACAAGCTTGATTTACATCCCTGTAATTGACGCGTACTCTAATCATTCCTTGCTTTTTGATCACAAGAACAATATTCGATACCCAATCAGTGAGAGGAACAGGGTAAATGAAACCAACATGTAAAAGTTTTTCAACTTCTGCCTTAATGGCAACGGCTTTCTTCGGGTGAACTGGTCGAATTCGTTGTCGTACTGGTTTGACATCTGGATACATATTGATTTCATGTTCAACGATGCTCGAGTAAATGCCTGGAATTTCTTCATAGGACCAAGAAAAGACATCTCCGAATTCATGAAAGAGAGCGCAGTATATTTCCAGTTCTGAAGGAGAACAAGATTTGTCAACATGAATATTCTCTACAACATTCGGTTTGGTTGAGATATTAATGGCTATAGTTTCTTCAATATTGGACAGATTTCACTCTAAATCCATCGTATTTATAGTATTTGATAGAAAATAAAAAATTGAATGATGATTAAGGTCGTTAGAATAATCCTCATTGTTATCTTGAGGTTGGGAATGATGGTGGTGATCTTCCCATGGTGCCTCTCCTATCATCATTGTCTGAATGATTCCTTCGTCTGTAGAATGTACATGAGACCAAGGATCAGAAGAGGTACCATACTCTAGAGACCTATCTATCAAAATGCTTGCCGAGCATTGATTTGGGTTTGTAGCCCATGCCCAGAATATTGATTGCTACAACAATGCTATAGGGCTTGGGGGCAACACCTAGCGATGATCCATGCTAACAAAATGTTTGGAATTATCCTTAATATTTGACGATGTAGAAGATATCATGTGAGAGGTTTCCACTGTGGCCAATTCTGCCAGATTACTCGAAGGCAGAAGGGAAAAAGTACCCATTAAGGAAGGGTCTTTTAGGAGACCTACTCCGATATTTTGAAGCGATTGAGAGATTCTATGGATCAATCGAATGCTTCCGGTAACTTGAGAATTGTTGGGGAGGAAGGTTAGTTGGTCAATGATTGTAATTCCGCCTTGAAAGGGGAATCCAATCTTTCAAAAATATGTTGACACAATAGCAGCCGTAGCATAAATCCAGGGTTTGCCCAGTAGGATGTTGTAGTCAAGGTTTCCATCAATGATCTCGACTTCAATTTCTACTGTCTTGACCCCCAGTTCGATTACAAGTTACTTAATATCCCATATGGCATGTATGTTCTTCCATCGAACACTTTTAATGTCCTTGATGATCGTGACAAGGGTGGAGAGCCTAAAGTTTTCCAGCAACTCATTGACATGATACAGGTAGATGCTCCCTCATCAATGATTGTTCAATGAACAGTTTTGTTGAGGGCTTTTACCTATATGAGGAAAGCGAGTTGTGTTGGTAACTGAGGTTCATATCCTTTATGATTAAAGGCCACTAGATTGGAATCCGCTGGATCAATCCCACCTATCGCTGATAACAAAGCCTGTTTTTGGGAGGGGAAATTCTACAGTACTTCAAGTGTCGACATAGCGGATGGTGATTGGGCCAGATCTTCCACTATATTATAATTCTGTGTTGCTCGAGCACGAGGATTAAATGTCGATTTATGTACTACTCCCTTAGGCGGTTTTATTGTTAATTCAGGAATTATTGGTGGAACAACTTCTGACAAAGTTGTTGTCGAACTACCGGGTTCATCTATAGCCTTGTTGTTTGACGACTATGGATTTCCATAATCTTTATTCCTTGTAGATATCAAAGCATCATTTTGCTGTTTTGAGATGGATAGCATAAGCACTTGGGATGGGGAAGCATGATCACTAGCAACCAAATTAGTTTCTGGATTTGGAAACGGATCAGTCAATACCGCTGAGGTATTTGAAGTCTTTTTGAAAAACTTTGTGACTTCAGCTCGATGTGGACAATCTTTTGTGTAATGGTCCTCATCACATATGAAACATGGCTGATTAGGTTTCTTCTTTCCAGTAGGGTTTCCAGAAGATTTCTCAGGAGTTGAATCCTCTTATTTATTATTTTTGTTTGTCCCTTTCTTATTTCCCCCTGGTTGCTTAGAATTTTTTCCTTTGTCGGTTGGCACGGCATTAACCTCCAAGGCGAGAGGTTCTTCATTTACTTTTTTACTAGAAACCGTACGGGCTTTTTTAGATGTAGCCTTTACGGTTTTCATGCTTGTGGTACCGATCACACCATCACCGGCATGAGAGTCCTTGTTTGATTTAGGAGGGGCAGGAACGGAAAATTCTAGTCTAGGAGCATCAGGAATTTTGTCATAGAGCGTGCCAGACTGAGTATAGATCAAGTCTAAATATTGTGCACGAGCAATGACTTGCTCTTTAGTGACAAATCCTGCCTTAGCAACATCCTCTGTAATAGAGGGTAATAATTACTTTACAAACCATTCAGCCAAAAGCTGATCAGGAACATACATCTTTACCATTCTTCGACGACGCTGCCACTCATGAATATGATCAAATATGTGAGTGGTTGTTGTCTGTTTAAAGTTGGTAAGGAGTTCTATCCCTGTTTTGTACCTTATGGGTAACTGAAAATGGGTTAAAAAGGTAGTGGCAAGGGTGATGAAGTTATCAAAGGAAGCTCTAGGCAATTCAATATACCATTTTGCTACTAGACCAGTTAGCGTTCATTAAAAAAGGCAAAGCCTAATCAAATCATCATTCAGGGTGTTGGATGAACACCACAAATGAAATGTCATTACATGATTTGATGGATCTTCACCCAGATTTCCATTGAATTTAGGAATATCAGAGGCAATTTTATGAGGAATCGTTGGCCACCAAGGGGCGTAAGCAATTGGATCATTCCTCAACTGGTTTAGATATGGTAATTCTAGAGTTGCTACAAAAGGCAACTGTTGATTCAGGTTAGGCGAAGCATACCCAGGATATGATGGAATTGCCTGAGTAGTAGGTCTTTGCATACCAGCATAATGTATCTGATGCTGGTAACTTTGATAAGGTTTATGGGCATAACCATTGTAGTGTGGTTGTTGATAACCATTTTGGAAATGTGGTTGCCCGTTACTTACAAAGCCTTGTTGCTCAGGTCCTTGGTATGATTGTTGGAATTGCGGTTGTTGATATTGCACCAGCCATAATTATTGGACCATTTGTTGTTGTCCAATACTGGATGATTGACCAAGATGCAGAGTGATAGTACCTATTTGAGCCTGAGTTGCTCCAGGTAAGGAGACACTAACCTGAGGTTGTGATTGAATCACGGAGACGAGAGGCTGTTGTATTGCAACCTGAGAGACTTGAGGTTGACATACAACAGGTAGCGCTTGTACTTGCGATACAGTCATAATAGCAGGTGTAGTGGGAATATTCGACACAGGATGGACTGGTTGCATTGAGTATACAACCCTTGGTTGCTGAGGCAGTATTGGTATCAAACTGCTCGATGTAATTCTAGTTTGACCTTAATTTTTTTGCAAACCCTCATATGGTTGTTCTCCAGGAGGGAACAATGAAAAGGCATACTGCCCCCCATATGGTGGCAATCCAGTGCTTAAAGGGTAGATTGGCCTTTGAAGACATATTGGATCAACTTGTTGAGTTTCAACATAAGAAATACCATATGAGATTCCGGATGAAGAAATAGGAACAGACCATGTCATCGAAACAGTCCCTGAGTGGACTCCGGCTTCTTGTTGATAACTAGTCGGGACAGATGGTATACCAGCAAAAATTGTAGGAACGACAACAGGAAGCTCCACTGTAGCTGGGTTTATTGACACAGTCCTAGATGTTGACGGTTGTTCAGACATATTTGGTCTATCCAAAAGATTTCCTTGCAATTCGACAAGAACTTGCGATGAAGGATTATTAAAAGGACTAACTTCTGTAATAGAAGGATGTAAGTGGATCCCAGTTCCAAAATGCACTAGAGTACTGGGTGGAGGATCCTCTACTATCTCTTCTATGGCAATCAATCCAGGTGGAAGAGGTAGACCGTCAGGTCTTTAAAATATTTCAGGAGCCGAATAAAGTGTAGCTTCTGTAGTAACAGATACTGGAGGGGTGACACCTTCTAAATTCTAGAACTCAACTTCCAAATGTTCAGGCAAGTGAACTTCAGTTTCTAGATCAGTTCTGGGTGGAGCTGCTTCAGGAATAGAGGTGTCTACTGTTACACTAGGATAAGTTCTAATGTCCTCTTGTAACTGCGAAACTTTCTCTGTAAAGGCAGATGTACCAGAGATAATTGGAGTAACTATAGTCTCTGACAATGTTGAAACACAAGTTTCAAATAAATCAGGTGAATTGGACACAGTTAAACGAGACCGCTTTTCCCGGGATGGTTTTGTTTACGGGGTCAAATATGGTTGACTTGCTAGTCTCCGCGAACGATGGGGTTTTGATTGACTTTCTTCCACAATTGCGCATTACTTGATCAACTCAAAATAAAAGGGGTAAAAGTTATTCCAATTTAAATGAATTTTAAGACACTTTGACGCAACTTGCTTTTTCAATTTTTAAGAGTTGAGAAAAAGCTAAAGGTGACTCTAGTTGCCTTCAATTTTTAATGAGCTTGAAGTGACAAGTGCTCAGATGGACCTTTTCTTTTATGGAGTCAAAAAGGAACAAAAGTGACTACTTTGGAAATCTAGATAGAGGGATTACCAAATCAATTGCAAAACTACAAAATACACCTTGGTGATAAATGATAGAGAAATTACCAAGGACTTATGTACGGCAGCCAATCTTCCCGAATGTTGTGTTTAGTGCATTGCCATCGATAGGGCGACAGACACGACTTCCTAAGGATAAAGGATATCAGCCTATTTTTGTCTCCCAATATATACTCGACGGTATGGGGAGCACAAGTCCGTACTGGCACTTGTCATATCAAAGAGGAGGAATCACCCAACCTTCGATGAAAATGATAGTTACCAGGTTTTACGACGCTGGAACACGTCTCTAGCCTAGACTTCTAGATGTGTTGCGTTAGGTTCCAAAGCGCTTTTATGTTCATTGAGATTTATTTTAGAGTTGATCTTGCTTAGAATTTTTTCCTTCAAGGTTCACCACGTGAAGTAGATGTGAAATTCATAAATATGAAATCTAAAATGATAAACAATCGTTTATGTTCTTTTAGCAATGAAAATCCTAGCTACAAAGGAAAGAAGATTATGATTTTTCTTTCAGCAGAGAGCATAGAGCACACACTAAATGCACTTTCCTAAATCAAATTTTGCATGCAGTCAAAATGAAAATGCACATGCATGTATTTGTTTTCCGCTTCCTTAATGTGTGAATGCCAAAAAGGAAAGATAAGTACATATCCGAACTATTTTCTTTCAAAGCGACATTTCTAACAATTTATTTTCAAAATGAAAGGAAGACTAAGACGACACTTTTCGATTTCGAATTGAATTTTTTTTTTCAAAAATTCAAATACTAATAACTCAAATCAAGTATAATGACAAAAGTACAATCAACAATATAGAAGAGGAAGACTTTACGACACTCTTCTTTTGATTCAAAATGACAATTACGACACTTGCATCAAAATGACAGTTCGATTAGGCTACTTTCGACAAAGGAAGACTGTAAATGATTCAAAAATACACAAAAAAACATTTACAATTCCTAATTGATGGAGGCTGAAATATGTGAAGGAAGAAGGTTCCAGCAAGAATATATTGATCATGTACAGTAAAACTACTGAATAGAGCTGAAAACAAGAGGAAAAAACCAACTTTCAGAGAAGAAAGCAGTATCACTCAACCATCGCACCTGCAACACAGGAAAACATGGATGCATCTCACCTGCAACACACGGGAGGTGCGATGCATCCAATTTGCACAGTTATAGACAGTGCGATGGACCAAGGAGTGAAGCTGAGCTTGGTTTTTGCTCAAAATTTGCAGCTAAGTTCAGTGATTTAGGATGAGTAATGATGGACAGTAATAACTAAGCATAGGGGTAAGATCTTACGAGGTTCTGAGCTACCACAAGGGCACTTAGAATGCTTTGTAAGTCAGATGTTTAGTTCATAAACCAACCCGGAGATTGACTGAAGCAACATTCATCTACTTCGCAATTTCATAGCAAAGGCGTTTCGAAGGCTAGATGGCTAACTTCAGGCTCCGTCTGTAGTTTATAAGGCAAACAATAAACAAACAAAACAAAATATTCATTCCCCAGTGGAGTCACCATTTTGTTTCAGGAAAAACTAGTGTCGATTCAAACTACTATCTTAGAAACAAACAATGAAAGTCTTTCAAGAGTTCCTTTAAGTGTGATAGATTAGAGGGAAGAAAAGAGGACCAACTTGGAACTTCTGCTTTGATCCTAGATTGATTTCTCCTTTCCTTGATAGAATTTGCCACTCCTCTCCTACTTGTCCCGCTTCAAAGAGTACCTGTAGAGTCAAAGTAACAGAAAACCATCAAAGCATCTCCATCAAAACATCATAAACAATGCGAAATCAGAAACACATTGAAACTCAAAGAACTTTATTAATAGTGAAAGAGAGGATTACAACCCAGTTGTCTGATCCAACATCATCCTCCCAGTGTAGAAACCTTCTTCACCTCATGAACAAGCAAATCACCCAAAAATGCAATGTCTCTTCTCACAAATAAACCAACAACACTTCCTTACAAAATATAAAATTCCAGCCTCCAGATCTTTCAGATGAGGGATCCATTTATAGATGTCTTGCAAGGGTGTGAGTCAGCTCTAGGTTTTTGATTAGCGTCATTCCACTGATAGTTCTTGGTTCCACTTGGAGATTTCATTGATCTCTTACTCATCCCTGGGCGAATTCAGAGAGGCAAGTGTCACAGGAGAAGTTTCTGGAAGATTCCATGATCATCCACTTAAAAAACTGTCTCTGCCATTTGTCTATTCTCGCTCATCTCACCCCACAGTAGGCCATTTCAGTATGCATCGCACCTGGCTAGTTTGGCAGCTAGTCTACATCGCACTTTGTCCATGGAGCAGTCTGTATGGTCTAGTTTTGGCCAGTTTTGAGTAGTTTTTCAGGTGGAACTTTTGGGAAATGATGTAATCAGTTGACCATGATCCTTTAGGGTATGAAACAACACTTTTAGGGACTTAAGGAGCCCTTAGTTTATGGACATATGAGTTTGGGGTCGTAGTGCCCAAATATGTCTATAACACCTCGGAAGGAGGCGAATCCTAGTACTACTTTTGAGGGTGGAGGTGTGAGCCTATGGATTCTCTTTTTGTAGATGCGGGCATCATATCCTTTTATTTGCTGGTTAGAGCGAATGTGCATATGTATATGTGTATATTATTTTAAATAATGTATCGAGTTATGGTTATAAAGACCCATAGACATTATGATTATTTGTTGGTTGAAGAAAATGTGAATGAGTATATATGTACTTGTTATTGTAAATATCGTAATGAGTTGTGTTATAAAGCTCTAGTAAACGATATGTTTGTCATGTTTTCAGCAATGGTCATTATAAATAATGTAACAAGACAGTTTACAAAGTTGCAAAGGTAGTATGTTTTGTTTTCAGTGGTTTGTTGGTCATAGGTGTCAAAGAACACTGAGGATGGTGTTCCCCCAAGGGGGAGGGGTTTGTAACAACCCTTGGTTGATTTTCCATGTAAAAAAATATATGACCAAGGTCACGGGACAAATATTCCAAGTTGAATAGTGGGAACATATTATAGTCAGGATCACTTTCATTTTATGTACGGCTAAGGAAATTGGCAAAGAAAAAGTGCTTATAATTGGCATTTATTTATGAAAATAAGGAAAATAGGAGAAAAGGAAGGTGAAGAGACACAAGTTTGCATGAGAGCGAAATTGAAGAGAAAATGAAGGAAAATGAACAAAATAGAGGCCTCAATGATAAAAGAAGATTCTAAGAATCAATTGTTAGCTTTTTTCATTTCAGTTTTGGAGCTCTTATTTCATTCTCTCATATTCCCATACTCTTGCACACATAGAGAATTCTTGGAGCATGCTTGGATCAGTTTAGTATTCACTTGGATTTGGAGAAAGAAGGCAAAGGAAAGCAAGAAAGCGCAAAGGAAAAGTTGGATCAACAACTACAGTTGGATAGCTTTGTAGGTAATAGGTTGCATGTGTGATTTCCTTATTGATTTTTGGATGCATCGTATATGCATGTGGTTTTCTGGTTATGTGTTGTCATTGGCATGGATATTTTCCTGGATCGATAGCGGTTTTATCATTTCCTTGTCGTTTCATAGATAGCCATGGTGTTGTGGGTTTTTCCACTTGATTGTTTTTTTATTGGTACTCATGCTCCTTATGGTTGTGGATTGGAACAAACTCTCTAGAATCCCTGGAACAACTTGGGTTGAGTTACTAGTCCTAGAGCCTAGGTTGGGACAAACGCTTTGGATTCCTTGGTGGGTTGTCCCTGGAACCATGTTGGACAAACTCTCTGGAGCCCTGGAAGGCTATGGGTTGAGTTACTATTCCTAGAGCCCTAGACAACTTGGGTAGAGACTGATATAGTTGGTGTTAATGATGTCCAAATGTATAGGTGGAATCATTGTGGTTGAGGGTTGAGGTGATTTGGCCTCTAGAAGCCCTAGTTTGGTTTTGTTTTGGTTATTTCCCTGAGATCCCACATTCATGATTAGAATATGGTGCGGGGATGATTGGTTGAAAGAGAGATTTGGTTCATCCCAATATATGGTCGTGTGGTACATGGAAGTCCCTAGCTTGGTTGGTATTTTCATATGTTAATATGACATATTTTCCTATTGTGATCTATGAGAATTTGTAGTGATTATGTTGGAAATATTATTTTTATATGTCAGTTATATGATGTGTATTATCTGAACTGGAGAGTTTGGGATATAGCTGCATGGAGTTAGTGTTGTGCATGTGGTTGGAGGCCTATAACTACACCCTGGCTTTGTCAAGCATGCATTTGTGGGCTTAGGGTAGTGAAAAAGAGCTCTAAATCATGGTTTGGTCACCTGGGGTGGTCCTTTGGCCCTTGAGTGTCTTGTAGCCCTAAGGGATGTTGTAAGTTTTCAGTTTGTCAGCCCCACTTTCATAACTAGAGCTTGGAGGTCGAGTCATGTCATAGTAACTCTTTGTCTCATGTTTACCCTGGAAGGCTGGTGAAATTGGGTAAATGTGGGAGGGGGTGGTTACACCACTCACATATTCCACTTGGAGCCTCAACATTGTTTCCTTAATCCTAGAACAACTTTATTTTTTGGCATTTTTTTGGGTCCTAAACTTCCAGAGTAATTTTTAGGTCCTAAAAGATGTTCTCTAGGAAAATAAAGAGACCAAATAAATTTCCAAAATGTATCTACAAAATTCTATTTTCCCTCCTCATGGAGATATTCGAAACGAGGTATTATGATAGCCAAAACAGAGATTGTATGCCAAATTTACGACCCCAGGAAGTTGGCAGTCCAACATACCCCAACAGGGCCCAAAAGCTTTGGAACTTCATCTCCTAGGGTTAGGGTTTCACACTTATTCTTTATGATAAAAAGGCCTTTAAACCTCATTCTAACATAGTTCAGAAGGCATTTAGCCATCACACATCTTCTGATAGATAAGCTACCATCGCCCAAGCTAGTTTGTTCCATTTTTCATGTAAACAATTTTTAGTACTTGTTATTAATTAGTTGAAGTTTGGTTCTTTCGTTTTATCTCTATGTTTTGTTTAAATCTGCATTTTTTCATTCCTTCATAAATCTGGATCACAATCAAACCTCACACCAGTGGGGATATGAGCCCTGTTTGGAATAAAGGCCCAGGCTCCATTGTATATGTGTTTTTCTCTTGGAAAACAATTGTAGAGATAAGTGTGAGACCAAACATAAAATATCAGAAGAATGGTGACACAATCAAATCTCCATTGATGACTTGTAGAACATGATACAAGAACATAACAACAACATAATGAGCAGAAGCATGCCCTAAGGAAGAATTAAATAGTTGATACTAAATAAGAAATGTGCAAGTGAAATAATGCTAGAAACAAAAAGAAAAATAGTTCACAATGTAGGCTTTAATCCTATACAAAAATTACCAGCAAACAAATTCTTAAAAAATAGAAAATATACATTGTCAAGAAACAAAAAACAAATACACAACGATTTTCCCCTGGATCCCAAAACCGGGTCTACCAGATTGATTTTTCATTATCTTCCTTTCAATGTTACAATACATATATTTACATGTTGAATCATTCATAAACCCCAATCCATTAACCCTAGATTAGAACATAATCGTAGTTCCCTTGATCGGATCTACAAAATACCGTGGGTAGAAAACCATCATGCCAAAAACCATGTGCAAAACCCATGCACAAAACCATAGGTAGGTTTGACCACCTAATTTAGGGTCCAAAAAAAAAGTTGGGGTGCTACCTTGAACCCCGTGTAGGGGGGGCTACCGCCCCCCTCAAACTCCTTGATAGGGGGGGGGGGTTGTGCCCCCCTGTGACCCCCCCACGTACATGCGCCTAGTCGTGGAAAGAATATAACACACACCCAACATTCTCCCACTTTTTGTTTTCTTTTCCACACAGGGGGTCACATGAGAGCTTTTCATTGGTTCAACCCTACAATGCCCATTGTTTCTCTACACCAAGAAAACTTCTCAGTGCTCACAGACTTCGTTAATGCATCTACAACATTATTCAAAGTGTCCACCTTTACCAACAACACATCTCCTCAACCATATCCCTCACAAAGTGATATTGAACATCGATGTGCTTTTTCTTTAAATGATAAACAGGGTTATTTTCCAAGAAAATTGCAATTTGGCTGTCACAGTCTATCCTTATAGCTTGTTGTACTAATCCCATACTTGAACACAATCTCTGCAACCAAAATTCCTCCTTACTTGCATGAGTGGTTCTCATGCATTTAGCCACTGTAGTTGAAAGAGCCACTACAGACTGTCTTTTTCTCATCCAACTGAATGCTCCTCCAAATAGGTTAAACACATACCCACTTGTAGATATTCTATGATCTAGATCTCCAACTCAATATGCATAAAAAAAAATATGAATTTTACAAACTCTGTCCAATCCTGGTCTTCCTTGGTAGCACAAACCATAATCACTAGTGACACATAAATACCTGAAAACCCGCTTCATTGTTGCCCAATGCACCTTCCTTGGTTTTGACATAAACTTTCTCAATACTCCCACTACATGTGCAATATTTGGTCTAGTACAGACCATTTCATACATCAAGCTACTGACTGCACTTGTGTATGGAACACAGGACATGTCCTCTTCCTCTTCTTGTGTCTTGGGACACTGTTGAGCAGATAACTTTACACCTACATGAATAGGAACCTTCATCCATTTACTATCCTACTTATTAAACCTCTACATTATTGTCTCAACATACTTCCTTTGCTTTAACTAGAGTTTCCTCTTTTCTTTATATTGTTTAATTTCCATGCCCAAAATATAGTTTGCAGCACCAAGATCCTTCATGTCTAATTTGGAGGACATTTGGGTCTTCGAATCTTGGATAATTTCTTTTTCATTTCCAATCAGCAACATATCATCCACATACAAGACCAAATAAATAACATGGTCATAAATTAATTTAAAATACACACAGATATCCTCTTTGCTTATGGTGAAGCCAAGTCCCCATATATATGTATCAAATTTCTGATACCACATCCTTGGTGATTATTTTAACCCATACAGAGACTTTTTTAACTTGCATACCAGTTGTTTCTTTCCCTTCACCACAAATCCTTCTAGTTGCTTCATGTATATCTCTTCTTCCAGACCTCGGTGAAGAAATGTTGTCTTCACATCCATCTATTCTACCTCAAAATCAAAAGCAATAGCAACAGATAAAAGTAATATAATAGAAGCTACCCTGGCAATAGGAGAAAAAATATCACCAAAATCAATTCCGACACCTGGGAATAACCTTTTGCTACCAATTAAGATTTTTATTTATCCACCTTGCCTTATGCATTCATCTTCTTCTTAAACATCCATTTTCTTCCAATGGGTTTCCTTCTAGCCTGCAACTCCACCAGATCCCAAGCCTCATTTTTGTCCAAAGATAACATTTCATCAACCATGACCTCTTTCCATAGTTTTCAATCCTATGAACCTACTACCTCCCTAACAGTTTTGGGATCATCATCAGTAATAGATAAATCAATATTTGAATAGAGATCATATGGACTACCTTTCTAGGTGCCTTCTTTCTCGAACTGACCTTCCCACAACTGGAGTTTGTGGCTCTTCATATTCTAATTCTTGTTCTATTGTAGAGTATGATTCTTCCTCCTTTATCTCAAACTCTATATTCTTAGCTTCCTTTGGTAGGACTTCATGTTTAATAACATATTTCACCTATCTAAACACCACATCTCGGATGTGCACAACCTTACTTGTTTTTGTGTACCAAATCTTATATTCTTTTAAACCATCCTTATACCCAATAAAGATGCACCTTTCATATTTACTATCCAACTTGGTTCTTTTCTCCTTTGGAAAATGTACGTATGCATCACATCCAAATACCCTCATATGTGAAAGAGAGGGTTTCTTACCAGTCCATACCTCATGTGGAGTCTTATCCTCCAATGTTGATGAAGGTGATCTGTTGACCAGATAACATGTAGTCTCTGTTGCCACTGCCCAGAATTATTTTCCAAACCTAACACCATTGAGCACGCTTCTTCCATTTTCCATCAACGTCATGTTCATTCTTTCTACAAATCCATTTTTTTGAGGTGTGTATGGAGTAATCTTTTTTCGTGCATAACTCTCCACCATTATCTGTCCTCAACAACTTCATCTTCTTGTTTGTCTTGTTTTCCACCAGAGCCTTAAATTCTTTAAACCTGTCAAAGACTTCATATTTCTTCCCGAGGAAATATATCCATGTATTCATTTAGAAATCATCTATAAATGATACATAGTACAAAGAATTACCGGGTGATGAAACCGGCACAGTTCCAAACACATCACTGTGCACAAGCTCTAATATCCCTTTCGCCCTCTTAGCACCTGAGGGGAAACTCACCCGATTTTGCTTCCCATATACAAAATGTTCACAAAAATTGAAATCCATAGAGAAATTAGACATACCTTCTACCATACCATTACCATGAAGTATTTGAAGGCCCTTCTCTCCAATATGTCCAATCCTTTGATGCCATAGCATGGTCTTTTCTCTAGAGACCAATATATTTTCTACTCCACTTTTAGGAACCATAGAACTGTTGCACCCATCAACAACAGTATTACTAAAAATCTTGTACAAAGTTCCAATCTAAACTCCTCACATCAATACTAGTGATCCCTGAACCATCTTGTAGGTATCTTTCTCGAACATTGTTTTTACACCTACATCATCCATCTTGCTTACAGAAATCAAATTTCTAGCTAATGTAGGAATATGCAGAACACCGAAAAGTGTTCTAATCCTTCCACCTTGCAACTTCAGGTTGACTTTTCTATGTCCAATAATTCTAACCTTCCTATCATCCCCTAAGAAGACATCACCACCATCATATTTCTCATACTCGCAGAACCACTCCCTATGGGGAGTGAAGTTAAAGGATGCACCTAAGTCAATCAACCATACCTCATGATCTACCTGTGTACTTGAAGAAGAAGCCAAGTACACATCCCCACCTTCATCTGAGGTGGCTTTTGCCTCTGTAGAAGGAGCATCATCAAATCCCTTTCCTTTCTCAAGATCTTTAGATCTACGGTTCTTTTTTTAACGCCCTTCCTTTCTACATTTCCAACATCCCTTTATAGGTTTTCCTGGCGATTTAGATCTCCCACTCGACGACTTATCTTTATTTATGTTTTGGGATTGTCCTTGTATAGACAAGGCATCTCCATTCTTTCTCTCCATATTTTTCTATCTCATCTCCTTCGATAGCGAGGATGAGACTATTTAATCAAACTTCAAGGTAGTTGTGTTGCTACCTATTGCAACAACCAGACTATCCCACGAATCTGGTAGAGAACACAACAAATTGATGCAATTATCTTTGTCTAAAATGTGTATATCAACAAATAACAATTGGCTTACAACAATATTAAAGGCATTAAGATGCTTTGTCACAGAGTCTCCATCCTTCATCCTCAGGTTATACAACCTTTTCATAGGAAAAAATTGTTCACCAGAGACCTAGATTGGTACAAAGTCCCTAACTTAACCCACAAATCCTTTGTCATAGCTTCTGCTGATAAATTCAACAATATTGAATTGGAGATACAAAATGGTATTGCGCTCTTTTCCTTTTGATCCAACTTCGCCAAGTCTTCTACTAATATTTTCGTTGGTTTAGTACCTAGATCTACCATGATCCACTGATCTTTATCCACCAGCAAATCCTCCATCTTGATTTTCCACAACTCAAAACTCTAACCATTAAATTTCTCGATCTCTATCTTTCCACTGCTCTCCATCTTTTTTCACTGCAAGAATCAATCCCATAGATCTCCAATAGAACAGGGTCTACCATAGGCCTAAGCAAAAGCCCTCAACAACAAAGGTGTCCCCTTGAACCCGAAACAAATCTGACACCAAATGTAGTTTTTAACCTTGTATAGAAATTACATATAAACGAATTCTTAAAAAACAAAAAATATATAATGGCGAGAAGCACAACACAAATATATAGGGATTTTCCCCTGGATCCCAAAACCAGGACTACCAGATTGATTTTTCATTATGTTCCTTTCAATGTTACAACACACACACACACACACACACACACACACACAGATATACACATGTTGAAGCATTCATTCTCCAATCCATTAACCCTGGATTAGAACATAATTGTAGTTCCCTTGACCAGATCTACAAAATACCATGCGCAAAAAACCATCATGCCCAAAACCATGTGCAAAACCTATGCACAAAACCATAGGTAGGTATGCCCACCTAATATAGGGTCCAAAAAAAAAAAATCTCGGGGGACCCCATGTAGGGTGGCTACCGCCCCCTATGACCCCTGCACTGCATTCGAAACAACAAACAGGGGGGGTTATCGCCCCCCTTGTGACCCCCCCGCATGTACGATTAGTCATGGAAAGAATATAACACACAATTAATCCCTAACATTAATATTGAACAAGGAGCAAATATTCAAAGGCAACACACTAACTATATGAAACGAAATAGTTCATAAACATACTAGCCAATGTGTAAACCCACATACATAAACGACAAAATCATGAATAATCATTAAAAATTCCATTAACATGTATGGAAATCAATGCATAAACTAAAGCTTCTCATTAATATTATTGGAAATTCAAGTATATGTACGCAGGCTCATCAAAACCTAATAATGGGATAAGATCAGTTCATAACATCTTCATGACATAACACTAGCTTCACAATCCCTCCACCTATAAGATACCAAGATGAAAGGCTTTCATCTCCTCAAGCCCAAAGTGGCAATCCTATGTCTAGCCTAGCTCAAGTGCTAAAAGTCCCTTTTCTTGAGGCATGAAGTTACATTTATAGAAGTGAGGAGGGTGACCTTTCACCTTCTCCTATGACCTTTGGACTCCCTCATGACCTTTCAACTTCCTAAATATCTTGAAATTCTCTAAGACTTTAGACTTCCATCATGACTTTTAGATTTCCAAATGACCTTTGACTTTGTCTTTTGTCCTTCTCTATAATTTTTTAATAATATATTTTACAAAATAGTAACTTAATTGTGATGAACTTTGACATAGTTCCATGTAAGAACGACATTGATCTTCAAAACTTTATCGATATCTTCATGATATTGTAGAGCCGCATTGGTGTTGGTCGAGTCTGTTATCACAAAATCATGTACTAAGGACTGCTACTTAGCAAGATCTCATGCAACTATTTCAAACCAGGCTTTAGACTAAGGCTTAGCCTCCTTAGTCAGAGAGGGCTCTCTCACATATTTTTGATATGGATCAATGACAAGAAAAGATGGCTAACTCTTCAAACAGTACATAAAAGTAAGCTGGTTGGAACAACAAAATAACACCTCTTCCATTGGGCTCATGGAGTCAAACACCTCTGCAGTAAACTATTAACTACTCAATCATGGAAGCCAAGGCATATAATGTTTAAACACTCAGAAACATTTCTCAAAAAGAACCTCAACTCATAAACATACACAGGAAGTCTGAGCACTAGGTGAATTCAGAGTGATTGCATGTCTATTGAGATGTAAAACAGAAAGGATAAAGACAAAACCATATATATTCTGAGCCTTTGAACACAAGATGAATCTTGGGAAGAAAAAGTAATCTTTCTATTACTGTCAAAAGTCTTTTTACATTAGCCAATATAAAAACTCTGTTTTTTCATAAATCTCCAACCCTACTTACATCAAAGTTTTTTCTATATATAGGAAAACCAAACTAAAACTACCTCGAGTCTCCTCCTCCAGCATGAGGGGAGCTCGATGATCCATCATTAACTAACCTTATCTATTTTTAAACAAACTTATTAAATACATAAGGTATTGTGCTGTAAATACATAGAGTCCTAATCACATTGAAATTCTAACTCTATCTCCTCGTATGCATGATGCCTTTCTTGAGCTTTGACACCTGTACATTTTCTGTTGTGGCCGAGATATGTTGAAGGAGCATTCACTGAATGAGCTGGCCTTGGATACTAGATGTGTAGATGGCTCATTAATTAGTAAAGATGAGTGCCCTGTTTTCATGGTCCCTGTCTTCCATTATTCTTTACTACTTAAAGACCCCGCTCCAAGCTCTTTAATTCCTCAATAACAACGCATAACACCATATGTCTCATGATCTAGATGCCTTGTGGACTGAACAGGTGTACAAACCAAAAATTCTGGTAACCCTACCAGAACCCTAGTAATTCGGTCATAAAGTACCTTTAAGAAAACTTTAGCAAAAAGCAAAATATTTCACCTTTTCTCCAAAACTTACACCTGTCACTGTTTGAATGGCTATGATAGCCTTGCATGGTCTCCCTCCTGTCCTCGAGGCATTCCTTTCAAAATTCACTGACCTCATCATCAAATTCATTGTTTTTTTTTATAAAACAGCATCTACAGCAGTTTCGTAGCGCGCGCTACGAAACTGCTGTTTTTGTCAAAACAGAACATATTTATCTTGAAGCGCTTTCTGCTTAAACTCATGATTTCTTCAGACATTTTGTACAGGTGTTATGGACCTAAATAGTTTCAAAATGATGGAGCTTAAACCAAAATTTATCAAAACTTGAAAAGCACCTTTCCTTTTAAATCAGTGAGCTAGTTTACCTAGCTTCTTCTTCAAACTGCTAACCTCTTTCTTCAAAGCCTTATTTTCTGATCTCAGGCTCATGTTCAACTTTCTTATGAGTTTTGCTTGCTCAAGTGCTGGTACCGTCCACAAAAATACATCAGACCCCGAGTCAGCTTGACCCATTAGGCTTGTGCTGCCTTTTAATACAACCCTTCTATAATTAGCATATCTCACTGCACGTTCTCTAGAAACATTCTTTATCTGAGCCACTTCTTCCTGGGTTGTTCCTGCCTGGTTCTTGATAGCTATGAAATTTCCTCCTTGGCTAATAATAACCTTTTTACTCTTGTCTTTACTCCTGGCTGCATGCACTGTTTTAGTCAAAACTTCAAGAAACTCTGTACTGGGCATTTTTACAGCTGCCTCCTCTTTATGCACTTTCTTGGCCTCTTTCATTTGTCTTCTTGTAATTGGCCTCCGTGGCTTGAACACATATTCTTCACTAGGCTCCTCAAACCGTAACCTTTTAGAAGCCTTTGATTTCTTCATGCTCTCTGGTGAGGATTGGGTTAAGTTAATGTGCATTGGCTGCACTGGCTAGTCCTGTTCAAACTCTATTGGCTCAATCTGCACTGGCTGATCTTGTTCAAGCTCAATTGCATCAAGTAAATCAGTTAAACTAGCTTTTGACATAGGACTTTCTTCAACAGCAATTGACTTACCTTTCTCCTTGCTTAACTATCCTCTGGTTTTTACTCTTGATGCCCTTTCAACTTCACTTGGTCCAGGTGTATTCTTCTTCTGTTTGACCTTCTCTTTTGATGATGATTGAGGTGTCTCCTTGATTACCAAGGGCTTCACTGGTTTCTTCAACTTGGTTTTGGACTTCTTCTGATCTTTCACCTCCTTTCTAAGCTCAGCAAGAGTAGGTTCCTCAATTGTTTCTTCTCTTTCCCTAACAGGCAATGGAGTAAGGCCTGTCTTGCTCTGAAAGCCAGCCATAAAAATAAAGGAGCTCCAATCTTTACCAATCTTCTGCAAACCATCTAACACTAACAACTTTACCAAACCATGGTGAAACAGTGATGTTTCACAGTCATCTTTTTTCAGTTGAATTTTATCACACATTTTACTAAGGCTTCTGAACAAGTAGAAGGGGATATCTATTGATGCTTTGCCTGTGAAATGTAACAAAAGTTTAAAATGATAGGAATAAACTTTGTTATACCTCCCTTCGCATGTTAAATATTTTTGGATGCATGTAAGGAGCAGTGCAAAATGTTCCTTCACGTAACTCCTTGGCACAGCCTTGGTAAGATCCTCATTTACATAAGGCTCCTTCAAGAATTCCTTACAGGGGCTCATATCGAATTTGAAATTTTTGAACCATTCATGTCCCCCTCTAGGAATCTCGGTCACATTAGAAATGGCTTCTGGTGATACAGGGAATTCTAGCATTGACACCTTAGAGTTTAAACCAGTAAAATTCAATGCAAAAGCTTTTGTTACCTCTGCATGCCCTCCCTGCAACTTCTCACAAAACCTCCAGCAACCAGCATTTTTAAAAGCTCTTGCTACACCTTCATCCTTTAACGTAAGATCAATCCCCTCCGGTTCTGTTCTTTGGCACCTACCGGATCGATGCTCCCTCTTTTCCATTTTACTTTGAAAACTTTCGGACAGAGAACTAACAGCAGCTTCAACTCAAAAGGCAACTTCGAACTTTGGAATGTAGGCTCGCTTGCAATCAGGTTCTTTTAAACGAAAACTCGGGCTCCTTTGCGCTTCAATAGTCTTGTCATACCAGCAAGTCAATTTACGCACTAATAACAAATATCATGACACTACCATACATCATAAAATCACTTTGAATGATGTTTATGTGCGTGGTTCTGAACCTCATGGCGGAATGATGACCCATAATGACCTGGAGAGGACATCAACTGACAATATATGGACGGACCTAATGACTCATCCCCCCAGACTTGACATTTCAAGAAAACGCGCTGCAAAATCCCCGAATCCCCGATTTCGTAGCGCAGACAGTCATAAATTAACGAAATGCGCTACGAAATGGCTGATTATTGACACGCTACGAAAAGGCGGAAACATCATTGCGCTGCCAAATTGGCCAATCAGACTGCGCTGCGAAACTGCGCAAAGGACCAATGACGCAAACAAGACAAGACATGCCTTAAACAATTATGATGGAGGATGATTAATAGTTTTTGAAAATGATTCACATCAATACCTTTTTAAAACATGATCCCTAAGTAACACACATAGGAACATAACCACTAGACAACTCTTTTTTGAATATGAAATTTTTTTGGACATCATTACATACATTGACTGCAGTTCTAAGTGATAACAGGGTCATTCACTAGTTGTTATGATGGGAAACATAAATCCATGCGACATTAAACTCACCATCCTTCTGCAACTTTTAGCCTTGAAATAATACAATTAGTTCTCACATTAGAAGATTATCAGATTTTAATATAGCAAGATATGAAACTAGTAATCATAAATGAAATTGTTTAATATAAATAATATTGAAACTCGAAAAGGTTGAAATCCCTAAAATGATTTTGATGTTAACCTTGCAATCAAATCTTTTGTGACATCTTTATAGCTCATCTTATAATCCTCTTTTCACACTTTCGTATCCCAAGATCATAAAGTAAGCCTATATTTCTACAACTTGTGACTGCGTAGGATGTATAGTTTGATTTATGTGCCTTTGATGGAATTTCCCTCCATTGTGGTTATTTCCATAGCACATTCTGTTTTCCTATTATTTTTCATTATATCAGCCATTGTGTGATCTGAATCAAATTATGTTCATCATATGATAAGAAATAATTGTGAGGCTCAAAGTAGATGAGCCAAATTATAAGGCAAGTTGTTGAAGATCTATAATCAATGTAAAAATTCCTCGAGCAAATTGTAGGATGCACTAAACAATTGAGACAAGAAAAATATCTCAAACTATGTGTTATTTGTGATTGCAATAAGAAGTTACAAAAACTACCATCATATATGGGGACATAGAATTTGTTGATATTTAATAGCAAGGTTAAGAAAAAAGTGACCAACTAGTCCTCTTGGACACTTGTGGTATGAGAAGTCCTCCATTGATCCATCCTTCCCCTTTGTTATCACTTCATAATTCCTCCAAGATGAGGAGAGGAACCCAAAGGTAACCACAAACCAATCTTTAGGGCTAGAAGCTAGCTCTTATAAACCCAAAGAGGGATCTCTCTCATTAAATCTTTTGGATCTTAGGCTAGATCTATAGATTAAGGTAGAATAATTTTAACAGTTTGATGGCAGGGGAGAGGGAAAATCCATTGAGCATGGAGTCAAATTAAGCTAATGATTTCTAGTACTATGATGGGAAAATGAGAAATCCTTAGACAGGGGAAAGGTGGGCAATCCTTTATGGTGTCTTTGTTAAATTCCATTGTATATAGGTGAGTAGAGGAATAATGAAATTGATAATATATAAAAACATCTAGCTGAGGATGAATTTTAAATATTATGGTGGAGGAAAAACATTGAAATGTTTAGTTACTTATAACAGAGCACCTGAAAGTGAATTCTGAAGAGAATTTGTTTAACTAAAAACTGAAGACATAACATTTAAGAACGGCATTAACAGAAGATAAAAAACATGAACATGAGATAAACATCACCATAAATGATTAACACATGAATCCCTGAACATGTAGACTTCGGATTCATCATTCACTAAAATTTTCAAAGGGAACTGTACAATGCACAATGCATTTTCTCTATCACACGTTGACCAACCCCTTTCCCATAGAAATTTAAAAAATATAAAGGAAAAACTCTTTCCCAAGATAAGGAGTTCGATTTGACCCATTTCCCCAAAGATAGAATCAGTTACATTAAGATTTGGAACTGCCTACTAGGATGCAGGGATCAAATTTCTAGAAAATAAGGGTCAAATATTAGATCATATCTCTTGAATCATGACAATTGTTACAAAACTTAAGGAGGTTTTTTTATATGAGCTTGTGCTTGAGAGAAACCTCTCTCAATTTTCAAAAATTATTCTCTAGCTTCTCATAATACATGCCCAAAGATCATGGATAAAATAAGAAATGACGAAATCTAAAAAAATAGGTTGTAAAGATTCACTCGAATCTTCCAATATATGACACATGTGAGAAAATTAAAGAAATTTTTGTCATTTAGCTCGTGTTTTTAAAAAAAACTTCTTTTGGTTTTTTAATATTCTTCTCCATTTGGTGAGAAACCAATCTTGAAGTTAATTGCTAAAACAGAAAAAAACGTAACAACACACTTCTTCAGAAAAAAACGCAACAGAAACGCAATAAATTTCTATTCATACTATATAATCAATTATTGAATGTTTATGTCTTGTGAGCATACTAATGAACTTGTATTAGTCTACACATCATCCTTCAGCATACGAAAACAATAATCTTATCATCCTAACATCTTTTCATACACCTGCGACTAAACTTGCACATATTGAAAGTAAATATAAAACTTGTGGATGTGAATCTGCAAGACACTCAAGAACAATTTTCATAACCATATAAAATTATTTCAAGAGGTCTAGCTTCGAATTGAACGGTTAAATTGTTGGATGTGTAGAAGCATAACAAATTTGCTGTGTTATTTCCTCCTTGAGAAAAAACGCAACAAAAACACAGCAAATTCACCATTCTAATACTCCTAATCATCTCCTGGATTTCTAAATGTGTCAGACAGGTAGAGTACAACCCCTAAAACATCAGACACCTATTAGAAGACATATGTTCAAACTACAAACCTCCATTCTTGAAAATAATCACCTATAGAAAAAACAATGCAATGACCGAGTGCAATGAAACTTCACTTGCATGGGCTTGACCAGGCGTTGAAGTCTCTGAGCAAACAATATGGTTGATGAATGATGTTGAAAACATAAAATACTTTCTTTGAACCTCCATACGTAAAAATCAATGTCAAAACTCTAATCTCATACTCTTCCCAAAAACTAAGGAATTGATCTCTATGAGATCATAGCAACAATTTTACAAATTGAACAAAATGATAAAAAGACTAAACTTGACTTTGATTACTATATCATAGGAATCTAACATTGGCTCCAATAGGGATGGTATCCTATCTGCAAGGTTCCTAAGGGCATCTTAGACTAGTAGCTTGATCCATTGGGTTGCTCCCAATCCTGCAACATGTTCCTACTCTACAAGCCTAAGAACCAAGAGTGAAATCCAAACTGAAACTAAATTGTACATGCTACAAACTAAAATTTGAAACTGCTGAAAACGAAAACTAAAATTTGTTGAAAACTAAAACTAAAGGCTTCTACAAAACATGCTCAGAGTGTTGAGCTTATTGGCACACCAACCTATCCTAAGTCGTTGGAATTTTTTTAATCAAACGACACTAAAATGCCAATGCAACATGTTATCTCAAAATATGACCCTAGAAGGCTGCTGACTAGGAAGAACTTAAGTAACTATTTCAAACCTACTTTAGGCTGAGGCTTAGCCTCCCCAACCTGAGAGGGCTCTCTCAAAGGATTAATGATTTTTTATTATGATTAAGATGGCTAACTCTTCTGAAACAAAGATAGAAAAATGAGAGTGGTGGAAAAATAATTAGAAAGTATCCATTGGGCTTATGGAGTCAAATATGCTTCAGTATTAACAGTAAAGTTAGATCTGCATAGAAGTTAAGGCATTCAGAATCCAACATATGTAGAACACACCAAACACATAGAAGGCCAGTACAGTTTACGAATATATGAAGGAAATTAGAGCACTGTTAGTGATTTCTAAGTAATCACATATTCATAACATTGTAGATAATAGGAAAAGACAACACAAGACATTCATCACATTGAATTCTTTATGATTCTTGAGAAGCAAAGCGAGTACTGTATTACTAAAAACAAAGTCTTTTACATAAAGCCAAATATCAGAGCTTTTTTTCAATAAATTTTCAACCCCTGGTACATTTCTCTTTCTCCTATATATAGAAATTTTTACATAGTTGAGATTCCTCCTCCAACATTAGGGGAACTCGAATTCTTCTTGCTATGACACCTACTCAAACTTTAACTAACTATTAAATGCAACAAACTGCCAACTAGAAGTTTTATAAACCTAAGACAATTAGGAGTCTAATTCCATATCATGCTGGTAATAGCTTTTATTACAATCAAATCTCGTTCTCTGACAAGTGGTCTCCTTTAGTTTGGCTTGGTGGATGTTTAAAACTCCTTGCTAGCCCTTAATGTCTCATCTCCTTTACTGCTCCTGAAAGGTAGGACACTGCCCTTGTTTTTCTGCTTTTGGTTTCCTCGAGGATATTTGAAACCAATTAACCATGTTGTTCTTCTTTGATTACACCAAAGTGTATTGGAGTGCCACGTTCTTGATGTGTTGTAGACCTTTCCCATAAACTCGTATGAAGACAAAACCTCTTCCGCTTGTTTTACCCTTGCTAGTTGCTTGTACATTGTAAATGATCCTTTTCTGAAATCCCCTTTCAAAAAAGTTTCCCCTTGATTACTCAAAATTGGTTGATTGAGTTTAATTATGCAGCTACAGCAGTTTCGTAGCGCGCTAGGAAACTGCTGTGCATTATGCGTTACCTACAGCAGTTTCGTAGCGCGCTACGAAACTGCTGTGTAATCACAAAACACAGTTTAATACCAAAATCTGACTGTCTTGAGCCTCTTTTATATTTAAATGTCCCTTTCAACTGCCCTAAAACTATTCAAAATTGTCGTGTGATTTCCTTAAGGAAATCTTTCCCGCTGGCTTAGTTGCGTCTTCAAAAAATTTAAATTGAAAGCTTATTAATTTGCTTCCCATGTATGAACCCTGAACGCGATGATGTTCTAGGTGCAATTTTTTTTTTTTTTAATTATTTATTTATTTATTATTATTTTTTTTTTTTCGCTTCATCAATAGTGACAATCCGTTCAAGAAGCTCCGTTGGTGATGCCTCTGCTGAACAAAGTAGCTTCACCTTGTTCTCATACATTACATCAACTAATGTGACAAAACGATATGCTGATGTCCTGTTGTGTGCTCCAAAAGTAGGTACACCTTCCAATGCAAGAGTATGGAAATGCTTGAAAGGCCCAAAATAATCTGCTGCACCAAAAGGTTTTTCACAGAGATCTTCAAACTGGAAATAAGCACAACCATTGGCTCCCAAAAGGAATCTGTAATGTCTATCCCATGACAACTTCAACAGTTGTTGGAGTGGCCATATATCCACTTATCAATTCTTGAAATTTTTCTTTGATCAAACAAGAATAATCTTTGCCACAAAAATACAATCCTTTCTGAGCTAAAGTGAGCTTTTGATAGTCAGTGGAAGATCCAATCTCATGAACAACACATCGCTCGACCACCTTCATATAAATTATCAGGAGCCCTATTGGAAGTGGAAACCAAGATAATTCCTTTGTTAAATAAATGTCTAAACATCCGATTCAGGATCAATGCATCTGCCACATCTGTTACCATGAACTCATCAATGCACAATAGAATTGTTTCACTTGAAATATCATTAGCAACAGCATCCAAAGGATCACTTATACCTTTTTTCTTTTGAAGAAGGCTATGTACATCCAACATAAAATCATGGAAGTAAACTCTCTTTTTCCTCCAAGGTTCAGGCAGTTGCTCATAGAAAATGTCCATTAACATTGTTTTGCATGTGCCTACCCCACCATATAGGTACAAACCACGAACTGGTGACAAAGAAGCTTGTGGCTTTATGAATGAGAACCAGGTGTTGGATTTATTAGAATATGCAGATCTTTCCAATCCACAAGATTCAGCTGCATCTACCAACCCACCATATAATATCTGGAGAGCTCTGAGGGTCTCTTCCTGACATATGTCACCTACCATGAGTTCTCCTATTGCTATCCGCCTTTCATACTTTATTAGAGGACCCCCTCTCTCCACATCTTTGCTTGAATCTTTGGTTGTAGATGACAACAAGGTCCTTGAAGTTATAACCTGTTGTAAGCCTATGCTAATTTCCTTCTCCCCGAGAGGACTACAAGATGTTAAAAATACCGAGGATGATTTCGATTTCACAACCAACCTTCCGCCCCTGCTTATGCACCCATCAGATCCACCCACTTGTGCACACCGAGATATTGATCTTGCACGATAGGCTGCTCTTAGCAAAGAAACATCATCATGATTGTGAACAATCGGCTCCTTTTCGAAACTTGCAACCTGTGCGTACCAAGACACCTAATGACCTAATGATGAGGATAAGCGGTTGAATTGACATGCAAAGTGTATGGGCTAATAACTGATGATGTAGAAAGATAACGGATTTTGATAAATTTGACAGCTGGATGAGATTTGCTATGGATCAACACGAATCCCCGATTTCGTAGTGCATAAGAACTTTGAAATAGGATTGACATATGGAGCTTAGGTGTGATGTTAGACCAGTGATGGATGAAAACGGAGTGTTGACCTTTATTTGAACATACCAACAAGATTCCTAGGACTTAGACACTAAAGCAAACATGGAAAATTAAACCCGGACTAACACCTAACCTTTAGAATCGAACTGATGTGAACAATTTAGAAATTGTTTCTTAAGTGATAACACAACCAGTCAAGTAGCTGCTAAGATAGTATGGAATTTTTACCATGCTTGAACATAATCAAAACTAAACAATATAAGAGCAAAGGCAACTGATAATACATTTGATCCTCACAGTGGAAACATAATTGAATATTAATGATTAAAATTCCTTCCATATAGATAGTTATAGGATCATAAAAGGCATGGATGTCATAGTTTGATTTTTGATCCTCAAGGCATTCTACAATTTTATTTTCATGGTTGGACAATTCATATGTGCTCTCTTTGCTAACATATGGTTTCAACGGTGAGTCATCAAACCCATTCCCAAAAACAAAACATTTTTCAATCTTGATATCAAAGGGTAGAACCAACTCCTTTCGTTTTTTATGAATAAGGTTTTCAAAGGTTTGACTGGACTGTATTTGGGCATCTAAAACCTCAAAATATTTCACAATATTTTTAGAAAAAGTTTATAAAAATGTGATCTTATCTTCTGAGATGCATTTGCATGACTTTAAATAAATAGGAAAAAATCTTGAAAAAGCTTCATCAATTTTATCATCATCAAAATTTTCCCAATATTCCTTAAAACCTTAAATAGAAACAATAATTTTAACATACCATGTCATCTCGATTAACTAGGCAACTGGATCTGAAATTATGCTTTGAATTCCTTGGATAGAGGAGTCACCATAGATTTTTTGAACTCTGGAATTTTTGGAAATGATGTTGACCAGTGAATAATGCACAAACTTCTTGTGTTTGATCTTTGTTCACCATCAGTAATCAGATCTGAAACTTGATGGTTCTTTCCTAGAGAAGATGGAACCTTTCGTTCCCCAACAACGACGCCACTATGTTAGCACTTTGTAATTCCTCCATAATGAGGAGAGGAACCCAAATTACAAACCAATCTTTAAGGATGGAAACTATCCCTTCCAAAATTGGAGAGGGCTCTCTCTTATGAAATCTTCTGGATCTTAGGTTAGATCTATAGATTAAGGTGGAATAATTTTAAAATTTTGATGGTAGGGAGGAGGGAAAATCCATTGGGCATGGAGTCAAATTAAGCTAATGATTTCCAGTGCTATGATGGGAAAATTAGGAATCCTTTGACATGGGCAAGGTAGGAAACCCTTTATGTTGTCTTTGTCAAATTTTGTTGTAGAGAGGTGAGTAGAGGAATACTGAAATTGATAATATCTAAAGCATCTAGCTGAGGATGAATTTTAGATATTATGATGGAGGAAAAACACTCAAATGTTTAGTTACTTATAACAAAGCACCTGAAAGTGAATTCTGAAATGAATTTGTTTAACTAAACATTGAAGACATAACATTTAAGCATAGCCTTAACAGAAGATAAAAAACACGGAGACAAAAATCAACATAAATGATTGACACGAGAATCCTTGAACAAGAAGACTTTGGCCTTCATCATTCATTGAAATTTTACAAGACAACTATATAATGTACAATGTATTTTCTCTATCACACACTAACCAACCCCTTTCTCATAGAAATTTACAAAATATAAAGGAAAATTATTTCCCAAGCTGAGGAGGTCGAGTTCAACCATTTCCCCAAAGATAGAATTAGTTACATTAAGATTTGAAACTGCCTGCTGGGAAATAGGGATCACATTTCTGTAAAATAAGGGTCAAATATTAGATCATATCTCTTGAATCGTGATATCTACTACAAAATTAAAGGAGGTTTTTTTATATGAGATTGTTCTTGAGAGACACCTCTCTTAGTTTTCGAAAATTATTCTCCACCACCTTAAAATCCGCACCCAAAGATCATGACTAAAATAAGAAATGATGAAATATAAAAAATAGGATATAAAGATTCATTTGAATCTTCCAATATATGACACCTATGAAGAAAATGGAGGATTTTTTTAGCTCGTTTTTCAAAAAAAACCTCTTTTGGTTTTTTAAGATTCTTCTCCATTTGGTCAAAAACTAATCTTGAAGTTAACTTCTAAAACAGTAAAAAACACAACAACACACTTCTTCAGGAAAAAAATGTAGCAAAAACGCAACAAATTTCCTTTTCATACTATATAATCAATGCTTGAATGTTGATGTCTTCTGAGCATACTAATGAACTTGTATCAGTCTACACATCATCCTTCAACATACCAAAACAATAATTTGATCATCCTGGCATCTTTTCATACACCTATGACTAAAATTGCACATATTGAAAGGAAAATATAAATCATGTGGATGTGAATTTGCAAGACAGTTAAGAACACTTGTCATAACCATATAAACTGATTTCAAGAGGTCTGGAGTCGGATTGAAAGGTTAAACTATTGATTGTGTAGAAGCGCAGCAAAAACCCAATGAATTCACCATTCTAATACTTCTAATCATCTCTTGGATTTCTGAATGTATCAAACAGGTGGAAGAAAACTCGTAAAATATAAAACACCTATTAGAAGACATTTGTTCAAACTACAAACCTCCATTCTTGAAAATCATCACCTATAGAAAAAAACACAACCATTAAGCACAACGAAACTTTACTCACATTGGTTTGACCAAGTGTTGAAGTCTCTGATCGAGCAAGATGGTTGATGGATGATGTTTACGATCTCAAATACCTTATTTGAACTTCCATACATAAAAAGGAATGCCAAAACTCTGATCTCACACTCTTCAAAAAAACTAAGGACTTGATCTCTATAAGATCGTAAAAACACTTTTACAAATTGACCAAAATGATAAAAAGACTAAACTTGACTTTGATTACTATAGCATAGGACTCTAACACCTACCACAAAAAAGAATCTATGTGTTGAGAATGTTGGGTTGAAACCAATCTTAATTTATTCAATACAAACCCTGACCTTATCTTTACTTTGAGGGTGGTATAACAGGGCATGCATATATTTATCCTCTTTACGTGAAAATTCATCAATTTATATTTGTTGTGTAGTATTCCTTCATAAATAATTTATGGACTGTTGTGTTTCCAATCAACGGGATTTGTAAGTGCCTCACAAGCATTGAAAATAATTTTCCATAGTCCTCCTACCTTAATCCCTTTTGATACAATAGTCGCTACAAGGTCACCCTTCGATATGTGACTTGCGGGATCACTGGTGTGTCATTTCCTTTCTTGCACTATCAATACACAATGCATGGAATAATGCTTTTATTTAAATTGGCCATTGTTTCTCCTTTTAAATTAATCGACAACACATGGATTCAATGCTCTTAATATGATTCCTCTTTGTAATGCACCATGACACTTCCCCTTAACGTATTATGCTAATGACGTTGCTCACACTGCCTTCAGAATGGTGCAATTGTTCAATGTATGATCTCATGTATACGATGCAACATATATTTATATGTCTAATGCATAGATTTCCATCCTGTATTCCAAATTGACTTTAATATCGTTGTAGTGCCAAATATATATAATTTTCAATACGTGTTTTAATGGTTCCTCAATACATTGTTCAAATGCTTTTGATGATCCTTTCAATGTGGTTCTCATCACATTCTTCTAACACCATATGAATTAGTGTCATGGTTCATGGATACACTTAACACTCTAAAATAACCTTTATTTCCCTCAAATGTGATGATGCAGCCATATTCATTTCCTTCGTGATCACATAAGTTACATTAGAGTGGCCTTCCAATGCCTTGCAATTGATATTACTTTCCTCAGTGTTTTGTGCATGTTTAAGGCTTATCATTTATTCCCATTACACTACGATCTATGCCAGTCTTTGATTACAATACTATTGTGGTGTTGTATATTATATGAGAGGGCATGTGTTGTGGATTCTTGGTGCATTCACAAGAGATAGGAGTTGGATTCCAGTCTACTAAGAGTGTGTTATATGCTACTCAAGACAAATCTATGGGTGTTGCACATGGCGTAGGTTCTAGGAGCAAATATTTGGGAACTTGGCTCTAAGAATGTGTTATGCACCAAAAGGATAGGTTGGTTTGTGATGGTGCATAGTGCAAATTTTGGAGACATAGGTTGAGAATCTTCTAGTTGAAAGTGTGCAATGCGCCACAAGAAATACTTCCTTTAATCTAGTGCCCTTTGATATCCTTCTCATGTTAATATTTCAACCCTTCATACATTCAACATACAGGTCCTAGATATCAATGGCATGGGAATGTGGCATACTTATTTTATCTTTTGTGCCTTAAATATATAGCCCTATAATTATGTATGTATTTATTCCAAACATTTCTAGCCTCCTTATGCATATGCAAGGCCAACCATTCATCACATTATTATCGTGTGCACTATCGTAGCTGTTACACTAAAAAATGTCACCTTGACTACTTACAGTTAGTATGGCTCCAATCAACAAGTCATGCTACCCTCTTAGGCAAGTCTCATGCCTCTGTTATCCATCTCAAACTCAAAGAAGAGAGAAAGTCTTGTAAAAATCATGTTTATCTCTGGGGTCGCAGGTTCTCTCTAGCCTTACCTGCGGGGACGCTGACCATGTTCACAAAATCCGCGTCCATAGACGCTCTGTATGTTAAGGGACAGGTGCGTCCCTCTGTAAAAGGCAAAATGCGCGAGTTTTATCTTGAAAAAGTTACTTGTGGTTACTTCTAGAACATTCTAGAGGTCGGTTTGATGAAATGGATGCGCCTCCAGTTGGTTCATGTATCTCTATTAAGGGGGAACTTATCCCATCAATAAGGGAGCTATCCCACCCATAGAGGGGGATGATCCCATTGATAGTGGACCTGAATAACCTCTTTACAGCACTATAAATGAAGGCATTGAGCCAGAAGGAGAGGAGGTTGGAGCTATACATTTTCTTTGGGTAAATGCTGCAGGATTTAGGTCTTCCATTAGAGCCTTTGTGAGGAGAGATTGTCTTCACTTGATTCTACTTGGGAGAGGGTGAGCTTTGTCAAAGTAGAGGAAAACCCTTGATGGACCCTGGGAGGAACTTGCACAACACCAAGGCCAGGTTGTAAGAGTTTCTTTGTTTCGTTATTAATACAAACTGGTTTATTTTTCTCAATAGCTTGTGTTAATGAGTTATTTCATGTGTTCCTTGGTCTGCATGTTGAATATATGTTTTATTATATGAAATGCAAGTGCTTGGTAATTGTTTGATTGTTTGTGGTTGCAGGAATTGACTTGAAGGAGGAGCTCATCCGGATCGTCAAGAACGGACTTCAACAACAGCGTTTTGGAATAAGGTAAGCCTAAACACTTGTAGTTTTCATGTTGTAAAAGGTGTATTTAGAGAAAGATCACTCCATTTTGTCTTGTTTGTCATTAGAATGTCTTAGACTTCTAGGAAGGTCAGTCGTGTCCGCACCCTTGACAGATTCCGTGTGACAAATTGGCGACTCCGCTGGGGAATCCATTAATGAGAGAGTCTTTTCCTTTATATGAACTTTGCTTTGAGAAAATCATTTTTATTTTCTGGTTTTTGACTGTGAGAATTAGTATTTGGGTGGCTTAGCTGTAGCTTTAGTTGGCTTTAGTTTTTCTTCCTTTTTCCAGAAAGACGCAGTCTCTGTGTGCTGCACAGTGCGTCCTTGGACGCGCTGTTGTCGACTGCACAGTGCGGGGCCGCACCTGTGACAACTGCTGGCCTGCGTCTTCCTGTAAAAGTTAAGAAAATTCCATTTTTGCCTTAAATTACTTTTAGATTTTGTTTTTCTTAGTGTTTTCTGCCCAGATCCTTTAGTACCCTGTCAAGAATTCTCACCTGAACTCGTTTTGTGAGCTTTGAGTGTTTTAGTGGTTTTCAACGAAGTTTAGACCTAGGGTTTGATTTTTGGAAAGGCTTTGTAGTGACTTTGAGCTTAGAAAGTTGTCCAGCCTTAGATATCTCTGGTTAGTCAACCTTCTTAGAAGTTGAGCCTGCCGTAAAGTCTCCTTGTTTGAGCAACTTGTCATTTGAGTTGTTTTGGGTCAAATTTCGAATTGCTTGTTTTTAAAGTATTGATTTCCATTTTCAAAAAGGACAAAAAGATTAGAATTTTGTTTTGACTAGTTTTTGGTTCTGCAATAAGCTAGTCCTTGATTTGATTGTGATCAAGTAAAACACCTTAGAAATAATCATTGTTAGTTTTGGCCTCGTTAAGATTGCTTAGAGTAAATTTGCCTTTAGTTTGCTTATGAGTGCATTTTCATAGATTTTAAGAGTTTTTAAGATTGATTTTTGGTTATATTAGATTTATTTGCTTTATTAAAAGAAAAATACAAAAACATCTTCTTAAAAAGTCTTGTTTCAAGTAGCTTTTTGTTTTCAAAAGAAGAAAAGAGTTTTTCGTGCATGTAAAGAGAAGTTATGTTTTTATGCTTGGAAAAGAAAAACGAATTGTTTCTTTGATTGTCTTCAATTAAGAAGTTGCTTTTATAAGGATTGCATTCTCTCAACTTTTTAGTTAAGCAATTCATCGAAAAAGTAAAGTAGTGGATAAATCATTTTAGGTGCATTTTGTAGTGGTTTCGAGTCGAGTCAACACACCACTAGTTTCACTTCCATCACCTTTTGACTTAAGAAACAACCTTAAAAGTAACGCTTAAATTAAAATCAATCTAGTAATCTTTATTTTTCTAGGGCTCTGAAGCACCAACATAGCTTAGGCTAGGGTCTTGGAGTAGGTGAGTACTTAACTCTCCAAGACTACAAAACCAAACAGATAGTCTATCTTGAGTAGAACAAATCCAATTGTTTCAGTTACATTCTGGGAAAGCTCCTCTTAAAGGAGAAACACGAGCTCGTGTCCGAACCAGTGAGGGGATCATTCCTCCCTCGTTGGGAACGACGCCAGGCAGTACGTATTACAAACGGTAAACCTCGGATTAACCATTGTCGAGGAGCCAGGGGTCACTTATCGGTAAACCTTGGATTGTTGTCAAGGAGCCGGTAAGGGGATTGGAGCTTGCTACTCTGCCCTTGCGTGCTGTCGGAGTTTAGACTGTTCCCCCAGGTGTAATTGTTGTGATTGGTAACCTTAGTGGCCATAATATCTAGGATTCTACCCAAGGTGACGGTGGAGGGAAGGTCCCACTGTACCTGGAGCAGACGTCGGTTATACTCACTTGGATTTTCTGGGGGGTTCGCTTCACTTCGAGACGGTTAAAGTGGAGGAACTTGGTCCAGTCTATTCATTAAGCAGGTTGCCGGGGTAACTGTTCCACCCACTATTTCTGTACTGAATCCTGCGAGGTTGGGCCTAATCACCAACTAGCGCTTTTGGTCCGGAAGACTACTGTTTGTGTGTGGTTTGACGCTCTAGATTATTTAGGCGTGTGCTTCAAATTTGATTGGTTCTTTAGAAGACTTTAGGTGGTTTGATTTGAAATTTTTTACTTTGATTTCGTGTGTTGTAGTTAAAATCTTTAATTGTGGCGGAATTACCGAGACAGTCCCGTAGACTTCGGGGCAAGTCTCCTGAGATTGTTACCGGGATAGATTTGTTAAGAAAACTTCGTAAATCGCGGGGTGAATCTCTTGAAAACATTCCGGGTCATTTAGAAGGGTTAAAGGTCCTTGTAACTCCTCCTAGTGGCAGTAGAGTAGGTTCACCTGAAGAAGGAGAATCTTCTTTGGTAGTCCATCCAGATTACCAAAGATTAGAAACAGGTTACAATCCCGAAGCTGTTACAGTTTCCGAGCTTGCTGGTAGTTTTTCATCTGCCAGTGAAACAGGCGAAGAACCTGAAATTTCAGAACCTGTTACTCCAACTCCTAGTGTTCCTGATTCACCAAGAATAGAAAGAATTATCACCGAAAATCTTCCTGTTGGATTAATTGCTATAGAAGAACTTGTTCCAGAGGAAGAAATAGGCGTTTCTGATTCTGAAGATCTAATTACCCTTGATCTAAGGGAGCGTGAATCCATCTTTTACAGTCCTCCTAGAAGTGAGTCTTGGTACCTTGCATTAACCAATTTTTTAGACAACTCAGTAGGTTTTTCTACACCTCGTACTCCGGTTCCACCTAGAGGAATTCATTCTCCTGTAAATATGTCTGGTCAGTCGTCTGTGTTTTCGCAAAGTCCTGAATCATTTTTACATGGCGGTCCTTCTGTTCCTACTGGGTATCAGTCACTTTCTGGTACCTTTGCGGGAGCATCTCCTCAACCTGTTGATCATGG
Organism: Pinus tabuliformis; assembly: GCA_031772625.1. Classification (NCBI taxonomy): domain Eukaryota; kingdom Viridiplantae; phylum Streptophyta; class Pinopsida; order Pinales; family Pinaceae; genus Pinus; species Pinus tabuliformis. The sequence continues at coordinate 235,342,503 of CM062813.1, forward strand.
GTTATTAGTTGGAAACAGTGGTAATGTACCATTGAGTATAGGTGAAGTTTATATGATGTCAGGTTCAACTCCCATTAACCAACCTCAAGGTGGCCAATTACCGCCTGGGGGGCAACCTTCGTTAATGCCTGGGGGGCAACCTCAAGGTACTTCATTTGTGACTGGGGGGCAACCTCAAGGGTATCAACCCCAAGGGTATCAACCCCAGCCTCAATACGTACCCCAAAGTCAACCTCAGTATCAGTATCAACCTCAAGGATGGCAACCTCAAGGATGGCAACCCCAAGGGTATCAACCCCAAGGGTATCAACCTCAAGGATACCAACCTCAAGGTCAAGGTCAACCCCAGTATTCGTATTTACCTCAAGGTTATCAACCTACGGGTCAATACCCTGGTCAAGGTTATCAACCACCTCAAGGGCAATCATATGGGACTACACCTTACAGTTATCAACCCTATCCTCAATACGGCTATGGATCTCAGTATCCTCAACCTGTTACGAGTCAATACCCTGGAATGTTAACATGGGATCCGTCACAGGGTCAACAGATGTCGCAACCAAGTATACAGTCGGTACCTCAAGCAGGACAACCTGCAGTTCCTGGTCCACCCCAGCAACCGCAACCTGTCCAGTCAAGTGTTCAGACCCCTGTAACTTCTGTAGTTACTCAGCCGCCAATTGCACCGAGTACTCCACCTCACACGGCTGCAGCAACTACCGCTTCATCTACCATGCTTACATCTGGAGTATCGGCAGCTCCGGTTTCTACTGTCCCTGTAACCGTTCCTCAGACATCTGTACCGTTGTCTGGACCCACGGTTCAAACCACAGTCCAGATGCCTGCAGGTCAACCTGGTACAAGTACGGTTGTTACTACTCAACCTCAATTTGTTCAACCTCCGTACCAGGGACAGTATCAACCTGGTCAAGCTGCCCAACAACCGGTTTACCAGTATCAACCGTATCCTGGGTACAATTATCAACCACCTCAACAACCCCAGTACGGTCCGGTTAATCCTGGTTTTCCAGGAGGATATAATATCCCCAATGCGAATCCTGTTCCTAGTTATCCTGGATATCCTCCTCCTGGGGCTGGTATTGTGACTCAGAGTTTCCGAGATCCTAACCGGCAGTTACCATTTATTGCGACTTTAGATTTACCCGACTTGACGCGCCTAACGAACGATCCAATTCAATATCTTCCGTTCTGGCCGCCAATGCCAAATAAGTTGCCCAGCGATATACCCAAGTTCGAAGGTAAGTCTGGAGAGGATCCGTCTAATCACGTGATGACTTACCACCTCTGGTGTGCATCAAATTCCATCTCAGATGATTCTATCCGCTTACGTCTTTTCCAGCGTACACTCATTGGTCTCGCAGCCAAGTGGTACATTGAGTTGCCACGGGCTTCTTTTTACAACTTTAGCCAGTTAGCTACTTCATTCTTAACTCATTTTCAGTTACCAGTCAGATACGATAATGGTACGGAATTATTAACTTCGCTAAAACAATCGACATCCACGTACATTTCTGATCACATCCATGAGTGGAGACGTCGAAGGAGATTAGTGAAAGTTTTTATCCCGGACCAAATTTTAGCTGAATGGTTTGTAAAATCATTATTACCAAGAATTACTGAAGATGTAGCTAAGGCCGGCGTAGTTACTGAGGAGCAAGTCATTGCTCAGGCACAATACCTTGACTTAGTTTACACTCAGTCGGGTACGTTACACGAGAAAATTCCGGATCTTCCAAAGTCAAACCAAATCGCTGCTGCTCCTTCGGGATCTCATGCCGCTGATGGTATGATCGGTATCGTGACTACGAAGAGTAAGAAGAAGTCTTCCAAGACCTCCAATACTCCAATTATCACTTTGCCTGATTCTCCGACAGGAGAGTCTTCTCCTCCTGAACTTACCGCCGACATTCACGCTGTAGAGTCATCTACGGCCAAATCCAAAAACGGTGGAAAGAAGAAAGGAAAGAAGAAGGCTAAAGCAGACAAGGCTCCAAAGGAGAAAACGGAAAAGTCGGAAACTAATGACGAAAAGCGCAAACCTCGTTATCCTTGTCTCATTTGTGAAGAAGATCATTTTACGAGAGACTGCCCTCATCGGGCCGAGGTAGTGAAAATAGTTAAAGGTTCTCCGACTCCTGCTGTGTTAAAGAATCCATTCCCCGAGCAGGAAAATAAGATGATAGGTTCTTCTTCGAATGCCAGTGAAGAACCCATTTTGATGATGTCTCATGTCAGGATTGCGACTCGATCGCAAGATTATGGTAGTAAGGCTCCTGTTGATGGTAAAGAAGCAGAATCTTCTAACTCTAACCCATCAACCTCAGCTCCTGGTTCCGATCCACTACAGATCGAAAAACCTAACCCAGACTTAGTGATTAAGCCGCCCGCCAAGGGTGTACTTCGAAGGTCTGCTTTCAATCCACATGCGAGAGCAGCCCAGAATTACAACATTGTTGAAGACTTAGCTGTTTCACCTTCAGCAATGTCGGCACTCGAAGTGCTGCAATCATGTCCAGCGCAACGAAAATTGCTTTTGTCGGCTATTGGAGCTGTCGATGTTCAGGACCCGAACCTAATGATCTTTGATCTAGAAAGTAGTACACCGCGTCTCCCCCATCAAATGGCTTTCCAAATTCCAGTGATAGTCAAAAACAGGCCTATTCATCGGACTGTGATTGATGAGGGAGCTTCTACGTGTATTATGTCGATTCAATGTTGGAGATCGCTTGGTTCTCCTTCGTTGAACCAATCCCCCACCATCCTTAAGGCCTTTGATGGCCGTGGGTTCCGTCCGTTTGGTATTCTACAAGAATTGCCTATAGGGGTCGAAGGTAAAACCGTTAGTCTGGATGTGGAAGTGGTTGATGCCCCTCTAGACTACAACCTTCTTTTGGGTCGAAGTTGGTCATATGCTATGACAGCGGTCGTTTCATCGGTCTTCAGAGTCATTAAGTTTCCACATAACGGTAAGATCGTGACTATTGATCAGCTGACATACTTTTCATCCGACCCAACCTCTTTAGAAACTATCCAGCATGTTGGTAAAACGACAATCCCTTATAGGGACATTGGTGTAGGTTTAGTTAAGGATTCCGGTTTACTGGGAACTTTTCCTCTCCCTCCACTCAATGCAGACCCTTCGTTCGCAACAATTCATATGATCACGTCAGAAAACATTATTTATGATGATCCTTGGTATGTTCCCTCTGACTCTGAGCTAGACTCACTCGGTGATGTTATGCCGTTGAGTCCGTATGAGATTGCTTATGAAGCTCTTATGTCTTTTACCGACTTTCATTCAACCGACCAAATGAATGTGGTCAGTGAAGAGTCACTTTTCACCTCACCCTTAGAACGGATAACGTTTCCCGAAGAAGTGTCATCTGACGAACAACTTCGCGAAATCCTAAGTGTAGATGATCTACCATGGGACGATCTCCATCACAGATCTTCGTTTTTACCTAAGGATGATGCTTTGAAAATGATTTTTCATCTATCTTTACCGCTGAATATGTCAAAGACGCTCAGGATCCAACGAAACATTCTGATTCAGAGCTGAATTTAGGGAATATTTCTCGTACTATTCCCATTGATATTTCAGTGAAGCCCGGAATCAAGGAGAACATTCATATAGGTGCCGCATGTACTGACGAAGAAATTGAAACTTACAAGGCCCTATTCCAAGAATTCCGCGACGTGTTTGCCTGGTCCTACGAAGAAATGCCAGGAATCGATCCTGCCATTGTTGTTCATGAAATCAAAACCTACCCGGATGCTAAACCCATTCGGCAACGGTTGCGTCAGATTCACCCTCGAAAAGCAGCTGCAATCAAAGCCGAAGTCGAAAAGCTGTTGAAAGCAGGTTTCATTTATCCGATCCCGTTAACGGATTGGGTATCGAATATTGTTCCCGTCAATAAAAAACAAGGAACAATAAGAATCTGTATCGATTATAGGGATATCAATCGAGCTTGTCCAAAAGACAACTATCCTACGCCTTATATCGATCAAATTATTGATGATTGTGCCGGAAGTGAGATGTTTTCCTTCATGGATGGTTTCTCCGGGTATAATCAAATCAATATTCTACCTGCCGATCAACCAAAAACGGCATTCATTTGTCCATGGGGGACATTTGCTTATTGCAAATTACCTTTTGGCCTTAAGAATGCCGGTGCTACTTTTCAACGGGCCATGTCTTATGCATTTCATGACATCAAGCACATTGTGCAACCCTATCTCGATGATTTGCCTGCTCATTCTTTACACCGAGCTGATCACCTTGTCCATTTACGAGCAATCTTTATGAGGTGTAGGCATTATCGAATTCGGTTGAATCCCCACAAGTGTGTTTTCTGTATAGAAACAGGTCGATTGCTGGGATTTGTTGTTTCCAAAACCGGCATTCGCGTCGATCCCTCGAAAGTCGAGGCTATCATCCAATTGCCTCCTCCTTCGAGTTTGCGCCAACTCCAAAGCTTGCAAGGGAAAGCAAACTTTTTACGCCGATTCATCCCTAACTACGCCGAGGTCACTAAAGGTTTTACACGGTTGTTGAAACAGAATGTACAATTCTTTTGGGACGAGATTGCTCAACAATCTTTTGATGCACTGAAACACGCGTTGACCCATGCACCGTTATTGCATCCTCCCAACTACAACCAGGACTACTTCTTATACCTCGCAGCTTCGCATTCCACCATTGGAATGGTGTTAGTTCAAGAAGATGAATTCAAGGCAGAGCATGTGATATATTACCTTAGCAGAACCTTAAATCCAACTGAGTTAAAATATTCGCATGTGGAGAAATTGGCCCTGGCAGCCGTTCAAGCTGTCCAGCGTTTTCGTCACTACATTCTTCTCCGCAAAACTACTGTTATTTCGGATTGCAACCCTATGATTTATATCTTGACAAAACAACTGCTAGGGGGCAAGTACTCTAAATGGATCGTCATCCTGCAAGAGTTCGACTTGGAGTTTGAGAAGTCCAAGTCTAAGAAATCTTTAGTCTTCGCGGAATTGATGTGTGATTTCCCGAGTGCTGACACAGAGACTGTGGCAGAGGAGTCCATTGCGGACGAATCTTTGTTTCTTATTAGCACTGTAGATCCGTGGTATGGGGATATAATCATCTATCTCCAAACCCAAACCTTTCGGCCTGAAACTTCCAAGGAAAACCGTCGAAAAATTCGGTTTCAATCCCAGCAATACAGAATTATTGGAGATACACTTTATCGCCTGGGGGCAGACTTAGTTTTTCGACGTTGTTTAACTCACGATGAGGCTGAGAGAGTTTTGAATGATTGTCACTCTGGAGCATGTGGCGGTCATATGTCTGGGTATGCCACAGCTCAGAAGGTGTTGCGCGCTGGCTATTTCTGGCCGTCTATGTTTAAAGATTGTATCCTTGCCGTCAGAAAATGCCACAACTGTCAAGTGTTTGATCGCAAGATGCGCGCTCCACCTGCTCCTCTCCACCCTATAATTGCCGCTGGTCCATTCGCCAAATGGGGCATTGACTTTATTACTTGTAACCCTCACTCGGCCGGGGGGCATGCGTATATCATCCTTGCGGTTGATTATTTTACTAAGTGGGCCGAGGCGATGCCTACATTCGACGCAAGCGGCAAGACAGCTGCACTTTTCGTATTCAATCATATCATAACTAGGTTTGGTGTCCCACAAGCAATCATTACGGACCATGGAAGCCATTTTCGAAATGTCATGATGACTGAACTTACAAGCCAGCTTGGTTTGCGCCACGATAGCTCTACACCTTATTATCCGCAAGCCAACGGTTTGGTTGAGTCAATCAACAAAGTTCTAGTCGTCATGATTCGACGGATCATTGGTATCCATCGAACGAATTGGCATAACATGTTATTTTCGGCACTATGGGCATATCGAACTTCAGTGAAAAATTCAACAGGTTTCACCCCTTTTCAGCTAGTTTATGGCTTAGAAGCTGTGTTACCTATTGAGTGCGAAATCCCATCACTTCAAATGGCTGTCGAATTACTTCCAGCTACTTCCGAAGAGGAGAAACGGTTGTTATACTTAGCTAAATTAGATGAGACTCGACGTGACGCTACTTTAGCTATCGAGACTCACGCGAAACGAATGAAAGCTCAGTACGATAAAAATGTAACCCCTCGAAGTTTTTCGGAAGGAGACCTAGTACTATTATATGATCAAGCAAACGATAAGCTAGGTGCTGGAAAATTCGTTCCCATGTGGCATGGGCCCTACATTGTAAAGCGAAAGCTAGCAAAAGGGGCTTATGAGTTAGTTGATTTTGATGGGGACTCTTTGGGCAAACCCAGAAATGGACTTTACCTAAAGAGGTATTATGCTTAAAATGGTGGATGGAGAAATTTTTAGATAGGTTAGATTTCCTTTCTAGCTAGCAAGTGTGTTAGTTTAGTCAGTGTGCTTAGCTTAGCAAGTGTGGTTTTTCGTCATTATTTTGGCTCATCTTGGTTTTACTCTTGATATTGTAGATGTCGACGCCTCTCCAAACATACATTGGATTTGCTGATGGTGCTTGTCGTAGTACACGGAATATCTCTTCCGCAGCTTGGGTTATCTATTCGCCCTCTGACGAGTTAGTTTCTATGCATGGGGTAAGCCTCGGTCAAACAACGAATAACATTGCAGAATACAGTGCAGTGGTTGAATTATTATCCGAATCTATTTCATTTGGAATTCGACGTTTGATAGTGAGGTTAGATTCTGAACTTGTTGTATTACAGCTTAATAGAGTTTATGCCATTAGAAATCCTGTGTTATTAAGGTTGTTTTTGAGAGTGCGTCTCTTGGAACGTGAATTTGATTACATTGAATATCAACATATTCCAAGGTCTTTGAATACATTAGCAGATGCAATTGCTTCTCAAGTGTTGGACAGACATTTATAATAATCATGCAAGTAAATTTAAAGACATTTCATCATACATGTTAAACAAGATAAGCCGATAATAGTGATATATAGATATAGATAGAAGTGTGTCCAAAAATATATACATCGTCTTCGATCATAGGTTTAACACACCTTATGATCGGCAAAATGATAGTGCAAAAAGTCAAAAATGTCACATGTGACTACAAAAGTGACTAGTCAATCACTGGTGGTGCTCTCTGTACGACACCACTGCGCGGGCTATCTTGCGCAGAAATCTCCTAAACGGTCCAGGGACTGCAACCACGAAGCGCTGAAGCCTCATTGGAATGTCATCCATAGTAGTCTCAGGTATATCTGCCGTGAGACGCTCTAGATCATGCTCCAAATCGGCTAGTACTTCTGCTGTCGCATCCTGTAAGGCCGGTGCCGGTGCAGCTGGATGTCGTCTGTCGTAAGGCCGGAGATTGGCTGGACGCTGTGGTCCAACATCTGCATTTTTAAAATTTTACTGTTACGTTGAGACGATATATATGAAAAATAAAAAAATACATAATTAGAAAACTTGTGAAAATGAAAGTACCTCTGTCATCCCATTGTTCTCCCTGTGGAAGAACCATGTCCGGATCACCTCTGAAATCCATTCCGGCATATGGAAAGTCTTGTATCACAAAAAGCTGGCCCTCTAGCCAGTCGAAGTAACTGTCAGAGAATCGAACCACTGCAGCACCCTCGTCAGGATGCCGGGCCATCACCGCAACCCATCGAACAAGCTTTGGCTCCCGAGGACCCAAGTCATCAACAGTGAGTTGCTGAGGGATCAGCATAGGAACTCTCTCCAAGGCAAAGCTCACGACTAGAGGCCCATATCCAAAAGTCTTTAGTCGTCCGTTCTTTGCCTTGGTTAGTTGGCTCTTCATATGAGCCGACACAGCTTCGCACCAGTTGAAGATGGTGCCTTGGTAACAGTCAACTGCCATCCGCATTTGGGATCCGGAAGCAATGTGCAAGGCGGCCGCGCCACAAATCCTAGTGACCGTAAATGCAATAACTCTAAGTTCCGCCAGAGCGATGTGCTTTATCTCCACGCCCTTTTTATGGCGAGTCCCTGGTCTGCACCACTCCTCGCGGAGATCATCAAGGGATTGGCCACCCGGCCTAGTCCCCGCAAGGTTGAGTTGCTCACCTCTGTTTGGCAAGCCAGTGAGAAAGTATACATCCGAGGGCTCTATCTCGAGCTGGTGCCCTCCAATGTAAAAGCATTGATCTTGAACGTTCCATCGCTCAACTAGCCATTCCAAAAATCTTACCTGGCCCCTCATGCCCGGTATGGTCCAATATTTGTACAATCCACATGTTCTTAAGGCATCCAGAGAGGGTTGGTGGTTAATCGCAGCTTCATCGTCTTCTACGTGCTCTCTCTCTCTCCAGTCTAACATGTTTTGGGCCCTGCACATCAAAAGAGTCAATTAGAAATTAATTTGAGAAAATTTGGTGGTTTTTTGAGAGAGTTAGGGTTTTGAAATGCGCCCTTTGCGGAAGACGCACCCCGGCTTTTTAGCACAGGGCGTCCGGACGCAGCTCGCCTGAAGGCGGACTGCGTCCCCAGACCTTTTTCCCGTGTGAGAAAAAGTCGGGGGACGCGGCTCACCCGAAGGGCACCTGCGTCCGCCGAGGGGCGCATTTTGAACCCAAAACCCCCCCAAAAAATGAAACAGAGACCAAAAACAAAAAACTAAACGGATAAAAATGAAGAGTGGGATGTGTAAAATACCTCGGTGAAGCGGCGTTCGATTCCGACGGTCAGATTTTCCGCAGCAACCACGGGAAGTTTCTTGTCAAAAGCTCCTTTTTCAACCTCAACAGTGAAACGGTAAAAATGACATGGTAAAAGGTCTTTTTATAGGTTTTTTGGATGAATTAGTTCATTTTTTACCATGAAAAGATGTTTTCAAATGTATTTTTGCCTATTTTAAACAGGTATGAGTAATGTGTCGCTTTTGTGCAGGACGAAGGGATTTCAAGGGAAATTGTAATTTTTCACAAACAAAATTTCAGAGTCATCTTTTAAGCCCTTTTCTGACTCCTAAAACATGAAAAGATCGCCGAGTGTTTCTTTTTCACTCGTTAAAACGGAATTAAAAGACGGTCCCCTTTTAGCTCTTTTCTGACCGTAAAATCAGGAAAAGATTGCCGGGTTTTTGTCGTTTCAAACTCGATAAGGAAATAAAACGACGTGTCTTTGATCGCTTTTTACTTTTCAGGTCAACGATACTATTATGAAAGTACTCCTTGGTCGCAAGATCAAGCGGTTCCCCCAGGTATTATTTTATACTTTTTCGGGCTTGAGGGACACAAATATACGAAAAAGTTCAACGTGGAGTTTCCTTAAGTTTTTCAGACTCTCTAAAATTGAAAAACGCCGAGTTTCTCCTATACTGGGCTCGTTAAACTTTTACAGTAAAGGACCTGTTCAATTACAAACAGGAACGAACCACTCCTTCCTAGGGTTCGCATTTAAACTAGGTTGGACTCGTCCGAAGGATGAGCTTATAATCAAGCATATGTTATCCTCCTCAAGCTTGTTAAAAATAAAGAGGTACTTGCCAGAAATGGTGGGGGAAAAAAGAGAAGAATGAACCTATTTGTCACCTTTTGCCTCAGAAGAAACTTTATTACCGCTCTTGAACACGACACTTTTCATTCACCTGGGTTGGGAAATCTTTTACCTCACAGTTGACTAAATCACTTTGAAAATCTTTAACCGGGTTCAGGGATCAACTTTGAGTTATTCGTCACCAAACCATCTGTTGTGTCGTTATGTGTTCAAGAGGTCTGCAAGCAAAACTTTCATCTGCAAAATACTTGTCATCCATTGACCATCCCTGAGTCAGTCCTTACAGCAACATTTCTTCAACTTGAACAATGATTTCGTGTTGCAGGCTTGCCTGCAACGGGTCGCTTTCTATCGACATCGACACATTATCTAGAAAGATGACTTAGGAATCGACAGTACCTTGAAGTCTGCATGCATCAATGGCAGGTTTCTCGCCTTTGACGTCAGTTTACATCATTGACTTTCGATCAGAGGATTCCGTGAAGTGTTCGACATCAAAACATCTATTCACATTTCACGGGTTGTGCTTGGTACTTTGAGAACCATTGACATTACTGGTGGTTTCTCTCACGCTTGTTAACAGTTTACATCATTGACTGGTAATCAAGTGGTTTCTACCATGTTCGACATCGAATCATTTAATCACATGGCTAGAATCGTACCAATTCGGGAAGTAGAAGTGAAGACCCTGGATCTAGTTTCTACCATCCAGGCTGCGAGGAGTTTTGTATTCATTATCTATGTAGACTAATCATAAACAGATGGCTGCGTCCATACTGTGTCTACAAAAGTCTATAAAAATGATGTACTGCAAGATCATTCCTGTATCAGAATAGTTAGTCCATTAGTTAAAGTTTTGAATCTGAGTATGGGAATGCCTACCTCAGTGATGATATAATCTTATCCATGTATTTTGTGTTGAAAATTGCAGGTTCCAACCAGGCCATCCACAAGGCAATCCTTGAAATGATAAAGCGCTTCACCCTTCCTAGAATTACAAAACCCTATTCTATTCCAGGCTTCGCACTTTAGGGGGCAATCTGTTACACTAAAAAATGTCACCTTGACTACTTACAGTTAGTATGGCTCCAATCAACAAGTCATGCTACCCTCTTAGGCAAGTCTCATGCCTCTGTTATCCATCTCAAACTCAAAGAAGAGAGAAAGTCTTGTAAAAATCATGTTTATCTCTGGGGTCGCAGGTTCTCTCTAGCCTTACCTGCGGGGACGCTGACCATGTTCACAAAATCCGCGTCCATAGACGCTCTGTATGTTAAGGGACAGGTGCGTCCCTCTGTAAAAGGCAAAATGCGCGAGTTTTATCTTGAAAAAGTTACTTGTGGTTACTTCTAGAACATTCTAGAGGTCGGTTTGATGAAATGGATGCGCCTCCAGTTGGTTCATGTATCTCTATTAAGGGGGAACTTATCCCATCAATAAGGGAGCTATCCCACCCATAGAGGGGGATGATCCCATTGATAGTGGACCTGAATAACCTCTTTACAGCACTATAAATGAAGGCATTGAGCCAGAAGGAGAGGAGGTTGGAGCTATACATTTTCTTTGGGTAAATGCTGCAGGATTTAGGTCTTCCATTAGAGCCTTTGTGAGGAGAGATTGTCTTCACTTGATTCTACTTGGGAGAGGGTGAGCTTTGTCAAAGTAGAGGAAAACCCTTGATGGAACCTGGGAGGAACTTGCACAACACCAAGGCCAGGTTGTAAGAGTTTCTTTGTTTCGTTATTAATACAAACTGGTTTATTTTTCTCAATAGCTTGTGTTAATGAGTTATTTCATGTGTTCCTTGGTCTGCATGTTGAATATATGTTTTATTATATGAAATGCAAGTGCTTGGTAATTGTTTGATTGTTTGTGGTTACAGGAATTGACTTGAAGGAGGAGCTCATCCGGATCGTCAAGAACGGACTTCAACAACAGCGTTTTGGAATAAGGTAAGCCTAAACACTTGTAATTTTCATGTTGTAAAAGGTGTATTTAGAGAAAGATCACTCCATTTTGTCTTGTTTGTCATTAGAATGTCTTAGACTTCTAGGAAGGTCAGTCGTGTCCGCACCCTTGACAGATTCCGTGTGACAGTAGCCCAATTGCAGTGTTTTAGCTCGCAGACTCATCATATCACTTGTTTAAATGCTCGTGTGACTTATATCTTCATCTTGTATTTTTTGTGATTTATCGCACCCAAGTGTTATTACATTCCTGCCATCTTTACCACCCAAGCCAACTTCTAGAGTTATCCTTTTGAATGGAGATACTTCTTATGTATCACTGGATATGAGTTCCTACATGGTGTATGACCTATGGCACATTCCTTAAATCAATTATATGTCTTAGTCCCTCCAGAAGGCAGATAAATAGTCTTGTAGCAATATGCACTAACACTTTTCAACTTTCTTACATTATTATGGCCTTGTTGACGATGTTGGAAATCCATCAATCAAGGGGGTTTCCCCAATGTGAAGTCCCAATTAGATCTCACACCATTTGGAGTAGAATCCCCAACCAGAAATATGGTTGGTTTCCATTGTCCTTAGGTATTTTCCTTGGATTCCATTATTAATATAAGAGGTTATAAAAACATTCTTTGAATCAAGTAAGTAAGTTGACACTGTGAGGCATATAATTGCCATGTATATAAGGTACTTTGACGACAAAGAGAAAGAGACTGAGCCTCTAGAAGAAAAGTAAGACTACCATCCTAAAAGAGACACACAAGAGCATAACAGGATCACAAGTTTGTTTGCAAAGTAGTTCATAAGACAACCACAATCATAAAACCAAATAAAATACACCTTTAATAGGATAAGTACCAAAGCCATCGAAATAGTTCAATTTCCTTAGTACATGTGAAAAAAACACATACCGCAAACATATAAAGAATAGTCTTACTATTTTCATGATACATGCATGAAAATGTGTTGGCTCATCGAGTTTCATATATTAAGTGGAAGTTCCAATATATACAAGTACAATGCTACCACACTAACCCCAATAGTGAAACATTAAGTCACCACTTTCTCCTCCAATGAAATATCTTCTCTTTTAAGCCAAGCTAGAGAAGCCAAGGTGAAAATTCAAGTCCCAAAAGTCCCTTTGCTTGAGTTATGAGGGTGTATTTATAAAAAATGAGGTGACTCTTCATCTCCCATGTGACTCTTGATCTCCCTTATGACTCTTCAGCTTCTACAATAAGTTTTCAAATTCTTACTCGACCTTTGAGCTTCTATATGACTTTAGAACTCAATTGTGACTCTTCATATTCCATGTGGGGCCCTTGGTCTTCCACATATTTTAAATTTTCTCATTTTGTGAAATTACTCAATTAAATTCCACAAATGATGTGGCAAGACATTATGACACATGTGACTCTTGAGATGACTCTTGACAATGATAACATGGAACTTCATGATGATGTGGCATTACCAAGTTGCTCCTTTTGTTGCTTTATTTGCATCTTCGTGATGGATCTTGAATGTTCTTTGTATTCATCCTCCAAGGGGATTATTGTTATGGATCCTTCATGCGATCTTGATCTTTGATATTCTATCAGAAACTAGTGCCTCTTCATCCTCTTAATCGATGACTTCTTCATGGTTCCAGCTTCACAAGTGTCTTTCACCATAGTTTGCTTCTCTTCCTCTCCAAACATGGTCTTGTGAGGTCAAGATATAGTACTTGCAAGTGAAATCCACTCATGATAAGATGACATTAGTCCAAAAATATCCTAGTCTAAATTTCTTCATGAAAACCATTGGTTGACCTAGAACTAGGTATTGGATTGGGAGGAAAGCTCAAGGATTGCACAGTGCACAATTTTGGAGGCCAGGAGTGAGGGATTGAAGCTTAATATTATGCAATGCGTAGTTCTAGAAGCCTAGGTAGGAATACTGCACAGTTGGGGAGCTTAATCAAATAGGATTAAGCCTTGAGATTGCATAATGTGTTGTTCAGGAGAGAGAGAGGGGGGGCAGTGGATAGCACAGTTGCACAACTCAAGAAGGAAGGAAGACAACTTGTTGCTTGAGACTGCACAATGTGCGGTTCTAAAGGCCTAGGCAAGATGACTACACAATTGATGAGGTCAAGTGGGTAAGGTTGAGCATTAAGATTGCAGAATGTGTAGTTTCAAGAGGCAAGGGATCAACTTGAGGGTCCACAATGTGTAGTTACAAGAGGCTGAGTGAGATCAAGTTGATTGGGCAGGAACTTTCCAGAATTTGGCTAAGTGTGGGATTAGTGAGGTAGAAATGAGAAGAGGGTTGAACTTATGAATTATCACACACACTCATTACAATTTATGACACAACATTGAACACTCAATACATAAGAACAACATGATCCCCTCAATGTGATGGCAATACAACAACCTCCTCCAAGTGCGACACTTAGGGTACTCTTTGCGACAACGGTGACGAAACTTGTACGATAGTGCTTGAGACTTGGGTAATATGTCTGATGTATTTACTTATAATTAATAGGACATATTAGTGCAAGATAATGCATCAAAACTTCATTTTAAGAATGTACAATTGATTCCCTTCGACTAGGTGCAACACTTGAGATTCATTGCGCGACGACAGTGACGACACTAGTACGACAATGAAAATTTGTTTTGGAATGGGTATATTACATGTCTACGTGGTAAATAGGACCCATTGGTACCAAAGTTGCCTCTCGCAATGAACCACAACTCTACTTTTACAATGTGCGACATTTCCCATGCCAAAAGACGACACTTGTGATGATAAGAGAAAAGTCCAAATGACACTTGCAAATGTGAATGACATTGAAAGTGACACATGCCATAGTGAAGCTAACATGAAAAAAGAACTTATTAAAGTGAAAACAAGTGAAAGTGACAGTCGTAAACATGAAAGTGACACTTGTAAAAGAAAAGGTGTGCAAAAGTGACAGTTGGAAAAACTCACTAAAATAGAAGTACAATCGCAACCAAAAGTGAGATATTGTCAATGAAAGTGTGCAATGACTGTCAACACAAGTTGAAAATTGAATAGGAACTATCTTGATGGAATTTTCTATGCATGTTCAAGTTGGCGTAAAAATATTTCACTCATAAACTTATTATGGACTGAACATGTGTGAGGAGGTGACTTCGATACTTAGAAACCAAGAAGAATAATTAAACACTTGGAATTGATCATGAATTGACTGTGGAATGAAAGATTATTAGATCCTCAGTATGCTCCAAAATTCACGTGTAAGAAAAATTTTGGAGGGTGTTGATCACAGCGTCAATAGGCCCATTGATCCTCATCGCATGTCCACTGGCTATGTTTTCACATGTGATGGTAGTGCACTTCTCTAGATGTTACTAACACCTTGAAATAATACATTGTCTCCCTTTACAATGGAATTATTGATTCGAATTTAAACAGGAACACAACAAATTACAGAGATAACTATAAACACAGAGATGCAGTGGAAATAATACTTCATTTCATTAATGTAAAATACTGAAATATGCTTACAAACAAAAATGGAAATAAACCAACCAGGGCGATGGTAGCTTATCTCTAAGAAGAGATGTGTCACTCTGAACTCCATCACAATGAGGCTCAAGGGCCTTTTTATTATTGAACAATAAGAGGAAACCCTAAACAACCAAAACGCTAACCCGAGGAGATGTAACACCAAGAGTTTATGGGCCTCGTTGGGGTCAGTTGGACAGCCAAATTCTTGGGGTTGCAACTTGATCATATTATCTTCATTTGACATGCATGATAACCCATTGGAAAGATCTCTCCGAGGACTGTGATGGAAAATATTATTTTAAACACAAAATCATTGGCGGTAGATTTCCAAAAAAACGTCATTTGGGGTCTCAAAACGGCTCCGGAAGTTTAGGACCCAAAAAACTGCTAAAAATAATAAACTATGCTAAAATTAAGGAAACTAAAAAACATGAAAGAAGAAATGGTGGGGGTCCAAGTGGAATTGGCAGGTGGCTACCAATATCCACCTGCATCATTCCTCCCCCCTTAGGAAGCAATGATCCCCATTGCGTTGAGTTACTCCATGAGATGAGGAAACTTCTGCTCAACTTGGTCCCTAGTGAGCCACTTGCCCTGGTGAAGGAGTTGGCCTGCTTTGACAACTCGATACAGTTGGATATTCTGCTGGTGAGTTTGCTTGCTTTGTGTGTCCATGATCTAATCAGTTGCATCTTGTTCCATGCAATCTGGATTTAACTCTATGGGCGTGAGCTGTTATGCAATGTCGGATGTGTCTAGTAATGGTGGAAAGTATGGCTGAAGGTGCTCCACATTGAACACTGGGTGCAGGCCAAGGAATGGGGGAATGCTGAGCTCAAATGCATTGTCTCCCACAGCCTTGGTAATGGTGTAAGGACCATATCGAAGTGGTGTGAGTTTCTGATAGGCTCCGGTAAGGCTTTCCTTTAAAAAATGCAACCAGAATTTGTCACCCACCTGAAACTTGTGTGGCACCCGATGTTGATCATCTTGCTACTTGTACTTGGAATTTGATTTCTCCAGAATGTCATGGACCTGCTAGCAAATATGTTGGATGTGTTCAATGAAGTTGTTCGCCTTATCTGTTTCAGACTGGACATGAGCCGAATCTGTGTGAGTAGTTACAAATGGCATGGCCACATCCATGGGACATAGTGGCTGGAATCCCAAGCCCACCTGAAAAGGGTTGTGGCCAGTCGAGTTGTGGAGAACCTGGTTGTAGTTATGTTGAACATAGGGGAGGCTCTCGTCCCATGTACGTGGATGCTTTGAGTTGTACATGCGCAGAATGTGTACGATCATCCTGTTGAAAACCTCTATCTGGCCATTAGTTTGAGGATGGAAGGCTGTGGACTTAGTGAGTTTGGTGTCCAGCATCGACCAGAGACTGGACCAAAATGTACTGAGGAACCTGTTGTCTTGATCTGAGATGATAGAATGTGCGATCCCAAAGTGTACCCACACTCGTTCAAAGAAGAGTTTAGTAGTGGCTTCCGTTGTGATATTCTTCTTGCAGGCCGCCATAATGGCCATCTTCAAGAACCTATCGATGACCAAAAAAACACAGTCGTTTCCATGCTTAGTGGAAGGAAGGCCTGACATGTAATCCATGGAGATGGATTCCCAGGGTCGAGTAGGGTTAGGCAGCAGGGTATAGAGGCCTTGCTTCTTGATGGTCGGTTTGGCAATGGCATAGGCAGTGCATGATCTGATGTACTTTCCGACATCCTATTGAAGATTCGGCCAATAAAAATACTTCTGCAGCGCTACCACCATTTTCTCGACCCCGAAATGCCTAGCAGCCCGACTGTAGTGTGCTTCTCAAATCATCTTGGCATGCTCGCTTGAAGGAACACAAAGGTGACCCAGGTGGCATAACACTGCATCCTGGAGGTGAAAATATGGAACATGTTGACCCTCCAAGAGTGTCTCGTATGTATGGCCTAATTTTGTGTCGCTTTTGTAGAGAATTGGCCAATCATAAGCCTTGTGCCCACAAGAGTTGAGCACGGTGGTTAACGCCATGATCGGTGGTCGACTGAGGCAACCTGCAACATTATTGGTGCTACCCTTCGTATACTTGATATTCAAATGGAACTGTTGCAGGTATGTGGACCACTTCTGATGGCGATCATTTTGCAATTTCCCTTGGGTCTGTATGAACTACAGGGGTCGATGGTCTGTGGATGACCATTTCCTTCCCCAAAATATAATGCTTCCATTGTCAGCAGGCCTGCACAATGGAATACATCTCTTTTTCATAAGTGGGATACTTCTGGACTGTGTCTGAAAGTGTCTCACTGTGATATGCCACTAGATGCCCGTGTTGAGTAAGGATTGCCCCAATAGCATAGTCAGAGGCATCTATCTTGATGTGAAATGGTTGTTGAAATTCTGGGAATGCGAGCACTGGTGCCAAGCAGTGGCAATCTTTCAACTCTTTGAATGCCTTCTATTGAGATTTAGACCAAAAGAATTTTTCTTTCGCTCCTCCCTTGGTGACTTGACTCAAGGGCCAAGTGATATGAGAAAATCCCAACACGAACCTGTGGTAGAAGTTGGCAAGACCCAGAAAGCTATGGAGCTCTGTCAGAGTGGTTGGAGATGGCCAATCCCGAATGACTTACATCTTGGCTGGATCCACATGCACCCCTTGTTCATTAATAATGTATCCCGGATATTGAACCTGGGTCATGCCAAAAGTGCATTTCTCCAAATTGGCACATAACTTGTGTTGCCGCAGTGTTTGGAGAACCTGTCAGATGTGGTGGAGGTGCTCTTCCCAACTTTGGCTGAAGATCAGGATGTCATCCAAGTATACCACTAGAAATGAATTGGTGAATGGCCACAAGATGTCATCCATTAGCCTCATGAATGTTGCAGGAGAATTTGTCAATCCGAAAGGCATAACCAACCATTCGAAAAGGCCCTCCTTGGCTTTGAAGGCAGCCTTCCACACATCAGAGGGTTCGATTGGTACCTGGTGATATCTTGACTTCAAATCGATCTTGATGAAATATTTTTCCCCCTTTAGTTGGTCCAGGATGTCATCAATCTGTGGGATCAAGTACCTATTACAGACAGTGATCTTGTTCAACACCTGATAGTCAATACAGAGTCTCCAAGTCCCATCCTTCTTCTGTACCAACACGATTGGGCTCCCACAGGGTGATGAACTCGGACGGATGTGACCTTTCTACAGCAGCTCCTGAATCTACCTCTAGATTTCATTGTTCTTCAGAACAGAGTGCCAATAGATTGGTCCATTGGGCAGCGGTGCACCTGGGTTCAGATTGATGGAGTGCTTGACCTGACAGTGCAGAGGAACCCTTGCGGGGGAGGTGAAGATGTCCTCATACTCCTCCACGATGTTTTCCATCTGTAGTTGTCATGCGGAGGGGCCCTGTCTGGAGGTCGTGGCCACCATCTTATTCTTTCCTTGAGCGCATATCATCAGGAAATTTTTTTTCCTGGTTTTGGAAATGAGCTTACTGCATTGTTTTGCAATAACCAAAGAGATGGTGGTAGCCGGTGCTACCTCTAGTATCCTGTACAACTTATTTCCCAAAGTAACAATAACAACACGGGGCCTTGGTTCATACACAGCATGTCGCTTCCACAGGTATGGTTTTCCTAATAACACATCACAAACTTCAAGGGGAGAAATGTCACACAAAACCTCATCCGTGAAGGGCTTGATGTTGTATGGAAGGCAACACTGCTAGCTCATGCAAAGATCTCGTCCTTGGTGAAGCCACCCGATGGTGTACGGTTGTGGATGTGTTGTGGTCGGTAAGCCCAGCTGCTTCACGACCTCTATCGAAATGAGGTTCTTTTGGCTCCCACTATCGATAATGAACTGTAGCGGGGAGCCCTTTACCCACATCCGGGAGTGGAAGAGATGCTCCTCCTCCTCTGGATCTTCAGGTTCCTCCTTCTGGATCTTTGTGGTGGCCATAGTGGCGTTGGGCTCCACATCGATAACATGCTTCCCTTTGTCATTCCCCTTGTTGAGTTCTGACTCAGAGTCGGAACATGCATCTGATTCTGAGACCTTTAGCTCGGCCACTAGTGACTACTTGGCCCGACACTCGCTTGTGTTGTGAGAGGAGCTCTTATGGAACTCACACCACTTTCCCGTTTCCTTTTCGGCTTCATGGCACTGTTCTTTGCTTGCAGCTTTAGTGGGTTGTCTTGGGCCGCCCGACCTTGGCTTTGTCCTTTGTTCTACAGTTTTGGGGCACCTTTCCCTTGCTTCAGATTCACGGATCCAAAGTCTCACTTCTTCTGTTTAAACTTTTGCTCAACTTTTATGGCATATCGGTATGTCGTGCTGAGTAGGAGATGTTCAAGAATTCTATTTCTTCCTAGATTTTCTTGTGCAAGAAGTCACGATATTTGAGTACCAAATTATGCTTTGAATCCTTGATACCCAACTTTGTGCGAAGGGTATGGAAAATATTGGTAAATTCTGGCACGTCTTAGTCCCTTCCCTACCGCAGCGTGGTCCACTTTATGTATTGATCCTCATAGCTTTTGACAGGGTAGTACTGCTCCTTGATGGCATCCCGAAATGAATTCCAAGTGGGTGCAACTAAAAATAGTGAGCATGTACTTTCATCCTTTTTCTCGCAGTAGGTTTCCCACCAGTCCTTGACGTGGGGGGCTGCTTTGAGAAGAGCGAAAATAATATTTTCTTGACTAGAAAAATCATGAACAGAAAAATAGCCCTCTAGCATATTTAACCATTTATCGATGACATTTTCATCTATCTGACCCTCGAATATGGGGATTTAAAAATTAACTTGTACCTTAAACAGTGTGGCGTTTCCAGAGTAGCTGTTGGAAGCTGATGCGTCGCCCCTGGGTAGCTGCTGAAGGATCCAGGAAAAGTTGTCCATCATCGCATTCCTTTGTCACTCGAGGGCTTCTTTGAGCAAGATTTTGATAGGATCTCCTACCCCTTGTCTTTCTTTTCATCATCCATGGGAGCCCGTCAAGATTTGCGAGGCTGTTCTTGCAAAGATTCGACCATTTCAAGCCCTAACTCTTTATATCTCGACCTCGATGGGGACATGAAAATAAAAATAGAGAAGAAAAGTAGACCACTCTGATACCACTAATCCGGATTTAAACAAAAACACAACAAATTATAGAGATAACCATAAACACATAGATGCAGTGGAAATAATACTTCATTTCATTAATGTAAAATACTGAAATATGCTTACAAACATAAATGGAAATAAACTAGCTAGGGCGATGGTAGCTTATCTCTAAGAAGAAATGTGGCGGCCACATGCCTCTGAACTATCTTACAATGAGGCTCAAGGGCCTTTTTATTATTGAACAATAAGAGCAAACCCTAAACAACCAAAACCCTAACCCGAGGAGATGTAACACCAAGAGTTTATGGGCCTCGTTGGGGTCCGTTGGATAGCCAACTTCCTGGGGTTGCAACTTGGTCATATTATCTTCATTTTACATGCATGATAACCCATTGGAAAGATCTATCCAAGGACTGCGATGGAATAGATGATTTTAAACACAAAATCGTTGGCGGTAGATTTCCCAAAAAATGTCATTTAGGGTCTCAAAATGGCTCTGGAAGTTTAGGACCCGAAAAACTGCTAAAAATAGTAAATTGTGCTACAATTAAGGAAACTTAAAAATTGAAAGAAGCAATGGAGCGGGTCCAAGTCGAATTGGCAGGTGGCTACCAATATCCACCTAGATCAGTTACCTCCTTAATCATGATTCCTAACGCAAATCATTCATGAGATCGCCTCATATGTTTGTGCTTTCATGATTAATAGCATGTCTATGTTGTTGATGACGTAATATTGGCTCACTTGGAACATAAACATTGCAATGTGTATACATTTTTTCATACCCTGCACTCAATGTTATGATATGATACCCACACTGTTCAATATGGTTCCCATATGCAATTTCTAATATAACTTGAATATCTTACAGGGAAATTGCTAGGAGGTGCTTTGGTATGTTTTGATGCGCAAATAATTCAAAGCCTTACTTCTCTGGTATTTATTACTTGAATACTAAGCCAATGAAATTGTGAGACAGTATCAAAATTTTATTAAAAGTTAGACACAAAGTCTAATAACCAAAGAAGCAAGGCTTTTCAAACATGGTTGTATTTTTTGCAATCCCTTTCCATCATTTTTTCTTTCTTTGCTTGAGCACACAATCATGTGTATATAGCTTGGGAAGCCTTCATTACTTTGTTTCCAATCACCATAATAATAAGTTGAGCATTTAAAACTTTTTTCCCGTCCTTAAAATTGCATTTCAATCAAATAATGCCATGCTTTGGAAAATCAACGTGAAGCTTGTGTGGAAGAATCAAGCTTCCATGTTTATAAAATTTAAGTGATGTCATTTCAATGTATTCTTTAATGTAAGTGCTTCATTTTTTAGTGTGTGGCAAGCCACCTTCACTTAACTTCCTAAAAGAGAATGAAATAAAACTTTTCATTAAATTAGTTCATAATAATAATACTTTTCATATGAAAGCATGGGAAAATAAATTATGAATATAATTCACTTAAGGAATATATATGCACTAGCCTAAACAATAATAAATAATCCAAATTAATATGTTACAAATGGTATTGTTTAAGTAAAATATACTTAAATTTGGAAACAAACTCCAAAGTCAAGGCATCTTAATGGACCTATAAATTGCAGGTGATTTTGATATATCATGTGATGCCCAAGGTGATGATGCAATTATAGTGCAAGTGCCCTGAATAATTTGTGAAAATGCATTTTAGAGTGTTTGTTCTAAGGTACAACATGACTGAGGAGGTCATCATGATAATCTAGGGTTTCAAGAACACATGAGTAAAGTAGCGCTTCACAGACCCTAATGCAAATAGAATGAATTCGTGGCTATCAAGGCAAGGTTCCTTTGCCCCATTACAATGCATATAAAGGGATAAAGCTTAAAGTCCCATGAGGCTTAGTAAAATCATTAGAGCAACAAAACCCTATACCATAGTGCATCAATAAGTTTTAAAATCATGAGTAATAAATGTAAAAATGCATCATGAAGACAAACACATCAACATGGTTTAATGGAAATTGGATCATTGGAAGATTAACTAGTTCAAAACATTATCATAATCCTTATGTCCTTGGACAAGGAAAAGGGGACCCAAAATTTGGTAGTAGACGAAATTTTAAGTGGTGTTGTAGTGGCTACAACATGCAGTTAAGGTAAAAGGTGTTTAAATAATGGACACTTTAACAACCAATGATTTAATGCATGAATTAGGTCTCGGCTTCACCTAAGCTATTGCCAAGGAAAGATGAATTAGGCAGAGAAAGAGATAAATGTTAGGAGAATATTTCTGAGTAAGTGTTTCGGAATTCCTTTTTCTATTCTATTGGTGACAATCTACCTAACAACAATCAAAAGAAAATAAAAGTTGCAAGCATT
Source organism: Pinus tabuliformis (assembly GCA_031772625.1). NCBI lineage: Eukaryota > Viridiplantae > Streptophyta > Pinopsida > Pinales > Pinaceae > Pinus > Pinus tabuliformis. The sequence goes on from CM062813.1 coordinate 235,365,014, forward strand.
CTTCATATTTGCAAAAACATTATTAAAACCATGCAAAAATAATATGCAAATACTGAAAAAAATATGATAGCAATACACATAAGAAACCAAATGGAAGAAATATTATTATTATTAATTATAGAAGTAATACACATGTTGGAGAAGAATGTAAACTTGGGTCTATAACATCCCCCTCAGTGGGATGTGTTATTTTACTCCCTACGCTCAACAGTTGATATATCTCTCTCGTTGGTTGCTATGAGTAGAATGAAGAATGAATGAGTGAACTCAAAAATGGGAGCTTCAACAGTTTAGGACAACAGTGATGACGATGAAATGGCCATCTGTGTAGAGTGAGGAAAAACCTCTCTATTTATAATATAATTCTTGGATAGATCTAGATCTAGTGAAATAATAAAATATTATTAGACCAGATCAATATCTAACCTTTAGGGATAATTTATTATATTTTAGAGGAAAATTTTCTTGAAATGGTCAGAAAAACTTTATTTGGTGAACTAACTCAGAAAATATGATTTATTGAGTTAATTAAGAAAAATGGTTAAATAAATTAATAAATAAAAACGATTGATTAATTACTTTAAGGAGATATGGTCAAAGTGAGTTAGAAATATTTACTAAATAATGATTTAATAATTATTTCAAGGGTGAGAAGTTAAATGATTAAGGAATAATAAATAAATAATTATTTATTTAATTATTCTTGTAGATGAGTGAAAATATTTTTAATTATTTTCACTAAATGGGCAAACATGAAAATAACATGAAACTGGTTAAATGCATTTATGGGTTATTTTCAAGTGGATAAACAGAAATAATTTAGGAAAAATGGTTCTCTAAATTATTTCCTAAGGTGAAAGCGGATTTTTGTTGAAAAGTGTAACTAGGTTTGCTCTTCATAATGATATGTATAATAATGATTTTATGTAATTGATGTAAATAATAAAATAAAATTATTTTGTAATGCTTGAGTCATGGGTTTCATGCTTAAGAAATTTTATTTTATAGCTAAGGCTCTCATTGTGAGCCTTTACGATTGGTCATCATGTCATAAAGTCTAATGAGTCAATAGAAAAGATTTAAAACCCATTTGGGCATATTATACATTGTAAAAAGTAAAGTTAATTGTGTTACAAACCTTTTGAGACCTTGTCATAAGTTCTACCTCATGTCGGCCTTTAAAATATATGAAGATCATTCTTGTCAAGCAAGTTGGCCTAGTCACCAAGGGTAAGTCGACCTATTATTCATGGACAAACTACTATAAATAGAAGACTCAAACTCACTTGTATGGAATTAATCAAGGATATGAAATATATCAAGAATTGTGAAGAAGTAGCATATTATTCAATGAAGAAGGGAGAAAGACTAGCTGAAATATCTTGGATTTGTTTTGGTGAATTCCTCCCACATGTGTGAAGAAGAAGAGTAGTATTATCTGTTGCTAAATGAATATGAGGTTGTCACAACTGTCTTACAATACCAAATCAAGGAAGAATAACAAGTCTTTCATCAAGCCAAATTAAAGGAGAAAGCCATTATTCCCAAGTGAAGAAGATCGAGGGATCAAATCACCATCTATCTCTCACATGTGTGGCAACTAGGGTTTTTGATGAGGTCAAGGGTTACAGGTCTGAACTATTAGGGTCCTATAATGGGAATTAGTGGTGTTGGACTATTACTATTCATTTTTTGTCAGTTTAGCCTATGAATCAATAGGTGTCATAGCCTAAATGTTTGTTTGTCCAAGGAGCCATTTAGTTCTTGAAGTCTTGTGGTCAAGACAAGTCTGAATGTTTGGGATATTTTTTGCATATAAAGTTTAGTTTAGATCATGTTGCAGGTGTTTTCATGGTAAATTTCTCAGAAGTAGATTTCCAACGGTATATCTGATGCTTCAAATAGAGTTCTGGATTAAAAAAAATAGAGCAAGTTGAAGTTTGCTCCTCAAAACCATAAAACAAAGGGAAAATGACTAAGTGTGACATTATATATTTGAAATATTAAACTTAAATAACTTAGCAACCCAATATATAAACCATTAGAAACACATTTACTTTCATGTGTCATCCAATAGTAAATTTTGAATTCAAAATCAAAAAGTCAAACTAAGTTGTTACCCCACCCCGCACTTCATACCATAAAATTTCATGCCTCGAGATGTGTGAAAAATAATCAATGGTTATAGATGAATTTGGGGTGGGTTTCCTATTGATTCAAATTTTATAAAGTGTGGCAAGTCAACCTAAGTTGTGGCCCCACCCCACACTTCATACCTTAAAATTTCATGCCTCGAGATGTGTGAAAAAATAATCAACGATTATAGATGAATTTGGGGGGTTTCCTATTGATTCAAATTTTATAGTGTGGCAGGAAAGGAAATAAGAGAAATTTCATATGAAATGAGTTTATGGATGGGAGGCTGAGTAAAATGTGACTGGGGGATTATAGATGAATTTGGGGGCTTTCCTATTGATTCAAATTTTATAAAGTGTGGCAGGAAAGGAAATAAGAGAAATTTCATATGAAATGAGTTTATGGATGGGAGGCTGAGTAAAATGTGACTGGGGTGAGAGTAAAATGCCACTGGGGTGAAAGGATATTTTTACAGGTCATATCTTTAAGTAAATGAATTTACAAGTGAAAGTAAAAGGAGACTTACAAGTGATATATTTCTAAAATGTGGTGAAATTTCATATGAAATGAGTTTATGGATGGGAGGCTGAGTAAAATGTGACGAGGGTGAGAGTAAAATGCCACTGGGGTGAAAGGATATTTTTACAGGTCATATCTTTAAGTAAATGAATTTACAAGTGAAAGTAAAAGGAGACTTACAAGTGATATATTTCTAAAATGAGGTTACTGGTGAAAGAAAAAGGAGGCCGAGTAAAAACAAAAAAATTACAGAGAAGAAGGACATGTTTTTTTCTATGGTATAAAGAGGAGAAATGCATGGAAATGAAATTTGGATAAATACCTATCCAAAGATTTTACAAGAGTAAAAGGGGAAAGTAAAAAAGTACTTTACCGACCATGGAAAAGCAAGACATGGTTTTTAAAATCCATGGGAAGGAAAGGAAAAACAAGACATGAATTTAAAAAGGGAATGGATTTAAAAATAAGACATGGATTTCAAAAGGATGGTTTATTAAATCATTCAAAGAAATATTTTGAAATTTTATTTTATGAAATTCATTTATAGATTTAAGCAAAATATTTGGAAATAGTATTCAAAATATTATCTTCCCAAATATTTTGGGACAATGATGAAGTATTTAAAGATGATGAAGGAAAAGACTATGGTAAAAAGGTTCAACACATAAATTTGATTTAACTCCAAAATACAAATAATTTATTGATCAACTAGGTGGAAAACATAAACAGACATGCAATTATTTTCAGATTTTTTTTGGCTCAAAAATCGCAATCAAAGGGACAACTAGTTAATACATGTAGCAGATTTAATCAGGTTTGAAAGGGTATCTAGCAGGTTTTGCGAAAACAATTTCAACCATTTCAGATTCCAAGGAAGAGGATCAACATTAACGAACTAACTTCCAAATTTGAAGGTTGAATATTTTCAGCAATTCCAGATTTCCTGCAGTTTTCCAACGATTGATTTTATCTTTAGTTTATTGTTAAGGTTTTTTCCAGAAATTGTTAGATAATATTTTGTAGTCAATTCCTTTTTGTAATCCAATGTTAGTTCAGTAGGAATTCTATAAATATGTTGTAATAATGCTTAGTAAGGGTTGGAACTTGTATGAAGAAGGGAGATGTGTATTGATGTAATTTGTGCAATGTATTGAAAGCGATCAATTTACAGAAATGTAGAGATTTTTGTTCCAGGATTCCTATGTCAAACAATTGGTGATGTACCTTATTATGTAAATATTGTTTCTTTTCTCAGTTTTCCATATGTTTTCACTTTTTATTGTTGCAATAATATTAAGGGTCGAATTTTCTTAAATGTATTATGCTCTCTCTTGTAAACAATATCAATGTTTTCATTCTGATGTTAAGTATAGAATTCATCTCAATATGCTCTATATTTAATTGAACTTAAATCATATTCATCTTTTCACTCCACAAACACTATAAGATCCAAAAGTTTTCCTATCTTGCCCTGTTATAGCTACTCTGCCATTTTGTGATTGATTACCTAAAGAATTATGACTCCATGCCCAATGGACTTTCCTTGCATTTTTCAACCAAACCTTTGAAAAACCTACTCCAAATTTTTAATAACTAACCTGATATCTTAAAACATAAATATAAATCAGAGAGACAGATCCCTCTCTGAAGCTCGAAGGGCTAGATCCTAGACTTTACAAGTGGTTTTGTGGTTACCTCTGGGTTCCTCTCCTCAGCCTAGGGAAATTACGGAGTCATAATATTTTGGTGACCATACTAGGGATGAAATATTTCACCCTCCCCAGGAAAAACTATCAAGTTTTAGATCTAATTGCTGACGCTGGACAACAGTCAGACATATGTAGGTTGAAACATTCATCTGGAGATGCCAATTAAGTTTCAACCTAATCCAAAGACTCCATTGTCAAAGAATACAAATTGTAGAACACTCATGATGACTCCACTACACGCTGATCGGGTTGCTTGATAAAAAAAGATGACAGGGTATGTGGCAGACCCTATTTCTATTGAAGGTTTCAAAGAATATTGGAATAATTTTGGTGATGATCAAATTGATGAGGCTTTCTCATATTTTTTCTATTTATCTAAAGAAATACAAATGTAGATATGAAGCCAAGACCATATTTTTAGCAGAGGTTGTTGAAAAATTTGAGAAAGATCTTCAAGCCTTAGAAGTTCAAATTCAGGGCCACAATTTCCAATGTCAAAATCATTTCTTTGAGAGCATTTGTTAGCCAAAACAAGAAGTGGTAGTGCCGCATTTTGATATTGAGGTTGAGGATTGTTTTGAGAATATGTCTAATGAATCACAACTGAAATTGTATGATGGTAAACAAATCATATATGAATTACCCAAGCATGACAATAAATTTGTAGAATACTTTGAAAATTAAACGATAAGTCATGTCTTTCATGATCCCATAGTTGTCTATATGGAGGAATTGTTCACTACATATTTTTGATTATGTTTATACTGTGAAGATCAAAACTAAAATCAGTTTTCAGTGCCCTTACAAGTTACAATTTTGATTCTGATTAAACACAGTCAAGGAGCCCAAGTATCGGATCGAATTTTTGATTGGTTATATTGGAGGTTTTACATTGCTTGAATCAAGTATTTGGTTCTTAGTTGTTAGGGTGTAATGATATGTACATAAATAAGCTCAATGGTATTATCATATTTTTTAGCAGCGCGTGAGCGTCCAGTAGTTTCTTTGGACATTTTGGTATTATTGTTCAGATTTGCAAGTGTGGGTGGCCATCATTGGAATTTTAAGCCCGGAGTGAAGGCCCTAAGTTTCAAATGAATTTATGATATATATATGATTCCCAGTTTACAGAGCTGGTCCTAGTTTTGATGATGAAATAATTTCCCAATGGAGAAGGCTACTGATCTAAAGTGTTCTTGACACCTCACTAGGAGGATGCCATCCCCATTTGAGCCAATGTTAGGTCCTTATAATAGGAATCAGTGGTTTTGGCCTCGTATTATTCATTTTTGGTTAGTTTAGCCTATGAATAAATAGGTGTCATAGCCTAAAGGTTTGTTTATCCAAGGAGCCTTTTAGTTCCTGAAGTCCTGTGGTTAAGACAAGTCTGAATGTTTGGGAAATTTTTTGCATATAAATTATGGGTCATATCATGTTACTTGTGTTTTCATGGTAAAGTGCTCAAAAGCATCTTTCCAACAGTATATCTGATATTTCAAACCGACTTCCGAATCCAAAAATAGAGTGAGTTGAAGTTTGCTCCTCAAAACCAAAAAACAAAGGAAAAATACCTAAGTGTGAAATTATTTAGTTGAAATATTAAACTTAAATAACTTAGCAACCCAATATCTAAACTTAAATAACTTAGTGTAATATCCCTAACATAATAACTCGATGTAAAATCAAAGTTACCAATTAGTTATTAAACCAATTCTTGATTTTCATAAAACAGAATGACGTTAGAGGATCCGCGGTGGAAATTTATGGATCGTGTACTAAGTCATGGAGGGCGAAGAGCCGGGGAAGGGAGTTGGTTATAAATCATGGTTTGGTTTTCTTGAGGGGAAGTTTCTGTTATTTTTGGACGTGGCAACCATGGAGCGGACCATCGCCATTTTTGGGGTTTCGCTTTGACACGAATTCGGGTTGAGTTTCACTGAATTCCTTCGACCGATTGTAAACCCTCCATGCCATGCCAGTGTGTTGTTTATAAGATCGATCCATCCATCGCACCACAGTCCAAGAAAAGAAAATGCAATTTGCAATTCCTTTTTCTATTATCGATTCCATTATACATTCTCCAAGTAGAGTTAGAATTCATCATTTTTATTCTCACTTTATATTAACAAGATGGCCATGGCCATGAAATCCAAGAAGATGGAAATGGAGCAGTTGTGCTGGATATCAATGGTAGAAATGCTGTTGTTAACTTCGACGATTCTGGTGACACACCCTGGAGCTGAAGCTGAAGTTGCTGCCACTATCATGAGCGCATCCACTATGCTGTCTTTATTTTCTTTGTACCATTTCTTAAACTACGGAATGCTTCACCGATGGGTTGTCTAATCATCTGCGGGAAGCGAGTTCTAGTGGCGGGGTGCATAGTCGTCGAAGATGTGGTGAAGGGCAGGATTCGTGGAGGCTGTCATGAATAAGATAAGTATCTTGCTCATTTCCTTGAAAGAAAAATATAAGTAATTCTTATTTGGGTATTGTTGAAAGATTTCCCTGTGTTAAATGCTGAGTCATTTGTTGATATAAGCTTAAATGCTTTGTGTTGTTAGCTGATTTTGAAGTTCTTGAGAAAGAGATATGCATGCATGCATGACAGAAAATTGCTAATAAGCTTAAATGCTTTGTGTTGTTAGCTGATTTCGAAGTTCTTGAGAAATAGATATGCATTGCATGCATGATTGAAAATTTCTAATGATGTGCTTCTAGACGCATAAGTAATCATACTAACTTTCTTGAAGAAAGAGTATGTTTTATATACATAATAAATATGATTTTTTCTAGAAAAGTGTGCATACTTCATGTATGTAGATGATGGATTTTATGAAAAGATTTCTTCAAACAGAAATAGAGTTTCCTATTTTTGAAAGACACATGAATAGTGTTCATGCAAGAGCAAGAACCCTTACTTGTATCATTAAAAGATTATGTGCACTGCATATACTAAAGAAGGGCTATTAGGATAAGCTAATGGATGCTCAAAGAACAGTCGTTGTGTTATGGAGATGTGTTCTTTGTAAGTTAGCAAAACTATGTTAATTTCTTGAAAATAACTATGTGAAAGGAACGCATGTGCAAGGGCGCAGAACAATAGTTATTACCTGGTATGTAAACATAATCATTGTGTTATATGTTTTAAAAAGAAAATATGGACTTGTAAAACTAATGGCTAGATCTCTTAGAAAGAGATATGTACTAGTGTGAATAAGTATTGTGAAAAGTAGAACATGAATTTACTTGAATAGATGTACTAGTTAGCTAGTATGTATGCATGCTCATGCAGATGAGAAGATGTTAAAAGATTACTTTTAGAGATTGTTTAATGAATTATTAATACTATATCTAATATTGTTGCCAAAGCTTGATGACAGCTACATTGACAGGAAATTTAACATTATGGGAGCAAAAGGATTATTGGTCCATGCAGACGAGTTCAAGTTGCAGGGTTGTCCATTACTAGAACAATCATGTCACAAGGAATGTTGTATGTGGCGGTATGTAAATAAAAGATTACATGAAAACTGTATTAGCTTTTAGCTAGTTATGTGACAGCTTAATGATAATTCATTGTAATGATTTTAATAACAATGGTTAAGGGATGGAATCCCTTATAAGCCATTGAGTGAGGGGTGAAAAGCCTCACGAGCGTTTAATAATAAGATTAAACGTTTGCTGGTTTTCACCCTACGGGGTTTCCAGGGTAAATTGGTGTTCAAATAGTGTGATTGCCTTTTTGTGTCCGTTCAATAATGATTGAGTCCTTGATGTTGATGGTTATTTATTTGATGTGACAACCATAATGTCCTATTACATGATTATTTAATATGGTTAAGGATATTAAGAAATGGATGCAGGGATTCATGAGACAGTTTATGTCATTACACAGTTTATGTCATTACACCACCACAGTGGGGTTAAAGGTTATGCAATGGTTATGCAACTTACTGTCTTGATGGCAATTTACTTGATGTATTAATGAATGTTATATCTAATGGTTATTGATGAATTGAGGAGTTGAGATTCGGATAATTACTTATGGGTTGTTTGTATAAAAAATTCTAACTCCTTACTTTTACCTGCGAGGTTACCGGGGTACATTACAAGTGGTATCAGAGCTAAAGGTTGCAGTACTGGCGCCTTTGGGAATTGGTAAGCGGAAAATAAATTGAGGTATGCCACCAGTGAGCATTAACTCAGGTATGAGTTTAATCATTCACATATTGATTTACATAGTACACTATTTTTGGCATGATAAGTGTGATTCGTGTTTAAACTGCTTTGAGTAGTAAGTAATAAAGTTGCTGCAGAGCTATGTTCATGACATTATATTCCTGATGAGGATAAAATACATTGAAACTTTTGTCGCACTTAGAACAATATTGAACACTCATTGAGGAAAGTGACAATCAACTACCAACTTTTACTTTGCAAAAATGGCAATAACAATGATTCATTTATTAAACAGAATTGAAGTTACAATGAACAAAACTTAATGAGTCAATGCATGAATATAAATTATGTGGAACATCCTTGAATAGGATGACAAATTATTTTAAAAGGACATTAGAAGAACCCCTTAGATATTGAAACCATGCAATGAGTCAAGCAGCGAGACTTGATTGTCATAACTAATTTCTGATTAAGTTTTGCCATGGTTTCATTAAGATCATTGGTAGTTGAGATTGGTTAGTGTTGTATGACTAACCCATAGAACTTATATGCATTAAATGAATTGGACTTAAGATTATTACAATTCGAAAACAAGTGAAGGTTGATTGATGTCACATGCATGGAAGGTGTGTATGAAGATTCTTACTCTCTCTGTGCTATAGTTCCAGTTGTTTATGAGAAGAGTTCTTAATTTTATTCACCATGAGAATGCATGATGAATAGTATATGCTTATGTCCTAACAGATTTAATGATGATTATCCTCTAATTAATTGAAATCCATTAGCATGGTATGTGTTTATGTTAATGATTACTTGTTGGGAGATAAAAACCATTGGAGCCTCGATTTAATGATGGTTGAATTTATCTCTACTATGGGAATGATGGATTTCTTATGCATGTTGCATTCCAGTGTGAAGTTAATTGTAGAGGCATGTTCAGTGAGTAACATTTCTAGGACCCATTCATGGTATAATTACATGTGATAATTATTCATAAATAGACTACCTGTGTTAATACAGTTGTCAGTAAACTCTAACTACCTTCCCCAACTATAGATGCTTCCAAAGGAAAAGGAAGCAAGGAGAAGGAAGAAGACCGTGTTGTAGGGACAGACGGAGATGGGAAAAAGAATCTCTAAGTCTGGTGATGACCAGATAGAGCAAGCTTTGAGTGTCAGAATCTTGTAGAAGACTCTAAGTCTTGGGATGACTAGATAGCGCTCGATGTGCATGTGAGTATTCCCTTGACCATGCTTAAGGAGTTGGAAAATGATAACTATAGTGTGTTGATGTTAATGATTTTCATAATGTCTCCTTGAAGTCATTATTCTGAAAATGTCACATAGTAGTGTTATGATAGTTGTTGCATCTAGCATCAAGTGGTAACTCTGGTGCATGTGTGACACTTAGGAGATTATGCTTCTAATTGCATAAGTAGAGCAATTGCTTCCGGTAAGGGTGGTTCAATTTGTTAGTTATGCATGTTGAACCAAGGAAAAGATAAGTAACTCTATTCTTTATAGAGAATAATCAGTTGTGTTTTATTAATAGATGGAAATATCATGGGGTTGATTTCTACAGTAAAGATTGATTGTTATATGTTTTCTTGGTAGAGAAAATATGATAATACTTGCAGTAAAAGATTGATTATTTTATATGTTTTTCTTAGTAAAGAAAATAGGTAGTTCCTCCTAGAAGGACTACATGTGAGTCTTGTGTGAGAAATGTTTGTCTCTTGTCATTTTTCAAGAAACAAAATCCTTACTTGTTTCATGGAAAGAACTATGTGCAATGAAGTAAAGTAATTGTGTTAGGAAAATACATGTTGCATAATGGTAGCTATTGTGACTTTGGAATTATGACTCTGTGTGTACATAGAGGAAGTGATCATGTTAACTTTCTTGAAGACAATAATCTTTTGAAGAGATTGTCTTGCTAGATAAGTTGTGTTGATTTCTTGATTTTGGATGGATAAGTAAATCTTGTTCTGTATCTTGATTTTTATGCATAAAGATGGATATCTTTAATAATTCCCTGAAAGGGAAGATAGAAGAATGAGGTTAAAATGACTTCCTTTAAGAAAGAGTTATGTTCTTTGTATGATAGAGAGATTATGTTTAATTATATTAACGATGCATGACCAAAGCTAGCCATAGTAAATGTAAGATAATACTCCATTAATGACGATTCAAATTAAGACAACAGACTATGGTAAAATTGGAAATGTTTAGATTATTAACTCAACTGTTGTTGACATTTATACATTAATGAATATTTGCATATGCTTTTATACATGACAATATTGTATGCATGAAAATGATTGGAAATTGAATACGTGTTAAATGATGCATATTTATAACTAACGTTGCTAATGGGATTAAGTAGTGGTAGCTTAATGGCAACAAGAAAACTCATCACGTAAATTGCTGCAGTGTGAATTGCAATCATAAATGAGAAAGAATGATGTTATATGATATGCATGAATTATGTTATTTGGAAAATTTGCATGCATACAACATGTATGATAGATATGTTTCCCATCAATCTAGATGTTGTGGACCCATGATGAGGGATAAGTGTAAATGCATGGTGTACATGCATGTTTACTTTGTTAATGATAATGTTCAAATGGTTCATTACGTAAATTAATTTGAGAAAGAGTAATAAAGAGGAATTTAACATGCCAGACAGTTGCAGATAGTTGGGTTGATGGCAATTACCTGCCCGGAGGGGTTGACGGTACTTGTCTGCCCGGATATGCCTTGGGTTGATGGCAGTTACCTGCCCGGAGGGGTTGATGGTACTTGTCTGCCCGGATATGCCTTGGGTTGATGGCGGTTACCTGCCCGGAGGGGTTGATGGTACTTGTCTGCCCGGATTGTGAAAGGCTGGAATGCCTTGGGTTGATGGCAGTTACCTGCCCGGAGGGGTTGATGGTACTTGTCTGCCCGGATTTCCTCTCCCTAGAGATAAATTATCTCAATGAGGGAAAAGATTTTATGTGGACATTGGAATTCTTGAGCTGGTTGGCCAGTGGAATCCCATGTTAGACCTGGTAAGGTCTCTATCAAAGAAACTGTCTGGATGTGAAAATGACTCGGTTTGGTTGTGGAAACCAGTTCCCATGGGTTGGGAATTCTTTAGTCTATTGTGATTTTCATGGCTAAAGAAATTAACTAATCAGTTGTATGTGATGTTAAAAATAAATTCTATATATAGTTGTGTGAAATGTGTTATGCACATTTAACAGGAAATGAGTTTAATGTTCAATAAGGAGTTATTGGAAATTTTAATTCCTGTATCATTTTATTAATCTTGTGAAAGTCTTAGTAGGGGCTAAGACCATTTCCAAATGATGCAGTGATTGACAGTTTTGATGATTAGAGAGCTAGGTGCTCTTTTGGTACATCTAGAAGCACTTTGCGGATGTCTTTAGTGAGAATTCGTTCAGTGTGCACGTGAGCAGTGATTTATCATTTGATGATTAGTGTTAGTGCTCTTTAAGTACTTGTAAAAGTACTGTGATTTAGAAATCATCTAGCATTGCACAATTGATTGATAGTCAAATGTATTTCATTTGACTCAAAATATAGTGACTAATGCGATTGAATTTGTTAGTCATATATTACAGGAATTACTTACCATGGAGGGTTGAAGAGTTGTCCAACCACTATTAAAATGCTTACGTGGAAGTGCTCGTGATTTTCAAGAGTAGACGGTAAGTAATGGTAAGTTGATATAGAATTTGGTTTTTAAAGTTTGAATAAGGGCCAAGTGGTGGCAATTAAAAGTTGCATATTTTTGCAATTACGAATGCTTATGACTATTGACGCTTATAACTAATGATATTTCTTATGATTATATCATTACTATTTCGGTTATTGTCATTTATTGGAATGAAATCTTGGATTTTAAAGAGGAAGGATCATCTTTTTGTGTGGTTTAGATGGTTATACCATGAGTAAAATCTCAAGTTCCCAACAAGAGATGAACACCGAGGACGGTGTTCCTGTTAAGGGGGGGAGTATGTAATATCCCTAACATAATAACTCGATGTAAAATCAAAGTTAACAATTAGTTATTAAACCAATTCTTGATTTTCATAAAACAGAATGACGTTAGAGGATCCGCGGTGGAAATTTATGGATCGTGTACTAAGTCATGGAGGGCGAAGAGCCGGGGAAGGGAGTTGGTTATAAATCATGGTTTGGTTTTCTTGAGGGGAATTTTTTGTTATTTTTGGACGTGGCAACCATGGAGCGGACCATCGCCATTTTTGGGGTTTCGCTTTGACACGATTTCGGGTTGAGTTTCACTGAATTCCTTCGACCGATTGTAAACCCTCCATGCCATGCCGGTGTGTTGTCTATAAGTAAGATCCATCCATCGCACTACAATTCCAAAACGCAATTCGCAATTCCTTTTTCTATTATCGATTCCGTTATACATTCTGCAAGTAGAGTTAGAATTCATCATTTTATTTTCACTTTATATCAACAAGATGGCCATGGCCATGAAATCCAAGAAGACGGAAATGGCGCAGTTGTGCTGGATATCAATAGTAGCAATGCTGTTGTTAACTTCGACGATTCTGGTGACACACGCTGGAGCTGAAGCTGAAGCTGCTGCCACTATCATGAGCGCATCCACTATGCTGTCTTTATTTTCTTTGTACCATTTCTTAAACTACGGAATGCTTCACCGATGGGTTGTCTAATCATCTGCGGGAAGCGAGTTCTAGTGGCGGGGTGCATAGTCGTCGAAGATGTGGTGAAGGGCAGGATTTGTGGAGGCTGTCATGAATAAGATAAGTATCTTGCTCATTTCCTTGAAAGAAAAATATAAGTAATTCTTATTTGGGTATTGTTGAAAGATTTCCCTGTGTTAAATGCTGAGTCATTTGCTGATATAAGATTAAATGCTTTGTGTTGTTAGCTGATTTTGAAGTTCTTGAGAAAGAGATATGCATGCATGCATGACAGAAAATTGCTAATAAGCTTAAATGCTTTGTGTTGTTAGCTGATTTCGAAGTTCTTGAGAAATAGATATGCATTGCATGCATGATTGAAAATTTCTAATGATGTGCTTCTAGACGCATAAGTAATCATACTAACTTTCTTGAAGAAAGAGTATGTTTTATATACATAATAAATATGGTTTTTTCTAGAAAAGTGTGCATACTTCATGTATGTAGATGATGGATTTTATGAAAAGATCTCTTCAAACAGAAATAGAGTTTCCTATTTTTGAAAGACACATGAATAGTGTTCATGCAAGAGCAAGAACCCTTACTTGTATCATTAAAAGATTATGTGCACTGCATATACTAAAGAAGGGCTATTAGGATAAGCTAATGGATGCTCAAAGAACAGTCGTTGTGTTATGGAGATGTGTTCTTTGTAAGTTAGCAAAACTATGTTAATTTCTTGAAAATAACTATGTGAAAGGAACGCATGTGCAAGGGCGCAGAACAATAGTTATTACCTGGTATGTAAACATAATCATTGTGTTATATGTTTTAAAAAGAAAATATGGACTTGTAAAACTAATGGCTAGATCTCTTAGAAAGAGATATGTACCAGTGTGAATAAGTATTGTGAAAAGTAGAACATGAATTTACTTGAATAGATGTACTAGTTAGCTAGTATGTATGCCTGCTCATGCAGATGAGAAGATGTTAAAAGATTACTTTTAGAGATTGTTTAATGAATTATTAATACTGTATCTAATATTGTTGCCAAAGCTTGATGACAGCTACATTGACAGGAACTTTAACATTATGGGAGGAAAAGGATTATTGGTCCATGCAGACGAGTTCAAGTTGCAGGGTTGTCCATTACTAGAACAATCATGTCACAAGGAATGTTGTATGTGGCGGTATGTAAATAAAAGATTACATGAAAACTGTATTAGCTTTTAGCTAGTTATGTGACAGCTTAATGATAATTCATTGTAATGATTTTAATAACAATGGTTAAGGGATGGAATCCCTTATAAGCCATTGAGTGAGGGGTGAAAACCCTCACGAGCGTTTAATAATAAGATTAAACGTTTGCTGGTTTTCACCCTACGGGGTTTCCAGGGTAAATTGGTGTTCAAATGGTGTGATTGCCTTTTTGTGTCCGTTCAATAATGATTGAGTCCTTGATGTTGATGGTTATTTATTTGATGTGACAACCATAATGTCCTATTACATGATTATTTAATATGGTTAAGGATATCAAGAAATGGATGCAGGGATTCATGAGACAGTTTATGTCATTACACAGTTTATGTCATTACACCACCACAATGGGGTTAAAGGTTATGCAATGGTTATGCAACTTACTGTCTTGATGGCAATTTACTTGATGTATTAATGAATGTTATATCTAATGGTTATTGATGAATTGAGGAGTTGAGATTCAGATAATTACTTATGGGTTGTGTGTATAAAAAATTCTAACTCCTTACTTTTACCTGCGAGATTACCGGGGTACATTACACTTAGCAACCCAATCTCAAAACTATTAGAACCACATTTAATTTCATGTGTCAGCAAATAATAATTCTGAAATCAAAAGAAAAAAGTCAAAAAGTAAAACTAAGTTGTGACACCACCCCACACTTCATACATTAAACTTTCATGCATCGATATGTGTGAAAAATTAATCAACGGTTATTGATGCATTTTGGGGGGATTATTGATGCATTTCATCGGGTTCATATTCAAATTTTATAAAGTGTGGTGGGAAAGGAACGGATGGGAGGTTGAGTAAAATTATTTTTACAGGTCATATCTTTAAGTAAATGCATTTATAGGTGAAAGTAAAAGGAGACTTACAGGTGATATATTTATGAAATAAGGTTATAGGTGAAAGTAAAAGGAGACTTAACAAGTGATATATTTATGAAATAAGGTTATAAGTGAAAGAAAAAGGAGACTGAGTAAAAACAAAAAATTTATAGAGAAGAAAGACATGTTTTTTGCTATGGTATAAAGAGGAGAAATGCACGGAAAATGACATTTGGATAAATACTTATCCAAATATTTTACAAGAGTAAAATGGGAAAGTAAAAAAATACTTTACCAACCATGGAAAAACAAGACATGGTTTTTAAAATCCATGGGAAGGAAAAACAAGACATGTTTTTTGAAATCCATGGGAAGGAAAAACAAGCCATGAATTTAAAAAGGGAATGGATTTAAAAACAAGACATGGATTTCAAAATAAGAGGATGGTTTATTAAATCATTCAAGGAAATATTTTGAAATTTTATTTTATGAAATTCATTTACAGATTTAAGCAAAATATTTGGAAATATTATTCAAAATATTTTCTTCCCAAATATTTTACGACAATGATGAAGTATTTAAAGATGATGAAGGCAAAGACTATGGTAAAAAGGTTCAACATATAAATTTGATTTAACTCCAAAATACAAATAATTTATTGATCAACTAGGTGGAAAACATCAAAAGACATGAAATTATTTTTAATTTTTTTTTGGCTCAGAAATAACAATCAAAGGGATAGCTAGTTGATACAGGTGGTAGAGTTAATAAGGTTTGAAAGGGTAGCTAGCAGGTTTTGTGAAAACAATTTCAACCATTCCATATTCCAAGGCAGAGGATCGGAATTAATGAACCAATTTCCATATTTAAAGGTTGAATATTTTCCAGTAGTTCCAGATTTCCTGCAGTTTTCCATTGATTGATTTTATCTTTAATTTATTGTACAGACTTTTTCCAGAAATTGTTAGATATTATTTTGTAATCAATTCCTTTTTTGAATACAATGTTAGTTCAGTTGGAATTCTATAAATATGTTGTAATAAGACTTAGTAAGGGTTGGAACTTGTATGAAGAAGGGAGTTGTGTATTGATGTAAGTTGTGCATTGTACTGAAAGCAATCAATTTACAAAAATACAGATATTTTTGTTCCAGGATTCCTGTGTCAAACAATTGGTGATGTACTTTCTTATGTAAAAATTGTTTATTTTCTCTGTTTTCCATATGTTTTCCCTCTTTATTGTTGCAAGACTAAGTGCCGAATTTTCTTAAATGTACTCTACTTTGGCTTGTAAACAATATCAATGTTTTCATTTTGATGTTAAGTATAGAACTCATCTCAGTATGCTATATATTTAATTGAAATTAAATCATATTCATCTTTTCACTCCATAGACACTCTATAAGATCCAAAAGTTTGCCTATCCTGCCTTGTTATAGCTACTCTGTCATTTTGTGATTGATTACCTAAAGGATCATGACTCCATGCCCAATGGACATTCCCTACATTTTTCAACCAAACCTTTGAAAAACCTACTTCAAATTTTCAATAACTAGCATAATATCTTAAAACAAAAATCTAAATTAGAAAGACAGATCCATGTCTGAAGCTGGAAGGGCTAGATCCTAGCTTTACAAGTGGTTTTGCAGTTACCTTTGGGTTTCTCTCCCCAATCTAGGGAAATTACGGAATGATAACATGAACTAATAAGTAGAAGTCTGAAGAGAAGTAGAGATACAAAGTGAATCATATAAGTTTACCATCATTGACTCAAGGAAGAAGAAAGGAGACTTGTGACTTGGTCTTGGAGAGGTTAATAGGTTAGGGGTCTTGGTCTTGGAATTCATCACTTGAATATTCTATAAGAAGAAGAATTTGTTTGGGTTTTTCCTCTCAAGTTGGAGAGGTTTAGATCGCCTATATTTTTTGTCTCTTGTCTCTTTATTGTTTATGCTTTGGTAGTTGTCTGATGAAGAATAACACTATAATAATCCAACTAATGAAAAGATCATAATATAAAGAAGTAAAAATAATTCACAAGAAGTTATCATCAAAGAGAAATCTCCTAATCCTAATGCCCTATATTTCTCAACACGGTATCAGAGCTAAGGTAACAAATAAATCAAGGGCATCTCAACAAGGGACACTCAAGCATTCAAGGGCTGAAACTTTGGAAGGGCATCATAACATATCTAGAAGATCAACTCATTCTAAAATAGTTTTGAAGTCAAGATCTATAAGGAAGTGTCAAAATCCTAGAATGAAGAAGAATTCTTCACTAGAAGAAGTCTTGGGATCCTCGCTCAAGTCATCATCAAAGAAAAGGACCTGAAAGAACCTATCTCTAATCAAGAAAGGAAGGATTTGGATTGGAAGAATCTTGAAGACTACTCATCCAAGGACATCTAGATCAAGGTAATTGGCATCATCAAAGATATCAAGGCAATCTCCCTCTATTTTAAGCAAAGGGCTTCATCTCAAAAGAAAATCTTGAAGAAGATCATCTAAGAAGTATCAAGACATCATCAAGAATTCGTCAATAATCATCAAAAAATGGATCAAGTTGAAGAGTTCATCTTCACTTCACAAGTAAGTATCTTTATTTCTATAATTAAATATAGTAAAATGACTTTATTTTGCAAGGAGAATAACAAATTGGTTGGGTCATCAAACTTCCTTGCATGGAAAAGGAGGATAGACTTAGTCCTTAGGGAAAATTAAGTTATTGATCATGTCAATGGAAAAGTCTCCAAAGAATATAAAGGGAAAGCACTATCTAAATATAAGAAAAAGGATCGAGGGGCTCAAAGGATTATTATAGAGTCCATCAAGGATTCCCTCATCTCCTATATAGCAGAGTGGGAGACATCAAAAGGGATATATGATAAGCTAGTAGAACTATTCTCTGAAAGCACGACAAGAAAAATCATATCACCGTGATCTGATCTACGCAAATTGAAAGCATAAAAGGATGAAGGGATATCTACATGTCTCACAAAAACATCTCTAATAAGGAATCAAATTCAAGATCTATGAGAGATGATATCTAATAAGGAAATGATTACCATTGTTCTAAATGCTCTAACTGATGAAAAAGGAAACCTTGTATCAAAGGCCTATGAAGAGGAGAAATCTATCCCATTAAATAATTTGTGGTCACTATGCAAGATTGAAGAAAAAAAGTTGAAGGCAAAAAGTGATACAGGATCAGATGAGCAGGGTCAAACATTCGTTGTCATGTTAAGAAGCAAAGGGATATTTGGAAAGGTTGGTCCTCAGAAAAATAATAAGGTCAATATGTCATAGATCCAATGCTATGATGTCAAGAAAATGGGCACTTCAAGAGAGATTTTCCTAAACTCAAGAAGGAAAGCAACAAATGAAGAAGGGAAGAAGCCCACATCACTGAAGAAGTGGAAGAAGTTGAAAAGAAAAAATTCAAGATGGGGAAGTATAAGATATTTACTATTGTTAAGATATGTCTTCCTCGCCTAAGTACTTTTCAATCTTTTGATATAACTATCATGGTAGGAATCATTAACAGCATGATAGGATGCGACCTGTTAGGAGATGGCATCATAGAAGCATACGATTTAAAGCAAGATATCGTGACATCATCATAAAGAAGAATGAAAAATAGTTGAAATAGAAGTCTATGATTGTCATCTATATATAGATGTAGCTCTTGGCAACCTCATAGTAATTAAAAGAAAGTCATCTATCATAGAGCTCATCATACATCATTCAAAAGTAGCATTTGCAAGATGAAGATGATCAAGATCCTTCATTGTAATGTTCAATGGAAGATTCACCTACTAGAAGAAGCAAGTGTCTCACCAAGAATTACAACCTGTATAGGATTCATGAAAATAAGTAAAGAATATCAAGGAATTGAAGTTATTTCAATCGAGGAAGCTATTGAAGGAAGTCTAGATGACCTAAAAGGATAATGAGGTATGTATGTTTGTATTCTATAAAATGGAGTCATGTCATATAGTTGCATGTAACATGGATAAATGCTCTATCTCGAGAGCACGATCAAAAGATAGGATATCCTCTTTTGAAAGGATGCAGAAGGCACGGGTCACACATTGACTAGATGAAATCAGCATAGTATGTCCTCATATGAAATATGAGGTGGTTGACTAAAATTGGAGGAACTCTTATTTGAAGTTCCTGGAAAAGAAAAGTGTGAAGAAAGAAAGAAAGAGATCAATAAATATGCAACTATGAAGAAGTAAATCAGTATCCAAGGATTGAAATATTTGACTATGATATCTCCATGAAAGACGTGAATACCTTGATGAAGTCTGAAAATAAAAAATAAAAATAAAAATAAAAATAAAAAAAAGACCCTTGAAAGTATATATCTTTTGTAAATATTTCAATATGTTTGCAGGATGATGATGCAAACAAGGAGATGTCATGATGAAATGCCATCACAAAGGTTATTATTATTTAATGATAATTTTTTTTAATAAATATCTAGATGGGCTTATGCAAGGCTGCTATGAGAAGAACTGTGGAAATCTTATGCAACTGATGATCATGTGGAAGGATGAAAAGTCCTTAAGAAAACATGATATGAAGAAGGCAAAATGGCATTAAGGAAGGCTATATATGGAATAATGGATCACTTTCCAATGAAAGGAAGGATGACATGACTCATGGAAGAAATTTATAGATGGTATGTGCCCTACAAAGAAGTCCTGAAAGATGTAGACTCTATGACAACACAAAAATTCATTACATCAGAGGAAGAAGTTGTACAAGCAGTTGGTTGCCCCATGATCTCCACCTGAAGAGTTGTTAAAATTAAAGTCCCTAGTTAAGAGGGAGCTTGGATACATTAATTTTATAGCAATGGGTACATTCCTTCATTGGAATGGGTATTTCATCCCTAAGTTGAGAGGGAGAGATAGACAAATCAGTCCTGTCTTCACTTGGGAAGATAGAATGGAGGATTGGGTAAATGTTTAGCATCTGATACTCTTTGAGGATGAGTTAGGGCATCCAAGATAAGAGTAGTCATAGAGGAACAATATTCTTTGAGGACTGAGAATTCAACATAAGAATAGTTCTGATGGAATGCACTCTGAGAACCAGGGTAGGGTATGTTTAGAGACAGGCAATGATGAGGGTGTCTATACATCATTGGTCTTGCCAGCATTGAGCTCTAAACTTGTGGAGAGATAGAGTTGTTAGTCAAGGCCTTGCTATGTGACAATGTTGGATGATATGATGTTATACACATGGGTTTCCAATCTGACTCTTCTTATGAGAATTCTTCATATTGAGAATTTCCAAGTACCTTCTGTAGATTATGAATACCTCCCTATTTAAGAGGGAGTGTTTAAAAGTGTAACTAGGTTCGGTCTTCATAATGACATGTGTAATCATGATTTTATGTAATTGATGTAAAGAGAAAATAAAATTATTTTGTAATGCTTGAGTCATGGGTTTCATGATCAAGGAATTTTATTTTATAGTTAAGGCTCCCATTGTGAGCCTTTAGGGTTGGTCATCATTTCATAAAGTCTAATGATTCAGTGTAAAATACTGAAAACCCATTTGGAATATTATACATTGTAATAAGTAAAGCTAATTGTGGTACAAGCCCTCTAAGATCTTGTCACGAGTCCTACCTCATGTTGTCATTCAAAACAGACGAAAATCATTCTTGTCAAGAATGTCGGCCTAGTCACCAAGGGTAAGTTGGCCTATTATTCATGGACAGACTACTATAAATAGAAGTATTGGCCTCACTTGTATGGCATCAATTAATGATCTAAAATATATTAATAAGTGTGAAGGAGTAGCCTATTATTCAACGAAGAAAGGAGAAAGAGTAGCTGAAATATCTTGGGTTTGTTTTGGTGAATTCCTCCTACACGTGTGAAGAAGAAGAGAAGTATTGTTTGTTGCTAAAGGAATTTGAGTTGTTACAATTGTCTTACAAGACAAATTCAACCAAGAAGAAAAATTATTTCATCAAGCTGAATTAAACTAGAAATCCATTATGTCTAAGAGAATAATATAAAGGGATCAAATCACCATCTATCTCTCACATGTGGTGCAACTAGGGTTTCTGATGAGGCTAAGGGTTGCAGTCTGAACTAAGAAGTTGAAGTATGAAGGGAAGATGAGATACAAATTAAATCAAGTAAGTTTACCATAATTGACTCAAGGAAGAAGAAAAGAGACTTGTGACTTGGTCTTGGAGAGGTTAATAGGTCAAGGGTCTTGGCCTTGGAATTCATCACTTGAAGATTTTATAAGAAGAGGAATTTGTTTGGGTTTTTCCTCTCAAGTTGGAGAGGTTTTGGCCCTCACTGATCACCTACATTCTGTGTCTCTTGTCTCTTTATTATTTATGCTTTGGTAGTTGTTTGATGAAGAAGAACACTATAATAATCTAACTCAAGAGAAGATCCTAATCTAAAGAAGTAAAAAGCATTCACAATTAGTTATCATCAAAGAGAAATATCCCATTCCTACTGCCTTAGATTTCTTAACAATTTTTATGTGTAAAACCCATACTACATGGTGTATTTCAATCATCCTAGTTAAAAATGGCTAGGTGATCACTTTTTAGGTAATAAGAGATTTCCCCCCAATGTATGGGTTTTAGGAGCACATAGTATGAGCACAATACATTGTAGGTTCACTTTCACGAGACACCAAAGGGGAGTCAGAGAGAGAGAGAGAGAGAGAGAGAGAGAGCTACTATAGCAAAGGGAAGAATGGAAATCGGAGGAGGTGAGACGTACGTGTCAGATAGAAGTATCCTTTATGGTGTGCACATGACCTCAATGAGGCAGGGGAGGCATACCCATACCAACAGAGATAACTCAATACAAAGAATAATGGTGCACCCAACAATGTGGTTTTGAGCAACATAATACATGATGTGTTGGCATTGATGGGCTAGAAAATGATACAATGAGTCCCATATACATATGTTCTTGGAAGACAGAGGCCATGACTAAGACAATGAATACTAATTAAATGAGTACATAGGATGAAATGCCCCAAAGATGATATGAGGGGGAGATCACAACCAAAGAAGCCCTACTGAATAGGATGGGACTCTGAAAATCTTATTAATTCAACTGAAGGAAGTCTCATGTGGTGGGCTTTGCAATAAATGGAAACCAAGCCACTCAAATCTACAAAACTTCATCTAAGATTGGATCAAGAACTACTGGTTGTTGGGAATGTGGGGGGCTACCTGAAGGGCCAACCCCTTATGAGGTCTGAAACATCTTTCACACATCTGGTGAATGTTGGGACAATCTATGGAAGCATTGGACCATCAAATGTACAATTCTCGATCATGCGATAATGAGCTAAAGTCGAACATGCAAGAAAAACCCAATTCAAAGGGAAATAATGAGTCCCTCTACTTAATTTAAGGCAACCAATAGTGAAGAAATAGGATCCAAGGTACATTGTCCTCTAAACCACTCTCCTGGAATAAATATGATGAAGTTGATAGGGGAGGACCTGCCAGAGTGGAGGCAATGAGGGTTCCTCAACAAAGACACGAGGATCATAGTAATGTGACTGATAGACACTGACACCAGGGAAAATTAATGATGGACGCATGACATCCCTTGTCAAATCATAATATGCAAGGTTAACTTAGTAGTGACTTACACAATTTTAGAGGGGATGGTCAATTACTCAAATGGAGGTTGTTGAAAGACAAGTCAGGAGAGCTGGAGGTTAAATGTGGGCAAGACAGAATGAATGTGACACATGAAGGAAAAAATATTCTGAAACAAGACTCAGTGAAACTTTGAAGAGACTCCATGGTAGATAAGGTTGACCCAACTTGGATGCTCTGAAAAAGGGGGCCTTAATGGTGCTACCACAAGGAAAAGGCCCAAAGGGGACCATAATAGCATGCGTAAACATTGGTTACTCATGATGAAACTTGACATATAATTTGACAGGTGCAAAGGCAAAGTGGTGCTAGAGTACAAGCGACTCATATGAAGAGAATTAATTTTAATAAGTGGCAAAATGAGACCCCATGGAAAAAATGGCTTCCTGGTGAAGTTTTAAATTACCAAAAATGAAGAGAGGCCCATTATAAATTTTTATGAGAGCTTTCCAATGGTGCAAATGGTTCATCAAACCAAGCTACGGTGAGCCTATAAAGGCCAAGGGAAAAACTAGGGTTTTCCTATAAAAGGGTTTTGTCCCCACTTGAAATTCATTTGTGCATTATGTTATTAGAGAATTTGGAGAGGAGGAGAGAGCCCTAAAACTTGGTGAGCTCATAGTAGACAAATCGACTGATGGATTTTTTGGATCTACGACTTTTAGGTTGGTGGCTTAACCCTACTCATTTATTTATGTGGATCAAATTTCTATATTAGGGTTTTATTTGGTTTAAGGGAATCCTTTCTCTTCTTCATGATTGTAACACACTTGTTAGGCCATTTTCTATGCTAGTAGACACATGAAATGAGCCAAAAGCTACACTACAGTGCATATTTTTGAGAAAAAAATAAGTTAGGCACATGGTGAAGGAGGAGAATGGGGGTCCTTTAAAATGAACCCTAATTTCATAAATGCATTGTGTTTACTCTGACACTGACAAATATAATTGTATCATGCAGGTATGCCAAAGCATAAAATAATATGGTGAGAACGATCTTTGAGGACCTTCGCTCTTAGGTTCACTGGAACTAAGTAGTGAGGGTGTATCTTGCACACTATGGCTTGCTAAAGTTCTTTGAGAACCCATTGATGAGGGTTGGTGAGCCATTGTTATCCAAGATAGCCAGTTATTTGGATCCATATCAAGAGGATTTTTTAATATAAGGGCATGAAATCAAGATCAGTATTCAAGACATTTACTTTTTTATGGGTTTGCCACCCTTAGGGGTGCTTGATGAGATACACCTAGTGTTGCCTAGAGGGAGACATATAGATAACTTTGTGGAACGCCATTGTGTGTTAGGTGCTAAAATAAAGGATCCAAGCATCCTGTTAAATGACTTGGAGTGGTTGGAGACATGAGATACAGTTACAGTGGTGATACACATAGTGGGTAGCCATGCTTTCCACAAGATCACTAGAGGGAAGATGATGCGGGTGGAGAGTGTTCTCACAAGGATCTATTATGGGTGGTCCCAAATGTTATAAACGGTGATGAAGTGCCAGTTGAGTTAATGTAGGATGGCTATGGTAGGGAACTATTCTTTTGGGATAGTATTGTGCTCTTTCTTCTTTGAGAAGATCCCCACTATTCGACCAAATGTCTAGGTCTGTGATGGGGGCCTAGAGGAGCCCATGATGCACTGTTGGGGATATCTACTATGAAAAGAAGGAGGAGGGGGAGTCGGAAGAGTGTTCCAACCTGATTCTTTTGCCTATTAGGATCAGCTCCCTTTATACAAATATGACTATCCATACTCTTGTATGAACTTCCAAGGGGATCTTTAGCTACCACTTCCACCATGATGAGCATGGGGGTTTGATAGTATGTGATAGATAGTATATTCTTATTGCAGTCATAAGTTATCAAATATATGTATATGGTACTGAATTTTGAATGTATGACATGCAAATATATTACTGATGAGACCGACAGAATATATGGGATGACCCACAACACCTTAGATCAAGGTTCATATTCATCTCAGGGGAGATGAGAGATGGATGAGTATATGGAGGTGTTGATGTGGTGAATTTTTGCTATATCAACAAGGGGAACTAACCCGATCAAAAGCCCCAATTAGGCCTACTTTCGTTTGGAATAGCTAGTTCCAACGGGTTTTAAGGGACCCCATAAACTGTTAAATGCATTGATAGATTGCTTCCAAGTGGAATACTTCAATTAAATAAACAAAATAAAACAGCTAACCTCTATGTGTTAAATCCTATCTATACTACTTCTAACTACTCTAATCTAGTCCTAGCTATCATAATCTATCCTACAAGAGCATAATACAGAGGTTTAAACATCATATATATGTTCAGCAGGAGCGTGATAAATAAGATTAAACATCATGCATAGATCCAAGTCCAAATGAATCAATCACCAAATTCATAGTTGGAAAAGACTGTATTAAAGCTAAATTGCAATCCAATCACTCATATAGGAATCCACATTCTTTTATGGAATTAAAACTTGCAACTGATGTTTAACTTAGTTTCAAATCAGAGACCATTCATAGGTTAATCATGAAACTGAATCACATTCAATTTAACAAGACTAATAGTGAAATTTAAGTCATCAATATGCATAAGTACAAATCACATTTACATTCATGCCAGCAACCCACACTCTGATCCAAAACATATGAACAATCAAATAAGTCTGAAACTAAAGGCTCCTTCTTCCCTCTAAACAATCCTCCTCTTTCACAATAAAGCCAAACTGTTCTTCTCAAAAATAAAAAGCCCTTTCCCCTCTTCGGAGGTAATACTTATGCAAAACCTCTGACTCTAGGTCTACCCTACCTCTTCAACTTCCCATTGTATCCAATATGCAAATCGAGTACACAGAGATAGGATCGTCATCATGACCGCTGACACGTAGAAAGCATAACGGCCGAATCGATTCATTTCCTGAGGAAGTGAACAGATGTTGGTAAAAAGGGTGACTATATGTTGCGTTCCCATAATGAAGACTGGGACAGCCTTGCTTTCGGAATGTACAGGCCACGTGTGGGATCCCGACCCGGAACGCTTGAGGCCGGACCTTCAAACACAACACTTCTGTATATATGGCTTTTCGAATCCACTCCTGCGTCCTTTACTTCTCACCTGCAAGGATAGCTATCATTAGCTTCATGATTGCGAACAATATAACAGAAATATTCACACATAACATAATGCTGCCTTCATTAACTTTTATAAAACTACGGGAGTAAGTGCGAAAAGGATGAACACATAAAACACAGGCAACACATAATCTCCCGCTCAATCCATAGGCTTGGCATGGTTTTCGAGGGCTTCCTTTAATCGCAATCGGGTATCGACTCCTCCACCAGGCACACGACCCATGCTTTCCACCACCCCGATGTGCGATTACACCATCAGGACTCCACAGGCTCGCCTTTTGTAGTAAGACCCCGTTCCTTTGTTATATTGCAAATTTTGAAAAACATGGGAAAACACAGAAAATTCCGCCCCGATCACTTAGGTCGGACCTCAAACTTTATATAATCAGGCATATAATCATCGTCGGGTCTGACTCTCGCCTCTCTACTAACCGCATGACCCCCAGGCTCCATAGATACACAATATGCGATGGGGATTCCGGACCCAGTATATATATATATATATATATATATATATATATATATATATATATATCATATGGAAGCGAAAGTGAGCTATATGTACATGGGCTCTGGGACAAGGCAAATAGCGATGCGCGATATAGCTCCAAACCTGAAAATATATGCATTTGGGTTAATAAAACCTGTCGGGTCCAAAAACCATGAATACGTTGTGTTAATTGCAATAGGCCCCAAAAAGGATTTATGCATGCTTTGTGACAGATTTCCACTATAAGGCATTGTAATGGGAATAATGATGTGATGGGGGTTTTGCGAGTTAAACCAACAAATGATTATAATAAGGGTAGGGGTGATGGTTTGTGCGGGCACAAATGTACCATGCATGTTTGTGAAGATTGAAAGATCCTAATGAAGGGAGAGAATAAAGGGCTAGGCTGTGTCATGAATGATCCATGCATCAGAGGTTTATTTAATGGCTTAGACATCAGGTCTTGAAAATTTGACTCGACAAGGAGTTAACGTCCATGTGATAAAACAGATCATTCTGAAAGATAAAAAATCAAACTTCTAGGGGACCCATTGAAAATTTGTTGTGGGGGCATGTTTCAATAGGGTGGTAGTTGTGACCACAACAAATGGTGAACCATTGGGTGAACTAGTTATCTTTGTTTCCAAATAAACCTTGGATCAATAAAACATTAGGGTGTTAATATAAACTTGAAATGCAAATCGTACAAATGAACAGGCATGGGTTCCACTTTAACATTACTTGTTTCAGGCAGGATAAAGACAAATAGCTTCTTCTTAATATAAGGTTTTGACATGCATTCTCCAATGGTTATTATTATGGGATGTATTGACCTTCCTTTACCTGTTGCCTACTTTCAAAAATCCTTTTGGGGCCATCACTGGTCTGCCAATACCCATCTAGGTGTGTACATTAGCTCTATATTATTCATCAAACTTGATGTAGATATGTTTATCTGCACTTTACATAAGAATTCCAGTGCTATATTTTCATATGGTTAAATGGGGCGTAGTCATGGATCATGCCATATTTTTAAACTGCTTAAGCAAGGTTGGGCTTGTTGTGTCAACTGGTACTCTGAGCCCAATAATAGTCCCTACTCTAACTGGCTTCCCAAACAACTGTCCTTCCAGATTGCCACAAGGACTTGACATTTCATTTTCTTTTAACTAGGTCCTTCCAGCTTTAGGCACAAGGACTAGAGCACAATTGGATTTGCCATAGGGTGAATCACAGTTAGTTTAGCCCATGAAATGGGGTTTACTTGTAAACAATAGGTATTGGACCATTTAGTGTGGTGGATGGGACCAGTGGAGAATGACTGTAAACCTTACAAGCAATTATAGGCTAGGTCTAAGTGGGATTTATTTAAATGCAGTGTTCCTCACATTCTTTGTTTTATAAGGATGCCCCTACATGCTCCAGATATCCAAGTTATCAATAGATCTTAGCTAGTTCCCAGTAGATTCCCATGAATGGATTTGGTCTAAATCCCACAACTGTCTTTTGTTTTTTAAAGCTCTCATGGGCCAATTGAAAGCTCGCTTGATTGCAAAGAGAAGATGGATTTAGGATCAGCAGTTTAATGAGGGGTGCAAAAGTTGAAGACCGGGAATGTAGGCGACTTGAAGAGGTTTGAGAGGGTGAAAGCAAGGCTGGAGAATAGAAATCAGATGGCTGAAAAGGCTGAAATTGAAAACGAGAGGAATATACACTTGCATAGAAACGAGAAAGGAAAAGACAGAACTGTAATTAAACTAACAAGAAAAATGAAAATGAATTGTAACCTATTCAGGAAGTAACCACTTGGAAGTATCCCTTGAAACGTTGGCCATTAACAGGGAGTTTTTCAGTTTCTCCCTGTATAGTTCTCAACCTATAAGTTCCCTGACCAATTTTCTGCTCAACTTGGAATGGGCCTAGCCATAGGCGCTAGAATTTTGTGTGTTTACCCTTTGGCTTACTCAACTTGCCCCAGTTCAACACTAGCTTTCCATTTCTTTGGGGACAATAGTTTGATGCGTGCCTTATGATGATTGATTTATTGATAGCAAATCTACTCGATTTTAGAGGTGAATGGTAAGGAGCATTATCTAGTATGAGAGCGTAAGGGATGTCAAACCTGTTGATGATGGATTTCTCCATAACAGACATTACCTCGTCCTCATTAACTTTCCGAAGTGGGATGGCTCTGGTCCATCTGGTGAAGTGGTCGGTTACCATGAGTGTATACTTATGCTCCTTTCCATTGATGAATGTATTTTCAAATGCCTTTCCACCATGCAGGAACTCTAGGGTTTGATTATCACCTTTGAGCACCTACCAGTTTGAGAAGTTATCAGGTACGGATGATTTGAAAACTAATTCAACATAAAATTTATTCTTCTTCAATCTAAAATCAGGCAAAAGTTTAGCAGTCATACTGGCCATCAAATTGGCATTTTGGTTTTGCCCTCGAGGTACGTATGTGATATTAAAAGAGTCAAAACTATCAATTAAGCTCCATACCTCATATTGGTACTTAACCAGGTGTGGCGAATTGCAGTATATCTTTTTCCTTACCTAGCGTACGATTATCAGGGAATCACCAACTATACAATTTTTCACTTTCACATCAATGGCCCCTTTCAGGCCCCGTTGCAATCCTTCATATTCTATCGTGTTGTTGGTGTATGCGACCTCCAACCGGCCGGCCATCAAATGTTGGTTCCCTTGCGGGTTGATGAGAATGTTTCCAACGTTTGCACCTTCAAGGCAATTAGAGCTATCAAAATAGAGTGCCGAAAATGTATAATCTAATGCTACATCAATTGAACTATTATCTATGAAATTAATCCTATCATCTACTATAATACAAGATAGCTCATCAATTGGATTATGGGGGTGATTGATTCTTTCTTCCAACTGTGTGTTTGTCAAAATCTCATCAACTCTTTCCGC
The DNA here is from genome assembly GCA_031772625.1 of Pinus tabuliformis. Taxonomy (NCBI): domain Eukaryota; kingdom Viridiplantae; phylum Streptophyta; class Pinopsida; order Pinales; family Pinaceae; genus Pinus; species Pinus tabuliformis. Next base: position 235,394,566 of record CM062813.1, read on the forward strand.
AGGGCATTCTCCGAAACAGGTTTCCATGGCATAAACATCGAAACTATAATTCCCAAGGATAGATTTAGAGAACATTACAGGTTCATTGGGGTTGTTTAGTTCCGTTACCACATATTTCATATATCTTTCTCGATCGACTCTCAGCATATCACCTTTTCCCCTCTGAGGCAGCAGGAGATGGGACTAATCAGTTAAGAAGTATCCATTAAGATTTGATGACCAATCCCTACTAAGCAGCATTCCATAAGCCTCGGGCATGTCGATCACCACTATATCAATGACTTGTGTGTATTGTGGTTTAGCAGCCATCCGAATCAACACATCTTTTAATTCCCCAATTACTGTCACATTTGTTCTGTCCAATTGCATAATTCGAGTTCCAGTTTTCTCGAGCACCGCCTATAGTCTTTTAGAAACAGCGTAAAGCATAACAGTGGATGAGGCACCGGAATCTCCCAGGAAATTGTGTACATTCATGTTGAAGATTTCGAACGTGATAAGGAATGGTGGAGTCATAGATTTTGATTTCCTCCTTATCAAGGCTGCACTGACATCTTGGGGGTTTCGATTCATTTTTGACAAAGTGACTTCCATACCTGATGGTGTTTAGGCTGCATTGGAGGTACTGACAGGTCTGGCCACTGGCTTCTTGGTTTGGCTGCTTGGGGTAGTGGGGGTTTTGCAATTTCTCTCATTCATATCTTTCAGCAGCAAATCTCTTTGCTGCGTTAATTTTAGCAAGTCGAAATATGTGATATTAGCCCTAGATTTCTTGAGATCATCTACAATGTTGTAATCATTTAATTGAGGCTTTTGTGGTCCATAATAGTTGTAAGAAGAACTTCGGCATAAATCACATGAAGAAAGACCTTTGTCGACGCGTTTCGTACCAACTAGTGTGGTTCATCGTCAGGACAAGTTGAAGAAACAGACCCAGCTATGCATGTTAAATAGTCTGAGCAGAGCCCACAATGGCTATCTTGACCAACGGCTAATTTTGACTTTGGGACCAGAGTCAAAAATTCATTTTTATAATGTAGTTATATTCGGTGACCATTCCTTTAAAATATATCAAAACATTTATATAAATAAAATAATTTAATAGGTGCTAATGTTGTAATCGATGTTATAGATAGGATAAGGCAAGGTGAGCATACCAGTTTTGCCGTTCTTAGGTGGGAGTTTACCATCTTGAGTCGCCTTTGTCACAGTGGGAGACGTCTTATCCTTTTCTTAGTGGTTTGCAACTGGGGTATTCCTAGAATCACCACTAGATCTATCTTTTCCAACAGAAACTTTGGGAGCAGATGTTTTCACAGGGCAAACATCTTGCTTGGTCTGGTCTATGGGCTTTGTCGCACCTGGGAGCGGCCCTTTACTTCGCGTGTGGATTTCATTAGCGTTGATTTCTGCAGTGTTATCTCCCTAGTCGTCGTTCTCATTACCATGGAAATCCCACAGCACATTAATTTGAGATTCTTCGTCCACGAGCTCTTCTACTTGATATTCTTCCTCATTTTCTTGTTCTGGTTCCAGCTCCACTACAGGTTCTTCTTTGTTAAGGAGCGACCCAATAAGAGCCAACTCTTCCATATTTAAATCCCCTTCATTGGGTGGAGTAGGCAGCGCAAGTTGACCATGACCACCTTCTGTTTTCTTACGATAGAAAGGCTTGAAGGGCTTTCTGTTGTTATAGTCTCCTCCATTACCACTAGTACTCTCTCCATTATTCCTTTTCATATCAATGACTGTGTTCGTTAGTTTCTTAATGATCCAATGCAACCATTCCACATCCGTGGTGTCCTTTTCTTTAGTTTTAGCCCCTTTGTTATCATATCCATTATTCTTCTTGGATGTCTGAGAGGCTTTCTTTTCTCCAGTTGTAGGGTGGCATGCTGTAAGACTGAGCATTTCATTCTTTACCTTTACTACTTCATCAATAGCACCTTGTACGGTTCGTGTGTTACTCCTCTTAACCCACATCACAGTAGGAACAAGGAGAGCCGTGATTTAGAATTCCATGAGCACCTCCTCAGTAGGTCTAGTGGTGGCTGGGATTCTATTGAACAAGGTGTTGAACCAGATGTTAAAATCCTTAACCTTCTCCTTGGTTTCCATTTTCAGATAGGATAATTCTAAAACTAAGGTCACGGGTGTTTTGTCATCACCAAACTTGTCTAAAAAGGCTTGCTGAAAAGCATCCCAAGAGGTGATTGACCCTATTCTCAAGCTGAAATACCATGTGGAGGTTGCACTAGTCAAAGTAAAAGAGAATAGGCGGCACACCACATATTCATCGGCGACCCCAAACCTGTGCAAGGCTAGGAAGAAAGAGAGAATATGGTTATCAGTGATATCTCCCCGCTCAGGGTCGAAATTAGGTAACACTCTTTCTACATTTTTGGGTAAGGGATGCTACTACCTAGGTACTGCTATAACATCCTGTGTAAGCCAGGGAGGGAGTGCTCCCAGAGGAGGTCGGGGTTGATTCCCACCAAGAGGAGGAGGTGGAGGCTGATTCCCACCTAGAGGGGGAACATTGGCCATATTATAGATAGGGAAGTTTTGGTTGGAGGATTCTCTATTAGGATTCTCAAAATCAAGCAAGGAGTTACCTTTATAAGGGGAATCCTTGGGAATTTCTTCCCAAGGGATGTCGATACTTTGCAAGGATTCTAGCACAATATCTTCGAGAGAAGTGGCTGCAGATGTATCTTCACTCAGGGTAAAGATCCTTGGCTTTCTCTTAGTTTTCGGAGGTAAAGAGTGAAAGATGGGAAGCTGAGAGAGGGAATGAGCATAAGCCCAAGTAAGTGTTCTAACTGGTTGTTCCTAAGTGACAGGATACTCCCACAGTCTCTCTTCCTTGGGTGACCCAGAAACATGACTTAGAGGGGTCTCTGTTTCTTCGAAATGATGCTCTTTCAAATGGGTGGAGTGGTCTTTTTGGCCTCTACGATCCATACATTAATTATTTTGAATCCATGCATGGCACTTATAGATGAAATTTTGAAAATCTATGGATGACGGTTCATGCCCTCCTTCTAGCACCAACTTGTTGACATGGCGAATGTTCACTATACCAACAAAGGGAACTAACCTAATCGTAAGCCCCAATTAAGCCTGCTTTCGTTTGGAATAGCTAGTCCCAATGGGTTTTAAGGGACCCCGTAAACTGTTAAATGCGTTGATAGATTACTTCCGGGTGGAAAACTTCAATTAAATCAACAAAATAAAACAGCTAACCTCTATGTGTTAAATCCTATCTATGCTACTTCTAACTAATCTAATCTAGTCCTAGCTATCCTAATCTATCCTACAAGAGCATAATACAGAGGATTAAACATCATATATATGTTCAACAGGAGTGTGATAAAGAAGATTAAACACCATGCATAGATTCAAGTCCAAATGAATCAATCACTGAATTCACAGCTAGACAAGACTGTATTAAAGCTAAATTGCATTCCAATCACTCATATAGGAATCCACATACTTTTATGGAATTAAAACTTGCAACTGATGTTTAACTTAGTTTCAAATCAGAGACCATTTACAAGTTAACTATGAAATTGAATCACATTCAATTTAACAAGACTAATAGTGAACTGTAAGTCATCAACATGCATAAATACAAATCACATTTACATTCATGCCAGCAACCCACACTTTGATCCAAAAAATATAAAAGAAAAATCAAATAAGTCTGAAACTAAAGGCTTCTTCTTCCCTCAAAACATTCCTCCTCATTCACAATAAAGCCAAACTTTTCTTCTCAAAAATCAAAAGCCCTTTCTCCTCTTCGGAGGTAATACTTATGCAAAAACTCTGACTCTATGTCTACCTTGCCTCTTCATCTTCCCACTGTATCCAATATGAAAATTGAGTACACAGAGATAGGATCATCAGCGTGACCGCTGACACATAGAAAGCATAACACTGGATCGATTCATTTCCTGAGGAAGTGAACAGATGTTGGTAAAAAGGGTGATTGTATGTTGCGTTCCCATAATGAAGACCATGACAGCCTTGCTTTCAGAATGTACAAGCCACACGTGGGATCCCGACCCGGAACACTTGAGGTCGTACCTTCAAACACAATGCTTCTGTATATATGGCATTTTGAATCCACTCCTATGTCCTTTACTTCTCACCTGCAAGGATAGTTATCATTAGCTTCATGATTGTGAACAATATAACAGAAATATTCACACATAACATAATGCTGCCTTCATTAACTTTTATAAAACTACAGGAGTAAGTGTGAAAAGGATGAACACATAAAACACAGGCAACACATAATCTCCTGCTCAATCCATAGGCTTGGCATAGTTTTCGAGGGCTTCCTTTAATCGCAATCGGGTATCGGCTCCTCTGTGGGTCACAGGACCCATGCCTTCCACCACCCCGATGTGCGATTACACTATCGGGACTCCACAGGCCCGCCTTTTGCACTAAGACCCCATTCCTTTGTTATATCGCGAATTTTGAAAAACATGGGAAAACACAGAAAATTCCACCCCGATCACTTAGGTTGAACCTCAAACTTTATATAATCAGGCATATAATCATCGTCAGGTCCGACTCTCGCCTCTCCGCTAACTGCATGACCCCCGGGCTTTGCCGATATGTGATATGTGATGGGGCTTCCGAACCCTATATATATATATATATATATATATATATATATATATATATATATATATATATATATGATATGATATGCTTAATACGATCGGCCGGCAAGTCTAGCAGACAGAAGCGCGTTGTATATATAAGCTATGGGACAAGGCCAATAGCGATGTGTGATATAGCTCCAGACTCAAAAATATATGCATTTGGGTTAATAAAACCCGTCGGGTCCGGAAACCATGAATACGTTTTGTTAATTGTGATAGGCCCCGAAAAGGATTTATGCATGCTTTGTGAAGGATTTCCGCTATAAGGCATTGTAATGGGAATAATGATGTGATGGGGGTTTTTCGAGTTAAACCAAGAAATGATTATAATAAGGGTAGTGGTGATGCTTTGCACGGGCACAAATGTACCATGCATGTTTGTGAAGATTGAAAGATCCTAGTGAAGGGAGAGAATAAAGGGCTAGGCTATGTCATGAATGACCCATGTAGCAGAGGTTTATTTAATGGCTTAGCCATCAGGCCTTGAAAATTTGACTCGGCAAGGAGTTAACATCCATATGATAAAACAGATCATTCCGAAAGATGAAAAATCAAACTTCTAGGGGACCCATTGAAAATTTGTTGTCAAGGCATGTTTCAATAGGGTGGTAGTTGTGACCACAATAGGAGGATATCATGCAGAGGCTTGACATAGTATTGAGCGACATGATAGAGCTTGGGTAGCATGAGATGAAAGATCAATACATTGATGCGTGTGTGAATCTTCCCTCTTATTTGTGAGTTGTTATGAGGCACGCAACTATGGTTGTTCAGGATGTCAAAGACCTACAGGCTGGGGTAATGACCCTAGTGGAATGAGATCTTCTAGAGGATGATGATTATTCATAGGGGCATATGTGACCCCCAATTTTGTATGTATGGTTATAGCATGTTATGGACATGCCATATCTATTTAGAATAATGGACTCTAAACACTTGTTATGGAAATTTTGACACATAATATGATTATGCATGTTATTGTCATGTCGCCATTTATGATTATTATTTATTTATTTTGTATGCATGTGATAAATGCCAATCTAGAATTTTATTTGCAATGGTATCTACATAGTTATTTTGAGCTCTAGGAACATGATTGAATGAAATGTATTCAAATTTACACGCTAAAATCTTAATTCATAGATATTTTCTAAATAGGACATGGTTATGCACATTATAGTTGTCAATCAATTACATGATGAGCAGTTAAGAATCAAGACAAACATGAAGGTGAAGGATGCGATTATCAAGGGCATCAGCTAACAAACCTATCATTTCATCATACTCGACCTGGTAATTGGTGGAAGATCTAATGCATACACCATTGGAGTGGACAAACAAATGCAAAGGGGTAAAAATGGCCCAAGATACTAAGGCTAGATTCCTGGAGAAGTGACTTGCACCGTTAGTGTAGCCGATATATAGTGTGGATGACAAATCCATTTGAAAGGCGCAAGAAAATAACCAATTAGATGGTGAAGAATGCAGCTTAAATAAACGAATTCAAGAAGAAATAAAAATATACATTCAAAAGGTAAATTCCTAGGGGTATAATTTCTTGAGGTAGAGTGCATTACGAGGGTTGGGGGAGAATTTCTCCTTATGGGCCCTCTAAAATATATGCCCCTTTTCCCAAACAGCTATGGACTATGTAAGGGCCATGCCACAATGGCTCGAACTTTCTCTATCCCAGGATATCGTGAGCTTGATCATAGACGAGGACTAAATCACCTTCGTGATAGGTGCAAGGGTGGACCCTACAATCATATTGGGCTTTGGTGTGCTTCTTAACCTCTTTGATGGTTTTCAAAGCAACATGACAACCTTCATTAGCACACTCTAGCATAATAAGCCTCTATTTGAAAGGTTGAGTATATGGGAGGAGTTCAGAGACAAGGTGAATGGATGGAATTTGACACTCAATTAGTAAGAAAGACTCCTCTGCATGCACAAGGTGGAAAGGAGTGAACCTAGTGGCAATCTTAACAGCAGTTCTATAGGGCCACAATGTAGGGAAGAACATTAAATTTCAGTTGGTTTTGTGTTTATTCATCGTGTGTTGAAGCATAGACTTAAGGATTTTGTTAACCACTTAAATTTGTTCATTCTCTTGCAGGTAATAAGATGATGAATATTGATGTTCAAAACCTATCAGTGAGGATAGCTCACATCAAATCTCATCTTCAACATGTTGGCCATGGTCAGAGACTAATTCTTTCAAAAACCAAAAATGAGCAATGACATGGTTGAAAAAGAAGAGGGTTGCAGTAGTTGTTGTGTTATTGAACGTAGGCATGGCTTCAACCCATTTGGTAAAATAGTCAATGACCACCATAATGTATTTATGACCATTGGAAGAAGTGGGTCGACACTTGATGAAATTGATGGCCAATTTGTAGAAAGGATCGACTGTGATAACAGGGTGTAAAGGAGCAGGTGGATTTTGAGCCTTTGGGGAAAATAGATGGAAATTGGAAAAATGTTTAACTACCTCAATGCAATATCTAAAGAGATGGTGTCCTAGGTGCAGGCGATATTGACAACCTCTAAAATTTGGCTATAAATTCTTCAATTTCAGGCTGAATCTCCCTTTCTGCTTGTGGTTGCGTATCAGTCATCTAACAGTAAAACTGACAGTCACATGGGTTTTTCCCCAATCACCTCTACCTTGGTTATTGTTCACAAACCGGCCTCTCTTCCTGTCAGAACTGTAAATCCATAGGATTTACACAAAACACTATAGGGCTTTAACACTATCGTGGAACTCAAATAGTCTTGGTGTAATTTCCAAAGGAATTACACTATCGCGCTCTTTTCCAAAGACTTTGCATTAACTGCAAAATAACACTATCGACAGTTTATAATCAAGCTTTCAAACACTCCTTCCTTTCATGCGATAACATGTTCTCTCAGAAATCGCTATCGCAACATCCAATGCACCTATATTTAGTTCCTTCCACTCCGGGTTTGCGATGTGATCATCCTTGTGGACCTGACAGCCCTTTCCGTTCTTCTCTATAATGTTTCGGGTCCGAGCTTATCGAAGTTTCAGACTTCGGCAGTTCCATAACCCTTTCCACTCCTCTTGTGATTATGCAATGCAATAAAGGATTCGAACCCGATGAAGATGTAAACTAGACTTAATAATACTTCAGGTCCAGAAACTCATTCCGGACTAAGTATTTCACGATTCCTCTGTGTAAACAGAGTTTGGCCGCGAACTCTATAAAATGATTCAAGGAGCTTGCGATCGCCAATGTGAAGGAAAACTACCCAACAGGCCTATGCTTAAGTGTTGATTGGAAAACAACAATTTGAATCACCAATCATAAACACGGAAAACAATAGAACCAGAACTGATACATACGTAAAATACTAATTAACAGAGAGTCCTTAATTTAGATGAACAGAGAGAGGTTTTGAAAAATGATAATTCTTCCAGGCTCTACCTACCCTGAGAGTCCCTTTTTTTCCTATATATAAATAATAGATAAAGCCTTCTTGACCATTATCCTTTACAAAAGCATGCTTTTACATAGAGTGATTTAAAGCGTAAAGCTTTGTTACAGCTTATCCATAAGCAATATAATTACCATGTTTTATTCTTAATTCTACTCTTATCTTAAGCTAGAAAAGCATGAAAATTGCTGGCTAAAGGACCCCACTCCCTTGCCTGTAGATTTTTTTGGAATTCTTTTGGAATATGTTTGAATATTTTTCCCTCTAAGTCACATGCTCCTGCATCAGACTCCTGAGGACAAAATTCTTCATGGGCTCCTCTCCATGAGTTCATCTACAGAACTACCCAATTTTTGTAGCATGCCTTCTATAACCCAAGTAGCTTCAGTAATTAGTTGTCCCTTCCATTTTACCAAATACTGGAAGTACTCTTGTCCCCTTGTCTTCTTAAACACCTTCTTGTCCAAAATTATTTATGGCTGCAACTCCTTTGTTGTGGGTAACTGTTTTACGCAGTCAATCTCTTGGATCTCTTGATCTTGTGTTGTATCATCTGTAGTTCCACTTTCATACTTGTACAGGTCTGCAACATTAAAAATTGGTGATATCCCAATAGTAGGGGGTAACTCAATTTCATAGGCATTTGTAGAAAAATTTCTCAACACTCTGCATAGTCCAATTTTTTTGAACTTCAATTTATTACACTCCCTCTTTGGAAACCTCTCCTTTCTGGGATGTGCTAAAACAAAATCCCCAACTTCAAAGTTCAACTCTCTTCTCCTCATATCTACTCTGGTTTTGTACTTGATGTTTCTATCTTGTAGCTACTGCTTCACTTGTTCATGTATTGCATGCATTTCTGAAGCAAAGTTTTCACCTTTTGCACTTCTCATCTCTTCTTTTCCCAAATTTCTTAATTTAGATGCTCCTCCTGGATGCATTCCATAAACAATATGGAATGGAATTTGTCCTGTACTCCTATTAGGTGAGTCATTATATGCATACTTAGCTTGTGCTAACACTTGATCCCATTGCTTTGGATGCTTTGCACTAAGGCTCCTTAAAAGATTGCCTAAACTCTTGTTCACCACTTCAGTCTGTCCATCAGTTTGTGGATGATAGGCAGAACTGAAACTTAATTTAGTTCCCATCTTCTTCGATAGTGTCCTCCAGAAATGTCCAACAAATTTGGAATCCCTGTCTGAGACAATACTTTTGGGAAACCCATGCAAGCTTATAATCTCCTTAAAAAACAAATTAGCAATGTGAGAAGCATCACTAGTTTTATAACATGGAATAAAGTGTGTCATATTTGAAAATCTGTCCACTACAACAAAAATTGAATCATTACCTCTTTGAGTCTTTGGTAAACCCAACACAAAATCCATACTTACCATATCCCAAGGCCTATCTAGAATTGGTAATGGGATATACAAACCTGTGTTTTGGCTCCTTCCCTTTGCATATTGACAGACTTTGCAAGTTCTCACATACTTCTCCACTTCAGATTTCATTTTTGGCCAGAAATAAAATCTTTTTAGCTATTCAAAAGTCTTCTCTATGCCAAAATGTCCTGCAAGTCCTCCACTATGTTTCTCTTTGATTAAATTTTCCCTCATTGAACAGTTTGGTATGCACAACTGATTTTTCTTAAATAACAATCCATCTTTTAAGAAGTAATCCAACCATCTACTTCTATCCATCAAAACAAGATTTTTACAAGCCTCAAATGCCTCTTTAAAATCTGAATCGGTCTCATAAAATTCCTTAAGAAAATCAAAACCCAACACTTGGATCTGACTCTCTTGAAGCAATACATTTCTCCTACTTAAGGCATCTGCAACTTTGTTTGACTGTCCATTTATATGCTTCAAAACAAAATGGAAACCTGGAAGATACTCTACCCATTTAGCATGTTTCTGGCTGAGCTTTAGCTGCTTCATTATAAAATGTAATGCATGGTTATCTGAGTAAAGGATGAATTCCTTTGACATTAAATAATGCCTCCATTTCTTCAATGACTACACAACTGCATAGAACTCCTTATCATAAGAAGAATACTTCTTTTTGTAATCATTTAGCTTTTCACTAAAATAAGCTATTGATCTATCTTCTTGTCTTAAAACACCCCCAATTGCTTCTTCGCTGGCATCACACTTCAGTTGAAAAGGTTTGTTAAAATCAGGCAGAACCAAAATAGGCTTTTCGGTGATTTTTTTCTTTAACAGCTGAAAATTCCTTTCTGCTTCAACAGTCCATCTAAATGGTTGTTTGTCATTCTTTATGGTCTCAATAATAGGTGCATTTATCTTACTAAAATTCTTGATGAATTTTCTATAAAAACTAGCAAGACCATGAAAACTCCTTACCTCAAAAACACTCTTGGGTGAAGGCCATTCCATAATTGCCTTGATCTTCTTTGGATCCATCTTTAGCCTTTCAGCAGAAATAAGAAAACCCAATTACACTAGCTCTTCTTTCATGAATGAACACTTCTTCAAATTCAGCAATAATTTCTCTTGCTGCAACCTTTGTAAGACATAATTCAAATGTCTCACGTGCTCCCCCTTAGGCCTATTGTAAACTAATATATCGTCCAGATATACTATTACAAACTTACCAATTAACTCTTTAAGGACTTCATTCATGAATTTCATAAACATACTTGGTGCATTTGAAAACCCAAAAGGCATTACTGTCCACTCATATAATCCCTCATTTGTCTTAAAAGTGGTTTTCCACTCATCCCCTTCTCTTATTCTTATCTAATGATACCCACTTTTAAGATCTAGCTTTGAAAAATACTTTGCTCCACTCAAGCAATCCATTAAATCTTCAATTCTAGGTAATGGAAATATGTACCTGATTGTGATTTTATTGATGGCTCTTGAATCTATACACATTCTCCAGCCTCCATCTTTCTTTGGGCTCAGCACTGTTGGCACTGCACAAGGACTCAAGATTTCTCTGATCAGCCCTTTGTCAAGCAATTCTTTCACCTGCTTTCTAACCTCTTCATTTTCTGTAGGAGTCATTCTGTGAGCTACTTTGTTAGGTAGACTTGTTCCAGGTATCAAATATATATGATGGCCGATTATTCTAATGGGTGGTCATTCATTAGGAAAATCATCAACAATAATATCACAATATTTCTTGAATTTCAATGGGTAAATCAGAAACTTTAGTAGAAGTCATTATTATCTTGGGCTTGCAAATTACAACAAAATTTACCTCATTTTCTTCAATCCACTTCAAGTATTCCTTTTCTCCAAGTAACAAAGTTTTTGGATCATTCTTCCTTCTTGGTACATCTTCTTCTTGCAAAGGCATCAACGTATGATTGACACCATCCTTTCCAAACTTGTAGGTGTTTCTTTTTCCATCATGCATGGCTCCTATGTCATATTGCCAAGGTCTTCCAAGAAATATGTGACACACATCCATTGGCATCACATCATAAACAATTTTCTCTTTATACTTTCCCACCTGAAATTCCATTTCACACTGTTCATTCACCAACAGTTGATGTCCCTTTTGCAACCATGACACCTTGTAAGGTGTTGGATGTTTCATTGTCTTCAGCTTCAATTTCTCCACCACTTCTGTAGAGACCAAATTATCAGTGCTGCCACTATCAATAATCATCTGGAAACATTTCCCTTGTACTTTACACACTGTCTTGAATAGAGTCTTTGTTGTGATGGTTCAACCACCTCCTTTGTTGGCTTGAGAAAAAGTTTATTAATTACCAAAGATTCTCCTCTCTCTGGTATATTTTCTTCTTCTATCACTATTGCTGATGGTGCTTCTCTCTCAACTGGAGCAACAATTGCATTCCTCTAATTTGTTTCTGCATTCTCTAGGCACTCAAAATCTCTATGTCCCAGCTTGTTACATCTGTAACATCTTATTTCTTTGCCTCTTCCTCTGCCTCATGCATCACCTCTTGTGGGTGCATGCTGGGTTGAGCTGCTGCTAGCTCCATATTTAGGTGTTGTAGATCTTCCTCTACCACCTTGACTTCCCCTTCCTCGGCAAGTACCTCTCCCTCTGGTAGACTGCTTCCTCATGAGTTTTTCTTCAGCTTTCAGTGCTATCTGATAAGCTTCCTCTACTGTTTTAGGAGACAGTAGACTTATCTCATCTTGAATGTCCATCCTGAGACCATTCATATATCTAGCCACCTTCTCATCTGCATCCTAGGCTTCTCCTGCTCTTATGCTTACCTTGTAGAATTACTTTGTGTATTCTTTCACTGTCATAGCTCTCTGTTTAAGATTTTGCATATGTCTGAACAAGGTTTGATGATAATTACTTGGCATAAACTTACCTCTTAGCTTTGCTACCATCCTACTCCAATTTTTGATTGGTTGCTTGCCAAGTCTCTTCCTTTCTACCTGCACACCATCCCACCAAAGTGCTGCATGGCCTTTTAGCTTGGTGACAACAAACTTAACTTTTTTCTCATATTCTATTTCTTCATAGTCAAAGAATTTCTCCATGGCATTAATCCAGTCTATCAATTCTTCTGGATTCAATCCTCCTTCATATATTGATACCTCGGTCTTTGGCCTGGCTGTGGATCTCAACACTGACTGAAAGAACCTCATCTCAACAGTAACTGTTATAGCTTCCTCCTCTGCAGCTTCAACTTCAGGTTCACTAACATCTCCATCATCTATGTTCCTAATGTTGTTAATGCATCCAATCTAGCTTGCATCTGTTTCACAACTTCCATTACTTCAGCATTTGCAACAGGTCATCCTCTTCCACCACGTCCTCGTCCTCTTCCAAATCTGAAAGCCATAGTAACCTTTTCTCTCTTGCTTCTGAGATTCAATCCAATGTCAGTTGGCTACTCTGATACCACTATTGGTGGCCTGGGTGTAGGCGATATTGACAACCTCTCAAATCTGGCTATAAATTCTTCAATTTCAGGCTGAATGTCCCTTTCTGCTTGTGGTTTCATATCAGTCATCTAACAGTAAAACTGGTAGTCACATGGGTTTTTCCCCAATCACCCCTACCTTGGTTAGTATTCACAAATCGGCCTTTGTTCCTGTCGAAACTGTAAATCCATAGGATTTACACAAAACACTATCGGTGCTTTAACAATGTCACGGCTCTCAAATAGTCTTGGTATAATTTCCAAAGGAATTACACTATCACGCTCTTTTCCAAGGACTTTATGTTAACCACAAAATAACACTATTGATGATTTATAATCGGGCTTTCAAACATTCCTTCCTTTGATGAGATAACACATGCTCTCAGAAATCGCTATTGCAACCTCCAATGCACCTATACTTAGTTCCTTCTGCTTCGGGTTTGTGATGCGATCATCCTTGCGGGCCCGACAACCCTTTCCGTTCTTCTCTATAATGTTTCGGGTCCGAGCTTATCGGAGTTTCGAACTTCAACAGTTCTACAACCCTTTCCACTCTTGCAATTATGCGATGCGATAAAGGGTTCGGACCTGATGAAGATGTAAACTAGTCTTAATAATATTTCAGGTCCACAAACTCATTTCGGACTAAGTATTTCATGATTCCTCTGTGTAAACAGAGTTTGGCCGCGAACTCTATAAAATGATTCAAGGAGCCTGCGATCACTGATGTGAAGGAAAACTACCCAACAGGCCTATGCTTAAGTGTTGATTGGAAAACAACAATTTGAATCACCATTCATAAACACGGAAAACAATAGAACCAGAACTGATACATACGTAAATTACCAATTAATAGAGAGTCCTTAATTCAGATGAACAGAGAGAGGTTTTGCAAAATGATAATTCTTCCTAGCTCTACCTGCCCTGAGAGTCTCGTTGTTTCTTATTTATAAATAATATATAAAGCCTGCTCAGCCATTATCCTTTACAAAAGCATGCTTTTACATAGAGTGATTTAAAGCATAAAGCTTTGTTATAGCTTATCCATAAGCAATATAATTAGCATGTTTTATTCTTAATTCTACTCTTATATTAAACTAGAAAAGCATGAAAATTGCTAGCTAAAGGACCCCACTCCCTTGCCTGTAGATTTTTTTTGGAATTTTTTTGGAATTTTTTTGGCGATTTTTCCCTCTAAGTCACATGCTCCTGCATCAAGAGAGAAGGCAAAAAGTAACTCGTGTGCATGAATTTCGAGGAAATGGCCATTCCAAAGAGATGACCACCACAAGCACCACAATGACAAGCATTGAGCACTTGCTCTACTTCAGCATGGGTGAGACAACGAAGAAGCATGGTATCGAAACCATGATGATGGTAGTGAGGGGTTTGATGAATGATGTGTCGCCGATCATCACAAGTGATATGAGAGGAAAATTTCTATGTTCGTAAATAAGTAAAATTGTTTCCATACCATGGGTCGTTAGAGGATATGGCAAACAAGTTTTCATTTGGAAAGTCATCATTCACCGGTGGATCCCGCGCACTAGTAGAAAAATTAGATATGAACTCAATAAGGGATAATCCTTTCTTACTTTTACGTGTTACAAATTCCAAGTCAAAGTCCCGGAGGATGACAATTTAGTGGGAATACTTCCCACTAATGACTTGCGGACTCAATAAAAAGTCCATGGGGTTGGAATCAGTAACCACCTTAGTAGTATGCATGAGGATATAATGATGAAGTTTCTTAAAAGAGAACACGAAATCCAAAGCCAACTTTTCCTCGTGAGAATAGGACACTGGGGTCCACTAAGGTTCTTACTCACATAATATATGACATGTTCATTCCTACCCTATCTTCTTGCACTAAGACCTCGATGACAGCATAGGTGGAAGCTGAGATGTACAAGATGAAATCCTTTTCAAAATTAGGTGGACTAATTAGAGGAGCGAAGGCGAGAGCTCATCTAAGGGCATCAAAATATTATTGATCATGTTCATCCCAAACAAATCGAATATCAAATTGTAAGAGTCGAAGAAACCATGAGCAATGGTGGCATAGTTGGGAACGAGTCCACACAAAAATTTGACTTTTCCTTGGAGGCTCTTCATCTAGCAATTATTGCAAGGAGGAAGAAGTTCAAGGATGGCTTGAAATTTAAGGGGATCAATAGAGAGTTCGGCTTTAAACATAATGAAGCCTAAAATCCAACCTAAAGGAATGCAAAAGGCACACTTCAATGGATTAAGTCAGATGTTATACTTGCAACATCATAAGAATATGGTATGAAATCATCAAGGTGTTGTGATCGTAATTTGGAACGAGAAGTGAGATCATCTAGATACACAAGAATAATGTTAGCCAAGTCATGAAAATAATAATACATGGCACATTGTAAAGTGGCCCCAAGATTCTTTAAACCAGAAGGCATGACCCTATAAGTGAAAGTTCCCCACGGACTGGTAAAAGCAGTTTTATGTTGATCTGCAAGTGGATACTAATCTGGTTGTACCCTGAGAATCCATCCATAAATGAAAGGACCTCATGCCCCGCACATTCGTTAATGATTTTTCAATAAAAGGTATGGGGAATTTTCCTTGAGACAAGATTTATTCAAATGGAAAAAGTTCATGCAAACACAAATGGTGTCGTGTTTCTTCAAAATAGGAACAAGGTTGAATACCCAGGAAGTATACTCAATAAGGTAAATAAATTTTGCTTTATTTATCTTATCAATTTTAGACTTAATGACATCTCATTGGAAGGATGGATTGGCCTTTTCTTATGACGGATTGAAATGGCATTTGGCCAAGTGTCGATATGGTGTTCAATAATGGTTAGATCAATTTTAGGCATCTTAGAGTAGGACCAAGCAAAAATATCACAGAATTATTTGAATAGCTTGGTGTAAGCATCAATTTATTTTGGGGTGCACTATGCCCCCAACGTGTGTTCTCTTCATCTCCTATTTTTCTCAAGATGTTAACCTTGATGTTAGGTGAATTTTTGGCCATATTGCCTTCTTCAACAGCATCAAGTGTAGGGATGATGTTCTTAAACTAGTCTACTTGACCATGAATAAAGTCTTTTTACTCCCCAACATATTGGTCATGGGATTTCTACGGTAGGAAATATGAATAATGATGCATATCATCCCATGGGTAATCAGGTGTGGTCATGGCTTCCATGATGTCTTCATTAGAATGTAAAATAAGAGGATGAGAGGAAGATGGATCACTTGATGATGATGATGGAAAAGGCGTTGAGGCATCACCATGGGAAACAAGGTTCACTTACACATCGTCTCAAAGGGGAGACAAATAAAAAGTGGATGCAAGGTTAATTGATGTTGAGACTGAAGTGTCTTCAGAGAATGGATCTAAAGAAGCACATTAAAAATCTCTCAAGTCTAAATAAGTCGATCCCATGGATGATGACAAGTAGATATTTTTTATGGAATTTTTCATCATTTTGACATCAAGAGGAGGAATCACAATAGTAGGTTGAGTAACCTCCTACCTTGGCAACGAATGGGAGCCAAGACTTGCGAGTAGAGAATGAGAAGGTGTTGATGGCCACAAATGAACTCACCAACATTTGGGAAGACCACCCAGTCATAATCCCAAATTACATTATTATATGTTTGTAATGATGGCTCTTACTAGTTCTATTGGGTCCAATTACTCACTCACCCTTCGTGCTGACTTGTGATATTTCTAATTAAATATCAGCAAGAAGAGGAAATCGAACCTACCCTCTTGTTGCTTGCCTACAGTAAAGAAGTTCTTAAGTTGAATTGAGGGCTCAACTAAGCCACACCTAAAGCTACTCTTGCTTAGGAGATTTCTAAAATGATTTTTAAATGAAAAAATCAAATTAATTTAAAGTGCAAGCAACAAAAGGAAATATAATCTAACCCTATCTCAATTAAGGCAAGATATATATCTTACCCAATCGAGAGAAAGATGATTTAAAAGAATTGATATTTCTATTGAAAAAGTTCTAACAATCGATATTTTAAGTTCCCTGCATGTTTTGTTTTAAAGATTATAATAATAAATATAAGCCATCAAAAAGTAGAAATAGTTCATACAATTTAATGACAATTAAATCTATTTCACATAACAAATTTAAATACAAATTGGTAAACCTAGATCCTTTTGCCTTGTATCTCTAATAATATTTTCAAAATGATTAGCCTTGCCAGTAGGAAGAAGGATTACAAAAGTGCAAGTTTTGCCTCAATAGCAAAAATTGAATTTTGAAAAAAAAAACCCAAATAACTCATATTTCAGTTTTCCCGTTCACCAATAGCTAGAAATCCCTTTACAAAAGTGCTTAGAGTATCAAAGCTGCAACAAAGAACTCTTTCCTCATTCTCAAAACAACTATTTGTAATTTACAAGAAATCCCCAAAGATATAGAGTTGTTGAAAGAAGTTTTAGATCTATCTATTTTGGAGCTACAAATTCTCTTCTTCTTTCAGGCTGGATCAATCTAATTACTCCAATGTCTCTTTTCTTCATCCTTTCCAACATATCTCCTGAAAAACCAATCAAAATTCAAAATAACAATAATTTGATTTGCTCTTTAAAATCAAAATAACAAAATTGGGAAAATACACTCTCAAACTAAAATCTAATTAAATTAATTAAAGGAAAATTGTTCTTCCCACTAATCTTTGTCAATACTTCTTTGGCTCAAGAAAGAAGTCTTCAAATACGTTTACAACAACAAAAGTTTTGGCAAATGAAAATGTTTCAAAATTGATTTCCAAAATTGTTTTTTGTTACAATTTCGTAGCCTCTATTTCTATTAAATTTTAGGCATATGAAATAACCAGATTTTCTTGATTTAATGCCTTCATATTGTTCTCTATGATTTTAGCTTTCCAACAAATCATCTTGGACCTTATTTAACTAAATAAAACTCAAGATAAAACCTTCCAAAATCAAAATCTCAAAACCGTTGAAATGTTGAAAAATACACAATTTGAACAAAATCTCGACAATTTATTAAAACTTTATTTTAATTAAACAATATATATATATATATATATATATATATATATATATATATATATATATATATATATATATATATTGAGTAAAACTAATTCTATTAATAAAGAGGAAAAATATTTACAAAGTGACCGAAGTCATTACACTGCTGTGATAGGCAGAGTTTCCAGGACAAAACAGGTTAACAAAACCAAAGCATAACCCATGCAGGGGATCTTCATAGTGGACAAAAACTTCACAAAAAACATTAGAAATCCACAGTAGCGTTAACATGGTAAACTTGCCCAATGATAGCCATGGCTTGACCCACAAAACTGTCCCCAACAAGAGCATACTAATCATCTTGTGGTTCTTCTACCACCCGACACCATCCGAATTCTGGCTCACCCATAGTTGGAGCAGCTACCTGATCAGAGGGGCCAGGATCGACAGGCAGCATCTCCGCATCCTGAGTGCTGCAACCCAGATCGTTCTGAACATGTTGCGGCGCCATCCCAATACCAAGATGAATCTAAGGAGTAGGACCAGAGACTGCCCCAGAGCCCCCCAGATGAGAGTCTGAGTCCTCCATCTGAGTGGTCTCATAGAAAACCACAGTTATGTGAGCCGTTATCTGAGGCCGATGCAGGGAACTGTTGAAGGAGAAGATTGCAGAGTTGGTCGAGGATGGAGGCCCACGATAGCGACTGGAAGCACAACACCGCCGTCTCCCGCTTCGAGTGCCTG
Source organism: Pinus tabuliformis (assembly GCA_031772625.1). Taxonomy (NCBI): domain Eukaryota; kingdom Viridiplantae; phylum Streptophyta; class Pinopsida; order Pinales; family Pinaceae; genus Pinus; species Pinus tabuliformis. The sequence continues at coordinate 235,413,343 of CM062813.1, forward strand.
GGTAACGACCAGTGAAAAATTCACTGGAGGGGGTGGGCGAATTCGAAGACGAGCCTATTGGAGCGCGTCGGGTTTAGCCTCTATGGCATCCCATACGTTGACGAAGTCGAGCCATCTTTGAGGGATCAGTATAACAGATTTAGACAGGCTGAGCAATTGCCCTGGGACAAAGACAGTGGCGCGCGGAGCTACAAAGACATAGAGACTCGGGAGAGATCCTACGAAGTCCTATCGCCAGCGGGAGCCAATTGAGCATAGGGCGAAAAATTCCAGAGTGAGAATGAGCAATCGATGAATTGTTAGGACCAATCTTCCACCCCCCTGTAACAGAGACCAGGCTTAAGACCAGACGCTTGAACGAAGGGACATAGGCTGAGAGGAAACTACACAAAGACCACCCGCGAAAACCAAAGGTAAGAACAGAGACCCAAGGTGATGAACATACACGAAAACCGCCCGACTATGATCTAGGACCCCCCAGAGGAGAGGGAGGGACAGTAAGAGCTGCCTCTAGGGCCAAGAAACTTCAGAGAGAGCCAAAAATTGAGCCGAGGCGAGGGGATGAGCCCAAAGAGACAACTCAGAAGACATCACCGCAAACTCAGAGCCACGCCTCGCCTTATACTTGCCCGATCTATCTCGAAAAGCCGCCTCCATTACTATTGCATTGATGATCGTCGTCATCTCTTGCAAGTTGTCGAGCTGCCTCGCTCCACCCCAGTCTTTTCATATTGATTGCCGCCTCAGTCACCCGCATCCGGGGAAAAAATTAATAATATTAAAAATATTAAAAATTAAAAATATAATAAGAAAAATGTAATAAATAATATAACAAACAAATTTAAAATTCATTAAATTAAATAATATAAAAGTTAAAAATCATAATATAAAAACAAAGTGTGGTGAGTTAAAAGGTTTACGGGAGGTATCAGGGAAATGGAAGGTATTTGGAATTAGTGTGCTCATATGTGGAGTGTGGGCCCTCCACCACTCCATTTCTTTTCAATCTACTTATTAATAAAAGCTTTCCATGCATATTGTTATAAAGTCTTTTTGGCTCTTCCCACGCACATCATGCGTGTATCATCATATAGGAGCTATGAAATGCATCTAAAATAAAACTTCTGGAGCAAGATACATACATAAGTTAATACAATCAATTTAACTAATTTAGATTACTTAAATGAGTTAATAAAATAGTAATATTTTCAAATTAATTAAAATTAATTAAATGATTAGATTATATTTACATCATAAAATTAGTTTAATTAAAAAAATAAAATACAATTTTTACATATTTAAGTTTAGGTGGTAAAAATATTAAATTTTCTAAGACAAGTGTAATTTTCAAATCGCAAGTTTAAACTCAGCAAAATTAGAGTAGTTGGGAAGCTGGCGAGAAATTGCACATAATGAAGCAACTAACGCATAAAACTGAGAAAACTAGAAACCCACAAAATTAAAGCATTATAAAAGGGTAATTTGACCAAAATTTACATAGAGGGTCCCCATATCTTTTGTAAAAAATTTAGGGGGGGTTGTGGCCACAACAGAAGGGTCACTACAAGGGGCATCCATTTCGTGAAGAACTAAAAGGTCATTGAGAAAATGGTCAAGATAAGGACAATGGTGAGAATAATGTATGTACATATCACACAAAGCACGTGGGTGATTTGTGTGTAAAGACTTATTTTTCTTGGTAGACTCAGGTAAGGTGACTTGCACCTCAGGGACTTTAGGGTTTGGCTAAATTTTGGCTTCTGAAATCATGCTCTTGATATGGGGAAGATCAGGGAAATTGTTAGTGGCATGATCATGAACATCACCAAATTGCATGGAGGAGTAGGCTTATGTGCTTTATAAGGAGTGGTTGTGGCTTAGATTGCCTTATCCTTGCTCCCCTTCTTCCGGGCTTTCCCCCCCTCATCATATGCTTTTGCAACAGGATTAACTTCCTGTTGAGGTTGTTGTGCAACTAAAGCAGAGGTTGGGGTGGTGGAGACCGGTACTGGAGTCAAATCCATATAAGGTTTGAGATGATTTTGAGGGGTGTTTGCAGGAGGATCGATGTACCAAACTAGGATCCCCAAATTCATGTTAGGGAGACTCAACATAGTCATCGCCAAGGTGGAAAATATTTTGGGTGGTGGGAATAAGAAAGGTATTTGACCAAATGGATGGTGCCAGGAGGGATTCCTCCTGAGGCACTACTTGAGTCTTAAGCAGTGGGTTGTTGGGGAACTGGTTGAAGTGATGACGTATCAGACCACTTTTTGGTGGCCCATGATGCTTGAAGCATGAAAACACTAAATGAGCTAGGCTCAGAATGAAAAGGAAGTGGGTCATAGTGAGTCACAGGCAAGGTGGAATATTTATAGACTCCTAGGCTGACCTTGGTCAAAGAAGGCAAGGAATTGTTACCCACAATCAAAGAAATGACATTATGAGGGGACGTTTGAGACTAAGGATCACAGTAAGTCAATTGATCAATGGTGACTATCTTCTCATTATGAGGGAAGCATATGGTATTAAAGACCATGGATGCAACCACTTTCATAGCGTACATGAAACTACAACCAAGAAAGAGGTTATAATCAGGAGGTGAACCAATAACTTCAACATTGATCATAACTTCCTTGCCAACAATCATGATGGGGCAATTCTAGTAGAGATCAAGTGGTTATGAGGGGCGACCATCGTTGCACGAAGAGTGAAGGTGATGGTGAAAGGTCAGGGGAACCAAGTCGTTTCCAGGTAGTAGTGAACATCATACAAGTGGATGCACCTTCATCGATGATACACCATTGGAAAATGATGTTCTTAATGGAGATTGGTATATGGAAAGCGATAGTGGGAGAAAGACGAGGATGATTTGTGGTGTCAACATTGAAAACAATCATGTGATCATGTGAAGGGTCTACAATGCCTAAAGTAGATAGTAGAGATTTTCTTTGAGACATGTACTTGTAGAGAACTTCCAGCGTTGACATAACAGCAGGAGATTGTGTTAAGTAGTCTACTATGTAACGAACCTTTTTTCGCTTTTTTTGTGAAACATATACCTTAACTGGAGGGATCTATAAGGTATTGTTGGGTGATGAAAGAGGCGTTGTGGATACTTGAGGTGGCGCATCGGTGGTTGAATTTTCGGAAGGTTTTTCATATTGGTGCAATCGGATTTATAGGTTGACTTATTTTAACTTCATATTAAGAATGTGGTATGACCCATTCCCTAGTCGTTTGGGGGGGGGGGGGTGGTGGAGGATTCTAACCAGCTTGGGAAGCCACATATCTTTGGTAATGGAAGGGGTTAGTGAGCACTGTCGGTTTTCGGGTGATTTAATTGTGAGTTAAATCCCTATCATTAATTTGTCAACCCAGGGTTCGTGAACTGATGAGGTATATGTGTACTATATGTACTAGGTGGTTATTTATCAGAATATATTAATCTAATGCAATTGAAACTAATTACAAAGCAAATTAAATCAATCCATTCATAAATAAATTGAAATCACACTTGCATAAAGGAAATCACACTTGTTGAAATGAAAACCACACTTCACACTTGTCGAATTGAAAATCACACTTGCTTGAATTGAAAATCACACTTGCTTGAATTGAAAATCACACTTGCATAAAACGAAAATAAATTAAATAACATAATTACATAATGTTACCAATATGTACAACAATGAAAAAGAGATGTGAAAATTGTGGTTGATGGGGGGCCTCCATTCCTCAGCAAGCACACCGAATAATTATCACATCCTGGAGATCAAAGTGGCAGTATGTATTTCATAAAATGAACTTACAAGCTATTACAATAATTCTCTATCCTCACTTTACAAATTACATATTTGATGGAACTCTGAAATATGGAACTTAGAACCTCCAACTTAGAACTTGCAACCAACAACCCTTTGTATGAAGGATGCACTCTTATTTATACAAAAATTGAAGATAACTATTCAATAAATATAGATCCTTAAATCTCTCCTAAATCCACTTTTATCTCTTGTGGTTACAACCAATCACCTAAAAATATAAGATACAAATCCTCTCAAAATTCTCTCTTAGTTTTGATAAGAGACACATATCAAAACATCCATGATTCTTCTCCTTTGAATGTGCTTAGTTAATGATCCACATCTTCTACAAATATTCCACAAATCTTCATGAGTTGGAATTTGAAATTCGAATTTGTGGTTGGGTGGCCAAATAGGACCCTTCTAGAATCTCCAAGTAGGCCTACAATATCACAAAACTCATACCACTTTTAGATATATATGAAAACATGTTAATTTCCTAATATTTAATCATAAATTCTCTTAAAATACTTAAAATAAATGACTTGGAAAATAATAATGATAAACCCATATAATCATGAAAATGGTTACTTAATGTAGGGTTATGGGGCTATAGAGTTACGGAATGAGGGTAAAATGATGGAAATGTGGGTAAAAGTGGATGACATTTTGGAGACCCAACATACCCCCCAACTAAAGATGTTGCATGTCCTCATGCAACTATTGCATTGATTCCCTTAATCATAAGTTTATCTTCTTGAAATGTTTTGCTTCTATATGAGCTTTGGCTTTGTATTGATTCTTTTTTAACTTTTCATAATCATATCATTTGATAACTTTATTCTTTTTGCAAAGTGTACTTTGAAATATATTTGATTGCAACATATTTTTTTATGGTTGGTTCTTGTGTGACAACCAAAATTTATGAGTATTGGTTCTTGTTCAACAATAATTTTCTTATTTTTTTACATCAAAATACTTGAAAATATTGGGAATTCCTTTTTAAGTCCCCATAGTGGTTTTCAACCATTTAATGTGCTCATCAATTGATCATTGCAAAAAATATAAAATTTTGGAATCAAAATGCAATAATAGTTGATTGGGAAAAATATGTTGGTTAGGATGAAATGAAATGTGACATGTGACATGAAATGTGAATATCTATTCCCCCCAACTAAAGGTGTTTTCAGTTTTTGGCAAATGAGAAAGGGAATATAAATGAGGTGAGGGATTTTCCAAAATCACAATTTTAGCATTTAAGGAATTACATGATTAAATATTAGAAAACAACATACCTTCACCTACCTGAAAAGTGGAAAAGCTATGTATATAGAAGAATGTGGTTGTTGTTGTTGGATCATGGAATGTGAAGTAAAAGAATATGATCTGCTTTTTCTTTCTCTTGGTTGTATGAATAGAGGATGAAATTGGAATCTTTATTGCTATGGCTGTTGAATTATGAATTGAGTCCTGTTGCAAGCTGCTGAAATCATGTAGTCTTCATTCATTCCCACTCAGTGGAATAATTCTTATCTATGTGAATAGATGTGTCGATGTCAAACATAGAAAAGAAATTGTTGGATTACTAGCCATTAATGAATGTCATTAACCAACACGAGACTACTCACCATTGATGTCAATGAGAGTCAAGATGCCTAAGTACATCTTACTAGGTACGAATAGATGTGTCATAGTCGAGTCACCTAGAAGATCCGACAAACAGGGGACATTGATGTATTCCCACTATTTATTGGTGAGAGAACTTTCCATTAAGGCATGCAAGCCTCAAGGTACTTGAAATATCTCTAGTCTTGATCCCAGATGATGTGTCAGAGTCAATGGGTCAAGACTTGTTAGAAGGGAGGCCTTAATGAATCCTCCATCATCTAACGCGAGTATAAAATAATAATTTGAAGGACTATAGATGGAAAATTTGCATTGAAGCAAGGTTTATTTGACAGAAAGGAAAAGGAAAATGGGGTGACTCAACTTTGTAAGGGAGTTGAATAACTTTTTTTTTGGGTTAAGGGTGAGTGAAAATGAGGCAGGAAAGTATGAAGATTTCAAAGGGAAATGAATTTTTGGTAGTAGGGAGATGGAAATTTATGGATCGACTGTAAGCTTAGAATGAGTAGCAATGGTAAAATTGGTATATGTTTAGTAGAAATGGTGTAATGGATCTGATTTGACATGGAATGATCATGCTCTTCTGAAAGAAACTTGGTCTTTAAAAGGCACTCGTGCATATAGTGATATTCTTTCATCTTCCTGGAACCTACAAAAACTTAGCACTTTTCTGCAATAAAATGTAAGAATATCGAGAGAGAGAGAGAGAGAGAGATATGATTAGTCTCTCTTCATATAATATATACACACACACAAAAACTCAGAAATAGTACTAATAAAACAAATTCAAGGAAGAAAAATTAAATGCACTTTTACCTATTTGGAAAGTAGTACCTTGGATCATTTGTTAGTGTTTTGTTGGTGACTTCTTCATTGTGTTTCTAACCAATTTTGAGCTTGAGACCTCTTCTCCACACACTTAAGACCATAAACCAAATTTGCATAAGCCACTAAATTGTGTAGATTCTGTAGCTACCAAAAATTTGGATTGTTGTCGCTTTTCATATTGCAATTATACTCAGATGGTGGTTTGTCAATTATCACAGTTGGGTTTTTAATATTTGCAGGTTTTGATGAAGGTCGAAGCTTGTGAGTGCGTTTGTCATTTTTCTATAGTGCTCCACCCTTATCCATGATCCCATGGATCAAGAAAATGATAAAAATTCAAAATGATTAGTTTAGCTTGAAACCAATGCCAAAGAATAGATCTCGTCTCCTTGAATCCAACGCAATTCGTTTCACTCAAACATGACTTCAGATGCTCTCGAAATCATGTTCTGCTCATTTTGGGAAAAACCTACAAAAAGATAATTTTGAGTTGCAGGAATGCCCAGTCAGCAGCCCATACACTAACTAGGTCATGACTTCGCAAGTTTTACTAGTCCGTCATTGGCCAATAGATGGTTGACACTTTGCATGGTTTGATTCATTGAAACGTGGTTATTTTTCATTGGTTAACGATTTGTTGTGGTGGGCCAACAAGGGAGTTCCACGTGGGCCAACCAATGGTTGCCACGTGGCCTCCTCGTGGTGGAAAAAATGATGTGTGAGGTTGAACAACCTCCTTAGGTATCGAAACTATGACCTCTCAACTATCAAGAAAGCTCTTTACCAATCTGGTTGTGTTGTTCCTTTTTTAATATAGTCCCCAAACATGTATTTAAATTGTATTGGGCATGCAATTGGGGAAAGGGGTCAGGCTAAGCCCTAGCCCCTAGCCACTCTAGCGCCATAGAACCATAGGCGGGGGCCAAGGGCTAGGCCTTAGCCCAGCCTATGGTCCCATGCATCCTGTGAGGAAAACCATCATATAACCACGAGTGTGGAAGAAGAATGGGGCTAGCCCTTGGTCGTATGACACGCATATGACCACGCCACAGACAAAAAAATCCATTATCCCTTGAGGCAAAATATTCGACACCTAACACTGTCGTATGGTGCCTCGTGACCAAGATTTTTGGAACTGGGGACTTAAGGCAGATTTTAACTATCCTACAAATTCGACCGTCGATCGGGAATATAAGCCAAGTTTGAGCATAGTTTCTGCTTTCGAGGTGCACAGGCCAGGTTTAGGTCAAATTATAGGATTATTAACAGCAGTATTGGGTAGAAACATGAAACAGACACATTTTACTCAATTTTTGGCCAAATGAGGTGCAAAAAGAGTCAAAAATAGGGGGTTTTTGAGAGCGTTGGACCCATTGGAGACATATGTTTTATTGTTTGAGCTTTGTAAAATCTTGTAATTATACTTTTGAGTATGAATTTAGATCTCTTATCCAATTTTTATTGCAAAATTTTAAAACTAAATTTATTCAATTTTATTTTCTGATCTTCTAGGTTGCAGAGAGCACAAGAAGAGAGCATACTCAACAATATTGAAATCCTTTATTCATTTGGAATCTGAAATTTAAAAGACAAAATGAAAGGATATGATCTCTAACTTCAAATTTTGGCTCTCAAAACTCTGTTTGATCTCCTTCTTCACAAATGTTCCTTTTCTTTCTACATCTTCTTGCAAATGATTAGTAAGCGATGTGGATCTTATTGCACCACCAATAAATAAAATTGCAAATAAAATAAAATCTAAATTAAAAACTTAAAAAAAAAACATCACCAAACTTGGTTTTATTCATTGATTCTACCGTACTCTACTCTACTGGAAATAGAAAAATGGTTTCAAGTGTATGCATATTTCCTATGTAACCATGTGCATAACAGGAGTAAAAAGATATTCATGCTTAGTTTTGAAAAATATGCATTAAAATACATCAAAGCATGAAAGACCAGTTTTTTTGATAATGCAATTAAGAAGTAAGGAAGAATGAAAGAGTGATGTGACTTGATCCCTCATTGGAACCATATTTCAATAAAGATATGACATTATTGATTCCTTTCTTGGTTTAGATCACATATAATATCCTCCTTTATTATGCATTCCTCAATATTAAATTCTAGTGGTTTCTCCCTATCAAAAGTATTCCATGATTCTTTAGTCTCTTCAACAAATTAACAAGAGGAATCAAAAAAGACTTGAAGATATTCTTGTGGAGGTGGAGAGATAGACAAGTGTTACATAGTATTTTGTCATGCCTCTTGCAAGTCCCTATGTCATACCCCGCAGTTCCCGAAACTTGGCAATCATGTAGTGTACACATCCTGATATACAGCTCAGATCCTCCCTGAAACACTGATGGAAACATATCTTGATCCTTCCTTGAAGAAGTGAGCTCTAAAACCCTAATTTCAGGATCAACGCCACCCAGACACTGGAAACTCATGTTGATTGCTAGTTGCATTATACTAGCCTAGCAATGGCAGTGTGTTTTCTGCTTGGATACCCATGTTGATCCCTAAAAGGAAATTTTTTCCAAAGAGGAAAAGAATCTTCATGATCTAGAGGATTCCAGAACGACGAGTTGGAGGTTGTTTGGTGTGGATGTGGTCGAATTCTCCCAATATTTCCTTTTGATATTATCCCTATGAGCTACCTCCTTGAGATGAGGGCTTTCTCCTATCTTTGGAGAGATCCTAACACCCTTTCCCTGCCTATATATTCATCCTCTCCCATTCCCAAATGGTTGGTCTTTGGCTATTTGCACCCTTATGCTAAGATAGTGCCTACATGCTACTCATTTGGCTTGGAGAAGGAGTGCTTGGAGAGCTTGAGCTTGGAATTTGACATTCACTCAAGGAGAGCTTATTGACATCAAGGCTTGGTTGTATGCTTCCTCCTTTATTTCATTAATATATATAACCGTTGGATCACTTTCCCTAAATATTTGTGTTAATGCATCATTTATCTTAATGCTCCTTGATTATTAAGTGGATTACTTTTGATTATTCTAGTTGTACTTGTATGCTTCATTGTGTCTTTGATCTCTTGTGCAGGAATCCAAACGTTGTGAGCAGTAGAGATGAGCCTGAGGTGCAAGCAATTCGAGGTCTTCAACGAAGGAGTACGATATAGTATTAGGACAAGGTAGGCCATCTTCCTCTTCTCTCATTTCTATTGTAATTTAGGAAATTGTGCTTGTATATTTTCACGTAGGTTTCTAGTCCCACTCATTGGGCTAGAGGGGTCGTCTATGTCCGCAAAGAGGATTTTGCTAGACAAAAAAATGGCGACTCCACTAGGGAAGCTATAACCCTTTCCATCCATTCCTCTAATTAGATTCTCTGATGAGTTTGATCAACCATCCATTTCTTGGCTTGTGTCTATCACTGTAGCTATTTGCAGTCACTAGTTATTGCATGAGGATGTTTAGCCTGCTCTGATCTTGAATATTTATTATTTTTTCCTTAGTTTTCACTCCCAGCATGTTTTCTACTCCAACAGAAGCATTGTCAACGCTGATTTTAAATTTACAGTCACGTTGATCTACTTTGCATCACCCTTTTGCCTATAACAGGCACGTTGATCCTAGAGGATAGAAGAAGATTAGGGTTTCTTATTGTTTTCAGTGTTTCTTGACCTCTGTCAGTGATTTTCCAGTATGACTATAGTGTGTTTTCCTTGATTTTCATACTTGTATGATTGCAACTGTCTCTTGCCTTTGTTAATGTGTGTTTGAAGCTTGATTGCCTTCTAGGGTTTCTAGGGTCTCTAGGTCACCCTCTACTCATTGCTTGGTCTGCTTTTCTGAGATTGATTGCTTCCATTCGGGAGTCTTCCTACAGTCAGGACATCTTTTTCAAGTTTTTTCAATCTGTGATCGTAAAGTTATTTTCATTACTATTGAGTCATTTTGATACTTTCAAGATTACTTTTGCTCCATTGTCAAGCATAGATTACAATCGCATGCTTTGGAAGGACTGAAAGTGAATGCTTTTTTGATTTCTTTGTTTTGAAAAGAAAAGTGAATGATTTCCTCATTTAAGTATTTTTGAAGTAATTTGCATTCAAAACCATAAATGAATGAAAGTTTCATTTTGGTTGTTTTAGATTGCATTTTCTCTTTTTCTCATTGCATTAGTTTGCATTGTTGAAACAAAGTGAAAAGGAAAAGATAAAATTAGTGCATATTAGTGAAAGAAAAGTGATTTTTGTTTCTCTTAGGATTGCATCTTGGCATTCCATTGGTTTGTGAAAGTGAAAGATTAGATCTCATTTTTACATTTTTCATTGGGAAGATAAAGAGTTGTGTTTTGGTGCATTCTTCTTGACTGATGCATTATTTGGTTGTCTCTCTTCCTTCATTAGTTTATCCTTCATCTAATGGAAATATTTCATTTTTATCATTTAGTTGCATTATAGGTACAGGTTGCATCGTTGAGCCATCAACCTGGAACTTAATTGAAGATGAACATAAAATTTACCTCAATTAACCTAAGGATCATTTGTAGCCTAACACAAACATCTAGAGGTCTAGGCTAGAGACGTGTTCCAATGTCTTTAAACATAGCAGTTGTCGTTAACTGCCTACAGTGTATCTTGGGGGTGAAATCCCATCCCAGTATGGATGTATATAGAAGTTTCTCCAGTACTTTCGGGTATATAGGAGGCACTTCAGTATGATAAGTATATAGGGATGTTCTCATCGAATGATTCTGCATTATACAGCGCTAGCACAGACTTGTGCTCCCCCTACCGTCGAGTATATATTAGGAGACCCCACTAGGTTGCTATCTTTTAGCCACATGTAACTGATTCAGTGGCCTTGTAAACGTGATACACTGAACACAACATTCGGGGAGATCGATCGTTGTATGTCGAGTCCTTGGTTTCGGCTAACATGTATATACCAGTTCACAGACTTGGTAAATCTTCTTGCCTAGTATTACCCATTTTCATTTATTTGTTGTTTTGTGTCATAAAATTCACTGCCAATGATAACATGTCTAACCCATGTAGTTGCTTCTTGGCCCCATATTGAGTAAATTCTTCGTAAATTTTAATTTTAATCAACCCTCAATGAATCATCTCTTCTCCTTCTGCTTTTGAGAGAAAGTCACCATGGCTGAACATTGAGTTCACCTCACACTTGCCCTTCATTGTATGACACTGAAGGGTCTTCACAAGAGGTTCATCCTGCACTTCTGCAGTCACTTGAAGCTCAAGGATTTAAACTTGGAATTGTCCCAACCATCCAACCCCTTGCTTCCCATCCTCCACCTCGAGATTCATCGTCATCTCAGGAGTCTGATCCAGAAACCCTTGAGAGTCCACAAAGATTTGTTTTATACGCTCTGAATATGATATTTGATCCAATTGTGATATCTCCTCAACACCCTTATATTCCATATGATCAACCGGGTGTTCCTTTGGAGTTATCTCCTCGTCCATCTCAAATTCCTCCTTACCAGTTATTTCCACCTATGGCTTCAGAAGGTGAGATTCCAACCTCTCCTCGATGTCCTCTGGAAGTCTCTGCTAATCACACTCCCAATGTTGATAATGATTTTGAATATGACTTTCCTCCAGAAAGCTTTCCTTATGAAGGAAGATTTCCACCTCAACCATCTCCTAAAAACGATGGGCCTATGCTTCCACATGGTTATACAACCTTTGCTTAATTAGTTTCATGAACTCCCAGTGCTTCCTCTTTATACCAAAATCCTATCTGGTCATCAAATGTTATTCCCACTTTTAGTCCATTTATTCCTAACGTGACCTCTCAGATACCTGTGCAAACTTTCGTTACTTCAGTTCTGATTCAACCGACAATTTTGTGACAACCATTACTGTCATTTCAACCTTCCATTATGGTACAACCAACTATTTCGGTTCATGCATCTATAAGTTCCTCAGTCCCCCCATCAAGTGGACATAATGTACCACCACCTCATTCACAGCCTCGGGGGGGAATCCAAATATTCCTCTTGTGTCTGGTGGAACTCATGTGAGTCAAGCACAACCTCACATGGTTGGAGTGAATCAGCCTAATCCTAGTGGTATTCCTAATCCCGTTGGTCCATCCAGGATAAGTAATATCCAGTATTAACAGCCTTACATGACCCTAATACCCCTCCAATAGTCTTATGTTCCATATGGTTCACAAGCACTGCAAAATCCACCTTATATTCCACAAGTAGGTCATCATGTGCAACATGGTCAAAATTCTATTCTCGGTGCATATGTCAAATCCCATTTCGAACTTACCAATACCCACAGGGAATCCCTCAAGGAACTATCCAATAACCCTTACTACAATAGGGGCAACCTTTACAGTAGCAAGGGAAACCTTTACAGCAGTAGGGGCAACCTTTGCAGTAGTTTCAACAGCCTTTGCAATAACAAGCCTAGTTTTTTCAACAACCCAATCAACCCTTGAATCCACAAGGTCGACCATTGAAGCAGCAAGGTAAACCCTTGGAGTGGCAATCTCAACCTATATAAGGTCAAACCTTTTAGGCAAAAGGTCAACTGTTGTAGAAGCAGGGCCAAAAAATTTATTACCAGGGTCAACAGGTGCAACAACCTCACAATCCATATGTCGCACATAATGTTTATCCTCCTTATGGTTACCAATGGCCTGTGGCAAGTTAATATCCACCCTACCCTGGATAGAGTCCACCTTATGGTCAAGGTACCCTTCAGTGGGGAAATAAAGCCCCCTATGGTCAAAATCCTCCACTTTGGGGGAAAAATACTTACCAACAAGGTTGGAACCCATGGACTGGGCCTTATCAAAGGCCTTATATGCCCTTTAACCCGCAATTGCCATTTTTAGCAACGTTGGAACTGCTCGATGTCTCGAGACTTACTAATGATCCAATTATTCATTCACCTTATTGGCCTCCAATTCCCACTAAAATCCCAAGTGATTTCCCCAAAGTTGAAGGAAAAGCTAAAGAGGACCCTCAGGCCCATGTGATGACATATCACTTATGGTGTTCTTCCAGTTCCTACATTGACAATTCTATTCGTCTCTGCCTCTTTCAATGAACCTTGACAGGTGTTGCCGCAAAGTGGTATGTCAAGTTGGCTCGAGGTACCTACGTAGACTTCAACTCTTTGGCTATGGCCTTCCTCACCCACTTCCAACTACCAGTTCGTTATGAAACTGGTACTCATTTTCTCATGTCTTTGAAGCAATATATCACGACCCATATCTCCGATCATATCCATGAATGGAGACGTCGGCGTCACCTCATCAAATTTGAAATTCCTAATGAGTTGTTGACCGAATGGTTTACCAAGTCATTCGTAAACAAAATCGCTAAAGATATAGCAATGGGTGGTTGTGTTACCGAGGACCAGGCTATTGCCTGTGCCCAGTATTTGGATTTGGTTTATTCGCAATCTGGCACGTTATATGAAATGTTGCATGATGCTCCAAGAACATCTTCAGATCCGGCATCTTCGAATTCTCCCTATGTACCACCTGTTGATGGTATAATTGGATCAGTGCTCCAAACTTCTACCAAAGCTTCTTCAAAGCAAAAATCTATTTCGTATATTTATTCTAGTCATCCTTCGAAAAACCCATCAAATCATGGTAAGACCTCTGAGGTGAATTCTGTTCAGTCTACCACAGCAAATAAAGCCTTGAAAGGTAAGAAGAAGGGTAAAGGTAAAGAAAAATTTGATACTTCGATATAGGATCCTCCTAAGTCATCTATTGACGATGCCTCCACACAAAAGCTGAAATATCCTTGCCTCATTTTTGAGGAAGATCATTATATAAAGGATTGTCCCCAACGTGCCGAAGTTAGTCGTTTATTGAAAGGGACCCCGACTATTTTGAAAGATCCATTCCCATCTCAGCATACTCAGTTGGTAGACCAACCACAGTTCTATGCCTCATCTAGTTCTCATGTTTACATGATGATGGGTTCATTACCTATCTTTGTAGCCACTCGATCGAAATATTATAAAACCCCTCAAAAGAAGATAGTGGAAAAAGAATCCAATGATATACCTTCTACTTCTGCCCCACCCAGTTGTGGTCCTCTCCATATCAAGAGACCTAATAATGAATCCATTATCCGACCACCTCCCAAAGGTGTGCTTTGGAAGTCATCCTATAATCTAAATGCTAGAGTTGCTCAACATTACAATATTGTCGAAGATTTAGCTCAAGAGCCTTCGACGATGCCTGCTTTGGAAGTTCTCCAAACATGTCCAATGCAGCAGAAATCATTATTGTCTACTATAGGAGGCATCAATCCTACTTATTCGAGCTTGATTACTTTTGATCTTGAAAACCATGTTCCTCATCTTCTTCATCAGACTTCCTTTTTGATCCAAGTCATTATAAAAGGAAAGACGATCCATCAAACTGTCATTGATGAAGGTGCTTCCACCTGCATCATGTTTGTTTCGTGTTGGAAAGTGATTGGCTCTCCACCTCTTAACTAGTCCCTAAACACCTTGGAGGCCTTTGATGGCAGAGGCTCCCATCCTTATGGTATTCTCACAAGTTTTTCCATCACTTTGGAAGGGAAGACCATCAAGCTAGAAGTGTAATTTGTAGACACAAGTCTAAATTACAACCTTCTACTTGGGCGAAGTTGGACGCATGCCATGTTTTGTGTAGTTTCCTCTTTGTTCCAAGTGCTCCATTTTCCTCATGAAGGAAAAATTGTCACCGTTGATCAATTGTCCTTTTCCTCTTCTGGTGCCTCAAATGGAAACGTCACATATGTGGGAAATACTGATATTCCATATGAGAGCGTGAGGGCAAGTCTTTTTAAATATTTTTCTTTAACGGGAACTTTTTCTCTCCCACCTCTGCATGTTGCCTCAATCAACATGATCTTTGTCTCTATAGACCCATGGATTATTCCTTCTCTAGATCAGGTTGATTCATTTGGTGATGCTATGCCGCTAAGTCCTTTGGAACAAGCTTATCATGAAATTGTCTCAGCTTCTACGACTACTTCAGAAAGTCATGTTGTTCTCAGTATGTACCTGGATACCTATTCACAATATCCTTGGATTGGTTCTTAGGATTCTCCAGATCCTTTGAATGTGATATTCCCCTCGACGAGAGTATTGTTGACGTTATGTCTCTTGACGAAACTCCTAGGAATGATATCCATCATCGTTCCTCATTTCTTCCAAGCCTAAGCGAGATTCCTTCATGTATTGAAGCTTTTGCTTCTCATAACCGAACGCACCCACTTTAAACACTTGTTTTGGTGCACGAAGTTTTGCCTAAAGGTATTATGGGAAATATTACTGCAACCATGTCAATCGACATTTCCATTAAACCTAGAATTGTTGAGAACATTCACATTGGGGTTTCCTGTTCTCTTGATGAGATCGGGGTTTACACTGACCTTTTCAAGCAATTTCGCGATGTATTCACTTGGTCGTATGAGGAAATGCCTGGTATTGATCTAGCTATTGTGGTACATGAAATACATAGGTATCCTTACGTGAAGCTCGTTCGTCAACGGCTCCATCCCGTGCATCCTAGGAAGGTCGCTACTATTAAGGGATAAGTTGGAAAACTTCTAAAAGATGGTTTTATTTACCCTATACCATTGACAGATTGGGTTTCAAATATCGTACATGTTACTAAAAAGCAGGGAACAATCCGAGTTTGTGTTGATTACCGTGACATCAATCGCGCATGCCCTAAAGATAACTATCCTACTCCCTTTATTGATCAAATCATTGATGAGTGCGCTGGGAGTGAGATCTTCTCTTTTATGGATGGTTTTTCTGGTTACAACCAGATTAACATATTACCCACTGATCAACACAAGACGGCTTTCATCTATCCATGGGGGACTTTTGCTTATAAGAATCTCCCTTTCAGTCTTAAAAAAATTGGTGCTACCTTTCAAAAAGCAATGTCATATGCCTTTCATGATATTAAACACATTGTTCAACCTTATCTAGATGACTTACCAGCTCATTCTGCTAAGCGTCGCGACCATCCGGACCACCTTCGAGCAATATTTTTGCGATGTCAACATAATAATATCGGTCTCAATCCGAATAAATGTGTCTTCTGCATAGAATCTGGTCAGCTCTTAGGTTTTTTTGTATCCAAAGGAGTTATTTGCATCGATCCTTTGAAATTTGAGGCCATTGTAAATCTACCCCCTCCTTCATCGCTGCACCAATTGTAGAGTTTGTAAGGAAAGGCTAATTTTCTTCGTCGCTTTGTCCCGAATTAAACTGAACTTGCCAAGGGTTTTATTCACTTTATCATAAAGGGGATCCCATTCATGCAGGATGAAATTGCCCAACCTCTTTCAATTCTCTAAAGAAAACACTCATTAATGCTCCTTTATTGCCTCCCCATGACTATCATCACAATTATTTCTTGTACTTGGCCACGACTGACAGTACCATTGTTATGGTTCTGGTCCACGATGATGACGATGGAAATGAACATGTGGTTTATTATTTGAGTTGAAATCTTATGGACATTGAAACTCTATATGCTCATGTTGAGAAACTTGCCTTGGCTATAGTACATGTTGTTCAACAATTTCACCATTACATTCTTTTACAAAATACCATGGTGATTTTTGACTGTAACCCCATGACTTATATTTTGACTCGTCAATTGCTTCAGAGAAAATAGTCTAAATGGATTGTTATCCTACAAGAGTTTGATTTGGATTTTACTACCACCAAATCAAAGAAATCACTCGTTTTTCCGAATTGATCTGCGCCCTTCCTTTTGCAAACACCTCCACTGATTTTACTAAGCAGATTCCTGATGAAACTTTATTTCTCATGAACACTTTCGACCCATGGTATGGAGATATCATTGTTTATCTTCAAACCCAAACCTTCTGATCCGAGTTGTCTTGATCTGACCGACACTGCATGCGGCATCAGTCTCAACCTTATCAGATTATTGGTGATAAGTTGTACCGAGTCAGTGTTGATTATGTTCTTTGTAGATGTCTAACACTTGAAGAGGTTGAACGAGTCTTGAATGACTGCCACTTTGGAGCAAGTGGTGGTCACATGTCAAGCTATGCTACTACTCAGAAGATACTTCTCGTCAGTTATTTCTGGCCTTCTATCTTCAAATATTGTATTATGGTCGTTCAAAAGTGCCATGAATGTCAGATTTATAACCACAAACAGCATGCCCCGCCAACACCTTTACACCCAGTCATTACCGTGTGCCCATTTGATAAATGGGGCATAGATTTCATGACATGTAACCCTCACTCGGCCGGGAGGCATGGATATACCATTTTCGTCATCAACTACTTCACTAAATGGTCTGAAGCGATGCGTACATATAATGCTAATGGTATCATTATTGCTCAGTTACTCTTTAACCATGTCATAGCCCATTTTGGCATCCCTCAAGCCATTGTCACTGATCACAGATCACATTTTCGTCAGTACATGATGGTAGAGTTGACTACTCAGTTGAGTCTTCACCATGATAGCTCAACTACTTACTATCCATAAGCCAATGACCAAGTTGAAGCAATTAACAAAGTTTTGATTATTATGCTTCAACGAACCATTGGGATGCATAAAAAGGACTAGAATCTCATGTTTTTCTCGGCTCTTTGGGCTTACTGGACATCGGCTAATATAGCCACTAGTTTCACTCCATTCCATCTATTTTATGGTTATAGACGACCCTCCTAATCGAATGTGAAATTCCTTCATTAAAATTAGCTATTGAGCTACTCCCTGATACCTCACCTGAAGAGGAACAGTTACTTTATCTCGAGAGACTTGATGAGACCCATCGTATTGTTGGAATGGTGATCGAGGCACAGAAAAAATGAGTTAAATCTCACTTTGATCAAATTGTTTCTCCATGTGTTTTCATTGAAGGTGACTTGGTCTTGCTGTATGACCAATCCAACGATAAGTTGGGAGCTAGGAAGTTCGAACCTATGTGGCATGGACCATATATCATTAAACGTGTCTTACAAAAAGGTGCATATGAGCTAGTTGACTATGAAGGTAATGCATTATCACAAGCCCACAGTGGGCTTTATTCGAAAAAGTATTATGTCTGAATTCTGTGTAATTACTTTTGTACATTAGTGTGTGAATTCATTGGTTGATCAACTGCTCAAGTTTATGCTCAAAAATAAAAGTTCATAAAATGGAATGGAAACTATATGGTTGGATAGATCTCGGCGATCTGAATCCAATGCAACTCGTTTCATCAAAAATAGAGTTCGGATGCTCCCAGAAATGAGTTATGATTAGTTTGCTAAACAGGCAAAATAAGTGCACAATCAGCAAGTTCAAGTCTCTTCAGCCAATTGGGAGGCGCCAAGTGTCACTATGTCCCTAGTGCCACAAATCAGCCCATTACATCACATCAGCATAAGTTTTCTGTTGAAAATCGGCCCCCTGTCCCGCCGAGATGAAATATGCGATATCGCATAGATCGCATCGCAGCAGGAAGTCTTGTTAAGAATCACCCTGCACGCGCTGATAGAGAAAAGTTGATATATACTAGATGCAAAATTGTCAGGAACCATGGTGCATAAATCACTAAGTCCGTCATCGCAAATCACTCATCGCAGTTTCAAAAGTATGGCGTATTATGTGCACCCATTTCTCCGCCGATAACCGATTGCGATGTGTTATGCCCTCGATCGGTGATCAGCAATCATAGTTTTTTTAAAGGAGTTGTTCCATCCGTCTCTCCACCAATGCTGATTGCGATTTTTGAACCCTTTGAGAAGTATGACTCCGGTGGCTTAAATATGGCAAATTTGGTGGATTTTAGGCTGAATGTGATGGTTAGTGGTTGGAAAAAGGGGAATTTGTTGAGGAAATTGTGGGAGAACTGGGAGAGGTCATAAATCCTTCAATGCTTATCCAAATTAGAGGCAAAAAGAGTTAATTCTAGTAGTTTTGGCTATTTTGAACTCATTGAGACAGGTTTCAAAGGCATTTAAGCATTGTAAACACACTTTTGTTGTAATTTGGAGCATAATAGAGAGGACCAAGCATTGGAAGTTGGAACAAGGAGACATAGCCCAGGAGGGGTGAACTCCTCATCAAATATTTGTGTTGTGTGTTGTATTTTGATGTTCATTGCTGTTATTTTGCTATTGTTCGGCATATGTTTTATGTTAAATTGTTTATAACATTTACATAAAAAACTCTCATGGGAATTAGATAATTAAGCAAAAATGGTGAATCCTTAAGCACTTGATAAGGAAATGATAAGCAACTTGAGTTTTATTCTGAATGGGGAATTAGCACAACAATACTAATCTACTCCATTTCATATCAAGTTGGTATCAGAGCACTATTTTTTCTTACTAGATTTTCTTGTGAAAAGAAGGAGTATTGTTTGCTAGTTTTGTGTCATGCTAACAAGGTTAAAACTCAAAAGAGGAGAAGGGAAGCTGGTTGAAAGCCCTATAGTTGGCTCAAGTGGAATAAGAGCAAGGTTGCCAAAGTATTCTACACCAGTACATCCTCAAGTTGTAGAAGTTGTAGTTGAGTCTTCAGAGACCATGTCTCATGAAGGAGAACCTACCATTACCGATGATGAAAGAGCATTTAGAAAGGATTTTTTCGATGTGACTGAGATGGTTTAGGTCCTCTATGAAGAGAGGAATATCAGGTTGCAAGGAGAAAGTTCCAACCTCCCAATGGAGAAGGTTCTTTAGGAGAAGATAATGGAAAAAGAGGTAATGGAAAAGGAGGTAATGGGAATGGAGAGAAACCTCCACCCTCTCCACCATCTTCTTCACCTTCTTTGCAAGCATCTTCACACTCTTCCACTAATACAACCCTATCAAAGGGAACTAGTAAATCACCTTTTCTAAAACTTGATGTTAAATTTGAGTTGCCCATGTATAATGGTGAAGTGAATGCAAAGAAGCTTGATAATTGGATTCGTCAGTTGGAGGTCTATTGCAGGATTCAGAACCTTCAAGAGGATGATATCAAAATTCATTTGGCTTCATTGAGAATGGAGGGTGTAGCACTCATTTGGTGGGTAGCAAGGACTCAAGACGAGATCAAAAAACATGGTAAGATCTCTATTACTTGGTCTGATTTCATTGCTGCTATAAAAATACAATTCTACCCTTTAGCTCATATGCAAAAAGCTACCATGAATTGGAAAATTTTCAAACAGTTATAAGGTCAAAATATGCAAGAGTACACTCAGGAGTTTAGGAGAAGAGCTCTTATGCTAGGAGTATACTTGCAGTCACAAGATACTTTGTTGAAATACATAGGAGGTTTGCATAACTATCTTCGACACACCATTGTTATGTTTAATCCTACAAATCTTGATGAGGTTTGTGTTCAAGCTACACATCTCGAAGAAAGAGGGAAAAATGTACAGGAATATGGTAAGAAGAACCATTCCAGAGTGGTGAAAAAGGAAAAAAATCTAAAGGAAAGCAAAAGAAAAATTCTTTTGTTGAGAAAGAAGGGGAGAAACCCGTGTGCAAGAATTGTTCCAAAGAGGGCCATGATGAAGCGCATTTCTAGAAGCTTCATCTTGAATTAAGACCGAAGAAATTCAACAATAAAGGGAAATAGAATACAAGCATTATTGTACAACAAGACTTGGGTTCTGACTCAGATGATGAGACAAAGATTGTAGCCACAATTGCTAAAGGAAAAGTCGTGGAAAACACATGTAAAGAGGAAGCCTTGGCAAGCACCAACGCAAAAAATAACTCCAACAACACTTCAAATGAAGAAAATAGAATTGAGTTGTTCCATATCATATTTATTTCCAAACACACCAAGATTGATACATTGTTTGACAGTGGATCCCATGCAAATTTAATTTCTACAGA
Organism: Pinus tabuliformis; assembly: GCA_031772625.1. NCBI lineage: Eukaryota > Viridiplantae > Streptophyta > Pinopsida > Pinales > Pinaceae > Pinus > Pinus tabuliformis. The sequence continues at coordinate 235,434,450 of CM062813.1, forward strand.
CTTGGTCAAGAAGTTGAATCTGGAAATCGTGCCTCATCATAAATCGTATCCATTGGGTTGGATAACCAAGGATGAAAATCTTCAGGTCACAAGGAAATGCATTTTCAGATTTGTTATTATTGCCAATTTCGTTAATGAAGTCAAACTAGATGTAGTGTCGTTGGATATTTTTGGAATTGTGTTGGGAAGCCAATATTTGTATGACCGAAAAGCCATTTTCCATAGATTTGAGAAAAACTATCATTTTTTCAAAGATGGAGTGGATTATATTATGAGAGCCCATCGTATAAAGCTTAATCTGTCTTTAGCAAGCGCGGGGCAAATGAAGCAACTGGTCATCTCCAGCAAGAATCCGATGCTCCTTATGATCAAGCAGAAGAATGAACAGAGCGTGAATCCTTTGCAACATGTGACGTGAAGTTGAAATCAGAATTGGTCGATGTTGTCAATCAATATGAAGATGTGTTTCATGAACCAAAGGGATTTCCACCAAAAACGGGAATTCAGCACGAAATTCAGCTACAGCAAGACTGTCCACTCCCAAATATTGGTATGTATCGAATGTCAATTCTGGAAAGTTTAGAAATTAAGAAAAAAGTCCAGGAATTGTTAGATAAAGGTGTAATTCGTCCCTATACTTCCCCATGTGGTTCACCAATTGTTTTGGTACCCAAGAAAGATGGAAGTTGGTGCATGTGTGTAGATTATCGAGCTTTGAATAAAATTACCATAAAGAATCAATACCCATTGCCCAGAATAGATGATTTGCTAGATCAGTTGAAGAATGGAAAATATTTGACTAAACTAGACTTGATAAGTGGATACCATCAAGTTAGAGTAGATGAGGAGGATATTTTGAAGACTGCTTTTAAAACCAAACAAGGATTGTTTGAGTGGCTGGTTATGCCTTTCTGTCTTTGCAACGCTCCAGCTACATTCATGAGAGTTATGAATGATGTTGTAAGATCCTCTATTGATGAGTTTTTAATTGTCTATTTAGATGATATTTTGATATTCAACAAATAATGAGAAGAGCATGTCAAGCATGTGAGGAAAGTGTTGGATGTCTTGAAAAAAGAACAGCTATTTCTGAAGATGTCTAAATGTGAATTTGGGAAAACTTCCTTAGTGTATTTGGGTCACATAGTTGGAGGAGGTGAGCTGAAGATTTACCCCTCTAAAGTTTTGGTCATTGTGAATTGGCCAATACCCAAATCAGCCATAAAAGTAAGGAGTTTTATGGGAGCAGCGCAATACTGGAGGAAGTTCATTGCCAATTTCTCTTCCATTGCAGCTCCACTACATGCTTTGACCAACGTGAAGGTTGTCTTCTAGTGGGGAGGCAAACAACAAAAAGAATTTGATGCTTTAAAAGAAAAGATTAGTTCAGCCCCAGTTTTAGCATTGTCGGATTTGAAACAACCTTTTGAAATAAAAATAGATGCAAATGACTACACCATGGGTGCAGTTCTTTTACAGCATGGTAACCCCATTTCATTTCATTCTGAGACTTTTAATGGTGTTGTTATTAACTATCCTACATATGATAAATAGCTTTACACATTGGTGCAAAATGTGAAGAAATGGAAGCATTACTTAATGTGAAAAGAAACCATTATTCACACTGATCATCAAGCTTTGCAATATCTGTAATCTCAAACAAAATTGCAGCAATCAAGGCACTTTTTTTGGATGGGATTCTTAGAGAAATTCCACATGGTAATCAGGTACAAGAAAGGTATTTATAATAGAGTTGTTGATATTATTTCTAGACCGGTTGTTAATGTAGCCATTTTACTCAAGAATCATTTTGTTTTGCCTAAAAGTTATGTTGAACAATACACACATGATGCTGAATTTCAAGAGGTATATTCAAACTTGATTCAAGGCCACCAAGTTGAGGAATTAGACTACCATGTACATGATAATCTATTGTATCATCTGGGAAAACTTGGTGTTCCATAGGGAGAGAGAGTAAATGTAACAAGGGAAGCACACACTTCTCTTACTGTTGGACATTTCAGTGTAAGTAAAATAGTGGCACATCTTCAGAGGTATTTTTACTAGCCTTGTATGCTTGAAAGTGTGTCACATTTTATCAAAGGTTATTCATTGTGTTCAGTCAGTAAGCCTAGTAATAGGAAACTAGGATTGTACACACCACTTCCAGTGCCTTCATGTCCATGGGAGAGTGTTTCTATGGATTTTGTAGGAGGTATTCCTTTATCAAGAAAAGGTCATGATTATTTGTATGTAGTCGTGAATAGGTTAAGCAAGATGTGTATATTAATGCATTGTAAAAAAAAAAAAAAAAATTACAGTTGAACAAACAACTCAACTTTTCTTTCAAAATGTATGGGTTCATTTTGGAATACCTACTTCTATTGTAAGGGATCGTGATTCCCGATTTGCTGGGAATTTTTGGTCAAATTTATGGAACTTGATGGACACCAAGTTGAAGAAACGTACAACCTTCCATAAATAAATAGATGGTCAAACTAAAGTGGTTAACAGGACAATTATTCATTTGCTAAGAGGATATTGCAGCAAACATCCTAAGTTGTGGGATGAACAGTTGCATTATATTCAGCACGCTTACAACGGAGCAAAACACTCTTCTACTCTAACTTCACCTTTTGAGGCATGTCTTAGTTATTTTCCTAAATCGCCTTTGGATTTCATCTTTGAGAAAGATGTGGTTGTAGATGGACATATCAACATAGACAGAGCAAAGAAATTCACTGAGAAAATTCAGTTGACTCATCAAACAATTCAAGAACAACTAGAAAAGAGTCAAGGAAAGTATAAGGCAAGGCATGATAAGCATTGTGTGGATCATCAGTTTCAAGTAGGTGATGAATTTTGGATTTACATTAGTAAGGAAAGGCTTCAAGGTGACGGTAAAAAGCTTAAACCAATCCGTTATGGTCCATTTAAAATTCTAGAAAAGATTGGTAATCATGCTTTCAAGCTTGATTTGTCTTCATATATGCAAATTTATTTCATTGCTAACGTTGAAAATTTGAGATTGTATGAGCCTCCTTTGATTGAATATCAAGGAGAAAGTACATATTCCATCAATTGAATATTTTTCTCCATAATTTCTTGATGAGCTTCAGCAAGACACCATACTTGACAAAAGAACGAGGTCATCAAAGAGGGGAAATCTTGATTATCTTCAAGTGGGTCGCAAAGGTACAAATTTGTCAAAGGCCAAATGGATTGAAGGGGGGAAGGTGAGGGAATAGTACCCTCATCTGTTCAATAACTAAATATAATCTTTTGGGGTCCAAAATCTTCCAGTGGGGAGGAGTGACCAGGTACTCAAGTTTATGCTCAAAAATCAAAGTTCATAGAATGGAATGGAAATTATATGGTTGGATAGATATCGGTGATATGAATCCAATGCAACTTGATTCATTGAAAACAGAGTTCGAATACTCCCACAAATGAGTTCTAATAAGTTTGCTAAACAAGCAAAATAAGTGCACAGTCAGCAAGTTCAAGTCTCTTTAGCCAATTAGGAGGCGCCAAGTGTCACTTTGTCACTGTTCTTGTAAATCATCCCATCGCATTGCATCGGAATAAGTTTTCTATTAAAAATCCCCCCTCCCCCGATCCTACAGAGATGCGATATGCGATATCGCATGGATCGCATCGCAGTAGGAGGTCTTATTAAAAATCACCCTGCCGGTGCCAATAGCGAAAAGCCGATATATACTGGACGTGAAATTGTTATGAACTATGGTGTATAAATCATTAAATCTTCCATCACAAATCTCTCATTACAGTTTCAAAAGTGTGGCATATTATGTGTGCCCATTTTTCCGCTGATAGCCAATTGTGATGTGTTCCACCACCGATCAGCGATCAGCGATCAACGATTGTAGTTTTTTGAAAGGATTTGTTCCATCCATCTCTCTGCCAATGTCGATTGTGATTCTGAACCCGCCGGGAAGTATGGCTTTGGTGGCCAAAATGTGGAAAATTTGGAGGATTTCGGGCCGAATTTGATGGTTAGTGGTCGGAAAAGGGGAATTTGTTGAGAAAATTGTGGGAGAACTGGGAGAGGTCATAACTTCTTCAATTATTATCCAAATTAGAGGCAAAAAGAGTAAATTATAGTAGTTTTGGGTATTTTGAAATCATTGAGACAGGTTTCAGAGGCATTTGAGCATTGTAAACACACTTTTGTTGTAATTTGGAGCATAATAGAGAGGCCCAAGCATTGGAATCTAGACCAAGGAGACGTAGCCCAGGATGGGTGAACTCCTCATCAAACCTTTGTGTTGTGTGTTGTATTTTGATGTTCTTTGTTGTTATTTTGCTTCTTTTCAACATATGTTTTATGTTAAATTATTTATAACATTTAGGTAAGAAACTCTCATGGGAATCAGTTAATTAAGCAAAAATGGTGAATCCTTAAGCACTTGATAAGCAAATGATAAGCATCTTGGATTTTATTCTAAATGGGGAATTAGCACAACATTACTAATCTGCTCCATTTCACATCATTGGTGTACAATTTTAAATTTTTGGTGTGATTGTTTGCTTTGCAGACATGTTTCCTCTGCTTACCTTGTGTTCCACTTGGTTTGTAGATGTCGTCAAACCATTATGTTGGTTTTTCTGATGGTGCTTGTCATAGCACACAGAACTTATCTTCCGGAGCTTGGGTACTCTTTGCCCCTGATGGCAAGTTGATAGATTTACAAGGTATTTTCCTAGGACAAACAACTAATAATATTGTTGAGTACAATGCATTTATTGAATTTTTATTAGAAGCAGTTGCTCTTGGCATTAAAAATCTAGTTGTTAAGTTGGATTCACAACTAGTTCTGTTACAATTAAATGTCATTACTCAGTATGAAATCCACAAATTTTGTGTATGTATCTACGTATTCGATTACTAGAAATAAATTTTGATTATATCACAAACACATTCAACACAATTTGAATACATTAATAGATGCATTAGCGAATTATGTTCTTGATAGAAATTTGCGTCATTTATAAAAACTGATCATATCATCATGATAAATGAACACATAAGTAGAAGATAAAAAAACATGCATATGTATATGTATATGTATATATGTGCGTGTGTGTGTGTGTATCACATATGTCAAAGTTTGTTCATCAAAATCTCAAAAAATAAAGTGTTTCGGGACACATGGCTTTCAAAGCCTACAACAGTACAAAAACATGACTAAAAAAGGCTATTCGCCCACATGATGCTCTCGATATGATGAGACCACTCTTATCACTCATCCTAAAAGCTGACGTAGTCTTGCAGACACTTCTACTAAATGCCTATGGTATCACAATGGCACGTCATCTATGGTTGCATACTCTGCAATCCCTGGGGTGATCACTTCCAAATTTTGTTCCATCTCTACCATAGGATTTGTTCCTTCCTCGTATGGGGCATCCTCTATCTGACGTGCTATTCGCCGTGCTATTGGCGACATGTCTGGAGGCCTTTCTGGTCCCACATCTGCACATTTATCACAAGTACACTCTGTTGGAAATAATACTGAGAGGGGGGGGGGTGAATCAGTATTATCTAATCAATAAAACTTTTTCATTTTCATACTTCAGAATCATATGCGCTACTTCAGTTAAGTATACTCGTGTATATATGTGACTGTGTCTATTGCAACTAGCGTATAACCATCAAACTCATGATTCAGTTATGTGATCTTCAATGGATGCATCAGAACATTATTAGCCATATTAACAGTCAATAGTAGCAGTAAAACAGATAGATCAACACACATAAGCAACAGACATGAACACCATGACATAAGGTGGAAACCCAATGCTGGTGAAAACCACCTGCTGCAATTCGTTTCTATCTTCCTTTATTAAGAAACTTCTTTTACAATGTACTGGTGCAGTCCTTTACCAGCACGCAGGCTACAACCTGCAGAAGGCTACAACCTTCTCTCGTTCTCCAGACTCTCCTGGAAGGGAGCTCCAACCCCCTTTCCTCTTGTACTAGCTAAGATACTAGTACGTAGGCACCTGCCTACAATCTTCTCTCCTCCGGGTACCACGTTTCATACATTTTCAGACTGGATACTCCTGAAGCACAACACTATAATCTAAAGGCCACGTTTCATCAAATTTTCATACTGGACCCATAACTATCATTGAAGCTCAAAACAATCACTACTAGCATCATCAATCTCTGAATCACTGAAACACTGAAACCCTGTCAATCAACACAGTCACAGAACTCTGCAAAATCAATCAGAACCAACTGTATCATCAAAAACATGCATCAGAGTGCATACACTACTTGGAAGTGCTGAATCTGCGTGTATACGCAACTTCATCAAGGTGAACCAGCGTATATGTCATTAATTACTTATTCATAACTTCTCTGCACTTCCTGACTTCAGACATAACCAGATCATTACATATACAAGGATAATATATGTGTTAGCACCCAGATCTAGTCCATCAGATCACATAAATATGAGTCATTATGATCTTGATCCATATTAGTTCTCATCCATCAATACACAATCATCCAACCAAGATATGTAGAATACTGACACCATTAAACAGTCATCAGAACTCATCAACAGTCAGAACCACCTGTAACTTCAGACATCATAGCTCAAATGGTATACGCTACTATGATGAATCAAACCCGTGTACATACGCGCTTTTTCCAAGGCCAACCTGCGTATAGATCTAAAAATATTTTCTTATAACTTTGCAGCTGTACCAGACATCAGTCATACTCATAACATTTATATTACATGTGTCAGTATGTAGATCTAGAATAAGCATAATCAACCATATAAATATAGTTCATTTCAAACCATTTGATCCTGATCTCTCCTTAGATCTTGTTCTCCATCAACGGTGATATCCCTCCTTAGCTCAGATCAAGCAATGCATCATCAACCCATAACCTGCATACTAGATCTCATACTTCATCAGATATTCAAGACTTTGCAGATACGCTTGCCTAATGATCTTCTTCTCCTTTTATAGTCTTAGGCCTTGCTCAATACCACGGTCCAAAACCATAATAAAACAATACCATGGACCTAATACTTGGGATCAACACTTCTGACGAGATACCATGGTCCAAAACCATAGGTTCAAATACCGAGGACTAACCACCACAAACCAAAAGTAAGTTCTCCAACATATACGCGCTTTTCCTTGCATGAAAGTGCGTGTATACAAATATGCGCCTTTGTAACATCTAACCAGCATGTATACGCAACTTGGTTACAATGAACCTGCTTATATGTATTTTCTCTTCATCTGATCATCAATTCCTTGCTGCTAACCTTCTGCTCATCAATTCCTTGCTGCTGACCTTCTGCACTATGATTTGTCATCTGTGTGATTTGCCATCAAGGACAACACTTGTCTCATAATGCCAACAATCTCCCCCTTTGGACTTGATGGCAAAGCTAACTTGACACACTTAGAACTTGATCTTCTTATTCCTTTGAGCTGTCCTACATCCCATGCATTTAGTCACATCTGTAGATTGATCTAGTTATATGTAAGTGAGATGTTCTTCTATGAGAGGGTTGCCATCAAGTACAAAACATGAATCATAATGCCAACACACTCTCAGATACACTTTAATAAAAACAAACTCATAAAACTTGAAAAATCCAAAAAAAAGTTTTACCTGCATCAGTCCACTATTCACTCGGTGGTAGAGGCAGATCTAGATCCCATCTAAAATTTGTGCCTGCATAGGCATAGTCATCCACAACGATTAGTTTTTGGTGCAACCAACCTAAGAACTGTGGAGGAAAATGCATTTATTGGCCCCTTCCTCCATGAGGCATGAGCTCACTCAACCTAACTAGCCTCGCATCTTGTGGAGCAAGATTCAATACCTTTGTCCACTGATACCAAACAGGGGCATGCGCTCCAAAAAGAAAGTGACCAAAATCAAACCATAGATGAACTACTTCAAGTTTCCCCACTTATCTTTGGTCAGTTGCCCCTTCATGTTGGCCAAAAATCCCTCACACTAGTTGAACACTGTTGGAGTAAGGCAGTCTATCGCATGCTAGAATTGAGATTTTGAAACCTCGTGCAAAGCCTACAACCTAGCGATACGGGCCATGGTGTGTAGAATTTTCCTCAAGGGAAGATTGTCGATAGTCAGTATCTTTACCTTCTCGCTCATTGTTGTCTTTGCACCTAGGAAATGCCTTCTGATTAGGGAATTAGTGCTCTTACCTCCCGCATGATATCCAAAGATTTGAACCCTTTCCCCTCTTCTGGACAATCCAGTAGTGAATTAAATGTTCGCCACTTCTAGCTCTAATTCTTGGTCTCTAATGAGGAAGATCTCCTGATCGACATCCCATAAACTGATCAGGTATTGTAGCAGCTCGTTTTGGGCTCTAAGTCTTGAGGTTCAGAAGAATTTGAGTAGCCTGCAGTTCCTCAAAGCATTGATGCATTCAATATCTTGGGCATCTTGGTGATATTCTGCCTCATGGCCTCTTTCCTTCCATTCGATAACCATGTTGTTGAAATATCCTATAAAACAACCATTAACAATGATTAAATGCTTTTTCATGCGATAAAAACTCAAAAATTTCGCTAAAAAGAGAATATCTCTCTTCAATTGTTCCACCCTGTGTCCATCGCGACTGTGTTAATTAATCTCGCATTGGCAGCATGGGAGCCTTTTGGGATCATGGGCGATCAGCGCAGGCCTGATGAGTGAACCCACGTTGATCGCCCCCGATTTAAAATTTTTAAATCCTCTCTTCTGGCTGATAAAAACCCTAAGAAATGGCATGAAAGTAGAATGAAAAGCAGGGAAAAAGGAAGAGCTCTTACCTGCAATTGACAGTTCATGAAATGATGCCCTAGATCTCCCACACTACTTGCTTGAAGAATCAAGGAAAATAGGGCAAAATGTGCTCTCCAATTTACTCCAAGTGAAAATGGTAAAAATGTTTTTACTTTTAGTCTATTTATAAGTTTTAAATACATTTTTACCAATATTTTATTATTTTCCTCGATATCAGTGATGTGTGGTTGTCTTTGTGCAGTTACAGGTTCTTTTCGGTGGTTATAGTGATCAATTTTTACTAATTCAACGAGTTTTTTTTATCTCTTTTCCAGACTCGTTAAAAATAAACGAAAAAGGAACCCCCCTGGAGTCAGCTTTAAACTCTTTTCTGACTCTCTACATAAGAAAAGATTGTTGAGTAATTGTCATTTCAAACTCGTTAAATTAAATGAATTGGCATCATCTCAGTATATATTTACCCCTTTTTTGGGTTGGGATTGACTATTTACGAAAAAGGTACACCTTGATCGACATGGTCAAGAGGTTCTCTCGAATATTGTTTTCTACCTTTTTAGATTCGAGAGACAAATTACGAAAAGGGACATGATGGAGTTTTATTTTTCGTCTCTTTTTCAAACTCTCTAAATATGAAAAAGACACCGAGTTATTCTTCCATCAGACTCATTAGAAAATTAAATGGCAAAAGACTTGTCATTGTGACGAAATCGAGTTTCTCCTTCCTAAGACTCGTAAAACCTACTAGGATGGATTCATTTGAAGAATGAACTTATACAACAAGCATATTCTATCCCCTTCAAACTTGTGATAAAAATAATTGGGGTACTCGCTAGAAATAGTGGGGAAAAATGAAAGTGAGACATCTCTTGTATAGGCAACATGTCGCTCTTGAACATGATACTCATCTGCATCTCATGTCAGGTTTGGGATATCCTCACTTAGTCACTTGTCTCTACAGGTTTGGGTGATCCATTTTGCCTCTCATCTGACTATTCTATTTCATCATCATGACCCATGGTCCTATGTTGAGTCAAATGTTGCCACACTCTGAAGTCGTGTCACCGATATGTTCAAGAGAAGTCCTATCTGCAGTTTGTTACCTATACATTGTCTAACCTTTTGCTACAGTCTTGATCATAGTCATTCATTTCACTTTATTCCTTGTTCTATGTTGATGATGAGGAAATCATTATAGCCCTCCTTCGACAAGTCATTTCCTGTTGAATTCAGCTCGTTATCCAAGAATATGACTTAGAAAATACCTTCAGTACCTTAGAGCTTGCATGCCTTAATGGCAAGTTCTTCGCATCTGACGACAAGTTTACATCATTGGCCTTCGATTGGATGATTCCACAAGTGTTCGACCTCAGCTTCGTTTTCCATTCATAGATTGTATTGTTGTACCTTGAGGTCCATTGTCATTATTGGTGGTTTCTCTTGTGCCTGTTAATGGTCCACATCATTGGCCAATAATCAGGTGGTTTTCTAGCACGTTCGACTTCGAAACATTTATTCACATGTTAGGATTCGTACTTTGATTGGGTTGGGATGGAGCATAAGACCTTGAGTCTTGTCTGATATGACTAAGGTTGCGTGGAGTTATATATTGTTCATGATTGTACAACTATTTCTTTTATACAGATGGTTGTGACCATATCGTGGGACTTTATATTTATGATGATGATCCTTTTATATTAGATGGTTGTGTCCATGCCCTGGATCTTAGATTTACATATGATCCTTTTCATTTGGATGGTTGTGCCCATACCATGGATCTTTTCATGTAGTCCTTTCTAGCCGGATGGCTGCGTCCATACCATGGATTCATGTTTTGATATCAAATATGTAAATGTGATATGTGTCCTTGATTTATAGGTCTCCTGACAGTGTTTGTTCTCGTCCATGCCCTGGATCTTAGATTTACATATGATCCTTTTCATTTGGATGGTTGTGCCCATACCATGGATCTTTTCATGTAGTCCTTTCTAGCCAGATGGCTGCGTCCATACCATGGATTCATGTTTTGATATCAGATATGTATATGTATATGTGTCTTTGATTTGCAGGTCTCCTGATAGTGTTGGAAGGACATTCTTCAAACTCCTAATTGCCTGTGAATTACTCCAACTAGTTGATAATTCCTGTCATGCACACATATTAGTACAAAGTTTTGAAAATTTATTGAAATTTAATATGCATTATAAATGATTTTAATATGCTTTTAACCATGCATCTAAGAATGAATGCAACTATCTTAATTTGTCTAAACTTTCAAAATAAGAACCTATGTATACCTCCCCAACAACGACGCCAAAATGTTGGGTGATTTAATTGTGAGTTAAATCCCTGTCATTAATTGTCAACCCAGGGTTCGTGAAAAGGTGAGGTATACATGTACTATATGTACTAGGTGGTTATTTATCAAAATAGATTAATATAATTCAATTGAAACTAATTACCAACAAAATTAAATCATTCAAATCCAACTCCAATCCAATCATAGAGAAATTGACATCACACTTGCATAAAGGAAATCACACTTTCTGAAATGAAAATTACACTTCAGACTCGTTGAAATGAAAATCACACTTGCTTGAATTGAAAATTACACTTGCTGAAAGGAAAATACACTTGCATAAAATGAAAATATATGAAATAAAATAATTACATAATGTTACCAATATGTACAACAAATGAAAAAGAGATGTGCAAACTATGGTTGATGGGGGGCCTCCATTCCTCAGCAAGCACACCGAATAATTATCACATCATGGAGATCAAAGTGGCAGTATGTATTTCATAAAATGAACTTACAAGATATTATAAGAACTCTCTATCCTCACTCTACAAATTACATCTTGGATGGAAGACCGAAATTTGGAACTTGGAACTTCCAACTTAGAACCTCCAACCAGCAACCCTTTGTATGAAGGATGCACTCCTATTTATAAAAAAAAAATGAAGATAACTATTCAATAAACATAGATCCTTAAATCTCTCATAAATCCACTTTTATCTCTTATGGTTACAACCAATCACCTAAAATATAAGATACAAATCCTCTCAAAATTCTCTCTTAGTTTTGATAAGAGACACATCTAAAAACATCCATGATTCTTCTCCTTTGAATGTGCTTAGTTAATGATCCACATCTTCTACAAATATTCCACAAATCTTCATGAGTTGGAATTTGAAATTCGAATTTGTGGTTGGGTGGCCAAATAGGACCCTTCTAGAATCTCCAAGTAGGCCTACAATATCACAAAACTCATACCACTATATATATATATATATATATATATATATATATATATATATGAAAACATGTTAATTTCCTAATATTTAATCATAAATTCTCTTAAAGTAATTAAAATAAATGACTTGGAAAATAATAATGATAAACCCATATAATCATGAAAATGGTTACTTAATATAGGGTTATGGGGCTATAGAGTTACGGAATGAGGGTAAAATGATGGAAATGTGGGTAAAAGTGGATGACATTTTGGAGACCCAACATCAGCTATGTGGAAGGAGGAATGGATCGAGCCATAGGTTGCTTCCTTCTAGAGGAAGCTTCTTGATCTTACCATGCTTTTCACATCTAAGTGAGAAGGGGACACTCATGAGTATAATTTCCATAGGTACTACAACAAGCACAAGGTTTATTGGTTTGAAGGGCCTTGTTTTATTGGGGTTGTCTACACTTTTTTTTGGTTGCGATGTTAGACTGGCCACCCTTATTGGGATTAAGCTAACGACCTTGGTTTCCTTGGTTTCTTTGAGATTGATGGCTTTGGTTACCTTTCCCCTTGTTCCTCATATCGGGATTAGGGGGAGTAGGAGCATTCTGTTGAGCATAGATCTAGCCTTGTGGAGGCGATGGTTACTATGGCAGAGGTGGTTAAGGCATGGGAGGGTAAGGTGTCGATTCCATTAGGGTTGTAGCACTAGGTGGTTCATATCGATAATACGCATTCATGACAACATTTTAATAACGAGGTTGAGTAGTAACTGGCCCTAACATCGACTAATGTGGTTTTGAAAATGCATATGACATAATGGTGCCTTGATAAGAGTTGACTCACAAAAGATCAAGATAGGGATAAGCATAGGTGAAACTGTGCCCCCTTGAGGTTAGGCATAACCCATAGATCCTTGTGGATTAGTGGTTGACATCAAAGTGGTTGTCATTGATGTCAACCCAAGCAGCACCAGGGGCTACCCCGACCTTGCAAGGGAATTTTGACTTGACAACTCATATTATTTTGAGTCAAATTTCTTCTTGATGGATTCTACTCGTCGATATGTTTCCATTGATATATGGTATGCCTCCCATTTCTTCAAGGTTTGAGAGTTATTTGCGTTTGAAGTTAGTAACCCCAATTAGTGGGCTAAAACCCTATGGGGTTGTGGCATGGCACTCATAATTGGTTGTGTTCATTGAATAGTCAATAATGAATAATATTTTTCTTCTCCTAAAATCCCTCCAACGTTCACTTGTTGAGGACCCTCTCAACTCAAGACATTCATATAAATAATGACCCTCATATCCTCCTCTAGTAGGGATTTCATGGCTTCAAACAGGACATCGTGGCATTTTCGCTATAATTTTTTTTTTTTTTTTCTGAAAAGCTTAAGAAGCAAAAATTAATACTCATTTGATCCAAAATATTGATAAACCTCGTGACCGAATTTCAGATCTTGGTTTGCTATACTATCGGATATATGATCTGAGGAAGTTAGGGTTTTTGTAGGCTCCCAAATTCCATGTCAAATAGGTGATGTTGGGAAAATCGTCATAACTTTCTCTTTGAGCATTGAATTAAAATTTATAAATAGTCACAAAACGAGGATGGATTGTAGTTTTTTTAGTGGAATTTTCAGGGTCTAAGATCGCAACAGTGACACGTGGCACTTCATACAAGTTCGCTCTACTGAACCAGGCTATAATTAGGTCATCGTGGAAGATTGGGCATAACCCTTTCTCGAAGAATCCAATATTGATCATACCTATGGGGTTGAAAAGAGGACTCAAAGGGATACCATAAGATGAAATTTCAAACCCTAGAGATTTGAAATGACATAGATACAACAGATTCAATATCGAGCTCCTAGAAGGCAAGAAAAAGCATGCATTCGAGGATCACTGTAGTAAGGACCACACATCAACAGTCAAGGGTAAGTTTCCTACAACAATGTATGTATGATTAAGTGTTTACATTTGAATTTTGAGTATCATCTCTGACATATGTTTTTGCAGGACAACGTAAGTATATACAGGGTCTCGGTTATATCTTTATGTCTCTAAATGTCACAGTTAGTTTTTATACCACATTTTAGATGTCCTATTCTTGATACTACACATTTTATGCTACATATTCTTGATGCTACACCAAGTTTGCTAAATCTATATGATGTTGTATGTTCATGTTACTTTTCTTGTCATAGTTGATAAAATGGTCTCTGTTGTTGTACTTAGAACTTGGTTCATCACAAGTCTAGGGTCTGTTGTCAGTCTCTATTATATATATCTTTAGGTCAGTTTTTAATATAGTCTTGCATAGAGTCCAGGCCTATATCAAGAGTGGGAGTCTTTGTCTATTGCTACAACAAGACAACAAAAAAAGTGACAAGCACACTTCAGGTACGCATTGTAATTTTAATTTGTATTTATTCATTATTATGCACTTACATGTGTTTTGCAGGCAGAGGTAAGTTGAAGGGTATTTCGTTTTTTTTTGGGTTTGGTTTGACCGAACAAATTTTGCATAGATTCAAGCACATCACCAAGCAAGCATTCAAGCGCTAAAGTATCAAATCAAAGGAAGACATGACAACCATCTGCATATTGTGAAGAAGTATCAAGGCCAAGAGTCATTTCTAAAAGTCATCATTGTAAAGTTGTTAAAGAGTCATTTGTAAAAGAGTCATTTTTCCTAGAGTCGAAGAGGCAATTTTGGGAGCTATAGGAGTTCCTGTTGGGATGATGTCATGGTTTAGTTGCAAGTCTTAGAGTGATTGGGTATTTGGTGAAGTACAAGAAAATATTTGTAATATCATTGTAACGTGGATCATTGTCCCTAGTACAGGATTCCACACTTTTGTATTTACTTTTGTCTTTATAGGGTGGCATGGATGTGCTAGGTAGGTGCATGAAGTCACCTACCGGTTGGATCCTGTGAACACTTCAAGGTGGTAGGTTGGTCTAGGGTGTTGGGGCATCCATTCAGTTGATTACTGAAGAAACCAGGGTGTTGGGGCGTCCTTCCAATGGGAGCTGGAGAAGAATGCTTTTAAGAATTCTAGGAAGTTGTTGCTTTCATTTAAGTTGGGGCTGAAGATTAAAGAATTTATTAGAAAAGCATTCGGTGGTTTTTGAACTAGAGGGGGCTTTCCACCTAAAATTTTTGTGCCTATTGTGCTCTTTTATTTACTATTAATAATGCATAAACATTAATAATAATTGAATATTAACTAATGCTCTGAAAATATTTAAAAGTGTTAATTGCTAAGGAATATTGATTCACCACCCCTCTCAGTATTTCCAACAATGCCCCCGCTTCAGAAGAAGCACCAAGCCAAGGAAGGTTAGGGAGGACAATATAGACATAACCTGAATGGGCATAGATCAAATCAAACTTCAAATCCATTTGGAGATCTTCTTCCTTGGTTTGAGGGAAATGTGACATGACATATTTACTAATGGGATTGGGCAAGGTTCACAAGAATCGATACATATAGATGTGGTCCTCAAATTCTAAAGCTTCACATATGCTCTACCTTCTGCACCATTCTTGTACATGATCAGAAAGGAAAGCAGTAGAAGTTTGACAAAATGATGTCAAGAGTTCGATACTAGTGTCGTAGTGGAGAGGTAATTGGAAGTAGGATAAGAAGGCATTGGCTAGAGTCACGAACATCAAATGAGATGCATGGGGTTGGTCTAGTACCATTTTTCACCACCTTCAGTGAGGGTGCATTGAAAAATGCATAGACAGATGGAATCCTCTGTGGTAGAGTTAGAGGAAAACCACATATGAAATGAATGAACATGGTTCGTGGGATCCTCATCAGCGTTCCGTTCAAATTTTGGTATGTTTGATGGGAGTTTGGTTGGCATAGGTGGCCATCTCAAATCATGGAGAGGAGGATAGTTAATAAGCTAGTTTAAACATGGGAGATTTAAATCGACCATGTAAGGGAGAAATGGTTGTGAAGAGGCCATTCCTTGAGAGGTTCCAATGTTACCTCCATGAGGGGGGACCTGAGTATTACTAACGTTACTGTTAGAATTTCCTTCACTATTGGTGCTCGTGATAGGACCAGTGTTATAGACAACGTTGACACTAGACATGGTAGTAGCTCAAGGTTGAGAGGACTCTAAATTAGAGGATGAACTAGATGATTCAAAACGACTAGAGTCCATATGCGGACTAGGTGGAGGAACCCTAACTCGTTGAGTAGGTGTTAAGGGATGTCCTAATAGAAACTATGGGTGAAGACCAGGAAGTCTCCACAACAAATTCCTGGGGGAAGTAATGATGTCAAGACAAGATAAACATTGAAGGTTAAAGGATAAGGTGGAAGAAAAATAACAAAAGAGATAAAGCAAACGCCTAGTGAAATGGTGCAAAGTGCAAGCTAACTACAATGCACTGCTACTAATTCAAGAAAGCTCATCCTATAAAGAGAAAAATTACTCCTAGCCTAAAGGTTATCTACTCCTCAAACAATTCCATGTAATATGTTTTTTATGGCCTTCCAAAAAAATTTCTTACTTGCGGCGTCTGATATCCGTAAGCAGAACGGTCAAGGGGAATGTTAGGTAGAGGGATAATTGTTGCCCATAACCACCACCTATAGTGATTTTATCCTAAGAATGGCCACTAAGTTACCTTCGTCCCATGGGAGCAATTGAATCTTGGGCTTCTTTATAGTCAACCGTCGGTATGGGATTCCCTACCATGAGTTGGGAAGCCTTGAGGAGAACCACTCGCACCATGACCTAAGATTAAACTCCTCTCGAACGGATTATGTTTCACTCTAGTTTTGATTGTGGGATTGTGGAGGATTTTAAAGCTCCCTACAAGAACAACTTCTATGTCTCAATGTAAATGATCAATGGGTGTTATTGGAAGCCTATCCCATTGATCCTACCTTAACTAATATATTCTTTTGGCCCTAGTGCCTAAGTGGGCTTAAGTCTATGTGTTGTTAAGTTATTAATGTGAATTTTTTAAGAGTCTTGGCTTGGTAGCAAAAACCAAGCACGTGTTTGCTTTAAGTGTACAAATGTGTGTGTAACAATGTGTTTCATTGGGTTACTTAAAGCATGTTTTCAAATGTCATGTGTTGCTAGAAAATAAAGCATGAAATTGTAAACTCTACTAAAAAATGAACAACAAGAAAATAGTAAACTGAACACCTTATTTCCCACCCAAGAGTCTATGAAGACAACACAAAAGGACTATGGAAAAACAAGAAACCCAAAGAAAAAAGAGACCAAGAGACCAGGTACCAAATGTGCTTAGGATTTAAGGTCAATGCTACTCGATTTATGCAACAAATAACAACAAATAATATTGTTTAAATGCTCGAAAAGAACATCAAATAAATTGGATATAACAAGACACCTATATATACCCTAGAGGAATGATGCACACAAGGTTCAATGGGAATCCAAAGTGATGCAACCAAGGCTTTAAAAGAACCGAAAACAACATGTTTATTGTGCTAAAAAATAGTGGCTACAATATCTTAACACTAGAGTACCCAACTTAGCAAACACTCTATCAAGTGGCAAAGGCGTACTTCAAACCCCAAGGGGATTTTTTCCTTTCCTCATAAAGAGAAGAAAATCAAGAGTATCAAGGCCTAATGATCTAGACTGGAATGGAGAAAAAACCCCCTGGATAGACAAATAGAACCTAGACTCAGAAAAATATGGAAAAAATTGCAGACATCTAGAAAAATGATAACACATATATTGACATGTTTCCTGCACTATAGAGTAGTTTCTAATCTAAATCTTGTGTGGCTAGCGCAAAAAAGCTCCAAAAAAGTGTGATGGGATCCCAAGACTCCCACTTTGTAGATCTGTGACAAAAATTGCCATCTCCTGCTTGGATGGTACCTGTGACCTGTGAAAAATAAGCAAAAGCATAGAAACACGAAGTT
The DNA here is from genome assembly GCA_031772625.1 of Pinus tabuliformis. Lineage (NCBI taxonomy): Eukaryota > Viridiplantae > Streptophyta > Pinopsida > Pinales > Pinaceae > Pinus > Pinus tabuliformis. The sequence goes on from CM062813.1 coordinate 235,452,448, forward strand.
TTTTCCAAAAAAAATAGTATATCTAAGCATAGAAAGAAAACAAAAGAGAAAAATGCAAAAATAAAGTCATCAAGGATCTGAAAATATTCCCTAGTGGAGTCAATTTGTTAGGAGAATACTTTTGATCAAGTGTACCACAAGTCCTCTTCTTATTCAGTTGATGACGATCCACCTAACAATAATGAAAAGAAAATAAAAGTTGCAATTATTCTTTAGATCTGCGAAAACAAGGTTAAAACCCTGCAAAAATAATTTGAAAATACTAAAAAATATATGACATCAATACACATAAGAAGCCAAATGGAAGCAAAATCATTATTATATAAGTAATACACATGTTGGAGAAGAATGTTGACTTGGGTCTATAGCATCCTCCTTCATGGGATGGGTTCTTTTACTCCCTATGCTTCAACAATTGATCTCTCTCTCTCGTTGGTTGCAATGAGCAGAATGATGAGTGAATGAGTGAACTCAAAAGTGGGAGCTCAAACGGTTTAGCATGATAGTGACGATGATGAAATGGTTATCAATGTAGAGTGAAGAAAAACCTCTTTGTTTATAATAAAATGCTAGAATAGATCTAGATCTAGTGAAATAATATAATATTATTGGACCAAACCAAGATCTAACTATTAGGATTATTTTATTAAATTTGAGAAAGGAAATTATTCTTGAAATGGTGAAAAAATATTTATTTAGTGAACTAACTCAAATAATAATGATTTACTGAGTTAATTAAGAAAAATGGTTAAAGTAATCAATAAATAAAAATGTCTCCTTAATTACTTTATGGTGATATGATCTAAGTGAGTTAGAAATAATTATTCAAGACAGAGAAGTTAAATGATAAAAGGAATAATAAATAAATAATGATTTAGTTAATTATTCCTATGGTTGAGTGAAAAAAAATTAAATTATTTTCACTAAATGGGTAAATATGAAAATAAGATGAAATTAATTAATTTTTGGGTTATTTTCAAGTGAGTAAACATAAATAATATAGAAAAAATGGTTCTCTAAATTATTTCCTAAGGTGAAAGTTGATTTTTATGTGTAAAACTCATACTATATGGTGTATTTTAATCATCCTAGTGAAAAATGACTAGGTGACCAGTTTTTGGGTGATAACAATAAAGTAGAAGTCAAGATTGATATTTGAGCTGAGAAAAAGATAAAAAATGACATGGAAAAGACTCTATGTACTTACCAGCAACACCATAACATGATGGAGCAATTGACAAAGCCCACATATTAGTCTCCATAACAGAACAAGGATTGGTGAGGCTAGAATAGGAAATGGAATGAGAGATACAAGAAATGATGCAATCATGAAGACTAGCAATCATGGAAAATGATATGAAACCAACTAAGGCAGCATTGGAACAACACCTGATAGAACCCACCAACTTGCACACCATCCTTCTATCGTTCTTTCATGGGATATGCGTCGATTTAATGATAGTGGTACCAAACACTTACGAGTATGAAGCTATCTAGAAGAGGATGATTTCCAAGAATATGTTGTCAATTGTAGCTAATTATAAGGCTTGGTACACCCATGTGACCCAAGGGTTACATGTTAAAGTCCAAGAATTGTCTATTTTGGAATTAATTTCATAAAACATGTTTATTTTTATTCATTTTGATTGTCAATGTAATTATATAAAGAAAATAGAATTAGAAATAAAGTAACTAGAAATTAGGCACAAGGGTGAGTGAAGAGTCATGGAAGGTGAAAATTCACCTCACTTTGTATAAATATACCCTCTAGGGTAGAGATAAAGGACTTTTAGCTTTTGGATTCTTGAAGAACACTTGGAAGAGAGAAGCTTCTAATTACCTTAAAGATCAAGTGCCATCTTTTGCATTCACTATTGGGTCTTAGAGATATTATGTGACTGTGTATGGAATATTTCAACATTAATGCTAAGCTGCCTTTTGGGCCACGAAAAGCATTTCTCTCATATATTGTCAAACATTGTAAGAATATTCTTTATTTTTGTTTAATGGTATATTATTATTGCTCGCTTGTTGAAGGTTATTGAACTATTTTGTTAACTGCCAAATATTTCTTTCTTTCTATGAATTGCTTGTTGATTTCTACATGTTTTCAAGTTGTTTATTGGTTTCAAATTATTTTATAGTTAATAGCTAGTATATTTTTGTATCCCTGTATCTAAATTATAGATTGTTACCACTCTTTCTCTAAGGTCCATGTCCATTTATAATTTTGTTGTAATGTTCTTTATATTATTCACTTAAAGTATTTCCATAAAGTTGATTTTCATTTGTATCCCATCAAGAGCCTTATTTGGATTTCTTGTTCTTCTCTCATCCGTCCAAAATCTAATCTTCACCAAACATAAGATGGTTGTCAGGACAACATTATGGATGGGACTCTCATCCCAAATGGTTTGAAGTCTAATTTGGGCATCACACCAGAGAAATCCCCTTAAAACTGTAAGTGGTGCATTTGACCTTGTCAATAGGTGTACATACTATATCCCTTTAAACTCATGACATCTTATGAAGAAGCTTATATTCACCTTTAAATTATAATATCATCTCACAATATTAATATTAATTAAAAAAAACAATACTTTTTAACTAGATTTATTGTTCAAAATTATTTAAATCCATAAAAAAATCACACACACACATATATAATTTTTCGTTGAAATGATTCTAAATAGTGAAAAAAACAACATTCATATTAAAAAAACTTGTCTTTAAAATTTATATTATAATTTCTATACAAAATAATAACAAAAATATTAACCTAAATATTATTTTGATATGTTATTTTTTTTAAATGGAATGGATATTTATATTTCATAAAATATCGAATGCATGATCAAAACCATTTAATTCTACAGAGAAAAAAAACATAATTTTGTAAGTTCACCAGCTTCAATGTTCCAATATATCCACTAGAGGGTCTTGTTGCATCTATGGGTTGTATATACAAAAAAAAATATGCAATAATATCATCCATATACTATTAAAAAAAAAATTGCAATACATAAAGACCAAACTTAAGCAAGGTTGGAAGGTCCAACTTCATCCTCATCCATCCAGAAAGTTCCTTTTTCTTATGCCCGATCCTCCGATTGCTATAGACGCTCCAGCTGGCGTTTGCATATCCATGGTGTAGGGACCCAATTTCATTGTGAGTACCTCAGAAACCTTTTCAAAGAGGGCGTCACTAACTAAATTAGAACCATGAGAAATCAACCCTATCTCCAGCTTAATGAAATTCCTCTCTATGCTTGACTCCAATCCTCAAACTTTGTTGCCATTTATTGGGTATGGAGCCTGATTATATTCTTGATATCTCAGAGGTTTTTGTTTCAGTCGTGTTGGATCCCTATTCCTAACGGGGCAACAACGCCACTTGTTTAATCATTGTCAAGGGGGTCTGGGGGGGACAATGGTGACTTCTATGAGCCCCCCTAGGAGGGGTTCATGGGAAGCGCCCCCAAAGCTAAAAATAGATGAAAATTTTCCCTGTAAAATATTGTAATTTCGTAGTCAATCTAGGTCGTTCATTAGGCAGATGATCTGATGGTAGAAGTTATGTTAATTTAGAGTTTTTTTCCCCTAGAAGGAGGCCCTCAATTTATATGAGAAAACTGTATTGCGGTTGTGCATAATTATTCTGAGAGAGAGAGAGAGAGGAGACATTGAGAGAGCGAAGACGAAATTTTCATTTTTCTAGAAAATATAAAAGGAAGGACTAGTTGTTTCTTCATGGACGTAGCCCAAATTTGGTGAACAACGTATATCTATTTCTCTCTTTTTTTATGTGTTTATGTATTTGTGTTTCCACAACATTTTGTGTATTTCATTGCTCCTTTAATTAATTTCTAACACCATCAACACGACATCCCCCACTTTGCCACTCTCCAGAGCATTTAATTGTCGTGATAGAAGGTATTTGCATCCTATCAATAGTTTGAACAAGAATTTTGTTGCCCTCTTCCATTTTGCAGTGTCCCTCTCCAAAGTTCGAGCACCCTCCAATGCCATTGATTCACTGCTTACCGATGAACCAGAATTCAAAGAGAACTGAGAGAAACTAAACGTGACTAACCAAATGTCTAGGGGAGCTTCCATATATAATCCTTTGATAGTTGGACACTCTCCCTCTCCCACAACTACCAACATTAAATGTGAATCACTATTGATCTTCATGACAACCTCGAGCTTGTCCTTCTCAAATTTCCAAACTAACATTCCCTGAAATGTATTAATGTGAATCCCAGAAGAGAATAATTGACTTCCCATCGAGTTGAATCTCTGCTTGTGGGAACTCACGTCACCTTGAATCCGCGCCATCCAACTGTGATGTAATCTTACTGTGGCGTGCCTAGAGATTGGAGCTAAGCATCTTGGTCTTCCACATTTCTGCAAGGAGTTTCCAAGTGTGCCCTGATTTTTTTAAAACAAAAATGAGTATTATTAGAAGTAATTTTGTGCCCTGTCATAGTAAATACACAAGAATCACATCATCTTAGTTTCAGAATTGCCTCAGAACCAACAAGCTACTGACCCAATACATAATACTGCATGACAACCTATTGGCATATTAACAAGACACTGACCGATTAACAGAGAGTTCATTACAGTGTTTGATACTAAAAGTGATAAACTCATAATTTACAAAATTGTAACCCAACAAAAGACCCCATGAATATCATTCAAATTCTAAAGCTAGCTTATTAAGGTCTATAGTTGTCTTAGCTGGAATCTCTGAAGGTTGGTCCTGAAGAGCTAGATAAGGTATGTTGAGCTTGAGATCTGTGAGGATTCCTCTAAGAGCATTGACCTCGTCTTCCAATCTTGCAATTTGTTGCTTGAGAACCATAATGCATTCTTCTTGTTCAACCTATGCAAGGAACTGCATGGAACATCTTCCAAAACTTCACCTGAATATCATAGTTTACCCTCTGCAAATATTCTATTTCGTAAATGCAATTAGAGCATGCATGGCCATCAGAGAAGGCATCAGAATTGGTGCTAGAATACATTGAAATAAAGTGGTAGTTGTGCTATAACGAGCTCGACCAACCCAAGTTGACAAAGAAGAGATATATCATGCTATGAGCGAATGTATTAAAATTCAGGCTTCTAAAGGTATGATTGTGACAAATTGAGCTTGAAAACTAGAAATTTCCCAAAAACCCACCATAGTCATTATGCCATCATTGAATTACTAAATTCCCCTATGTCTAAGTCTCCCTCGGGCAGTAAAGAGGTTTTGAAACAAATTATTTTCCCAAACAACTACAATTAAGTCTAGTCGGAAGGGATTTTCTTTCCTATACTAAAACTGGGAAATTGCCAAACCAAACAGAGGGGACATGAAGTTACCATTGAGATGATTAAAATGCATAGGGTTTTTGTTCCATAGAGAAATTAAACCATGATCAACAGAAGAACACTACTAGCTAGAGAGACCGTTGTGCCAAATTATCCATAAACAAAAGTGACAATCCCCAGACTTCCCTGCTACAACATAAATCACCAAGATCCTGCTTGGAGGCTCTTCACAAAGTAGACCAGAGGAACCTTGACTAGATGTCACAGCTAGATACAAAAACCAAACCTTTGTCCAATTCCTCAGCCACATGCAATAACACAAAGCCTTCGAATTTCTAGGTGGAGGTTGAGCCAAATTGAGAGCCATTTTATCTTCGGATCTCTTGTATTTCCACACAATTGACATCATTCATTCATTAATTTTGCTTAGATGCCCATTAAAAAAAAAAAAAAACAAAACAAAAACAAACAAACAAACAAAAACAAACAAACAAACAAAACAAAACAAAACAAAAAAAACAAAAAAAAAACAAAAAAACAAAAAAAAACTTTAGAAATCTAGCGAAAAGTTAATTCCAATAATGTAACCATATAAATTCTCAAGTTAGCCAAAAGTTAATTCCAATAATGTAACCATAGAAATTCTCAAGTTAGCCAAAAGTTAATTCCAATAATGTAACCATAGAAATTCTCAAGTGCAAGCGTGTGAAAAGGGGAGACCAACTTTTGCATAGCAGCAGACATCACATGAAGCCATGTCAAGTATATAGCAGGGAAATGACATCTTAACTAACACAATAGTGGCAAAAGGGCAGAAAAGATGCCTGAGGGGCATCAAAATGGAATGGGAGGAAACGAAGCAGGAGAAAGGGAAGAGAAAGGAGGGAATAAGGGGGGTAGGGGCAGGGTGGAGAAATGAGATGATGAAGGAGGAGTTAAGAGATAGGTGGAAGAAGGGGGGACATAAGGAGAAAGAAAAGGGACATAAATCCCGAAAGGAGAGAGAGAAGAAAGGGAGAAATAAATTTATTTCAAACTTAAATTTTAAAATAAGGATAGAGTCAAACAAGATGCTAGAAACAGAATCCATTAGACCATAGGGAATGAGACTGAGAGTGATATTACCATTGAATTCAAACATGGATTCTCCTAATGTAAAAGCTTTGTTTTCTTCCAAATATACTTCCACGTTCTTACCTCTAAGGATATGATAAAATTATTTGGAGTGAAAGAAATTTTCCAAGATTTTGATGCGAAATAGAATATGGGAGAGGGAATTGTCCTTTGGACTACCAGGTTTATTAAGATACAGGATTGTGATCAATGAGTCACCCAAAATGATGATGTCGTCAATACCTTTATCTTTTGCAATATTGAGTCCTTGATAAAGTCCATACAATTCATCCTGATTGTTAGTCTTCCTACCCATCCCCATGCATATCGTATTTTAGCTATTCCACTGGGATTAGATAAAATTCCACCCGCTCCTACCACCTCTAGTTTTTTCTTAGAAACCCCATCAAAGTGAAGAATCCATTTTCGCTAGTGGGTTTTCCATTTTTTCAGTGCCTCAGGAGACATACAAATTTTCCATCATGAATGAGGGGCCTTTGGGGAAATGACAGAAGGGAGATGGAGAGAGAGATAACCCACCCACTGACCTTCCAAACTGTCAATACCCAAGTCTGATTAGAGATCGTTCATCTCGTAGCAAAAGGATAGAGCCTTGAGGGAAGAAGACTTGGATGAAAAGGGGAGTGAGTTGAAAATGGATGAGTTTCAAGAGAGCCAAATCTTCCAACAAATGTATTTGGGAAAGGCAATGCAAAGGGATTTGAAATGGGATTTAGATTGAAAATATCCTGAATAGTGCTTATGCCAAGAAGAAATATATCACTATACGTTGTTAGGCCAATAGAGTCTGGGGAAAAGAGGACCAAGGGTGATTGACCAAATCGTCTCAATACAAGAACATTACAAAAAAAGGTTTTGTATAGATTCTTCTTGTTTTTTGCACAAAGGACATCTCGATGGTCCAAAATTCCCCCTTCTCAAGATTTTATGAATTCAAAATATTTTTGTGAAGAAGCAACTAACAAAACATACTAACTTTGGGGAGAGTATTTGAAGTCCAAACTTTGTTCCGAATGGAATATTTGGGGGTTATCTAAGAGTGAAATAAGAGATCCAAGTAGCCCTGATTGATCGAGTAAGAAGAGTCTTTCCAACCCAACGTATCATGTTGATTTTGATTGGTAGGAGCCTTCCCAGCTAGATTTCCTAATAAACCTTCACCCATACGTTTTAGATGGTGAGGGAGGATTCCTAGATTCCACCCCTTCATAGACCATTCACAGACCATGTAGACATGTGCACTAGAGTCTCAATGTCACAAGCGCTCAAATAATCTTTTAAAGGACGAAAATTTGCTTCTTCATCCAATAGAGGGAGGTGAAGGATTGAGTCTTCCCACAGCCTAATGCTTTCATTATTCCCAGGAATCCAACATAGGTGCGAATTAATTAAAAAGGAGGCAGCTGAGATAATCTTCCATATGGGAGAGCATTGACGAGAATGATGGTCGGCATCAGGTTCTTGGAGGTATTTTTCCTTCAAGATTTTAACCCACCAAACATTTGTCTTTGCCTTCATTTTCCATTCTAATTTTTCTCCAGTAGCGATGTTCTTTAGCTCGGGATCTCTGATACCGAGCCCACCATGGAGCTTCGAAGCTCTGATCGTAATCCATTTTACAAGGTGGAACTTTTTGGAGGAAAATTTCCCTCCTTCCCAAAGGAACCTTCTCAAATGAGTTCCCAACTTGTTTAAAATGCTTTTTGGAGCTACAAGAGTAGAAAATTGGAACAAAGGGATAAAAGACAATATCACTTTGGTTAGGATAGTTCTACCATCTAGGTTGAGCCATTTAGCACCACAATTATCCATTTTGATCTTGATATTATCTAAAACTCCTTGCCAATACTTTGCAAAAGGTTTCTTCAAGAAAATAGGCGTTCCAAGATATTTGAAATATGTCAATTCCCTTACTACTTTAAAGCCAAGAGCATCCTCAATTTTCTTTAGATGAATAGGGCTATTGTTCCATGTATAAATTTGAGATTTGGCCTCATTGATTGACCATCCTGAGGCCGTAAGAAAATTGTCTAAAACTTTGTTATATATTTTAGCTATTTTCACAGAGGCACCACCCAGAAGGATCGTATCATCCACAAACTACCCATGATTGATGCTTTTGACATCCTCAGAAAAGCAAATTCCTCGAAGATGGTGCAAACTTCTTTAAAACTTCAATCTCATGCTCAAAGAATCTTCCAATAAAATATGGAGGAATGGAGATAAGTGGTCGCCTTTCCTGAGATTCCTAGATTCTTTAAAGAATTAAGTACCTCTTCCATTAATCTAAAGGGAATTCCACGACGAGGCAATACATAGAGTTATCCATTGTATGAACCTTTCATGAAATCCCATTTTCTTCATAACTTGGACGAGAAATTTATGCCTAACCCTATCAAATGTGTTTTCCACGTGAAGCTTTATGATCATTCCTTGATATTATCTCCACCAACTATTGTATACTTCTCCCTGAATCATGCTCACATTATCAAAAAATTTCCTTCATGGAACAAATCCTCCTTGATTTTAACTTATGATAATAGGAAGAAACTTATTAAGTCTGAGGGCCAAATTTTTTGCGATGATTTTGTATGAGACATTGCAAAGGAAGATTAGCCTAAATCTAGCAAAGTAATATGGGTTATTTTATTTAGGGATAAGATAAAGAAAATATGAATTGATTCCCCCCACCATGCAGATATTCTTGAGCGAATATTTGATCATTCTTACCAAATCTTTGTGGATAGTGTCCCAAAAATGTTGAAAAAAGAGAGCCAAGAAACCATCGAGTCGGGGGTCTTGTCTAGCTGGAAGGAAAAGACTTGGATAGTGTCCCAAAAATGTTGAAAAAAAGATCCGAGAAACCATAAGGCCCGAGGGTCTCGTCTGAGTGGAAGGAAAAGACTTCCTGCTTAATTTCTTTATTAGAAGGAGGCATAATGAGGGTCACACTCATTTCTTCAATTACATATTCAAGAACATGCTCTAGCATAGACTAATCCTCCTCATTTAGCTGGTGATCTGGGGCTTGGTATAGGCTGCTAAAATGGGCAATTGTTGTTTCTTGAATGAGTTTGAAATCTTTGATTTTTTTCCTTGATAGTTAATTTCAGCTATATTATTCTTTTGCTCCCTATTCTTAGCTTGATTGTGGAAGATATTTGTATTTCTATCTCTTGATTTTAACCATATACTTTGAGATTTCAGTATCCAATGCTCTTTTTCTTAACAGAGGAGAGTATGATATGATTGGAAGTTATTGAATTCCTGGTGCATGAGTTCCTGTGTTACAAAACCCAGTTTCCAATTGGGATTGAATATGCTCCACTTGATTTTCCAATATATAAGCAAGGATTGGTTTGTTGCTTCCCCATTCTTCAACCATTGTTTAATATCTTTCTTGAGCCTTTTAACTTTTGTCTCCCATATACCAATCGGGATACCATCTACCCACTGATTCCAAGAGGTAACAACTACCTCCGAGGAAATTTGGATATTGGAGCCAAAGAGTAGAAAATCTAAATGGTATAGGCCTCTAGTTTTGAGGCATGCTCATTTTGAGCATGATGGGTTTGTGATTCGACACATTCCAAGGAAGAATAGAGTATTAGACCCTAAGATTCAGAGGAAGGAGCTTGTATGAAACCACGAATCTGTCTAATTGAATAGTTATGTGTCTGAGTCTTGTCCTTCTATTGTTCCATGTGTAGCTGATCTTCAAGGGCTTAATATCAATTAGATTGAGAGAACTAATTAGATCTTCCATAGCCTCTTGATGAGAATCCCTGACCAGTGACCCGCCCATTTTTTCATTTTGGATGTAGGTCTATATTAAAGTCCCCCCCAATGATATAGTTTTTACCAAAAGTGGAGTCTTTGAGATCCATTAAGGATTTCCAATAATATTTATTTTCATTGAAGAGAATAGGCACATAAAAATTTATTATGGTTCATACCTGGTTAAAGGCCAAAATGTTGAAAGAAGTTGCAATCCAATGTTGAGTTTCTTGTTGTCTATGAGTTTTAGCTGGTATGGATCCCATAGAGTACTGAGGCCTCCTGATGTGCCCCGGGAACTGACCTCAAGGTGGCTAATTTTATTACATATTTTGTTGTGCTTTGAAACAAAATTCTTTTAATCTAATTTAGTCTGTGGGAAAAGGGTTACTGCGGACTTTTCTTTCAGAAGAAAGGATTTTTCTTCCATAATTATTTTATTTGATCCCAAGCCCCTGCAATTCCAATAGAGAATATTCATTATTTACTTTTTAATTGAGATTCCCCCTTCATGGGGCTTGTTGTTACTCCCTTTTTCCCTTCTTTGCTATTGAGATCAGCTAGTTGGCGGGGTATAGTATTTTGAAAGCAAAACTCCTTATCTTTCTCTGTTTGCATTGCGCAGATTTCACTGTTGGTTTTCCTTCTTGTTCCTCGAGTTATTCTTTCCATATCTTTGGATTTCTCAGCTTCTGTTTTTTCATCTGCTGAACTGGCTAATATATATGGGCTTGTGGGTTCCTTTGGTGATAGATAATTCTCCTCTTTCTTCTCTGACAAGTCTACAGAAGCATTCTGAGATGAGTAGAGCTTTTCTTTTCTTCTTCCATGGCTTTCTCTGGGTTGGGGCGAGGATTGTTTGGGGGATTTGGCTCTAAATATTTGTGAAACATTCTTTCTTCCTCATAGATCTATTAGTGCTTCATATTTATTTTGATTTCTGGAGCCTCCACCCCAATGATTGGTGCCTTTCTTATTTTTATTGGTCTTATTAAGGTTTGCATTGTCTTTGGATTGTTGGGAATTCTTCCCCAATTGAGGAGGTTCTTTCCTATTAGGGACTCTTCTTATTTTGGTTTGTTTCCATTTCTCCCTCTACTCTCCCTAATTCTCTTGGATAGATGCAGTTTTGGAGCAACTCCTTGCGAAGTGGCCATATTCATGGCAGGATCGACACTTGGAAAAAAATTGGTTATAATCTACTTTTTATATGTGTGTCGAGTCATCCATACACAATTTTATCATGGCTAGAAGATATTTTTCCATTTCCACTTCAACACAATTTCTTGCACAGACGAATAGCCCTTCCTTGGGCTCAACATAGTCGATATATTTTCCAAGAGATTTCTTGATGATCTTGAATGTAACGTCATTCCAGCAGTGCAAAATTAAGTAGGGAAGTGTAACCTAGACTAGAACTGTCGTGGAAATATCATAGCCTCGGTTAAAGTTAGGGTTCCATAGGTCCAAATACAACCCTTGAGGCCACATGAAATATGGACTGCTTCTGAAAATAAGATCCATATCTTCTTTGTGCTCAAAGAAGATAGTGAAGAAGTCCTTTTCGACAAAGGAAGAGACTACTTCCCCTTTCATTTTTGGTTTCTAATTATTCTCGATCCATGTTTTGATTGATCTTGGAGAGGGCCACAGACCAGTAAACGGACTTATCAACCCCCGATCTACCAGCTGAAGGGCCCTTGACCTTGCTAGATGAGTAGAAATAACAACTTTAGGAATATCATCAAGTTTCTTAACAAACTTAGAGGGGGGGAATTTCTGGAATTTTGGGCCATTGGCAACCAAGTTATTGAAGGCCAAAACCTCCTACGCTAATTCGGAGTCTTGGGTCACACTGGCCATGATGGGCCGCTTGACCAAGATTGAAAACCTAAGTGACCAAAACATAGGAAATGTTATCTCAAGACGAGAAAGACTCAACGAAGGAAGAAGAACCCAATCATGATAGTTACAAAGTCATCTCGATTATAATTCCAAGCCACCCTTCCATGATATGGATCTTCATGCATTGAAGAACAAAGCCGTGAAAGCTATGGTTTTCGTAGGGGCTGAACGAATTGCCAAATTTCTGCACCATATCTTTTTTTAAGTGTTCCCTCATTTACTCCTAATATCGGTCCACTAAACCCATAGGGTTTGAAATCCCGATGATGATGCTCACATCTATCACCAACCTTGGTAGATCATAATTCCATTGCTCCAATTTATGGAATAAGAGTATATCCTTTACATGCACGACTAATTTCTAACACCCCAAACATCAATTCCACTCCACAATTGGCTAGGTTGTTTGCCTCCCCATTTAGTTGCCTTAGAATATGCACTAAGGAGATTTTTTCAAAAGTTTTCAAACGAAGATCAATTCTTCTAACAATAGAAGGTAGAGAATGATCATCCAATGTGAGATCTTTTGATAGCATCCTAATTACAATCATAGAATCTCCAAAGATATTAAGTTGACAAATGCCATAATTCTCAACGAAATCTATGCCTTTCTACAAAGCTAAAAATTCAGCCTTATTATTTGTCGTTGTGCCTAACCCCAAGCATACTTGAACTCTTCTTGTACTTCAGAGAAAAAAATCACCCCTCCTGATCCAACATCCCCTAATATTTGATATATTAATTAATAAACTAAAATAATTTTATTTTTTACATTAAATTATTATTATTATAATTCTATTTTTAAATATTATTAAAATTAAACTTATTCTTTAAAACTATTTAAATTTAATCATATTTAAAAAAATAAAAATAATAATAATAATAACAAAAAAATTTATTTTTCTATTTCAATTTTGTTTTATTTATTTTTCCATAAAATAAAATTTAAATAACTGCCTATACATTGTACATTGTGTATGAAGCCATTTTCCCAAATGTTTCTTGTGAACGTAGTGAATATAACGTATACCACATTCACCATCACTTTAAATATTTCAGAATCACAAGATTAATGTTGCCATAATCCTTCGCATTCAATCGCACTTTTACGATAAAGGGATTTGATTTTACATTTTTCTTTCATTGAGAACGAGTTCATTCCTTTGTTGCACTAAAGCAACAATATCAATTAATATCTCTTAGAATTAATATTTATTTACACTACTCATTTAAAAATCATTCACATTCAATTATATTTTTATCAAATGAATTAGATTTTGTTCTAAGGATGAATTAGATTAGATAAATTAGATTTTGTGTTAAGGATGAATTATATGAGATAGTTTGAAATTTCGACTAACAAACAAAAATGTGATTAATCTAAAAAATATTTTCAAAATTAGATTTTACTTTTTCTTTTTAAAGAACCAATTCTTTCTTTCGTTGCACTAAAGCACCAAACATTAATATTAATTAAAATCTATGTAATCAATATGTTTTTAAATTAATATTTTCTTACAATAGTCACTTAAAAATTTGTAATGGATTTTAAATTTTTAAAATAACAAATAATATGATTAATAATATTAAGAATATTTTTTAATTTAATTTCAATAATAAATATGTTTTTTTTTTTAATATTTAAAACAATATTCAAGAATTAAAAATATATTGCAAAACAAAAATAAAACATTTTACAAAAGAGAATGCAGTTGATTTATTGGAGATGTGTGAAAAATATAATTGAGAAGTTGAATGCTTAGCAAAAGGATAATTATTACCTCTTGGCAAATAGTGGTGCCTACATGAACTTACAACTAATACTACGAGTATGCATTGAAAAATGCTAATACGTTGAAAAATAACACTAACACCACACACCAACCCCCCCCCCCCCCCCCCCCACACACAGACCAACATGAAATGTAGGGTGCAAATAGAGAAGACAAAGAGGACAGAAAAAGGTGATTCCAAAGGTTTAGTGAACATGTCAACAACTTGCGCTTTAGTAGGAAAAGGTTGCAAGCTAAGAACACCATCCTGGATAAGTTTTTAAATGAAGTGCATGTTGATCTCAATGTATTTTTTCCTTTGATGCGCCACTGAGTTACAAGAAATGTGTATAACACTTTGATTATCATACTAAAGTGTGGTAGGATGATCCTAATGAATACCAAACTTTGTCATTAGTTGTTGAAGCCAAAGAAATTCTTAATTGGCAAGAATTATAACAAGGTGTTCAAATTCTATAGAGGATAATGCAATTGTTGATTGCTTCTTGAAATACCAGGAAATAGGAGAAAATCCAAGGTGAAAGAAAAATCTAGATGTGAGCTTCTAGTCATCAACTGAACCAATCAAATCATAATTAAAGCTCACAAGCTAAGAAACACTAGAGGTGTATTGAATTCCAAAATTATCAGTAGCCTAAATGTACCTCAAAATGCACTTACATCCTTCTAATGATTCTTATGAGGATCTCAAGAGAATCGAGGGACAACGCCTATTATGAAAGAGATGTTAGGATGTGTATGAGTCAAATATAGTAGACTCCCAACTAGTTGTCAATATAGTGAAGACTTAACTTGTGATGTAGATAATCTGGTAGATAAGATAACACCTAACTAAAATGGCGTAGGTGCAGGCTTACAATTAGTCATGCCAAAGTGTTGAAGTAAATCAAGTGCATATTTATATTAGAAAATGGAGATCCCTTTTGTAGTATGAATAACTTGTAGAACAATAAAATAATAAAGAAGTCCAATATAAGTCATATTAAACTACACCACCAATGCTTCCTTAATACCCTCAGTCATAGATGAAGAAATCTGTGTGAGAATTAAATCATCTAGAATCAAGAGATTGGTTCTCTACCTTTGAGTTTAAGTTGTAGATCATAATGACAACAACTTAACCCTAAATCAATTAAAAAAAAATATACGTCTTCTCATACCAAGCTCGAGGAGCTTGTTTAATACCATATAGTGAACGCTAAAGCTTGTAAACAAGACAAGGATCCTAGACAAAACTAGGAGGTTGCTCCATGTACATTTTTACATGTAAATCACAATGAAAAAATATGCTTTTCACATCCATTTGTAGAATCAATAGCCTTGGGAGGCAACAAGAGAAAGCACAAGGTGTAAAGAATTCATCTTGGAAATGCAAATAAAAGTCTTAAAATAATCATTTTTTTCAACCTATGAAAATCCCTTGGCCACAAGATATGCCTTATGCTTCTCAACAAATCCATCTATTGCATATTTCATTCCATGAACCCATTTATAGTGAAACATTTCATCCCTTGGGAAGAGGAACAAGATACCATGTGTGATTCTTCATTAAGGAAGAATATTCCTTTGTCATGGCAACATCTGATTTAGGCATCCCAACTACACTGGAAAAATATTGTGGATCATTTGAAATGGCATGAGTAAAAAGGGATTCAATGGTGGTTTTCTTACTAAGTATGGTGAGGGTCAAAGGAAAAATAGATATTAGTTGGCTCATGGCCATACATGTCAGGCTTCTTTTACTTATGAAATCTCCTCCTAAAATGTTATTCCTATTCAAGTCACTCATGTTCTATTGTTGTTGATGGTTGATTTTATTCTAGTTGATTTTCATCTTCAGAATATTCACCATCACCTTGTTCTATTAAAGCAAAACTATCAACATGATTCACACCTTCATCAACATGAAATTTTGTGAGAGAAAGATGCAATATGGGATTAGAGCACTAATCAAAATGGACAACCCTCCAAAACAAGACATTTTTTGCAATAGGATCACATAACCTATATGCCTTCATATCCTCATAGTAACTAATAAGTATCAATGGTTGTCTCTTCTTATCCATGGTTTTGTGCTCTCGATCTGGGATTAAGGCCCATGATGGACTATCAAATACTCTAAAGGTAGATATATTAGGCTTAATATGTTGACAATATTCCTCTAAAGTCATATGCAAAACTACCCTATGAGGCACTTGATTATGAATATAGTTGGCACAATTCACTGCTTCAACCCAAAAGGATGGGGTCATGTTTTTAGACTGAACCATGTTGTTTTCCATGTCTTTTAACATTCATTATTTTCTCTTAGCAAAGTCATTTTGCTAAGGAGTGTAGGGAACACAACGTGATGTTGAATGACATGTTCTTTACAAAAATCCTTGTATGCCTAATTGACATACTCCCTCCGCCACCCAGTTATTTATGTGTATTTTCTTGATAGCTTCTCAAAAATAGCCTTGAAGGTATTAAAATTAGAAAATAACTTAGTCTTGTACTTAATAAAGTACACCAAGGGTGACATTGGAGGTCATCAATGAAAATAGTGCATACTTATTCCCCAAAAAGGAGAAAGTTGGAAATGGCATGAGATCACTACGCACCAACTAAAGAGGTGTCATAACACACAAGGCCTTTCCTTTCGGCAAAGGATCTTGATGTTGTTTTCCAAGAACACAACCTAGACATACTCCATTAGTGTAAGAGACTTTGGAAAGACCAAGTACCAAAATTTGTGTGATAAACTATTGTAAAAACTTGTAAATATTAGACGTACAAAATTTTCATGCCGAAGCCCATTCAAAGAATCAACATTTACAATGAAACAGGAACCAAAGGAAGGCCCAAAAAAATCAAACCTTTACAATCGAGGAACCATGACCAATTCTTCCAGAAGAAACAATAATGTCAAGATTCCATAGCTCTTGAATGACTACATCATTAGGAGAAAACTCCATTATTTTCCCATTATTAGAATGAGAAATATGATAAATAGAATGTATATCAACATAGATGTTAGGAACACGAAGAACGTAATTGATGCACCCATAATTTCACTACATAATGCCTTATCCTAGAACAACAAGTTATGTAGAGTCTCCAACTACAATCTATGAAATTTTACAATAAGATGTGGAGGGTATCAACTCATGAGAACGAGTCATATGGTATGATGCACCAAAATTAAGTATTCAATTTTACAGTGTTTGTGATTACATTCCTAATATGGTGGTAGATCTAAATCACTTAGTCACTTAATTTTCAACCCGGGGTCTATTAATCATGTGAGGCACCATGTGCAATAAACACAAAACAAGGTTCCTATATTGACTGATCATAAATTATAGGTTCATATATATATATATATATATATATATATATATATATATATATATATATATATATATATATATATATATATATATATATATATATATATATATATATATATATATATATATATATATATATATATATATATATATAATTAAGTGACTAAGTGATTTATATCTACTGCCATATTAGGAAGTTGATCACAAACACCGTAAAATTGGATACTTGATTCTGGCGTATCATACCATATGAATCATTCTCATGAGTTGATGCCCTCCATGAGAGATATATTTATATTCTATATGAGGAATACACATGTATCAGTCCTTGAGGGACTACTTAGTCTCAACAATAAGTCTTGAAGCGATTACAACAAAGTTGATCATGTCACTTGCAATAATTGAACCTAGGTGGTAAGGATAACAATCATTCCTCCCAACCACTCAAGATAAGCCCAATAAATGATTGATCATAAATTACCAAAAAATGTAAATCAAACAAATCTATATTAGTTCAAATCCATACCAAAATTAAAAGCATTTAATTATCATAGAAGAAACATATATTACTCTTGGTTCCATGTGTAGTTAATGGATGCCAAATCATTATGAGTTTAACCTTATGCTAGCAACATTCTAGCTCTATTTTACTAAACTTGAATTTGAAAGCAAATCTAATTGTATAGCAATGATAGGATAATTCTTAGCAAAACAATTCTATAGGAAATAAAAGGAATAGTCATCTAAAGAGATATTAGAAGCTAAATTATGACATATACATCTATAGAATATGGAAACTAAATATAACACCTTACCTCTAGTGGGCCACCTCAAAGATCGACCTGTGAGCTAACTAGCTCTATTTTACTAAACTTGAATTTGAAACAAAATCTAATTCTGCAGCAATGATAGGCTAATTATTAGCATAACAATTCTATTAGAAATAAAAGGAATAGTCATCAAAAGATATATTACAAGCTAAATTATGACATACACATCTATAAAATATGGAACTAAATATAAACACTAAGCACAACACCTTACCTCTGGTGGGCCCCCTCGAGGATTGACTTGTGAGCTAACTAAGAGTCACCAAGAAAATTTAAATAGTTATCACTCTAACAGGACATCTACAAGCCATTGTGGTGGTGGTGTCTTTTATATGCTTTCACAAATACTCTTGGTCAAAATCAATTCTTTGTTACGATTGGAGATACTTTGTCCCAACAAGTGGAGGATACTTTATTCCATCCATAAATACCGGTATCTCCTCTCAACCTGCTTCTCGTGCAAAAACCTTCATGGAAACCTAACTATACTAGAGATGTAGTATCATTTTTTTCATGAGTCTTTATTAAAATGACACGTTCATATGCATCTTGGTTTATCCTTAGTACCACTAACAATACAAGTAGTTCCACCTCCCTAAACTAATCACATAATAATAAAAATAAGTTGAATAGTTGCACTCTAGGTACCTTTGAAAATATGCGAAGTATAAGTATGGTAATGACATTTTTATAATAATAATGTAACACTTAGCACTTATTCATAGGTCAAAAAGGAATATTTAGATGAGAAAAGCATATTAGTTATTGGTCTTGTCAACTAGTCCCTCTAGTTGATTTGGTTGCATGTCCTTATTCAACTTTTGATATTCATGATTTGGAATACTTGCATGAATTTCACCCCAATTGAAGGTTGGTTATTCAAACTAATTTGGTTTATAGTACCCTAATGCCTTTTCCACCAACATCCAATACATTACCTCATCACATTGCTCCCATATTTTGGGTTCCCTATAGATTTGTTGAGACACCATATAACGAGGTTGTTACACAAAAATATCGTCATCATGATTATTTGCAGTCAGTATGGGTCTATCATTACTTGTACTGTCCTCCTAAGTAAGTCTCAGACCTTAGCTCTTCAAATCAAGCTTTGGAAATGAGAGAAAGACATTAAAAATCAATGTAACTCTCATTCCACACTTTCTTTCATAGTCACCTGCGTTCCCTAGAAAAACTCCAACTAACTTTAGTTAACTCCAGATAGCTCCGCCAATTATGGCGGGTCCACCAAATTTGGCGCTCCTGCCTAAATTCCACCAACTTAACTGCAATTACATTTAATGTTTGGTGGTTGCCTCGGATTTTGTGCCAGGCGGAATATTCCTTTTTTAATTTTTTTTTTGAAAAATTAAAATTTCTAATGTTATGGACAAATTCTTCTTTTTGCCATAACTTCCTCATACGGCGACCATTTTTCGAACCATTTGCGGCGCCGGAATCGGGAAGACGAGAACTTTCCAGTCATTCAACTTTGAACCAGTTCTAATCACTTTAAATTTTGAGCATTTTACAACACTTAGGACATGAGCACCTGATCGCGCCTCCCGCACCTTCTGTGTACAAAAGTTGCGTACCTACCCGCTCTGTCCCTAACGGTGTAGGTGCGGACCCCTGTGAAAGTCAAAAGGAGCAAGTTTTATCTTAAAAAACTCACTTTGGGTTAATTCTAGAGGTTTCTAAAAGGAATTTTGACGTGGATTGTTCCCTCTGAGGTGGTTCATGCATCCCAAAAGAGAAGGAGCTAATCCCTTGATGAGAGGAGCTATCCCTTTGAAGGAGGGCTTTATCCCTTTGAAGGAGGACCTAGTAACCTCCCTCCATTACACTATAAATACAGGCATTGGGCTAGTTGCTGGAGAGGTTAGAAGCTGAACATTTTTGAGGGTAAATGCTGGTGAAATCAAGACTTCCTAGTTAAGCCTAAAGAGGAGAGATCACATACCTTTTTGGTTTCATTGGGGAGTGAGTGAAACTTGTCAAAGTAGAGGAGACTCCTTGCTGGACCCTGGGAGGAGCTTGTACAGCGTCAAGGAAAAGGTTGTAAGGTTCTTCTTCTTTTGAATTAATACAATCAAACTCATTTTTCTCAACAAGTACCTTATGTTATTTGTTTCATGGACTCCTTGACTTTCATGTTAAATATGTTTTATGCAATTGGCTTTTCAGGTGCTATTTAATTTGTTTGCCTTGTTTGTGTTTGCAGATCCGCGAAAAGGAGCTCATTTGGATCGAAGGAGCGAAGGCATCCACAAGCTAGCGTTGGACCTAAGGTAGGCCCTAAAAACACTTGTTTGCTATTGTTTACTAAAGCATATTTAGAGAAAGATAGTGTCTGGTTGGTTTGCTTGGCATTAGGTCTTCTTTAGATTCTAGGAAGGTCTATCTTGTCCGCAAGATCGACTTATTCCGTGTGACAAAATGGCGACTCCACTGGGGACTTGATTGTTTTCCTTGTTTATACTTTGACCTGAGAAACTGTATTTTTGTTTATGTTTTTGGCTTGATGATTGTGGGATTGGGTGATTTAGTTAATTTTGAGTTAGTTTTTATTTTTCATAGTTTTGGGAGAAGTACGCACCCTCTGAGTTAAGCACAGTGCGTGCCTGTATGTGCTTTTGCTTTGTGCACAGAGCGTGAACGCACCTGTGTAAACAGGTTGCCTGCGTACCCTGTCAAAATTTTGAGAAATTTTAAATTTTCCTCTTTTTTATCAGTTTAGAATTTGTTCATAGGTTTTAGCCATTGCCCAGACCTGTGTGTACCCTGTCAAAAACTTTCCTTGGATTGATTTCGTTAGTGTTAGGGTTTTAGGTGAAATTCCTAGGAGTTTTGCTTGTTGGGTTTGTTTTTTGATTTGGTTGTGTAGTGGCTCTGAGCTTAGAGGCTGTAGGGACTTCAGATCACCTTAGTGTCTACCAGCCTTCTTATGAGTCTGACCATGTATGAAAGCTCCCCTTGTTGAGGAATCCGCTTTGTATTTTCTCATTTCAAAACTTTGAAACGCTTGTGTTTGAGAGTTTGGATTTTCATTTTCAAAAAGAAAACGAAATTGGTTGTTCTTGACTAATTTGTGATTCTGCATAAATTAGTCCTTAGCTTGCATCTAGCTGAGTAAAACATCCTTAAAAAAGACTTTTAGTAGGCTTTGACTTCAAATAGGTTTTTATAATTTGTATCTCTCAAAGTTAGTCATTTTCATTAGTTTTTAGTGTTTTATTTACAAAATATAAAAAATCTCTTTTGAGAAAAAGTTTGTTTTTTGTAGTGATTGAGTGCTTTGAAACGAAAAAGGGAAATTTTTGTGAAATAATTAGTTGTCTCGTTTTGAGTGCTTTGGAAAGGAAAAGTTCTTCTTTTAATTTGTTAAATTGAGAAAGATTTGCGTTTACAAAGTATTTGCATTCTCAAACTCTTTCTTAGTTTTAGAAGTTCATCGAAGAGAAAAAGATTGTTTAGATCATCTTAGGTGCATTTTTAGTGATTTTGAGTCGAGTCTTCATACCACGAGTTTCATCTCCGCGCCTTTGGACTTAAACAAAAAACCACTAAAATTAACGCTTAAAGTAAAATTCACCTAGTAACATTTTTATTTCTAGGGCTCTGATACACCAACTCAGCTTAGGCTAGTGTCTTGGAGTAGGAGAGTAATTAACTCTCCAAGACAGTAAAAACAAACAAGTAGCTGTATCTTGTGGTAGGAAAGAAATCCAATTGTTGCATTTATGCTCTGGGAAAGCTCCTCTTAAAGGAGAAGCATGAGATCGTGTCCGAACTAGTGTGGGAATCAATCCTTCCTCATTGGGAACGACGCCAGATATTCACGTATTAAAAACGGTAAACCTCGGATTAACCATTGTCGAGGAGCCTGGGGTCACTTGTTGGTAAACCTTGGATTATGTCAAGGAGCCTTCAAGGGGATTGAGCTTGCTACTCTGTGATGAGCCCCAAATTTTGGTAACATTTTGGGCTCATTTGGCCTACTTACCTTGCTCAACCCTTCATTTTTGATCACTTATGCATCATTTCTTAGTATATTCATGTTATTTGT
The DNA here is from genome assembly GCA_031772625.1 of Pinus tabuliformis. Classification (NCBI taxonomy): domain Eukaryota; kingdom Viridiplantae; phylum Streptophyta; class Pinopsida; order Pinales; family Pinaceae; genus Pinus; species Pinus tabuliformis. Next base: position 235,474,610 of record CM062813.1, read on the forward strand.
AGGAAGGAGGGCATTCATTATGCCTATGTGGCTAATACATGTTTATTTCAGGTCTTTTTGACATTAAATGGAGCAAAACCACGCAGATGAAGGCAAGGAGACAGCCAAGGTGGCATTTCGGGTTTGTAGGAAGGTTGTCCACAGCCTTGAATGACCTTCCTCGTGATCTCCACCCCAACTCCGAGCTCCAGCAGCTATCACCACCGAGCTAGAAGGCAGCCAACGGATTCTACATGAACAGCAGTTTACTTTTAGTTGGACAGCCAAGCCCCACTAATTTAGGAAGCCAGCTTGGCCCTCATAATGTATAAATATTGAGGCTGTAGCCTTTGATGGGGACTTTTGAACCTTTGTTGCAGATTTTGAATCACGAGCTATAGCTCTGGTTTGCTCTTTGTAAGCCATTTTTGGCATGTCGTTAGACTTATGATTATGATCTTTTAATAAAAGGCAGGCAGATTTGAGTTCAATTTTGAGTTCTTAGAGGAGCTATAGCTCTCAGGTTTGGGCCCAACCTGAGAGCAATAGGCCTCCTTTCTTTGTATTGTTACTTGTCTTTTCTTCAGCATCATATTTCTTGTCCTTTACATGCACTTGGAAAACACAGTTTGTTGATTCGAATTTCTTGATGTGATTAAGTAGGTTAGTTTTATGGATGAAGTGCTTTCAGTAGTTTAGATTAGAGTAGGAGGATTCGAATTCATCAGAGTTCCAAGAAAAGGTTGATTGTACACTCACTTCCACCTCTGTTTAGAGATTGGGAGTGTAGACCGTGCCAACCACCAAAAACGCAGTTTTATATGTTCATGCAAGCTTTAACGCAATAATTTCAGTTGTAGAAGTGTCCATGCACTTAGATTTTGTGGAGTAGCTCTTTGTTTCGGCACCATGCATGATTCTCCCTTAACTTACATTGTTGTTCTTTGGTTTTCAATAAAACAGTTAGAATAGGTTGATGAATTCTCGGTTTTGTGCAAGACAGAGGTGATTTATTCCATTTACACTGCGCAGCACCACTTTATCATTTCCTTATCCTTCTCAGCCGTGCCTAAGCCATCTCCTTACCTCCCAGCTAGATCATTTGCCCACCAACTCTTCTATTATCCACGTTGCTTATCTTTTTGGCCCTCCATTGCCTCCACCCTTCTATCGACCAACCAGCTTTACACACCCCCCTCTCCATCTCATCTCTTTGTCCATAAGCCATCACAAGCTCCCCTCTCATCCTACCTATCCACCCATACAGCTCATGCACTCCTCCATCACCCAAAACTCCGATTGCAGAACATCCTGTAGAATTTAACAGACTTCCTGTATCCCGAGCTTCCTGTAGGATCCCCTGCAGACATCCTGTAGAAGCTTGCAAACACGGTTGCCAGGCATCTGAACGTTGTGAACTTCTGTGGAATGATGTTAGGGATCCCCTGGAACCTCTCAGAGTCCTCCTGACCTTTCCCAAGCCTTCCGCCCCTTGAACTACCCCTGCACAATCAAAGACCCAGTAAGAAGCACAGTCATAATAACTCCAACCACTTGAGAAAAAATAAAAAAACATGTTCTCTTCAGATGAAAGTAGTTTAGACTCATGCATCTCATCTCACTAGAAGTAATGGCATCATTTTTAGAAGTTGCATTCCCACCATTGCATCGTAAGGATTAAGCTGGTCAGATTAGGGTTTACTAGGGTTTCCATGTTTTGTTGGCTTTCAGTTCATTCTTGCAAAGTAGGTTAATTTCCTTTGAGATAGCTTTCGTTCATCACTTAAAAAGCTTCTTCTGAGAACATATAGAAGTTGGCTTGAGCCCTAGCGGACTTGTGCCAGCTGACCAAGTGACAGCTGCGACAAGAGCTAGTACTTGTGCATACAGCACCGTCGCTTCCAAGTTTGTTACGAACTACCGGGTTGATAAAATTAGAGAAGGAAGCTCCAGGAGTTGTAGCATTATTGCTACAATACTGGAGCCCACCATCTTTTTGGCGCCGTTGCCGGGGAAGCGTCAGAGTATTAGTAATTTTTGCTTTTCTTCTATTTTCCTACTCTCGCCTTCTGCCAAGTAGTTTATTTCATTTCCATTCTGCAAAAGTAGCATAGACCTTTCCTGCTTTCGTAGATTAGCATTTCAATTCCGCAATTTCAATTTTGCAAGCATAGATTAGCATTTCAATTCTGCAAGCGTAGACTAGCATTTCCATTCCTCCAATTCCATTTGAGCAAAGTAGACTAGTTCTTTCCTGCTTTCATTTCAATTCTGCATTTTCATTTCAGCAAGATAGTTAGTTGTAGATCAATCTGTTTCAGTTTTTGCAGGTACCAAAGAAAAAAAAACAAAAGCAATCAAAAAAGTCTTTCCATTTCATGCCTCGTAGGAATCGAGATAAAACAGGCAAATTCTTACCCAACACCCCCACCACATCACTGAGTCACCCTTCTCTCTTCTTCGGTGACAGTGATCGAGAAGAACCTATAGGTGAACCTCCTGAGATATACGAAGATCCTATAGCAGAAGAAGAATTAGAGACCATCCCATCTGAAGCTATGGCTGAAAATAGAGGAGAAGATGAGAGAATAGAAGGTGCCTTCCCCATCCGAGAAACCAATGGAGACATGAAAATGGAGAACATTAGCCCCTCCGCTTTACCTCACTTCCATGGACTGACTACTGAAGATCCTGATACCTTCCTGTTTGAGTTTGCTGTCCTTTGTCAAACCTATGACTATACTGAAGATGAGCAGAAGTTGAAACTCTTCCCTTCAACTCTTAAGGATACAGCATTACGCTGGTTCATGGGCTTACCCGGGAATAGTATCACCACTTGGGCTCAGATGCAGCAAGCTTTCAATACCAAGTACCGGGACTACTATAGGTCCAAGGAAACCAAGGGAGAAATCTTTTGGATGACCATGGGAAATGATGAGTCCTTAGAGGATTATGAGGAAAGGTTCCAACTTAGCTATAAACGGGCCAGGTGCACACTTGACCCTGAATCCCTCAAGTTGGTCCTGCTCCGAGGAGTCCCTGAAGACCTCTTAGATACCCTTCACATGTTAGCTGGAGGAGATATTTACCAATTGCCTTATGTGGAAATCAAGACTGTGTTTAGGAACCACTCTAGGGCAACCCGGAAACGAGGTAGAGGAAACCTCCTCTCAGCTGGTATTCCTTTCTCCAAGCATGAGTTTGCAAATCAATTAGAAGATCTCAAGAGTGAGGTGAGACAGACCATTTCCATGCAACTTGACACATTCAGGATCCAGTAGAAGAAGGAAGAAGCTGATAGGGCCTTAGCTATCTTCTGCCCTAGATGTACAAGAAGACACCCTAAGAACGAATGCCCATTGCATTCAGTTGAAGTGTGTTTTGTTTGTGAGGAGGACCATCCCACAAATCAATGTCCAACCTTACCTGGGCTTAAAGCCATGTACCAAGGGATAGAAGCCCCCACTGAACCTCTCTATTTCCTCAACCAAAGGAGGCCACAACGACCTAGACCTTACCATCAGGGGATGCAAGGGGCACCCCAAGCTTATTACAGCCCCAACCAATCTACTCCTATGCCTTCCTAGGGTCCCCCTGCTCATCCTTCCTGGTCTATGCCTCCTCCATGGTCTTATCCACCTCAGTACCCTACTCAGCCCACTACTCATTCATATCACTCACATGCCCAGCCACAGCCTCAGTGGAATGCACCTCAGTCGGGGTGGAGGCCCCAGTACAACACTCCTCCCGCCATTTTTCCTCCACCACCAGTTCAACCTCAACCATTACCTCCTACTCCTCCAAGGTAACCTCAAATGCTTGCTCAACCGAACCCAAACCCCAACAATAGACAGGCCCAGCAGGTACACACTAGGGAAACATCATGCCCTACCTATGTTGTGGAGATCCAGGAGATCAATCTTCGATCTGGAAAGACTCTTCCAGATCGCCAACCTCCTCCCCCAAAGGAAGAGGAAGACAAACAGGAAAGTGAACCAAAGGTTATTCCACCCTTTCCTGAGAGACTAACAGCCACCACACAACCCAACCCAGAGGAGGATGAGCTTCTGGGAGAGCTCAAGCAGTTGTGTGTGAAAATACCACTTCTCCAAGCCATCAAGGATGTGCCAATATACAACAAACTGGTTAAGGAAAAGTGTTTCAAACACCCAGGTAGGCGAAAGAGAGATGCTTCAACCATCAATGTCATAGGACAACTGTCTGACCTTATGTTAGGACAAGTCATCTGCCCAAAGTACCTGGATCCTGGGAGTCCTGTAGTAGATTTCCACATCAATGGCACCATTATACCTCACAACTTGATTGATCTGGGGGCTGCCATTAATGTGATGACCAGGGATACCATGCTCAAACTCAATCTTCAGGGTTCCTTGAGGAAGACCTCGACAGTCCTGCAACTAGCAGATCGCTCCACCGTGACTCCCGAAGGGATTGTGGAGGATGTCTTGGTCTCTGTTGACTCTTGGGAATACCCTGCAGATTTTTTGGTTCTGCAACCAAAGGAAAAGCTTACTGGATATCCTCTTATTTTGGGAAGGCCTTGGTTAGCCACTGCAGATGCTTACATAAGTTGTTGTGCAGGAAACATGACCATCAAAAATGGTCCTATGTCCAAGCAACTAGTCCTATACCCTCCTGCCCAACCCTCCTTAGAGCATGACTTACCACTTTGGTTGGAGGAAGGAGAAGAGGATGAGGTGTACTCAGCACCTTTGTGCACCCTAGACACCACTAGAAGAGACCCCACAACCGAGGATGACTTGATTGAGACCTTGATCCAGAATCCACCTCCCAGTGCACTATCCTTAGAGAAATTGGTGGAGTATGCCCAAGCCAACACCTTAGTGGACCTTTGTGCAACCAACCCTGTCACTCCCAGAGTCAATAATGTGGAGTTCGACCCTGAGAGAACGTTAAAGATCAGCTCCTCCCTATCTCCTTCCCAGGAAAAGGAGCTGTGTAGCCTGTTGGCCAGTCATCTAGATGCTTTTGCTTGGAGCTATAAGGAGATGAAAGGAGTCCATCCTTCGGTCTGTACCCATCACATATACATCAAAGAGGATTGCAAGCCAGTTAGACAACCTCAGAGGAGAATGAATCCAGCCCTTAAGGACATTTTCAAGGAAGAATTGCAAAAACTGTTGGATGCCAGATTCATTTACCCCATCTCAGATAGTGAATGGGTGTCCCCTCTGGTGTTGGTTCCCAAGAAAAATGGTAAGTGGAGGATCTGTGTGGACTGCCGAGAACTGAACAAAGCTACCAAGAAAGACCATTTCCCTCTACCTTTCATAGATCAAGTGTTGGATGGACTGGCAGGAAAGAAGTTCTTCTCTTTCCTAGATGGGTTTAGTGGGTACAACCAAATCCAAATCAGCCCGGAAGACCAAGATAAGACCACCTTCACTTGTCCTTGGGGTACCTTTGCCTACTGAGTTCTTCCCTTTGGGATATGCAATGCTCCTGCTACCTTCCAGAGAGCTGTCTTGAGCATCTTCTCGGAGCTGGTCCATGATGCGGTGGAAATCTATATGGATGACTTCACTCCTTATGGATCCAACTTCCAGGAAGCATTGTCCAATCTGGGAAAAGTCCTAACCAAATGCATTGAGATGAACCTGTCCCTTAGTCCTGAAAAATGTGAATTCTTGATGACTGAAGGGACCGTGCTAGGCCATTCCATTTCTTGCCAAGGGTTACAAGTGGATCCTAACAAAATTGCTCTCATCAAGAGGGTTCCACCTCCCCAAAAGGTAAGGGATGTTCGGAGTTTCTTAGGATTAGCAGGGTATTACAGGAGATTCATTAAAGACTTCAGCAAGCTAGCCTCGCCATTGTTTGGCCTGTTGGCAAAAGACGTGGAGTTTAAATGGACTGACGATTGTCAGAGGGCTTTGAATGAATTAAAGGACAAGTTAGTGTCTGCCCCAATCTTGAGAGGTCCAAACTGGGCCTTACCTTTCCACATCCACACTGATGCCTCAAACAAAGCCATAGGGGCAGCTTTAGGACAAGTTGAACAAAAACTTCCATATGCCAGTTACTTTGTTAGCAAAAACTTATCCAAAGCTGAACTGAATTACACTGTAACCGAGAAAGAATTCTTGGCTGTGGTCCATGCACTGAACAAGTTCCGACATTATATCACTGGCTATCAAACCTTTGTACATACGGATCATGCTGCAATTAGATATTTAATGAATAAACCAGATGTGAATGCTCATATTATTAGATGGTTACTTTTGTTGCAGCAGTTTGATTTGACCATTGTTGACAAACCAGGTAAAGGAAATGTTGTTGCTGACTTTTTATCTAGATTGGATTTGTCTGCAGATGAGGATGGAACAGTGGATGACCAGATGCCCGATGAACATCTGTTTGCTATCTCAGTACTCTCTCCGTGGTTTGCTGATATAGCAAACTACCTTGTTTCAGCACAGTTCCCTCCGCACCTATCTTCAAGAGAGAAGAGTAGAATCATCAGAAAAAGTGCCTCATTTACTTGGATCGTGGGAAACCTGTTCAAGCTTGGCCCTGATCAGATCTTAAGGCGTTGTGTAAGGGAGGAGGAAGTCTTTGATATCCTCCTCACCTGTCATGATGGGCCTTGTGGAGGACATTTTGCAGCAAAGAGGACTGCCTTCAAAATCCTGCAGGCAGGCTACTATTGGCCCACACTTCATCAAGATGTCATAAGGTATATCAGCCAATGTGACCGACAAGGAAAATTTTAAGGATGGAAAATTTTCTTGAAGTTTAAAACATTGGCGAATCTCACTAATCCCTAATATGCAAATTATAAATGTTTATTGATATATTTGTAAAATTAATCAAATTTATAATTATTTTATATATAGTCTCTCTATAATGTTGGCGATTTTTAAGGTAAAATAATTTTATATTCTAAAATTTGGGTGAATCGTCTTTTATAAAATTGGAAATTGGCGAATCTTTTTTTTGGAAAAATCATGGAAAATTAGCCCACTGGGCGAACATTAGCCCCTAAAATTTTCCATGGTGACCGATGCCAAAGAATTGGGAAACCGACTCAAAGGGATGAGATGCCTCTCCAACCTCAAGTGACTCTTGAGCCATTTGAGAAGTGGGGTATGGACTTTGTGGGTCCAATCAACCCTCCTTCGAGGCAAAGGTCTTACATCATTGTGTGCACCGACTACCTGACAAAGTGGGCAGAGACTAAAGCAATCAAAGCAGCAACAGAAGAAAAGGTGGCTGAGTTCTTAAGAGAGAACATCTTCTACAAATTTGGCTACCCAAGAGAGCTGGTCACCGATCAAGGGAGCCAGTTCACATCCAACTTAATTGAAGACCTACTAACTCATCACAAAATCAAGCATAGGACTTCCACCCCCTATCATCCTCAGGCAAATGGGCAAGTGGAAGTCACCAACAGAGCATTGGAAGGGATTTTGACTAAGGTGGTGAGCAGCAGTAGGAAAGGTTGGGCAGATCGCCTGGTTGAGGCCACATGGGCTTACAACACCACCTGGAAGACCACCACCGGCTTCACACCTTATGAGCTGGTCTATGGGAAGAAAGCTTTGCTGTCCATTGAATTTGAATACAACACTTTGAAGATGGCAGCTCAGCTAGACCTAGATCTCAGCCATGCACAATAAGAAAGGTTATTGCAGCTGAATGGACTAGACGAGCACTGGATGCAGGCCCTCCTTCACTCAGAAGTGGTTCAACTTCAGAGAAAGGTGTGGCATGACCAACACCTCAATGACAAGCAATTCCAGCCAGGAGATTGGGCACTATTGTATGACTCCAGGCACAAAGATTTCAAGGGGAAGCTGAGAACCAGATGGCTGGGGCCATATGCAGTGGAAAAATGTCATGACAATGGATCTGTTCTTATTCGGACCATTGATGAGGAAGCCATCCCCATGCTTGTCAATGGGCATCGACTGAATATCTACAGGAAACCTCTCTCAAGACAAGAGTTCATCAAAACTATGGAGAAATCAGTGTTGGTCATAGAGAAGGGTTCTGCCTCTGCTTTGGGCATACCCTGAAAGATCTAAAAAAATAAATAAAAATAAAGATCCTTGGGGGAAAACCTTTCTGAGGCTCCCAAGGCAGGTGGTAGGGGTGAAAACCTCATTGAGGCACCCCTGTTGTCTTTCAGAAAAAAAAAAAAAAAAAAAAAAAAAAAAAAAAAAAAAAAGAAAGAAAAAGATTTTGAAAAAAATCCTTGAGTGAAAACCTCTCTGAGGCGCTTAAGGCAGATGGCAAGGGTGAAAACCTCATTGAGGCGCCCCTGCTATCTTTCAAAATATAATATATATATATATATATATATATATATATATATATATATATATATATATGCAAAAGAAGACGGGGACAGCAAGTTTATAATATGGAAATGCATGCAGATTGCAGGTGTTCTATGAAGGAGAGGAGGTCTCTCAACTTAAAGTCAAGGATCCTTATCATGCTGCCAGGAGACCTCACCAGCACCTCCTCCAAGAATACTCATCTTCTCCAAGGTATGGGCACGATTTCATCAAAGCTTAAGTCTTCTACAGGAAGATGCAGACTTTCTACAGGAAGGTGCAGACTTTCTACAGGAAGGTGCAGACTTTCTACAGGAAGGTGCAAACTTTCTACAGGAAGTTCTGTATTTCTACAGGAAACTTCCTGTAGAAGTTCGAGACGGCCCAGAATTCATTGTATGAGGAGATCTAACGACCAAGGATCGGTTTGGACGCATGCAAGCTACTATTTTCACCCTTACACACTGCTGTCACCTCTTTCTACCACCCCTGTCGACATGCAATGAAGATACCTGCACAATCAAGGCAGATCATTGAGATTCAAGAGAAAGCAATTTTTTTGTTAATGGGAAAACGCTGAGATGCCGTGCCATACCCATCCCAGCTATCTAAGAGCCCTGTGAGCATGACCGTGGGGCCACCGTCTTCACCGTGCAGCATGCACCCGAGGAGGAAAAACTGCTACAGGACATCCTGCAGGAGTCCCATAGCAGTTAAGCCCACTAGAGTGTGCACCATTCAAAGCGCTTGCCACATGCAATGAAAACGCAGGCGCATGCAGCCGAAGCATCAAATTCATCGTCAGCGGCCTGTAAAGAGGAACCTCCGAACCTGTGCAATCACGCAGCAGCAAACAAATCGACTCATCGTCCAAAAGCCTGAAGAATCGCGTCGCGGCCACACAGGTAAGTGCCTTGACCCTTTCTTCCGTCGAATTGCATGAATTTTACTGTGAAAATGTTTGCGAAGTGTGAAGTGAATGGGTTGAGCGGTCGTATGGCCATTCGACTGGCCACGTTGACTAGTCAGTGGTCTAGTCGGATGTTTGAACGGTGGTTGTGGCAAAAAGGAACGGGCAGTGCACACGTGAGAGCCATCCAGTCGGGAAAAACAAGTTTTAACAGAAGTGACGGCGGCGGATCTACGGGGAATGATGCGGCAGTAAGGGAACTCGCAGACGAATGATGGAGTGACGTCGTCCAACGGTCCGGCAGGGACAGCTCACCCCCGTGCCACGGATTCCGCCGAATTCAAATCTAATCGGCTAGATTGCCACCCCACGCATTTATCATTCACCGTTTGAAACTTGAGTGATCATCCGGATCCCTCTGTAGCTCGACACTCCAAGTCTTTGGCCGTTCGAACGCCTGTTAAGCAGCACAGAGAGCGCAGACCCACTGCAGTATCCTCCGGAATTCGCGCGCTGCTTCTACAAGAAAGCTGTTTCTACAAGAAATTGGGTCCTCACGTCAAAAGGTGGCGGATTCAAAAAGTAAGCCTGAACTCTCCATGCAATTGGTTTTGAGGGTGGCAGAATCGACGTCTACAGTCTGGTCGTAGAAAATTTTTGCAAATATTGTCTGTCGTTGCATGAATTGTCGTCCTACAGGATGTCAGTATAATTAAGCTATGTTAAGGTCCTCGGGAGATAAGCTTCGTGAATTGTATGAATGACAAAGGCGTAATTCTACGCTCTATCCCAGTAGGCCAATTTTCTTCCGCATTCGCCACCTCCAGCTAACGCAGCAGTTTTTCACCATGCTGGGTGGGTTCATCAGAAGGGAACCAACTGATTCAATGAAGTTAAGGGAAAATCCTTAGGTGGTGTAGCTCTTCACACGAGCGCAATGAATATCATTCTGTGACAAATTGCAGGGCTATGATGATGAGGTGGCAGAGGAGTTTTTGCAAGCTCTAAGGCCGAAATCCAAAACATTGGCCACCGTCAACTTCAGGGGTTTGAGTCTCAGACTCACCCCACAATTTATCAGTCGAGTTACTGAGCTCCCAATGGGGTTACCATGGGATAAAGAAGAAAGAAAGTTGGGCAAACAGGCTAAGAAAGAGTTCTTTCCACCAGAGGAGGAATTCTCAGAAGATAAAAATGGGGTTCGTAGAACTAGTTTACTGCCACCGTGGAGTGAAGTTAGCCTTCAGATCATGAAGTACATCACCTGCGAAGGTCGTTTTAGCATTGTATATGGGTACCATTTTCGGTTACTCACGGAATTAAGGCATCAAATGGACCTACCTATAGGAAACAAACTCAGTCTCCCCTACTTTCTACTACAGTCTCTGATTGAGTGTGCCACCAAGTTGAAAGAAGGCACACCAGACCAAGTAGCCCACCATGGACTCATCAAGCTCCTCGTGGAGGATGCGCTCCACACATACAAGGTTCCTCTCTCATGGGAAGCCTTCAGAAATTTGACCAAGGATGGTGATATAAAGATGCTGACCAAAGAGCTCGGTTCATCTAGCAGTGAGGAGAAAGATTCAGTGCCCGCAGGGAAGAAAGAAAAAGGCTAGAAGACCACGACCACGGAGCAGAAGAAAAAGCAAGAGAAGAAACAAGAGAAAAAGGGTGCCAAAGAGAAAGCCATTTTGACGGCAAGAGAGAAAAGATTGCAAAGCCGAGTGGACAAGGTTGAGAAGGTCCACATCAGCAAAAGTGCCTCGACAGCAACCGCAACCAAGTCAAAAAGTAAAACTCATGCAGCAAAACAAACCAAAGCGGTGACACCTGTTTCTACAGGAAAACCGAAACCGGCTTCTACAGGAAGCCCGAAATTAACTAAAACAGGGTCTTCTACAGGAAGCCCTGAAAAAGTGAAACCAAAGGAGAAGAAAGCTGACATTCTTGTAAGGGAGGCAGCAGCTGTACTGGCCGCCCTCAGCACACCTCCTAAGCCAAAGGAGAAGAGAAAGAGGGAGACCCCTCTATATTTTAAAGCTAGAAGAAGTGTGAGAATAAAGACGGGCAAGCCACAGCCTCCGTCCAGCAGCCCAATCATTATCGAAGATGCCCCTACTTCGCCCAAGGAGAGGCCCCCCTCGAGGATATCAGTCACCTATGAGAGGGGGAGCCTGAAGAAAACTACTTGGAAAGAAAGGTTAGACCAATTGACTACAAAAGCTCGGCTACAGGATGCTGAGGATGCTCTACAGGAAACCTTAGACAGGCTTAAAGAAACTGAGAGAATGGAAGGAGAAGCACCCTCATCACCACCGAGGGAGGGCGAAGTAGAGCCACCAAAATAAGTGGAGAAAGAGCATATACCAGAGCCCAGCCCTCAGCCAAGCCTGAGTTCATATTACAACTTTTTAGAGGCTGCAAAATTATACCTCAGAAATTTACTGTGCCACTGTTTTTTGCATTGGAGGAAGAAAGAGTCCGTACACACACGTGGATGAAAATAGCCAAGTCAAAGGGTGTGGTGGACATAGGTCCCTTGCAGGAGCAGCTCAAGGAGGCCAGAAGTGAATTATCCATGGCTAAACACGTGGCAAATTGCCAACGAGTGTTCCTACAGGAAGAAAACCAAAAGCTAAGATTGCAGCTACAGGAGATGAGGGCAGGGACAGGTACATCCTCCAAGGACACCACAGTAGAACAGCAAGGCAAAAAGGAACTGAACACCGGTCTTGGGGAGCCAACCACACATCTACAGGAAGCAGAACAGCAAGCACAAATTTAGGTGCAAGCTCTCAGACAACCGCTGCAGCAGAAAGAGGCACAATTGGCCTACATGGCCAGTTGGGCCATGGATGCTGTACAATGCAGGCAGCCGGCCAAATCCTATGGCCTGTACTTGAAAGACCAATGGCTACAATTTCAAATCAATACCTTGGCGCAAAGAGGTATCTCTCAGCTCCAAGACCCACAGCAATTCACTGAAGTATGCAGCACCAGCTCATCAGAGGATAAGGCCAAATTAGCGGAGTTCTACCTCCATAATTTGGCCCTGCCTAATGTAGTTTCATGGGATCCCAATACGACCTTGGGAGATATGCAATTAATGGCATTTGCCTCATGGCTGAACCATGAGGAAAAAAGAGCAGCAGAAGCCAAAGCGGTCATGAACCGGGAGCTGAATGAGCCATTGCTAATTCGAGCAGAACCAGGGGATCCAGTTGCACTAATCGCGGCACACCAACATTTGTCCACTGACCCTCAAGCTTTATTGAGATATATGGATCAACAGGCCCAAGCCATAGCTCATTTTGAGGACATGGAGAGACTTTTAGGAGACAACGTTGTCCAAGCATGCACCCGCAGATGGAATACATTGGCCCACAGTCTAAAAATCCGAGAGTATCATACCCCAACTCGGATGAGGGAAGCTCTGGTACGGGTGGCCCTCTATAAGAAATCCATGCAAAACCTCCAGGCCAGCTGGATTGGCCTTAAGCTAAGCCCACCACTGCTGCTAGGATTGATGGAAGGCAGCACAGAGAAAGATGATAATGAACAATGGGAAGAGGTGAACATAAGGGCTGGGTTCCATATCAGCAAGGAGGACATTACTACAGAGGCTTGGGATGTAAGGGTGGCAGTAAAAGCAATGAAGGATGAAGAGTTGGACTAGTTGCTCAAGGATGAGCAAATATTTTAGCTGGGGGGTGATGATGAGCCCCAAATTTTGGTAACATTTTGGGCTCATTTGGCCTACTTACCTTGCTCAACCCTTCATTTTTGATCACTTATGCATCATTTCTTAGTATATTCATGTTATTTGTAGGAAGGAGGGCAGTCATTATGCCTATGTGGCTAATACATGTTTATTTCAGGTCTTTTTGACATTAAATAGAGCAAAACCACGTAGATGAAGGCAAGGAGATAGCAAAGGTGGCATTGTGAGTTTGTAGGAAGGTTGTCCACAGCCTTGAATGACCTTCCTCGTGATCTCCACCCCAACTCCGAGCTCCAGCAGCTATCACCACCGAGCTAGAAGGCAGCCAACGGATTCTACAGGAACAACAGTTTACTTTTAGTTGGACAGCCAAGCCCCACTAATTTAGGAGGCCAGCTTGGCCCTCATAATGTATAAATATTGAGGCTGTAGCCTTCGATGGGGACTTTTGAACCTTTGTTGCAGATTTTGAATCACGAGCTATAGCTCTGTTTTGCTCTTTGTAAGCCATTTTTGGCATGTCGTTAGACTTATGATTATGATCTTTTAATAAAAGGCAGGCATATTTGAGTTCAATTCTGAGTTCTTAGAGGAGCTATAGCTCTCAGGTTTGGGCCCAACCTGAGAGCAATAGGCCTCCTTTCTTTGTATTGTTACTTGTCTTTTCTTCAGCATCATATTTATTGTCCTTTACATGCAATTGGAAAACACAGTTTGCTGATTCGAATTCTTGATGTGATTAAGTAGGTTAGTTTTATGGATGAAGTGCTTTCAGTAGTTTAGATTAGAGTAGGAGGATTCGAATTCATCAGAGTTCCAAGAAAAGGTTGATTGTACACTCACTTCCACCTCTGTTTAGAGATTGGGAGTGTAGACCGTGCCAACCACCAAAAACGCAGTTTTATATGTTCATGCAAGCTTTAACGCAATAATTTCAGTTGTAGAAGTGTCCATGCACTTAGATTTTGTGGATTAGCTCTTTGTTTCAGCACCATGCACGATTCTCCCTTAACTTACATTGTTGTTCTTTGGTTTTCAATAAAACAGTTAGAATAGGTTGATGAATTCTCGGTTTTGTGCAAGATAGAGGTGATTTGTTCCATTTACACTGCGCAGCACCACTTTATCATTTCCTTATCCTTCTCAGCCGTGCCTAAGCCATCTCCTTACCTCCCAGCTAGATCATTTGCCCACCAACTCTTCTATTATCCACGTTGCTTATCTTTTCGGCCCTCCATTGCCTCCACCCTTCTATCGACCAACCAGCTTTACACACCCCCCTCTCCATCTCATCTCTCTGTCCATAAGCCATCACAAGCTCCCCTCTCATCCTACCTATCCACCCATACAGCTCATGCACTCCTCCATCACCCAAAACTCCGATTGCAGAACATCCTGTAGAAGTTAGCAGACTTCCTGTAGAAATCTCGAGCTTCCTGTAGGATCCCCTGCAGACATCCTGTAGAAGCTTGCAAACACATTTGCCAGGCATCTGAACGTTGTGAACTTCTGTGGAATGATGTTAGGGATCCCCTGGAACCTCTCAGAGTCCTCTTGGCCTTTCCCAAGCCTTCCTCCCCTTGAACTACCCCTGCACAATCAAAGACCTAGTAAGAAGCACAGTCATAATAACTCCAACCACTTGAGCAAAAATACAAAAACATGTTCTCTTCAAATGAAAGTAGTTTAGACTCATGCATCTCATCTCACTAGAAGTAATGGCATCATTTTTAGAAGTTTCATTCCCACCATTGCATCGTAAGGATTAAGCTGGTCAGATTAGGGTTTACTAGGGTTTCCATGTTTTGTTGGCTTTCAGTTCATTCTTGCAAAGTAGGTTAATTTCCTTTGAGATAGCTTTCGTTCATCACTTAAAAAGCTTCTTCTGAGAACATATAGAAGTTGGCTTGAGCCCTAGCGGACTTGTGCCAGCTGACCAAGTGACAGCTGCGACAAGAGCTAGTACTTGTGCATACAGCACCGTCGCTTCCAAGTTTGTTACGAACTACCGGGTTGATAAAATTAGAGAAGGAAGCTCCAGGAGTTGTAGCATTATTGCTACAATACTGGAGCCCACCACTCTGCCCTTGCGTGCGTATCGGATTGTAGACTGTTCCCCCAGGTGTATTTGTCTCAGTTGGTAACCTTAGTGGCCATATTCTTTAGGACTCTTCCTGAGGTGATAGTGGTGGGAATATCCCACTGTACCTGGAGTAGACGTCGGCTAGACTCACTTGGATTTTCTGGGGGGTTCACTTCACTCGAGACGGTTAAGTGGAGGAACTTGTGCTAGTCTATTCATTAAGCAAGTTGCCGGGGTAACTCTTCCAACCGCCATTTCTGTACTGAACTCTGCGACGTTGGATTTCATCACCAACTAGTGTTTTCGGTCCGGAAAGTTACTGTTTGTGTGTGTTTGATCTCCTAGATTCTTTAGGCGTGTGATTCAAATTTGTTTGGTTCTTTAGAGACCTTAGGTGCTTTTCATTGAGATTTTACTTTGTTTGCGTGTGAAGTAGTTAAAAGTCTTTAACTATGGCTGAATTATCAAGACAGTCCCGTAGACTTCGGGGCCAGTCTCCTGAGATTATAAACGTGGCTGAGTTACTGAGGAATTCCCGTAGACTTCGGGGCCAACCTCCTGAGGAAGTATGGAGCCAGCTTGAAGGCTTAAAAGTCCTCGTATCTCCTAGAGACAGTAGAGTTGGGTCACGGGAAGAAGGAGAATCTTCTTTGATAGTACATCCTAATTTTCAAACGCCAGTAGCAGAATATAATCCACAGTCAGTGTCTGTCTCCGAAATTGCTGGTAGCTTTTCATCTACTAGTGATATAGGTGAAGAACCCGAAATATCTGAGCCTGAAAGTGAATTTGCTGCTACTCCGACATCGAGGTTTGTTTCTCCAACTTTTAGTGGTCCTGGTTCACCTAGGGTAGAAAGAGTAATCACTCAAGATCTTCCTTCTGGACTTATTTCTATTGAAGAACTTGCTACGGAAGAAGAAGAAGTAGGCATCCCTATCCCTAAAAATCAACCTGTCATTGAACTAAGGGAGCGTGAATCAATTTTTTACAGTCCACCTAGGAGTAGTTCTTGGTATCTTTCTTTGACTAATTATTTAGAAAACTCAGGGTTAAGTTTTTCACCACCTCGTGCTCCTTATCACTCAACACCTAGAGGATTTTATACTCCCGTAAATATGTCAGGACAGTCGT
The DNA here is from genome assembly GCA_031772625.1 of Pinus tabuliformis. Taxonomy (NCBI): domain Eukaryota; kingdom Viridiplantae; phylum Streptophyta; class Pinopsida; order Pinales; family Pinaceae; genus Pinus; species Pinus tabuliformis. Next base: position 235,490,764 of record CM062813.1, read on the forward strand.
CCATGTTTACTCAATCGCCCGAATCCTTTTTGTACGGCGGTCCATCTGTTCCCTCTGGGTATCAGTCTCTTTCTGGTACTTTTCTGGGAGCATCTCCTCAACCCATTGAGCAAGGGTTATTAACTGGAAGTAATGGTAATAAACCGTTGAGCGTAGAAGACATTCTTATGATGTCAGGTTCTATTCCCAATCCTCAACCTCAAGGTGGCCAGTTACCGCCTGGGGGGCAACCTCAATTAACGCCTGGGGGGCAACCTCAAGGTACACAATTTGCATCTGGGGGGCAACCTCAAGGACAGTACATACCCACGGGAGAGTACGTTCCTCAAGGTCAACCCCAGACTCAATATGTACCCCAAGGTCAACCCCAGTATCAATTTATACCTCAAGGTCAACCCCAGTATCAGTATGTGCCTCAAGGGTATCAACCCCAAAGGTAAATACTCGAACCAAGGTTTCCAACCACCCCAAGGTCAAACTTTTGTTCAAGGAATGGGAAATGTACCTTTCAATTATCAATCCTACCCTCAACCCGGTTATGTTTCTCAATATTCTCAACCAGTTATGGGTCAGTACCTCGAAATGAATATAGTGTGGGATCCATCGCAAACCCAACAGGTGTTGCAGCCAAGTGTATAGTTGTCATCTCAAACTGGACAATCCTTAGTTTCTGGTACATCCCAGCAACCGGTCCAGTCTAACATTCAAACTTCTGTACCTTCGATAGTTTCTCAGCCTGGGCCTAGTACACCTCGTACTCCGCCTCAAATGATTGCTACAACTGCCGCTACATCTGTTCAATCTACCCCACCTACTTCTGGAGTATCGACAGCTCCGGTTTCTACTGTTCCTGTATCTACTCCTCAGACATCTTTACCACCATCTGGATCTATGATTCAAACTTCAGTTCAGATGCCTGTAGGACAACCTGGTTTAAGTACGGTTGTCACAAGTCAACCACAATTCACCTATCAACCGTACCAGGGACAGTACCAATTCGGTCCTGCTGTCCAACAGCCAGTTTATAAGTATCAACCATATCCTGGGTACACTTATCAACAACCTCAACAACCCCAGTACGGTCCGGTTAATCCTGGTTTTCCGGGAGGATACAATATCCTGAACGCGATTCCTATTCCTAGTTATCCTGGATATCCTCCTCCTGGGGTTGGTCTCATGACCCAGAGTTTTAGGGATCCTAATCGGCAGTTACCATTTATTGCAACTTTGGACTTACCTGACTTGTCGCGCCTAACGAACGATCCCATTAATTATCTTCCGTTTTGGCCGCCAATGCCGAATAAGTTGCCCAGTGACATTCCCAAGTTCGAAGGTAAATCAGGAGAGGACCCGTCGAACCATGTGATGACTTACAACCTCTGGTGTGCGTCTAACTCCACCACAGATGATTCGATCCGTCTTAGACTTTTCCAGCGCACTCTAATTGGTCTCGCGACCAAGTGGTACATTGAGTTACCGCGATGCACTTTTTATAATTTTAGTAAGTTAGCTACCTCGTTTTTAACTCATTTCCAGTTGCTAGTCCGATACGACAATGGCATGGAATTGTTAACTTTTCTAAAACAATCGACATCCATGTACATTTCAGATCATATTCATGAGTGGAGACATCGACGTCATTTAGTGAAGGTATTTATTCCAGATCAGATCTTGGCTGAGTGGTTTGTAAAATCTTTGTTGCCAAAGATCACTGAAGATGTTGCTAAAGCCGGAGTGGTTACTGAGGAGCAAGTCATTTCTCAAGCACAGTACCTTGACTTGGTCTATACTCAGTCAGGTACGTTACACAAAAAAATCCCCGATCTTCCGAAGTCAAATCAAATGGCTACAGCTCCTTCGGGATCTCATGCCGCTGATGGTATGATTAGTACGGTTAACACTAAAAGTAAGAAGAAGTCTTCCAAGAATTCTTCTCCTATCATAACCTTGCCTGATTCCCCAACAGGAGATTCTTCTGCAGAGATTTCCGCCGATATTCACGTTGTAGAGTCATCTACAGCCAAATCAAAATCCGGTGGGAAGAAGAAAGGAAAGAAGAAGAATAAAACAGACAAAAGTTCAAAGGAGAAACCTGAAAAGGCGGAATCCAATGACGAAAAATGCAAACCTCGTTATCCTTGTCTCATATGTGATGATGAACATTTTACAAGAGACTGCCCTCATCATGCAGAGGTTGCAAAAATTGTCAAGGGTTCCCAAACTCCTGCTGTTTTGAAGGATCCTTTTCCGGCTCAAGACAGTAAGATGATAGGTTCATCCTCGAGTGCCAATGAAGAACCCATACTGATGATGTCCCATGTTAGGATTGCGACTCGATCGCAAGATTATGGTAGTAAGAGTCCTGTTGATGGTAAAGAAGTAGAATCTTCTCATTCTAATCCATCAACCTCAGCTCCCGGTTCCGATCCACTATAGATCGAGAAACCTAATCCAGACTTGGTAATCAAACCACCTGCCAAGGGTATACTTCGAAAGTCAGCTTTCAATCCACATGCGAGAGCGGCTCAGAATTATAACATTGTTGAGGATTTAGCTGTTTCACCCTCAACAATGTCGGCTTTGGAAGTGCTGCAATCATGCCGAGCACAACGTAAATTAATTTTGTCGGCTATAGGAGCTGTTGATGTTCAGGACCCGAACCTAATAATTTTCGATCAAGAAATAGTACACCACGTTTGCCTCATCAAATGGCTTTCCAGATTCCAGTGATAGTAAAAAACAGGCCTATTCACCGGACTGTAATTGATGAGGGAGCCTCAACATGTATTATGTCGATACAGTGTTGGAGATCGCTTGGTTCTCCTTCACTAAATCAATCCCCGATGATTCTAAAGGCCTTCAATGGCTGTGGGTTTCATCCTTTTGGCATTCTACAGGATTTTCCTATAGGGGTTGAAGGAAAAATCGTTAGTTTAGATGTGGAGGTGGTTGATGCCCCTCTAGATTACAACCTTCTCTTGGGTCGAAGTTGGTCTTACACTATGACAGCAGTCGTTTCATCGGTCTTTCGAGTAATAAAGTTTCCACATAATGGAAAGATCATAACAATAGACCAGCTGGCTTACTTTTCATCCTACCCAGCCTCTTCGGAGAGTATTCAGCATGTTGGTAAAACGACTATCCCATATAAGGATGTTGGAGTAGGATTAGTTAAAGATGTCGGTTTACTGGGAACTTTTCCTTTTCCTCCAATCAACGCATCATCTTCATTTGCAACCATTCATATGATTACATCAGACACCATTATTTATGATGATCCTTGGACCGTCCCTTCTGAATCTGAGATAGACTCATTTGGTAATTCCATGCCTTTGAGTCCATATGAAATTGCCTATGAAGCTGTGCAGTCGTTTGCTGACTCGTTTTCAACCAAAAATGACTTAATGAATGTGGTCCGTGAGGAATCACTTTTCACATCAACCTCAGATTTAACTACGTTTTCTGAACTTGTCACTCTGATGAGAAAATTCGTGAAATCCTATGTGTAGATGATTTACCATGGGAAGACTCCATCACAGATCTTCGTTTTTACCTGAGGATGATCATTTTGAAAATGATTTCTCATCAATTTTTACAACTGAATATGTCAAGGAACCTCAGAATCCAATGAAACATCCTGATTCAGAGTTAAATTTGGGAAACATCTCTCGAACTATTCCTATTGACATTTCGGTTAAGCCCGGAATTGTTGAGAACATTCATATAGGTGCCTCGTGTACAGATAACGAAATTCAATTATATAAGGCCCTATTTCAAGAATTTCGGGACGTGTTTGCCTGGTCCTATGAGGAAATTCTAGGAATTTATCCCGCGATTGTTGTTCATGAGATCAAGACTTACCCGGACGCTAAACCCGTCCGGCAACGTTTGCGTCAGATTCACCCACGAAAAGCTGCTGCAATTAAATCAGAAGTTGAAAAACTGTTGAAAGCAGGTTTCATTTATCCGATCCCGTTAACGGATTGGGTATCGAATATTGTTCTGGTTAACAAAAAGCAAGGAACAATAAGAATATGCATCGAATATAGGGACATTAATCGAGCCTGTCCAAAGGACAATTACCCAACTCCCTATATCGCTCAAATCATTGATGATTGTGCCGGTAGCGAAATATTTTCCTTTATGGACAATTTTTCCAGATACAATCAAATCAACATTCTACCTGCCGATCAACCAAAAACGGCTTTCATTTGTCCATGGGGGATATTTGCTTATTGCAAATTACCTTTTGGGCTTAAGAATGCCGGAGCAACTTTTCAAAGGGCGATGTCTTATGCGTTTCATGACATCAAGCACATTGTGCAACCGTATCTCGATGATTTGCCTGCTCATTCATTACATCGAGCTGATCACCTCGTCCATTTACGAGCAATCTTTATGAGGTGTAGGCATTATCGTATTCGGTTGAACCCACAAAAATGTGTCTTCTGTATAGAAACGGGTCGATTGTTGGGATTTTTAGTTTCAAAAGCCGACATTCGCGTTGATCCCTCGAAGGTCGAAGCTATCATCAAATTGCCTCCTCCTTTGAGTCTTCGCCAACTCCAAAGTTTGCAGGGGAAAGCAAACTTTTTACAATGATTCATTCCTAACTACGCCGAGGTTACAAAGGGTTTTACCCGGTTGTTGAAGCAAAACACTCAATTCCATTGGGATGAGATAGCTCAGAAATCTTTTGATGCACTCAAACACGCGTTGACCCATGCACCGTTGTTGCATCCTCCCAACTACAACCAAGATTACTTCTTGTATCTCGCCGCTTCTCATTCCACCATTGGAATGGTCTTAGTTCAGGAAGATGAATTCGCAACGGAACATGTGATATATTACCTTAGTGGAACATTAAATCCAACTGAGCTAAAATACTCACATGTGGAGAAATTGGCATTGGCAACCATTCAAGTTCTCCAACGTTTTCGTCACTACATTCTACTACGTAAAACTACAGTCATTTCGGATTGCAACCCTATGATCTACATTTTGACCAAGCAATTGCTAGGGAGCAAGTAATCTAAATGGATCGTTATCCTGCAAGAGTTCGACTTGGAATTTGAGAAATCTAAGTCTAAGAAATCTTTAGTTTTTGCGGAGTTAATGTGTGACTTCCCGCGTGCAGACACGGAAACTGTGGCAGAGGAGCCCATTGCGGACGAATCCTTGTTTCTAATCAGCACTTTAGATCCGTGGTATGGGGATATCATCGTTTATCTCCAGACCTAATCCTTTCAGCCAGAAATTTCAAGGCCAGAACGTCGGAAAATTCGATTCCTGTCCCAACAATTCAGAATTATTGGAGATACTCTTTATCGCCGTGGGGCGGACTCTATTTTTCGACGTTGCTTAACTCACGAGGAAGCTGAAAGGGTTCTAAATGACTGCCACTCTTGAGCGTGTGGCGGTCATATGTCTGGGTATGCCACAGCCCAAAAGATATTGCGCGCTGGCTACTTCTGGCCGTCCTTATTTAAAGATTGTATTACGGCGGTCCGAAAATGCCACAACTACCAGATTTTTGATCGTAAGATGCGCGCTCCACATGCTCCTCTCCACCCTATAATTGCCGTTGGTCCTTTTGCCAAATGGGGTATCGATTTTATTACATGTAACCCTCACTCGACCGGGGGGCATGCGTATATCATCCTTGCGGTAGATTATTTTACTAAGTGGGCCGAGGCGATGCCTACATTCGAGGCAGATGGCAAAACAACTGCAATTTTCGTGTTCAATCATATAATTGCTAGGTTTGGTGTCCTGCAAGCGATAATCACTGATCATGGGCGTCATTTTCGAAACGTTATGATGACCAAACTTACAGGCCAGCGTGGTTTACATCACGATAGTTCAACCCCTTATTATCCACAAGCGAATGGTCTGGTTGAGTCCATCAACAAATTTTTAGTTATCATGATCCGACGAATCATTGGGATTCATCGGTCGAATTGGCACAACATGCTATTTTCAGCGCTTTGGGCGTACCGAACTTCAGTAAAAACATCAACAGGGTTCACTCCAATCCAACTAGTCTATGCTTTGGAAGTCGTGTTACCCATTGAATGCGAAATCCTGTCACTGCAAATGGCCATCGAGTTACTTCCAGCCACTTCCGAAGAGGAAAAGCGTTTGTTATACTTGGCTCAATTAGATGAGAATTGACGTGATGCTGCATTGGCGATCGAGACTCACGCAAAATGGATAAAAGCTCAGTATGATCGAAATGTGACCCTTTGAAATTTTTCGGAAGGAGATCTAGTCTTAGTTTATGATCAAGCTAATGATAAATTAGGCGCTGGAAAATTCGTTCCTATGTGGCATGGTCCCTATGTTGTCAAGCGAAAGCTAGCTAAAGGGGCTTATGAATTGGTAGACTTTGATGGGGACTCTTTGGGTAAACCCAGAAATGGCCTTTACTTGAAGAGGTATTATGCTTAAAAGAATGGGTATGGAGATTTTTTAGTTAGGATAGTTTTTTCTTTCTAGCTAGTGTGTTTTAGTTTAAACAGTGTGCTTAGCTTAGAGAGTGTTTTTCGTCATTATCCCTACTTATCTTGGTTTTACTCTTGATATTGCAGATGTCGATGCCTCTCCAAACATACATTGGCTCCGCTGATGGTGCTTGTCGTAATACACGGAACATCTCTTCTGCAGCTTGGGTTATCTATTCGCCCTCTGACGAGTTGGTATCTATGCATGGGGTAAGCCTCAGTCAAACAACGAACAACATTGCCGAGTACAGTGCAGTGATTGAGTTATTGTCTGAATCTATTTCATTTGGGATTTGGTGTTTGATAGTGAGGTTAGATTCTGAACTCGTTGTATTACAGCTTAATAGAGTGTATGCCATTAGAAATCCAGTTTTATTAAGACTATTTTTGAGAGTGCGTCTCTTGGAACGTGAATTTGATTATATTGAATATCAGCATATTCCAAGGTCTTTAAATACATTAGCAGATGCAATTGCTTCTCGAATGTTAAATAGACATTTGCAATAATCATACATGTGAATTTAAAATCATTCCATAACATGATTTACAGGATAAGCCAGTAATAGTGATATATATATAGGAGTGTGTCAAAAAATACATCGTCCTCGATCATAGGTTGAAAAACACCTTATGATCGGCAAAAATGATAAGTACAAAAAACAAAAATGTCACATGTGCCCACAATAGGCGATCATCCTATCACTGGTGATGATCTCTATAAGAAACCACTGCACGGGCCACCTTGCAAAGGAACCTCCTAAAAGGTCCCGGGACTCCAATCACATAGCGCTGAAGTCGATGAGGGATGTCATCTATAGTGGTCTCAGGAGTATCTCCTGTCAAGCGCTCGAGATGACCCTCCAACTCGGCCAAAACCTCTGCTGATTCGTCCTGTGGGGCTGGCGTGGGTGCAACTGGTTGCCTCCTCTCGAAAGGCCGGAGAGCGGCTGGTCGCTGTGGACCCACATCTGCATTTGAAAATTTTTACTATCAGTTTTGAGACGATGGAAAAATAAAATAAAAAATTTAATAGGAAAATGTTGGAAAGGATTTTACCTGACTCATCCCACTGCTCTCTTTGTGGAAGAGCCATGTCTGGGTCACCACGAAAATCTATCCCAATGAAAGGAAAGTCCTGAATGGAAAAGACCTGGTTTTCCAACCATTGGAAATACTCAGGTTTGAATCGAGCAACCTATGTCCTCTTGTCCGGGTGACGGGCCATGACTGCGACCCATCGCATCAGTTTGGGATCTCGAGGAAGCCCAGATCCAATAGTAAGGTGCTGTGGGATCAGCATAGGAACCCTCTCCAGGCCAAAACTCACGACCAAAGCCCCATAACCAAAGGTCTTTAGTCGTCCGTTCTTGGCCCTGGTCAGTTGGCCTTTCACATTGGCCAACATGGCATCGCACCAGTTGAAGATGGTGCCTCGAAAGCAATCAACTGCCATACGCATCTGGGATCCGGTGGCAATATGTAATGCGGCAGCTACGCAAAGTCTGGTGACAGTAAATGCAATCACCATGAGTTCAGGACGGGATATGGTCTTTATGTCTATCCCTTTGTCTCTAGCCTGGCTTTTGCAGTACTCTAGCCAGAGGCTATCGACAAACTGGCCACCTGGCCTAGTCCCGTGTAGAGTCAAGTCTTCGCCTCTCTTAGGCAAACCAGTCAAGAAATATATGTCTGCCGGCTCGATTTCGAGCTGGTGGCCACCAATGAAGAAGCACTGGTCCTGTATGCTCCATCTGTCAACTAGCCACTGTAAGAAATCCACCTGAGCCCTCATGCCAGGAATGGCCCAGAATTTGTACAGTCCGCACGCCCTCAAAGCATCAAGTGAAGGCTGATGATTCCATGCGGCAGCATCCACATCCTCATGCTCTCGTTCACGCCAATCTAGCATGAAGTACTCTCTGCATCAAGTATAAAGATTGATTAAATTGCTAGAAAATATTTTGATTGGTCCATTTTTGAGAATTTTTGGGTTCAAAACCCTTGCGGCGGGGTACACACCCTCTGGGTTAGACACAGTGCGTGGGACCGCACTTTGTCTACACGGAAGGTGCGGACCCCGAGCTTTTTCCTAATGGAGAAAAAGTCGGGGTCCGCAGGTCCGCAATGGTAAACCTGCGGGCCCCCGCGCGTGGGTTTTGTGCCTAAAAACCCTCCAAAAAATGAATTAAAGGACTAAAACAAAAAATTAAACGGTTAAGAATGAAGAGTAGGATGATGTGGATTACCTGGAGAAGACGGCGCTCGATTCCGACGGTTGGATTTTCCGCAATCTTCACGGGAAGTTTTCTAAGCAAAAGCACTATTTTCTCACCCAAACTCAAACGATAAAAATGATTTGACAAAGGCCCTTTTTATAAGTTTTTTTGAGTAAATAAATTGCAAATTTGTTTATTTTTCACTTTGAAAAGGTATTTTGTGATGTTTTTATCCATTTCAAACAGGTATGAGTAATGTTTGTGTTTTTGTGCAGAATAAAGGATTATTCAGGCGAAATCTACCATCTTCGACAGAAAAACATGTAGAGTCATCTTTAAGCTCTTTTCTGACTCCTAAAAACATGAAAAGATTGCCGAGTGTTTCTTTTAAACTCGTTAAAACGAAATTAAAAGACGGTCCACTTACAGCTCTTTTCCGACCGTAAAAATATGAAAAGATTGCCGGATTTTTGTCATTTCAAATTCGATATTGGTTATAAAACGACGTGTCATTGATCGCTTTTTTACTTTTTCGGGTCAAAGGCACTAATGACGAAAAGTACTCCTTGGTTGTAAAATATCAAGCGGTTCTCTCAAGTATTATTTTATACTTTTTCGGGCTTGAGAGACACAAATTTACGAAAAAGGTCAAACCTGGAGTCTTCTTAAGTTTTTTCAGACTCTCTAAAATTGAAAAACGCCGAGTTTCTCCTATACTGGACTCGTTAAAATTTCACAGTAAAGGATCTGTTCAATTACAAACAGGAACGAACCACTCCTTCTTAGGGTTCGAATTTAAACTAAGTTGGACTCATCCGAAGGATGAGCTTATAATCAAGCAAATGTTATCCTCCTCAAGCTTGTCAAAAATAAAGAGGTACTTGCCAGAAATGGTGGGGGAAAAGAGAGAAAAATGAGCCTGTTTGTTATACTTTGTAACCACTCTTGAACACGACACTTTTATTCACCTAGGTTGGGAAATCCTTTGCCTAACAGTTGATTAAACCACATTGAAAGTCTTCAGTCAATTTCTGGGTATTAACTTTGGGTCAATTGTAACCAAACCATGTGTTGTGTCGTTATGTGTTCAAGAGGTCACTGCCAATAAGCCATTCATCTGCAAAATATCTGTCATCCATCTTGACCATCCCTGAGTCAGTTCTTGCAACTAAATTTCTTCAACTTGATCTATGAATTCGTGTTGTGGGATTGCCTACAACGAATCGCTTTCTATCGACATCAACTCATTATCTAGAAAGGTGATCTAGGAATCGTCAGTACCTTGAGATCTGCATGCATCAATGGCAGGTTTCTCGCCTTTGACAACAGTTTACATCATTGACTTTCGATCAAAAGATTATGTGACATGCTCGACATCAGCACATTTATTCGCATCTCATGGATTGTACTAGGTACTTTGAGAGCCATTGACATCACTGGTGGTTTCTCTCACACTTGTTAACAGTTTTCATCATTGACTGGTAATCAAGTGGTTTCTACCATGTTCGACATCAAAACATTCATTCGCATGGATAGAATCGTACTGTTTCGGGAAGTAGAAATGAAGACCCTGGATCTAGTTTCCACAATCCAGGCTGCGAGGAATTTTGTATTCATTATATAATGGACTATTCATAAATAGATGGCTGTGTCCATACTGTGTCCACATGAGTCTATACTTGTGATGTTTTACAAGATCATTCCTGTATCAGAGCAGTAGTTCGTTTTTCTAGTTAGTTTTGATCTGAGCATGGGAATGCCTACCTCAGCGATGATATGATCTCATATATATATTTTGCATTGAATGTTTTTATCCTCCACCGGGTTCTCCACAAGATGATCCTCGAAATGATAAAGTACTTCACTCTTCCTAAATGATAAGAAATCCTCATCTACTACAGACTTCGCATTTTAAGGGGCAATCTGTTACACAAAAATATCGTCATCATGATTATTTGCAGTCATTATGGGTCTATCATTACTTGTACTATCCTCCTAAGCAAGTCTCAAACCTCAGCTCTTCAAATCAAGCTTTGGAAATGAGAGAAAGACATTAAAAATCAATGTAACTCTGGTTCCGCACTTTCTCTCATAGTCACCTGCGGTCCCGCACCTTCTGTGTACAAAAGTTGCGTACCTACCCGCTCTGTCCCTAACGGTGTAGGTGCGAACCCTTGTGAAAGTAAAAAGGTGCAAGTTTTATCTTAAAAAACTCACTTTGGGTTAATTCTAGAGGTTTCTAGAAGGAATTTTGACGTGGATTGTTCGCTCTGAGGTGGTTCATGCATCCCAAAAGAGAAGGAGCTAATCCCTTGATGAGAGGAGCTATCCCTTTGAAGGAGGGCTTTATCCCTTTGAAGGAGGACCTAGTAACCTCCCTCCATTGCACTATAAATACAGGCATTGGGCTGGTTGCTGGAGAGGTTAGAAGCTGAACATTTTTTAGGGTAAATGCTGGTGAAATCAAGACTTCCTAGTTAAGCCTAAAGAGGAGAGATCACATACCTTTTTGGTTTCATTGGGGAGTGAGTGAAACTTGTCAAAGTAGAGGAGACTCCTTGCTGGACCCTGGGAGGAGCTTATACAGTGTCAAGGCAAAGGTTGTAAGGTTCTTCTTCTTTTGAATTAATACAATCAAACTCATTTTTCTCAAAAAGTATCTTATGTTATTTGTTTCATGGACTCCTTGCCTTTCATGTTAAATATGTTTTATGCAATTGGCTTTTCAGGTGCTATTTAATTTGTTTGCCTTGTTTGTGTTTGCAGATCCGCAAAAAGGAGCTCATTTGGATCGAAGGAGCGAGGGCATCCACAAGCTAGCGTTGGACCTAAGGTAGGCCCTAAAAACACTTGTTTGTTATTGTTTACTAAAGCATATTTAGAGAAAGATAGTTTCTGGTTGGTTTGCTTGTCATTAGGTCTTCTTTAGATTCTAGGAAGGTCTATCTTGTCTGCAAGATCGACTTATTCTGTGTGACATAGGTAATGAAATCTAAGACCCATGCATCTTATCTTTTTCTAATGTGGTTCATAGACACTAAGTAACCACTACATCCACAGCAAAATACAGGTAGATCAACCAGAAGGGATCTACCCGCCGACTAAACTAGCAAGGACTAACCCCAAGGGCATCACAGAGATTTAACCTGACCACCTTCTAATGGGCAAGGTACTTAGCAACAAGAACTTGACCAACTGAGCTATCCCTTCGGGCTAACCCATGCATCTTATCATGTGCCTCTTCGTGAAATTAACATAGAACGATGCCCTATTGAGGGCTAGAATAAAATACGTAAATCCAACTAAACTTTTATTCCTTAGATAATTATGAAGTCTTTCTCATAGATAATGGGAAATTAATAATGCATTTAAGGAATGTGCTACCACAATTTCTTGATCGTATGTTATAAATGTACCCCTGCAATTAAAAATGATATGTTATAGAAAATCTTTAGTGGTGCCTGATACTTACAATATCCACTATATCATACATTAGTCTTTGGTATTCATTGATCAATATGTCTATTAATAGGTACTCATCCCTTCACATCAAACTTGAATTTCCTCAATTTAGGCATAAATTTGGTAGACATGTTCCATTGGACCTGATTGAAGATAAATGAGAAAAGGCTCACAATTGGATATCCCCTACATAGGGATTAGGATTCCAATGAACATTGTCTTGGAAAAATAGAAAAGTTCACATAATAAATTTTGGTCATTGGGCTCAACAAATAAGAACAAGTTAATGAAGTTTTGAGGCCAACTGATTTCCTGAATTTGTCCTACTATTTGAGTCTAAAAGAGGTATATTTTTCATGTAAGAATATAGAATATACCCTATAAGGTCAACAGAGAGCCTCAAATTCCAATTCACATGCTTGAAGTTTCAAGCTTGGCCTGTGTCAATTGATCCATATACTCTTTAATATTTTCCTTCCACTTCTCTTCTTCTATCAAGTATAAGGAAAAGCAATTTTCTTTTAGTTTTTTTATGATCTCCCTGGATCTTCTTATTAATAATTCCTAGGTTGAAAATTTTGTCCATATCTCTCCACCATAGAAGATATAACTTTAGTTGAATGAATGCATAAGTGTTTGTCACAATGTCATCTAGAATAGAGTTGATCACTTGGTTGGATATCTTCACACATTGTCCGAAACAAGCATTTCCCTAGGTATTAATGTCTCTTCATAGTTGATAGCATCTAACAGTACATCCATGCCATATTTGGAACCCTAGTTATGTCTTTTGTATCTTTTTCTTAAGGTTCTTATTCTTCATCTTCAATTTTTTGTTCTCTTTAATGAAGGCTTGATAGTTAGGGCTACAAAATTCAAACACTTTGGAGGCTTGGAAAGATTTAATCTCATATTTTCTAGTCTCGACCCCTCTTCTTCTTCATGTACTAATATGTTCTAGTTCTGGAGTAAAGCAAGGAGATTATATGTCTTTGTCCATATCATCCATAGGTTGGTTGTGTTGCATAGGAAATATTGGTTGTAGTAAGCATAGAACTTACAATGATTCATCTTGTTGTAATTTTAGTGATGAAGGCTTCGAAGATTGAAACCCCCCATGTCCCTCTTGAAACCAAATCGATGATTTCTCTTAGGTATGTTCACCATTGATTCTTCCTCCATTTGCTTTGATTTCAACTCGACTCCTTCATCCTTAAACTAGTCCTCCAACTATTCTAAAGATACTCACTCCTAAATTTTGGAAACCCCTACATTCTCAAACTCCAAAGAGATAGAGTAAAGGGGTAATGGTTAAATCATGAATTTTGTAGCAATGTTTGAAAAATATTATGTAACCCCCATTTCCTTCAACCCTGAATTCATATGTAAAGATTTGTTATCTGCTTCATGCAGTTGATCTCCTAGAAATATAACTTTTGCACGGGGTTTTGTCTTTAGTCCCTTTAAAAATGCTTCTCGTGGAATGCCCAGTTGATTCAATTGTGTTGTAATAAACATTTGAATCAATCATGTTAGTATAGGCCCATCCCAGGTTTTATTTTCTTCCTTACATCCATAGTCATTTTTGTCACTTTTGAGTAGGAAAAATGGCATATTCAAAAGTATTGCATTCTTGACATGCATAAGAATCCAAATATGGTAATGAAATACCATATTAAACCTACCAATCACAATGTTTCCTCTAAATTATCTTCCTTACATCTAGCATAGGAGAGGGCTGACTAAGAACTAAGGAAAACTATGAGCTGGTAGTTTCAAAATTTTAGACCATTTTTCTCCCTATAGTGGTATCCCTATCACTTGACTATAAACTACTCCAAGTTAACCAATCTTAGTTTCTGTACCCATACTTATCTTCCACTAAAATTCCTTGCAAACTCTAATGAAATATTTGAGTTTAAACCCTCAAACTTGCCAAAGAATGAAATCCAACTAGCTCATGCAAAAGTCTTCATGATGTCAACTCCTTTTGGTTCTTCTTTTGTAATTGAACCTCCCATTATTATTTGATACATAATGTTATACTATATAATTTTTCTTGAGCTCTATAAAAATACCTTCAAACCAACTTGGGATGGGTGTTGTTCTTATTCAATTGTTGGGTAGGGTAGTTGGATGAGAAAGTGGAAGGTCTATGTTGAATGTGAGTTGAGGACAAGAGAATTATTAAGGTGATAAGGAGGTAATAAAAAACTAATCAATGGCACGAAGAAGCAATCAATGATGATCCAATTATGAGTCTTTGCACATGTGCGTAATTTAAGACATTCCAAGGTTTCCATACACAATGTCAACCATTGATTGCTTGATATCCTTTAGTAGAGCCTTAGTTTCAACCCTCTATTGGAAACCGGGTTATTACTGGGGGGGGGGGGGGAATCAATATTAAGGCTAATTTTAAAAATCACTACTAGATTTAAACATTTAACCATTCAAGAGCATATCATATAAACATCTCATAAAATATACAACCACACCATCAACATCATACACATAGGACACAAAGTTTTTATGTGGAAACCCTTAAAGGGAGAAAATCACAAATTTTCTTATCTTCTCTATATTCAATCTTTGATTACATTCATTTACTAGCACCAACTAGTAGGAGATATCTATCCCCTTGTCTATGATTTGCAAGCACCCACTTGCAGGAGCACCAACCCCTATTTGTTTTGCTGCCACCAACCAACAGGAAGCACTGACTCCTTAATTTGTTTTGTTAGCACCAACTAGCAGGAAGCACCAACTCCCTGATTTGTAAGCACCCACTTACAAGAGGCATGACCCCTTATTTGTTTCTCAGGAACCCACCTAAAGGAAGAATTGACTCTTTGATGTGAAGGAACCATCCCACTAAACCTTGCAAACCACGTTTTCATCCATATTCAAACTTGGATCCACGGGTGCTCTATTCAGTTAATCTTGCTGCCCTATTTACTTTAGTGCTCTCTCAACCCGATA
Organism: Pinus tabuliformis; assembly: GCA_031772625.1. Classification (NCBI taxonomy): domain Eukaryota; kingdom Viridiplantae; phylum Streptophyta; class Pinopsida; order Pinales; family Pinaceae; genus Pinus; species Pinus tabuliformis. Next base: position 235,505,927 of record CM062813.1, read on the forward strand.
TCACACAATACAACTCAACATATTTTGACACTACCTCTACTCTGTAACTCTCCTCACATTCATATTTGATCATAAATGTTCATGTCTACCTTACTAATTTTATGTTTATAGCAGCCTCTAAAATATCCATACATATTTTATCTAAGTTCTTATTCATAACTCAGACCTCCTCATTTCGTTATAGGCTCTCTTGGCCCTTGCAGATTCGTATAACAACACAAAATCTGCAACATGAACCACTTGTTCCACTTAGTTGACCTCCACTTGGCACGGTCTAATTCATTCACTCAACCCTCTCAGCTATCGGCCTTCCTCTGCAGTTTTGCATCTAGACACAACCTCAATCAACCTTCAACTCTTTGTTACACTACTTGAGGAAGAACTGCATTTATTTCCACAAAGGTCAAACAAAAAAAATAATTTAATCTTATAGGGCTTGAGGTGGTACTTCTCAACAAGTACAATCAATCAAATTTTTTCTACCACATTTATTTCTCTTACATTATTCTTTCTTTCAATTCTTAAAGCAAAATTTTCACTCAGCCTCAACCCCTAATCTTTGATGGAACTTCCAATACATTCTAATCAATTTTTATGCTTTTTAATACCATGGGAATCAATCCATGGTTATGCCCATGGAATTTTCCTTTCATGATTGGATCAATGTTCAATGTACTTGATTGGTTCCGCTTCAACCCTATATATTTTCACTAAATTTGGTACTCGAATCACAATTTTCATTCATTGTTGTGCCTTTGACTTTTGCACGTGGATTCATGTGACTAGGTGTACAAGACCATAGGCTAACCAATCACTCCTTAGCCTTCAACTCCCAGCTCATATGACCAGCTAATGAGACCATAACCTTAGGCACTACCCTCCAAATTTGGCTCCCAGTCACATGTGACCAGAGCTTCGAAACCATGTCCTTAAGCCTTGTAGTGAAGTCATGTGTTGATGTCATCATGCCACGTGGTGGAATCTAGGTGGTGCCATTTTCCATATGGATTTGGCCCACTTGGGCACCCGAAAATGCCAAAACATCTTCCCACGTGTCACTTTCTATGTCATCATATTGACATCACCATGACATGTTGGCTTCCACATCAACTCCACTTGTTTTCCACATATGTTGCCATGTCACACTACCATTGTGTCAATTGTGTGTTGGATGCCTTTTAAAATTTGTGTATTTTTGGCACCCAATATTGATCTAGGTCATTGATCGAAACCTTTTTCCATCGTTGGGTCATATCAGGTGCAAGGAGATGCCCTAACTCCCATGCATGTTCTCACCCAATGATCATTGATTTGGATGACTTGGATGGATCAATGGTAGGCAAGCCCCCCTTCATGTTCGCTATTTAACCAATGGGGGGTCCATGCTTTGTTTCTTCTTTGACCAAAGCCCGTGCACTTTACTTAGAGTGCACCATACACCAATCACCGCCATTTTTAATACAATGGCTTGTATTGATTCTGGGAACCCCCTATGTCCGACAGATAATAGAGCGGGTGGGGGGTACGCACTTTGGCCATATGAAAAACTACTTCGAAGCGGAACACAAACCTTTATTAGCTTGTCCACACCATCTCATCATCCATCAAAACTATCCACTATCCTATCAACACCCAAGTCATCCTCTGGAAACAACTTATGCTATGTCACCTCAACTACACCTCATCATATCGCCATATTAACTGCTACCGTAGATTTTTTGGTCCAAGTGGAACCACACACATTGGAACCCTACCAAAACTTCAAACCGCCATAAATCTTGATCCATTTTGATTTATAACAAGTGTCATATGCAGCTGGAAATGTATTTATGAGGAATATACAACCATGCACTTTTCAGGGGTACCTAATCTAATCCATTGAACCCAAAATGCCTCCAAATATAGGCTCCATCCTCAACAACCTCCAACTCCAACTATGCAGGCAAAAATGCAATTCCAATACTGATAATCATCTCATCCTATGATTGTCATTGCTGAGGTTGACATGAATGCCAATATAACAATTCCCAATGTCAATAATACCTCTCTTTGGCATTGATGGTAATATCCCACAAGTTAATGACAATTTCCCCTTGTGGAAAATGTCTCTCTCCCCATTTGACCTTAATGGCAAAGGGCAACATCTATCTCTCTATTATCAGGAAATCTAGTGTCTATGCAAAGTTGTTAGTCGCACTAAGATGGGTAGATATCTTAGAAACAAATATATTAAAGTTACTTTCGTTTTCCTTTATGAGAATTAGATAGGAGAGGATCAAAGAATACCAACCTCGATCTTTCACTCGGTTCTTTGCTTGTTCCTTCTCCTCACCGACAGGTCTTTGCCGCTTCTCCCTTGACCACTCCGCTTCAAAGAGTACCTGTAAAGTCAAAGCATCATAATACCTTCAAAGTGCAGAGATCTACAATCATAAACAATATATGACCAGATATATATTGACCACACAAATGCATATACTATCAGACATACAAGAATGTGGAGGAAAACTTGAATAGCTTTATTGATGTAAAGATTAGAAGAGAGGATTACAACCCATTGATCTGACCCAGCATCATCCTCCCAGAATGGAAGCCCTTCTTCACCTTATGAAAAGCTTAGATCACCCAACACTATGATATTCCAACAGGAAACCAATAACACTTCCTTACAAGATACAAAATTCCAGCCTCTGGATCTCTGGGATGAGGGATCCATATATAGATGATTGCAGGGAAGTGAGTCAGCTTTTGGGATTTTGATTATTGTCTTCTCTCTGATAGTTCTTGATTCCACTTGGAGATTGATGATCTCTTACTCATCCCTGGGCGAATTCAGAGAGGCAAGTGTCACAGGAGAAGTTTCTGGAAGATTCCATGATCATCCACCTCGCAAACTATCTCTGTCATTTGTCCATTCTCACCCATCGCACCCTATAGAAGGGCTTTCCAGTATGCATTGCACCTTTTACACTGGGCAGGTGAGATGCATCGCACCCTTAGCACTGAGCAACCTGTATGGTCCAGTTTTGACCAGTTCTGAGCAGTTGTCTATGGAGAACTTCTGGGAGATGATGTAATCAGCTAACCTTATTCCTTTAGGGCATGAAACAACACTTTTAGGGACTCAGAAGCCCTTAGTTTATGGACATATATGATTGGGGTTGCAGTGCCCAAAAATTTCTATAACAGTTGCCCCCTAAACCATGAGGTCGTTAATCTTTTGATGTCGGGTGAAATGCTTTATCATGAGGATCCGAGGTTTTTTGAACTGGAAGGCGACCTGTAATAAGATACAATACAATACATTATCTTCATAACATTTTCATGATCTAGCTGAGGCGGGCATTCCCATGCTCAGCTTTATAAATTCATTTTCATGTACATAGGATAGACTACCATTTGTGTGGCAGACTGATGATTCTAATAAAGCCATCATCCTTTGATTTGGATGATCATCTGTGCAGCAATGATGTACATTTGATGTCTTTATTTTCCTGAATATATCACAGCCTGGATGGATGAAACTAGATCCGGGGTCTTCAAACTCGTCCAATCTTCGCCCGAAGTACAAGTCGATCCATGTGAAAAATGTTCTGGAGTCGAACATGGAAAGACATCGCCTGATTACCAGCCAATGATGTAAGTTGTTAACAGGCGCGAGAGGAATCACCGATAATGATGATGACCCTCAAGGTACGATAGTACAATTTGCGTGGTGTGAAAATGGGACTTGGCATTGAACACCACGCAAAATATCTCGGTCGAAGGCCATTGATGTAAACCTGTCGCCGAAAGTGAGAAACTTGCCATTGAGGCATGCAAGCTTCAAAGTACCGATAGGGTTGTTCCTAAGTCAACTTCTTGGATAATGAGTTGATGTCGACAAGAAGTGACCTGTCATAGGAGGGCCTTAATGAATCCCACATCTATGACACGAAATGGAGCAAATGACTTTTGGTGGTGAAAACGATCTGATGATACAGGGTTCAGGGTGGCGGTCATGAAAGAATGAAGCGTAAAGGTATTACAGCGGATGAGACACAAGATGGGTTGGTGAATTCTCTGATCGACTTCTCTTGAACATATCAGCGACACTGAAATGGATTGGTAGCGTTAACCCCAAAGATGGATGGTACGGTGGACCAATGGTAATATGACCAGTGAATGGAATAACCCAACTCGACTCAATCATGGTGATGGAGCAAAAGTGTCATGTTCAAGAGCAACTCGCTACCAATAAAGTTTCTTCAAGTTTTCTTCCTAATTTTCCCAGTCATTGCTGACCAGTAACTCTTTATTTTTATCAAGCTTGAGGAGGATAACATATCCTTGTTCTATAATTTTCCCTTTGGGCAAACCTGTCGCTCTGTTTTAACGAGCCTAGCGACAGTGAAACTCGTTCTTGTCTATATGGACAAGTTTGTCACTATTGGTTTTAACGAGTTTAATGACAAAGAAAACTCGGTCCTTTTTCAATTTTAGAGAGTCTGAAAAGGGACGGAAAGGAAGCTGCAATGATCCTTTTTCGTCATGTAATCCCTTAAGTCCAAAAAAGTATAAAATAATACGAAAGGGATGAATTTTCGATAGTTTTAACGAGCTGAACAAGACAAGCACTCGATCTTTTTGTGTAATAATCCATCAGGTCCAAAATGATTAAAATCTAGAGGAGGGATAGCACTCCCGGTAGCTTTAACAAGCTGGAGAGGCCAACTGCTCAACAATCTTTTCATATTTTATGAGTCAGACGAAAAGAGCTTAAAGGAGACTCGCCTCTTGAGGAACGAGTGATATTTCCAGGTAGTAGTTGATTCCAGTTAAGGTTTGGAATTTTCCAATCACGGTAGTGTCACAAGGATGGCTAACAGAATCACTTTTCGCAGCTGTTCCTCAAAATGGGTAAACAATCAAATTGAGGCGAATGATCGACTAAAACAGAGTGGAGGTGATGATGAGAACACGACCAAGGCTCAAGAGCTGATGATAATGCATTCACAATGGTTATTTACCGGAAATTGGTTCATTTTTTAATGAGTTTAAACTTTGGGGGGAAACATTTTCTCATTGCTTAGGTTTAATTTTTAACGAGCTTGAACTTCGCATAAAAACTGCTCGTGATAATGGTCATCGATTATTTGATTTCACTACTAACACTTTGTTCTTATGTTTTCTTCTATCAAGGCTAATCAAAAACTCTTGTGCTTATGCAGATATCAGACCAGTGCAACCAACAGTACATCTGAGAGCACCAACTGCCGCTCCAGCAGGAGAGGCTATGGGGAGGGCTATCCTTCGTGACCTGGATGTGGCTGAGACTCTTGCAGCATTACAGGAGCAGGTCGAGGGTCTCACTCTTGGTATCCCGGACGTGAGGACTGACGAGTTGCCTTTGAGGCTGTAGCAACATACTACTGGTGTGCCACGTCTATGGACTAGGCTTTTACACATGATTGCACAGGTGGTGACTTGCTATCACCAGCATCATTAGACTAGGGTTCCCCCTAGCATTTTGAGTTTTGGGTCATTTGACCGATTTTGTCTTGATCGCATAACATTATGTACGAACCATAAATAAATAAATAAATATATATATATATATATATATATATGATTTTCGGAGCTTTAGTTTGGTTAAGTTACATGATCTTGATGCAAATATTGATGAAATGCTTCTTTTATAAATGTTGCAAATGTTTATCTAACACATAATTTGCCAATGAGTCTGTTAATGTGTTTAAGTTTATGGAAATATGCTGATATTGAATAGAATCAAACTGCCTTTCCAAAATCTTGACCCTTACGAACATGCGATAGATAGCTGGATTTCGTACGGAGTAGATACCGGTGAGTTGTAGAATGACGAGTTGTGAGTCTAGCCTGGCGACCAGTCAGCGTATGACATGTGTAATGGAATCAGAGAGGAGTCCTATCAACGCGCTTTATTCAGCAATGTTTTTCGTTGACCGACCAATACATACCCCTTTGAAACTTACTAACTCGTCGTTTGATCAAAGACGGCCCAGGCCGCAGAAGATAGGTTCCGCGAACTACGACTCACTCCGTCAGCATATCCAACAAATGATTCCAATAGGTTTGACATCTACAACACATGAAATCGTGGATTACCTAACCAAAACAAATACCCTTAGTGAAAAAAAAATGTAACAAAAGCACAGGGGTTACTATGCTGAGCTAAGCATAGTAGCGCTTAAGGTACAACCCGTTGCGGGGTTGCGCTAGTGGAATCCCACCGTAATCCACTAACTCGTAGGCTCCTTTTGCTAGTACATGCTTGACAATATAGGGGCCCATCCATAAAGACTTGAACTTACCTGCTCCCAACTTATCGGACTCCTGGTCGTAAAGTAAGACCGGTCACCTTTTGAGAAGACACGGGGTTTGACATTCTTGCCGAACTGCACCTTGACTCGTTTCTTATGGGCTTTGTTAGCCAAAGCAGCATCACGACGGGTTTGATCCAATTGGATTAGTTCCAAGAAATGAGCCTCCTCTTCTGAAGTTCCGGGGATAAGGTCGACTACGAGCTTGAGGGACGAGATTTCGCATTGAACTGGTAAGATCGCTTCCAGGCCATACACCAGTTGAAAGGGTGTAAACCCGGTTGCATTCCTCACAGACGTCCAGTATGCCCACAAGGCCAAGTACAGGACTCTGATCATCCTTTGCAGCATGCGCTTCAGGACCTTGTTGATTGCCTCAACTTGTCCGTTAGCTTGCGGATAATACGGAGTAGAGCTATCGTGGGACAGTCCTAATTTTGCAGCCAACTCAATCATCATGTGATTGCGAAAATTCGATCCATGATCTGTAACTATGGCCTATGGAACGCCGAATCTGGAGACTACATGATTGAAAAAGAAGAGAGTAGCCGCTTCGTCATTGTTGTTTAATGTAGGCATCACCTCGGCCCATTTGGTAAAATATTCTACTGCAACTATGATATACCCATGCCCCCCGGGCGAGGTGGGGTTACATGTCATGAAATCTATGCCCCATTTGGCGAATGGCCCAACAGCAACTACTGGTTGCAGAGGTGCGGGTGGTATTCTGGTTTTGCGATTGAAGATTTGACAGGCATGGCAACTTCTGACTGCGGTTATGCAATCTTTGAACATTGTTGGCAAAAAGTATCCTGCTCGTAAAATCTTTTGCACCGTATCGTAACTAGATTGATGCCCCCCACACGCGCCTGAATGGAAATCATTCAGGACTTTTTCGGCCTCCTCGTGGGTGAGGCACCTCCGTAGAACTGTATTGATGCCACGACGGTAAAGCGTATCACCGACGATCATGTAGTCTTTTGCTTGGTATCGAATGCATCGTTGTTCCGAGTGGGAGGTATTAGACCTATATGTTTGGGTTTGGAGATAGATTATTATGTCTCTATACCACAGATTGCTTGAAGATATCAGAAACAAAGATTCGTCCATGATCGCTTCTTCTGATGTTGCATCGTTGGATGACGATGGGAGATCGCATAGTAACTCTGCGAAAACCAGGGTTTTCTTCGATTTGGATTTTATGAATTCTAGATCAAACTCTTGTAAAACTGCTATCCATTTTGAATATTTTCCCCCCAGCAACTGTCGCGACAATATATAAGTCATGGGGTTGCAATATGACAAAATGGTAGTTTTTCGAAAGAGGACATAGTGTCAAAATCTCTATATCCCTTGAACAACTACAAGAGCTAGCTTTTCAATGTAGGAGTATTTGCTTTCCGTATCATTTAAGTTTCTACTCAAATAATATCTAGGATGCTCAATTCCATTGTCTTCTTGAACTAAAACCATTGCGATGGTCGTATCCGCTGCAGCCAAATACAGGTTAAAGTCTTTTGATAATCAGGAGCATACATTAATGATGCTTTTATTAGGGATTCCTTTAAAGCATCAAAGGAAGCTTGCGCGACTTGATCCCAAATGAAGGCTACTTATTTTTTCAATAAACAAGTATAACCTTTAGCAAGTTCGGCATAATTTGGAATGAACCTCCTCAGAAAGTTTGCTTTCCCTTGGAGTTTTTGAATCTGAAGCAAATTTGAAGGTGGAGGCAAATCAATGATTGCCTGAACCTTACATGGGTCAAGACGAATCCCATCCTTTGAGACCACAAAGCCAAGTAAACGACCAGAACTGATACAAAACACACATTTGTATGTTTTGACTCATATCTTGTAGTGTCGGCAACATAGAAATATCGCAGCCTCTCAAATGCTGTGGATGATCAGTCTGCTTTCGTGAATGAGCCGGAAGATCGTCGAGATATGGTTGAACGATGATCTTTATGTCATGGAAGGCATAATTCATTGCCCTCTAAAATGTTGCCCCTGCGTTCTTTAAACAAAAGGGTAGCTTGCGATATGCGAATGTGCCCCATGGACAAATAAATGCAGTTTTTGACTAGTCCTGTGGGTGGATGTTAATTTGATTATACCCGGAAAATCCATCCATAAATGAAAAGATTTCACATCCGGCGCATTCATCAATTATTTGGTCAATGAAGGGTGTAGGGTAGTTGTCTTTCAGACAAGCTTGATTTAAATCCCTATAATCGACGCACACTCTAATCGTTCCTTGTTTTTTCATTACAGGAACAATATTCGATACCCAATCGGTTAGAGGAATCGGGTAAATAAAACCAGCATGGAGAATTTTTTCAACTTCTGCCTTGATGGCAGCGGCTTTCTTGGGGTGCACCTGCCGTAGCCATTGTCGTACCAGTTTGACATCTGGATACATCTTAATTTCGTGTTCAACTATGCTCGAGTCAATGCCTGGAATTTCATCATACGACCAAGCAAAGACATCTCTGAACTCGTGAAAAAGAGCATAATATATTTCCAGTTCTGAAGAAGAACAAGATTTGCCGACATGAATATTCTCTACAACATCTGTTTTGGTCGAGATATTTATGGCGATAGTCTCTTCAATATTGGACAAGTTTCGTTCGGAATCCACCGTGTTTACAGTATTTGATAGAAAATCAAAAACTAAGGGATGATCAAGGTCACTGGAACTATCTTCCTTGTAATCCGGAAGATGGGAACAATGGTGGTAATCTTCCCATGGTGCCCCGTCAATCATCATTGACTGAACAATTCCTTCGTCTGTAGAATGTACTTGCGACCAAGGATCTGAAGGGGTGCCATATTCCTTAGACCTATCTATCCAAATTCTTGATGAGCGTTGATTTGGGTTTGCTTACCATGCCGAAAACATTGATTTCTACAATATTTCTATTGGGCTTGGAGGCAATACCTGCAGATGATCCATGCTAATATCATTTTCTGACATCTTTTGAATAGAAGATATCATATTGCAGGTTCCCACCATTGCCACTGCCACTAGATTGATTGGAGGTGGTAGGGAAAAAGTCTCCATTAATATAGGGTCTTTTAGTAGGCCTACTCGATATTTTGAAGTGAATGAGGGCTTCCATGGATCATCGGGATGCTTCTCGTAACTTGTGAACTGCTGGGGAGAAATGTTTGCTGGTCGATGATTGTAATACTTCCTTGGAAGGGAAATGCAATCTTCCTAAAGTAGGTCGACACAACGGTAGCCATAGCATATATCCAGGGCCTTCCCAATAGGATGTTGTAATCGAGGTTTCCGTCGATCACTTCAACATCAATTTCTACTGTTTTTCCCCCTAGTTCGACTTGCAAGTTACTTAAAATCCCATATGGGGTGTATGTTCATCCATCAAATGCTTTTAATGTCGTCAAAGATCATGACAAGGGTGGAGATCCTAAAGTTTTCCAGCAACTCATCGACATAATACATGTAGATGCCCCCTTATCAATAATTGTTCGATGAACAGTTTTGTTGAGGAATTTCACTTGAATAAGGAAAGCTAGTTGAGCTGGTAACTGAGGGTCATATCCTTTATGATTAAAGGCCACAAGATTGGAATACGTTGGGTCAATCCCACCTATTGCTGATAATAAAGACTGCTTTTGGGAGGGGCAATTTTGCAGTACCTCAATTGTTGACATAGCGGACGACGATTGGGCCAGATCCTCCTCTATATTATAATGCTTTGCTGCTCTGGCATGAGGATTAAATGTCGATTTGTGTACTACTCACTTCAGTGGCTTTATCGTTAGTTTAGGAATGATGGGTGGCACAACTCCAGTCGAAGTTGTTTTCAAATTACTAGGTCGATCATTAGCCTTGTTGTCCAACAATTGTGGATTCCCATAATCTTTATTCCTTGTCGATATCAAAGCATCATTTTGCTGCTTCGAAACAGACAACATTAGCACTTGGGACGGGGAAGCATTGTCACTAGAAACCAGATTTGTTCCTGGATTCGGAAACGGATCAGTCAATACCGCCGAGGTTTTTGAATTCTTAAAGAATTTTCTAAGCTCGACTTTATGTGGACAATCTTTTGTCCAATGATCCTCATCACATATGAAGCATGGATGACTTGGTTTCCTATCTCCAGAAGGGTTTACAGAAGATTTTTCAGGAGACGACTCCTCCTATTTTTTCTTCTTCCCTTTCTTTTTCTTCTTGCCCCTTGGTTTCTTTGGTTCTTTGCCTTTGTCAGTCGACATGACATTTGCCTCTGAGGCAAGAAGTTCCTCATTTGCATTTTGACTTGAAACCGTACGAGCCTTCTTTGATGTAGCTTTTACGGTTTTCATGCTAGTTGCACCTATCACACCATCGCCGGCATGAGAGTCTTTGCTTGATTTAGGAGGGGGAGGAATGCAGAATTCTGGTCTAGGAGCATCAGGGATTTTATCGTAGAGCGTTCCAGACTGAGTATATATCAAGTCTAGATATTGCGCACGAGCAATGACTTGCTCTTCAGTGACGACTCCTCCCTTTGCCACATCTTCCGTAATAGAAGGTAATAATGACTTAATAAACCATTCAGCTAGTAGCTGATCAGGAACATATGTTGTTACCATTCTACGACGACGTCACCACTCATGAATATGATCAGATATGTGAGTGGCTGTTGTCTGTTTTAAATTAGTAAGAAGTTCTATTCCTGTTTCGTACCTTATGGATAACTGAAAATGGGTTAAAAAGGTTGTGGCTAGGGTGCTGAAGTTATCGAATGAAGCTCTAGGCAATTCGATATACCATTTTGCTGTCGGACAAGTTAACGTTCGCTGCAAAAGGCGAAGCCTAATCGAATCATCATTTAGAGTGTTAGATGAACACCACAGATGAAATGTCATAACATGATTCGACGAGTCTTCACTCGGATTTCCATTAAATTTAGGAATATCTGATGGAAGTTTATGTGGAATCACTGGCCACCAAGGGGCATAAGCAATTGGATCGTTTGTCAGCCGATTTAGATCTAGTAACTCTAAAGTTGCCACGAAGGGCAACTCTTGATTCAGGTTCGGCGAAGCATACCCAGGATAAGATGGGATTGCCTGAGCAGTGGGTCTTTGCATACCAACATAGTGCATTTGATGCTGATAACTTTGGTAAGGTTGATGGGCATAACCACTATGAAATGGTTGATGTTGACCATTTTGAATATACGGGTGCCCATTACTTGCAAAGATTTGGTGCTCAGATCCTTGGTAAACTTGTTGGAATTAAGGCTGTTGATATTGCAGCAGCCATGGTTGTGAAACCATTTGCTGTTGTCCAATGCTATCTATTTGACCAAGATGAGAGGTGATGGTACCCGTTTGAGCCTGGGTCACTCAAGTTAAGGAGCCACTAATCGACGATTGTGGTGGCGTCATAGAGACAAGAGGCTGTTGTATTACGACCTAAGAAGCTTGAGGTTGGGATACAACAGAAAACACTTGTACTTGCGACACAGTCACAATAGACGGCGTAGTGGGGATATTTGACATAGGTAGACTTTGTTGCATTGAGTATACAACTCTTGGTTGTTGAGGCAGTATCGGCACCCAATCGCTAGATGTAATTCCAGCATAACCTGAATTCTATTGTGAACTCTCGTATGATTGTTCTCCCGACAGAGACAATGAAAGGGTAAATTGCCCCCCATATGACGGTAATCTAGTTCTCAAAGGAATGATTTTCCTTTGAGGACCAGACTGCCCAAATTGACACTGCGAAGGATCAATTTGCTGAGACTCAACATAAGAGATTCCAGATATTATTCCGGACAAACAAACGGGAACAGACCATACTATCAAAACAACCCCTGGATGGATTCCATCCATCGATTGAGAGCTAGTTGGGACAAACGGTACGCCGACGAACATTATTGGAGTAACAACAAGAAGTTTTGCCGCTGCTGTGTCAAATGACGCAGTCTTAGATGTCGACGATTGTTCAGACATATCTAGTCTATCCAAAAGATTTCCTAGAGATTCTATAGGAACTTCCGATGATGGGAGACTAATTTCTGACGAAGAAGGATATAGGGTGATCCCAACTCCAAAATGTGATGGAGTACTAGATGGAAGATCCTCCACAATCTCTTCTATAGAAATCAATCCAGGTGGAAGAGGTAGACCGTCAGGTCCGTAAAATATTTCCGATGCCGAAGAAGGTATAGATTCTGCAGCGACAAATTTTTGGGGAATAACACCTTCCGAATCAGCTGTAGATGGATCCAGTTCAGGAACAGAAGTGTTTACCATCACACTAGGATCAGTTCTATTGTCCTCTTGTGGCTGCGGAACTTCTTCTGTAGAGGTAGGGGTACCAGAAATGTTTGCAGTAACCGGAGTCTTTGAGGGTGTCGGAACACTTGTTCCAACCAAACCAGGGGACTTTGATCCAGTTAAACGAGTTCGCTTTGTCCGGAATAGTTTTGTTTCCAGAGACAAAGACAGTTGACTCGTAAGTCTCCACGAATGATGGGGTTTCAATTGACTTTCCTCCAGGATTACGGATTACTCGATCAAATAAAAATAAAGGGGAAAATGATTCCGAATTAAATGAATTTTAGACGCTTTGACACAACTTGCTTTTTCAATTTTTAAGAGTCAAGAAAAAACAAAAGATGACTCTAGTTGCCTTCGATTTTTAATGAGCCTGAAGTGACAAGTGCTCAAATGGACCTTTTCCTTTGAGGAGTCTGAAAAGGAATGAAAGAGACTACTCTAGAAATCTAGACAGAGGGATTACCAAACCAATCGCAAAACTGCAGAATACTTTTTACGGTATGACAGTCAATCTTCCTGAATGCTATGTTCAGTGCATTGTGATCGATAGGGCGGCAAACACGGCTTCCTATGGATAAAGGATATAGCCTATTGTGGTCTCCCAATATATACTCGACGGTATGTGGGAGCACAAGTCCGTACTGGCACTTGTCGTCTCAAAGAGAAGGAATCACCCAACCAAAAATGAAAGCGATAGTTACCAGGCTTTACGACGCCAGAATACGTCTCTAGCCTAGACTTCTAAGCACTTGCATAGAAAATGCAGTTCGAAGGGTAGCTAGCTTAACTTTAGGCTCCGTCTGTAAGTTTATAAAGCAAACAAGTATAAAAAAAGCAAACAAGCTATTCATTCCCCAGAGAAAGTCGCCATTTTGTTATCGCGAAATCTAGTGTCTATGCAGAGCTGCTAGTCCCACTAAGACGGGTAGCTATCTTAGAAACAAACAGATTAAAGTTACTTTCGTTTTCCTTTATGAGAAGTAGATAGGAGAGGATCAAAGAATACCAACCTCGATCTTTCGCTCGGTTCTTTGCTTGTTCCTTCTCCTCACCGACAGGTCTTTGCCACTTCTCCCTTGACCACTCGCTTCAAAGAGCACCTGTAAAGTCAAAGCAGAATAATACCTTCAAAGTGCAGAGATCTACAATCATAAACAATATAGGACCAGATATATATTGACCACACAAATGCATATACTATCAGACATACAAGAATGTGGAGGAAAACTTGAATAGCTTTATTGATGTAAAGATTAGAAGAGAGGATTACAACCCATTGATCTAACCCAGCGTCATCCTCCCAGCATGAAAGCCCTTCTTCACCTCATGAAAAGCTTAGATCACCCAACACTATGATATTCCACTAGGAAACCAACAACACTTCCTTACAAGATACAAAATTCCAGCCTCTAGATCTCTGGGATGAGGGATCCATATATAGATGATTGCAGGGAGGTGAGTCAGCTTTTGGGATTTTGATTAGTGTCTTCTCTTTGATAGTTCTTGATTCCACTTGGAGATTGATGATCTCTTACTCATCCCTGGGCGAATTCAGAGAGGCAAGTGTCACAGGAGAAGTTTCTGGAAGATTCCATGATCATCCACCTCACAAACTGTCTCTGCCATTTGTCCATTCTCGCCCATCGCACCCTACAGAAGGGCTTTCCAATATGCATCGCACCTTTTACACTGGGCAGGTGAGATGCATCGCACCCTTAGCACTGAGCAACCTGTATGGTCTAGTTTTGACCAGTTCTGAGTAGTTTTTTGTGGAGAACTTCTGGGAGATGATGTAATCAGCTGACCTTGTTCCTTTAGGGCATGAAACAACACTTTTAGGGACTCAGAAGCCCTTGGTGTACGGACATATATGATTGGGGTTGCAGTGCCCAAAAATGTCTATAACACTCTCTCTCCAATGGTTGATATCTAAGGTCTAACCACATGTATCTAGTAAGGCACTTGAGTGTTGCCATCCAATATTAGTTACAACCACATTGACTCAAAAACCATATCTACAACCCAATCATTAGAAAACATACCTCTTGTCATTAGATTTTCTTGTCAATTCTTCAAGGAGGACAATCTTTCCATTTTTGACATCAATGTCAATTGATCATGATGGCTGCCAATCAACAATACTCAAATGCTCTTATGGATTTTTGTAATTTTTTATCTTCTTTAGAATACTAGATATGCTCAATATGCTCCCCCTGAGCATATTATTATCTCTCTTAACTATTCATCCAGTTCTCAACACTTTATGGTAGCTAGAATTTGTTGAGATTTGTATCTTGGGAGGTACTCCAAGCCCAAGGGTTCCTGGATTGGAGGTTGGAGCACCACAAAAGTTCTTTGTGGGCTTGTAACCCAAGCTCGGGGTTTTGTACCCATTGGCGTGGGGCAAAAACCATGAGGATATTTTGACATATGAGTGATGGAGATGATAGAGGAATTCAAGAGAAGCTTGAGGCATAAAGTATAAATAATTTTTGAGGTTTGTGTGTGGGCTTGTGTCTCATGTTTGAGGTCAACTTGAGGTGTTATAAGCCTTATGATAGGTTGAATCATGTGCATTATGTTGGAGCAACACCTTAAAGTATAAATTAGAGGTGTGTGAGGAGCATTAGATCACATCCAAGGCAACATAAGCAATTCGCTCAAGAGGAATGAGAGCTCTATTTAGGCTGTAGTTTAGGGAAGACTACCAAATGAAGGGGAAAGAGGCAATGCAAACATCTTTCATGACTGTTCTTGGAGGCCGAGTGGAACTGCAATAGGGTTGAGTTGTTTGGGACATGTTTGGGTATCATTTCATAGACACAAACACTTCTAAGGCAGTCGAGTTAAAGAAAAGCCTAGATGTGGAAGAGGACGACCTGTTGTGTCTCTTGCAGGATCGAGAACCTATAGGAGGTTGCCACATTCATTAAGGGCAGATTGGGTGGTGTATTAGGTTGTTTGTTGAGTGGTTTTCTCTCTAAAAGGTAGGTTGCAGCCCTTAGGAGCTTGCTTCATCTAGGTCATAGGCCTAATTGTCTTGGATAGGGTGTCATGAGGCTGGGAGATAGGCCCGTACCTTGTTTTCATTGTACATGAGGGAAGTTAGGTTTGGTTGGGGGCTAATTACTAGCCCAGATCAACAATAATGAAGAACATATAAGGTTGGAGGGAGGCTGCAGTGATTAGAAGGTATGATTGGTGAGAAAAAAGGAGATGTAGTAGTGAGGAAACAACCCTTACCAGAGTTCATACCTATAACAGTCTACACTGGCCCTTGATGACATAACGTATATGTGTTTGTTGATGTGTTAGAGTTGAATTGATGCAAGTGGATGGTGTCCTAGGAGAGGGCATTTTTGTGGAATTATGTTAGCAACCAAGAGGAAGGGTGATCCTAGTGGCTGGATGCCCTGACCAGTGAGAAAATGCTACAACATGTATTGGATGCTCGTCGTCTGTTGGAGGGTAGCGTGAGAGTGGACCAAGTGTATGCGTAGGTGATTCGGTGCTAAAAAATATGCTCAAAAATGAAAGTTGTCAGATTGATGTGAAACTTGAATGACCACGTACATCTCGTTATCCTGAATTCGACACAACTAGTTTTGCGGAAAACGAACGTTGTATGCTCCCAGAAATGAGGTCTGATCGATTTGGAAATAGGCAAAATTTTGTGCAGGGCCGCCAACTACCTAGTCAACAATCCTTACTGCTAACGTGGAATTTTGAATGGACTTGATGATTTGACAAAATGATTGGACTATAGGGGCCAATCTCCACATGACAAGTGTTAAGATATCAGTGGTGCTGACTGGGTCGAATTTCATTGGTCAAGTTTGGTTGATGATGTGGACCAACTAGAGGCTACCACGTGGCCCAGCTAGAGGCTGCCACATGGCACCTCGGTGGCCACTAAAATTTTGGAATGGTTGGATTGGCCCCTCTACTAGAGTCAAACACAAAACCAAATACCAAGAGAACCATAGAGAACACAAAACAAGTTGTGTTTGATCCAAGAGGATGAGTGCTTTGCAGGACTGGGTTGCGGGGATGATGTCACATATTCTACTACAATTCACATTGACCTTGTAGGACATGAGATCATTGACAAGTCGAGCTAGTGGAGATCATGTAGACTCAAAGGAGTCTATCTTTAGAGGGAGTATCCCTATAAAAGTGTGAGGTCTTCAAGTTCAGATGAGATGAGGCAGAGGCACTATCAGGATTGTAGGGTTCATTCTACAGAGTATGCTATAGTGATGAATGCTAGATGGGCTAGTGTCACAAAAGATGATGTTGATGGAGACTTATTAGTGTTGGAATTACCTCCCTCGCTAAGAGGGAGTGTAAATATTTGTAGCTTGGGAGGTACTCCAAACCCTAGGGTTTGGGGATTGGATGTTGGAGCACCACAAAGTGCTTTGTGGGCTTGGAACCCAAGCTTGGGGTTTTGTACCCATGAGCGTGGGGCCAAAAACATGAGGATATTTTGACATGTGAGTGATGGACATGATATAGAACTTCGAGAGAAACTAGAGGCATCGAAAATCATCGAAATCCGAGAGTTAGAAATGGATTTATTAATTTTTTAAGTTTTTGTGTGGACTTGTTATCATGTTTGAGGTTGGCTTGAAGTGTTATAAGCCTCATGACAGGTTTTCAAGCCTACATGTGCATTATTTTGGACCCTATTGTGGCCATCAACAACCCCCCCTTCTTATTTGGTGTTATTACTAATACTAAATAAGTGGGGACCCTTAGTCAAAAATTTAAAAATTAATTAGTGCTTCTATTTCCTTTTTAATAAAACTTACCATCATAAACTTAGGAAAATACCCTTGAAAAATCTAAAAAGTTTAAGTTTCATGATAAGGTAAGACAAAATCTTTCCTTAAGAAAAATTGCATCGCAAAAAGGTAGTGGATACCTCCTTACAAGCAAGAGTCTAAGATTGCGAGATCGCGATGCGAAGCTACGCATTACGAAAAAAAAACATTTATCGCATCGCATGCCTAAAAAATCACTTACGCTGAAAAACCTCAAACTGCCGATATGCGATGGCGCATATCACAAATCGCATTTCGCAGAAAACAGATTAATGAATGATTGACAC
Source organism: Pinus tabuliformis (assembly GCA_031772625.1). NCBI lineage: Eukaryota > Viridiplantae > Streptophyta > Pinopsida > Pinales > Pinaceae > Pinus > Pinus tabuliformis. Next base: position 235,523,689 of record CM062813.1, read on the forward strand.
ATGCTGTGATATAGCGATCTTGCGATATTGTGATATAGCGATCTTGTGATATTGCGATATTGCGATATGGAAATATTGCGATGTTGCGATATAGAAATCTTGCGATGTAGTGATCTGCGATATTGCGAAGCAAATCGCAAAATCGTTTCATCGCAGATCTTTCAGGCTCGTGGTTCGAAAAAGTATTTTCCATAAACCGAGACCTGGTTATGCGCTTTAATGCTAATTAATGAGTTAGTTGCTAGTCATTAATGGAATATGGTTTTGTGCTTATCGAAAAGTCATTTCACGTAAGGTGGTGTATTTTATATGTCTTCAGCATTTAAAACTTTCCCGTCACCTTTCCTTATCATTATTCTCACTTCACTTGTAAACTGCAGGAACAGAGAACAAAGAAATATACAAAGTAGTATTCAGGACATTATGGGAAAGAAAGGCAAAGCTCCAAGTTCCGAAGACAAAGAAATGGCGCCCTTGTATACAGACACTGCCTGTAACAGAGACGCTGGTATTGCTACTTGGGAAGGCATGTATAGTCTACTTGAGGAAGAGAATCCCAGAGTGATGGAAGTTGCAGCTACTGCAGGCTCACATGGTTCTTCTGAGGCATCCATTACAGAGCTAGCTTGTTCATTCTTACACCGAATAGTGGCGAGGCCCAAAATTCTTCCATACACGGACATGGTTAAATGGATACTAGACAACGCTGATATCATAAATAGATAGTTTAAGACTCAGGGTCAAGAACTCATTGGCTCATTCGCTTCACACAATTTGAGGCTCATGTATCATTTACCAGAGCCACAGGAAACTTATAACAAATAGTTCATGGAGAAGTTTGCAAAAGAAAATCAAGACCTGGTAGAATGCACCAAAGACTAGTCGAGGAGGGACGAACCGTTAAAAAGGAATAAACATGGTATGTATAGCACTGGTTCTCTCACCTCCCCGTATTGCTTTGCTACTGCCATGCTCTGTAGACTTTTTGGAAAGCCAAACATTAACAAATTTTCATCTGAATGGCTACCATTATTGGATGCCGCCACTAATGCTACTATTGTGGATTGGGCTAAAATATTGTCTGATAACTTAGCCACGGCCATTGTAAATTACCGGTCTAAAAGAACTGTTTCTCAGAGAATTTATCCCCCTTTCTACTTATCTGTGTATGTAATGGATGCAATCTGTTATGTTTCCAAGTTTCCTTTGATGGGTTGGAAATGGATGACTCAAGACCCCTTACCCATTCATATCTATCATAAAGAATTGTGGGACTCTAAGTTCACTCCGTATTTCTACAAGATTTGTCATGGAATCATGCTGCCCATGTACAAAGTGTTATATGATAAAGATGCTCCAAGATTTTCTCCTGAAGCAGAGGTAGATATACTCCCTGTCACGAGATGGTTCAGAGAAGAACTGTTTACATATGTCAGGGTATTCAGAAGTCTCACTTCCCCTCACGTCCTACCTTTATATGTTCCTAATAAACTCATGGCACGAGAAATTTCTTATCAAACCTGCGGAGAAGGAGGTTTAACTAAAGATTTGAAAGACAAAAAGAAGGCTATTTGGCCACAATTTCCTGTGGCCTGTGGGGCCTTTTCACTATTTGATGTAGGCCATGCATTCAAAGAAGTAAACAACATAACATGTCTACAATTGTTCAAATTTCCGGGAAGACCATTAGACCCTTATGATATTGCTAAGAATTTCACTACTACACTCAAAATAAAGGTGTTTTCTAGAGAAGATGATCTTTTTGATGACATATTCCAACAGAAAAGCACACTTGAAGAAATTCTGCATTCAGCCCAAATGCGATTCCCTCCAACAGAATTTCAAGAGTTCAAGATATACAGGGAAAGGAGGTTAGCTAGTATCCCCTTGGAAAAACTACACTTGGAACCCGTAAGGGAACCAACTCCGAGTATCAGTCTCAGTAGAAGTTCAGGCACAGACAGATCTAAATCTAAGTCCGGGAAAGAAACATCTGAACATTCTAAAAGATCTGAAAGTGACCATGATAAAAGCGAAGGGTCAGTAAAGGATACTGCCCAGTCAAAAGAACTTCCACAACAACAGGTTTTGACCTCTTCATAGCTAGATCCTCCCCCTCTCATCGTCCAGCCACCATCAGTCAGAACCGATCTAGACAAAGAATGGGAGACATTCAATGATATAATCAATATTGAGGGACAAAGCACAAAGACACCTTTGAGTGATGTACAGGCAAAAAAAGGTATGGCCACAGGAACAATTAGCAATGTCCCAAACATGGAACATATTCCCATTACCCCATCCTCTGAACTTATGCTCAAAATAGAGGAAATTCCTCCTCTTTATGTATTTTAGTCCACAACACGAGGCAATAGTGAGAAGACAAAGAAAGAAAAGAAATTTGGAAAACATGCTCTCTCATGATGCAGAGCAATTATACATCCTATGGCAAGATCCTACCACCGATCCCACTGAAAATCTCACCAAATTGTCTCAAATCGTAGGAGCATATGCCTCTGCAACCATTGATAAAGCATCTGAGGTACAACAACTACTGAAAGAGAAGGAAGATCAAATACAAGTTTTGCAGCAACAGCTGCAACAAGCCAACACCAACAACGAAGCACAGAAACAGCTTGAAAGATTACAGCAAGACTTCCAACAAATGCAGATAAACTACCAGAGCAGTTTGTTTGAAAGAGAAAAACAGTGACAGGATATGCAAGAGGTGCACAAGGATGATCCTAAACTCACAGAATTCATTACAGAATTCATTTCCTTAAATGATCAACTACTGCAGCAACAGGAAGCATTGTGCCAAAAAAAATATCACAGTGGAACTCTTATTGCGAAATAAGCGATAAAATCACTAATCAAGTCGTGGACTCACGACATGATTATGATTTAATTGATAAATGAGTTACTGAATATTTGGCTTGGCAAGAAACAGAGGAGGGGAAAAGAGCAGGCGCACCAATAATCAATGACAATCACAAAGAAATGCTCTTTAACAAATGGGACGCACAAATCAGGAAAGCAGAGCAAGCAGCAGAAGAAGCAGCCACAACAGCAAACAGTGTTATTGACTGCATAAATGAAAATTTGCACAGGGCAAATCTGATATCAGAAACCACTCCAGGGTATCTACCGAAAGTACAGCAACTGCAAACAGGCTGGAGACAGAAGGCTCAAGAAAAGGCAGAATCAATCAAAAGATTAACTAAGTTGAATTGGGATTCTTACTGGGCATACTTGGTAAAACCACACAGCTAGTGCATGACTCTCAAGTGTATCATCAATTCTGCCGAGAAGATGGCGCCAGCTCTTGCCGATTCCGTTTTCGCAACACAGCGAAAATCAGAAGTCGACCAGCCGACTCTTCTCAAACAAATGTTGAACGCAGGCAATTTCAAGGAGAAAATATAGAAATAGTTAATTAGTATTTTTAATTTTAGATTCAATATTAGTATTAATTTTTCTTTATTTTTGCTAAAATGAGGACGGTCATTTAAACTGTATCCTACATTTTTGTAATAAGTTATTTTTAGATTTAGTTAGTAGTATTTAAACCCTTCTCATGCATTTAAAGAAGGGTCCTAAAATTTGTCAAAAACTTATCCCTAGAACATGCACTTTTGTACCCTCTTAGGAGGTTTTGATGAATGAATGGAACATGATTTATTGATATTTGCTTTTAATATCTACTACTGATGTTGCACTTCTGTACTCTTAGTGGATGTTGGATTAAGGAGAAGATAAATCATTATTTCTTGAAGCTCATGAGTAGAACTAGTTATAAATGGTACTTCTATCTCTTAACTATTTGTTCCTTTGTGTTAAAAGTGATATTCATGTTCAGCTGTTTATATATTGATGTGTGAATGTCTGAGTTATCATTTGGCACTTTTGTATGGTGATAGTTATTTATTTATGCTTAATGTATGAGTAGCTTATTATGCGATATGCCTTTCACAATTGTTTCGTCTAAATTTTTATACGAAGTGGTTTATCTGTATTGAATTATTTTCTCATAACAGTTGAATGATCTTTATTATCGATTATTACCTGAAATCATTTTAGATCGCATAACAGAAGGATTACACCCTGGGTTAGTTTAGACTTAGATATTTCCGCTTATTAGAATACAATTTGCATGTTATTAGATTAGAGTTAGAATTAGAGCATCCCACTTAGGAACTTTTAGAAAGGAAATATCAATTCTTCACACATACACACACACACACAAATTGGGAAACTGGTCCCATATCCCCAGTCGGACCCACTATACCAAACGGAAAAGGAGTTGCTAACCAAGGTCCGGAACGGGTGGGTATCCCCCTTGTTGTAGACCCAATTTTCGGGGCTTCAACAGACCCACGCCTTAAAGTATAAATAAGAGGTGTGTGAGGAACATTAGTTCACATCCAAGGCAACATAAGCAACTTTCTCAAGAGGAAGGAGAGCTTTATTTAGGCCATAGTTTAGGGAAGACACCAAAATGAAGGAGAAGGAGGGAATGTTGGTATATTTCATGAATTTTCTTGGAGGTCGAGTAGAAATACAGTAGGGCCGAGTTATTTGGGACATGTTTGGGCACATTTCATAGACATAAAACTTCTTAGGAAATCGATTTAAAGTGGAGGCTAGACGTGGAAAAGGAGGACATGTTGTGTATCTTTGTTTGTCTCTTTCAAGGTCTAGAACCTACAAGAGGTTGTCGCATTCATTAAGGGGAGATTGGGTGGTTTATTGGGTTGTTTTCTGAGTAGTTTTCTCTTTAATAGGTGGGCCGCATCCCTTAGGAGCTTGCTTCAACTAGGCCATAGGCCTAATTCTCTTAGACAGGGTGTCGTGATGTTGGGAGATAGGACCAAACCTTTTTTTCCTTGTACAAGAGGGAAATTAGGCTTGTTTGGGGGATGGTTACTAGCCCAGATAAGAAGCAAAGAAGAGAAGATAAGGTTGGAGGGAGGTTGCAATGATTAGGAGGTCTGATTTGTGAGAAAAAGGAGCTATAAAAATGAAGAAACAACCCTAACCAAAGTTCAAACCTATAGTGATCTACACCAGCCCTTGATGACATAAGGTATGTGTGGTTGTTGATGTGTTAGAGTTGAACTGATGCAGGTGGATTGTGTCCTACGAGAGGATAATTTTATGGAAGTCTGTTAGTAGGAAAAAGGAAGGGTGATCCTAGTGGTTGGATTCCCTAATTAGTGAGTAGATGCTACAACATGTATTGGATGCTCGTGGTCTATTAAAGGGTAGTGTGAGAGTGTACCAAGTGTAATTCTAGGAGAGGTAGAGTTGGAGTAGCCTAAAGAACAACTTGGGAGGATTGTAGAGGCTTGCTTCAAGCCTGAAGAAACAAGTTTCTTGAAGGACTAAGGGTTTATTAGATGTGGTTGAAGGAGAGCTCATAATTCTGATCAGTAAGGAATAGGTTGAGTAGCCCTTGACTTACCTTATGGAGAGGACATCTATAGTAGAAGAAGGGTAGTCCTCATAACCCGTGTTCATTGTGGGAGGACATCTTGCGGTGATAGGTGGCAACCCTTAGTGCCCTATGTTAATCTTCATTGGACTAACATAAGAAGACTATAGTGGGTAGAAGTCCCAGAGTAGTTGAGGAGAAACATTGGGTAGTTGAGAGTTGTTCACAAACAGAGTTGTGAACAACTTGACAAGAGTCTCAAGGTGTTGATGCATTGAAGGATGTATGATTGACTAGAGAGAGTATTGGAGCCAAGATTCAGTGGCCAAATGGACTTGGTGCATTGATAGAGGTAGGTGCTACAAATTGGGAGTTGAAGGACTGGGCATATGTGTACAAGGTACAATCAAGAGGAGCTGAGAGAGTGCCCTACAACCAAATGTTCATAGTATCTTGATTAGGGTAGATTGGTGGTCATCAAGATAGAAACTAAGCCATAATTGTTGTATATCTCATATCAGTGGATGTATGAGGGCCATTATCCCTAGTACGTGAGCCCTATCCTGTTGTATTATTCAGTTGGATTAATATAACGAAGTTGGGCTGTAAAAATTGTAAAAAGATGTCTATAATATGTACATGTTGATTTATTGTCGTATTTTATTTCGTTGTTGCAAAGTAGACTTGTTTTGATTCTTGGTTTGGTAGCATCGATGATTTAAGATTCTATCCTAGACATCAGTGTCATGGAAAAACAACATAATTACTCCTCCTTTGCTTGTGAGAAGCCAATGGTTGATCACTCTCCATCTACAAATGACACAACAACTAATTTTTTTATCGTGCACACTCCCCTTATGCATACTCATCATCATCTATTTCTCCCCTCAAGTCATGCCTCTCCAAATAGGGCTGTTTTTGACAAAAAGTGACACCAATTGCTTGTTTTCTCAACAATGATGCACTAGGCCAACTTCCCAAGGTTGAGAAAACTTTCCATGGATACTCCTTTTAAAGAGTTGTCCAATATACAAAATGTTGCTCCTTTTTAACCAAAGAATACCAATTGACATAGAGATACCAATTGATAACCAAGGAACATGTAGAGCAAAACCAATTCTTTACTCATGCTCTTGATTACAAGGATTAATCATATATACTATTTAAATGAAATAAGAGTAAATCATATAAGATGTGCAGACCTTTAATTTCCTATATTGCTTGAGCAATCAAGTCTTCTTGAAGCTAGTTGGTGATGTTTTCTTCTACTGATTGTGTAACTCCCCCTAAGCCTATTCACTCTCCTTCTTTTCGATCTCCTAACATTTACCTTCTTTGCATCCACTTGAGAGCTGTTTTTGTGAACCTAAACTTACTTTTAGGTGTTTTATCACTCCACTCTATTGCTACAACTCATCTTCTTCATGTAACATGAAATGTTGTGGTGTACTCCCTTGTTAGACTATGTTGGTTGCACTCTTTCCTTCTCCCACAATGTTTTTATATAGAAATAAATGAATTCATCTACATAACATAAAATGGACTCAATTTTACCTCAAACATTTAGATGCACCACTTTGTATATTTTTATCTGTTGCTTATATTTAACACTTTTGGATTCACTTGAAGCCATCCTCTTCCTTTCAATGAAGAGAGACCACAAATCTATTCTCCCTGAGTATATTTTCTTCCTTTATCCTCCATACCTTGTTATTCTTAATCCTTATAGAGGCATCTTCTTCTAATTTCTTTTACAACCTCCTTTGAGTTTCATCTTGGCTACACAAGGCTAAATTGCACTCCTCTCCTATTCCCTCTTTCTTTATCCAAATCTTCTTCCTCCCTTTCTACTTGATTTATGTTGGAATATTAATTAGGTTGCTTCTTCTTTTGCTTGCTTGAAGCTTATGCTTGTTGCAATTGATACTTTCAGAGAGATCCACCATGGGAATAAAAGAATCATATCTTTTAATTTCACTTTGAATTTTCTTAAGAGAACAATCATATCTTTGTTGATTTCTTTCTCCTCTTAGTTAATTTATGTTGATTTGTTAGACTATTGAGTGATAGTCCAAGCATAATGCAATTAGAAATATTTTGTTGCAAACTAGTCCTCCCCTACTCGTTTTTGTTTTGCTGGCTTATTGTGTGATATTACTTCACATATAAACAAGTTTGATTTAAATAATAATACAAAATAGTGAAAATAACATGATATGAAATGAAATTTTGCTTGTAGTGGTAGTTTTGTTCCCCATCCAAGATATTATCATTAATCAACATATTCCTGCAAACTCTAACCCAAAAGACAGATAATTTTGGGCACCAAAACTCCTAGTTTTTGTTTTTATTTTTCAATTTGTTTAGTCACCATAGTCCAAACTAAATAGGTTCAATTAAGAATCATATTCCTAACATGGGTATATTTATAAAATCTAATAATATATCAAGTACATCAATGCTAATAAATGACTCCTAATCCCCTAGGGTTAGCTCAACTAGTTATCATTAACATTATTGGGAATTTGGATTGCTTCATGTTGATAGGTGTAGGGTTGGAATAATATTGGGTGAGGCACACTAGTCTTTGTTGATAGGATTACTAAGGATTTCATCCATAAATGTGGGGATTCAAGCATCCCTTTGATTCCCTCATGAGTTTTTCCTTGGAAAAAAATATTAATGAATGACCCATAACCCCTAAATTACACATACCTAAGTTACCTAGTAACTCATAACCCCCAACACTTTTGTGTATAACCCATTGAAAACTTTAATCCCTAACCTACTCAATATTAAGACATATACACTAAGAAATAGATATTTAACATTTACATCACACATGCCTTTCCTATTAACATAATGTACGACTAATTTGTACTCTCCAGTTACTAATTCATGCATACATTACTCATTACCCACTAACCCACTATGGTATATGTCAAGCATCTAAATATGAATGATATTTTTTACTTTGTAGAGTTTATGTGATATAAAGGTCCAACGTGTAGCATGAGAGTCAATTGTGTGACCTTTTGACTTTCAAAATATCTTTATCCAAATGATTTAACCTAATATCATTACAGTGACCTTAAAGACTGATGTATTAAAGACCAATGTATTATTAGCTTAACATTCTAATGGAACTCCATATAAAGGTGAACAATATCATTATTAATTTCTTGGTTTAACTAGAATGGAGAAAAGTGCATCACATGTCTATTTTTTTTACAAATGATGACAACATTGCAAATTTATTTTTGATAAATATAGATTTTAACATCTTTGCATTACAATCCCATTCCGTATGTGAATATATGCATGAATTGCACTTTGTTAATAGGATATTTTGATGGACTTCTTAAAAATTCATATGTGCCTTAATGGAAAGGATATTATAGAAAAATGTAAGTTATGGAGTGTGAGATACACTAATGAAGAAAAAAAAATGGGAAACCATGAATTATTGATAAATTCATTAACCTTTAAACCCTGCCTCTCATAACCGAAATCCAAATGCATGCATCTCTCCTTCTAAGAATCTACAACACTCACCTCTTTCTCCTTAAGACTATCATTGTCCTTCAAATATCAAGTGAAAATACGACTCGACATTGCATTCTATAATAAAAGCTAAATTCATTATCCATAAATTCCTCATGTAACTAGTTTATGTTATAGAATCATCCCTTGATTTAGTAACAACATTAAGAATTGTTCTATGTCATTTGGGTCATATTGGTCTGTGATTCTTACATATGGAATGTTACATAATATATAGGGATATGAAAAACCAAGAGAAATATTAGTATCTAACACATTAGAAAGTGTACCTACTCACTTCCTAACTCGCTACCCCTCAATTCCTAACCAATGCACTAACACAACTAGCACACCTAACCAACACATTGACTCACTAAAATGACTATGGACTCTTATGTACAAAGGATTCAAATATTAGGCTTAGTAGTGAGCACTAATGTCTTAAATCGAGTCCTTCAAAATCAAGGTTGAAGAATCATTGGATGGTTTTTTTGTCAAACCAAAATCAGTGCCAAAAATTCCATAAACACTTAATTCTTTGGCTAAAAGATAAAAATAAATAAATAAATCCACTATGAAATAAACCTTCGCCCTGACTACACAAGCTTGACTACCTTCGTCTTTGATTCCATGATTGCCCTCCCTCCTTGAGCTCTATGTCATGGCTAAGAATATTTCATTGTGGCCTAATAGGTGAGATGAATAATGATAATAAACATTTCAACATCATACAACTGACATGGTGACTTAGTAGCATATACACACAATGACAAAGTATTGAGAGCCCATATGATAAAGAGTTGAAGCAAAATAGAAGATGGATTAATTTTGATCTAGATCAATGTTAGTTAATAATGTAATATTGTTACACAACAAAGAACTCTTGACCCCTAAAATTACCAAACATCAAAGTTAAGATCTAGTAGCTTGTTTAGGGTCTCTCTCCACTTTGAATTCAATTGTAAAAAACAAACTTAGAGCAACTAACTCATCTGAAACATAGGGAAGAACAATTTTCATTGAGCCATTGTACCATCTTGGCCATTCATAGACATTAATAAAACTTCAAATTTAATGTCTATTTCCATTCATTATATTATTCTAATGTTTCCAGTCAAAAATGATACCTATCAATTAATTATTAATATAAATATACAAGGTGTGAGGTTTAAATATCTCTTTCATATATGAAATAAATTGTTTATAGTTCATAGTTCCCCAATCGATTATAAGCACACAATTTATTAATATAATGTTAGAGTTCTTAAAACATTGCACAAATTAAAAAAAAAAAAATACTCTAATAAAAAAGGTAATATAATCCTGTGGCATATCACTATTTATAAAAAGTCTTACTCTAACACAATTTTGTCTAATTATTTTTAGTCCCACCACTATCAAAATCTAGTAAAAAACTAATAATATATTAAAAAATGATTGTATGTTGGGTCCCTATAATACTAGTGATTACCCCATTACTATTGTAGTTATACCCCTTATTTATATTATTGTGCCCCTATTACCCCCATGTTGTTATTTATGTGCCCCATAGAATCCCTCTATTGTTATTTTTGTGGCTTTATATTATTATTCTTAGGTCGGCTGGATTATATTGTGACTCCTTAGACTCCTATATATAGAAAGGAGGTTTTGTCATTTGTATCATCCAAGAATTGTTCATTTATGTAATGTAAAGGAGGTTTCCCCCTCGAAGAGGCTGAATTCTAAGGCGTTGATATATCTTTTCTATCTTTTCTTGAGCTGGTTTCATAACATTTGGTATCACAGCTTTGGATTCTAGGGTTTCGCTGCTCCAAACAGGTCATCATGGAATTTTCGCTATAAATTTTTTTCCGTGACGTTCTAGAAGTCACAAAGAAAACCCATTTGAGAATAAATCACGCTGAACCTTGGGTCTGAATTTCAGAGCTTCTCGCACGATATTTGCAGAGATATGATCTGATGAAGTTGGTCTTTTTGCAGACTCCTAAATTACATTCAAAACAGGTGACCTGGGGAAAATCGTCACAACTTTCTCTTTGGGGATTGGATTGAAATTTTTTAAGAAGGTACATAAAGAGGATGGACTATATTTTCTTGTATAAGTGTTTCAGATCCAAAGGTTTAAACAGTGACTCGTGGCACGTCATACAAGTTCGCTCTACTGAACTAGCCTAAAAGCAAGTCACTGTGGGAGATTTCACATAACTCTTCCTTGGAGAATCCAATTTGGGTTAGACTTGTGGCATTGGAAAGAGGACATAGAAGGCTACTACAGGTCGCAAGTTCAGAACTGGATGATTCGAAATTACAGAGATACATCAAATTCAATATCAGGCTTCTATAAAGTGAAAAAAGGTGTGTAGTTTTTTTAAATTTTTGTGTAAGCTTGGTTTAACGGAATTAAAAGGGCATAGTAAAGAATTATTATCGGTAACTGATGCCCCGAGGAAAGAAAATTCAAACACCTAGTAAGGAACCTGAAAGCTCTATCATGACTCATGAAGAAGAGGAAGAAATGCTACATGATATATCAAAATTACAAGAACAAGTGCAACAAATGTCACGCTCACAAAAGCTAATAGAAGCTAAGATAAATGACGTGGAATCTAAGATAAATGGCATGGAAGCTAATATGGATGATTCGAAGACAGATTTGAAGAGAGACATGGCAGATTTGAAGACAGATTTGAAGACAGACATGGCAGATTTGAAGACAGATTTGACAAATTTTCTACAAGAAATACTTACTAATGGTGAAAAGGTTGTAAAGGAAACTCATGATGTGAAAAAAAGTAATGTTAATCATGATTCCATAGACTCTAATGTTGGATCGAAGACCCACCATATTCCAAAAATTGATATGAGGAAGTTTGATGGCAAGGATCCCGCCACATGGATATTACAGATGGAGCAGTTCTCCAATCTCAATAATGTGCAAAACACACAAAAGGTACGTATGGCAACTGTATATTTGGAACCAAATCAGTTTGTATAATATCAATGGCTTTTCTCTCGTAAACAATATATCACTTGGGAAATTTTTACGGAAGAATTGATAGCACATTATGAAGATACAAAAAGCAACACTTTTTTTAGCCCATTGATAAGTCTCAAACAAAAGGGTTCAGTAATGGAGCACATTGAGGAGTTCCAAAAATTGAACATAAGGATAAAAGATATTCCAGAGGAGCATAGGATTGATGTGTTCATAGGGTCTTTAAAGGATAATATCCAACATGATGTTCGCCTTTGGGAACCTGATTCATTAGAGAAGGCATTCAGGTTAGCAAGAAAAATGGAAAGAAAAATTATGGCAACCAGGAAGCATACCACTCACAACTATAAAGACGGAAGTGTTGTTGCCCCTAGTCTTCCACAACCTATAAGGTTGACACCACAAAAATTGGAAGAAAAAAGAGCAAAAGGGCTTTGTTACAGTTGTGATAGCAAATACACTAAAGGTCATAAGTGTGCTGAGAAGAAATTATTCTACATAGATTGTGAAGAGGAAGAAGAAAAGGAGCAAGAAAGGTCAAAAGAAGAAGATATATTCCAGGAACAAAGCCTAGATGAAGAACAAATAAATCCGACCATATCTTGTAATGCATTGGCAGGAATTACCACTCCTCAAACCATCAAGATAGAAGGACAAATCAAGAAGAAAAAGGTAATAGTGTTGATTGATTCAGGAAGCACCCACAATTTTATTCATTGTAGGGTAGCAAAAGAATTGAATTGCTTCCTATATCCAGCACCAAAATTTCAAGTGATGATTGCAAATGGAGGAACAATAAATTGCTCTGGAAGGTGCCATAATATCAAGCCGACCTAACAATAATAATATAAAGCCACAAAAATAATAATAGAAGGATTCTATGGGGCATAGTAATAACATTATGGGGAAAATAGGGGTACAACAATATTAATAAGGGATACAACTACAATAGTAATGGGGTAATCACTAGTATTATAGGAACCCAACATGCCCCTCTCCTTCAAAAAAGTGTTGTCCTCAACGCTTGAGTAGTTCTGGATACTTCTGCATAAAATTCTCATCCTCCCATGTGGAATCTTCAGCGGATAAGTTCTTCCACTTGATAAGATACTTTGAAATTGATCGATTTCGTAGCTGTCGAGTTCTTGTTTCGTGACTGCTTCCGGTTCGTAGTGAAAAAAATTTCATGTAGGTGATTGGATATTTTCACTGCTACATCTCAAGCAAGCTATTTATGAGAAGGAAATTTTGGCAATACAATATGCACTTAAGAAATGGCGACCTTACCAAATGGGAAGATACTTCAAGGTAAAAATGGATCATGATAGTCTTAAATACTTTTTAGAACAAATATTTGTTATCGGGAAATCTAGTGTCTATGTAGAGCTACTAGTCCCACTAAGACAGGTATCTATCTTAGAAACAAATAGATTAAAGTTACTTTTGTTTTCCTTTATGAGAAGTAGATAGGAGAGGATCAAATAATACCAACCTTGATCTTTCGTTTGGTTCTTTGTTTGTTCCTTCTCCTCACCGACAGGTCTTTGCCGCTTCTCCCTTGACCACTCCGCTTCAAAGAGTACCTGTAAAGTCAAAGCAGCACAATACCTTCAAAGTGCAGAGATCTACAATCATAAGCAATATAGGACCAGATATATATTGACCACACAAATGCATATACTATCAAACATACAAGAATGTGGAGGAAAACTTGAATAGCTTTATTGATGTAAATATTAGAAGAGAGGATTACAACCCATTGATCTAACCCAACGTCATCCTCCTGGCATGAAAGCCCTTCTTCACCTCATGAAAAGCTTAGATCACCCAACACTATGATATTCCACCAGGAAACCAACAACACTTCCTTACAAGATACAAAATTCTAGCCTCTGGATCTCTAAGATGAGGGATCCATATATATATGATTGCAGGGAGGTGAGTCAGCTTCTGGGATTTTGATTAGTGTCTTCTCTTTGATAGTTTCGATTCCACTGGGAGATTGATGATCTCTTACTCATCCCTTGGCGAATTCAGAGAGGCAAGTGTCACAGGAGAAGTTTCTGGAAGATTCCATGATCATCCACCTCGCAAATTGTCTCTACCATTTGTCCATTCTCACCCATACCTACAGAAGGGGTTTGCAGTATGCATCGCACCTTTTACACTGGGCAGGTGAGATGCATCGTACCCTTATCACTGAGCAACCTGTATGGTCCAGTTTTGACCAGTTCTGAGCAGTTTTCTATGGAGAACTTCTGGGAGATGATGTAATCACCTGACCTTGTTCCTTTAGGGCATGAAACAACACTTTTAGGGACTTAGAAGCCCTTGGTTTATGGACATATATGATTGGGGTTCCAGTGCCAAAAAATGTCTATAAAAGTTGCCCCCTAAAGCATGAGGTCGTTAATCTTTTGATGTCGGGTGAAATGCTTTATCATGAGGATCCGAGGTTTTTCGAACTGGAAGGTGACCTGTAATAAGATACAATACAATACATTATCTTCATAACATTTTCATGATCTAACTGAGGTGGGCATTCCCATGAGTAGCTTTATAAATTCATTTTCATGTACATAGGACAGACAACCGTCTGTGTGGCAGACTGATGATTTTGATAGAGCCATCATCCTTTGATTCGGATGATCATCTGTGCAGCAATGATCTACATTTGTTGTCCTTATTTTCCTGAATATATCGTAGCCCGGATGGATGAAATGAGATCTGGGGTCTTCAAAATCATCCAATCTTCGCCCAAAGTACAAGTCGATCCATGTGAAAAGTGTTCTGGAGTCAAACATGGAAATACATCGCCTGATTACGAGCCAATGATGTAAGATGTTAACAGGCACGAGAGGAATCACCGATAATGATGATGACCCTCAAGGCATGACAGTAAAATTCGCGTGGTGTGAAAATGGGACTTGGCATCGAACACCACGCAAAATCTCTTGGTCGAAGGCCATTGATGTAAACCTGTCGCCGAAAGTGAGAAACTTGCCATTGAGGCATGCAAGCTTCAAAGTACTGAAAGGGTTGTTCCTAGGTTGACTTCTTGGATAATGAGCTGATGTCGACAAGAAGTGACCTATCGTAGGAGGGTCTTAATGAATCCCACATCTATGACATGGAATGGAGCAAATGACTTTTGGAGGTGAAAACGATCTGATGATACAGGGTTCAGGGTGGCGATCATGAAAGAATGAAGCGTAAAGGTATTACAGCGGATGAGACACAAGATGGGTTGGTGAATTCTCTGATCGACTTCTCTTGAACATATCTGCATCACTGAAATGGATTGGTAGCGTTAACCCCAAAGATGAATGGTACGGTGGACCAATGGTAATATGACCAGTCAACGGAATAACCCAACCTGACTCAATCATGGTGATGGAGTGAAAGTGTCATGTTCAAGAGCGACTCGCTACCAATAAAGTTTCTTCAAGTTTTCTTCCCAATTTTTCCCCAGTCATTGCTGACCATTACCTCTTTATTTTTATCAAGCTTGAGGAGGATAACATATGCTTGTTCTATAATTTTCCCTTCGGAAAAACCTGTCACTACGTTTTAACGAGCCTAGCGACAGTGAAACTCGTTCTTGTCTGCATGGACAAGTTTGTCGCTATTGGTTTTAACGAGTTTAACGACAAAGACAACTCGGTCCTTTTTCAATTTTAGACAGTCTGAAAAGGGATGGAAAGGAAACTCCATTGATCCTTTTTCGTCATGTAATCCCTTAATTCTGAAAAAGTATAAAATAATACGAAAGGGATGAATTTTCGATAGTTTTAACAAGCCGAACAAGACAAGCGCTCGATATTTTTGTGTAATAATCCCTCAGGTCCAAAAAGATTAAAATCTAGAGGAGGGATAGCACTCCCGATAGATTTAACGAGCTGGAGAGGCCAACTGCTCAGCAATCTTTTCATATTTTACGAGTCAGATGAAAAGAGCTTAAAGGAGGCTCGTCTCTTGAGGAACGATTGATATTTCCACGTAGCAGCTGATTCCAGGTAATGTTTGGAATTTTCCAATCACGGCAGTGTCAAAAGGATGGCTAATAGAATCACTCTTCACAATTGTTCCTCAAAAGGGGTAAACAATCAAATGGAGGCGAATGATCAGCTAAAATAGAGTGGAGGTGATGATGAGAACACAACCAAGGCTCAAGCGCTGATGATAATGCATTCGCAATGGTTATTTACCAAAAATTGGTTCCTTTTTTAATGAGCTTAAACTCTGGGGGTAAACGTTTTCTCATTGCTTGAAAAATGAGTTAAAACACTAATAACTTACTCGAATTACGTGAAAAGTAATTTAAAAGTGGTTTTTACCCCTCATTTTACCATTTCATTTGAACTTTGGTTTGTTGGAGCTTTGGGGGTGCCTTCCCCCCTTGATTTTCACTAGCTAATTTTGAGAGATTCTGTGGATGATTCTCGGTGCCGTCTGGACTAGGTAAGAGCTAAACCTGAGCTCTTCAGTTGCATTCCTTCCTTTTTGAATTCTGAGCATGTTTCCTTGTTTTTCTGAGCCCCTGGGGTTTGAAAATTTCACCCTGGCTCCATTGCACCCTTCCTATATCGAAAGGTTTGATGCATACTAGCCTGGCCATTGGCGAGTTAGTATGCATCTCACCCAATACACTGCTGGGGTGCGATGGGCACAAGAAGGGAAACTTTTGCACTGTTTTCTCATGGAATTTTTGCCTGTTTTTTGCCAAATCAGGACCCTGACTCTTCTCTTGTTTGTTTTGCAGAGATTCATCGGAGCAAAATGGTTGTTACATGGTGAGAATGCAAGCATGAAGAAGAGGAAATACTTGCTTTACACGATCCGGGTATGGTAACTGCACTACGGAACTGTGGCCTGCTCAAGTTTTTCTGCATCTCTAGCATGCGAAAAAAAATCAACTTGTTGCAATATTTCCTCGATGCCTGGGATCCTACCAGCTAGGTGTTCCAGATCAGAGGCAAAACCATCCCCTTGACTATTGTGGACATCCATTTTTTGACCGGTTTATCGAGGCATGGTGCCCATCTATCATTATCAGGTTCCGCCCGTGGGGGCGAATCCGTGAGAGATTACATTCGCTGGTACTGTAGATAGGGATCTCAGCTGAGTAGGGACGGCAATATCAACATCCGAGATGTCACTGGCTGGTCCTTGAGGACCATTCTATTCACTTTTGCTAGACTGGCTGGTAGTGTGGATCTTCACGTGGCTAACAGGTCCTATATGCAGTACACCTTGGAATGCCTCAAACCAAAGGTGTTCAACTGGTGTGACACAGTACTCCCCGTGATGAAAGAACAACTGACCAAGATAAAAAGCGGAAGATCCAAGAATTTTGGCTATGGTTCTATTTTGACTGCTTTTGCCTTGGAAAAGATGCCACTGATCCAGCCGCAGTACATTTCACTTGGTTTACCTCCACCAACTGAGCCACGGATGTAGAGATGGGTTGACCTCATGGCTCGACATGTTGGTCAGTCCCAAGTTTCTTTCTCTGATACCTTCTTCAAGTGGTTTAACCGGCAGGAGATGGTTTATGCCGAGTGTCCATATGCTAGTATGGATTTCCGAGGTGACCCGGATCTGGTGCTGCTAGCTGGTGAGCAGTGGGGTGCTATAGGTAAATTCTCTGACCATATCCCTGTTTATTGTTTTTATAATGTTATTATGTTTTCTTCTATCAAGGCTAATCAAAAACTCTTGTTCTCATGCAGATATCAGACGAGTGCGACTAGCAGTATGCCTAAGAGCACCAACTGCCGCTCCAACAGGAGAGGCTATAGGGAGGGCTATCCTTCGCGACCTGGATGTGGCCAAGACTCTTGCAGCATTACAGGAGCAGGTCGAGGGTCTCACTCTTGGTATCCTGGACGTGAGGACCGACGAGTTGCCTTTGAGGCTACAGCGACATACTACTGGTGTGCCACGTCAATGGACTAGGCTTTTACGCATGATTGCACAGGCGATGACTTGCTATCACCAACATCATTAGACTAGGGTGCCCCCTAGCATTTTGAGTTTTGGGTCATTTGACCGATTTTGTCTTGATCACAGAACATTATGTACGAACCATAAATAGTTATATATATATATATATATATATATATATATATATATATATATATATATATATATATATGATTTTCAGAGCTTTATTTTGGTTAAGTCACATGATCTTGATGCAAATATTGATAAAATGCTTCTTTTATAAATGTTGAAAATGTTTATCTAACACATAATTTGCCAATGAGTCTGTTAATGTGTTTAAGTTTCTGGAAATATGCTGATATTGAATAGAATCAAACTGCCTTTCCAAAATCTTGACCCTTAGGAACATGCGATAGATAGCTGGATTCCATACGGAGTAGATACCGGTGAGTTGTAGAATGACGAGTTGTGAGTCTAGCCTGACGACCAGTCGGCATATGCCATGCGTAGTGGCATCAGAGAGGAGTTTTATCAATGCACTGTACTCAGCGATGTTGTTCATTGATCGACCAATACATACCCCTTTGAAACTTAATAACTCACCACTTAGATCAAAGATGGCCCAGGCCGTAGAAGATAGGTTCCGCGAACTACGACTCGCTATGTCGGCATATCCAACAAATGATTTCAATAGGCTCGACATCTGCAACACATGCAAAAGTGGATTACCTAACCAAAACAAATACCCTTAGTGAAAACAAAAATGTAACAAAAGCACAAGGGTTACTATACTGAGCTAAGCATAGTAACGCTTAAGGTACAACCCGTTGCGGGGTTGCGCCAGTGGAATCCCATCATAATCCACTAACTCGTAGGCTCCTTTTGCTAGTCCACGCTTGACAATATAGGGGCCCATCCATAAATACTTGAACTTACCTGCTCCCAACTTATCAGACTCCTGGTCGTAAAGTAAGACCAAGTCACCTTCTGAGAAGACATGGGGTTTGACATTCTTGTCAAACTGCGCCTTGACTCATTTCTTATGGGCTTCATTAGCCAAAGCGGCATCATGAAGGGTTTCATCCAATTGGATTAGTTCTAAGAAACAAGCCTCCTCTTCTGAAGTTCCGGGGAGAAGGTCGACTGCAAGCTTGAGGGACGAGATTTTGCACTGAACTGGTAAGATCACTTCCCGGCCATACACCAGTTGAAAGGGTGTAAACCTGGTTGCATTCCTCACCGATGTCCAGTATGACCACAAGGCTGAGTACAGGATCAAGTGACAACTCCTTTTATGGTCTTCAATCATCCTTTGCAGCATGCGCTTCAGGACCTTGTTGATTGCCTCAACTTGTTTGTTAGCTTGTGGATAATATGGAGTAGAGCTGTCGTGGGACAGTCCTAATTTGGTAGCCAACTCAATCATCATGTGATTGCGAAAATGTGATCCACGATCTGTAACTATGGCCTGTGGAACGCCGAATCTAGAGACTGCATGATTGAAAAAGAGGGTAGCCGTTTCACCGCTGTTCTTTAATGTAGGCATCGCCTCGGCCCATTTGGTAAAATAGTCTACTGCAACTATGATATACCCATGCCCCCCAGCCGAGGTGGGGTTACATGTCATGAAATCTATGCCCCATTTGGCGAATAGCCCAACAACAACTACTGGTTGCAGAGGTGCGGGTGGTATTCTGGTTTTGTGATCGAAGATTTGACAGGCATGGCAACTTCTAACTGTGGTTATGAAATCTTTGAACATTGTTGGCCAGAAGTATCCTACTCATAAAATATTTTGTGCCATAGCGTAACCAGATTGATGCCCCCCACACACGCCTGAATGGCAATCATTCAGGACTTTTTCGGCCTCCTCGTGGGTGAGGCACCTCCGCAGAACTGCATCGACACCACGATGGGTAAGCATATCACTGACGATCATGTAGTCTTTTGCTTGGTATTGAATGCGTCGTTGTTCCGAGCGAGAGGTATTAGACCTATATGTTTGGGTTTGGAGATAGATTATTATGTCTCCATACCACGGATTGCTTGAAGATATCAAAAACAAAGATTCGTCCACGATCGCTTCTTCTGATGTTGCATCGTTGGACAATGATGGGAGATTGCATAGTAACCCTGCGAAAACCAGGGCTTTCTTCGATTTGGATTTTACGAATTCCAGATCAAACTCTTGTAAAATTGCTATCCATTTTGAATATTTACCCCCCAACAACTGTCGTGACAATATATAAGTCATGGGGTTGCAATCTGACAAAATGGTAGTTTTTCGAAAGAGGACATAGTGTCGAAATCTCTGTATCACTTGAACAGCTATGAGAGCTAGCTTTTCAATGTAGGAGTATTTCCTTTCCATATCATTTAAGTTTCTACTCAAATAATATATAGGATGCTCAATTCCATTGTCTTCTTGAACTAAAACCATTGCGATGGTCGTATCCGTTGCAGCCAGATACAGGTTAAAGTCTTTTTGATAATCAGGAGCATACATTAATGATGCTTTTATTAGGGATTCCTTTAAAGCATCAAAGGAAGATTGTGCAACTTGATCCTAGATGAAGGCTACTTCTTTTCTCAATAGACGAGTATAACCTTTAGCAAGTTCGGCGTAATTTGGAATGAACCTCCTCAGAAAGTTTGCTTTCTCTTGGAGTTTCTGAATCTGAAGCAAATTTGAAGGTGGAGGCAAATCAATGATTGCATGAACCTTACATGGGTCGAGACGAATCCCGTCCTTTGAGACCACAAAGCCAAGTAAACGACCAGAACTAACACAAACACACATTTTTGTGGATTGAGTCGTATCTTGTAGTGTCGGTAACGTAGAAATATCACTCTCAAATGTTGCGGATGATCAGTCTGCTTTCGCGAATGAGCCAGAAGATCATCGAGATATGGTTGAATGATGTTCTTTATGTCATGGAAGGCATAATTCATTGCCCTTTGAAATGTTTCCCCTGCGTTATTTAAACCAAAGGGTAGCCTGCGATATGCGAATGTGCCCCACGGAAAAATAAATGCAGTCTTTGACTGGTCTTGTGGGTAGATATTAATTTGATTATACCCGTAAAATCCATCCATAAATGAAAATATTTCACATTCGGCGCATTCATCAATTATCTGGTCAATGAAGGGTGTAGGATAGTTGTCTTTCGGACAAGCTTGATTTAAATCCCTATAATCGACACACACTCTAATCGTTCCTTGTTTTTTCATTATAGGAACAATATTCGATACCCAATCGGTTAGAGGAACCGGGTAAATAAAACCAGCATGGAGAATTTTTTTAACTTCTGCCTTGATGGCAGCGGCTTTCTTGGGGTGCACCTACCGTAGCCGTTGTCGTACCAGTTTGACATCTGGATACATCTTAATTTCGTGTTCAACTATGCTCGAGTCAATGCCTGGCATTTCATCATACGACCAAGCAAAGACATCTCTGAACTCGTGAAAAAGAGCGTAATATATTTCCAGTTCTGAAGAAGAACAAGATTTGTCGACATGAATATTCTCTACAACATCTGTTTTGGTCGAGATATTTATGGCGATAGTCTCTTCAATATTGGACAAGTTTCGTTCGGAATCCACTGTGTTTACAGTATTTGATAGAAAATCAAAAACTGAGGGATGATGAAGGTCACTGGAACTATCTTCCTTGTAATCCAGAAGATGGGAACGATGGTGGTAATCTTCCCATGGTGCCCCGTCAATCATCATTGACTGAACAATTCCTTCGTCTGTAGAATGTACTTGCGACCAAGGATCTGAAGGGGTGCCATTTTCCTTAGACCTATCTATCCAAACGCTTGATGAGCGTTGATTTGGGTTTGCCTCCCATGCTGAAAACATTGATTGCTACAATATTTCTATTGGGCTTGGAGGCAATACCTGCAGATGATCCATGCTAATATCATTTTCGGACATCTTTTGAATAGAAGATATCATATTGCAGGTTCCCACCATTGCCACTTCCGCCAGATTGATTGGAGGCGGTAGGGCAAAAGTCCCCATTAATATAGGGTCTTTTAGTAGGCCTACTCCGATATTTTGAAGCAAATGAGGGCTTCCATGGATCATCAGAATGCTTCTCGTAACTTGTGAACTGTTGGGGAGAAATGTTTGCTGGTCGATGATTGTAATACTTCCTTGGAAGGGAAATGCAATCTTCCTAAAGTAGTTCAACACAATGGCAGCCATAGCATATATCCAGGGCCTTCCTAGTAGGATTTTGTAATCGAGGTTTCCGTCGATCACTTCAACATCAATTTCTATTGTTTTTCCCCCCAGTTCGACTTGCAAGTTACTTAAAATCCCATATGGGGTGTATGTTTGTCCATCAAATGCTTTTAATGTCATCGAAGATCGCGACAAGGGTGGAGATCCTAAAGTTTTCCAGCAACTCATCGACATAATACATGTAGATGCCCCCTCATCAATAATTGTTCAATGAACAGTTTTGTTGAGGGCTTTCACTTGAATAAGGAAAGATAATTGAGCTGGTAACTGAGGGTCATATCCTTTATGATTAAAGGCCACAAGATTGGAATCCGTTGGGTCAATCCCACCTATCGTTGATAATAAAGCCTACTTTTGGGAGGGGAAATTTTGTAGTACCTCAAGTGTTGACATAGCGGACAGCGATTGGGCCAGATCCTCCACTATATTATAATGTTGTGCTGCTCTGGCATGAGGATTAAATGTCGATTTGTGTACTACTCCCTTCGGTGGCTTTATTGTTAGTTCAGGAATGATGGGTGGCACAACTTCGGTCAAAGTTGTTGTCGAATTACTAGGTTGATCATTAGCCTTATTGTCTGACAGTTGTGGATTCTCATAATCTTTATTCCTTGTCAATATCAAAGCATCATTTTGCTGCTTCGAAACAGACAACATTAGCACTTGGGATAGGGAAGCATTATCACTAGCAACCAGTTTGTTCCTGGATTCGAAAACGGATCAGTCAATACCGCTGAGGTTTTTGAATTCTTAAAGAATTTTCTAATCTCGGCTTTATGTGGACAATCTTTCGTCCAATGATCCTCATCACATATGAAGCATGGATGACTTGGTTTCCTATCTCCAGAAGGGTTTGCAGAAGATTTTTCAGGAGAAAAATCCTCTTGTTTTTTCTTCTTCCCTTTCTTTTTCTTCTTGCCCCTTGGTTGCTTTGGTTCTTTGCCTTTGTCAGTCGACACGGCATTTTACCTCTGAGGCGAGAATTTCCCCATCTGCATTTTGACTTGAAACCGTACGAGCCTTCTTTGATGTAGCTTTTATAGTTTTCGTGCTGGTCGCACCTATCACGCCATCACCGGCATGAGAGTCTTTGCTTGATTTAGGAGGGGGAGGAACATAGAATTCCAGTCTAGGAGCATCAGGGATTTTATCGTAGAGTGTGCCAAACTGAGTATATATCAAGTCTAGATATTGCGCACGAGCAATGACTTGCTCTTCAGTGACGACTCCTCCCTTTGCCACATCTTCCATAATAGAAGGTAATAATGACTTAATAAACCATTTAGCTAGCAGCTAATCAGGAACATATGTTTTTACCATTCTACGACGACGTCGCCACTCATGAATATGATCAGATATGTGAGTGGCCATTGTCTATTTGAAATTGGTAAGAAGCTTTGTTCCTGTTTCGTACCTTATGGGTAACTAAAAATGGGTTTAAAAGGTTATGGCTAGGGTGTTGAAGTTATCGAATGAAGCTATAGGCAATTCGATATACCATTTTGCTGCCGGACCAGTTAACGTTCGCTGAAAAAGGTGAAGCCTAATCGAATCATCATTTAGAGTGTTAGATGAACACCACAGATGAAAGGTCATCACATGATTCGACGAGTATTCACCTGCATTTCCATTAAATTTAGGAATATCTGACGGAAGTTTATGTGGAATTGCTGGCCACCAAGGGGTGTAAGCAATTGGATCATTTGTCAGCCGATTTAGATCTAGTAACTCTAAAGTTTCCACGAAGGGAAATTGTTGATTCAGGTTCGGCGAAGCATACCCAGGATAAGATGGGATTGCCTGAGCAGTGGGTCTTTGCATACCAGCATAGTGCATTTGATGTTGATAACTTTGGTAAGGTTGATGGGCATAACCACTATGAAATGGTTGATGTTGACCGTTTTGAATATACGGTTGCCCATTACTTGTAAATATTTGGTGCTCAGATCCTTGGTAAACTTGTTGGAATTGCGGTTGTTGATATTGCACCAGCCATGGTTGTGAAACCATTTTTTGTTGTCCAATACTAGCTGTTTGACCAAGATGAGAGGTGATGGTACCCATTTGAGCCTGGGTCACTCCAGTTAAGGAGCCACTAATCGACGATTATGGTGGCATCGTAGAGAGAAGAGGCTGTTGTATTACGACCTAAGAAGCTTGAGGTTGGGATACAACAGGCAACGCTTGTACTTGCAACACAGTCACAATAGCCGGTGTAGTGGGGATATTTGACAAAGGTAGACTTTGTTGCATTGAGTATACAACTCTTGGTTGTTGAGGCAGTATCGACACCCAACTGCTAGATGTAATTCCAGCATAACCTGAATTCTGTTGTAAACTCTCGTATGTTTGTTCTCCCAGAGGAGACAATGAAAGGGTATATTTCCCTCCATAGGGCGGTAATCCAGTTCTAAAAGGAATGATTTGCCTTTGAGGACCGGAATGCCCAAATTGACACTGCGAAGGATCAATTTTCTGAGACTCAACATAAGAGATTCCAAATATTATTCCGAATGAACAAACGGGAACGGACCAGACTATCGAAACAACCCCTAGATGGATTCCATCCAGCGATTGAGAGCTAGTTGGGACAGATGGTATGCCGGTGAACATTGTTGGAGTAACAACAGGAAGTTCTGTCACTTCTGTGTCAGATGACACAGTCCTAGATGTCGATGGTTGTTCAGACATATCTAGTCTATCCAAAATATTTCCTAGCGATTCTACAGGAACTTCAGATGACGGGAGACTAGTTTCTGACGAAGAAGGATATAGGGTGATCCCAACTCCAAAATGCGGTGAAGTACTAGATGGAGGATCCTCCACAATCTCTTCTATAGCAATCAATCCAGGTGGAAGAGGTAGACCATCAGGTCCGTAAAATATTTCTGGTGTCGAAGAAGGTATAGATTATGCAGCGACAGATGTTTGGGGAATAACACCTTCTGAATTAGCTGTAGATGGAGTCGGTTCAGGAATAGAAGTGTTTACCGTCACACTAGGATCAGTTCTACTATCCTCTTGTGGCTGGGGAACTTCTTCTGTAGAGGCAGGGATACCATAAATGTTTGGAGTAACCGGAGTCTCTGAGGGTGTCGAAACACTTGTTCCAACCAAACCATGGGACTTTGATCTGGTTAAACGAGTTTGCTTTGTCCGAAATAGTTTTTTTTCCGGAGACAAAGTTGGTTGACTTGTAAGTCTCCGCGAACGACGGGGTTTCGATTGACTTTCCTCCACAATTGCGGATTACTCGTACAACTAAAAATAAATGGGAAAATGATTCCGAATTAAATGAATTTTAGACGCTTTGACACAACTTGCTTTTTCAATTTTTAAGAGTCGAGAAAAAACAAAAGATGACTCTAGTCGCCTTAGATTTTTAATGAGCCTGAAGTGACAAGTGCTCAGATGGACCTTTTCCTTTAAGGATTCTGAAAAGGAACAAAAGAGACTACTCTGGAAATCTAGACAGAGGGATTACCAAACCAATCGAAAAACTACAGAATACTTTTTACGGTATGGCAGTCAATCTTCCCGAATGCTGTGTTCAGTGCACTGCGATCGATAGGGCGGCGGACACGGCTTCCTATGGATAAAGGATATAGCCTATTGCGGTCTCCCAATATATACTCAACGGTACGTGGGAGCACAAGTCCGTACTGGCACTTGTCATCTCGAAGAGGAGGAATCACCCAACCAACAATGAAAGCGATAGTTACCAGGCTTTACGATGCCGGAATACGTCTCTAGCCTAGACTTCTAAATGTTGTGTGTTAGGTTCCAAAGCGTTTTTATGTTCATTGAATTTATTTTACAGTTGATATTTCTTAAGAAATTTTCCTTTCAGGTTCACCGCATGATGTAGATATATAATTCCTAAAATGCAATCTAAGATGATAAACAACCGTTTAATCTTCTTTTTGCAATGAAAATCCTAGCTACTAAGGAAAGAGAGATGATATTCTTTCAACATAGAGCATAGAGCACACACTAGATGCACTGTCCTAAATCAAACCAACAAGCAGTCTAAATGAAAATGCACATGCATGTATTTGTTTTCCGCTTTCTTAATGTGTGAATGACATAAAGAATGCTAAGTACAAATCTGAATTATCTTTTCAAAGCGACAGTACTAACATTTTTTCTTCAAAAACGAAAGGAAGATAATGACGACACTTTGCGACTTTTAATTGAAAACTGCTTTCGACACTTGAAAAACTACTAATTCAAATCAAATACAAGAGTAACTGTATAATCGACCATCAAGAACGATAGGATTCTTTTCTTTGACTGAAAATGACACTTATGACACTTCCAAATCAAAAGATGACAATTTGATTATGCTACTTTTTGTAAAATAGAACTGAAAATGGCGCACAATACATAAAAACATTCACAATTATTTGTACTATGGAGGTGGAATCATGCAAAGGAAGGGAGTTTCCACAGTGGTATACTGATCACAGACAGCAAAACTCCTGAATAAAGCTGAAGAGAGTGAACAAATAAACCAAAATCTGGAAGCAGAAGAGGTCTTATCTTATCAGCGCACCTGCAACACAGGGAAAGTGCGATGCAGCGCACCTACTACACACGGGAGGTGCGATGCATCCAGATTCCCAAGAGGAGAAAGTGTGATGGTCCAGGGACGAGACTTCAACTTGGTTCTTGGTCACAGTTTGCAACTTAGTTCAGGGATTTAGGCCGAGCTAATGATAGTCAGTAAATAGAAATCACAGGGGTTGATCTAATGAGGTTACTAGAGCCACCACTAGGGAAATTAGAATGTTTTCAAATCGATTGTTCAGTTTATAAACAAAACCCAGAGATAGACTGAAGCAGCATTGATCTACTTTGCACTTGCATAGCAAATGCAGTTCGAAGGCTAGCTGGCTTAACTTCAGGCTCCGTTTGTAAGTTTATAAAGCAAACAAGTATAAACAAGTAAACAAGCTATTCGCTCCCCAGTGGAGTCGCCATTTTGTTATCGGGAAATCTAGTGTCTATGCAAAGCTGCTAGTCCCACTAAGATGGGTAGCTATCTTAGAAACAAACAGATTAAAGTTACTTTCGTTTTCCTTTATGAGAAGTAGATAGGAGAGGATCAAAGAATACCAACTTCAATCTTTCGTCCGGTTCTTTGCTTGTTCCTTCTCCTCACCGATAGTTCTTTGCCGCTTCTCCCTTGACCACTCCGCTTCAAAGAGTACTTGTAAAGTAAAAGCAGAACAATACCTTCAAAGTGCAAAGATCTACAATCATAGCAATATAGGACCAGATATATATTGACCACACAAATGCATATACTATCAGACATACAAGAATGTGGAGGAAAACTTGAATAGCTTTATTGATGTAAAGATTAGAAGAGAGGATTACAACCCATTGATCTAACCCAACATCATCCTCCCAGTATGAAAGCCCTTCTTCACCTCATGAAAATCTTATATCACCCAACACTTTGATATTCCACCAAGAAACCAACAACACTTCCTTACAAGATACAAAATTCCAGCCTCTGGATCTCTGGGATGAGGGATCCATATATAGATGATTACAGGGAGGTGAGTCGGCTTTTTGGATTTTGATTAGTGTCTTCTCTTTGATAGTTCTTGATTCCACTTGGAGATTGATGATCTCTTACTCATCCCTGGGTGAATTCAAAGAGGCAAGTGTCACAGGAGAAGTTTCTGGAAGATTCCATGATCATCCACCTCACAAACTATCTCTGCCATTTGTCCATTCTCGCCCATCGCACCCTACAAAAGGGCTTTCTAGTATGCATCGCACCTTTTACACTGGGTAGGTGAGATGCATCGCACCCTTAGCACTGAGCAACTTGTATAGTCCAGTTTTGACCAGTTCTAAGCAGTTTTCTATGGAGAACTTCTGGGAGATGATGTAATCAGCTGACCTTGTTCCTTTAGGGCATGAAACAACACTTTTAGGGACTCAAAATCCCTTGGTTTATGGACATATATGGTTGGGGTTGCAGTGCCAAAAAATGTCTATAACACTATTATCTTTAGAAGAACAAAAAAAATGGGTCACAAATATGTTGGGTTATGACTTTAACATCATTTATAGAAAAGGGAAGAAAAATTTTGTTGCAGATGCACTCTCAAGAAAGTATGAGGATGTGGAAGCATTTTTTTGTGCTATTTCTATTATCCAACTAGATTGGATAAACAAAGCAAGGGATGAATGGAAGAAGGATGAAGAAGTATGGCCACTTATTCAAAGTTGCAAAAGATCCCAATTCAAACAGTATTGCTAGAAATTGAAGAGGAAGGAAGAATCATATTGGAACCTGGAGCAGTCACAGAAACAAGAACCCGACAACTACGAAATTGATCAATTTCAGAGTACCTAATCAAGTGGAAGAACTTACCCATTAAAGATTCCACATGGGAGGACAAGAATTTTATACAGAAGCATCAAGAACTACTCAAGCGTTGAGGACAACACTTTTTGAAGGAGAGGGGCATGTTAGGCCCCTATACTACTAGTGTAACCCCTTATTGTTATTAGTACAACCCCCTTATTATAATGATGTACCCATGTAGGGCCCACATTGTTACTATTATGCTCCATAGAAGCCCACTATTGTTATTATTATGCCCTTACATTATTATTGTTATGTCGACTTTGATTATATTATGACCCCTTAGACTCCTATATATAGAAAAAAGGTATTTTCATTTGTATCATCTAAGAATTGTTCATTTGTGTAATGTAAAGGAGGCTACCCCCTCGAAGAGGCTAAATTCTAAGGCATTTGTCTCTATTTTCCATCTTTTTGTGAGCTGGTTTCATAACACCAGCCCAAACAAAAAAGAGTCTAATTTGGGGCTCTAACCGGGTGGTTTCCCAAATGTTGATGAGGTCAATTTTGGCCATCAACACAAGGTCAAATCTTGTGTCAAATGTATGTGTGATATTTTATTTCACTATTTTCTATTTTTTGCATAATTTTATTTCACATGCATACGCTATTAACAATGACCTACACATATAGTGTATATAGTGCATATACACTATTAAGAGAAATAAAACGGTGATATTGTATATTTTGGAATTTTAAGTATAATTTTAATATATCTATTGTGACGAACTATCTAATGGAATATCCATGGTAGTTTACGGATCACTATTCTTTTACATAACAAATTAATAATCTTGTCTTCAAGAGAATTAACTATTTTGTGATAAAATTAATCAATCTGCTCATGAACAATTTTAAAACTAAGATAATAAACCCGATAATTTAAACATCAAATTATAAACAAGTATGAACAACTAAAAGCATGAAATTTGAAATTATAAACAAGATAGCTTAAATCTCATGAAATTGAAAATATAAACAGATAACTCAAATATCATGAAAGTAATAGCTTTCTTGCATAAGTAAGGACAAACATAAATGAAAACATATGAAAATATACCATCATATACAATTATGGACAACAAGTGGAAACAAGTGCACACGTTGAGATTCTCAGGGCCCCCCACACCCTATCTTGCACACTTTTGAGACTACTAGTTTAAAAAAACCAATTAGACTGATGTATTTATGAAAGAAAGATGTCCAAAGCTAAATCAAAATTCTATAGATATAAAGCTACAGTTTAAACACTTGAAGACTAAAATCTAGAAATTACAAAACTTATCAAAGTATTTACATGCTTGGATATTTATATATAAAGTTTTGGAACTAAAATTCTATGAAAACTCGAAGCATAAGCTAGAATTCTAATGCAAATAACTAGTCAAGTTGATCTCCACCTTTGGAGTGCCTCGAAATTAGTTAGTCCATTAAAAATCAAAACCATTTTGATTTTCAGGCTAAAACAAGGTATTTTGTTGAAAACAGGTTGTTTTGACCAAGCATTGACCAAGAATGTGTGAGACTAGTTCTAGAGAAACAATATGTATCAATCCATCCATGGTTCCTAATGAACAAAATCCATATTCTATAATTCAACCAATTGTCCTAGACATATCCCAATATATGTTCATTTACCAAAAAATTCATTTTTGGTAATTTCCTGGTTATATTTGTTTCCTAATGCACAAATTTTGTCAAAAATTCATGATTTAAGATAAAATCATTTAAATAAATTTTGGATGCATTTTTAGGCCAAAAAGAGGATAAATTAGACAAAATCAAGTATAAAGTAGGTTTATTAGGTTAGAATATCATTTAGGCTATCAAAAAATGGGCATTTAATAGATAAAGATATCATTGAAGAAGAATAGGTGACACACTTGCATAGGAAGGGTTTGAAATCATATTCATGAGGCTCTGGAAGGTTTTTGAAACATTGAAAAGACTAAAAGGCATCACTAGAAACCCATAATGACCTTCATGTGTTTTGAAAGCTATTTTAGGGATGTTTATGTATTTCATCATGATTTGGTAGTATCTTAAATGTATATTAAGCTTAGTGAAAAACTTTTCTCCTTAAAGTTAATCTAAGAGATTAACAATAACTAGGGTGGGAAATTTATCCTTGACCATGAAATTATTGAGATATCTAAAGTCGGGAAACGTGCACCAAGTGCCTTCCTTATTTAACACCGTGACTATTGGCAATGAGTAAAGGGTTTTACTACATCATATGAGCTCTTCCTCCAAAGTTCTCCAATTATAATTTTCTATTTAATTCTTTTGTTCAAAAGGTGTCAATATTGATGTACATTTGGTGGTTGAATTCCTGGTGTTGACTCATGAATGATTCACAGCTACTAAAAAATGTATAAGCCATCGAAATCTAACTCTCTTATGAAAATTTGATATAATAATAAAAATATTGAGTAAGTGGGGTCCTCGTAGGAAAGGAGGTGTTGGCTCTCGTGTTTGTTTAAATTACAAGTTAGACATAACTATATCATCATTTTGGTTGTTAGGATGTGCTACGATTTATGACATCCATGAAAAAGAATCAAAATAATAAAAAGGAGAATTGGCAAGAAATTAGGATTGATATATTGATATCTTTGTCAGACTCCTTTGAAAGAAGATCATGATAAATAATTGGGAAACAATTGTCTTGGAAATATTCATCAGGTTTCAAACCCATATGAGTAACATATTTCCATATGGGTGGCACACAAAAAATCTTAGTTTAACATGAAAAAGTTAATTTCTTTTTTATGGCATATGTTATGAAAAGTGACTGTTGAGAAATGGAAACAAGAAATTCTAGTTTAATTTGTCCTTGAATTAAACTAGGAATTAAAATCGAATTCTATTCTCATAGCAAATTGTAAATAGTTAATTAAGTTTAATTAACTTAGCTTACGAATTTCAAGATGGAAGTATTTATGTAGTCATGTATATGCTCTCCCTAAATTTTAGGGGTCCAGTATGAGTTTATTTGAGTTGTAATTAGACAACTCAGTTTGACTGAGTTATGGTCAGTTAAACTAGTTCTAACTATTTTTGGAACTAGTAAAGGATTAGTAGTGAGTTGGTGTATTGGTTCATCCTCAGTGCTACTCCAACTAACTAGAGATTCACTCATCAGAAACTCATGCATGTCAGTTTAGAGAAAGACCTATTTGAGACTAGAGTGCATGGATAGTGTACTATCAATTGTAGTATGATCTGAGTTGTACATTTCATGCATGCAATCAGAGGGAATTCCCGATTAAATATGGACTATTCATCATAGGAATTGCACAAGGAAATAGGGGCTTAGCAAGAAGCAAAAATTGGCTAAGTGTTGGTCAGTGCAGGCTTATGAGGCAGAGACTTGATCATACTTGTGCGGAATTGTTCTTATGAGAACAAGATTTGTATTATCACTCAGATTTCCAATTAATGCAATAGATAGTCGAGGTTTTGAGCAGTGGCTTTCCCTAGAGAAACAATTGTGTTATGTGTCTTTGATTATCTTCCTCTTGTTGATTATTTTTTTCATCGATTCTTGGTTTCCGATGTTTGAGAGTAGAGTAGATTCTTGTCTTATGTTTTATTACATTACATGAGTTGTGAATCTACAGGAAAATATACAAGGTATCAGAGCTAAAGACATTATACTAGAGGATATTTCGAAGTTTTAAGTTTGGGGTTATAGGTGAAATTTGAATTTGCAATACATACTTCAGGATCAGTAGATGGCGTTCTACAGTTTGCAGCTCGAGTATGCCTTGGAAGACAGCTCGAGTTATATAACCTAGAAGGACAAAATGGAGGTTGTGCTAGAGGATAATGGCCTCAAGGAATTTGTTGATCAAGGCATTCCTAAGCCAGCAGCATCGAATGCATAGAATCTAGCCGAATGGAAGAAGTGTATGGTGAAGGTGAGGCGGATAATCCTTGAGGGAGATTGAGACCACATTGTCTCGAGTATGCATGGGAAGGAAACTCCGTATGTTATGTGGAAAGCATTGAAAGACCTATTACAGAACAACAATGACCATATGAAGTTGGCACTGAAAGAAAAACTATGAAAAATCAAGATGGAGAAAGGCACGACATTCCAAAATACTTGACCAAGTTCACTCATTGTTGTGATGAACTTGGAAGTGTTGGAATAACCATTGTTGAGGATGATATGGGGAGCCTAGATCTGCTAGGCCTTCCTAAGAGTTGGAATAGTTATCAGGACTCTATGAATGGAAGGGAGAAGCTGCCATATTGGGAACGAATCTGGTCGGATTTGATGTAGGAGGAGATCAGAAGGAATAATAGAGACAGTTCCTCATCAAATACTGATGATGAGGAAAATTGTGCCTTAGCGAGTAAGTCAAGGAAAGGGAAAGGGAAGGCGTCCCATTCCAATTTGGATTCTTTCCATGGAGGTAAGAAGAAAGACATAATGAAAGTTAAGAGCTTTCATTGTGACGAGCTGGGTCATTTTGCTACAAATTGTCCACTCAAGAAGTCCAAGAAGAAGTCCTCAGGAGGAGCAGCAGGTGAGGTTTTGGCCTCCCAATTCGAATTGGAATTTACTCTCATTGCATGCATGGTGTCATCAATGATGGGTAGTGTATGGTACCTTGACAGTGGAGCTTCATTCCACATGACTGGTGACTAGGAGTTGTTCTATCACCTAGAGGAGAAGGATCTTCAGATGCATATTGAGATGGGTGACGACAGGAGGTATAGTGCTACTAGATTGGGCACGATTACTTTTCAGAGGGAGTAGGGTGCTCCTCTCACCTTGAGGGATGTTATGTATGTGCCTGGATTGAAGCAAAACTTAGTATTGGTCTCCATGATTGAAGATAGAGGCTATGATGTGATTTTCTCAAAAGGAAAGGCATTCCTTCGACACATAGCCACGAGTCAAGTAAAGAAGATAGGGATTAAAGTTAAGAATATTTATAAGCTGGAGGTAGAGGATTGTGTTGCTTTGAGCACGAAAGATGAGAAGGTACAAAGCTAATACATTGGCGAGTTGTGGCACAGGCAATTGGGCCACTTGCATCATGGGGATTTGAAAATCATGCAGCAGACCCCTATTGGTCTTCCCAAAGGTACCCTAAAGCAAGTTGATACATACAAGGGGTGTACTTTTGGAAAATACACCAAAACTTCATTTCACGATAGAGACAGTCGAGCAGAGGCGATTCTAGAGAGAGTCCATTTAGATGTGTGTGGACCATTTTCAAGAACATCCATGGCCAAACATAGGTATTATGTTATATTGGTTGATGACTTTTCTCATAAATGCTAGATATTTTTCATGTAGAATAAGGATCAAACTTTCACAAAGTTTTGTGAATTTAAAGCATTGGTTGAAAAAGAGTCTATAAAGAAGGTTAAATATCAAAGGAGTGATAACAGTGGTGTCTGTTATCACCAAAAAATGATCACCTAACCATTTCTAACTAGGTGGGTCGAAATACACCATGTGGATTTAATTTTACCATAGTAAAATGACTTTCACTGTGGAAAATAATTTAGTAAACCGCTTTTATTAAAATATTTTCTATTTTAAATCAAAAAACCCCATGAGAATAATTAGATAAATAATTATTTATTTAATTTTATCTATGAATTATTGTTAAATCACTATTTAATAATTATTCCTTGTCACATTTGACTAAATCCCTTAGGAATATTTAAATAAATTATTATTTAATTGAATTTCCTTAGTTATGTTATTAGAATAATTATTAAATCGCTATTTAATAATTATTTTGATTTCACACCTTTCTTGTTTCTCATGAAATAATTGATAAATAATTTTATTTGTTAATTATTTCTAAATAAAGGAATTTAGCCATTTTAAATTCATTTTCCCTCTCCAATAAATATAATACAGTATTCCAAGTAGTTAGATTTGAATTTGGTCAATAATATTTTATTATTCTCCATTTGCAAGATTAACTCAATACTTTGTTATATAAAGGAGGGTTTTTTATTCATTCCTCGCCAAGATCATTATCATCGTCTACATTATCGTCAGTTTCTTAAGCTCCCATTTGAGTTCTTCATCTTTGTTTGGGTTTTTTCACATGATTGAGAGAGGGATTCTATTTCTGAAGCATCAAGGATATCAAAGGACCCATCCCATGGAGGGGGACTTATAGACCAATCGATAGATCTCCTTCACCAGGTGTTATCAATAAAGATTTATTCATTTAAAATTACCTTTCCAATTGGGTTATTATTCTGAATACATTATTTTGTTACTATTTGTTTTGGATCTTGTTTTCTTTTATTGTAGATTTTCCATTTGTATGGCAGATCTAGAACAACAGCAACCATCAAATTGTTGTTAAGGTCACTTGTCACCTAGTGACTTAAGTGAGTATTTTTTATACACCTTCCATGAATTTTCACACTAACAGTGAGTATGTCTCAAATGAGTTTAAGAACGTTTGTGTAGTAGAAGGGATTAAATGGGATTTTAAGACACCCCATAACCCACAGCAGAATGGGGTAGTCGTGAGGAAAAACAAAAGCATTGTAGGGGAAGCACGAGCAAGTTTGCATGATCAGGGCCTACTAGTACACTTGTGGGCTGAGGCATGCAACACGACAATTTATTTTCATAATTGTAGCCCACATCGAATACTTGTGATGGAAACACCAGAGAAGGCTTATTCTAGTAAGAGACTAGATGTTGGTAACTTCAAGATTTTTGGGTCACTAGTATATTTCCATGTGACCAAAGATGCACGGAAGAAGCTTGAGCTGACAAAATATTTAGGGATATTTGTGGGGTACACTGATACACTTCACAACTATCGGGTGTACTTGTCAACCAGCAAGATGAAAGTGGTTCGAAGGGATGTCAAATTCGATGAGGAGAAGGCCATGTGAGTTTCCCTTAAGAGGGAGCTTTAGCTACATGAGCTTTAGGA
This sequence comes from Pinus tabuliformis, assembly GCA_031772625.1. NCBI lineage: Eukaryota > Viridiplantae > Streptophyta > Pinopsida > Pinales > Pinaceae > Pinus > Pinus tabuliformis. The sequence goes on from CM062813.1 coordinate 235,559,187, forward strand.
GAATTTAACTCCTAAGGTTGAGGAGCCTCAGATTGATGTGGCGTAACCACATGTAGAGTATCCAGGAGTGGAGACATCCACTCAAGCAGAGTCTTCCATATATGGGAGAAAGCGCACTAGAGAGGCTAATAAGTTATTACATGGTGCACGAGAGAATCTGGGAGCATCCACATCTCAGTGTAGGTAGAGGAGGTCACCTGAGAGATACACTGGATACATGGCTCTTATGAGTGGGTGTGTTGAGCCAGAGCCATCTTCCTTTGAGGAGGCAATGTCGTAACCAATTTGGGTTGATGCCATGGTGGAGGTGTATGACTCCATAATTCATAACAGTGTTTGGGATGTGGTCCTGAGACTAGAGGACAAGTCATTGGTGAGCTCTTGATGGCTTTACAAGGTAAAGTAAGCAGCAGATGGTAGTGTGGAGAAGCATAAGGCCAGGTTCAGGGCTCGTGGCTTTTCATAGGTGTTACAGATCCATTTGGGCACATCAATCCCATCATCCAGATCAGTGTTTTAGGGCTCATCAAACCCTAATTTCAGTTGCTACATGCCCTAAACAATTCACCCCTTTGAATTCCTCCTTCCCAGACAGTTTCATGACTTGAAGGCATCCAGAAATAGCCTCTAGAGGAACCAGCGAAGGTAGGCCCATGTAAGGGTGTGTTGTAGAGCAGTTAAGTCCATGCCAAGGTGCTTTGTAGAGCACTTAGGCTTCCTTTCACTTGTGCTAGGCGAGATTGAGCAAAATTCACATAGGGTTTGGGGAATATTCTTATCTTTTGGATTCATCTAGAAGGTTCCTTCACTTATCAACTCCTATGACCTCAAAAATGGATGAGGAATGAGTTAAGGTGCATCCTATCCTCTCATCCCTTCCTCCATGGAACTAATTCTAAGTATGGAAGGCCATTCAATGCCACCATTTATGACAAAACCTCCTTCATCTTCCTATAAATTGACCACTCATCTAAGTGATCAGGGGCTGGATTATGTTGAATTGTAAGGAGATAATGCTACTATGAGATTTGGCTTTGAAGCAAGTATTGTAATGCTACAAGTTTGTCATGCTTTTGATGTGATGTGGATGGGATCCAAGCTGGAGGAATGGATTTGAATCAGACACAAATGGTTGTAATTCCTTCTTCTATTCAATAAAGTGTTTGAACCTTTCTCCCATATGTTTGTATTGTTTTATAATTCTTATCTGTGTGAAATGTATCTGATTCCATTCACTTATATCCAATAGATCTTTTGCTTTGATCGAATCTTTGTTTTTTGTTGTGTTTACATGTACTTCTCAAGTGTATTAAGTATGGGAAGGAGTGATGGGATTGATATAAGGGAGACAAGAGGAAAGCGGAACTACAAGTATGTCTTCTCATATTCTCATCTTATCTATTGCTTATAGGAAAATACTAAAACACTTTAAACTGTTGTTCTAGATATGGCTACTTATCTAGGGAATTAGTATTTATCCGTAGATACCAAGTTCTCTAAAACAACAGGTAGAGGGGATTGACTATGATGAAACATTTTCTCATGTTTCAAGGTACTCATCAATCATATCTATATTGGCACTACTAGTGCAGATGGGTTGGAAGATACATCATATGGATGTAAAGACAACCTTCCTTAATGGAACGATTGAGGAAGAGGTGTAGCAGCCTAAAGGTTTTGAGACCTTTGACCGTCAGTGGCATGTGTGTCAAATCAAGAGGGCATTGTATGGGCTGAAGCAAGAAACTTATGCTTGGTACACCAAGATCGATAGCTACTTCACCTGGTAGGGCTTCACCAAGAGTGAATCAGATGTGAACTTTTACCACATAGTGGTGGAAGGTAAATTATTGATCATATTTTTGTATGTTGACGATTTAATTCTAACAGGTGATGATCAACTGATCAAGTCTTGTAAGGAGGACCTTGCAAGAGAGTTTGAGATGAAGGACATGGGGCTCATGTATTACTTTCTGGGCATGGAAGTATGGCAAGGTGATGGGGAATTGTTTGTGTCTCAGGGTAAGTATGCCAACGAGATACTCAGGAGATTCTGCATGGGGAGAAGAAAACCCATGGAGAATCCTCTAGCAGGTAACAGGAGGAAGGAGGATGCTACTTCAGGGGAAGAAGTGGAAGCTACCGTTTATAGGTAGCTTGCAGGTTCACTCATGTATTTTGTGAAAACGCAACCAAATATGTGTTATGCAGTTAACCAGCTTAGTCAAGCGATGGTTAGGCCTACCAACTTGTATTGGAAGGTGACAAAGCATGTGTTGAGATACCTCAAGGGCACTACTCAGTATGGATTGTGGTATAGATAGATAGATGGAGTGAATCTTCAAGGCTTCACTGATGAAAATTGGGTAGGGATTCCATCCGATGGGAAGAGAACATTAGTAGGGATCTTCATTATTGGGTGAGTGGCAGTTTCTTGGTACAACAGGAAATAGAGATCGGTTACACTTAGTTCAGCAGAGGTAGAGTACATGGATGCAACTCAGGCAGCAAGTGAGTCCATCTAGATGAGGAAGATTTTGGTTGGTTTGTTTGGTCAGCATATGGATCCAACTGTGATTTAATGTGATAATCAGAGTTGTATCTAACTCTCTGAAAATCCAGTTTTTCATGATCGGTCCAAGAAAATTGATATTTAATATCATCATCTTCGAGATTGTGTATTAAGGTGGATTATGTTGTTGGAGTACGTTCACATGGAGGAGAAAGATGCTATCATTTTGACAAAGGCATTGTCAAGATGTAAATTCGAGTTTCACAGAGACAGGATCCGAGTAGCTGATAATCCCTTTCTTGTTGAGAGGGAGTGTTGAGAAATGGAAACAAGAAATTCCAGCTTAATTTGTCCTTGAATTAAACAAGGAATTTCAAGTTGGAATTATTTCTATAGTCATGTATATGTTCTTCGTAAATTTTAGGTGTCCAAGATGAGTTTATTTGAGTTGTAATTAGATAACTTAAATTGACTGAGTTATGGTAAGTTAAACTAGTTCTAACTGTTTGTGGAACTAGTAGAGGATTAGTAGTGAGTTGGTGCACTGGTGCATCCTCAGTGCTACTTCAACTAAGTGGAGATTCACTCATCATAAACTCATGCATATCAGTTCATAGGAAGACCCAATTGATACTAGAGTGCAGGGACAATGTACTATCAGTTGTAGAATTATCTGAGTTGTACAGATCATGCATGCAATTAGAAGAAGACCTAGTTTTGTATTGCCCAATTATGGAAGAAGGAATTACCAATTGAATATGGGTTATTCGTCACATTAATTATGCAAGGAAATAGGGGCTCAACAGGTAGCAGAAATTGACGAAGTGCTAGTCGGTGCGGGCTTGTGAGGCAGAGAGTTGATCATACTTGTGTGGAATTGTTCTTGTGAGAACAAGCTTTGGATTATCACTCATATTTCTGAGTAACGCAATAGATAGTTGGGATTTTGAGCAATGGATTTTCCTAGAGAAACAATTGTGTTATGTGTCTTTGATTATCTTCCTCTTGTCGATTATTGTTTTCATCAATTCTTGGTTTTCATTGTTTGAGAGTAGAGTAGATTCTTGTCTTGTGTTTTAGTACATTACATGAGCTGTGAATCTACAGGAAAATATAGAGTGAAAGTCAAAATGTTTTGTTGAACATGCATGAAATACTTTTCATTTTCTTATATGTTGAGGTTACATATTGTTGGAATTTCCCTATCATAACATGCTCCATTGATGAGAAACAATAATATGTTTCGGGCTTTATGATTCAAATATATTTTTGGAATTATTATATAAATGTTTGGGTGGCATGTGATTAACATTGTCTTATCATATGATATGCATGGCACATAAAGGAAAGGAATATGGTTTATATTCATGAATAAATGGGTAATTAATGTCGATATGGTGGATGTTTATTAAGGTTGATGTGGCACATCCCAAGGCATGCCTCTATATCAAGGGTAGAAAGACTTGAGGGTAGGTCGCCAACCCACTACCACATTCATTTGGCATTAGTATTTTAACTTGGGTCTTAGCTCTACTCTCACCCTAGCATTTTAGGGGAAAACCATGTGCATTTGTGGCTACCCACTATATGGTAACAATTTTTAGGGTCATTAACAACAATATAAGAACTCAATTGTTTAGGTATGCATAGTTTCTACTCCTCGGAAGAATAACTCACTTGAAATACTAGTTGATTGAGTAGCTTGCTTGTCATGGCTTTTTTTATGTGACATTTTTGGTTTAATCCCGTCATTTGTGACTCATTCTTTCTCCATTTCACTTTCCTATGTTTTGTTTGACATTGCTATGCTTGTAACCAACATGCATGCAAATTTTGAAAAAAAAAAAACACAACCCCAAAAATGGTAAGCTTGTGGTGCTCATGGGTTCTCTCTATTTGAAGCTGGGACAACTACATGCAAGGGCCGTAATCCACTTATTACTAGTCTCTTTTGTCAACTTGCAAAACATTGTGGTGGTTGCAGAGTTTTTTTTTGCCATTATCATGTTAATTGTTGAACCCTTGGTCCCCAAATGTGAGCCATGTACTTATTTCATTTCTAGTTTCCTTGTTGTTGCATATAATCCCCAACAACAATGTAATATTTATACTTTTGTTTCATTGATAGAAAAACATATTAATGCGGGTAATAGAAAAATGCATTTCTCTTTCTAGCTTGGGCTAAATTCATCATCTCAAATGCAAGCTACAAGGTCCTTTTCCAAGGCCCGAGTAGATAAACCTCCTTCATCTCAACTCACAGTGCCACTACAACCATTTCATTACTCAAAAAATTATAATGTTATTCTGTCATGTCATTTATTATGTCCTTAAGATATGATGGTTGAGTTGTTTCATGGGTTAAATTTCAATAATTTTGAAATTTTATTATGTGTTTTATTTAAGGTTATGGTTCCATGTTGTTAAATTAAAGGGTTTCCTCATAGTTGTGGAAATTTTTATGGGATGTATCAATCTCCCCTTTTCTCCCCGTTACCATGTCTCTTGTTGTAATTATTGTGGTTCATTTTCATTGACGTTCATATTATTTCATGGGGGTTGTCAACATTGACGTCAGGTTGATAGGACTATTTTGGGCAAAAAAACCTCAACATGTAGACTATGTTGTACCCAACCACTTATTATGTCGAGTTTCAATTTTCTATATCTCAACCTACTCCTATATGCATATCTTAGTTGTTACATGAATTATACACATTAATAGCCTAAATGTAAGTCTCATATCAACCTTGTCTTATCTAGAGCCTGTGAATTCTAACTCAAATGCATAAACAACCAACATTTAATGTACCTATGTTCAAAACATATATTTGAAGTATTTTTGGGTACTTTCAACCACCTCTTTCACAACACCTTCACCTTATTACACACTATCAATTACCATTGTTGTATATGATTCATGCATCTCCTTGTTAGCTTTGATAATATGTTGATCATTGATGAGTCTAGACCTAGACTTAATTACATTGTAGGTATGGTCTATGTTGGAATTAGGCTTGAGAAATTTTGATTTTTTAATAATTGAATGGACAAGCTTTGATATCAAGAAAATATTCTTCATCTAATGCAAGATCTAACAAATGATATGCAAAGCATTTGAATGACTTTTCAGTTTCAAATCAAAGAATAACATATTTAATTTAGATATTACTAGCACAACCACATTAATAAATGTGGTTGATAAACACCATAGGTGTCAACTTAATATACAAACCTAATGTTCAGCATTAATATGTTAATTATCTATTAAGTAGTGTATTAATAATACTCTCGGCCAAATGGAGAAGAAGAGTAGTTGGGTTGCATCCAATTTTATCGCCATAGTTATTAAGGTGTAAAACTCATGGCCTATGTCCACCTACCATCCCATTTTTCTTTTTGTTTTATTTTAAATTCCTATTTTTCTTTGGTTTTTGGTACAATCTTTATAAAATCTCAAAACAATGTCTTTTATTAATAATTTTGGGCGCTTGTTGATCTTGTAAAAAATTGTTAATATACTCATATCAATAATAAAAGATAATATTAGTTAATAAGGGCTAATGAACTAGGCGTTATAATAAAGTCTTTAAATAAGAAGGATAGAACATATAATATTTATTTTCTAACCATTTTTTATTGTAACCTGAGAAGGCTAGATTGTATGAGAAGTGGTAAAAATATCACTACTAGAATCCACTTCATCCCCTTATTTCTTATTGATTAACTTTGAAAACAAATACTCAGTGAACCTTGAAAACCTGTTAACCCTAAAAAAAAATATGCTAATAAGAAACAATGATAATTTATATTTCCTCTTTGTTAACCCTAAAAACAAATACGCCGGTGAGAAATAATGATTTATATTTCTTCTTCACTAACCCTGAAGAAAATAAGCCTATTACAATTCCTAATAACTCGCTTATCGAGAGCATTACACAAAGTATGAAGCAGAGGATTACAAATGCATCTCCATAGAGACTGAGTTGCATTTGCATAAGTCAAATTACCATTTGACATGTTTGATTCAACAAGTCCATCGGTTACCTCCTCTGCCACTATGGCAGGTCTAACTTTGTGGGAGATCATGTGCTCCACAACCATCTTTAACTGCAAATCATTGGAATAAAGATAAGTAAAATAAAATTGGGTCTGAGAAAGGATTTTCTATGGAAGAAAATGATGATTTATGGAAGTAGTTGAGATGTGAAGTAAATTTTGATGCATATGCGGAGCTAGCCCTGACAAGTTAGTTATACATGATAATCCAGTGGAATGGTGATTGAGTAAATTCATCCAAACCTGCAGCAGAGTAATATGGAAATTGAGTTGGATGTTAAACAAAATGAAACCTAGTAATTGATTGATCTAGATTGGATCATTATATTATTTTTCATCCATCTCAATTCATTTAGTGTGGAAAAAGTGGAGAAATCATCTCATGGTATTGTTTTTACCTATAGGACCCAGTTTGGCAAAATGAGGTCTAAAACCTTACCAGAGTGTTTTGAGGCATCAAATGACATTTTTTTGGGGGGATGAAACCTTGCCACCTTAGAACCACACATTTTCATGCTATTATATGCATAAATATGTTTCCAACAGTTCAAGAAGCACGCCAATCAGGGTTTGTATGTGAAATTTATGCCACTGAGAAGTTGACCTTATTCTTTTCACTACCATGATTCAAGAGTATATTACGTTAACCCCCATTATTCATGGAAACGGGGCTAGCCACGTGATTATGATGTAAATTATTATAGAAAATTCCATATTGTAACTGTAGTTAAGAGTTGAGGTAGTCAAGCCTAACCACTAGTAGGTCAATGGGTTGTGTTATAACTAGGCTACTAGGAGGAAAAGGGATTCCATTCTTTGGAGTACATTTGTTCCATAGCTGAGAAAAAAAACCAAGAGGGATAAGAGGTAGAGTATACAGACAGGATTTGTGCACTATAGCATCCCATGGGCCACAAGCCATACTTCTTTGTACTCATAGCCATATTTATAGACAGAGAAAGAGAGTGGAGCGGCATCACCTTCCAACTGGGTTTTTCTCTCAAAATGGTTTCCCAAAGAAAATATTGTGTCTAATGTGTGTGTGAGATTTTATTTTTCTGCTCTCTATTTTCTACATAATTTTCATTTGCATGCATACACTATTTATAGTCAAATCTACAGATATGTAAATCTAATAAAACTATAATAGTGTAAAATTTCATATTTTAAATATAACATTATTAGATATGTTGTGATGAACTGTCCAGTGGAATATCCACGACATTTTATGGATCTTTGATTCAATTCTAATCTGCTTAACACATGGTGAAATAATAATATTCAAATTAAATATTATACTCTTTGATTTGAAACTGAAAACCCATTCAAATACTTTTCATATCATCTGTTAGATCATGTATTAAACGAAGAATATTCTCTTGATATCAAATCTTGTCAATTCAATTATTAAAAAATCAAAATTCCTCAAGCCTAATTCCAATATAGACCACGCTTGCGGTGCAATTATTTCACCATGTGTTAAGTGGATTGGAATAGAATCGGTTACTTGGTTTCATTTGGTTTAGCATCCAACTCGAACGCCATATTACTCTGCCACAAGTTTGGTTGAATTTACACGATCTCCATTCAATTGGATCGTCATGTACAGATAGCTTTCCATGCTAACTCTGCATCTGTGTCACACCTTGCTTCACATCTCAACCAGTGCCATAACTCATCATTTTCCTCCATAGAAAAGTCATTCTCAAACCCAAATTTATTTTACTATCTTAAAATTCTGAGTTATTCCAATGATTTGCCGGCGGACCTGTTGAATCAGACATCTCAATGAGAATTTGAATTGAATAAATGCAAATTCCACTTATTCTCTATAGAGATGAATTTGTAATCCTATGCTTTAGACTTCATGTAATTCTCTCAATAAGCAAGTTATTAGGGATTAATAGGATTATTTGCTTCAGGGTTAGCGAAGAAGAGATATAAATCATTATTTCTTACTGACATATTTGTTTTTAGGTTAAAGACGTATTTGTCTTTAGGGTTAACAAAGAGGAAATGTAAATTATCATTGTTTCTTATTGGCATATTTGTTTTCAGGGTTAACGATTTTTCACGGTTTACGAAGTATTTGTTTTCAAAGGTAAACTATAAGAAAAAAGGGGACGAAGTGGATTCTAGTAGTGTGATTTTTACCACTTCTCACATAGTCTAGCTTTCTCATATTACAATAAAATATTGTTAGAAATAATTAGTATATCATCTAATTCATTAACCTTTATCAACTAATATTATTATGTATTATTGATATCACTATATTAACATTTTTTTAACAAAATTAACAAGCACTCAAAATTATTAATAAAAGACATTCTTTTGAGCTTTTATAAAGATTGTACCAAAAACCAAAGAAAAAAAATTAATTTAAAGGAAAACAAAAAGATAAATGGGATGGGAGGTAGACATTATCCATGAGTTTTACGCCTTGATAACTATGGGGACAGAAGTGGATGCAACCCAATTACTCCTCTCCTTCATTTGGCCAAGAGTATTATTAATACAATACTTACTTAATACATAATTAACATATTAATATTTAATATTAGATTTGTATATTAAGTTGACGTCTATGGTGTATATCAACCACATTTATTAATGTGGTTGTGCCAGTCTCATAGTTTAAAAAATGATATGGGCAACATTTAAATTTTTACTACTCAGCCACATTTTATTTTCTCATAGAAGATCACCTTTCATTTTGTCCATTTCATACCATCATGTCTCACTACTTTCATATGAATCATTATCAAAGCATGATTAAACTATTTTTGGGATATTGATGAACCATGGGTTTTTTCCTTTTGCAACCATATTTTTCCCATTTAAAACAACTTACAATAATCCTCTTACTAATGCAACCTAATTATAGAACTCAGTTTTTGTTCATTTTTTGCATGCAAAATAATACGATGGCTTGAATATAAATAAATTTTTCCCAACTTTCCATACATTACCACATAATATCCATTTTCATTTCCATTTTTTAAATGTCCATACTCTTGTAGTTCTAATAAATATTGTACAAGCTATCAATCCAATCGATGATTCAACATGTCTCAACATACATAAGTTTTTTATCACTCCATCTATCATGTGTTTGTTTCAAGCACCTAAATTGTTCTATTGGATAATAGCCATACAAGTTACTATTTAATTTGTTTTAGTTTTTAATTATCATGTGATTAAAGCAGATGGTGTCACAATATATATTTTTTCTCTCTTCCATAAATGAGTTTATTCAATAAGGGTTCTATGGGGAACAAGAGAGGATAGGGCAGAAGGAAAAATGTGTTGCGGAATGAAAGCAAGAACAAAAGAATAATATCTGGATTTAAGACTTTTGTGGTTAATATCTTCTTTATTAGAAACCGGAGAACCCAACTTCTATGGTTAATATTCCGGTTTCTAATAAAGATGAGAGTAATATATTATATTCACTTTGATGCCAACTCTAATGAATTCAACCACTTATCTCAAACCATGCATCTGTATCTAGGTGGTCCTCTGCCTAATCATCATGCATTGCATAACTCTTCTACTTAGCCACATCCCTGTATAATGAAGATTCTTGGGCCCCATCCACCACAAGTGTCACAACCTCAATGGCATGATGTATAGGAACCAAATCTCATCATACCAACTTCTAGCATTACTAATTAGCCCTCTAGTTCTAGAAATGATATCCCACCATATATTATTGGGCCACAAATTTGATCTACTATTTCCCAAATTGAGCATTATTCTAGACAAGTGCCTTTGATTTCCCCTACCCATGTTGAAAAAATGAAAACAACCCACAATTGTCTCTCCTATCCTCTCATATACACAGACCACTTTAGCCCACTCACATACTAGTACACCTAGAACTAAAAATGAAATAAGAAGAGAGATCTACTTTCTAGAAATGCATCCTGAGTTTAATGAAGAAAACAAGAGTGATTATAAAAGAAGGGAAATAGTTTAGATATGCATCCAGAGATATGTTTACTGTGGAATTTACTTGAATTTATAACCACTTACTTTTCAGACTTTGACAAAAACATGTTTGACAATAGTGGTATCATTTTTGGTAATGTTGTTATTTTTGTACATATGGGAGGCACAAGGGTTTTGCCATGCATGCTATTTTGTTAAATTCTCATATTATGTTTTGTGAATATGGTATATATTGGTTGACAAAGCATTTGGACGGTATAGTAAATTATGATCAATGATGTTGAAATCTTTATCATGCTATCATTTATATTTCATGTATTAGGGAGTCACAAGGTGATATTTTAAATGATATATTATGGAAACAAGCCTACTGGGAGCCCACCTAATCAAAATAAATTAAAAAATTAAAGTATTTTCTTTAATAGTCCTCTTATCCAAAAATTAAAAGAAAAGATTAACCAAATAAATTTAAATAAAATGAGAGTAGTTACCTTGTATGTGATTGAAGGAAATTAGAAAAGGAGGAAAGCGACTTGGAAAAAGTGAAGATATGTATGTTACACTTTTAAATTGCCATTATTTTGATCATACAGTTACTTTAGTATGAATATTTACACAGTTAGTAACTTGATATAGTTGAAGCCTTCTGGTAAACTATGTTTTGTTATTGATTTTTTCAATGTTTTGGGTGAACAATTCGCCCATCTTTAGGGAAATTAAGCTTTTCTAATGTCCTTGAATATGGGTGAAGTGTTCACCTGAAACGTCAGGCAGATCAATAACAACATATAATTTACTGGAAGGCTTCAACTACATACAGTTACTTTTCTAAGTAAAGAGACTAATTGTGTTGTTGACAACAAAAATATCTTGAGGAGTTACAAGGAGGGGGTGATTTCATTATTTTACTATTTGTGCCTATATTATTGTTTTAGTTTTTTAGTAACTTTTGTTATTTTTAGAAGATCTGACTATTTCCAGTTCTAATTAGTGCTCCTTTTGCGGAGCTCTGATTAAGATCATCTTATTAGAATGGTCCAAACCAAGAATTTTTATTATATTACTTCTTTAATGGCACTTAGTTGTGTTTGTATGGATATTTAGCATCTTTGGCATCTAAATTCCTTTTTTGTCCAATTTTTTGCAGTTAGAAAGACAATTGGTTGTACACCCATGTTTGATCAAATAAAATCAGTTTCTTGACTCTTCATATTTGGGCCATATCTTTTTACTTTTTGGAATATTGTTATTTTAAATATTAAGCAGATATGTGACATGTGATTCATGTTCATTCGTTGTCATATGTCATAAAATTAAATGCAAGCACATTATTTTTAGATTGTTGATGTAAAATTTAAAATATGCCTATAACATATGTTACTTTATTGTATCGATGACAAGTTTTATATACTTTGTGTGATTGTAAAGTGTGGCTTTTTTATAAATATTTAAAATTTTATTTTCTAATTGTATATATTTGTAAATTTGTAAATAGGAATTAAACAAAAGCTTTAAGCAACTAGGCGCGGTTCCCATTATCTCACGTAGCCCTATGAGATTTGAAAGTGTTGTAAGTGAAGCATTAGGACACCTCCCACGACACTTGGAATTGGGGGAATTCCATGGTCATGCTCTCCTTGAGAAGGTGGTAAATCCTTTTATGTCTCAAATACCTGATGATGTTTATTAAGGACCAGTTACAAATCTAAGTGGATTTCTTATGATAAATTATCCATAAGTTATATGGCATTAAATTGGGAAATAATTCCATAGTGGCATTTCTTTAATAACTTCTCCATATGATAGGAGCTAACTATTTTATGGGGCTCACCCGAATCCCTTGAATGGTTTGTACATGACCTTCTTTAGTGAAACTCATATGGAGTTCTTTGGAATATAGGGTGACTAGTGATGACCCTCAGTATTGCAGCAAGAATATTGCAACTCCCAATGGTCTCAACTTTAATTTCCAGCCTGGGGTTCATACAAACTTAAGATGGTTCGACATTATGTGTGCATCATGTACTATCTTCTTCTCTTATTGATTTCATGTAGGTGAAAACATTGAGATGAGGTTTAGTTACTCACAGACCATTCTACTATTTATGCTACGGGTAAAATTCAAAATTCCAAGAAATAAAGGACAGTAAGAAAATATATATTAATTGCGAGAAAAAGAAGAAAACCATTTTAACTATAATGAAATAAAATAATGTATATTCTAATATGTAGAGAAATTAAAGTCACAATTGAAATAAAGCATGTAAACTTCAAACCCTAATCTTGTAGGAAAAACACAATTTCTACAACAACTAGGTCAAATGATCTACTTCTTCTCTTAGCTAATAAACTTCATGTTCAGGGTCTTGGGATGTTGTAACACAACAAAGAATATTAGCTATAATTTGGATGCAATTTTAGATGATTTTTGGATGCAAAACACAAATTGCTACAAGAGTCCTTGTTTTGCTATAAGAGATGGGCTAGTGAGAAGTAAAATGCACTAAGGATGTGGTTTGAAGGTAAAATGAGATGGGGGAAGGCTAAAGGATGATCAATAATTCATTTACATATCCTTATGTCAATGATAGATAGGTCTATTAAATGTATGGGTGACTGTAGAGTCTCTTGCATCTCTGCAAAATAGGAAACTATATAGTTACAACACACATAAATAATAAACAACATCTAAATATTAGCAACCGAAGTGAATTTTAAAGCATGAAAAGAGGTGTTAACTGAAGAAAAAAATAAATTAATTAAATCAATTAATTATCACTGTCAGTACTACAATCTAGTGCTTCAAAGTACTATGCAAGAAAATATTGTAAACAAGTTAAACTAATTAACCTTTCATAAAACAATATTTGTAAATGTGTTGTAGAAATAAATAAATGAACAAGTGCATGAAAGATAATATTACAATGTTATCTTGAGCACTTGGGGTGGGCCTTAACCCAAGGAAGCTCAAATCCCTTAAGGAACAATAGTTTAAGAACCAAATATGCCTTTCATTAATCAGAAAAATTGTGTATACATGAAAAATTGCGAAATTAGAACTTCTAGGCTAATCCCTCTACTAACTCGACTATAACTAGCTTATTCTGACTTTTTCTTGTTCTCTTAATGGGCTATTTTAGCCCTATATTTATACAATATGAGTAAGGGGAAACCTCCTTGAAAAGAGGACTAATTTCCCTCGAAAACTCCTAAAATGCAGTATCATTCTCCATGAATGACCTCGCAACTATAGGGAAGAGTAATTAGTGCTTCAAGCTAGTCAAGTTTGATCTTCTTGTAGAAATCCTCAAGATCTATGCCAAATCTTCTAAATATCCTGCATCATAATCATGTTCTGCACATAAAGTATGATAGATATCTTTAACCTTCCTAAGAACTTATTTAATCTAAGAAAACATTAATATGTCAAGAAAGAGGGGTATAATACAAACTTTATGTGTCTAGGAAAAGTTAGATGGGCCTTATTTTTTAACTAATTGGGATGCCCATCATACCCGTTTACTGAAGTTGTTGCTCAACCTCTAAGCAACCCATTCTTCCTCCCTTATCTAGTTTTCCTCGTTCATTTCATTGATGACCTATTTAACAACCCATGCTACACAAGAGGTGGTTGTACCTACTGGATAAAAGTCTATATTTGTCTCAATTTCCTGCCACTCTATTGATTCTTCCTCTTGGATTTGATGTTCCTGAAGTCCTAATAGAAAAGTAGGATTAAATATGAGTCCAATCCATTGGGTCTCAAGTTTCTGAATGATTCTTTTATATAATGGGGTTTTTTCTAGTGAGGTATGTACCCTGTTAGGGGAATGATATTCCTTGATCTTCATGTTTTACGGAAGTGTTTTCCATATGATCTAGTATACATGTGAACTCTTTTCTCCCAATAATATTAATGTCTCCTAAAAGTGGAGGATGGCCTCTACCTGTATTTTTTTGCAAATCTTCACTATTTCAAGATCTTTTGCTATGATTGCATTGGTAGAAGTGAGTATGGATGGATTAGGATGCTCTGTTCTGATCCAAATTGGATCTTGCATCTCTATGTCTAAGGATAGTCTAACTTCCTCTGCCCTAACACATTCATGCCTTATCCAAGATTATAGGTCCATTAGTTTTGTATCTCCCAAATATGGATTTGGGTCCCATATGGTCATATTAGGTAGCACAAGGATATGAATGTAAAGCTCAACAACCTTAACCTTGTCTACTATGTTGCACTGAAGGAAAAAGTCAATAAATTATTTAACGTCATGTAGAGGGAGAGATCCTCTTTATCCAAGCATTTTAATTTGAAATTGGTATCACTTCTCCTTCCAAAAAAGGGAGTAAGGTTTGGATGGTTGCCTACAATTTATTGGTTCCATGGTGTTGTAGTACTCAAAAACTCCCATTATTCTTAGAATTAGAATAATAAATAATGGGGACCCTTTAAAGTTTTAGGAATAAATCCTTTATTATTTTAATAAAATGGGACAAGTTTTATATTTTTCACTTTTTTATAAATAAAACAAGAAAATCCTTTAGAAAGGTATATTGTAAAATAAAACCCTTTTTAGGCTTAGGGGCCTTTCCATAGTTCTTACAAAATAAAATGAAAATCTAAGAAATCTAGTTAAACTATGTTTCCATTAAAAAACCTTTAATAAACAACACCAAAGTTTCTTTTAGCAAATAAGTAGAAATATCATAAAAGGTTGGTCCCACTAAAAAAACCTCACTTGAAGCATTAGTCAACTTATTGGCATCAACAAATTCAAAGTAATTCTGATAGAAAAATCATCGATAGTGAAATTGCAAACTATCGATTGCGAGATCGCATTCCATCAATTATCGATATCGCGTTATGTCAACTGACAAATGTCAATATTTCATTCTGTTAACTCTCGATGTTCCGATAACGGACATCTCGCATCTCGATTTTCAATCAATGAACGTTTAATATCGTAAATTTCATGTTGCAAGGTTATGATCATATCATCTGATACCAAAACACCAATAAAGTGATTTTTCGATATAATGACATGTGTCAGCATCACGTGAAAAAACATTCTAAAATTAAATGGCCACTCTGTGTGTTTATAGTTTCGAGGTTTTTAAACGATTTGTAATAATTTGATGTAATGTATAAGGATTTCTCACTAAAACTTGCATACAATTGATAAGACTCTTTGCATTTTATGAGTCCTTGACGCTCATCCTAGTTTGCTTCTAATAGGTGAATTTTGATAAACAACAGTTAAAGGAAATTTCAAGGATAATCAAAGTGAAAAGAAAGTTTGTAACTCAGTCACAACCAGTTTTTCCTCTTGTTGGTGTTGGTGGACCTGCCAACATGTTAGGGGATCTCCCCGGTAAGAAGTCCCAATTAGACCTCAGATCATTTGGTATAGGAGTCCCAATAGTGGGTCGTACGATAATTCCTTGACCGCGGTTTTGCACATAGGCAAGTAAGATGTCCCTATTGGTAGAAAGGGTATGACATATGCAGTAAGTTAAGGAAGGTGCATGAGTGGTTCTAACACTAGGAGGGTGAGGTGAGTGCGCCCCTTGGAAACCTGTGATAGCACAGAGTTGACAAGGGAACACACGAGAAATGATGCATCACAAAATGGAAGGAAAGTTAGCTAGAAATCCAAAGTGATGGTTAAACCAACAGCACATTTCAGAAAGATACATACATACATATATAGAAATCTACACATGCATGCATAAACAAACAAATACATATATCATTTAGAGTACTCAAGATAGCTGAAATTCAATACAACATATGCATGGAACGTGTTGGCTCTGTTATATTAAGAAGTGTAAGTTCCAATCATACAATACATCCATGTCCAATCACTAGTTCCGACAGTGAAACATTACAACCACAATTTCCTGCTCCTCCAAAGAGATATACTAGCTCTGCACAGTGGAGAAGCCAAGGCGCATTACAATCTTGTCCAAGCTCTATCTAAGATAGTCTTATCGGAACCTTGGCTGACCAAAAGCCTATATAATGAGTTATGAGGGACTATTTATAGCAAAGGGTGTGGTGGCCCTTGAAATTCCCCTTTGTGACAGTTCATCTACCCTCATGACTCTTCATCTACTCTATGAATATTAAATCTAACTATCAACACTTGAACTTACACTTGAAAAGACGTTACATTACAATGCACATGTACCCATGTGAGACAAATTGGCTTGAGCAAGCCATGCAAGAAATCACTATGACTTAGACAATTGCTGGAAGACCAGCTCTTCGACATCCTCACGGTGGTCAATAGTAGCGAACTGATGCCAACATCGGTAGTCTGCGATGGTGTCCGTGTACTCTAAGGTGACATATTTCTGGAACCTGACTCTTGCCTCCATAGCATTCGGGTACACTTCTCAGGCTCCTCTATCCAACTCATCTAATAGTATGAGCATCATTTTCTTGAGTGTGGCCAGACCAACAACATACTTGTGCATGGTGTCTACACAGATGGACAAGTCTAGGTTGGTGGCTATGCACATCAACTCATCAAAGTACGAGTCAAGCTCTAGTCGGACCTGTGCCTTTGTCTTTTCCTGGGTGAGTGTCCCAATAGATGGGATCACATTTGCACGCACAACAACGTCCATACTCTTGAATAAACGTGCATGGGAAGCATGTAGGCTAGTGATGAGCTACGAGAGCTCTTCATAGTTTCAGATCTCACTCTGGATGTGTGGCTTCAGCTCGACCACTTTGGGCTTCATCATTTTAGGCAAGTGAAGCAGGGCTCCCTTGTATCTCATCATCCATGTTTGCAAGTAGTCAACAGAAGCATGCTCGTTTAACAGGATACGTGCTCTTCTAACACATCGTTGCTACCAACCGTTGAGGTGGACAACTTCCTTATGCATGGTACCAAACTTGGAATAGAATGCCTGCATGACTATGTCAAGAGACAATACTTCATCCAGTATTGCCTTCTTCAATTCTTCTCGGGTGGATGTTGTAACCAATTCTCCTCCCTACTTGGCTGTCTATAGCTCCTTCACCATTTTCTCATTCTTGACTATTAGGAAGCGAACACTTGAGCTAGTGGCTTCGTCATATGCTCTAGTAGCATCGGCCAATGTTGCTGGATGTTTACGCACGTCAGACATGATCACTCGTTCTTCAAACTGCGTAGGAGATGTATGACCATTTGGAGTCGACACTCTGCAAGATTTCACAACTCTATGTTGAGACTCATAGAATGAGATGTTTTGCATCTCCTCCACCAGATTGTCTCCAAGTATTTCAGTGTCTCCTTGGTCTCTTAGGACTTGCTCCTCTTCTGGACACAGTGAAGCTGGTGGTTCAAGCTCTTAGTGATGAGGCATGAGGTCGATGTCTTGCTCTAACCCTTGTTTCTCCATATTTGTATCCATTTGTTCAAGTGCTTTCTCTATCTCCTGAGCGAAGTCCTGCTCATTCGATGGTTCACCCTGTCTGCCTGATGCCATATGTTTTGAAGAGTCCACTACCTGTATGGGCACAGTTTCATCTGTTTATACAAGTTTCACCCCATGTTGTACATATTCCTACTGCGCTTCCTTCTCCTATCTTTGCAACTCTTGTTCCTTCCAAAGTTGCTCCTTCAACTCATGCAACTCCTTCTTTATTTCATCCATTCTCTATTTCTCTCTCCCTTTGCACATTTCTCTTGTTGCAGACACTCACTCAAATGTTGCTTCAGTTGCACTTCCACCAATGTCCTTTGATCCTGCTCTCTTGGAGGCCATTGATCTTGAACTGCTAATATGCGAACGAACACCTGCTAGATCTGGAGACAAAGCAACATGCATGGCAAGAAATCTGTCAGCGAAGACCAAAGAAAATTTGAGGACCAACATGCAACATACATAGGGATTGACTAGCAAGGATTGCATAATTTTTCTTGGGAGCCTGGGAGACTGGCTGTCAAAACTACGCAAAAGGCAGTCTAGGTTGTCTGGAGAGGCTGGATGGATGCTGGAATTGTGCAATGTGCAATCCAGGCTGGCTTGCTGGCTACTGGAACTGTGTAATGTGCAATTTCAGCTGCTAGTGGTTGCAAGCCGAGTGACTGCATTGCGCCATTTTATGGGCCAACAGTCACTGTCCCTCAGAATTGTGCAATGCAAGACTGGAGGATAGTCACTGGGCAGAACTGTGCATTTCCTTAGAGGAAGATAGAGCCTTCCTTCTCAAGATTGTGCAATGTTGTCTTGGTGAGGTAGAGTCCGGGCCAAGGTTTCCGAGACCTCCCAAAGGGCGGCTGAAAGCAAATGTGAATGTGATTTCATGGCGATATTGAGTGTAAGCAGGAGTGAATGATCGTGAATGAAAACAGTGAATGAAAGATTTAGAAAATAGAACAACATCCATGTGGGTGAAGCGAGTCGCTGAATCAGCAACCGTTCTTGCAAAACAGTTTCATGCATGCGACAGAAATGAGTGCTAACTAAAACTAAAATGGTGCTAGTACAAGCTAGTATGCATGTAAACAATAGCAAGTGTTCATAGAAATAAAGAAAACAACACTCACACAAGTGAAAACACAAAAAGCGACAGAAATGCTACAAAAGACAAGTTAAGACAACTTACCCATGAATAGCTAAGCTGGATGTGTCAAAGACTCCTGGATGTGTTGTGAGATGTCATAGCTCCAAGATCAATGTGAACAAGTGAGCCCTGAGGTGTCGAATAAATAAGTTTGAGGCTCATGACGCGCATGCCACAAATCTAGGAAAAAGCGACACTTGGAGGAAATATTCTAAAAATATATTTGCATGTAACCTCCAGCTGCTAAAAATATCTCCCTAAAATCGAGGGATTCTTTTTGCATGTTGCTTTTTCTATTCCAAGAAAAAGTAGCCCATGCATGCAAGTCAAGTTTTCTTGGTCCCGAGTGGAACCGGTCAACCCAACTGCACATACAATAGTCTACTCAGTTGGGGGGAAAAATGCACATTTCTGTGAGGGAGTTGGGCCGACTGCCCAGAAGGTTTGCGCAATTTTTGGGCTGAGAAATCCTGTTGGGAGGAATTGCACAATTTTTCCAGTGAATAGTGACAGGCAGATTTACGAAATTCTGGAGACCAGTAGGCTGCCAGACAGAATGGCGCAATTTCTAGAGGGAACATTGGTTTCCCTCAAAAATTCCACAATTTCTTGAGGGAGATGCTCAGCCTGCAGCTAGACCAAGTCCGAATAAATATCCTATAGGGGGATGCAACAAGCGCTGATGCACAGGCTGGCAATGTGCAGCAAAATCACTGAAGCTTGTGTACTTGACAAGGAAAGACATGTTGCTGACGATGGTTCGTAGGGAGGCTCCAAAACGAAGCTAAGGAAAAATTTTGGGGGGTGGTTATAACCGCTACAACACTTGGCAACATACTGGTAGAACTCTAGCTCTCTGAATGTACCTTGTTTGTGAAAAGCATGTATTACACCTCCGGAATTATTATTTAGTTATCAGTTTTTCTTGGTTTCCACACTTGCTTGATTGTAAGGAAACACAGTTGTTTCTATTATGGTTGAGGGGTATATTGGTGCATAAGAAGTATATTCGTCAGAGTCTTAGTTTCATCTTTGGTGTTGCTCCACTGCCAGCAGGCCTAGATAGTACCCCGGTGGAGTCATGCAGGAACACAAGCATCGCTCCACTGCCAGCGAGCCTGGTCAGTACCCTGGCTGCGTTATTTGCATCACCTCTCTGTGCAGGAATCCTTTCTCTTCTTTCGCCTTATTCATTTTTATTTTGAATTTTTTTCACTTTTCATTTTTTTCATTTTTCATTTTCATAACTATGCATAGCACTTATTCATTTCAAAGGCGGAAGAGGGATCCCAACTTATTGAGAGTAGAAGAGGGTTTTCCTTTAGGGAAGTAGTTTATTATATACCTCTGCCATTCCTGTTAAGGTTTCCCCCTCACCTTACTCTACTTGACTGAGCTACCAAGGGTTAACCCAAAACAACCGACTAGAGTAGGTGGCAGTAGTTAGCACACAAGCATTGTGTTTTCACCAAGGTTAACTTCGAACAATATGTATTTTCCATCGACTTATCATGGACTAAAAGTAACAAGTTCTTCATACAGAGGCAAGATGACAGATAACCAAGTAGTGATAGTTGCAAAAGGCCTCTTGTACTTTATCTATCTTGTTTCAAGATTCGTGCATGGTTTCATGTGAAACTAACCAACGAACCAAAAACAAGAAAACAAACAACAAAGCAAAGCAGAAGCAGAAGTAAATGCAAAAGAAAAATGAGTAAGCAAACAAACAAGCAAATAAAGTAAGCAAACAGGCATGCAAGAAAACAAACTGAAAGAAAACACTACTCCTACTCCTAAGCTAATGGTGCATGGACCTGATCACATGAAGTGATATTTCCAATGCAGCCATCGACACATTGGTTGACCCATGTTGGTGAAGGCTTGGTCCGTGAGCAACCCGGTTGTGCGAACTAGCAAACAAGAAATATATAACAATGAAGAAAAACACACTTCATGTTTGAAAGTGTCCACAGGACATAAGTGAGTGCAAGTACATGACATGTGGTCCGTGGACTTGTCACGGTGTTGTGCGACACTGCGTGTAGCTTTGAAGCATCTGCATACTCTTGACTGCGACATGCAAGCAAACAAAAGAAACAAAGGCAACTTGCGACGTGCACGTGCTTGCAATGTAAGATTCCTCAATTGCATGAGTGATGGGATCGTGCAGTTCGAGTGGAGGAGGAATCATCTATGTGTGAGATTGATATTAGATGCATACAAATGAGTGATGAGGAGCCTCGGGTGATTGAACAATATCCTGATTGGAAGTGAACCAACATCAAGACCGCGAAGGCCCAACATAACCCTCAGCTCGGGCTGAAGTGCCTCGATAGTCTAGGTTGTTTCAACTTCGTCGTCAGATAGATCATCATAAACAGGTGGCTTAGAAAAATCAACTGCGATAGAATCACCATTGTGATCAAATATGGGAGTAAATGGATCATGACAGCCATGATCAAAAAAATGAATGATTTCAGCGGCATCCTCATGATCTGATCAATCAAACAAAGGGGTAGATGAGAAGCGAACAAATTCATCCTCTGTGTTTCCAGAAAAGGCAAATGAAAGGTCAAGTGGATTTTCAATGAATAGTTTATACTTTTCGTTGTCGAATGATGGACTAACATCTGATGTGTCTTGTAAGTGATCAACAATGGGAGCATCCGTAGATGAAGATACACATGCAAAATCATGGATGGCAGGTTCACCAAATATGTCAGGAAAGAATGGAGGGGGCTCAAACAGAAGGGAGCCATCCTTTGCCTAGTGTTGATTCTCAAGTTCCCAGTCATACTCTTCATGAATGACAATGCATGTTGGTTATGCAACACCAACTTCGTTGATGGCTTGATCTTCGTTCACAACAAGTGTAGATTCTAGAATGGAAGAACACAAGGCAGCATCATCTGGAGGATCATCTATGTACAAAGGCGGAGGTTGTGGTACAAAGTGCATATGACAACTTGATGGACTCACAACCAATTCTGCGTGAAAATTAAGTGAAGTGATGTTGGGAGGATGTGACAGTTGAACAGATGTGTGAGCATGATCTCCCACATCACTCTGCAGTGGTGAAGTTGTTTGATGAGGGGACGGCGGACAGTCACTTGTGATAGTGGCTGTATCCATCTGTGATTGCGTAGCTCAATCACTAAAGAATATTGAGTGAGGCTTGAGTTCAAAATTTTTCCTGGGATGGGAATATTTCTTAAGACAATACTTGAATTTATCCCAAAGATAGAAAAATTTCATCTGGCTCTTTGGAGCTTGAAACTGCAAATCACGGAAGTGCTGCCAAAAATCCATAGGCGATTCATGTGGAGCCTTCTGTTGTTGTAATAGTTTTTGGTCAAGTTGTTCTAAATCAAAATGATAGAAAGTGTCTTTAATGAGATTATAGAAGTGCTCAAGTGAGTGCACGTTGTCAGCTGGTAGGCTGCACAGCCACTGATGTGGAAATTCATGAAGTGTATATGCAAGCAATAGACTGGCCTGTTCATTAGAACATCCATCTTCTTTGGGAATCATGGAAAGGAAGTCATGTAAAAACTCAGGCTAGGCCACTTCGCCTTCACCATCATACATGTATGTGGACAAGAGATCAAAAAACTCCCTTGGGATGGTAACAGATTTGGCATGCAAAAAACATCGTGGAGGGAGAAGAGTGCAGGAATCCATGATAGATATGAAAACGTTCAAAATAGTATGAGAGGACATAGCTTGTCATCTAGCCCTCCTTATAGCGCCAAAAATGTTGATGGTACTGGACCTGCCAACATGTAAGGGGATCTCCCTGGTAACAATTCCCAATTAGACCTCACCGTTTGGTATAGGAGTCTAAGCAGTGGTTCATACGGTAATGCCTTGACTGTGGTTTCGCATAGAGGCAAGTAAGATGTCCCTTTTGGTAGCAAGGGTGTGACATATGCAATAAGTCAAGGAAGGTGCATGATCATTTCTAAGACACGGAGGGTGAGGTGAGTGCGCCCCTTGGAAACCTGTGATAGCATAGAGTTAAGAAGGGAATACACAAGCAAATATGGATCAAAACATGGAAGGAAAGTTAGCTAGCAATCCAAAGTGATGGTTAAAGATTTCAAAAGGATACATACATACATATACAAAAAGCTACACATGCATGCGTAAGCAAATAGATACATATATCATTTAGAGTACTCAAGATAGCTGAAATACAATACAACATATGCATGAAATGTGTTGGCTCTATTATATTAAGAAGTTTGAATTCCAGTCATACAATACATCCATGTCCAACCACTATTTCCGACAGTAGAATGTTACAGCCACAACTGCCTGCTCCTCCAAAGAGATATACTAGCTCTATGCAGTGGAGAAGCCAAGGCACGTTACAATATTGTCCAAGCTCTCTCTAAGATAGTCTTATCGGAAGCTTGGCTAACTAAAAGCCTATACAATGAGTTATGAGGGACTATTTATAGCAAAGGGTGGGGTGGCCCTTGACATTCCCCTTTGTGACAGTTCATCTACCCTCATGACTCTTCATCTACTCTATGATTGTTACATCCAACTATCGACACTTGAACTTACACTTGACAAGACATTACATTACAATGCACATGTACCCATGTGAGACAAAATGGCTTGAGAAATCCATGCAAGACATCACTATGACTCAAACAACTGCTGGAATATTCGACATCCTCACAGTGGTCGACGGTAGCGAACTAATGCCAAGATCGGTAGTCTACGGTGGTGTCTGTGTACTCTAAGGTGACATCTTTCTGGAACCTAACTCTTGCCTCCATAACATCCGAGTACACTGCTCGGGCTCCTCTTTCCAACTTGTCTGATAGCATGAGCATCATTGTCTTGAGTGTGGCTAGACAACAACATACTTGTGCATGGTGTCTACACTAATGGACAAGTCTAGGCTAGTGGCTATGCGCATCAACTCATCAAAGTACGAGTCAAGCTATAGTCAGGCCTATTCCTTTGTCTTATCCTGGTTGAGTGTCCCAATAGATGGGATCGCATGTGCGTGCACAACAACATCCATACTCTTGAATACACATGCATGGGAAGCCTATAGGATAGTGATGAGCTGTGGGAGCTATTCATAGTTTTGGATCTGACTCCACATGCATGGCTTCAGCTCAACTGCTCTGGGCTTCATCATCTTAGGCAAGTGAAGTGGGGCTCCCTTGTATCTCATCGTCCATGTTTGCATGTAGTCAATAGGACCATGCACGTTCAACATGATATGTGCTCTTCTAAAACATAGTTGCTACCAACCATTGAGATGGACAACTGCCTTATGCACGGTACCAAACTTGGAATAAAACCCCCGCATGACTGTGTTAAGAGACAATACTTCATCTAGTAATGCCTTCTTCAATTCTGCTCAAGTGGATGTTGTAACCAATTCTCCTCCCTTCTTGGTCGTATGTAGCTCCTTCACCATTCGCTCATTCTAAGCTATCAAGAAGCGAACACTTGAGCTAGTGGCTTCGACATATGCTCTAGTAGCATCAGCCAATGTTGTTGGATGTTTGCACACGTCAAACATGATCACTCATTCCTCAAACTACGCAGGAGTTTTATGGTCATCCAGAGTCGACACTCTGCGAGATTGCACAACTCTATGCTGAGACTCATCGAATGAGATGTTGTACATCTCCTCCTCCAGATTGTCTCCAAGGATTTCAATGTCTCCTTGTTCGCTTGGGACTTGCTCCTCTTCTGGACATGGTGAAGCTGGTGGGTCAACCTCTTGGTGATGAGGCATGAGGTCGATGTCTTTCTCTAACTCCTGTTGCTCCATATCAATATGCATCTATTCAAGTGCTTGCTCTATCTCCTAAGTGAAGTAATGTTCCTGCGATGGTTCGCCCTATTTTTCTGATTCCAGCTGTTCTAATGAGTCCACTACCTATACGAGCACAATTTCATTTGTTTGTACAAGTTGTGCCCCTTGTTGTACCTATTCTTGTTGTGCTTCCTTCTCCTATCTGCACAGCTCCTGTTCCTTCTGGAGTTGCTCCTTCAACCCATGCAACTCCTTCTCTGTTTCCTCCATTCTCTGTTTCTCTCTTTGCCTTTGCATGTTTCTCTTGTCGCATTGTTTCCTCTTCACCTCTATGGCCAAATCTACTTTCTGCAAAAGTGGGTCTGCTTAGAACTTGCAGCTTTCCTCTTCCTCCATGTAGTTAACAATATTCCTCTTACCCTTGTCACGCACTGGCATGTTTACCTCTCTTGTTGCTGCTACTTCTGGTGCTTTCCGGGATGTTGCTTCACGCTGCTTAGTTATCCATTCCATAGCGAGGCCGACCAGTTCATTGAGTCTGGATGAGTTGTAACAATATATCTATGGGTCTCCCTCTGCCCAATGACATGCCCCATGGATCCAGTTGAACTGTACTCTCGTGCAATGATCTTTCACAATACAATGCATGTCATAAGAATTGTAACTTTGAAGGTTGAATGGATATTTCTTCATCCGCTCTAACTCGAAATTCGCATGATTGAAACTCCATATCTCATACAACCCAATCTGCAATGGAAGAGTGGTCCAAGGTGCCTTCTTCTTCTAGTGCAGCCTAGTTGTCAATCATTCCGATATGTGATATGATACTTCCTACATGACGAGCATGTACAAGGAAAACTTCGGTAGAACATGCATAGGCTTCTCCACGCTATCCATACGTATGAAGGTGCCGCATGGTGAGGCATACCAATTAGCTATGTCAATCAGTTCCTCCATTGTTGCCTTCAACATGTAGGGTGGATCCTGTTCGAGTATCATCTTGTAAACCAGGGTGAAAAAATGATCGGACAATTGTGTGACAACTCCTCTGAAGCTCCATTCGAACAACATCTTACAATAAGTGTACACATCAGTCTCCTTCGGTGTCCATGCCCACTTCAAGCCCGGGAACTCTTGACAGGCACAGATTGCATCCAAGATATAGGTGGACATGTATATTTATTCTTACATACCTTTGGGTGGTTGTCGAGCCCTTGTTACCTGTTCCTTCAGCTGTTGAGCCAAGATGTCAGACAAGTTGCATGCTTTGCCTTCTCTGGCCAATTGATCCAACGCGATCACCTAACTCTGTGGGAAGGTTTTCGTGATTTCTTGGCCATACAGTCAACATGCAAAGATGACCAAGTATTGATATGCCTTTTGCAGTATCTCTATCTTGTAGACTTGGTTGGGTGTCATCCTGAATTTAGCCGACTCCTTCACCCAGTTCTTCAAAATGTCTCTAGATGTGGAATTACTGCT
This sequence comes from Pinus tabuliformis, assembly GCA_031772625.1. Taxonomy (NCBI): domain Eukaryota; kingdom Viridiplantae; phylum Streptophyta; class Pinopsida; order Pinales; family Pinaceae; genus Pinus; species Pinus tabuliformis. Next base: position 235,585,554 of record CM062813.1, read on the forward strand.
GGGTATGCTGAAGGGTGTCTCCATGATGATCACGGGCTTTGAAATCTGATACATCTCATTATAATCATATGTCCTGAAGGTAGCGATCTTTGTCCCACTGACATTGCTCAATGTCATCGTCTCAGGATCACTGTGCGAGATGATCCAATGTATCATGTCCGCGCATGGGAGCATGAGATACCTCATGCAATCTGGTACAAGCCGAACTTATGGATGTTCACATAGACTTGGCGGTCTTCAAGATCTTCCCCATATGTGCCAGCAAATGAAACATTGACCTCTTGCCATTTCATCTTGATGTCCTTGTCTAAAATTAGCTTGGTATCTTCATAGATCGGTAGACTTGCAGAAACTCGCTCAATTGTTGCTCGAGTTGCACTTCCGTCAACGTCCTTTGATCCTGCTCTCTTGGAAACCATTGATCCTGAGCTGCTAAGAAGTGGACAAACACCTGCTAGATCTAGAGAAAACCGACATAAATGGCAAGAAATCTGTCAGCGAAAACTAAAGAAAATTTGAGGAACGACATGCAACATACTTGGGGATTGACTGGCAAGGATTGCGTAATTTTTCTTGGGAGGCTAGGAGACTAGCTACCAGAATTGTGCAAAGGGAAGTCTGGGCTATTTGGAGAGGCTATTTGGCTGCTGGAATTGCGCAATGTGAAATCCAACTGGCCTGCTGGTTGCTAGAACTGTGCAATGCGCAATTTCAACTGGTAGTGGTTACATGCCCAGTGACTGCATTGCGCAATTTTGTGGGCCAACAATCACTATCCCTCAGAATTGTGCAATTCAAGACTGGAGGATAGTCACTAGGTAGAAATGCACATTTCCTGAGGGCAAGACAGAGCCTTCCTTCTCAAGATTGCGCAATGTTGTCTTGGTCAGGCAAAGTCCAGGCCAAGGCTGACCAGACCCGATGACGAGAAACTGAAAGCAAATGTAAATTTAATTGCATGGTGATACTAAGTGTAAGAATGAGTGAATGATCATGCATGAAAATTGTGAATGAAAGATTTATAAAACAAAACAACACGCATGTGGGTGAAGCAATTCGCCGAATCGGTGACCGTTCATGCAAAACAGTTTCATGCATGCGACAGTGGTGAGATGCTAATGAAAACTAAAATGGTGCTAGTATAAGCTATTATGCATGTAAACGATAGCAAGTGTTCACAAAAATCAAGCAAACAACTCTCGCACAAGCGAAAACACAAAAAGCGACAGAAATGCTGCAAAAGACAAGTTAAGACAACTTACCCATGAATAGTTGAGTTGGATGTGTCGAAAACTCCTAGACATGTTGTGGGATGTCAGAGCTCCAATATAGATGTGAATAAGTGAGATCTAAAGCGTCGAATAAATAAGTTTGAGACTCATGATGCACATGCCACAAATCTAGGAAAAAGTGACACTTGGAGGAAAGATTCTAAAATGATCTTGCATGTAACCTCCAGCTGCTAAAAATAGCTCCCTAAAATATAGGGATGCTTTTTGCATGTTACTTTTTCTATTTTGGGAAAAAGAAACCCATGCATGTAAGTCAAGTTTTCTTGGTCCTGGGTGGAACCAGTCAACCCAACTGCACATCAAATAGTCTGCTCAGCTGGGGGGAAACATGTGCATTTCAGGGAGGGAGTTAGGCTAACTACCCAGAAGTTTTGTGCAATTTCTGGGCTGAGGAGCTGACTGCTACCCAGAATTGCATAATTTATGGGCTTAGCAGTCCTACTGGCAGGAATTGCGCAATTTTTCCAATGAACAGTGATAGGTAGATTTGCATAATTCTGGAGCCCAACAGGCTGCCAAACAAAATTATGCAATTTATGGATGGAAGGCTGGTTTCCCTCCAGAATTGCACAATTTCTTGAGGGAGCTTCTCAGCCTATAGCTGGACCAAGTCTGGAGAAACAACATGTGAGGAGGATGCAACAAGCTCTGATGCACAAGTTGGAAATCTACAAGAAAATCACTGAAGCTTGTGTACTTGACAAGGCAAAACATGTTGCTGAGGACAGTTGGTAGGGAGGCTCTAAAACAAAGCTAAGGAAATTTTTTGGAGGGTGGTTGTAGCTGCTACAACACCTCCTGAAGAAGGTCTTGAGATGTCTCCATTGTTTACAGATACTACATGCACTCCAGACACAAGGTCCTCCTCCTGGGAGGTCATATACAAACTATTCAAGGATGAAAGCCCAAGGGTAATTGAGAAGAAAAGTGCTACTGTTGATGCTCCCACTCTGGATGTTAGCACTGCATGGAATGATGTGGCTAATTCATTTTTGCATAGAATTGTTGCCTGTCCCAAAATTCTACCCTACACAGATATGGTAAGATGGGTCATTGACCATATGGATATTACAAACAGAGTTTTTATAACTCTGAAGAAGACAATTATTGGATCATTCAAGGCTGAGGAGTTAACGAAAATGTACCATTTTCCGCTACCACAAAAAAAGTATGATACTCAATTTTTTGAGAAGTTCATGCATGAGAATCTGAACCCAATAGAACTTATCAGAGAATGGAGAAGGGACCCAAGCAAACACAAGCACGAAGATAGGGGTATGTATTCATTAGCCTCTATTGTTGGTCCTTTATCTCATATTGATCTTATGATGTGTCATCTCTATGGTTACCCCAATACACAGAAATTCTCAGAGGAATGGGTGCCACTAGAAGAGGTTGCTTCCTATGGCTATATCATGGATTGGGAAAATATTTTTTCTAATAATTTAACTACTCAAATCCACAGTTACAGACAGAAGCACATTGTTATTTAGAGGACTTCTCCACCTTTCTTTATGATTGCCTATATCATGGACGTTATTTATTTTCTTATGATTTCCCATCTATAAGATGGAGGTGAACAATTCAATACCCTACCCTATTCATTTTTACCTTGATATTCTGTGGGAAACCAAGTATCATCCTCATTTTTATAAAATTTGTCATGAAATTATACTCCCCATTCACCAAGAGGTCTTTAGTCTCAAAGCACCTATACTCTCCATTGAATCTAATAGAGACTTAAAGCCATTAGGAATGTGGTTTGGGGAAGAATCATTTAATTATATTTGAGTTTTTGGAGCCTTGCCCATCCTCGTGTTTTTCCTCTTTTTGTCCTTGATAAATTACTAGCCAAAGAAATTGCCTACCAAACAGTTGGTAATGGTTTGACTAAAGTTCTCAAGGATGCCAAGAAAATTATTTGGCCTCCTTTTCCTATTTCCTGTGGTACCTATATGTTGGAAAATTTCAAGCATGCTCAGCTTGAAATTGACCAAATCAAAGCCTTTAGTTTTCCAACCATCCCAAACAGGTAATACGATCCCAATGGTGTCGCAAAAGAGGTCACGACACAAGCAAGAATCAGGTAGTTTTCAAGCGATCCTGATAAATTTGATGATTTATTTGAGATGGTTCCAGAGTATTCTATGGTTGAAAATTTGACAACAGAACATCTAAATCCCGAAGAATTGGTAAAGTTAAATCAATATTGTAATCATAGAATAGCCCATCTGCCAAAAATTTTGTTAAGACAGTCTCAACAGAATCCTGAAGTTTCAAATACATCAACCTCCTCTTCAAAGAATCCAATTATTTCCCAAGTCTCAGAGATATCTAATGCAGTTGTTGAACAAACGATGAAAGTTGGAATTTTTTTTCAATTGTTGGTCATATGTGAAGAAGAAAATAATTTGGATGAAGTGTGGGAGGAGTTTAATCGTGTATTATCAACTAGAGAAACTCAGGATGTGAATACTACAGTCAACAAAGAAACAAAATAGGCTCTGGAAACTAAAGGGACCTCATTCACTGTTGAGGTTCTCGAAAAGATTACTATTCCCGAGACTCCCAAAAGACTATTGTTGCTGAGGTTTCTAATAAAACCATTTTTTATAAGGATATGGAAATTATCCTAGCATTTCCTACTTCAGAGATAGTCCTAAAAATTGAAGAAATCCCTCCTTTGGATGTATTTTATAGTCCAAAACATAAAGCATTAATGATCAGTTCAATAAAGAAGATAAATTGGGAACAAGCACAAGAATAGTTTCAATGAGACTCCTTTTCAAGTTCTCTGGAAAGGAGCCCAAATAGCCCCTGACGAAGAGTTAAACAGACTTTCATAGTTTGCAGGAGCTTATGCTAGTGCTACTATTGATAAAGCAACAGAAATTCAATTGCTTCTGAAGGAAAATACCAGAGGATTATTCAGTTAGAACAATATCTCCAAAATGAAAGGCAGGTGATTGAGCAACAATGGCAAGCAAACCTTGCCGAATTACAGAAAAATTTTAATGACTTAAAACTACAATTTGAATTTGAAATCAAAGACAAAGATGCATAGGTACAACAACTATAGCCATATTAACCAGTTGAAGGAAAATCCATAAATAAATGAAGTCTGAAAGGAAGCAGGAGAACTGGATACACTCCTTACAAAGAAACAGGTTGTCTTTTGTCACAAATTAACTTTAATTCATGATTTGTGTAAGACTATTAATTCTTTAGTTAACTAGATGTCTAATCTGCAAAAATTCTATGAAGAAATTGATGAGAAAATATATGAGCATATAGATTGGCAAGACAATGTTGAAGGAAAATCAGTTGATCTTCCTCAAATCGAAGAATCTCAAAAAATATATCGTTTTCGATGGTTGGGATTGTAGAAAATCTGATGGTAGGTTAACGCGATAATGCAAATCAAAGCAGAATACTATAACCTACTTCTACTATCAATTTCTGGAAGCTTAAAGATCGAATTGAACAATATAACCAGAAGAAGAAGAATCAATGGCACAATAGACATGAAAATACTTTTGGGGAAAGCCTCAGCTAAAAAACCCACTATCTGTATTATCATACAAGGTGGAAATACATAGGAATTATACAAAGCCTTAGCTCTCACAGCTAGCCAGCTCTCAGTACAATCCTCACAGATGCTCATAGGAAATATTGGCTTCTCTCCAGCCTTCCTCTCTACCCTCCAAGCTCCTATTTCCTTGCACTATTCCTTGTGGAGATTCTCTTTTACCAAGTGGAAAACTCTGATCTCACACACTTCAAAACTGCGCAATCCTCAAGGATTTATCCTTGAATGCATGCATGAGTCTTCTCTTTGAGAAAACAAATGAAACTAATAGTACATTTTCCTTGACTTTAATCTCAACTGGGTCTTTCTCATAATAGACATGCATTAGTTTCTGATGAGAGAATCTTCAGTTAACTAGAGTAGCACTAGTTGAGTGCATGCATGCATCAACTGACTATTAACTCACCATTAGTTCCTCAAATAGTTTGGAACTAATTTAATTGGACTTAACTCAGTAGACTGAGTTAACTAATTACAACTCAAATATAATTCAATCTTATCTCCTTAATTTAAGGTATAACTCTTGCATGACTTCAGAAAGACTTCTAACTTGAATTTCTCCAACTAATTAATTTAAAATAAATTAATTAATTATTTCCAAGTAGCTATTAAGACTAAATTCGATTTTAATTCACAATTTAATTCAAGGACAAATTAAATTGGAATATTCTTGTTGCCGTATTTCAACACTCCCTCTCAACAAGAAAGGGATTATCTATCACCCTGATCCTATCTCTATAGAACTCGAATTTACACTTTGATAATGCCTTTGTCAAAATGTCAACATCTTGATCCTCTATCGAAATATACTGCAACAACATGATCCTCTCGACCTGTGAAAAGCCACGGGCAACAAATATTGCCTTATGCTTCTCCACACTACAATCAACAGCTTATTTTACCTTTTAAATCCAACGGGAACTCACAATTGACTTATTCTCCGGTCTCGGAACCATGTCCCAAACACTGTTACGTACTATGGAGTCATACTCCTCCACCATATCATCAACCCAAATCGGCTACTTCACTGCTTCCTCAAAGGAATATGGCTTGGTCTCAACACATTCCCCAGCAAGGGCCATGTATCCAGTGTTCCTCTCAGGTGACCTCTTCTGTCTGCGTTGAGAAGAGGGTGCTCCCACATTCTCTCTCGCATCCTCCAACAATCTGTCATATTCTTTTGTGCACTTACATCCATCTCTGGAAGACTCTTCTTGAGTGGATGTCTCCACTCCTGGAACCTCTGCATGTGGCTACTCCAGATCAGTCTGAGGCTCCTTCTCCTTAGGAACCAATAGTTCCTCCACAACCTGTAGTTGGAACTCCCTCTCAAGGGAAACTCGCATGGCCTTCTGCTCATCAAACTTGAGATCTCTGCGAACCACTGTCCTCCGACTAGTAGGGAAGTACACCTGATAGTTTTGAGGTGTACCAGTGTACCCCACAAATATCCCCAACTTTTTTGTCGGCTCAAGCTTCTTCTGTGCATCCTTTGTCACATGGCAATATACCGATGAGCCAAAGATCCTGAAGTGACCCACATCTGGTCTCTTAATGGAGAAAGCTTCCTCTGGTGTCTTCATCCCAAGTATGTGATGTGAGCTTCTATTCTGGAAATAGACCATTGTGTTGCATGCCTCATCCCACAAGTGAAGTGGTAGGCCTTGGTCATGCAGCATTGCCCATGTTGCCCCTACAATAGTTATGTTCTTCCTCTCGGCCACCCCATTTTTTTGTGGGTTATGAGGTGCTGTCAACTCTCATTTAATTCCTTCTACTGCACAAAATTCCTTAAACTCTTGAGAGACATATTCCCCACCGTTGTTGCTTCTCAAGGCCTTGATCTTCTTCCCTGACTCTTTCTCAACCAAATCTTTGAACTCACAAAACTTTGTGAAGGTTTGGTCCTTCTTCTGCATGAAATAAATCCATCATTTACTAGAATAGTCATCAATGAAAATCACATAATACCTTTGCTTCGTTGTGGATACCGTCGAGAATGGTCCACACACATCAGTATGAACTCGCTCTAAGATAACCTTTACTCGACTGTCTCGATCATGAAAGGAAGACTTGGTGTACTTTCCCAAGGTACAACCTTTACATGTGGCAAATTTCTCAAGTTTACCTTTGGGAAGTCCTCTAGATATCTACCGCATTATCTTCAAAGCCCCATGATGCAAATGGCCCAACCGCCTATGCCACAATTCACCAATGTCTTGGCTTTGCAGCAATTCTACTTTCGTACTCAATGTTGCACAATCATATACCTCTAGTTTATAGAGATTCTTCACCCGAATCCCTATCCTCTTGGTCTGACCTGTGGCTACGTGTCTTAGAAATGCCTTTCCTTTACTGAACATAACATCATAGCCTTTGTCCTCCAACAACGCAATCGATACCAAATTCTTCTTCAATTCAGGCACATACATCACATCTTTCAAGGTGAGAGGAGCTCCATGCTCCCTCTAAAAAGAAACCATGCCCACTCCTGAAGCACTATACCTTCCATCATCACCCATCTCTCTGCGCATCTTGAGATCTTTCTCCTCTAAGGCACTGAATAAATTTTTATCATCGGTCATGTGGAATGAGGCTCCACTGTCAAGATACCAGACACAACCCATCATTGATGACACCATGCATGCGATGAAGGTAAAGTCCATTTCAAATTGAGAGGCTAATGCCTCACCTTCCGATCCTTCTGAGGATTCCTTCTTGGACTTCTTCGATGGGAAATAATTTGCATAATGTTCCATCTCGTGACAATTAAAGCATCTTACTTTAGACATGTCACCCTTCTTCCTTCCATGAGAAGAATTTCATTTGGAATGGGAAGCCTTCTCCTTCCCTTTCCTTGCCTTACTTGCGAAGGCCAAATTTTCTTCATCATCATTCTTAGATGAAGAACCATCTCATGTGCTCCTTCTCATCTCCTCCTGCATAAGATCCGACCACAATCGTTCCGAATCCGAAAGTTTCTCCCTTCCATTCAGAGAGTCCTGTTAGCTATTCCAAATCTTTGGAAGGCCAAGGAGAGCGAGGCTCACCATATCATCATCAGCACTAGTTATTCCCACACTGCCAAACTCATCTCTGCAGGTGGCGAGCTTGTTCAGATATGTGGAAATAGTATCGCCCTTCTCCATCTTGATTCTTCGAAGCTTATCCTTGAGATCCAATTTCCTCTGGTCGCTACTGTTCTGGTAGAGGTCCTTCAATGTCTTCCACATTTAAAATGGAGTATCATTCCCATGGAGACTTGAGACAATATGGTCTCGAACTCCCTCAAGGATAATCCGTCTCCCCTTCACCACACACTTCTTCCACTCAGCCAAATCTTGTGCATTAGTTGAAGCTAGATTTGGGATTTCTTGATCAATGAATTCCTTCAAGCCATTGTCTTCTAACATAGCCTCCATTCTATCTTTCCATGTTATGTAATTCAAGCTACCTTCCAAGGCATACTTGAGTCTCAAGCCATAGAACGCCATTAGCCAACCTTGAAGTATGATATGAATTCGATTTGCACCTGCAACCCTGAACTTCAAACTTCGAATTCTCTTCTCAGTATACTATTCACAACTCTGATACCATGTAGAAAATTTCTACAAATCTAGCTCTGATACCATGTAGAAGATTTCTACAAATCCAGCTCTGATACCCTGTAGAAAATTTCTACAAATCCAGTTCGATACCATGTAGAAAATTTGTTGTAAGTTAACCAAATAATGCAATATAAATCAAAGTAGAATAATATAACCTACTTCTACTATCAATTTGTGGAAGCTTAAAGATCGAGCTGAAAAATATAACCAGAAGAAGAAGAATCAATGGCACAATACACATGAAAATACTTTTGGGGAAAGCCTCAGCTAAAAACCCCACTATTTGTATTATCGTACAAGGTGGAAATACATAGGAATTATTCAAAGCCTTAGCTCTCACAGCTAGCCAGTTCTCATTACAATCCTCACAGATGCTCACAGGCAATATTGGATTCTCTCCAACCTTCCTCTCTGCCCTCCAACCTCCTATTTCCTTGCGTTGTTCCTTGTGGATGATTCTCCTTTACCAAGTGGAAAACTTTGATCTCACACACTTCAAAACTACACAATCCTCAAGGATTTATCCTTGACTGCATGCATGAGTTTTCTCTTTGAGAAAACACATGCAAATGATAGTACATTATCCTTGACTTTAATCTCAACTGGGTCTTTCTCATAATAGACATGCATGAGTTTCTGATGAGGGAATCTTCAGTTAACTAGAGTAGCACTAGTTGAGTGCATGCATGCATCAACTGACTATTAACTCACCATTAGTTCCTCAAATAGTTTGGAACTAATTTAATTGGACTTAACTCAGTAAACTGAGTTAACTAATTACAACTCAAGTATAACTCAATCTTATCTCCTTAATTTAAGGGATAACTCTGGCATGACTTTAGAAAGACTTCTAACTTGAATTTATCCAACTAATTAATTTAAAATAAGTTAATTAATTATTTCCAAGTAGCTGTTAAGACTAAATTCAATTTTAATTCACAATTTAATTCAAGGACAAATTAAATTGGAATATTCTTGTTTCCATATTTCAACAAGGATATCAAAATGAAACAAGTAGAAATGGCTATTATCAGGGCCATAAATCTTGCTTCAAACTTCACTGAATATATCAGCGATACCCTATTGCAGGCCAATCTAATACAAGAATTCCCAAAGGACACCTTTCTAGATATCAAAGCTCTAAAATAGTCATGGCAGGAAATGTCCAAGAAGAAGGTCGAAGACATCCAAAGTTTATCAAAAATAAACCTTAAAACCTATTGGCATTTCTTGGTGAAGCCACATAGTCAATGGCTAGTGTTGGGGTGTCTCTCTAATGCAACGACTCAACTTCTTCCATCACTCAGTGATGTAGTATTTACGGGGCAGATGTGCATGCATCCGATTCATCCCCCCCAACTAAAGCCAATGAAATACATATGTGGACTCAGAGAACGAATGAAGAATCAGCCTGAAGCACAGTCATGAATTTATTATTGCAACATATTGCTATCTTTATCTTTGCTTTATTTTAGCTTAGTTTGTTGAATCTTTTTCTGAAGACTTTTATTTAGTTTACTATTTTTGTAATATTAATAGACTATTTAAACCCCTTTCATGCATTTAGAAAGGGGTTCTGAATTTTTGATAGATAGCTTTGAACTTGCACTATTGTTTAAATCCAAAGTTATCTAATTGAGAAGCTGAACCAGAAGCTATCTTTTTTATGAGCAGAGTATTGATGTATCGGGTACTATTATCTTTATATTACTGCTATGTTTCATTAAGATAGATAGTGAATTTCTTATAAGTTATTTCATTATATGAATGCTTTGAAAACATTCATAGATTATCACTATCGATGTGTAGCATTGTATCATTTTTTATTGTATACGAAATAATGAGATCTTATATGTGATTAAGTTTTAATAAAATAAATTAATTAACTATTTAATTAATTTAGTTTATCTTATTTGTTTTCCTTTCATAAAGTGTTTAATGATCTATATTGTTGCATGCTTTGTGAAATCTTTTTATGAATCACATATAAAGAGATATTATTCCTGGGAAGTAAGTAGAATAAGTTTATTTAGTAATATCATCTTTATCTTTTAAATCATTCCATTAGTCTCATTTTGTTTCTATTATTCTATTATATCTATTTAAACGGGAAACTGGTCCCTTTATCCCCAATCAAACCCACCAATTCCAATGGAAAAGGAGCTGCCTTAAGTTCTTGACCAAGTGGTATTCCCCGATGTTGAGGCAAAGATTTTCCAGCCTTCAACATTTTTGGCACTAGAAGGAGGGCCCCGACTATGAACAGTGACAAGGTTTAATCCCAAATCAAAAGGTCATATTAAGAGTCATTCTCCCTCAAAATCTCCCCCAACTTCCAGTTCTCATTCGAAATCTCCTCCTCCTAGACTGGCAGTTGTAAAAACAACTACAAAATCTCCTAGCACACACCCTGTTATAGACAATTTTGTGCCTTACAGCAACAAGCATGAATTGTCAATAATCCAAGGGATCCAAAGTTCCCTAAACATGATGTTCCTACCCCTAGAGGAACAAGGTCAGCAAACCAACAGCTCTCAGATCAGTTCTCCACCTGAAAACACTCAAAAACAAGCAATCCTGAAATCAAAGCAGGTGCTCCACTAGGTTTCTGCGCTGAAACTCAGTTGCTCCATGGTGTACCTGCGTTGCAAAGCAAGTGGGACAAAGGCCACCTGCGCTGAGCGAGAAGGGACAAGTGGCACAGTGAGTCATTGCTTTGGAATCTTCCAAAAATGACACTTGGATCAGGTATTTCGCCTTGTGATGAGTCAAAGGCTCTGTTTCTCCAAGTGGAAGCAAAGTTCTCCAAGTGGACTCAAGAACTGAAGATCAACTAAAGATTAACTGAAGAGAGAGAGGACACAAGGCAGCTACACATCAGTTGCAAGCTGACTCATCCTTTCTCAATTCATCTATATATTGAGCTCTCTCCTATGAGCTCAGGAGGCTGGAATTTTGTGCAAAGTAATGATATGCTGTTGGTTTCACTATTGAGTTATTGGGTGATTGTTTGAGAGAGGTGAAGAAGAGCAATTCTTTCTGCTGGGAGGTGTTGCTGGGTTGGAGCCTTCAATGGTTGTAATACTCTCAGAACCTTTATTTCTTCATTAATAAAAGCTATTGAGGTTCTTCTATGTGCTCTTGTTTCAATTGTATATTGTGATGATTGCATGTTTGGTTTACACTAATCCATGAACCAGTTATGATTGCATGCCTCTTGTAGTTTCCTTCTTTGTTATTTTGCAGGATCTCATCGTAGTTGGACGAGCAGAAGAACAAAGAGCTAGGAGAAAGCGGCCAAAGAGAAGAGTTTGGATTCGACATTAAGCGCAAGGCAACGGTTAGTGCTTTCTCCATTCTCTTTTGCTTTCATAAAGAAGTAAACCTTAAGTAGTTTGTTTTACAGTTGTTGCTAAGGAACTGTCACCCTTAGAGTGGGATAGGGTCATCCGAGTCGGATACTTTTCCCTACAACAAACTGGCGACTCCACTGGGGATCGTATCCATTTGATTGTGTTTGTAGTATTTTGCTATTCATTTCCTGAACAAAAGAGTACCAAATCGAAAAGCTTTTGACTATATCAAAAGCGAAGTAGAGGGCAGCTACTCTTGCTCATTTTCTGAGCAAATTCATGATTTGAAGAGCTGATCTACAAGGATCCTTGTAAGCTCTTAGTGATAGCTTTGCACCTTCCTAATCATCCCTTTGAGTGTGCTTGACTGATTGCTTCTGATTTGAGCAAAAACCGTGCATTTTTTAGAAAATTATGACCCGGAAACTGTGAAAACGCAATTCTCGTTTTCCAAAGCAGGTAGTACATAGGCTACCTGCTTTGCAACGCAGGTCCCGAAGGGGCTACCTGCGCTGAGAGCCAGTTTGGCTGTGCAGAGCCTGCGTTGGCCCAAATTTGCCTAGTGCATTTGGGGTTTCCTCCTTTCTCTTGCCTGTTTTCACTTAGTTTTGCTGCTAGGTGTCAGTCTTGTGCCTGTTTTGAAACCAATATTACTTGCCATCATTCTGCCTCTGTTATATAACGAAATTGTACTTGTTCTTTGTATTTCTTACTCATTTACAATTTCCCATAACGAAAAGTAAAACTAGTCATGCTTTTGGCCTTTTAGATCTGAACCTGTGTTAAGCATTTTGCTGGTCTAAAGAGTTAGCTTATTTGCTGTCCATAGCTGATTAGTCATTTTACTTTCGTTAGTATGGTTTGATTTCATGTATTTCCAGTGATTAAGCAAGTGAATCTTAAGGTGTCTTTTGATTTTGGACAAACTTGTTTACTTTCGCTTTAAATCGAAATCAAAGTTATATAACCACTTTCTTTTTGTAATCCATCCACATTAAGAAAGGGAAAAGAAAATACATGCATTGTGCATTTTGCATTTGACTGTGTGCTTGACAATTTAGGAAAGATTTGCATTTTAGTGCGTGCTCTATGATCTGTGTGAAAAGATTTGCCTTTCTTTTCCCTCAGTAGTTAAGGTTTTCAAAGTTGAAAGATTGAAAAGTTTGCTTCTCATCTTAGACTGCATTCAGGAATTTGTTATATACATCTCGTGGTGATCCTTAAAGGCAAACTGATAAGCAAGATCAACATTAAAATAAATCCAATTTACATAACAACGCTTTGTAACATAACGCAAACACATAGAGGTCTAGGTAGAGACGTGTTCCGGTGTCGTTAAACATAGTGACTGTCGATCTCTACGAAGGTGGGTGATTCCTCCTGAGAGTCGGTGGCACTAATACGGACTTGTGCTCCCACGTACCGTCGCGTATATATTGGGAGACCCCTATAGGCAATTATCCTTTATCCATAGGAAGCCGTGTCGACCGCCCTACTGATCGCGATGCAGTGAACACAACATTCACGAAGATCGACCACCCGTACCGTAAAACGTATTCTGTGGTTTCGCGAAAAGTTTGGCACACCCTCTGCCTAGATCTCCAGAGAAGTTTCTTTTGGCTTTTTTCAAACTCTATAACTGAAAAAGTCCATCCGAGCATTTGTCACTTCGGGCTCGTTAAAACATCGAAGGCGACTAGAGTCATCTTTAGGTTTTTCTCGACTCTTAAAACATGAAAAAGCAAGTTTGTGTCTAAAAGCGTCGTTAATAAAATTTATTTTAAGCGGAACATAATCACCTGTTATTCCCACGTTGATCTTTCAGTTGAAAAGTATGGAGCCCACCAACCAAGGAAACAACCTTGGTGGAAGTCCAAATCCCTTCTCCTCTTGGGGAGATGTTGGTGCGCCTCATATGGCAACATTGTCACTTCCAGGATTGACAATTGGCCTACCTGTATGGCTCTTTTCAACTAATGTAGTCCAGATCGCCACTAATCCTGAGCAGTCGAATCAACAGTTAGAACAGTCTAGAGCTACCCACCAGCCTTCCACTTCTTACAATTCTTCCTCTAATCCTTCATCTTCACAAGGAAGAGCCGGCAAAAGTCAGCCTCCCATGGAGAAGAAGGAAAAGAAGATGAGAGAAAAGAAGCAGAAGGGGCCTATGGCGAAGGCGACTGGGGGCAAGCAAAAGACAACTGACAAAAACCCACACACTGCACCAACCGGGTCTAAATCGCCATGTGTCATTTGCAAAGGGGCCCACTTCCATCGTGATTGTCCCTGTATTCCCCGGATACTAAGGGACTGGTCCCCAAGGTTGCACAATCCGGTAGCATCAACCTCTGGTAGTCATGTTGATTGCAGTCCGTCAACTAGCGAGAGTGAAGGACGAAGAGGGAGACCAAGATCACCCTGTATATTGTGTGAAGGCGATCACGCCATCCACAAATGTCCATTCTTAGATGAGGCAAAGAGAGTTTTGGAAGATCGTCCGGTTTCACCGTTACGACTTCCTCCTGGATACCAAAAACTCGCGCCTAATCCCTCGGTAGTTGAAAATCCAGCTGGCCCGCTCAAGTGGTCAGCTGAAGTGTCGGTCATTGAAAATGAACCTACTGAATCCAGAACAGACGAAAGTCTAAAGGTCGAAACGGCAGTCGACCCCGTTCTTCCTTCGGAGGTTTCATCCTCCAATGACCCCGTCATTGAAGACCCATCTTCAAACGACACCCTCACTGAAGAGGATAAGGATGACACCGTCCATATTCTTTTCATCAACACAGACTCTGATGAGCATCAGGGCAATGCGCCCATTCCTTTATCGCAGGAAGGAACATCGTCAGGGTCGTATCCGGCCGTATATTTGGTCCCACCACCAAGCAACCTAGTTGTATCCTTTGATTGGAATCAAATAGGCAGACCCCGGTTACCAGCCAGTATCCCATTCAGAATCATAGTCCAAATCTACAGAATGGTGATGGCTGGAATTATCATTGATGAAGGGGCATCTGTGAGTATCCTTTCCTCTGTTGCTTGGAAAGCACTGGGTTGCCCGGCGCTTTTACCTGAGATGAGAAATCTATCAGGTTTTGATAAAGGAACCAGTCACCCGTTAGGGATTCTCCCCAATGTTCCAGTTACATTGAAAGGGAAGACAGTTCATATGAACATCATGGTCGTCCAGGGACCCTTGGCATATAACTTACTCCTTGGACGAGACTATATATATTGCATGGAGGCAATAGTGTCCTCGCTCTTTAGAGTCATGTGTTTTCCGCACGAAGGAAGAATGGTCAAGCTCGTAGACCAACTTTCATTTCCAGGATCGCGCATTGCAAATAGTCAAATACCATCCCTTAACGGTTTATTCACTCAAGGAATGCCACCGCCCCCGGTTCTACTTCCCGATGAATGCGAGTAATTCGGAAAGAAAAGAACTGGGACCCAGGGGGCATGCACCCTGGCCTGCCTCGGGCAGAGAAAACCTTAGGTATAAAGTTAATTTCCGCAGAAGAATGGACTAGTCCGTACCCCGTCCAAAAAAGGAAGAGAGGGTTGTTCTAGGATAAAATTCTTTTGTCAAAGTTATGTTGAAGCGGAAGAATCGCTCCCTTTGTCTAAAGAAGTGGGCTCTCCTAAGGAGGGGGTCTATTTGTGGCAGCAAGAAGGCACCATCTTTGAATGTCAAGCCTCACCCATTAAAACAATATGTTTTAAAAGAGAAGTAGGGGCAGTCTTCAAAGAAAGAGAGGAAATTGCTGCAACAAGTAGTCACCATCCTTAGCAACCTAATGATAGACATCGCCGAAAAGAGAGTTTAGTTTGCGGCAGCAAACAAAACCATTTTTCGGATAATAAGTAAGAGGACCTCTCCCCCGTAACACCAATGTTTTATCTGTTGCGATCTTGCAAAAATCAAAAAGTGAACTGATGGGAAGACAAGTACCATCGGCACCGAAAAATAACGAGAAGACAAGTATCGTTAAAAATATAGCAAGACGACAAGTAGAAAAACAAAGGTGGGACAGAGGAGAAGAAGAGCCTTGAAATTATACTTTATACCTGGGGGCATGCAAACCTTTTGGAGTGCAAGCACGGGACGACTATTTATTTTTTGTAAATTTTTAGGTCCTCCCTTTAAACCTGTAGGTCTAACCCGTTAAACTCGTAGGATTAGCCGTTTCCAGCTTGCATAAAGAAAGGATGAAGGGCAAAAGTTAAAACCTGCCAAATTGGAGTAATTAGTGAGGTATCGCTCCTTAAATAAGATTACCTCACCTAAAGCATTCCTTGTATTAAGACTGGTATAATCGAGCAGTTTTAGCAATGTTCATGCTCGTTAAAAAA
This sequence comes from Pinus tabuliformis, assembly GCA_031772625.1. NCBI lineage: Eukaryota > Viridiplantae > Streptophyta > Pinopsida > Pinales > Pinaceae > Pinus > Pinus tabuliformis. Next base: position 235,601,749 of record CM062813.1, read on the forward strand.
TAAACGCAAGAATCGAGCAGTTTTGTACAGAGTTCATGCTCGTTAAAAAATAAACACAAGTTGTGAGCAATCTTTCCCTACAGTTCAAGCTCATCCAGAAAAAATGAACCGGTAAATAACCATTGAGAAAAGTAACCTTTGAAAGCCATATTAAAAGCCCTTGGTCGTGTTTATATGCCATCACCTCCATCCGTTCATTTGGCCAATCGTTCACCTCCATATGTTTGTTTACCCATTTTGAGGAACAGCTGCGAAGAGTGATTTCACTTAGCCATCCTTGTGACACTGCCGTGATTGGAGAATTCCAACCTGTACCTGGAATCTGCTGCTATCCCTGTTCATCACTCGTTCCTCAAAAGACGAGTCTTCTTTGAGCTCTTTTCACTGACTCGTAAAATATGAAAAGTTTGCCGAGTTTTGGCCTTCCAGCTCGTTAAAGGACAAGAAGAGCTATCCCTCCTCTAGATTTTAATCTTTTTGGACCTGAGGGATTATTACACAAAAAGATCGAGCGCTTGTTTCGTTCGGCTCGTTAAAGAAATTGAAAATTCATCCCTTCTGTATTGTTTTATACTTTTTCGGACTTAAGGGATTAGGAGACGAAAAAGGAATTTTGGTGTTAACTTTTCGTACCTTTTCAGACTCTCTAAAAATGAAAAGGACCGAGTTTTCTTTGTCATTAGACTCGTTAAAATGATTAAATAGCGACAAACTTGTCTTTAGATGAGAACGAGTTTCCCTATCGCTAGGCTTGTTAAAACATAGCGATGGGCTTGCCCGAAGGGCAGGTTATAGAACAAGCATATGTTATCCTCCTCAAGCTTGACAAAAATAAAGAGGTACTGGTCAGCAATGACTGGGGAAAAAATTGGGAGAACCTCATAGCATTAATGGTAGCAAGTCGCTCTTGAACATGACACTTTGTCCTCCGTATCACATCGGGTTGGGTTGTTTCATTCACCGGTCTCATAACCATGGTCTTCGCCACACCATCCACAATTGGGGTAATGCTACCAATCCATCACATCAGTGTCGTTATATGTTCAAGAGATGTGGTTCTGTAAAGAGTCAACCGTGTTCCACCCACTGCCATACATTATCCTTCATCCACTTCATGACCGCCACCCTGAATCATACATCACAGTTTGTTTTCACCTCATCACAATCACTAGCTCCGTTCCGTGTCACTGATGTGGGATTCATTAAGGCCCTCCTTTGATGGATCGCTCCTTGTCGACATCAGCTCATTATCCAAGGAGTTGATCTAGGAACACCCCCCTCAGTACTTTGAAGCTTGCATGCCTCAATGGCAAGTTTCTCACTTCCGGCGACAGGTATACATCAATGACCTTCGACCAGAAGATTTTGCATGGTGGTCGACGCCAAGTCCTTTATTCCCACCATGTGGATTGTACTGCCGTACCTTGAGGGTCATCATCCTTATCGGTGACTCCTCTCGCGCTTGTTAACGGTTTACATCATTGACCGGTAATCAAGCGATGTCTGTCCATGTTCGACTTCAAGAAATTCTCACATGGATCGACTTGTACATCGAGTGAAGATCGGAAGAGATTGAAGACCCCGGATCTAGTTTCATCCATCCGGGCTGCGATATATATTCAGGACATAAAGACATTTGATATGTACACCATTACAGCAGATGATCATCCTTCTCAAAGGATGATAATTTCAGCAGAGAATTATCAGTTTACAATCAGACGATCGTCTGTTCTATGTACCAAAATGTATTTATATCAAGCTGAGCATGGGAATGCCCGCCTCAGCTAGATCATGAAAAATGTATGAAAAATAATGTATTGTATTGTATCTTATTACAGGACACTTCTCAGCAGATTGAATGAACTTCGGATCCTCTCAATAAAGCATTTCACCCGATAAACGACCTCATACTTTAGGGGGCATCTGTTATAGACAATTTTGTGCCTTACAGCAACAAGCATGAATTGTCAATAATCCAAGGGATCCAAAGTTCCCTAAACATGATGTTCCTACCCCTAGAGGAACAAGGTCAGCAAACCAACAGCTCTCAGATCAGTTCTCCACCTGAAAACACTCAAAAACAAGCAATCCTGAAATCAAAGCAGGTGCTCCACTAGGTTTCTGCGCTGAAACTCAGTTGCTCCATGGTGTACCTGCGTTGCAAAGCAAGTGGGACAAAGGCCACCTGCGCTGAGCGAGAAGGGACAAGTGGCACAGTGAGTCATTGCTTTGGAATCTTCCAAAAATGACACTTGGATCAGGTATTTCGCCTTGTGATGAGTCAAAGGCTCTGTTTCTCCAAGTGGAAGCAAAGTTCTCCAAGTGGACTCAAGAACTGAAGATCAACTAAAGATTAACTGAAGAGAGAGAGGACACAAGGCAGCTACACATCAGTTGCAAGCTGACTCATCCTTTCTCAATTCATCTATATATTGAGCTCTCTCCTATGAGCTCAGGAGGCTGGAATTTTGTGCAAAGTAATGATATGCTGTTGGTTTCACTATTGAGTTATTGGGTGATTGTTTGAGAGAGGTGAAGAAGAGCAATTCTTTCTGCTGGGAGGTGTTGCTGGGTTGGAGCCTTCAATGGTTGTAATACTCTCAGAACCTTTATTTCTTCATTAATAAAAGCTATTGAGGTTCTTCTATGTGCTCTTGTTTCAATTGTATATTGTGATGATTGCATGTTTGGTTTACACTAATCCATGAACCAGTTATGATTGCATGCCTCTTGTAGTTTCCTTCTTTGTTATTTTGCAGGATCTCATCGTAGCTGGACGAGCAGAAGAACAAAGAGCTAGGAGCAAGCGGCCAAAGAGAAGAGTTTGGATTCGACATTAAGCGCAAGGCAACGGTTAGTGCTTTCTCCATTCTCTTTTGCTTTCATAAAGAAGTAAACCTTAAGTAGTTTGTTTTACAGTTGTTGCTAAGGAACTGTCACCCTTAGAGTGGGATAGGGTCATCCGAGTCGGATACTTTTCCCTACAACACACCCTAAGACATCTAATCAACCTCCTTTGCAGGAGTTACCTGAAGTTCAAAACTTAATTCAGAAATTAGAATGAATTTCTATTTTAGAAGAAAGGCCTCAACATTTTGACTTATCTAAAGGTAGTGTATCGTCATATTTCCTGACTTCATGTATTTTGACCAGTTCCCAAAGTGAGAAACTTGGGGTTACTCCATTTGAGTTTCCCTTACCTTCCCACAAAATAAAGATGAAGAAATATAAATCACAATCATCTACTAGTGAGATTTTATCTTCTTCTCCACCACAAAGACCTTTATTTCATCCCTCATCATCAACTTCCTCTCATCCGATCAATCCTTCCACTCATACCCCTATAGAATTTCTTGTAGATTCACAAGCTCATGCAATGTACTAAATCACAGGACAATAATCTACTTCTACTTTCAACCAGTGGAAGCCAATAGATCGATGAAAACAATATGAACAAGAAGAAGATAAATCAATGGCACATAACACAAGATGCATCTGGGGAAATCCACTATATGTATTGCATATATCATAAATATGAGTGAAGATACAAATCTTGTTCTCACTAGAACAATTCCACACAAGTATGCTCAACTCTCTCAACTCACAAGAAAGACCAACACTTAGCCATATTTGCAACTCTCTAAGCCCCTAATCTCTTGTGTAATTCATAGTATGAATATCCTATATTTAAAGGGAATTCATTATTCCAAAACTATGCAATTGAAACATAGGATCAATCTCTGATGCATTCATGATATTTACACTAGGATCAATCTCTGATGCATTCATGATATTTACACTCCAGCAAATAATACAACTCATAGTACACTGTCCCTGCACTCTAGTCTCAACTGGGTCTTTCTCAGAATCGACATGCATGAGTTTCTCATGAGGGAATCTTCAGTTAACTGGAGTAGCACTAGTGGATGCATTAGTGCACCAATTGATTCTCAGTCCTCTATTAGTTCCTCAAACATTTTGGTACTAATTTAACTGAACTTAACTCAGTAAACTGAGTGACCTAATTTCCAACTCAATTTAAACTCATATTGGACCCCTAAAACTTAGGGAGAACATATACATGACTACAAAAAGATTTCCAACTAGAAATTCCTAAGATAATTAAGTTAATTGAACTTAATTAGCTATTTACAAGTTGATATGATAATAGAATTCAATTTTAATTCTTAGTTTAATTCAAGGACAAATTAAACTGGAATTTCTTGTTTCCATTTCTCAACACTCCCTCTCAAAAAGAAAGGGATTATCAGCTACCCTGATATTGTCTCTTTGAAACTCAAGTTTACATCTTGACAATCGTTTGACAAAATATCAACATCTTACTCCTCCATGAGAATGTACTCTAACAACATAATCTGCCTCAATACACAACCTCTAAGATGATGATATCAGATATCAATCTACTTGGACTGATCATGAAAAACTAGATTTTCAAAGAGTTTGATACAACTCTGATTATCGTAGTATATCACAGTTGGATCCATCTGGTGACCAAACCAACCAACCAGGATCTTCCTCATCCAAATGGCCTCACACGTTGCCTGAGTCATAGCCATGTACTCTACCTCTGCCGAACTGAGTGCAATAAATCTCTATTTCTTGTTGTACCAAGAAACTATCGCTGACCCAATACTAAAGATCCCTTATGAAGTTCTTTTCTGGTCAGATGGAATCCCTACCCAATATGCATCGGTGAAGCCTTGAAGCTTCACTCCCTCTGTTCATTTTTACCATAATTTGCACTGAGTAGTGCCCCTAAGGTATCTCAACACATGCTTTGATGCCTTCCAATACATCTTGGTAGGCCTAACCATCACTTGACTAAGATGGTTAACTACATAGCACATATCCGGTTGTGTGTTCACCAAGTACATGAGTGAACCCATAGGCTTCCTATAAATAGTAGCTTCCACTACTTCCCCAGAAGTAGCATCCTCCTTCCTCTAGTTACCTGCTAGAGGAGACTCCATGGGTTTGTTACTCTCCATGCGGAATCTCCTTAGTATCTCATTGGCATACTTTCCCTGAGACATAAAAAACTCCCCATATCCATTCCATACCTTCATGCCAAGAAAGTAATTTATGAGCCCCATGTCCATCTCAAACTCTCTTGTAAGATCCTCCTTGCAAGACTTGATCAGGTGATCATTACCCATTAGTATGAGATCATAAAAATAAAGTACAATGATACCTTCCACCACTATGTGGTACAATTTCGCATCTGATTCACTCTTCATGAAGCCCAACCCAATGAAGTAGCTATTTATCCTGGTGCACTAAGCATGGGGTGCTTGCTTCAGCCCATACAACGCTCTCTTGAATCAGAATGCATGCAACTCACAGTCAAAGGTATCAAAACCTTCAAGTTGCTCTATGTACACCGCTTCCTCAATCATACCACTAAGGAAGGTTGTCTTCACATCCATCTAATGTATCTTGCAACCCATTTGTGCTTATAGTGCCAATATAGATCGGATTGCCAAGCACCTTGCAATAGGAGAAAAGGTCTCATCATAGTCAATCCCCTCTACCTGTGAAAATCCATGCGCCACAAATCTAGCCTAATGCTTCTCCACACTACCATCTGCAGCTTGCTTTACCTTGTAAATCCAATGGGAGCTCACCATTAACTTGTCCTCCGGTCTCGGTACCATATCCCAAACAATGTTATGAACTATGTAGTCATACTCCTTCATCATGGCATCAACCCAAACTCGATGATGAACTACTTCCTTAAAGGAAGATGGCTTTGTCACAACACATTCATCCATAAGATTCATGTATCCAGTGTACCTCGCAGGTGACCTCCTCTACCTACGCTGAGAAGTGGGTGCTCCCACATTCTCCCATGCATCATCCAACAATCTATCAGCCTCTCTGGTGCCCTTTCTTCCCTCTCTGGAAGACTCTACCTGAGTGGATATCTCCACCCTGGATCCTCTGCATGTTGCTGCTCCACATCAACCTAAGGCTCCTCAACCTTAGGAGCTAAAATTTCCTCATCTGCATGTAGATCAAGCTCCCTCTTAAGGGAAACTTGCATGGCCTTCTCCTCATCGAATCTAACATCCCTGTGAACCACTGTCATCCTGTTGGTCGGAAAGTACACCTGACAGTTGTAAGGTGTATCAGTGTACCCCACAAATATCCCCAACTCTGTTGTCAGTTCAATCTTCTTTCATGCATCTTTGGTCACATGGAAATATATCGATGACCCAAAAATACTGAAGTGACCAACATCTGGCCTCTTACCAGAATAAGTCTCCTCTGGTGTATTCATATCAAGTATCTGATGTGGGCTACAATTCTAAAAATAAACCATTGTGTTGCATGCCTCAGCCCACAAGTGAAGTGGTAGGTCCTGATCATGCTACATTGCCCTCGTTGCCCCTACTATGCTTCTACTCTTCCTCTCAGCCACCCCATTCTGCTATGGGTTATGGGGTGTCATCAACTCCCATATAATCCCTTCCACTGCACATAAGTTCTTAAAAGCATTTGAGACATACTCACCATAGTTATCACTCCATAGAGATTTAACCTTCTTGCCCGACTCTTTCTCCACCAATTCTTTAAAATCACAAAACTTTGTGAAATTTTTATCCTTTTTTCTGCATTAAAAATATCTAGCATTTATGAGAATAGTCATCAACTATTATCACATAATACCAGTGTTTGGTCATGGATGTTGTCAAGAATGGTCCATACACATTTGAATGGACTCGCTCTAGAATAACCTCTACTCGATTGCCTTTGTCATGAAAGGAAGACTTGGTGTATTTTCCCAAATTACACCCCTTGCATGTATCAACTTGCTCAAGCGTACCTTTGGGAAGACCAGTAGAGATCTATTGCAATATCTTCAAAACCCCATGATGCAAGTGGCCCAATCGCTTGTGCCACAACTCGCCAATGTCTCGACTCTGCACCTTTTCTACTTTTGTGCTCAAAGAAGCACACTCCTATACCTCCAACTTATAGATATTCTTCACCCAAATCCCTATCTTCTTTACTTGACCTGTGGCTATGTGGCTAAGGAACGCCTTTGCTTTCAAGAAGATCACATCGTAGCCTCTATCCTCAAGCATGGAAATGGATACCAAGTTCTTCTTCAGCCTGGGCACATACATAACATTCTTCAAGGTGAGTGGAGCCCCATGCTCCCTCTGAAAAGTAATCGTGCCCAATCTAGTAACACTATACTTCCCGTCATCACCCATCTCGATATGCATCTGGAGATATTTCTCCTCCAAGTTACTGAATAACTCTTTGTCACCAGCCATGCAGAATGAAGCTCCACTATCTAAGTATCATACAATTCCCATCATTGATGACACTATGCATGCAATGAGGGAAAAGTCCAATTCAAATTGAGAGGCCAAAGCCTCACTCGCCGCTCCTCCTGAGGAGTTATTCTTGGAGTTCTTGAGTGGACAATTTGTAGCAAAATGGCCCAACTGATGACAATGAAAGCACTTAACTTTCATCATGTCTTTATTCTTACCTCCATGATAAGAATCTGATTTGGAATGGGAAGCTTTCCCTTTCCCCTTCTTCACCTTAATCATTAAGGCACAATTCTCTTCATCATTAGTCTTTGATGAAGAGCCATCCTTGGTGTTCCTCCTAATCTCCTCCTGCATCAAATCCGACCACAGTCGTTCCCAATCCAGTAGCTTCTCCCGACCATTAACAGAGTCCTGATAAGTATGCCAACTCTTTGGGAGTCCTAGAAGAGCAAGACTCACCATATCATCCTTGACAATCGTGATTCCAACATTTTCAAGTTCATCATGACATTGAGTGAACTTGGTCAAGTATTTTGGAATAGTCTCGCCTTTCTCCATTTTGAGTTTTCAAAGTTTATCCTTCAATGCCAATTTCCTTTGGTCACTATTGTTCTGATACAAGTCTATCAAATTTTTCCACATGGCATACATAGTTTCCTTGCCATGGAGACTCGAGACAATGTGGTCTCGAACTCCCTCAGGGATTAGCTACCTCGTCTTCACCACACACTTATTCCATTCGGAAAAATTTTGTGCATCCGATGCTACTGGCTTAGGAATTTCTTGATCAAGTAATTCCTTCAAGCCATTATCCTCTAGCACAGCCTCCATTCTGTCCCTCCAGGCTATAAAATTTGAGCTACCTTCCAAGGCATACTAGAGCCTCAAACTGTAGAATGCCATATATCGACCTTGAAGTATGTATTGTGTTAGGGTCCTATAATTTATAGGATCTTAAGGTGATTAAGCATTTCACATTTTTCAGGTTTCAAATTGTTCATAGATTTCAATTTTCAATTGATTTCATAAAAAAAGAGGAAAAAGAAATGAAAAGAGGGTATAAAAAAAGAGAGAAAAAGAAAAAGAAAAAGAAAACCCCAAAGATTGTTCAAATCATACAGTTTAAGCATGATTGAACAAATTTCAATTTATGTTGATAGGTTAGAAAATAAAGAGTTTCCAAATAGTTAAATCTTGGAAAATCAGTAGCTAGGGTAGGTAGAATCAGAGAATAAAGAAGGGGTATCAAAGGACCTCCTTAAAAAATTGGGAGACATTTCCTAATGTTTGAAGAAAATTCAATCTTTCTAAGTTCGGATAGAAAAAAATGTAAGGAAAAGGGGCTTATGACACATTAATAATCATTCCCCCACCCCCGCCTTAAAACTTATTTATTTTCCCTTTCATATTCCTATAGTCTGCCCCCATTCATAACCCGACCCCACCACGCACTCACCCATAACATCATCGTTAACCAACCCACCATATTTCCTCTCATCTACACTCACTCTGCTCGGACGAATTGTCCATGTCTTTTTTCACACCCCCCCCCCCCCACCATCCGAAAGTTAATCCCAGGGGGGTTTGAAGTCAGCGATTTCCGCTCCCCTACGTGTCGTGCTCCCATGAGTTTGCACCCCCACCCCCTCATACCGCCTACCACTCCATAGGCCCCCCGAAAAGTTGTATCCAGTATTTTATAGGCCCTCTAGGCTATAAAATTTGAGCTGCCTTCCAAGGCATACTAGAGCCTCAAACTGTAGAATGCCTTATATCGATCCTAAAGAATGTATTGTGTTAGGGTCCTATAATTTATAGGATCTCAAGGTGATTAAGCATTTCACATTTTTCAGGTTTCAAATTGTTCATAGATTTCAATTTTCAATTGATTTCATAAAAAAAGAGGAAAAATAAATGAAAAGAGGGTATAAAAAAAAGAGAAAAGGAAAAAGAAAAATAAAACCCCAAAGATTGTTCAAATCATACAGTTTAAGCATGATTAAACAAATTTCAATTTATGTTGATAGGTTAGAAAATAAAGAGTTTCCAAATAGTTAAATCTTGGCAAATCAGTAGCTAGGATAGAGAATAAGGGTAGGTAGAATTAGATAATAAAGAAGGGGTATCAAAGGACCTCCTTAAAAAATTGGAAGACATTTCCTAATGTTCGAAGAAAATTCAATCTTTCTAAGGTCGAATAGAAAAAATTTTAAGGAAAAGGGGCATATGACACATTAATAATCATTCCCCCACCCCCCCCCCACCTTAAAACTTATTTATTTTCCCTTTCATATTCCTACAGTTTGCCCCCATTCATAACCCGACCCCACCACGCACTCACCCATAACGTCATCATTAACCAACCCACCATATTTCCTCTCATCTACACTCACTCCACTCGAACGAATGGTCCACGTCTTTTTTCGCCCCCCCCCCCCCCCCCTCACCATCTGAAAGTTAATCCCGAGGGGGTTTGAAATAGGCAATTTCTGCTCCCCTTCGTGTCGTGCTCCCGTGAGTTTGCATCCCCCCCCCCCCCTCATACCACCTACCACTCCATAGACCCCCCGAAAAGTTGTATCCAGTATCGTCCAAACCACTCACCCAAGTAATCATTGAACACTCGCCACCTCACCACCCAAAACTGTCCTATCCATCCAATCATTCCCATTCCCGTCGTTGATCCATAAATGAGGTCAGGCCATTATCCAACGGACCCGTGCCAAATTAAGCCAATCCAACGGCTTGATTTCATATCAGAAAACCACCAAAGTCGCGCTGAGTTCAAACTTTAAATCTTATTGTTCACTTGTAGGTGCTTCCTCCCACTCCATTCATCTATTGCAGAGAATGCAAAGCAGAGCAAGAGAACAATAACATAGTCCAGGATTACTAATTTTCAAGTAGTGATCATCAATTCCTATTCTTGAGTCTCGTTTCTATTCAAATCCCTTTCTTTCTCCCTCACTAAAATCCCACTTCTTTCATCATTTTCTGTTACAGAGTAGACAACAATCGCACCTAAGAAGAAAGAACCAGGAATCTTCAACCCAATGGTGCACCCACCACTGGATTTAGATCATTTATCATTAGCTCACATGGATTTCAAGATCCATGAAACCCTCTCAGAATTTGATCTATTTAATATATATTGCTAGTGGGAGGACAAATTAATGGAGGAAATGGATGACATAAGCCTGTGGGACACCAACCTACCTCTCTATATCTTCCCTAAAAAACAAAGTTGTCTAGAACTGATCAGGAAGTGCCATTCATGTTACAACCCATAGAAAAGAGCAGTGATGGCCCCAAAAGGACATATTTTATTCACAATTGATGCTCAATCAATCATGCAGATGATGCAGGCCCCAATTATTGAAGGAGTTGTTCCTTTTTCACATGAATTTTTGATTGAAATGTACCAAAAACTTGATTTCTCCAAAAGAGCTAAAACATTAGAGCTTTTCATGGCCGAGAACACACCTCTGCCAAGCAAAAACCCTCCTTATTCCTCCTCTGTTTTCCTTGACAGAACCAGACATATTACCTCAGTTCTTTCCTACCTACTTGGCTATTATTTAGATCAATGGCTTAATGAAGCTATTATAGCTTTCTTATCTATCCTCTCCATTGAATCCAAGCCCTCAATCATTTTCAACTTCATCCAGTTTCTAGCAGATGTAATTCATGAACATCTTGTCAACTTTTTCACGAAAGAAGTTTTTCATTATTCCTCAGTGCTGGTTTACATGTTTTTGTATTTTTAGGCAAACAGGTTTCAGTTTTCATTGAGCAAAATGAATGAGGAAGGTGAGCCTCAATCAATTATATTTTGGACAACATTGGTTATGAAAGATCAAAGGGATTTCAGTTACAAGACATTTTTGGAAATATTTGTACACCTATCAATGAGCCTCCTCAGTGGAACTATAGAACCAAGAATAAGTGAAGACATAAAAAGAATTATGCAACTATCTGATCAAGCCAAAACTGGTGATTGGTATTTGTACCAAAACCACACTGAAATAAAAGTGTATGGCTGTGAGATGGCCCCCTACGAGCTGCTAAAGTTCCTCCCCATGAGGATGTTTGCATTAGAGTATATTAGACAGATGATCAGTGTAGATGAGATGCATTTTGTAGCAGCGAAGAAGAAATCCCAATTTAGGATCAATTCCCAAATTGGTCCCTTCATTTGCAATACAAAAATTGCAGGAGAGGAGGCAGATAGAAGACTAAGAGAGATGAATTTCACCCATAGCTTCACTTGGTCTTATGACCCTTAAGGTATTATTTCTAAGAAGAGGATGGAAAATAAATCCACAGCCTACATCCACACTCAAATACTTGAAATCAAAAAATAAATGAATCAAATAGAGTGGATGTTAGATACATTACAAGAGGCTGAGGAGGAGGTAATCTCCTCATCCAATGCACAAACCCCAAGGTCGTAGGAGAAACAAACTACTGAAGAAAGGTCTAAAAAAGGAAAAGAGCCAGAGCAATGAATAACAGGGAAGAGATCCAAAGAAGATCAATCACCAGGAACTGATATTTCCATAAAAGAGTTCAGATTGAAGTACAATAAGAAAGCCAGAAAACAACACATGGATATAGATAAAGGATCACCACCACAAACAGTGATCAAAATAATTGATATTTCATATTCTTCATAAGCTAGAGGACAATTATTTCCTTCTACTCCAACTTTAAAAAGACATCAAACTCTTCAAGTGTCCTCATCTATAAAGGTTACTAAAGAGAAAGAAGAAATTGTATTTGATACCTTCAGGGTAATCAAAATTAGGAATGAAATGCTCAAAAAGAGAACTTATGCTCAATTCTAGAAGCAGAGTGCAACTGCACAAGGCAGACTTCTCTTTGCCTTTGACTTAGAGAATGGAAAGATGCATATGGAATTTTTGGAGGCACAAACATCAGAGCCTAAAATTCCAGCAGACTACAAGAAGACTTCATTTGAGTTTGATGTCAAAAATGTGCATCCAATTGATCATCTGGAGATGCACGAGAAAACAAGTGAAATGATTTCATCTACTTTGACCAGCACTTCCATGAACTTGTTCAAAATGCAGGTAGCCCTTTCAAATGCTCAGTCTCAGTTGAAGATGGAAGAAATTTCATCATTATCAAAGGACACCAAGATTAAGTCTTTGGAAGACTTAATAATAAAAATTGGGTATGACCCCTCAGATACCAAGGCAGCTGAAGAAGTGATAAAGGAGAAATGGATATACATCGCAACTCTAAAGAAAAATCTCAAGCTGCCTACTACACATGACCCACTGACCAAGGAAATAGAGGAAACAAAGAGCATAAACCCTAACATGTTAAAACTTATAGCAGAGCAGTCCATCCAAATCAAACAGATGGAGACAGAGATGGAAAAGATGGTGCAGGAAAAATAAAAAGTAGCACAGATGGCTATCACCACAATGGAGACCCTTCCTCTAATGACCCTCCCCATAACTACTCCAGCAGGTACAATAATAGGAGCAGGAAGCAATACATAACAGTTGGAAATATCTTTGGAGGGTATGAATATGCAAAATGAAAAAATTAAAAGATTGGGATCCCAAGTTAGTGTGCTACAAGATCAGATTAAAAGGGTTGAAGACAACCACTTGGTAGAGATGCAGAGAACAAAGGCATTGATTGAGAAGCTTCAGAAGTCAGAAAAAGAATCATCCATTAGGAATACTCTAGGGAGGTTTAAGGAAATAATTTGGCACAATATCATAGATTGGATGAATGAACTTTGGCCTAGCATCCAAATTATTTTTGAGCAAAAAGAGTTGCTAGAAAAAGCCAAAGAAGCCAATTCAACCACCAACACAGAGTTGAGAGATATTTCAGCGACAGTAAACAGAATTATCAAGTTCCTGAATGCAAGAAAAAAATATGAGCTGGAAGACTTGGGAGTGGCATACATGATAGCGACCATACTACAAGTCAAGAATGTGCTGACAAAGAAGAGTTTAAATGTGCAGCTGAAGGAAAAAGTGCCAAGTTTTAGAGTTGACAGTAAACAAGTTTTTTAACAGAATGTAGCCTCTACATCAAAAGGGTCTTCCCTCTTTTTTTGTTATAAATGACAAACTCATGGACAGAGGGGATTATGTCAAGAATGTTCAAGGTATGGGCTATAGCCACAGATGCTGCAAATCTACCAAACATCAAAGGCATCATAACAGTAAAAGTTTTACTAGAAGCAATCAACAATCAGATTTACATTCAACATGAGATGAAGCATGTATTTTTAGTCAGGCCATCATTTTCCAAATACAATGATGCTAATGAGGTGTACCGAAGGTTAATCAAAATTAAGATTTGTGAACAGTAAGCATGGAGTGACTTATGTGATTACCAAGAAGAATGAGACAAGGATGACTAGAGTAGTCATACAGGTTTGATTCAGCACCAGTGACATCAGCAAAACCACTTAAGTCTAACTAACACTTCAGGCAACAGCATTCTAGAAAAGGAGGGACACTTGTCCTAGTTTTCTCAGCATGTCTACTCCTTAGCTACATTAGTCAATTTTTCCTTCATTGTGATAAATAATAGATTTCCAAGTGTACAAGGAAAATCGTTTTAGTTTTTGTTTAAATACTCCATGATTTTGGAGTATTAAGGGTTGTACCCTAGTCATTTGAACTATTTTTTCTATTTGGAGCATTGTAATTTCGATTTGGAGCATCAATAAAAGGATAGTTTAGAGGATACTTCATCTATTTTGACCTAGTGATTTTTTTCTCTTTGTGTTTAATATATTTTTGTTTACTTATCCATGCATTTTCACTTCTCATTGTAAAATAGAAATTATAGTTTAAGATATGTTGTTGGAGCACCTTACTATTGTCTGTATTTACAATCTCTGTGTTTTCTTCTGAAGTATGATTAAAACATACTTAAATGCTTTTTAATCCTAACTGATATCATTATTTGTCATTCCATTTATCATTCTGCTTTAAAAGATCTAGTGAGGACAGTTAGCTTGCCCTGTAAACGCTCTGTAAAATTGATGTTACCACCTGGCCTGTGACTCCATTTCCCAATGGAAAATGTTTAAAAATGATCTTTCTCCAACCAAATGAACAAACAAACAAACAATCTTTTTATTCTTAATATCTAGCCTAAAATATTCCAGCACTAAAAACAAAGTTAAAACATAATTGTATAGAGAGAGCCCTCTTTGAGTCCAAGAAGGCTAGGTCCTGCACTCATAAGTGGTTTGATGTATCTTTTGTGACTTTTGTCTTGCCAATATTCAAAATCACAGAACGATAACATAGTGGCGACCATACTGGGGACTATTGAGAATTTGCCATTCCATTTTAAATTTCAAACTACCCAGTTAAACAGCTTTGTATGATAGAATAACTCCCAAGACTGGTTTTTCCTGTTTTTACATGTAATTAGTTTGCCTGTGATTCAAATATAAAATCTAGCCCCCAAAAGAATATCCACAAGATCCCACCCAGATCTAAATCCTCCTGCTATATTGGATAACCCTGAGAAGATTTTGAGAAAAACCCCAAGAACTGAGAGTCAGACTAGCAACAGGATTCTTCATAGATAAATTTCCCTCCCCAAAAATTTTGTTACATTACAAGATATCCAGTTTGATACTCACTTTGAACAAGGTTTATTCAGGACTAAATTAGAGAATTGGAAAGATCACACTATCTTTGATCCATCAGCTTGGCAAGGAAGTCCTATAAGAGTATCTCTTTCCTAGACTGAAATAGATTTTCAACTCATACAGAATTTTGAAACCCTTCAGGATTTGGTCACAGATCTTACTTCAGAGATTGATAGTGCTTACCTTCAGAAGTCAGTGAAATTAATTGCCTCAACTATCGCAGCCTCTGCCATTCCATCTCATTCTATACACATTCAATCATTTAGTCCTACTTTTTCTACAAAGCCCACCCCTTCAGTCACCCTTTCACCCAATTTTCAGGTCCCTCTAGTAATCTCTACTCCTCCACCTCCATTCATTGCCAATACCCCTATTTTTCTCCCACCAATCATGGTTGCCAGATGTGCTCCTCTAGTGCTACCTGCACCACTGTCCAAAATGCCACAAGACTATCAATCCAAAATTGTATTGTTTGATGGTACTGGTACATTAATAGCCCAACAACATGTAGATAAAATGAATGATTGTTTTGATTTGCAAGAGGTGGATGAAGAAAGAATTAAAATTAGAATGTGTTCCCAAAGTCTAGGAGGAGAAGTTAGGAAGGGGTTCAAATATTTACCTGCAAATAGTATAACTGATCTCCCTGCATTTCACCAAACTTTTCTCAATAGGGGGGAAGTCAAAAAAAAACCTCTCTAGATTTTATCAGAATATCAAAATATCAAGAGGGAAGTAGGGGAAAGTGTTCAAGATTATTGCGCTAGATTCAACAAGACATATAATGCAATTCTTGTCAATCTCAAGCCACCTTAGGATTTAGCCTTAATCAAATTCCCAGATGGTTTCGATGCAGACATGTCTTATCAAATTAGGGAAATAAATTATCAAACCCTAGAAGGGATGCAAATAGATGTTGTGAGTGTAGAGGCCAACCTCCAAGCTAAAAGAGCAAGGATGAGGACTAAAAAGAGAGTGTCTTTTAGAGAATAAGCATCCACTTCTGCAGCAGAAGCCAAGATTGATTCTCTAGTACGGACTATGGAAAGAATGATGGAAAGATAAATATCAACGAAAACACACTTGCTCAACAAAATCCAAATCCAAATCCTAGAAGAAATCCTCAACAGAACAAACAAAGAGGCCTAGATCAACAAATTAGGCCTCCATTTCAAGAAAATTATGCAAAGGAAGGTAGGGAGGTGATAGAAGAAGTTGAGGAAAATCAAATAAATTTGATGGGAACTAATGAAGATGATTATGTTTTTCTTACACAGTAAGATCAATAATTATTTTTATTGACTCAAACGGAACTGGAATCTGAAGAATCTGATGATTATAAACATGGTTTTGAAAATGCTATATTAGAAGTCCACAGACAATATAATCTTAGGAGCAAGAAAAACAATGATAACTCCAACAAAAAAGATCTAAACAATTCTGGAAAGAAAACTTTAGAATCTGATCCTAAGAAAACAGCTGAAAGCTCAAAGAGAAATGACAACAATGCAGAAAAGAGAAATACAGAAAATATTACCAAGAAAACGATTGATGTCTCAACAAAATCTATCCAAACTGAAATGCCTACTACAAGTAAACAAGCTGAACTAATAACAAGGACCATAGCTGATAAAATAGATTTTTCAAACTTGCTAAAAAGTCAGGTACCCTTCAGTATTGAGAATGAAATTGCAAAACTTAAGATTTTTATTCCCCTTACTGAATTGGTGAACAAGAATGTTTATAGGTCTCAAGTTTTAAAGGCACTCAATGTAGGAGAAAACACAGATATAGTGAATTTAAGTGATGACCAGCCTGAACTCTTGTTTGGACCAAAGGTGGATGGCAAGCCTCAAGAAGGAGGTGTTCCTCCATTTTATGTTAGTCATAATATTCATGATAAGATCCTTCATAGTTCCATGTTAGACTCAGGTGCATCACATAATCTCATGCCAAAAATTGTTATGGAGAAACTTGGATTGGAAATCACTAGACTATATAAATATTTGTATTCATTTGACTTCGGCAAGGTTAGATGTCTAGGTCTAATTAAGGACCTTTGTGTCACGCTAGCCTAGATACCAGCCAAAAGTTTAGTGATGGACATTGTAGTAGCAGATATCCCTCCTAAGTATGGTATGTTGTTATCATGGTCTTGGGGGGCTAAGTTGCAGGGAACACTTCAAATGGATATGACATATGCCACAATACCAGTATTTGTTCAATCAAGGAGACTATATAGAGAAACATTAATGAAGTACATGGTGAGTAGTCAAGAAAGGCCAGACAATTATCCCCTCTACTCTGTCCACATTGATCTTGATTCCTTCATTCTATATAATGACAATGTTGGAGACATAGATACTCAGATAAAACAAGTAGAAAATGAATCTCATGAAAATCACAACACTCAAGTACCCAATATGCAGCAAAACTCTGAAAAGGAACCACTGTGGAACATGACATTCGATGGCTCATGTGGTAAAACAGGATCAAGGGCAGGAGTCTAGTTATATAATTCGACAACTGATCAGGCTCAAGGTTACTCTTATAAACTGAATTTTCTGTGTAAAAACAACATAGCAGAATATGAGGCATTATTATTACGCTTAAAGTTGCTTAAAAAGATAGGTGCCAAAAGGATTTCTATGTAGGGAGACTCTGAGCTTATTATTAGACAAATCAAAAGACAAAACCCGGCTAAACACCCCAGATTGAGAGAATATCGAAATGTTGTTATTGATTTCCTAAAAACATTTGAAGAGTATGACATTTCTGTTATCCCTAGGCTCCAAAATGCTTTGGCCAATGGACTAGCTTTTTCAGCCAACACTTGAAAATTACCTCATCCAAACAAACAATACACAGTTGAAGTAAAGCATCGCCCTGCAGTGCCTAATAACATGAGATACTGGCAAGTTTTTGGGAATGAAAAATAGATTGAAATCTTTTTGTAATCAAAAGATGAATTTGAAGACTACAGGGTAGATTTGAAAGTGAAATAGACAGTCAAACTATTGTACATAGTGATTTAGAACAAACTGCTGTCTATGAGGAGAAATTTCCTGTAAATAAAACTGTACAAAAAACTAAAATACATAAGGACCCAAAAAAGAAGAATTTAAAGTACTGCAACTTAAAGATAATGTTCTCCCTAGAGGACTTACTCCTTTGGAAGAACTATTTGATTTTAATGATGTTGTTAGAAAACCAAAAATAGAACCCACCGGGACAAACATCGAAGAATGTGATATAGGTAGTGAATTGAACCCCAAAATCATAAAATTGTCAAAATCACTACCTCTCATGGCTAAAAGAAAATATATAGCTCTATTCAAAGAATTCATAGATGTGTTTGCTTGGAGTTATGAAGATTTGAAAGCTTATGATACTAGCATTATACAACACAAAATTCCACTCAAAGAAGATCAAAAGCCATTTAAACAGAAGCTACACAGGATAAACCCTATTTTAATGCCTTTGGTTGAAAAGGAAATCAAGAAGATGTATTATGCTAAGATCATAGTCCCAATAAGATATTCTAAATGGGTATCCAACATAGTTCCTACAAGAAAGAAAAGTGGTGAAATAAGACTGTGCATTGACTTTAGAAATTTAAACAAGGTTTCTCTCAAGGACAACTATCCCTTACCAAAGATGGATCATATATCGCAAAGAGTAGTGGGTTCTAGTAGGATTTCCTTGTTAGATGGTTTCTCATGATACAATCAAGTCTTAGTACATCCTCATGATCACGATAAAACTGCTTTCACTACCCCGTGGGGAACTTTCATCTATGTTAAAATTCCTTTTGGATTAATGAATGCAGGTGCCACTTTTCAGAGAGCAATGGACATTGCTTTTCCAAAAGAGATTGGATATTTCATTGTAATTTACCTCGATGACATCACCGTATTTTCAAAAACTAATGAAGAACACTTAGCGCGTCTAAGAAAGGTATTTGAAAAGTGCAAAAAGTTTGGTATTTCATTTAATCCTAAGAAATCATTGTTTGGCCTTGAAGAAGGAAAGCTTTTAGCCCATATCATATCCAAAGATGGAATCAGGATTGACCCTAGTAGGATTGAAGGCATCCTAAAAATTGTAGGTTTTAACCCCGTATCGAAGTTACCTGCATACGAATTCTAAAACACAGAAAATAAACAATGCAAGAGCATAACACATAACACACATATACATAGAGATTTTCCCCTGGATCCCAAAATCGGGACTACCAGCTTGATTTTTCATTATGTTCCTTTCAATGTTAAAATACATATTTATACATGCCAAAGAATCCAATACCATGGACCGAAAAACCATCGCATCCAAAACCATGGACCAAAAACCATAGGTAGGTTTGCCCAACCTAATATAGGGTCCAAAAAAAAAAATTCCCCGGGGCACTGCCCCGGATCCCGTAGAGGGGAGCTACCCACCCCCCTCTAAACCCCCTGGTTCACTACGTAGGTTAGTTGTGGAAAGAATATAATAGAACCCAACATTCTCCCACTTGTTGTTTTCTTTCGATAGGGGGACACAAGAGAGCTTAGTCATTTATCCAGCCCTAAAACGGCCATTGTTTCTCTACACCAAGAGAACTTCTCAGAGCTCACAGATTTTGTCAATGCATTTGCAGTATTCTTAAAAGTTTCCACCTTTATGAGCAACACCTTTTTGTCTTCTATCATATCCTTCACAAAGTGATACTGAACATCAATGTGCTTTGTCTTGGAATGGTAAGCAAGGTTCTATCCTTATAGCTCCCTGCATTAACCCCATACTTGAACACAATCTCTACAACCAAACTGCTTCCTTGCTTGCATGAGTGGCTGCCATGTATTCTGCCTCTGTAGTTGGTAGTGCCACTACAGACTGTTTCTTACTCATCCAACTGATTGCACCTCCAAATAGGTTAAACACATACCCACTTGTAGATCTTCTCTGATCCAGATCTCCAGCCCAGTCTGCGTCAACAAAGCCACGAATATCCAACATTCTTTCCAATCCTAGTCTTCCTTGGTAGCACAAACCATAATCACTAGTGCCATGCAAATACCTGAAAACCCACTTCACTGCTATCCAGTGCTCCTTCCCTGGTTTTGACATAAACCTTCTCAATACTCCCACTGCATGTGCAATGTCTGGTCTAGTACAGACCATGGCATACATCAGGCTGCTGACTGCACTTGCATATGGAACATGGGACATATCCTCTTCCTCTTCTTGTGTCTTGGGACATTGTTCAGTAAATAACTTTACACCTACAGGAATGGGAACCTTCACGGGTTTACTATCATGCATATTAAACCTCTGCAGTATTGTCTCGACATACTTCCTCTGGTTTAACCAGAGCTTCCTCTTTACCCGGATCTCTTTTAATTTCCATGCCCAAATTATAGTTTGCAGCACCAAGATCTTTCATGTCAAATTTAGAGGACAATTGGGTCTTCAAATCCTGGATAATTTCTTTGTCATTTCCAACCAGCAACATATCATCCACATACAAGACCAAATAAATAACACAGTCACCAATTAATTTAAAATACACACAGTGATCTGCTTTGCTTCTGGTGAAGCCAAGTCCCTGTATAAATGTATCAAAATTCTGATACCACATCCTTGGTGACTGTTTTAACCCATACAGAGACTTCTTTAACTTGCATACCAGTTCTTTCTTACCCTTCACCGCAAAACCTTCAGGTTGCTTCATGTATATTTCCTCTTCTAGATCCCAGTGAAGAAATGTTGTCTTCACATCCATCTGTTCTACCTCAAAATCAAAAGCAGCAGCAACAGATAAAAGTAATCTAATAGAAGCTACCTTGGCAATAGGACAAAAAATATCACCAAAATCAATTCCCGGCACCTGGGAATAACCTTTTGCTACCAACCGAGCTTTGTATTTCTCCACCTTTCCTTCTGCATTTGTCTTCTTCTTGAACATCCATTTGCTGCCAATGGGTTTCCTTCCAGCCGGCAACTCCACTAGATCCCAAGCCTCATTTTTGTGCAAAGATGCCATTTCATCAACCATGGCCTCTTTCCAGAGTTTTCCATCCTCTAAATCCACTGCTTCTTTCACAGTTCTAGGATCATCATTAGTAATAGATAAAGAAAAATTTGAATAGAAAGCAGATGGACTATACCTTTCTGGCTGCCTTCTTTCTTGAGTTGATCTTCTTACACTCGGAGTTTGTGGCTCTTCCTCTTCTGATTCCTCCTCTGCTGTAGAGTCTAATTCTTCCTCCTTTAGCTCAAACTCTATCTTCTCAAGTTCCTTTGGTTGGACTTCATGTTTAATAACATCTTTCACCTCTCTGAATACCACATCTAGGTTGTACACAACCTTCCTTGTTACTGGATTCCAAAGCTTATAACCCTTTAAAACATCCTTATACCCAATAAAGATACACTTTTCAGATTTACTATCTAACTTGGTTCGTTTCTCCTTTGGAACATGTACATATGCATCACATCCAAATACCCTCATATGTGAAAGAGAGGGTTTCTTACCAGTCCATACCTCTTGTGGAGTTTTATCCTCCAACGTTGATGAAGGTGATCTGTTGACCAGGTAACATGCTGTCTCCACCGCCTCTGCCCAGAATTCATGTCCTAACCCGGCACGACTGAACATGCTTCTTTCCCTTTCCATCAACGTCTTGTTCATTCTTTCTGCAACTCCATTTTGCTGAGGTGTATCTGGAGTAGTCTTCTGCCGTGCTATACCACACTTCTTACAAAATTCTTCAAATTCCTTACTGCAAAATTCTCCACCATTATCTGTCCTCAGCACCTTTATCTTCTTCTCTGTCTGGTTTTCCACCAGAGCCTTGAATTCTTTAAACCTGTCAAAGACTTCATATTTCTTCTTAAGGAAATATATCCATGTATTCCTTGAGAAGTCATCTATAAATGATACATAGTACACAAACTTACCCAGTGATGGAACCTTCACAGGTCCAAACACATCACTGTGCACAAGCTCTAATATCTATTTCACCCTCTTACCACCAGAGGGGAAACTCACCCGATTCTGCTTCCCATATACACAATTTTCATAGAAATCAAAATCCAGAGAGCTATTACTCATACCTTTACCATGAAGTATTCGAAGGCCCTTCTCTCCAATATGTCCAAGCCTTTGATGCCACATCATGGTCTTCTCTCCAGAGACCACTAGATTTTCTGCTCCACTTTCAGGAACCACAAAACTATTTCACCCATCAACAACAGTGCTACCTTGCAACTTATACAGAGTTCCAGCCTGAACTCCCCGCATCAATACCAGTGCTCCTCGAACCATCTTGCAGGTATCCTTCTCGAACACTGTTTTTACACCTGCATCATCCAGCTTGCTTATAGAAATCAGATTTCTCGCTAATGGAGGAATATGCAGAACACTCGGAAGTGTTCTAACCCTTCCACCTTGCAAATTCAACTTTACTTTTCCGTGACCAACGATTCTAGCCTTCCAATCATCCCCTAGGAAGACATCACTACCGTCGTATTTATCATACTTGCAGAACCACTCTCTATGGGGAGTGAAGTGAAAGGATGCACTTGAGTCAATCAACCATGCCTCATGATCTACATGTGTACTTGAAGAAGCCAAGTACACATCCCCACCTTCATCTGAGGTGGTTTTCGCCTCTACAGAAGGAGCATCATCAGATCCCTTTCCTTTATTAGGAGCTTTATATTTTCAGTCCCTTTTGAAGTGCCCTTCCTTTCCGCATTTCCGGCACACCACCTTTACAGGTTTTCCTAGAAATTTAGATCTCCCTCTAGATTTAGATCTCCCACTTGATGACTTATTTTTGTTTCTATTCTGGGACTGTCCTCGTATATACAAGACATCACCATTCTGGCTCTCCATATTTTTCCGTCTTGTCTCCTCCGTTAGTGAGGATGAGACTATTTCATCAAAATGCAAGGCAGTTGCATTTCTACCTATTGCAATAACCAGACTATCCCACGAATCTGATAGAGAACACAACAAACTGATGCACTTATCTTCATCTGAAATTTTAATATCAATAGATGCTAACTAACTTACCACAATATTAAACACATTCAGATGCTCTGTCACCGAGTCTCCATCTTTCATCCTCAGGTTATACAGCTTTTTCCGCAGGAACAGTTTATTCACCAGAGACTTAGATTGGTACAAAGTCCCTAACTTGTCCCACAAAGCCTTTGTCGTAGCTTCCCCTGATACATTCAGCAATACTGAATCTGAGACACACAATTGTATTGTGCTCTTTACCTTCCGATCCAACTTCTTACATTCTTCATCAGTCACTCTCGTTGGTTTAATACCCGAATCTACCGCAATCCACTGATCTTTATCCACCAACAGATCCTCCATCTTGAGTTTCCGCAACTCAAAACTCTGACCATTAAATTTCTCGATCTCTATCTTTCCACTGCTCGCCATCTTCTTTCACCACTAAAATTGATCTCGCAGATCTCCCACTGAACAGGGTCTACCACAGGCCCGAGCGAAACCCCTCAGCAACAAAGGCGTCCCTTGAAGCCAAAACAGCTCTGATACCAAATGTAGTTTTTAACCCCGTACAGAAATTACCTGCATATGAATTCTAAAACACAAAAAATAAACAATGCGAGAGCATTACACATAAAACACATATACACAGAGATTTTCCCCTGGATCCCAAAACCAGGACTACCAACTTGATTTTTCATTATGTTCCTTTCAAGGTTACAATACATATTTATACATGCCGAAGCATCCAATACCATGGACCGAAAAACCATCGCATCCAAAACCATGGACCGAAAACCATAGGTAGGTTCGCCCAACCTAATATAGGGTCCAAAAAAAATTCCCAGGGGACCCCGTAGAAGGGGGCTACCTGCCCCCCTCAAACCCCCCTCTGACCCCCCCACTGTGAAATCGGCACAACGAAGGGGGGGCTCCACCCCCCCTCTAACCCCCAGTTCACTACATAGGTTAGTCATGGACAGAATATAACAGAACCCAACAAAAATCAGTCATCCAAGAAACATGTAATAACTTCAGTCTTTTATTGGGAAAATCAATTTTTTGAGAAGATTTATACCAAATCTAACTGAATTACTTGGGAATATAACAAACATGCTTAAAAAGGATACAAAAATCAAAAGGAATGTGGAAGCTAAGAAATATTTTGACCTAGTTAAACATGCATTAACACAAGCTCCAGTTTTAATCAGCCCGGATTTCACCAAGGATTTCATAATATTTTCTTTTGCATCTGAACATACTATTGTTGTTGTGTTATTACGGAAAAAATAATGATGGACATGAACAGCGAATAGCATTCTTTAGCAAAGCTCTGAGAGATGCTTCTTTGAAGTACAATATCATGGAAAAACAAGCATTTGCTTTAATCAAAGCAATCAAATATTTCAAGGTTTATGTTTGACATTCTCATATCATTGCTTATGTGCCCAATGTAGTGGTCAGAGGAATTCTCACTCATAATGGACCATATGGGAAGAGAGGCAAACAGATAGCTGTGATATTTGAATGTGATATAGAAATCAAGCCCACCAAGTTGATCAAAGGATAGGGATTAGCCAAATTAATGGTTGAATCAAATTTCAATGCTGTAGACATCAACATGGTGTTTTCTTTGGATGATCTTGAGGAACTGGCGACTCCACCCATAGATGAGGCATATTTAAATTCTCCCTGGTATGCAGACCTTTTATATGTCCTTTTCAATTTAAATGCTCCTCCTAGATTATCCAAAACAAAAGCTAGATTTCTCAAATTGAAAGTTGTCAAATTTTGTATTGTTGGTAGTATATTGTATTGGAAAGATGTTGGAGGTGTTTTACTCAGATGCTTGTTAAAGGATGATGCTGACAAAGTTATGTAGGAATTCCATGAAGGTGACTGTGGAGGCCATATTTATTGGAAGGAAACTGCAAATAAAATCCTTAGAGCTGGTTATTATTGGCCTACACTATTCCTAGACATCCATAAGATGGTAACCGCTTGCCACAAATGCCAACTTTTTGAAGGAAAGAGAAAATTGTTACCCCTGCCTTTGAAACCCATCTTTGTTGAAAGCCCTTTCCAGCAATGGGGACTGGATTTCATTGGTGAAATTCATCCTCCATCCTCTGCCCAACATAAATGGATCCTAACTGCCACTGATTATTTTACTAAATGGATAGAAGCCATTCCTTCAAGAGATGTTATTTTAGGGTTTTATCATGGTCAAAGTCAGTTATTTCATGCCAATAATGATCAGCAAGGATATGAGGAAACTAATAATCATTGTTAAAATCATAATTTATCAGTTGAGAAGCTGAATGTAGTTCTCACCTCAAAACTTGTTTTGAGGTGAAAACAGAGTATTATTGTTTTTTTATCTTTCTTCATGATGTAATTTTATTGTTTCTATATGTAATATTTGTTCCCAAGCTCCTCCTAAGCTTGTGATGTTGCCAAGCATCCGCCACTGCAAAAATCAAGTGATTTTGAGCATCAGTTCACTTGCCAAGCAAAAGAAACAAGCATGAAAAAACAAAGCATTGTAAAAGACAAATAGACATTATAAAAGTGGGTTTTCACAAACAAAAAATCAAAAGGCAAAACTATATAAACCCATCTTCCTATTTTTCATCCCATTTTGTCATTATTAAAGATGAAAGGGTCAAGAAGAGAGCAAAGGTTGATTTTCAAGTGTTATTGAGAAAACAAAGCAAAAGTGTTGCGTTTTTGGAGTTTTGGAGCAGCGCTACGCTTCTGAGAGGTGGCACTACGCTTCTAGCAAATTTTCGCAGTGTAAAAATACACAGGCACTATGCTTTGTCCAACAGAGCCCCAAATCACCTCAAAATGCCAATTTCACCTCAATTTTCCAAGTTTACCTCTTTTGCAAGTAAGTACATCAAAATCTCTTGTGGTTTAGGGTTTTTACATCAAGTTTTTGTGATTTTTCACTCCCAAAATCTAAACCCTAGTTTCTAGGGAAAAACCCTAGTTTTTCTACAAACTATCTCATGAATTGAAATCCTCACTCTACTATTGTTTTCTTACTCTATCCATTTTTTTAATTTTCCCTAAACTCCACTCACACTCTCCCTAAACCCCACTCCCACATACATTCTCTTTAAACCCTATTCACACATACATTCTCCCAAACCCCCTCATCCATACACTCTGCCCATTCCATTCATCCACATCAATTATCCACAACTATCCATATATAACCATATTGTTCACAGCCAAAGGAAAACAATGGAAAGAGATAGTGACTATGAGTATGAAGAAGAGACACTTAGTGACAGCTCCATGGAGAGACATAGACAACAGAGGAAGCCCCATAAAGGTGGAAAAATCATCAAAGAGGAACCCACTAGCTTGAGAGAATTACAGGCTTGCCCACTTGCAGTTTCTTGTTTCAGGCATCAAACATGTTTTGAATTTTTTGAAATGGTGGAGAGAGTTCAGTTTCACCATGAGTTGGCCAGACTTTTTGTGACTTGCATAACAATGAGGTGACACTTTCTAGAGTAACCTTCAAAATATCATCCAATGTCATTTCAGAGGCCACTAGAATCCCTAATGTTGGTGAAAAATGGTACAAGGGTCAGGACCTTGATGAGAGTTACTATGAGCCTTATATCAAGGCTAAATATAGAAATCAAGTAAAGAGGTTATTCCCCTTTAAGTTTTTGGAAAACAGGTATGTTCCTTTGATGAGGATTATTAGCAAGTACTTCACTTGTGAAAGTAGATTCTCCCGGTTGTATGCCTATCATATAAGACTCCTCATGCATTTCACTAGAGTAAAGATGTTGAATCTCCCTTAATTCATGTTTAGAAACATTAAGAAAATGGCACATATTGTACAGAGGAAATCATACCCCCAGCAGTTGAACAGCATATACCATTACTCTTTGATTAAAATAATTGTTTTACACCAGCTTAGCCTTCTTAACATTCCATGGGAGACTTTCATTGCTCATGAGATGTTCAAAGGTCCACAGATCCCTTCACCAGTGCATCAAGAAGAAGGTGGGCTTTCTAGCCATGGAGAAACAAGGGAAGAGGCCAAGGAAACCAAAATTGTTGAGGTGCCAATGTATTTAACATATCCGAGAGGAACAAGGAGACTTTTTGCAGCTGCTAGGCAAGTGCTTGATCCACAAGGTGTGGAAGGGGCCTTGCCTTCGTCATCAGTCCACAGGAAAATGTTTGCTCCACAAGGTGTGGAAGGGGATTTGCCTTCATCATTGACAAAACAGGTACAGGTTGAGCAATTGAGCAAAGGCAAGGAAAAAGTGCAGGAGGAAGATCTTGGTGATGAGGAGGAAAGAGATTTTGATCTCATTGAGCATGAGGAGCCACAGCAGCACTTTACTCATCATGGAGTTGACATCATTGACTTGGAAGCTCAGGATGAAGAAACTGTCAAGGACATCATCATTCAAGAGAGGGAAGCTCAAATACAAGCTTTGGCAGACAATTTGGAGAGAGCCAAGTTCATCATCAAATATCTAGAACAGGAAAACAAACAATTGAGTGACAAGCAAATCCTCATGGAGCTACAAGTGATCAAAGCAAACAGGCAAATGGCCAAAGAGGCTTATATCCCATTGTCTCCTATTGAGCAAGATATTGAGAATGATAGGGAAACATGGCTTGAGAGGGTCAACATACATCTTTAAGGGCTAATTGAGAAGACCAATAGGGATAAGAAGATGCTTTGCCACATGGCCTACCATTACATGACCCGCAACAAAATTTGTAATATGAGGATTAGGAAACATAAAGCTAGGTTGAGGAGAGCGTTAAAGGGCAAGAAAGAGCAAGATAGGTTGGAAGTATTAGCTAAAGCCTCTCTAGCCCATCAAAGCAGCTGATAATGGTGTCTCATGCTAAATTTGGGCAAGTTTTGGAGATTTTTTTTGCATTTTTCAAATTTTGAAGTTTTCAACACAGAAAACTGGCCCAGAAGTGGCGATGCACTTTTCCCTGGAGCATCAGATGGAAAAAAGGCTTGTATATTTGGGTTCAGGAGGATGACAACATGTACCTTGGAAATTTTCAGAAGTTTTGAAGCAAATCTAAGTCACCAAAAGGTCCAAAAACTACCAAAAGATGACCTTTGCCTCATTTTGGACACACAGAAGCAGTCTTGGGCGATTCAAGTTTTGAGGCGGCAAATGACCTCCAAATTCAAAAATTCAAATTGTTCCAGAAACTAGACTTGAAGACCTTTCCAATGAGCTATCTTGCTCAATTTGGTTAAGGGGAAGGCCTCCAAAAGTAGGTGGAAAGTGGCGCTACGCTTTTGACCAGTTTGTCCAGAAAATCAAAATTTCTCCTGGTTTGACTGTGGATTTGTTTTCTCTCTCCTCATGAATGATTTTACTCATGTAATCGATGACAAGGCATGTAAATTTAATGGTAAAATAGTTTTAGAAGGTATATTCATTAGTTAGAGGTGTTTTTGAGGCTAATGAATCAGTTTCCATGCTTATAGAGGCAAGTAGTTTGACTATCTATATTCCTGGTATGTTGCACAAAATATTGTCACCATGACATTCTACAATCAGTGTGAGTCTATCACCACTCATACTTTCCTCCTATGCAAGTCTTATACCTTATCTCTTCATGTCAAGCCTTGAAAAATGAGAGAAAGTACTTGAAAATCTTTAAAACTCTGGTTCCGCACTTTCTCTTAGCATTACCTGCGGTCCCGCACCCCCTAGTCATGTTCCCTGCGGACCTGCCCGCTCTGTTTCTGTGTAATGGGTGCGGACCCCTGTAAAAGTCAAAAAGGTGCAAGTACATTCTTAAAAACTCACTTTGGGTTATTTTTGGAAGCTTCTAGAGGGAATCTTGAGGTGGTTAGTTCACTCCTTTGAGGTTCATGCATCCCATAACTAAAGGAGCTAACCCCTTGATGTGAGGAGCTTATCCCTTTGAAGGAGGACTCTATCCCTTTGAAGATGGACCTGGTAACTTCCTTCCTCTGCACTATAAAATGAGGCATTGGGTTGGTTACTAAGGGGGTTGAAAGCTGAATATTTTTTAGGGTAAATGCTGTTGGAATTTAGACTTCCTAATTGAGCTTGAGAGGAGAGATTACATACCTTCTGATCTCAATGGGAAGAGTGTGAAGCTTGTCAAAGTAGAGGAGATTCTTGCTTGGACCCTGGGAGGAGCTTGTACAACATCAAGGCACCAAGGTTGTAAAGTTCTTCTTTGTTTAAAGTTAATACAATCAAGTTTATTTTTCTCAATAAGCTGTCTCTTATGGTTTATTTCATGGATTCCTTGATTACCATGATGAATATGATTTATTATATTGGCTATGCAAGTGTTATTTGATGTGTGCTTGTTTTTTTTTGCATGTTCTCAAAAGGAAACTCATTTGGACAGTCGAAGCGTGGCTGCCACAAACTAGCGTTGGACTTAAGGTAGGGTCTAAAACACCTCTTGGCTTTTATTTATAAATCGCAATATTTAGAGAAAGGTAGAATTTGCTTGTTTTGCTTGTCGCTAGATATCTATAGATACTAGGGAGATCAGTCTTGTCCGCAAGAATGATTTATCCGGCCAACAAAACTACTATAATTTCTTATTGTAACCCTATGATTTATATTTTGACAAAACAATTGCTAGGGGGCAAGTATTCCAAATGGAATGTTATCCTGCAGGAATTTGACTTGAAAATTGAAAAATCTAAGTCAAAGAAATCTTTAGTTTTTGCAGAGTTGATGTGTGACTTCCCACATGCTGATACTGAAACTGTGGCGGAAGAGCCCATTGCGGACGAATCCTTGTTTCTTATCAGCACTCTTGATCCATGGTATGGAGATATCATAGTTTATCTCCAAACCCAATATTTTCGGCCTGAAATTTCACGATCTCAGCGACGGAAAATACGTTACCAATCCCAACAATACAGGATTATTGGAGATACACTCTATCATCGTGGGGTGGACTCTGTTTTCCGACGTTGTTTAACTCATGAGGAAGCTGAAAAGGTTTTAAATGAATGTCACTCTAGAGCGTGTGGCGGTCATATGTCTGGGTATGCCACAGCCCAAAAGATACTGCGTGTTGGCTATTTCTGGCTGTCTTTGTTTAAAGATTGTATTGACGCGGTCCGAAAATGCCACAATTGTCAAATTTTTTATCCAAAGATGCATGCTCCACCTACTCCTCTCCACCCTATAATTGTCGTCGGTCCTTTTTCAAAGTGGGGTATCAACTTTATTACATGTAACCCTCATTCAATCAGGGGGCATGTGTATATCATCCTTGCGGTAGATTATTTTACCAAGTGGGTCGAGGCGATGCCTACATTTTCGGCAGACGGAAAAACTACTGTGATTTTCGTTTTCAATCATATAATTACTAGATTCGGTGTTCCACAAGAGATTATCACTGATCATGGGCGTCATTTTTGAAACATCATGATGACTAAACTAACAGATCAACTTGGCCTGTGTCATGATAGTTCTACTCCATATTACCCACAGGCTAATGGTCTGGTTGAAGCCATCAACAAAGTTCTAGTCATTATGATCCGACGAATCATTGGGATTCATAGGTCAAATTGGCATAACATGTTATTTTCAGCGCTTTGGGTGTATCGAACCTTAGTAAAAACATCAACTGGTTTCACTCGTTTCCAACTAGTTTACGGTTTGGAAGCTATGTTACCCATTGAATGCGAAATCCCATCATTGCAAATAGCCATAGAGTTACTCCCAGCCACTTCCGAAGAGGAGAAATGTTTGTTGTACTTGGCTCAGCTAGATGAGAATCGACGTGATGTTGCACTAGCAATCGAAACTCATGCCAAACGTATTAAAGCTCAGTACGATCAAAATGTTACACCTCGTAATTTTTCAGAAGGAGACCTAGTCTTACTATACGATCAAGCAAATGATAAGCTAGGCGCTGGAAAATTCGTACCTATGTGGCATGATCCTTATGTTGTTAAGCGAAAGTTGGCAAAAGGGGCCTATGAATTGGTAGATTTTGACGGTGTCTCTTTAGGTAAGCCCAGAAATGGTCTTTATCTGAAGGGATATTATGCTTAAACCTAGGTGTGGAGATTTTAGTCAGATTAGTTTTCTTTCTAGCTGGTGTGTTTTAGATTAGAAAGTGTGCTTAGTTTAGAGAGTGTTTTTGTCATTATTCCTGCCTATCTTGATTTTACTCTTGATATTGCAGATGTCGACGTCTCTTCAAACATACATTGGTTTCGCTGATGGTGTTTGTTGTAATACACGAAACATTTCTTCCGCAGCTTGGGTTATCTATTCACCCTCTGATGAGTTGGTATCTATGCAAGGGGTAAGCCTCGATCAAACAACGAACAACATTGCAGAGTATAGTGCAGTGATTGAGTTATTATCTAAATCCATTTCATTTGGGATTCGAAGTTTGATTGTGAGGTTAGATTCTGAACTCGTTGTATTGTAGCTTAATAGAGTTTATGCCATTAGAAATCCAATGTTATTAAGATTATTTTGAGAGTTCGTCTCTTGTAACATGAATTTGACTATATTGAATATCAGCATATTCCAAGATATTTAAATACATTAGCAGATACAATTGCTTCTCGAATGTTAAGTAGACATTTGCAATAATCAAACAGTAAATTTAAAAACATTCCATAACATGTTTTACAAGATAGCCAGTAATAGTGATATAGCATAGATGGAAGTGTGTCAATTATACATCATCTTCGATCATAGGTTGAAAAACACCTTATGATCGGCAAAAATGATTGTACAAAAAGTAAAAAGGTCATACGAGTCTACAAAAGGCGATCATCCTATCACTGGTGATGATCATGATAAGAAACCACTGCTCGGGCCACCCTACAAAGGAACCTCCTAAAAGGTCCTCGGACCCCAATCACATAGCGTTGTAACCTAAGAGGAATGTCATATATGCTAGTCTCTGGAATATTTATTGTCAAATGCTCTAGATGGTTTTCCAATTCGGCCAGGGTCTCTATAGATTCATCCTTTGGGGTTGGTACTGCTGTAGCTGGGTGTTTCCTCTCATATCCAGAGAGTGGCTAGTCGCCGTGGACCCACATCTGCATTTGAAACTTTTTACTATCAGTTTTGGGGCGATTTAAAAAAAAAAAAAAAAAAAAAAAAAATAATTAGAAAATGTTGAAAATGATTTTACCTGAGTCATCCCATTGCTCTCCTGGTGGAAGAGCCATGTCTGGGTCACCACGATAATCCATCCCAGCATAAGGAAAATCCTGAATCGCAAAAACTTGGTTCTCCAACCAATGAAAATACTCAGGAGGAAATAGAACAACCTCTGAACCCTCCTCAGGATGGCGGGCCATAACTGCAACCCAGCGCATCAGTTTAGGCTCTCGGGGAAGTCCAGCTCCAACAGAAAGATGCTGCGGGACCAACATTGGGACCCTGTCTAGACCAAAGCTCACAACTAAGAAACCATATCCAAAGTTTTTCAGTTGTCCGTTCTTTGCTCTAGTCAGTTGGCCTTTTACATTAGCCAACACAGCTTCGCACTAGTTGAAGATGGTGCCTCAATAATAGTCTACTACCATCCGCATTTGGGATCCGGTGGCCATATGCAGTGTTACGCTTCCGCAGAGTCTAGTGACAATAAATGCAATCACTTTGAGTTCAAGACGAGAGATGGTTTTGATATCAATCCCTTTGTCCTTGGTTTGGTCGTTACAAAACTCTAACCGGAGACTATCGACAAACTGGCCACCTAGCCTAGTCCCGAATAGAGTCAAATGTTCACCTCTCCTAGGCAAACCAGTCAAAAAGTAAATTTCCTCTAGCTCCATTTTGAGCTGGTGGCCACCAATAATGAAACATTGGTCCTGTATATTCCACCTGTCCACCAGCCACTGCAAAAATTCTACTTGGGCCCTCATGCCAGGTATGGCCCAGAATTTAAATAACCCGCGTGCCTTCAATGCATCTATTGAAGGTTGATGATTAATTGCGGCAAGGTCCACATCTTCGTGCTCCTGTTCCCGCCTACTAAGCATAGTGTATATCCTACATTGAAATAAAAGGCGGATTAGAACATTTTAAATCAAATTTTTTGGGCGGAAATTGAAGAATTTGAAATTGTAAAACCTATGTCGTGGGGACCGCACTCTCCAGTTAGATACAGTGCGTAGGTCCGCACTCTACCCAAACAGCAAGTGCGGGCCCTTGGCTCTTTCCTGTGTAGGAAAAAGTCGGGGTCCGCAGGTTTCGCATGCTGCGTCTACGGACCCCCGCGAGCGGTCTTTCAAACTAAATTTTTCCTAAAAATCAAAATAGAAACCTAAAAACAAAATTCAAACAGTTGAAATGCAAGATTAAAGTGATGTGGATTACCTGGAGGTGACGGTTTTCGATTCCAATGGACAGATTTTCCGCAATCTTCACGGGAAGTTTCTTACCCAAAAGCTCGCTTTTCTCACTCTGAAGTCAAACGGTAAAATGAATTTACAAAAGCCATTTTTATAAGCTTTTTTGAATAAATGAATTTTTAATTTGTTTATTTTTCACTTTAAAGAGGTAACTCTTTGATGCATTTTTATTTATTTTAAAGAGGTATGAGTAATGTTTGAGTTTTTGTGTAGAATATCAGATTTTTCAGGAAAAATTGATCATTTTCAACAAAAAACATTAGAGTCATCTTTAAGCCCTTTTCTAACTCCTAAAATATGAAAATATTTCTGAGTTTTTTCTTTTTAAGCTCGTTAAAACGGAATTAAAAGGACGGTCCACTTACAACTCTTTTCTGACCGTATAAAAATGAAAAGATTACCGGATTTTTGTCGTTTCAAATTCGATATTGGTCATAAAACGACATGCCGTTGTTCGCTTTTTTACTTTTTCAGATCAAAGACACTAATTATGAAAATTAATCCTTGATCATAATGGTCAAGCGGTTCTCTCAAGTATTATTTTATACTTTTTCGGGCTTGGGAGACACAAATTTACGAAAAAGTACAACCATGGAGTTTTCTTAAGTTTCTCTTCTGACTCCCTAAAATTAGAAAATGCCGAGTTTGTCCTATACTGGACTCGTTAAAATTTAACAGTAAAGGACCTGTTCAATTACAAACAGGAACAGACCACTCCTTCTTAGGGTTCGGATTTAAACTAAGTTGGAGTCATCTGAAGGATAAGCTTATAACCAAGCAAATGTTATCCTCCTCAAGCTTGTTAAAAAATAAAGAGGTACTTGCCAGAAATGGTGGGGGAAAAGAGAGAAAAATGAACCTGTTTTTTATACTTTGTGTCTCAGAAAAGCATTCAACCACTCTTGAACACGACACTTTTTGTTCCCCTGGGTTGGGAAATCCTTTGCCTAACAGTTAATCAAACCATATTGAAAGTCTTCAACCGGTTTCTGGGTATTAGCATTGGGTCAACTGTCACCAAACCATCTGCAGTGTTGTTATGTGTTCAAGAGGTCAGTAAAAATAAACCATTCATCTGCAAAATATCTGTCATCCATCTTGACCATCCCTGAGTTATTCCTTGCATACATATTTCTTCAAACTTGATCTATGATTTCGTGTTGTGGGCTTACCTACAACGGATCACTTTCTATCAACTTCAGCTCATTATCTAGAAAGATGATCTAGAAATCGTAAGTACCTTGGAATCTGCATGCCTCAATGGCAGGTTTCTCGCCTTCGACGACAGGTTGCATCATTGACCTTCGATCAAAGGATTCCGTGACATGTTCGACATCAACTCATTTATTCACATTTCATGGATTGTACTGAGTACTTTGAGAGCCATTGACATTACTGGTGGTTTCTCTCATACTTGTTAACAGTTTACATCATTGACTGGTAATCAAGTGGTTTCTACCATGTTGGACTTCGACGCATTCATTCATATGGATAGAATCGTACTATTTCGGGAAGTAGAAATCAAGACCCTAGATCTAGTTTCCACCATCCAGGCTGCGAGGAATTTTGTTATTCATTATACAGTAGACTATTCATAAACAGATGGTTGTGCCCATACTGTGTCTACATATGTTTATACTTGTGATGTATTAAAAGATCATTCCTATATCATAGCAGTTTAGTTAGTTTTCTAGTCAATTTTGATCTGAGTATGGGAATGCCTACCTCAGCGATGATATGATCACATATATATTTTGTATTGAATGTTTTTACAAGTTCCAACTAGGCTCTCCACAGGATGATCCTCGAAATGATAAATTACTTCACTCTTCTTAGATGACAAATACTATCTATTACAGACTTCGCACTTTAGGGGGAAATTTGTTGCACAAATTATTGTCACCATGACATTCTGCAATCAGTGTGAGTCTATCACCACTCATACTTTCCTCCTATGCAAGTATTAAACCTCAGCTCTTCATGTCAAGCCTTGAAAAATGAGAGAAAGTCCTTGAAAATATTTAAAACTCTGGTTCCGCACTTTCTCTTAGCATTACCTACGGTCCTGCACCCCCTAGTCATGTTCCCTACGGACCTGCCCGCTCTGTTTCTATGTAATGGGTGCGAACCCCTGTAAAAGTCAAAAAGGTGCAAGTACATTCTTAAAAACTCACTTTGGGTTATTTTTGGAAGCTTCTAGAGGGAATCTTGAGGTGGTTAGTTCATTCCTTTGAGGTTCACGCATCCCATAACTAAAGGAGCTAACCCCTTGATGTGAGGAGCTTATCCCTTTTGAAGGAGGACTCTATCCCTTTGAAGGTGGACCTGGTAACTTCCTCCTTCTGTACTATAAAATGAGGCATTGGGCTGGTTACTAACGGGGTTGAAAGTTAAATATTTTTTAGGGTAAATGCTGTTGGAATTTAGACTTCCTAATTGAGCTTGAGATGAGAGATTACATACCTTTTGATCTCATTGGGAAGAGTGTGAAGCTTGTCAAAGTAGAGGAGATTCTTGCTTGGACCTTGGGAGGAGCTTGTACAACATCAAGGCACCAAGGTTGTAAAGTTCTTCTTTGTTTAAAGTTAATACAATCAAGTTTATTTTTCTCAATAAGCTGTCTCTTATGGTTTATTTCATGGATTCCTTGATCACCATGATGAATATGATTTATTATATTGGCTATGCAGGTGTTATTTGATGTGTGCTTGTTTGTGTTTGCAGGTTCTCAAAAGGAAACTCATTTGGACGGTCGAAGCGTGGCTGCCACAAACTAACGTTGGACTTAAGGTAGGGTCTAAAACACCTCTTGGCTTTTATTTATAAATCACAATATTTAGAGAAAGGTATAATTGGCTTGTTTTGCTTGTTGCTAGATATTTGTAGATACTAGGGAGATTGGTCTTGTCCGCAAGAATGATTTATCCGGCCGACATGGTCCATGTTTGGAAATGGTTGTAACAGCCCCTGCTCTCATGGATTTGACCCCCGATGGTTAGGATGAGTGGTTTTGTTGTCTATATTATATTCTTTCTCATTTGCAAGGGTTGGATTCACTTGGATGCTCTGAACAATATTGTACATCATTGTAAGTAGTTTGGCAAGGAAATTAAAAGGAGTTGCAGCTATTTTTATGGGATACTTGTGGTATGGTGCTTTTTCATAGTTTCTTCTTCTGTTATTAGTTTTTCACATGTTTTATGTATGCCACAATCTATTTCACTGCTTCTAACTGAATGATATCAAGATAGATAGGTAGAATTCATTGTTTATAGTGCTCTACCTTGGGAAACCATTCAGTATTTTATGTTTTCTATTGTTTGAGAAGGATACATGATCTTCACATGCCCTCCTCAGCTCCTCACCAGTCTTAGACATCCCACCTCACTAGATTTCAAGTGCCAAAGCCTATACCTACCTTGCCCCATAGAACACCCTGCATCCCGACCTAATTTCCCAGACCCAAATTGCCTAGCTCCATCTGATCCAGCACAAAACCAACAAAATCAATCAAAATCCTTTGAGCTACTATACCTAGCCTAAAATCCCATTTGATCCAGTCATTTTGACTGAGATTCATAAAGGAGAGAGCCCTCTCCCGACCTGGTAGGGCTAGCTACCAGGTTAAGCTTGGTTTGTGGTTATCCTAGGATTGCCTTCCTTCAGCCTGAGGTCAATCTAGGCTTTAACAGATTATAAAGATCATCCAGGAGATACAAAACTAATGATATCCAAAGGAGGATATATCAGACCATTCAATTACAGCAATCCAAAGAAGAAGTTTACAACAGAACTCAGGTTGTCCAAGAAAATATAAAGAAATTTTTTGACAAAAGAACCAAGGTTGATGATTTCAACATGGGGGACAAAGTGTTAAAGTGGGACTCAAGAAGAGAAGACAAAGGAAAACATGGTAAATTTGAGAATCTTTGGAAGGGTCCATATATCATTTCAGCTGTTAGAGGCAATAATACATTTTTTTCTCAAAGAATTAGATGGAACAGAATTATCAGGAGGTCTTGTCAATGGTAGGATGCTGAAACATTATTTCTCATAAGCACAAAAATCTCCTCACTCCATTGTAAATATCACAAGTTTCAGGTTTTTTTGATTAGTTTATTTGATAAAAGAAATCAGATTGAAGACAAAACAGATTTGAAAGACTCAAGGCTACTGGTCATGTGTTCTTGACACTTCAAGCTGAGAAGTTCCATCCCCAACTGGAGCCACTGTTAGGGTACTATAATTTACAGGATCTTAAGGTGATTAAGAATTTCATAGTTTGCAGGTTTCAAATTGTTCATAGATTTCAATTTTCAATTGATTTCATAAAAAAAGAGGAAAAATAAATGAAAAGAGGGTATTAAAAAAAAAAAGAGAAAAAGAAAAAGAAAAAGAAAACCCCAAAGATTGTTCAAATCATACAATTTAAGCATGATTGAACAAATTTCAAGCCAAACAGTGAAATCTTGGCAAATCAATAGCTAGGATAGAGAATAATGGTAGGTGGAATCAAAGAATAAAGAAGGGGTATCAAAGGACCTCCTTAAAAAATTGGAAGACATTTCCTAAGGTTCAAAGAAAATTCGATCTTTCTAAGGTCGGATAACAAAATTTGTAAGGAAAAGGGGCTAATGACACATTAATAATCATTCCCCCCCTTAAACCTTATTTATTTTCCCTTTCATATTCCTATAGTCTGCCCCCATTCATAACCCGATCCCACCACGCACTCACCTATCACGTCATCATTAACCAACCCACCATATTTCCTCTCATCTCCGCTCACTCTGCCCGATCAAATGGCCCACGTCTTTTTTCGACCCCCCCCCCCCCCCCCCACCATCTAAAAGTTAATCCCGGGTAGGTATGAAGTCAATGGTTTCCACTTCCCTACATATCGTGCTCTTGTGAGTTCACACCCCCTGTCATACCGCCTATCACTCCGCAAGCCCCCTGAAAAGTTTTATCTGGTATCGTCTAAACCACTCACCCAAGCAATTGTTGAACACTCGCCACCTCACTGCCCAAATTGTCCCATCCATCCAATCATTCTCATTCCCAGTGCTGAGCCATAAATGAGATCGGGTTGTTATCCAATGGACCCGTGCCAAATTAAGCCAATCCAACAGCATAATTTCACCACCAAAGTCACACCGAGTTCAAACTTTAAATGTTTTTGTTCACTTGCAGGTGCTTCCTCCCACTCCATTCATCTATTGCAGAGAACGCAAAGCAGAGCAAGAGAACAGCAACACAATCCAAGATTACTAATTTTCAAGCAGTGATCATCAATTCCTATTCTTGAATCCCATTTCTATTCAAATCCCTTTCTTTCTCCCTCACTAAAAATCCCACTTCTTTCATCCTTTTCTGTTACAGAGTAGACAACAATGGCACCTAAGCAGAAAGAACTAGAAATATTCAACCCAATGGTGCACCCACCACTGGATTTAGATCATTTACCATTGGCTGATAAGGATTTCAAGATCCATGAAACCCTCTCAGAATTTGATCTATTTAATATATATTGTTGGTGGGAGGACAAATTCATGGATGAAATGGATGACATAGGCCTGTGGAACACCAACCTGCCTTTATATATCTTCCCTAAAACACAGAGTTGTCCAAAACTGATCAGGAAGTACCATTCATGTTACAACCCATAGCAAAGAGCAATGATGGCCCCAATAGGACATATTTTATTCACAATTGATGCTCAATCAATCATGCAAATGATGCAAGCCCCAGTTATTGAAGGAGTTGTTCCTTTTTCACATGAATTTTTGATTGAAATGTACCAAAAACTTGATTTATCCAAAAGAGCTAAAACATTAGAGCTTTTCATGGTCGAGAACACACCTCTGCCATGCAAAACCATCCTTATTCCTCCTCTATTTTCCCTGACAGAACTATACGTATTACCTCAGTTATTTCCAACCTACTTGTTATTATTCTGATCAATGGCTTGATGAAGCTATTATAGATTTCTTATCTATCCTCTCCATTGAATCCAAGCCCTCAATCATTTTCAACTTCAACCAGTTTCTAACAGATGTAATTTGTGAACGGCTTGTCAACTTTTTCATAGAAGAAGTTTTTCATTATTCCTCAGTGTTGTTTCACATGTTTGTGTATTTTCAGGAAGATAGGTTTTAGTTTTCATTGAGAATAATGAATGAGGAATGTGAGCCTCAATCAATGATATTTTGGACAACATTGGTTATGAAAGATCAAAAGGATTTCAGTTACAAGACATTTGTGGAAATGTTTGTACACCCAGCAATGAGCCTCCTCAGTGGAACTACAGAACCAAGGATAAGTGAAGGCATAAAAAGAATTATGCAACTGCCTGATCAAGACAGAACTGGTGATTGGTACTTGTACCAAAACTACAATGAAATAAGAGTGTATGGTTGTGAATTGGCCCCCCACAAGCTGACAAAGTTCCTCCCCATGAGGATCTTTGCATTAGAGTATATTAGACAGATGATCAGTGCAGAGGAGATTCATTTTGTAGCAGCCAAAAAGAAATCCCAATTCAAGATCACTTCCATAGATTCACTTGGTCTTATGACCCTTGGGGTATTATTTCTAAGAAGAGGGTGGAAAATAAATCCACAGCCTACATCCACACTCAAATACCTGAAATCGAAAAATACATTAATCAAATAGAGTGGATGCCATATACATTACAGGAGGTATAGGAGCAGGTAATCTCCTCATCCAGTGCACAAACCCCAAGGCCACAGGAGAAACAAACTACTAAAGAAAGGTATGAAAAGGAAAAAGAGTCAGAGCAAGTAATAACAAGGAAGAGGTCCAGAGAAGAGCAGTCACCAGGAACTGATGTTTCCATAAAAGAGTTCAGGTTGAAGTACAGAAAGAAAGCCAAAAAAAAAACACATGGATATACATAAAGTATCACCACCACATACAGTGATCAAAATAATTGATATTTCATATTCTTCACCAGTTGGAGGATAATCATTTCCTTCTACTCCAACTTCAAAAGACATAAAACTCTTCAAGTTTCCTCATCTACAAAGGTGACTAAAGGGAAAGAAGAAATTGTACTTGATACCTTTAGGGAAATGAAATGCTCAAAAAGAGCACTTATGCTCAGTTCTGGAAGCAGAGTGCAATTGTACAAGGCATAGTTCTCTCTGCCTTTGACTCAGAGAAGGGAAATATGCATATGGAATTTTTGGAGGCACAAACATCAGAGCCTAAAACTCCAGCAAACTACAAGTAGACTTCATTTGAGTTTTATGTCAAAAATGTGCATCCAATTGATCAGCTGGAGATGGACAAGAAAACGGGTGAAAATATTTCATCTACTTTGACCAGCACTTCCATGAACTTGTTTAAATGCAGGTAGCCCTTTCAAATGCTCAATCTTAGTTGAAGATGGAGAAAATTTCGTCATTATCAAAGGACACCAAGATTAAGTATTTGGAAGAATTAATAATAAAAATTGGGTATGACCCCTCAGATACCAAGGTAGCTGAAGAAGTGATAAAGAAGAAAGAGCTAGACATCACAGCTCTGAAGAAACAACTCAAGCTGCCTGCTACACATGACCCACTGACCAAGGAAATAGAGGAAACAAAGAGCATAAAAGTTGACATGTTGAAACTTATAGTATAGCAATCCATCCAAATCAAACATATGGACACAGAGATGGAAAAGATGGTGTAGGAAAAAGAAAAAGCAACACAGATGGCTATCACCAAAATGGAGACCCTTCCTCTAACAGCACTCCCCATAACTACTCAAACAGGTAGTAGTACAAAATAGTTGGCAAGATCCATGGAGGGAATGAATCTGCAAAATGAAGAAATTAAAAGGTTGGGAACCGAAGTTAGTGTGCTACAAGATCAGATTAAAAGGGCTGAAGATAACCACTTTGTAGAGATGTAGAGAACAAAAGCATTGATTGAGAAGCTTCCGAAGTCAGAAAAAGAATCCTCCATCGAGAATACTCTAGGGAGGGTTAAGGAAAAAATTTAGCACAATATCATAGATCGGATGAATGAAATTTGGCCTAGCATCCAAATTATTTTTGAGCAGAAAGAGTTGCCAGAAAAATCCAAAGACGCCATTTCAGCCACCAACACAAAGTTGGGAGATATGCCAGCGACAACAAATAGAATTATCAAGTTCCTAAATGCAAGAAACAAATATGAGCTGGAAGACTTGGGAGTGGCAGACAGCACAGAGACCATACTACAATTCAAGAAGGTGCTGACAAATAAGAGTTTAAATGTGCAGCTGAAGGAAAAGTGCCAAGTTTTAGAGTTGACAGTAAACAAGTTTTTTAACATAATGCAGCCTCTGCATCAAAAGGGTCTTCCCTCTCTATTTGTTATAAATGACAAACTCATGGACAGAGGGGATTATGTCAAGAAGCTTCAAGGTATAGCCACAGATGTTGCAAATCTGTCAAACATCAAAGGCAGCATAATAGGAAAAGCTTTACTAGAAGCAATCAACAATCATATTTACATTCAACATGAGTTGAAGCATGTATTTTTGGTCAAGCCATCATTTGCCAAATACACTAATGTTGATGAGGTGTACCAAAGGTTAATCAAAATTAAGATCCCTGAAGGGGAAGCGTGGAGTGACTTATGTGACTACCAGGAAGAACAAGACAAGGATGACTAGAGTAGTCATACAGGTTTGAGTCAGCACTAGCCACATCAGCAAAACCACTCCAGTCTAACTAACACTTCAAGCAACAGCATTCCAGAAAAGGAGGGACACTTGTCCCAGTTTTCTCAGCGTGGCTACTCCTTCACTACATAAGTCAATTTTTCCTTCATTGTAATAAATAATAGATTGCCAAGTGTACAAGGAAAATCGTTGTAGTTTTTGTTTAAATACTCCATGCATTGGGAGTATTAGGGGTTGGACCCTAGTCATTTGAACTATTTTTTCTATTTGGAGCATTGTAATTTCGAGCTGGAGCATCAATAAAAGGAAAGTTTACAAGATACTTGATCTGTTTTGACCTAGTGATGTTTTTCTCTCTGTGTTTAATATATTTATGGTTACTTATCCATGCATTTTCACTTCTCATTGTAAAACAGAAATTATAGTTTAATATATGTTGTTGGAGAACCTTACTATTGTATGTATTTACAATCTCTGTGTTTTCTTCTGAAGTACGATTAAAAAATACTTAAATGCTTTTTAATACTAACTGATATCATTATCTGTCATTCCATTCATCATCCTGCTTTAAAAGATCTAGTGAGAACAGTTAGCTTGCCCTGTAAGCGCTCTGTAAAATTGATGTTACCACCTGGCCTATGACTCCATTGCCCAATGGAAAATG
Organism: Pinus tabuliformis; assembly: GCA_031772625.1. Taxonomy (NCBI): domain Eukaryota; kingdom Viridiplantae; phylum Streptophyta; class Pinopsida; order Pinales; family Pinaceae; genus Pinus; species Pinus tabuliformis. The sequence goes on from CM062813.1 coordinate 235,644,484, forward strand.
TTTAAAAATGATCTTTCTCCAACCAAATGAACAAACAAACAAACAATCTTTTTATTCTTAATATGTAGCCTAAAAAATTACAGCACTAGAAACAAAGTTAAAACAAAATTGTATAGAGAGAGCCCTCTCTGAGTCCAAGAAGGTTAGGTCCTACACCCAAAAGTGGTTTGATGTATCTTTTGTGACTTTTGTCTTGCCAATCTTCAAAATCACAGAATGATAACATATTGCAAATTTGAATTTCACCTCTAACCCAAAGCTCAAAACTTTGAAATTTCCTCTAATATATTTTTCTCAACCCTGATACCATGTAGAATTTCCTGTAGATTCACAAGCTCATGCAATGTACTAAAGCATAGGACAAGAATCTACTTCTACTTTCAACCAGCGGAAGCCAATAGATCGATGAAAACAATATGAATAAGAAGAAGATAAATCATTGGAACATAACACAAGATGTATCTGGGGAAAGGCACTGCTCAAATCTGTATTGCATATATCATACATATGAGTGAAGATACAAATCTTGTTCTAACTTGAACAATCCTGCACAAGTATTCTCAACTCACAAGCAAGCTCTTGGCCAACACTTAGCCAATTTTGCAGCTCTCCAAGCCCCTAATCTCTTGTGTAATTCCTAGGATGAATAGCTCATATTTAAAGGGAATTCATGCTTCCAAAACTGCACAATCCAAACATAGTATCAATCTTTGATGCATGCATGATATTTACACTCCAGTAAATAATACAACTGGTAGTACATTGTCCCTGCACTCTAGTCTCAAATGGGTCTTTCTCAGAATTGACATGCATGAGTTTCTCATGAGGGAATCTTCAGTTAACTGGAGTGGCACTAATGGATGCATTAGTGCACCAACTGACTTTTAGCCCTCTATTAGTTCCTCAAACAGTTTGGAACTAATTTAACTTAACTTAACTCAATAAACTAAGTGATCTAATTTCCATCTCAATTTAAACTCATACTGGACCCCTAAAACTTAGGGAGAACATATACAAGAATAAAGAAAGACTTCCAACTAGAAATTCCTAATCTAATTAAGTTAATTAAACTTAATTAACTATTTACAAGTTGCTATGAAAATAGAATTCGATTTTAATTCTCATTTTAATTCAAGGACAAATTAAACTGGAATTTCTTGTTGCCATTTCTCAACAACACCTCAGGCTTCAATCAACCGGTGCTAGTTTCACCAGCACTAGCATAGGGGATACTTTCTCCACACGGTCAGCCTCTTCTACTATTACAGTTTCTTCTACCCAAATTCCCAGAATGGCTAACAGACCTTGGACGAATCCAGGGGCAGTCAACATGCCTGCACCCTGTCATCCTTTACCTAAAAATCTAGAAAGATGGTTACCCAAGTTCAATCTTGATGAAGGGATGCCAGTTGAAGAAAAATTACATAATTATGTTTTAGCCATTAAGCTAAATGAAGTTTTAGAAGAAGATTGTGTATGTAGGTTTTTTCCCTATACTTTTGTAGGATCAGCAGGATCCTGGTACTTTTCTTTACCATCAGGTTCAATTAATAATTAGAATACATTTCAAGATAAATTTATAACCAAGTTTGGTGATGATCATACAACAGCTACTTTAATTAACAATATTTCCAATCTTAAAACAAATCAAGGTGAATGAATCAAGGACTTTGATTCTAGGTTCAATAAATTACTTAGTAAGATTCTAGTAACTTCACAACCTGGTGAAGATGTACAAAGAGAATGGTATATATTTGCACTTCCCTCTAATATTGTGATATTCGTAGATATATCTAGTAAAATCACTTTAAGTTACAACATGAAAGAAGCTTTATCTGTCGAAAAGAGAATGTTGGATTTAGAGAAGAAAACCATTCTTGAAGAGAGAAAGTCAAATAAAGTGACTTTCAAGGAAGAAACCAAAAATAAGTCATCTAAGGACCCTTTCGATTTAGAAGGATTACAAAAATTCCTTAAAAAAATGTCAACTGAAATGATCGAGATTAAGGAACAGGTATCAGATTCTTCAAAAATACCTTTTAGACCTTTCAAAAAAGCTTAGGCTTCATCATCTCAACCACCCAACATTATATCTAATGTTGAACCATATCAAGAGGAAGACGAAGAGTTGGCCTTATCTGTGGAAGAATCATAAGAGGAAGAGTTGGTGGAAGCACATGGATTATGGGATTTTATTCTAACTACATCAGAAAATGAAGAATAAGGAGAATCCATACCAGTTGAGACTATGAGTAAAAAATCTATCGATTCATCATCATCCAATCAAAAAAAAATATCAACTACTCCTATTAATAAAGATAAAATTGTAACAAAGAAATCTCTTCCTAAAACTTTTGAATCCATTCCATCCTGTTCAAATTCCCCTTTTGCGTCTAAAACTCTTGTTATTCCTGATAAAGATATAGAGTATAACATTGTGGAAGATATGAAGAAAGTTAAAGCTAATATTTCCATGTATGAGGTGAGAAATCTTAAGAAATAGCAAAAATTATTGCTAAAAGAATTAAATGTTGTTCCTACATCTCCTTTTCCAACTGCAAAAGCCTCACTTGGAAAAGGAAAGCCTCCAAGTGATTCCCTAGATAAAATTGATTCTTCCGATGCAATTCTAATTGGAGACAGACCCAACTCCCATACCCTGCCTTTTCTTTTGACCTTTGATATTTTTAATAAAAATGTTCACAATTGCTTGATAGACTCATGTTCTTCTTCAAATATTATGCCATATTCAATTTGTCTCAAGTTGAACATAACACCTGAGAAGTTTGTTGTCCAAATTGTGAAATTAGACAGAACAAAGGTTAAGGTGTTGGGAGAATTAAACTATGTTTTAATAAGGTTATCCTCAAATTCAAAGGTATGTCAAATTATTGATATTTTGATTGTTGATATTCCTGAATTTTATGGTCTTATTTTAAGCAGAGACTAGTCTGAGAAATTGCATGGTTATTTCACCACAGATTGGTCACACATATGGCTTCCTTACAATGGGAAACCAAATCAGATTCGGGTGGATAGAGAAAAACATATGAAATACTCGGTTACTTATTTGGATGAAGAAAATGAGCCTGTGGTTTTCACAAATAACATCCTTGGGAATTATTCTTCAGAATCTTTCTTTGGAAGTTTTATAGCTCAAAGATCCCCTTTCTCAGCAAATTTTGTTTCATCTCAAATTGAAAATTATTCGCAAACATATTTTACTAAATGTATTAATGTTGTAGATACACTTGTAATTAAGCATGATTCTTTATTTTGGACACTTTATTTTGATGGTTTAAATCTAATGATGGTGCAAGGACTGGATATATATTGTTAAACCCTAACGTGAAAAAACTATGCTGGCATGTAGATTAGAGTTTTAACGTACTAATAACATAGCAGAATATGAAGCATTAGTACAAGGATTGCATAAAGCTATAAGTCTTGATGTTGAGTACCTTTAAGTCTTTGGTGATTCTAAAATTGTTATAAAACAAATTATAAACAATATTCATTGTGTTTCTAATCATCTTAAACATTTTCAGTCCTTAATTCAAAATCTTACTTCACATTTCATTGTATTTAATATTTCTCCAATACCCAGGCTACAGAATGCCAATGCTGATCTTTTGGCCAATGTTGCATATAAACTGATCCCACTTGAAGATTTTAGTCCAAATAGGTTTTCTATAGAGTTGAATTTTCGTCCTTCCATTCCTGATAATGTCACAAATTAGCGAGTATTCAATGATGATGAAGATATCCTTGATTTTTTAACATTTGAATAATATTATTTTGACCAAGTAACTAATAAGGATGAACATGATAGACAATTGAATAAATTGAATGAACAAAATTCCCTGCCAAAACTTGTAGTTAAACTTGAGGATATTTATTATTTAAAGGACATATTTAAAAAGGTCAGCAACTGCAACCTTCAAACTTCAACTTTGATATTTGAATTGGTTAACCTAGGATCTAATATCAAACCTCAAAATATTAACTTAGGTCTTGGGATATCATCAGAAGAAAGAGATGCATTTATTCATCTGTTAAAATATATAAGAACATCTTTTCTTAGAACTATCAAGATCTCAAAACTTATGATACTTCTATCATTCAACACATTATCCCAATGATACCTGATGCTAAAACCATTCAACAAAAACTTAGAAGTGTTCATACAAATTTGGAAACTCAAATCAAAAGTGAGTTGAATAAACTTTTAAAATCCAAAATTATCTTTCCAGTAAGACAGTCCAAATGGGTTTCTAATCTTGTACCAATTAGGAAGAAGAATGGTGATAATCCGCATTTGTATTGATTTTAGGAATTTAAATAAGGCATTTCAAAAAGATAATTTTCCCCTCCCACCAATGAAACAAGTCCTACAATCTGTCGTTGGTTCTGAACTAATGTATTTTCTAGATGGATTCTCAGGTTACAATCAAATCCTTGTTCATTCAGAGGATAGATTAAAGACTACGTTTAAAACAAAATGGGGAGAATAACCATATCAAAAAAATTATTTTGGATTGATGAATGCAGGAGCTACATTCCATATAGAAATGGACATCTCTTTCAAGGGTTTAATTAATAAAATTGTTCTTGTATATCTAGATGATATTACGATATATTCCAAGAACATAAGTAATCATTTGCATGATTTAAAGAAGATCTTTGAAAGATTCAAAAGGTATGTAATTTCTCTAAACCCCAATTTTTCTCTTAGTGGAGGTAAACTCCTTGGTTCTACTGTATCCAAAAATGGAATTTGTATTGATCCAAAAAGAATTAAGACAATCTCAGAAATTCTATTAGAACATACCAAAAAATCAATGCAATCTTTTCTGGGCCAAATTAATTTTGTTAAGAGATTTGTCCCTAAATTTTCGCAAATCTTCATACCATTTCAAACTATGATCAAGAAAAAATCGATTTTCAAATTGGGAGACAATGAAAGAGAGGAATTTAAAGCAATCGAACAAGTTGTAGTTGACGCTCCCTCTCTATCAACTCCTTTATTTTTCTGATCAATTCATTTTATATACTTTTTCCTCTGAATTATCATATGTGGCATTCTTAACACAACCAAACGAATAGAAAATTGAAGCTCCTATTTCTTTCTTTAGCTCAATTTTTTAAGGAGTTGAATTAAAGTATTCGGGAGTAGAAAAGAAAGCATTTGCAATTTATAAAGCCATCAAGTATTTTAGAACTTTTCTCTTCAAAACTCATATTAAATTCATTGTTCCTTTCTTAGCGGTTAGGAAATTACTTATTCAAAAAAAGTTAGGAGAAAAAAGGGTTATTTCAGTTACCACCATGCAAGAATATGACCTAGATATCAAACCTGCTAAAATTGTAAGAGGTCAAGGATTTTGCATATTTTTTATAGGAATGAATGATACATCAGTTGATGAAGCCACAGGTAATATTGATTAAGTCACAGAGGTACTTCCTGTGGACACTAAATCTCAATATGATGACTTCATATTTTATTTAAAAAACGGTTATGCTCCATCTGAGCTTGATTTTAAAAGAAAGAGAGACTTGATATTAAAAGCTAATAAATATCAACTCATCAATGATGTTTTGTTTAGAAAGAATTATGATTTTGTTTTATTAAGATGTTTGGAAAAAACTGAAGCCAAAAAAGTCTTATAGGAACTTCATGATGGGCCAGCCGGTGGACATTACAGTAGAGATACAGCTACCCATAAAATCCTACATGTTGGATATTACTGGCCAACTTTATTCAAAGACACTCACATGTATGTAAGAAGATGAAAAATTTGTCAAACTGCTTCAGGAAGACAAAAGAAACCATCTATGCCTTTGCAGCCTGTTAACATCGAACAACCTTTCGAGCAATGGGGGCTAGATATAATAGGTGAGATCATTCCTCATTCTTCCAAATAACATAAGTACATTTTGAATACAACATATTACTTTACAAAATGGGTAGAGGCAATACCTCTGAAGCTAGCCAATTCTGAGAGAATTATTGAATTCATTGATCAATTTATGATTACCAGGGTTGGTATTCTTCATGCTCTTATTTTGTACAATGCTTCTTTTTTTTTGGAAATGCAATCACTGAATTTTCTCTGAAAGAGGATTAAACTTAAGTATTTTTTAAATTACTACCCTCAGGGAAATGGCTTAGTAGAATCCACTAATAAAAATCTTATAAGAATTATCAAACGAACCATCGACCAAAATCAAAATAATTGGCACAAGGCTTTAACATTTTCTTTATGGGTTGATAGAATAACAAAAAAAACCTCAATAGGTACCTCTCTTTTTCATCTAGTATATGGAAAATAAGTTATTTTCCCTCCCAATTTAACTCTTCCCTCATTGGCCCTAGTTAAATTCATTAAAGAAAAGCATTATTCCGCTATGCAATGGTGAATGTCTCAAATCCTTAAATTGAACGAAGAAATAAATCAAGGCAAACAGGTACACGCCCACCATCAATAGTGTTGGGTGTGGAGCCTGATTATCTTTTTTATTCAAAGGTATCACTACATTGGACCCCAGTTCGTATTGTGACGACAACGTCGTTCATAATATTTGCGCTACAAGGGGGGTCTGAGGGGGCAACAGCGATCTTTAGGAGCCCCACCTGGCGGGGGATCAGGGGCAGCGCTCTCGAAGCTAAAAATAGGTGTAAAATTTCCTTGTAAAATGTTGTAATTTCATAGTCAATCTGGGTCATTCATTAGGCATAGATCTAACGGTAGAAGTTATGTTTAATTTAGGGTTTTTTCCCTAGAAGGCAACCCCTCGCTATATATGAGGGAATTGTATTGCATCTATGTAGATCTATATTCTAAGTGAGAAAGAGAGAGGGGATTTTGTGAGAGAGAAAAGGGAATTGTAGCGGATCTATTATAGGTGGTCAAAGCTTCATTTGATATAAATTCAGTGAAAGATTTAAAAAAAAAAATGAAATTCGAGACTTGGTTTTGAAATGGGATAAAGTGCATGAGGATAAAGGAAAACATATTAAATTTCAAAAACTCTGGCTTTGTCCCTTTTAGATTTTTGAGAAGATAGGTCCATCAACTTTTATCTTGAAAGATTTACAAGGGAATAAGGAAACTCTTCCCGTTAATGGACTTATTCTTAAAATATATTTTTTTTTAAATTAACATTTGTTCTCTTGTAAAATATGTAAATAATCTTACATGAAAAATAGTGTTTTTTAGTTTTATAGTGTTAAGTAGTACACTTTTGAAGTATACATTGGAAGTTTCTCTTCATTATTAAGATATTAACTTACTTAAGAAAGAATTTAGAAAGAAAAACTATAAATTGAAATCTAGTATTGTATCTATTTCAAAACTTTGAAATGTGATAACCATTTAATTGTGAAATATTTTGGCTTGGAACTCTTAAAAAATCTATTTGTTTGTAAATCGGTTTTGAAAAGTTATTTTTATGAAAGCAGAAATTATTATGAAGCTTTAGCATCTTTTACTTAAATAGTCATCCAAAAACTCTTAAGGAGTAAATGAAACCTCCCCATCCATTAATTTTAAATTTCTTAGAGTGAAATTCAAAAATATTTAAAAAAAAAAAACAAAACAAAAAAGGTTAAGAGGTCTCATCACAAGCCTGCTCATCATGATCATAAGAAACTAATGACATTGGAATTATCATTGTTGGCAACCAAACCAATATTATGGCTTATAGTCACAAAACTAGAAGACAAGAAGTCTCATTACGAGTTGGCTGGTTCAATTTTATTATAACTTGTGAATGGAATTAAAATCATCTGGCCACCAAACCAGGATAATGACTTTTAAGTAAAAAAATAATTAAAATAATAATAATAATAAAATAAAATAATAAAAAGAGATTCATTGCCTCTAAAAATGCTATTAGGACATGGATGGGCCAATGGTTCATTTTGGTTAAATGGTAACCCGATCAGGGCTATGAATGCCTATTGTAAACATTGGCTCTACCAACGATGAATAAGTTTATTCAATACGCTAAACTTCTAATAGTTTTTACTTTATTTTTTCAACCTATTAATAACGGATTTGTACAATGAATATTTTCATCTATAACAAGCCATCAGAAGCTTTACTATAAAACACAATGTTTCACTTCAAGGTTATATATATAAATCTAAATTTCAATCATTCTTAACTTTTTGAAAAGATTTCTTGATAAAGATAAGATCTTATTTATTATTACAGAGATTAATTGTTTCGTCCAGTGTGTCACCAATTATTGGAGTACTCAACAACCCCCATTGTTCTTAGACTTAGAATAAGAAATAATGGGGACCCTTTAAATTTTTAGGAATAAATCCTTTCTTATTTTAATAAAATAGGACAAGTTTTATATTTTTCCCTTTTTTATAAATAAAACAAGAAAATCCTTTCAAAAGGTATATTGCAAAATAAAACCCTTTTTAGGCTTAGGAGCCTTTCCATAGTTCATAGGAAATAAAATCCAAATCTAATAAATCTCGTTAAACTATGTTTCCATTAAAAAACCTTTAAAAAACGTCACCAAAGTTTCTTTTAGAAAATAAGCGGAAATATCATAAAAGGCTGGTCCCACTAAAAAACCGCATGTGAAGCATTAATCGGCTTATCGACATTAGAAAGTTCAAAGTAAGTACCGATAGAAATCGTCGATAGAGAAACACCAATTACAAATGGATGATTTCAAATGGTCGATTAAGATAGTTCATTCTGTCAATTACTAGTATCGCATTCTATCAACTAATGAATGTCGATATCGCATTTTGTTAACTCCCGGCATTCTGATAACATACATCTCGCATCTGCATTCATGATCAATCAACATGTAATATCGGAAATCGCATGTCGCAAGGTTATGATCATATCATCCAATACCAAAATGTCGATAAAGATATTTCCTAATATAATGAAAGGTGTCAGCATCACATGAACAAACGTTCTAAAATTAAATGGCCACTCTATGTGTTTATAGTTTCAAGGTTTTCAAAGGATTTGTAATAATTTGATGTAATGTAGAAGGATTTCTCATTAAAACTCGCATTCAATTAGTAAGAATCTTTTCATTTTACAAGTTCTTGTTGCTCATCCCGATTTGCTTCTTATAGGTGACTTCTGATAAACAATAGTTAAAGGAAATGTCAAGGATAATCAAAGCAAGTTTGTAATTCAGCCACAGCCAGTTTTGCCTGTTGAATAAGTTCCCGAGATATCTCCATTTTTTTACGGATACTACATGCACTTCAAATGTAGTGTCCTCCTCTTGGGAGGTCATATACAAAGTATTTGAGGATGAAAGCCCAAGGGTAATTGAGAATCAAAGTGCTACTATTGATGCTTTTGCTTCGGATGTTACCACTGCATGGAATGATGTGGCTAATTAATTTTTTCACAGAATTGTTGCCCGTCCCAAAATTCTACCCTACACAGATATGGTAAGATGGGTCATTGACCATTTGGATATTATAGACAAAGTTTTTATAACTCCAAAGAAGACAATTATTGGATCGTTCAAGGTTGAGGACTTAAGGAAAATGTACCATTTGCCGCTACCATATAAAAAGTATGATACTCAATCTGTTCAAAACTTAATGGAGAAGAATCTGAACCCAGTAGAGCTTATCAAAGAATGAGAAGGGACCCAAGAAAACACAATAGCGAAGACATGCGTATGTATTCATTAGCCTCTATTGTTGGTCCTTTCTCTCATATTGCTGCTATGATGTGTCGTCTCTACAGTTACCCCAATACATAAAAATTCTCAGAGGAATGGGTGTCGCTAATAGAGGTCACTTCTGATGGCTATATCATGGATTGGGAAAATATTTTTTCCAATAATTTAACTACTCAAATTCGCAGTTACAGACAGAATCGCAATGATATTTAGAGGACATCTTTGCCTTTCTTTATGAGTGCCTATATCATGGACGCTATTTTTTTTCTTATGATTTCCCATATATAAGATGGAAGTGGACAATTCAATACCCTACCCCTATTCATGTTTACCTTGATATCCTGTGGGAAACTAGGTATCATCCTCATTTTTATAAAATTTGTCATGAAATTATACTCCCCATTCACTAAGAGATCTTTGGTAGCAAAGCACCTAGACTCTCCATTGAAGCTAATAGAGACTTAAAGCCATTAGGAAAGTGGTTTGGGGAAGAATCATTTACTTATATTAAAGTTTTTGGCATCCTTTCCCATCCTCATGTTTTGCCTCTTTTTGTCCCGGATAAATTACTGGCCAAAGAAATTGCCTACCAAACAGTTGGTAATGGTTTGAATAAAGTGCTCAAGGATGCCAAGAAAACTATTTTGCCTCCTTTTCCTATTTCTTGTGGTACCTATACATTGGAAAATTTCAAGCATGCTCAACTTGAAATTAACCAAATCAAAGCCTTTAGTTTTCCAACCATCCCAAACAAGCAATATGATCCCAACAGTGTTTCAAAAGAGGTCATGGCACAAGCAAGAATCAGGTAATTTTCAAGCGAACCTAATAAATTTGATGATTTATTTTATATGGTTCCAGAGTATTCTATGGTTGAAAATTTCATGGTAGAACGTCTAATTCCTGAAGAATTGATTAAGTTCAATCAATATTGTAATTGGAGAATATCCCATCTGCCAGAAATTTTGTTAAAACAATCTCGACATAATCTTGAAGTTTCAAATACATCAACCTCCTCTTCGAAGAATCCAATTATTTCCCAAGTCTCAGAGATAGCTAATGCAGTTGTTGAACAAACGATGAAATTCAAAGAAGAAAATAAATTGGATGAAGTGTGGGAGGAGTTTAATCGTGTCTTATCAACTGAAGAAACTCAGGATGTGAATACTATAGTCAATAAAGAAATAAAACAGGTGCTAGAAACTTAAGGGACAACCTCGTTCACTGTTTAGGCTCCTGAAAATATTATTTTTCCTGAGACTCCCGAAAAGACTATTGTTTCTAAGGTTTTTGATAAAACTATTGTTGCTGAGGATATGGAAATTATCCCAACATTTCCTACTTCGATGATAGTCCTAAAAATTGAAGGAATCCCTCTTTTGGATGTATTTTGTAGTCCACAACATAAAGAAGTAATGAGCAGGTCAAGAAAGAAGAGAAATTTGGAACAAGCACAAGCATTAGTTTCAAACAAGACTCCTTTTAAAGTTCTCTAGAAAGGAGCCCAAACATCCCCCAACGAAGAGTTAAACAAACTTTCACAGTTTATAGGAGCTTATGTTGTTGCTATTATTGATAAAGCAATGGAAATTCAACTGCTTTTGAAGGAAAAATACCATGGGATTATTCAGTTAGAAAAAGATCTCTAGAATGAAAGGTAGATGATCAAGCAACAATCACAAGCAAACCTTGTTGAATTACAGAAAATTTTTAATGACTTAAAACTACAATTTGAATTTGAAATCAAAGACAAAGATGCACAAGTACAACAACTGCAACAAAAGATTAACCAATTGAAGGAAAATCCAGAAATAAATGAAGTCAGAAAGTAAGCATGAGAACTAGATACACTCCTTACAAAGCAATGGGTTGTCTTTTGTCACAAATTAACTTTAATTCATGATTTGTGTAAGACTAGTGATTCTTTAGTTAACCAGTTGTCTGATCTACAGACATTCTATGAAGAAATTGATGAGAAAATATCTGAGCATATAGATTGGCAAGATAGTGTTGAAGGAAGATCAGTTGATCTTCCTCGAATCGAAGAATCTCAAAAGGATACAATTTTCAATGACTAGGATATCAAAATGAAACAAGCAAAAATGGTTATTATCAATGCCAAAAATCTTACCTCAAACTTCACTGAATATATCAGTGATACCTTATTACAGCTCAATCTAATATAGGAATGCCCAAAGGACACCTTGCCATATATCAAAGCTCTGAAATAGTCATTGCAGGAAACATCTAAGAAGAAGGTTAAAGACATCCAAAGTTTATTAAAAGTAAACCTTGAAAGTTATTGGCATTTCTTGGTGAATCCACATAGTCAATGGCTAGTGCTGAGGTGTCTCTCTAATGCAACGGCTCAACTTCTTCTAGCACTCAGTTATGCACTATTTACGAGGCAGATGCACATGCAGCTGATTCATTCCCCCCCACCCCCCCAAAACGAAATCTAGTGATAGACATATGTGGACTCAGAGAACGAATGAAGAATCAGCCTGAAGCACAATCATCAATTTCTTGTTGCAACAAATTGCTATATTTATCTTTGTTTTATTTTAGCTTAGTTTGTTGAAGTTTTTTCTGAAGAATTTTTTTTAGCTTACTATTTTTGTAATATTTTTTTTTAACAAGATCGGGTACTTATATATTATAAAAACTACGAGGAGCCAAGTCCTGTTACATATGTAAGGAGAAATGAAGAAGGAGAAGTCCAAAAAGGGTTCGCAGACCCTGACTCCTTGTTGGAAGACTTGAGAAGAACAGATTGAAAAAGAAAACGGCTATATTGCCGTACATACAGACCTGCAAGAAGACAAAATTTACAAGACATAAGACAGATTGCTAAAGCTGGTTAACAGAGTCATCAATCTGAGGTTCTTTCTTTACACTAGCTCTCGTTGAGGTCTCGGCTTGCATACTCTGAGTGATAGATTTGATGTGAGCGATTGCTTCCTCCATGTGGTTACATTTTTCCTTTAAACTTTCTATCTCTGCTTTCTGTTTTTCCAACTTCTTTCTCTTTGATCTGTTGTCTGCTTGATATTCCTCTTTGAGTTCATTGAAATGCTTAATGAATCTTGCTATCATAAAACAATGGGCTTTACATAACGTGCAACTGCTATTTGTGATCACTCGATCCAGAGGATTCTCAGCTTGATCTCTGTTTTCTGGATTCGCGGCCATATCAGGAATGCTTTTGGGGGAGAGGATGCAATAAAGGAGCAGGGAGAAGAATCTGGGGGAGTAAAGAGGGAGAGGGAGACAGGAAGAATATGAGGAGAATAACTGGAGGCGGGCACAGACCAGAGAAGAGACCACGCAGATGTATAACGACCGAGCACTGTGATTTACCAAATTAAAGGACCTCTGGTTAGCAAAGAACAGAAACAGAGCCTGGAGATTACAGAAGTTACCCCTGGAGACTTTTGAAGGCGGCCTCTCGGCTATGCTGGACTGATGGCGACCACGCTTGCTACAGGACTCCTGGTGCTGGTTACCAAAGACTGGACCTTTACTCTTCTGCGAATTAAAGAGTGAGATTCTGATATGCGCATAGAGGGAGAGGTTCGGAGATATATAAAGCGGAGAGGGAGGCTGAGCAAGCAGAAAAGACGAAATATACTCAAAGATCTGGCCGGGCTTGGGATCATACTTAGGATCTTTGATGCAGTCTATGGGGATTTTGAAAGGACTCCTACCTAATTTCTGCTTGAGAGAGTCACGAGAAGCCTGAGGGGTCAAGGTCCCATAATCGATCCAGGTTGATTGAGTGACAAGCGAGGAGAAGGAAGGAACGAAGTCCGAGATGAGGCAGACTGCGTGCGGCTTGTCTAATTTGGGACAGAGAGCACAAGAGGAGATATGATGACTGAGGAGACTTGAGTTCGAAGACATACTGATATGACTAATCAGAGGATTTGAAAGGCAGCTGAGCCAACTACGGGATTGATTTTTCATAGATGGAGTCATTTTCCCGAACTTGACCATTCTGTCTGTTGGAGGCCTTGGTGGCATAGGAATCCGCTTCTGTATTGTTGTCTCTTAGGACATGTTTGAAAGTCGTGTCCCCCATATTTCTGATGTTGTCCACAATCCTGAGCTTTATATTATTGAGGGCCGCTTTTTTGAATTCTGCCCCCGAAACCAAGGCTGCAATAACGATGGCCGAGTCTCCCAGGATGATTGGATTCCTAATTCTCAACCGTTTCAGGATGATGGTACCTAGGAGAAGGTTGTAAGCTTCTGCCATATTATTTGACATTTGGCCCAATCCCCATTCATAGATTACAAGAATTTTGCCTTGATGGTCCTTTATAATACCCCCTGCTCCAGCTTTCCCCGGATTGTTTTTAGAGGCTCCATCAAAATGCAGAGTGGGACGATTCTGGTCTAGAATCCATTGACTTACTTCTTCCTTGGTGCCTCTGAGCTTCCAGTGAATCCTTCTCGTGTATGCTTTGGGTTGAGATTGATGGTTATTAATATAACTGATGCAGAATTTGTTGTACCAATCAGTCTCTTCTTTGTGCCAGCTTGATTGATCTGGGGGAGCAACGGAATTAGCACTTATTGTTTCAGAGATGAGCGCTATAGTTTTTGCCAGTATGCGGGCTGGGTTTGGCTTCTTGTTATTGAAAATACAATTATTCCTAGCTAGCCAGATTTGCCAACTGAGAGTAGCTGGGATGCATTTCCACAAGCGGATGATGTTGTTTTTGCCTTTCTTAGGAAAAGGATAACATTTCACCCAATTTTTTTGGAGAGAGGAGAGCTGGTCAAAAGTCTCTCCAATTTCCATTGGTCTGGTAATCTGAGTCCAGCAGCTTTGGGTGAGAGGACAGAGGAAGAAAAGATGATGACTACTTTCCTCCTCAGCTCGACAGAAGCAGCAGATTGAGGGGCCCAAAATCCCTCTTTTCCTAAGATTCTCAGCTGTGAGAATCTTGCCTTTAAGAAGATTCCAATTGAAGTGTTTGATCTTTGGTAGGCACTCTGATTTCCAAGCAGTTGTATAGAGGTTCCATTTGACTGTTGAAGTGGATGCCTAAAGAAATTTGTATCCCTCTTTGACAGTAAATTTTCCTCCGCTGGGATCCCAGATGTACTTATCTTCAGCCCCTATGTTGGTGGGGGCGGAGCCTGTGAGGGAGTCCTTAAGATTGGACCAGTGATCTCTGAGTTCATTGGGAATTTGGAGGTCCTTCCAATCTTGCCAGATGTTGTGATCCCATATTGAGATATCATACAAGGAGGTTAAATTTTTAGCTTCCATCCAAATTTGCAGAGGTCTGAGGTCTTGAAGGAGGTTTCTTGGTTTGGCACCCATGATTCTATCAGTCCAGATGTTTATATCCTTACCGTTTCCAGGCACTTTGGAAATGTTGTCTCTGAATTGAGGGAGAACTTTTTTGATGAGCTTCCAGACAGGAGTGCAAGATCTTTCAGCTATTGTTTCGGAGAGGAGATTAGAATTCGGTCCATTGAGATATTTTCTTTTCAAGACCTCCACCCACCAAGAGCCTTTGCCAATGAGGATTCTCCAGATCAACTTGAAACCCATAGCACAGTTGGAGAGGCTCGGGATTTTAATGGCTAGGCCTCCCTTTTCGTATGGAAGAATTACTTGATCCCATTTGACAAGGCTGAATTTTTTAGACTCTTGCTTTCCTCCCTGCCAGAGGAAGCTTCTCATAATTAGTTCCATATGCTTATGAATACTGGCAGGAGCCAAAGTAACCGCATATTGATAGATGGGGAGAGCAGAGAGGATAGCCTTTATAAGGGTCGATCTGCTAGCCAAATTTAGCCAAGACACTCCCCAGCTTTGAAGGAGACCTCTCATCTTTTCTATATGTTTGGCCCAAATCTCAGCCTTAACTATTTCTTTGGCTAAAGGCAGGCCCAGATAAGAGAAGTAGCTCCAATTCCTTTGCACTGGGATGTCCAATATCAAGGATATTCTTTGCCTGATTTGGTCAGAGACATTCCAAGTATATATCTTGCATTTTTTGTTATTCAGCATCCCTCCTGAGGCTACTAGGAAGGCATCCAAGACTTTCTTGAATCTTTTTGCCATTAGACTTGAGGCTCCCCCAATGAGTAGGGTGTCATCCGCAAAGAGCGAATGGTTAATTTCTTTAGTCCCTCTCTCTATACCAATTCCAGTGATCTCTTTTTGCTTGCGTAGATTTTCTAAGTGAATGCTCAAGGTTTCCGCCATTATGATGTATAAGAAGGGAGAGAGAGGGCAGCCTTGCCTCAGTCCCCTGGTGCTTCTAAAGTAACTACTTGGACGACCATTGATCAGGGGGGCAGTCCAGGGATTGGAGATACACCCAATGATGATGCTTATAAAAATTTTTGAGATCCCGAATTTTTTGAGGACTGCTGTTAGAAAGTGGTGATCAACTCTGTCAAAAGCATTTGCCATGTCTATTTTGATTATCATGCCTCGTTCTTTCCTGTTGATGCTGCTGTGGATTGCTTCTTGTATCAGGATGACGTTATCTGTGATTTGCCTATGAGGAACAAATCCCCCTTGATTCTCTGAGATTAGATGAGGAAGGAGCTTTTTGAGCCTATTGGCTAAAATTTTGGTGACGATCTTGTAAGAGACATTACATAGGGAGATTGGCCGAAAGCGGTCAAAAGAAAGGGGGTTAACGTCCTTAGGGATGAGAGCGAGGTGTGAGGATTTGGTATTTTCTCCCATCTTGTAATTTTTGAAGACATTTTTTACCATCCGCACAAAGTCTTTTTTAATTGTATCCCAATGATTTCGGAAGAAGGCGACCGTGAAACCATCAGGGCCCGGGGCCTTATCCTGCTGCATACTGAAGGTTGCCAATCTAATTTCCTCTTCTGAGATGTCCTGGTCCAGATCTCTATTTTGAGAGTCTGTAATTTTACTCTCGACAGCGCTGAGAAAATCAGAGTTGTCCGACTGCTGGGGGGCTGCAGTAAGAAGAGATTTAAAATGACTGAAAGCTGCCTCTTTAATTCCTTCTTGATCACTGATCTCTTTTCCTTCTGCCACTATTTTGTCTATCTGATTTCCGGCGCGCCTGAGCTTTATGTTATTGTGGAAGAAAGAGGTATTTTTGTCTCCAGCCCTCAGCCACAGGCACCTCGATTTCTGCCTTTGTTCCTCTTCCTCAGCTCTGTTTTGTCTGTATAGTTCCCTGTACATTTCATTTTCGTGGATTATATCTTCACTTGTGTATTGGCTGTTCTCTTTTTCCTGATTCCACTGCTCCATCTGCGTGTAAAGATCTGCTTTTTTCCTGTTTTCCATAGCTGCATTTTCCTTTGCCCACTGTTTGATGACTGCCCTTAAAGATTTTAATTTGGTTTCCCAGATGTAATGGGGCGATCCAAATACTTCCTTGGCCCACTGTTTTTGAATGAGGAGGCGGAAATATTCTTTAAAATCCCAGATTTTATTGTATTTGAAGGGGAGAGGCCCCAAGTTTCTCCCTTTATCCAAATTCATCACCACAGGTTTGTGATCAGAAGCCGAGGCTTAAATAATTTTGCTCTTAATTGATGAGAAGCTTGTTGCGATTCTTTCCTGAACGAGAAATCTATCTAACCTCTCTTCGATATTGTGGCTGTTGGTTCTTTTGTTACTCCATGTATATTTCTCGTTAAAGGGGGGAATGTTAATAAGATTATAGGTCTGGATTATGGCCTCCAGCGAGTCTCTTGAGGGATACGCGTGAAAGTTTCCTCCAAGCTTTTCATCCACATTTCTTATTAAATTCAAGTCTCCTCCCAGAATTATGCTCCTGTCATGTGCAGACTGTAAATCTAAGGATAAAGAGTCCCAGCAGAGGTCTTTATCCCTATAATGGTTTGGAGCATAGATGTTGTATATAGTGAAAACGTCTTGAGAGACTTTGATTTTTAGATCTGTTCTTATCCACCAATTACAAGATTGGAGATTGGTGTGATCCCATTTATTCTTGTTCCAAAGAGTTCCTATACCTCCTAAGGCACCTTCTGAACCTGTTGAGTAACCTGCAAAATTTTTGAATCTTTTGGCTTGTTTTTGAAAATCTTGTTCTGAGATTTTGGTCTCCTGGATGAGGAGAAGGTCTGGCTGCTCCTGATTTATTAAATCACGGACTGCATTTGTTTTTGAGGAGGAGCCCATCCCCCTACAGTTCCAAGAGACCAAAATCATCATTTACCAATTTTTAGATGAGTCCCGCTCCTCTCCTTTGTTTTTTCCCCGCTTCCTTTTTGCCTGTCTAGATAGGAATCCATTGGTTGTTGTGCTCCAGTAGCCATCTCTTTCGCTGTTGTTTCATCTCTGAGTTCTTTATTTGACTTTCTACCTGCTTTTCTCGGGGGGTCTGAGGGTAGGCTAGCTTCTTTCAATTTATTTCTAGTGAGGATTCTCTCTATAGTTGGGGGAGGAGAGGGCAAAGGGATCGAGGGGGAGGAGATGACAGCTAAAGAGTTGTCACGGGGGGAAGGGGGGGGGGGATGGGATCTTCAACTTCCAGAGATTCAAAGGGGTTGGAGGAGGAGGGAAAGGAGGGGGCTGAGCTAGTAGGGGGAGGAGGGGGGATTTCCGGGAGGGGCTTAGAGCTAGGCCCTTGAGAGGAGGAAGGTTTTTTCTTTTTTACTTGTTCCCAGGGGCCATTCGGAGATTCTTCATTTTCAGTAGATTCATTTAATTTTGACTTGCTACATCTATTTTCGAAATGTCCATATTCATGGCATACCTTGCATTTGAAGGGTAGCTACTCATAGTCCAGCTGTTAGATGTGTGTCCATTGATCGACCTTGATCTTGATAGCTTCCAGCAGGCCTTTCCTGAGATCTACTTCTACGCAAATCCTGGCACACGCATGCATGTTCTCCCTTGGCTCAGATCTGTCAATGTATTTGCCAACTGCATTCCCTATTACCTTTACTGATTCATCTCCCCAACAATGGAGTGGCAGATGTGGAAGACGGACCCAAACCGGAACTGCATTTGGGATGTCCATTTCCGGATCGAAGTCTGGTGACCATCTGTTCAGATAGAGGCCTCTTGAATCCATAAAATAAGGGCCGTTTCTGAATATGAGGTTCATGTCTTCTTTTGTTTCAAAAAGAAATGTGTAATAGCCCCTTCCATAGAATCTGATGGCTATTTTCCCTTGTGTCATCGCGTTCCAGTTGCGTTCCACCCATTTCTGAACTGATCTTGGAGAGGGCCAAAGACCAGTGAACTGACCTACGAGACCTCTTTCAGCGAGGGTGATTGCTGACTTCCTTGGTAGGGATGGAGGGAGAGAAACCTCAGGGATTTCATCAAGTTTCTTGACAAACTTTGTCACTGAAGGACGAGTTCTTGATGTAGCATTGTCAGGGATTAACGAAGCAAACAGTTTCTCATAGTTCTCTGGATCTGGAGGGGGGGGTCGTTCCCAGCCATTCAAGAACTGAATAGCCAGCGCAGAAGGTCGATGGGACAAGAACAGAGGCTATGGGCCCCAACGCGGGACCGGGCAGGAGGCCCGAGGGGTTGAAGGCTAAGAGCGCAGGTAAGAGAGGGGTGACGGGGCTGGCGGCGGCCCTGCCAGGCAGGGCCTGGAGCTCAGAACCAGGCAAGCGCGGGAGAAAAATTTAAATCGCCTCCAGAGCTCTCTCTGTTTCAGGGGATTAAATTCCCAAGTACTATTTTTGTAATATTAATACACTATTTAAACCCCTTTCATGCATTTAAAAAGGGGTTCTGAATTTTTATAGACAACTTTGAACTTGCACTATTGTTTAAATCCAAAGTTATCTAATTGAGAAGCTAAACCAGAAGCTATCTTTTTTATGACCAAAGTATTGATGCATTGGGTACTATTATCTTTATATTTTTGTTGTGTTTCACTAATATAGATAGTGAATTTCTTATAATTTATTTCATTATATGAATGCTTTGAAAACAGTCAAACATTGTCACTATTGATTCGTAGGATTGTATCATTTTTTATTGTATACGAGATAATGAGATCTTATATGTGATTAATTTTTAATCAACTAAATCAATTAACTATTTAACTAATTTAGTTTATCTTATTTGTCTTCCTTTCATAAAATGTTTAATGATCTATATTGTTGCATTCTTTGTGAAATCCTTTTATGAATCACATATAAAGAGATATTATTCGTAGGAAGTAAATAGAATAAGTTTATTTAGTAATATCATCTTTAGCTTTTAAATCATTCCATTAGTCTCATTTTGTTTCTATTATTCTATTATATCTATTTAAATGGGAAGCTGGTCCCTTTATCCCTAGTCCGACCCACCAATTCCAATGGAAAAGAAGTTGCCTTAAGTTCCCGACCAGGTGGTATTCCCCAACGTTGAGGTGAATATTTTCTAGCCGTCAACACAAGGAAATGTGTGCTATTCCACCTAGATTGGTTTCAAGGGTCACAACCTGAGTTTTTTTTCCTACAACAATCTTTGGGCTTGTTTCAATTGGGCCCTTATCTACTTGTTTTCTCTTTTCATATGATCCATTTCATTTGCTTCATCAAATATGAGGAGTTCCATCTCCTCTCTCATATTTTTCATTTCTTCATCCATCCTGCCAAATTCTACAATTGCCTTGGAATGTGTAATTTTATTCCATATGTGAGTTTTAGCTTTCTCTTTTTCAACCTCCAGAAATGAGTTTGGTGCTAGGTGTATAGAAATTACTCTACATGCCTCAATCCAAGAATAGACGTCAATGGATATTCTTGGATCTAGTTGGTTTTTTTTCTGTTAATATCCTATAGCACTATTATTTTCTCCTGTAGCCCTATAGGATGCTCATGTAGCTCTGTTGTTTGCTCTTATAGCCCTGCGAGTTGAGTGATTTATCCTTCTGGTTGTGTTTGTAACTTTATTTCCTAAAGAGGTGTGGGTTCCATTGTTATTTTCACCATTGATGTCATTGGTTTATACCCTTCTTCTTTCTGAGGCCATTCTTCTTAAGGCTAGGAGTTTCTTTGATGGTTATAAGAGTGGGAGATGGAGGCTTAGTCTTGTCAATAAACCATATTCTAGTACCCTTTCTTCTTCTAAAATAAACAAGAGGTTCTCTAGGTATTCTTACCTTGGGATTTTTTGTAGTGCACAGGGTTGCCAATATAACAGCAATCTCCTTTTCTTCCTCCTCTAAATTTTCTTCCCCTCCTTTGTGTAACATAGGAATTTATGTTGCCTCCTTCTTTCTCTTTTTAGCTGGCCTCCATGGTTTCCCAATGTTCTTCGAAGTCTCTACTATATTTTTTTGGGACTCTATTTGTGGGGATTCTACTATGATTTTTGAAGTGCAATAGATACAGGTAGAACAATATTTTTGAACTATTGGTAATTACTTTGAACGATATAGATCTTGTTTTAAAAATTCAAGTTTATCATTAAGAAAGTACACTTTAGAAATTCAACCAAAAACCATAAAGATAGTAGAGATCACAATATAAACAGAGAACACAAAATTTACCCTAGGAAAACCCACTTCGGGGAAAAAACCAACAACATTTTCCTTAAATAAATTCTTCAGTTCAACAAGAGATACATCTATTGCAGCTAGTCAAAAACTATGCTTATTGTAAAACCTAGTTCATAACCTTCAAGTCGGTCCTCCAAAAACTTGCTCTGATAAGATCTTCCCTAGGCCTAAATTCAACCTTTAGAATTTGCCTGAAAAACATAGCCTCCCAAAATTTTGACCACCCCAGAATATGTTTCCCAACAATTGTCCAAAAATTTGGCCTGCCCAGAAACTGTTTCCCAGAAAAATGTCACATGTGCGAGTTTTAGAGAGAGAAATATGAGCTAAAGAGAGAGATATATTCATCCTTCTATTTGTCCTTCTTCTTCCCCTTTGTCCTTTGCTTGGATGCCCAAAACATGTCTTCTTATGATGAGATCAAATGGTTCTCTTGTTGAGGAGTTTGAATGCCTTTACATAGATGTTCTGCCTTCAAAAGTGGTGTGTCTCTTCATTGTGTCTGAATTTACATAAGGGAAGTTCGACTTAAAAATTTTGGAGCCAAACAATCAATTTTCAAATTTAGAAATTTTATCTTTTAAATATGACATGAAGAACATATCTTACAGTAAATATTTCAAGGACTAAATAATCAAATTACATTAATAACATGTCTAACAAATTATTTATACATCACAAGGGCTAAATTACAAATTATGAAGATCAACCATAGCTACAAAATTCAACAACTACTTCATGTTGGGATCTTATCCGTGCTAATTGTAACTTGACCAATTTTGTTTCAGCCAATTTTGGTTTTGTTGATGGCCCTGATAACTCTATCTAGTGTTTTTCTGACTCTATTTATGTCTTTGCTTCTACCTCTATTTTTGTGTCTTTTAACTCAACCAACTTTGGTTGAGGTTCAACATGGGATTCTAAGAAAGCTTCTCTACCCATGTTAATAAAATGTGTCCAAGGAATGGGGTTTTGAAGGTGTTCCAAGGAATCCATTACTATTAACCTTATGAGTCCATGATGGGCCAAGTAATTATGTTTCCCATATTTTACTTTTGTGCTCATCTCTTTCATGGATTGAAGGAGAAAATGTGGGCAATTAAGCCTCTCATGGACAGGTAAGTTAGCTAGGAATTTGAGTTGATATATGATCCTAAACTGGTAGGAATAGAAAATGCTTAATCTTCCTTCACAAGAAATATATTTAAGGATATGATATGCAATCTCATCCCATTGGTGTGTTTGAATTTCCCTCATGATCCCATTCTTATCTTCTTTTGGTTGCTCATCAAGAAGGAAAAATCATCTTTTATAATTGATTGCTTAATGTCTTTACTCCTTACTCCATTTAGTCCCCTTAGGGATGTAGTGATTATTCTAATTAGGTCTTCATCAATATATATATGATAAAACCCTTAACTGCAATGACTATCTCATGGCCTTTAGGATGTTGCAGGTTTAGAGCAAATTCTAAGACAACCTCATCAACATAACCTCTTAATTTCTCAAAAAACCCTAGCCAATTATACTTTTCCGATATATCCTTGACCTCAAGGTTTTAATTAATCTAGGTTGTATTTATTGGTTCTCTTCTATTAAATCACCGTCCCATGGTATGACACAATTCTTCCTAGATTTAGGAAAGAAATTTTCAAGCTATTACTAGTTTTGTGCTGCTACAGGAATTAGGGTTTCCTGTGGTAGCAGGGGATCCTGTAGCTTAGAGAAAATGTACAATCATAAGAAATAGAGAAGGAGAGGACTTTCCAAGTGATTAATACATCCAATTCATCACCACTTTCCAATTTTTACTCTTTAAAAACGCCAAATTACTTATTTGCTTCTTTGTTTATCTCATACTGTCTAACACAAGAAAAGATCTGCTTGATAAATTGAGGCAATTTGAGCACTTATCCTTATGAAAAATGTGACTGGGTGAGTTTCAATTATGTTTATTTTGAGGATATCCTTGCCTTTTGACTCATTATAGGACTTTGTGGATGTTCTGGACAAGAAATTGATACCTTGTAATAGTTTGCCTATATATTGTAGCAATGCTTGTAGGGTCCTATAGTAGTGCCTGTAGCAAAAATTTTGGAAACCCAATAGTTTTATCTTTCTCCAATAGTGATGACAAGCCTCATTAGGATTTTTAAACAATGTTGCATGCAAAACACAAAGTAACAAGCTTGGCATTCTCCCAAGTTAAGTGAACTTGTTGTCTGTGGTTGATGAGATGGGGCTTAACGCGTAATGGGTGAGATGGAACCCACCTACTCCTCGTCATTATACTTACTCCATGTCCTTTTCCATTAGTAAGTGACAACAACTTACTTTTAAAATCATTCCTAGCTTTTCCCTTGTTCTCTTTCACATGTGTGGGTGACTTGGAGAAAAGGTAAAGTCCTCTACTAGATTTGGTCGAGACCCCTACTATATTAATTGGGATATAAATCCATTTTCCATTTTCACTTTTAACATTTTCTCATGCTTTTTATAAGTGGTGAGCCTTGGTATTACACCAAGAATGTTGCAACTCCCAAGGGCTTCTCAACTCAAATTATCAACCTGGGGTTCATACAAACTTAGAGGTGACAGTGTTATATGCACAATAGGTTAGATTCTACATGCCACACTCAGTCATGACATTAGATTAAGGTCTTCAGAGACCATTTCTCCTATTGAAATATAGTGAAATCTTGTCGATGAAATCACAATTGAAAATTGATTCTGACTATGAAAGTGAAAATGTCATTTGTTCAACTTGTAGATGCTAATTAAGCATTTCATGAAAGGAAAAGGGTTAATCTACTTGCATAAGTAAATATACTCTATCTTGAATAATTCATCAAATAATAAACATAATTTCATGTATCATCTACCTATTTCACACTTACTTGAAAATCAGAAATTTTTTTTTATCATGCTTATGATTGAAAAAACACTAATTCTACTATGTTTTGCAATTAGGAAAATGAATGGTTGGAGTGGTCTGGTAGCTTATCTTGATCAAAAAATCACATCTTGGGGTCATTATTCATATTTAATGGGATAAGGTTGAAGTGGGGAGCAAAGCAGGTGAAGAAAAGTGGTGCTACAAGCCTGCTACAGGTGTTGCTACAAGAGGTCTTGTATTGCTACAAGAGGACCTAATGTAGTGCTACAGGAGGGGTTATGAGAGCCTTTTTAGGGTGGAGATGATGGCTTGAGGGCATGAAGAGGTATATGAAGGTTGGAGAGAGTGAAGGGAGGTTGTGAAAGCCTATTATCCAAGCCCATAACCTCTCATAGGTTTGTCTTGCACTAGGATGAATGCCCATGGTTTCCTAAATTTCCTAGGCAGAGTGACTCTAGAAACAGAGTTTTTGAGACATAATTGAGGGATGGAAAGAGAAGATGGAGAAATCGAAAATGGAGGTGAAAGAGGTGCCCTCCCCTACAAATCAACACAGCCCTGCAACCAACCACATACATACATCCATTGATCATTAACACAGTGATATAAACTATGGTAGAAAAGATGAGTTGATTTGAATCACATCTATTTTATGACATAATACTACTCTAATCACTTAACTGTCTCCTAATTTATAGAAAGTAAATATGAAGAAGGACAACTAACATATATCTATTTCCAATAAATCATAAACGCAATATTTTTGGGCTGAGATTGTGAATCCTTCCAACCATTCTCCCACAAGAGAGATGATGTAGAAGCTTTAAATCACAGGGTTTTATAGCATAACCTCTAATATAATGAAACAAAGTTATGAAATGCTTGGAACTAAGAACAAAACAAAAGTACAAAAGAGGGACCAACTCCTCTGGGTTGGGGCCAAACCCAAGGGTCTCAGCCCTCTAAAACTAACACAAATGCAGCTTAATAACCAACTTCTCATTACCAAAAATCAAAAGTCTCATACATGACATGAAATTTAAAATAACAATGTCAATATTTGAGCTCAATAGCTACACCTAGCTGAATCAAAACTTTTAATCCTAATGAGATTTTCATCTTGTTTATTTATACAAAAGGGTAGCATATAGCAGATCCCTTGAAAATAGGAGTGATTCCCTCCTTGATCTCGGAAATGGTGGATATGGTCCCTCATGAGCTTCACGTGTACTAGGAGTTACTTGATTTTCAGTTAATTCAAGCTTGTGAGTGAGGATTTGGTGATCTTAAGAAGAGTTAGAGAGTTAAGTAGGTGGACAAGCCTCACTAGATTCCCTCCTGATTGTCTTCATCAATCCCTGGAATAGTAAATGCCTTAAAAATGTTTATTCTCCTACATTGTAACCACATTAGGCCACATACTATGACAAACACCTTTTACTCTTCTTACTAAGCATGTTATAACCAAAAAAGTGAATAATGTGAGAGAATGATAGTTTTAAGGCTGGAGGAGAGCATAATGAAATTCAAGATATACATTCATGGCCCTAGTGGCCTCTCTAACATCCCAATTCAGCTCAGTTGGTGTGCCCTCTTGTGAATAAAAACCTACATTTTTCTATATCTCTATCAATACCTTTTGTTCCTCTGCCTAGTTCCCTTCTTCTTGTAATCCCAATAGCAAAGGTGGATTGAGTGTGAGTCCTATCCAATTGATTTTTAGTATTTTCATGATTTTGTGCAATGGGGTTTTTTCCAAGGAATTCCTTACCCTTTCAGGAGACTAATACTCTCTAATTTGTAGATTGTGGGGTAAGGCATGTCACCTTCTTTGACAAGCTTGTATACTCTCTGTTCTTGACATCCTAAAAGTGTCCTCAAAATGCAGAATGGCTTTATATTGTGTTGTTATGTATCTAGGTGCTAAAACAGGATCAGAGGCAATAAGGTTATGATTGATGATGGCAACTTTATGGCTTACTAGCTCTACTCTGATATACAAGGGTTCCTTATCTTCTTTTGTCATTACCTTTTTCACTTCCTCAACCCTTGCCTCTTCATGATTCAACAAAGATGGTAATTCCATTAGTTGCATGTCTCCCAATCTTAAGTTTGGATCCCAGAAATTCATATATATTAGAATGAAATTTTTCATATAAAATTCAGCTACCTTTGTGCTATCTTCCATACTAGCTTGTTTGAAAAACTAAATAAATTTCCTATTGTCTTGAAAAGGCAAAGATCCATATTTTTCTAGTATCTTAATTTGGAATTGAAGCCACTTTTGTTTGAGGAAGAGAGCATAATATTTTGATGGTTGCCTACATTGCAGGGCTTCCATAGAGAGACTTTCCGTAGTGGCAAGTTGTGTTTCTTTCTCATGCAGCCTCTCTCTCAACCTTGTGTTTTCTTCCTGTAGTTACTCCTTCAAAATAGACTAACTTAGTCTCAAATCACTCAATTCCTTTCCCATTTCAGTGATTTTCTCCTCTGTGAAGCCCACTTCTTCCACATTCTTGGATTTGGAAATTTTCATCCACTTGTGGGTTCTTCCTCTCTATATCTCCAGCTCATAGAGGAGTGGGATTGCAAATTTTTCATGGATAATGCTTTCTCCTTTAATAAATTTGTAGTAGGACCCCATGCTAGGTTGTGGATCAGGCTCTTGGAGCGCTTGGAGTTCCTTGTCAACTAAATTTGAGGTGGATTCTTCTTCTTGTAGCTCTTTTTTCTACTCCTATAGCTTCCCCTATTCCTCTTGTAGCAAACTCTGTCTCTCCTGTAGCAAACCATGTCTCTCCTATAGCTTATCTTCTTCTTCTTACTCAAAGGTAGCTTGTGTCTTAGGTTTCTTGAAGGTCACTGACCTAATGGTGGGCTTACCCACAGATGCTACAGGTGACTTGGTTTGCTTTTAGGAGAATTGACCTCCTCAATATTTCCCTCACTGGGTCCTACTTATTCCTTTTTACTTGGTGATTCATCAATAATTATAGGGACCCTTGTGGGAGTTTGTGGTTTCCCCTATCTAATTTTTGTGCTCTTCCTAGTTTTGAAATATAGGGGACCTTGTCTTGGTTACTGCCTCTTGGACTTGATAGGTGTGTGTTATAGACATTTTTGTGCCTTACAGCATTGAGCATGAAATGTCCATAATCTAAGGGATCCAAAGTCCCTAAACATGTTGTTCCTACCCCTAGAGGAACAAGGCTAACAAACCACAGCAATTCACAGAAGTTCTCCACCAGAAACTGCTCAAAAACAAGTCAATTCAGGATCAATTCAGAGGCTCCACTAGCTGTCTGCGCTGAAATGCAAAGTCTGCACTGGCTACCTGCACTGCAACGCAGGTAGAAGCACTAGCAGGGTGCGCTGAACGAGAATTGACAAATGGCAAGTTCATTCAACGAGGTGTCAAGACCCTGGAAGCTTCCAGAATCTTCCTCAATGACACTTGCCTCAGTGGATTCGACTATTGATGAGTAAGAGGTTCTCAATCTCCAAGTGGAAGCAAGAACCTCCAAGTGGAAGCAAGAACTGACAGAGGGAGAGGACACTAGTCAGATCTCAAGCTGACTCATCCTCTCTCTAAACATCTATATATGGATCTCTCCTCCATGAGATCTGGAGGCTGGAATTTTGTTATTGCAAAGAATTTCTGTTGGTTTGAGATTGGAATCATTGGGTGCTTAATGCTTTGAAGGAAGGGGAAGATAGGAATTTCATTTGCTGGGAAGGAGATGCTGGATTGGAGCCCTCTGGGTTGTATCTCTTCCTGAACCTTGTTATTCATCAATAAAGCTATCTTGGTTTCTCCTATATACTGGTGTATCTTTGATGTATGATTGCATTAGTATGTTTAGTTTATTTCTAATCCTGAACTAGTTATGAATATGAATCTCTGTCTTTGTGTAGTGTTCTCTTCTTGTGATCTTGCAGAAACCTCTTGAAGCTGGGCGAGCGAGGAGGCAAGTAGCTGGGAACTCTCAAAGAGAAGAGAAACCGGATCGAGGGACAAACAGAAGACGCCGGTTAGTCCATCCATCTCTCTTCATTCTTAATTCATAAAGGAAGAATACTAGAATAGCTGTCTCTATTTGTTGCTAAGGCACTGTCACACCTTAGGTGGATAGGATCGTCCTGCATAGGCATTTTTCCCCACAAAAAATTGGCGACTCCACTGGGGAGATCTGTTTAGTCATTTTATTTGTGTCTCTATCATTGTTTGTTTCATAGACTCAACAGCAACAATCGAACTGCATCTGCTATTCTCAGATGCAAAGTAGACAGCTGTTGCTTTGATCCAATCACTGGATTTGTCTATGATCTGAACAATGGACTCACAAATGATTTGATGATCCTTTGTGATAGATCTTAGCCCTTCCTCTAAGCATCCTTTTGATTGTACCTTGCTTGTTGCTTTGATTTGGCCTGAAACTGTAGATTAAATAGCAAATTGTGACCCAGAACCCAGTGAGAAACTCTCGTTTCTCCTTCAACGCAGACCCTGTGAAGAGGTTCTGCATTTCAACGCAGGTCCCGTGAAGGCTACCTGCGCTGAATGTCAAAACCCCTGTGTTGAGGGTGCGCTGATCCAGTTAGGCCTTGTGCAGCTGGGGTTCTCTGCTCTGTTTTTCCTTGTTTTGATCTCTAATTTTTGCAGCCTGTAACCAGCATAGGTACCTGTCTGATAACTCCTTTTCTCTGCTTAAATTCCGCCTCCTTTTGTACAAAAATACTGTGAGTGTTTTTATGTGTTTGTGGCATCATTTACAGTTTTCCTTTGCAAGAGTGAAATAGTCATCCTGTAGCCCTTGATTCAGATCTGTTGATTGTGATCTTAGGAGAGAGTTCATTGGCTGTTTACAGTTGATTATACATTTACTTTTGCTTTTGGTTTGAGTTTGTCTCTTTTAAGTGTCGAAACGAGTATTCATTTCGGAAATCGTTAAGTGTTGTAATCTCTTCTACCCTCTCTGATTTCGAAAAAGTAAACTTGTTTGTATTTGTCATTTAAAAGAAAATTCAAAGTTGTACAAAAAGCTTTCTTTGTAGGCATCAATAATAAGAAAGCGGAAAACAAACACCTGCATTGTGCATTTGCATCTTGATAGTTTGCATGTTTGATTTAGGAAAAGTGCATTAGAGTGTGCTGATTGCTCTTTGAGAAAAGATGGTGTCTTTCTTTTCCCTTTGTAGCTAGGATTTTCATAGTTGAAAAGATATAAAGCTTGCTTATCATCTTTAGACTGCATTTAGGACTTGTATCATACATCTCGTGGTGAACCTCAAAAGGCAAACTTCTAAAAAGATCAACCTAAAATAAATTGAATGAACTTAACAACGCTTTGCAATATAACGCACAACATAGAGGTCTAGGCTAGAGACGTGTTCCAGCGTCGTAAAGCCTGGTGACTGTCGATCTCGTTGATGGTGGGTGATTCCTCCTGAGGGACGATAGCGCCAGTACGGATTGTGCTCCCACGTACCATCGCGTATATATTGGGAGACCCCTATAGGCATAAAACCTTTATCCTTAGGAAGCCGTGTCGGCCGCCCTACTGATCGCAATGCACTGAACACAGCATTCAGGAAGATCGAACGCCCATACCTTAAAAATTATTCTGCGGTTTTGCGAAAAGTTTGGCACACCCTCTACCTAGAACTCCAGAGCAGTTCCTTTTGGCCTTTTTCAGACTCTATAACGGAAAAAGTCCATCCGAGCATTTGTCACTTCGGGCTCGTTAAAACATCGAAGGAGACTAGAGTCATCTTTAGCTTTTTCTCGACTCTTTAAAAGTGAAAAAGCAAGTTGTGTCTAAAGCGTCGTTAAAATTTATTTTAAACGGAACAATCACCCCTTCTTCCTGCGTTGATCTTTAGGTTGAGAAAATGGAGCACACCAACCAAGGAATTCCCCTTGGTGGAAATCCTAGTCCCTTCTCCTCTTGGGGAGATGTTGGTGCGCCTCATATGGCCACATTGTCGCTTCCAGGACTGACAATTGGCCTGCCGGTATGGCTCTTTTCAACCAATGTCGTTCAGAACACCACTATTCCTGAACAGTCGAATCAACAGTTAGACCAGACCAGAGTTGCCCACCAGCCTTCTACTTCATCTAATTCTTCCTCTCCTCCTTCCTCTTCGCTTGACGGAACTGGTAAAACAAAAAACAAAGTTCCTAAGGAGAAGAAGGAGAAGAAGAAGAAAGAGCCAAAAGCGACTAGGGGCAAACAAGTGTTGTCTGACAGAAATCCACACACAGCTCTGACTAGGCCTAAATCGCCATGTGTCATATGCAAGGGAGACCACTTCCACAGAGATTGTCCCTGCATCCCTCGAATACTAAGGGACTGGTCTCCCCGATTGCACAATTCGGTGGCGTCAACCTCTGATAGCCATGTTGACAGCTCACCGTCAACTAGTGAAAGTGAAGTCCCAGGACAGAGAAGGAAAGCTAGATTTCCCTGCAAACTATGTGAAGGTGACCATGCCATCCACCGTTGTCCCTTCTTAGACAAGGCTAAAAGAGTTTTGGAAGATCGCCCGGTTTTACCAGTGCAACTTCCTCCTGGATATCAAAAACTCCTGCCAAGTCTTTCACCAGTTGAGAACCCGGCTGGCCCGCTCAGGTGGTCAGCCGAAGCACCTATCATTGAGGATGAACCGTCTGAATCCATACCTGACGAAAGTCAAAAGGTTGAGGCGGCAGTTGACCCGGTTTTTCCTTCAGAGGCTCTATCCTCGAATGATACCATCACAGAGGAGAATAAAGACGACACCGTCCAAATTCTCTTCATCAACACAGACTCTGACGAACAAGGGGGCAATTTGCCCATTCCTTTATCGCAGGAAGGAACTTCGTCAGAGTCATACCCGGCCGTCTATTCGGTCCCACCACCAAGCAACCTAGTTGTCTCATTCGACTGTAACCAACTAGGCAGACCCCGTTTGCCAGCAAGCATACCATTCAGGATTATCGTTCAAATATACAGAATGGTAATGGCTGGCACTATCATTGATGAGGGGGCATCTGTGAGTATCCTTTCCTCTATTGCTTGGAAAGCGCTTGGTTCGCCAACGCTTTTGCCTGAAATGAGAAATCTGACAGGCTTTGATAAAGGAACCAGTCGACCTTTAGGGATCCTCCCCAATGTGCCCATAACATTGAAAGGGAAGACCGTTCAAATGAACATGATGGTCGTTCAAGAACCCTTGGATTATAACCTACTCCTTGGACGAGACTATATATATTGCATGGGAGCTATCGTCTCCTCACTCTTTAAAGTAATGTGTTTTCCGCACGAAGGAAGAGTGGTCAAGCTCGTGGACCAGCTTTCGTTTCCCAGATCACGCATCGCAAATAGTCATATACCATCCCTAAATGGTCTCTTCACGCAAGAAATGTCTCAACCCACGGTCCGTCCTCCTGATGAGCGCGAGTAATCCGGGAGGATATGACTGGAACCCAGGGGGCATGCGTCCTGGTCTGCTTCGGCAGGAAAACTTTGGGTATAAGGTAGGTTTCCGTGGGAGAATATGACTAGTCTGTACCCCGTCCGTCTAGGAAGAGGGGTTATTCTACAATAAGATTCTTTTGTCAAAGTTATGTGAGTTTGCGGGCATCGTCGCTCACCGTTGTCTATTTCGATAGACATCACCGAGGAAGTGTTTTATTCGTGGCCGCGAATGGAGCAATCTTTGGGTAACCTGAAAGAGGTAGGCCTCCCCCGGTAAAACAAAT
Source organism: Pinus tabuliformis (assembly GCA_031772625.1). NCBI lineage: Eukaryota > Viridiplantae > Streptophyta > Pinopsida > Pinales > Pinaceae > Pinus > Pinus tabuliformis. The sequence continues at coordinate 235,676,309 of CM062813.1, forward strand.
GTTTTATTGGACTAAAGAAGGGGTAACCTTGAAATCGTACTTTATGCCTGGGGGCATGCAAACCTTTTGGAGTGCAAGCAAGGGGCGGCTATTTATTTTTTAAATTTTTAGGTCCTTCCCTTTAAACCTGTAGGTCTAACCCTTTAAACTCGTAGGATTAGTCGTTTCCAAACTTGCATAAAGAAAGGATCCGGAGCAAAGCTTTGTGAGATGAAGCTCCATAAAGAATAGAATCTTAATGAGACATTCTTATCATATGACTGGAAGAATCGAGCAGTTTTAGCACACAGTTCATGCTCGTTAAAAAATAAACGCAAGATCCGAGCAGTTTTAGCGCATAGTTCATGCTCGTTAAAAAAATAAACATAAGATCGAGCAAACGTTTCCACCCGCATTTAAGCTCGTTAAAAAATGAACTATCCCGGTAAATAACCACAGTGAATGTAATATCATCAGCCATTAAAGCCTTGGTTGTGTTTGCACCGTCACCTCCACTTTTCCATTGGCCGATCGTTCACCTCCATATGATTGTTTACCCATTTTGAGGAACAGCTGCGAAGAGTGATTTCACTAGCCATCCTTGTGACACTGCCGTGATTGGAAAATTCCAACCCGTACCTGGAATCATCTGCTAACCCGTTTTATCACTCATTCCTCAAAAGACGAGTCTTCTTTAAGCTCTTTTCATCTGACTCGTAAAATATGAAAAGATTGCCGAGTTTTGGCCTTCCAGCTCGTTAAAGCGACCGGAAGTGCTATCCCTCCTCTAGATTTTAATCTTTTTGGACCTGAGGGATTATTGCACAAAAAGATCGAGTGCTTGTTTTGTTCGGCTCGTTAAAACTATCGAAAACTCATCCCTTCTGTATTGTTTTATACTTTTCCGGGCTTAAGGGATTAGATGACGAAAAAGGACTTTTGGAGTTAACTTTATGTACCTTTTTAGACTCTCTAAAAATGAAAAGGATCGAGTTATCTTTGTCGTTAGACTCGTTAAAAGCATTAAATAGCGACAAACTTGTCTTTAGACGAGAACGAGTTTCACTATCGCTAGGCTCATTAAAACATAGCCATGGGCTTGCCGGAAGGGCAAGTTATAGAACAAGCATATGTTATCCTCCTCAAGCTTGACAAAAATAAAGAGGTACTGGTCAGCAATGACTGGGGAAAAATTGGGAGAAACTCAAGAAAACTTTGATGGTAGCAAGTCGCTCTTGAACATGACACTTTTCCTATGTACCACAATCGGGTTGGGTTGTTTCATTCACCGGTCACATCACCATGGTCTCGCCATACCATCCATATTTGGGGTAATGCTACCGATCCATCACATAAGTGTCGCCATATGTTCAAGAGAATTCGTTCAGAGAAGTCAACCGTGTCCCATCCACTGCCATACATTATCCTTCATCCTTTCATGACCGCCACCCTGAATCATATGTCATCAGATCGTTTTCACCTCCATCAAAATCATTTGCTCCGTTTTGTGTCATTGATGTGGGATTCATTAAGGCCCTCCTTTGACGGATCGCTTCTTGTCAACATCAGCTCATTATCCAAGAAGTCGATCTAGGAACAACCCTTTCAGTACTTTGAAGCTTGCATGCCTCAATGGCAAGTTTCTCACTTCCGGCGACAGGTATACATCAATGACCTTCGACCGAAAGATTTTGCGTGGTGTTCGACACCAAGTCCTTTATTCACACCACGTGAATTGTACTGCAGTACCTTGAGCGTCATTATCATTATCGGTGATTCCTCTCGCGCTTGTTAACGGTTTACCTCATTGACCGGTAATCAAGCGATGTCCTTCCATGTTCGACTTCAAAACATTTCTCACATGGATCGACTTGTACTTAGAGTGAAGATCGGACGAGTTTGAAGACCCCGGATCTAGTTTCATCCATCCAGGCTGCGATATATATTCAGGAAAGATAAAGACATTAACATGTACATCATTGCAGCAGATAATCATCCTACCCAAAGGATGATAATTTCATCAAAATTATCAGTCTACCATCAGACGATTGTCTGTTCTATGTACAGAAAAATGAATTTATAAAGCTGAGCATGGGAATGCCCACCTCAGCTAGATCATGAAAGCAGTATGAAAAATAATGTATTGTATTGTATTGTATTACGGGTCTCCTCCCAGCAATGAATGAACTTTGGATCCTCCTGATAAAGCATTTCACCCGATAAATGGCCTCATACTTTAGGGGGCAACTTTTATAGACATTTTTGTGCCTTACAGCATTGAGCATGAAATGTCCATAATCTAAGGGATCCAAAATCCTTAAACATGTTGTTCCTACCCCTAGAGGAACAAGGCTAACAAACCACAGCAATTCACAGAAGTTCTCCACCAGAAATTGCTCAAAAACAAGTCAATTCAAGATCAATTCAAAGGCTCCACTAGCTGTCTGCGCTGAAATGCAAAGTCTGCACTGGATACCTACACTGCAACACAGGTAGAAGCACTACCAAGGTGCGCTGAACGAGAATTGACAAATGGCAAGTTCATTCAATGAGGTGTCAAGACCCTAGAAGCTTCTAGAATCTTCCTCAATGACATTTGCCTCAGTAAATTCGACTATTGATGAGTAAGAGGTTCTCAATCTCCAAGTGGAAGAAAGAACCTCCAAGTGGAAGCAAGAACTGACAGAGGGAGAGGACACTAGTCAGATCTCAAGCTGACTCATCCTCTCTCCAAACATCTATATATGGATCTCTCCTCCATGAGATCTGGAGGCTGGAATTTTGTTATTGCAAAGAATTGTTGTTGGTTTGAGATTGGAATCATTGGGTGCTTAATGCTTTGAAGGAAGGGGAAGATAGGAATTTCATTTGCTAGGAAGGAGATGCTGGATTGGAGCCCTCTGGGTTGTATCTCTTCCTGAACCTTGTTATTCATCAATAAAGCTATCTTGGTTTCTCCTATATACTGGTGTATCTTTGATGTATGATTGCATTAGTATGTTTAGTTTATTTCTAATCCTGAACTAGTTATGAATATGAATCTCTGTCTTTGTGTAGTGTTCTCTTCTTGTGATCTTGCAGAAACCTCTTGAAGCTGGGCGAGTGAGGAGGAAAGTAGCTGGGAACTCTCAAAGAGAAGAGAAACCGGATCGAGGGACAAACCGAAGACACCGGTTAGTCCATCCATCTCTCTTCATTCTTAATTCATAAAGGAAGAATACTAGAATAGTTGTCTCTGTTTGTTGCTAAGGCACTGTCACACCTTAGGTGGATAGGATCGTCCTGCATAGGCATTTTTCCCCACAACAGTGTGCCCAACGTAGTGAATGTTGCAGATACTTCTTTTTTAGTATCCCCTGGAAATAGACTTGTTTGATGTGGTTGTTACTCTTCATCTTGGGGTTTATAAGTCTCCTTAGGGCTTATTGTTCCTTCTACTTGTTTATTCTCCTCTTCTCCTTTAATCTATGCTTCTCCTTCCTTTATGTCGATTGCCTTCTCTTGATCTGTTTTTCTTTCCTCTTCTTCTATTTTTGTTGCCTCCTCCTCCTCTATTTTTTCTCCTTCTTATTCCTCTATTTTTCTTTATTTACCTCCAATGCTATAGTCTAGTGTTTCTCTAGCTGTGATGGCTTGGGTTTCTACAAAATTTTCCTTATCCATGTCCAAAAATTTACTCCATAGGACAGGAATCCTTAAGTGGCTCAAAGCATCCATCATAATTAACTTGATGAGGCCATGGTGATATAAGTCTTGCTGCTTTCCTTCTCTCGCCTTCTGACTCATATGGAAATGATTGACTGTAGGAGGAAATGCAGAACACTAAGTCTTTGATGGAAAGGCAATTCTACCTTGAATCTGAGCTCATGGAGCAATCTAAACTGGTAGTCATATACCATACTCAATATCACTTCAAAAAATATATAATTGAGGATATGGTAAGCTACCTCATCACAAGATTAAGGTAGTCTTTCTCTTCTTACTCCATTCTTATCTTCTACAGGTTTCTCTTTCAAAATCAAGAAGTTTTTCCTAGTTGTGACAATCACTACCTTGTCTTCTTTTCTCCATTTAATTCCTATGGGTAAGGTGGTCACTCTGATTATGGTTTCAGGACTTAGAGATATGGACAAACCTCTAACAACAATAGTGGTGTTGTCTTCTCCTTGAGAATGTAATGCCATGGAAAATTCATGAGTGAGATCATCATCATACCCCTTTAAAAACTCAAAGAAACCCAACCATTGATGTCTTCTGAAGATGTTCACTACAAGAGGGTGTTGGTGAATCCTCTTGGTGTCTAAGGGTTCTCTTCTGTTAAATCCTCCCCCCATTTCTTCTATTATCCCTCCTTGGTGCTACTTAGGTGTGGAATTCAAATTTTTTAAAATAATCTCAATGGTGAAACAGTGTTAAATTCCTTGGTAGCAGTGAGGGAGAAGGATGCTAGAATTGATATCAACCAAACTCTTTTTCTCTGTTTCTAACCACAACAATTTCCAAAAATACCTCCTACTACTTAATTGATTGTTACAAGCTATCAATTTCAGGAAGACTTCTCATGTAAATGGATGTAAAAACAAGGAAGGAGGATGTCACTTACTTCTTCTCAAAAAAAAATTGTATGTGTATGATAGTTTTGAGACAATTTCGAGCCACTGTGGCTCCTTTTTCACCTTTCAATTTCTCTTGTAGCTTATTATCGCCCTCCTGTAGCTTCCTGATATAGTACCTGCAGACAGGGTTCGAAACTCCTCGATGGCACCGTAGGTGGTCTAATAACAATAGCTTGTCCTTCCTCTAACTGATTTTTTTGAAATGAGTGAATGTGAAAATGAAGTCGAGCCCAATACATAATATTCTCTTTAGGTAAAATCTTGGAGCACTTTGGTGACATGGCATATACACGAGTTTCCTTTTTTGGATTGTTGTCCCCACTCCATGCAATCATTTCTCCTCTCCTTATGATTATCACCAAACTCTTCATGAACACCACCTTACTTGGAGTTACATATCCACGTTGCATGGGTGACTAATACAAACTTAAGTTTACTAGTCGAGGGTGGCCAAGTTCACTGGCCACCTCCAGCCTATTAAAACTCCTTTCTAGACCATTACACATTTTAGTCATTTTATGCATAAGGAAGAGGTGATGGTTGCAATACTTGAGCCTACCTATGGATCGAATAGTTGGAGATGGTTGCATGTTGGATCTAGGCCATATAACATCATGATCTCAGAGGGTGTTTACTCTTTTTCTTTGTTTCATGTGCATGTCTTCATAACTTGATGATACCTTGACTAATAAGTTTGTTGTGTGTGTGCAAGTTCCTCCATGATGTATAAGTTGTTGCTATTAGTGTAATGCCTTCCTTAGGATGATGTGTCCCTTCCTAGTTGTAGACATGGCTCCATCATGCTTTCTGTTAGTGAAAAAAAGGATCTCATGGATTTTTGTTGTGATTGCAAAAGCTCCTACAAGAGGAGTTTTCTCCCTATAGAATTCATTTAATCCTCCATTGAAGTCGTCATCTTTCATGTTGGTGTTGAGGGGAAGGTATGATAGGTCATTATGATAGGTTTAGAGTCATGAGGAAGTGGTTTAGATGTTGGAGGAATAGAAAATAGGTGTTTCTATGTTTTTTTTTAAGAGGTAGGACGGAGTGGAAATTTTGAGCAAGTTTTGGCTAAATGGAATTAGTGGGTGATGAAAGAATCATTGGAGGACCCCCCCCTCCCCCCCATCATTTCCTAGAGGCATCGTGGCCTTCTGCTCTATTCTTCTGATTGGATCCCCCTCCTATAGCTTCACAGTCTCCTCCTGTAGCATTATAGGACTTCCTATAGCAATATAGGTCCCTCTTGTAGCATCACAGTGAGGAAGTAATATTGGAGTGTCATGTTTATTGGATCATGGACATAGATGGGTATGTGAGTGGAGAGTGTGGAGATGAGGTGTATGATAGAAGGATGGACGGAAACTTGTAGATTTTGTCCTGAAGCCATAAAATCTGCCAACTATGTGTAGTCCTACAAAAGAAAAAGAATGTTAGAAGAAATGGTGTAGGAGCTCCTTCCATGTGTTTCTCTTTTCTCTTTTTTTTTTTTTTTTTAGATAAGCAGGCTGCCTTTGTAGAGGTTTTCAGCCTACATTCCTACCCTAGGCACCTCAGAGGAGGTTTTCACCTAGGGATCTTTTATTTTCATTTATCTTTTTTTGCTCTTGGGTTGCCTTAGAGAGGTTTTCAACTCATGAGTGGGCCTCAGATGCCTCATGGAGGTTTTCATCTAGGCCCTCTTATTACTTTTTTCTCTTTTTTTTTTCTTTTTTCTAGGATTTTGGTGGAATGAGGGCTATGAGCCTCCCAATCACATTTAACTCTTTGTTAACTGAACTAACAAATTATTCCTTGGATAGAGGTTTCTTGTACAATTTCACCCTATGACCATTAACAAGTAAGGGAATCCCTTCCTCATTAATGGTTCTGATTTGGACAAACCCATTCTCATGACACTTCTTCCCAACCATATTTCCATGAACTTCCCCTTGAAATCCTTAAATCTAGAATCATACAACAGGGTTGAATATCCTTCTTGGAAATTCCATTCTATGATGTTATTTTCATGCCAAATATTCCTTTGTATTTGGACCTCACTGTGTAGGAGAGATTGCATTCTAAGTTCATCTAGACCATTGAGATGGAGCAGCCTTTCCTGTAGTGCTAAAGTGAGATCCTGTCTAAGTGAGTTGTCATCCTCAAGGTATTGTACTCATATTCAATAGAAAATAGGGCCTTCTTCCCATAGACCAACTCAAAGGGAGTGAATCCAGTGGTGGTATTCCAAGTACTGTTGTAGGCCCAAGTAGCTTCCATAAGTTTGTCTACCCAATATTTTTGTTGCTCCTAAAAATGTTTGTAAGAATGTTCTCCAATGCTCTATAGGTGACTTCCACCTACCCATTTTCTTGAGGGTGATAGGTAGTAAATGTCATGTGCATCATGTGGTGCTTCCCCATAAGTTCTCTAATCAAACTTGATGTAAATTATGCTCCTTAATCAGTGACTAATTCCCTCGGAAAACCAAATTTATAGAAGATATTATCCCTCATAAATTTAGCCACATTTTTCTCAGTTGTTACTTTTACTACTTTTGCTTCAGCCTGTCTGGTCAAGTAATCATTGCACACAATGATGTATTTCTTCTATCCCAATGGTGGATCAATTGGCCCAATGAAACCCATGCCCCACTTGTCAAATGGCTCTAAGGCCACTTGAGGTCGTAAGGGAATTTCATCCCTGGAGATGAGGCTCATCATTCGATAAATTATATGGACCTTAATACACCTCCAAGCTTACTAAAATCAACTCTTCTCATAATTCCTTACATGTTTTAATTATATTTTTCTTAATGAGATGAGTAAAAGTAAGATGTTATGTCTAGTGGTCTAATCTGCATTGATTGCAAGTTTTCGAGAGAAAATTATGGCAAACTATGGCTAATTAAGGTGCAGGAACTCAAATGAGACAAGAAGGAGAGATTATAGGAGATGGATCTGTTAGAGCCTAGATTCGCCTCAGGCTGAAAAGGCAAGGTTCTAGGTCCACATCAAACCACGCTCAGCCTCATAGCTAGCCCTACGAGGACAGGAGAGGGCTCTCTCTGGGTCAATCTCAGCAAAAGATAATCAATGGGGCTTGATATGACTGAAATAAAACTAATTTTAGGCTAGGTATGAAGTACAAGGATTTGATTCGAGTTTTTAAAGGTTTTTGTTGGAAAAAAGGGATAGGCAAATTTGGGTCCGGGGATGAGGCCTAGTTTTTGCAGAGTTCAGGTAGGGGCAAGATAGGCAGTAGTTTTGATGCTTTGGATTGAATGAATGGGTGGATCAGACTGGTGAGGAGCCAAGGAGGGCAAGAAGGTCTCAAGAGTCCTCCTCAAACAGATGAAAACATGAAGAATTAAACAAAATATCAAGGCAGAGCATAGCAGTCCAATGAATTCTACCTTAATCACTCATTTGTTTAATTGCAGAAGACAAGAGAAGGGAAAATGATACACATAAACATCAGTGAACTTACAAATACATAGAGAAACACACCATCAAAACATAGAGCCACATGGATCCCAACAAGTGCTACAAAACCCTGGTCCTTCCTTTGCCAAAATTGCAGAAATGAAATGTACAATAGATTGTCAAGAAATCCCAAGTGTCCAACCTTATACCGAAATCCAACCCGTACACTATGAAATTCATAAAATATATAAATTTTCTCATCCTTGTACTAAGGGATTGAGCTCAACCATTTTCTTCAAAATAGAATTCGTTACATTAAACTTGGGCCGAATTTCTGAAAATAGGTGTTGAATATGAACTCGTATCTCCTAAACCATAGCACCTGTTACAAAAATGAAAGAGGTTTTTGTAGATAAGGTCATGTTGGAGAAAAACCTCTCTCAAATTTTGGAAATTCATTTCCAGTAGCTCGTAATCTGTTCCACAAAATCATCTCTAAAACAGAAAATCATTAAAAATTTAAATCTGTGAAAATGAGTTGTAAAGATCTAGTCAGATATCCCAATCCATTAAACCTGTGAAAAAATTGAAAGAGGTTTTTGTTATATGGCTCGTTCTTAACAAAAATTTCCTTGGGTTTTGCAAAATTACTTTCCATCTATTGTAAAATGGCCCTTCACTAAAATGACTAAAACATTAAAAAAATATGAAAATTTTGCTTTGTTTTACTGTAGGCTCCAAATATCACTATATATCTCCCACATAGTAGCACCTGTGCATAAATTGAAGGAGTTTTTTGTTATTTAATATGTGATGAACAAAAACCTCTTTCACTTTTGGAAAATTCCTTACCATTATTTCAGAAACTGATTTTGTACTAAACTTGTCATTGTGTGCAGCAACTGACCTTAAAACATGCATAACCAAGAATCACTCATTCGTTTCTTCTAATCCAGGAACCGGTTACGGGAATGTGATATACCACTGGAAATATTTTTCCGAGCTTCTTCTAATGGACACACTTGTGACATGTTTTGTGTTGAACATCATGTGCAAAACATCTAACAAAACCAGACATAGTAAGAGCTCATGTTGATCCCTGGTGACAGGCTGCGAAGACTGGAACTATGGAACAATTACATAAAGAAAAACACCATCAAAACATAGAACCACATGGATCCCAACAAGTGCTGCAAAACCCTGGTCTTTCCTTTGCCAAAAATGCAGAGATAAAATGTACAATGATGTGCCAAACAATCCCAAGTGTCCAACCTTCTACCAAAATCCAACCCGTACACTATGAAATTCATAAAATATATACATTTTCTCATCCTTGTACTAAGGGATTGAGCTCAACCATTTTCTTCAAAATAGAATTAGTTACATTAAACTTGGGCCGAACTTCTGAAAATAGGTGTTGAAGATGAACTCGTATCTCCTAAACCATAGCACCTGTTACAAAACTGAAAGAGGTTTTTGTAGATAAGGTCATGTTGGAGAAAAACCTCTCTAAAATTTGGGAAATTCGTTTCCAGTAGCTCGAAATCTGTTCCACAAAATCATATCTAAAACAGAAAATCATTAAAAATTTAAATCTGTGAAAATGAGCTGTAAATATCTAGTCACATATCCCAATCCATGAAACCTGTGAAAAAATTGAAAGAGGTTTTTGTTATATGGCTCGTTCTTAACAAAAACCTCCTTGGGTTTTTCAAAATTACTTTCCATCTGTTGTAAAATGGCCCCGCACTAAAATTACTAAAACAGTAAAAAATATGAAAATTTTGCTTTGTTTTACTGTAGGCTCCAAATATCACTGTATATCGCCCACATAGTAGCACCTGTGCATAAACTAAAGGAGGTTTTTGTTATTTAATATGTGATGAACAAAAACCTCTTTCACTTTTGAAAAATTCCTTACCATTATTTCATAAACTTATTTTTTACTAAACTTGTCATTGTGTGTAGCAACTGACCTCAAAACATGCATAACCAAGAATCACTCATTCATTTCTTCTAATCCAGGAACCGGTTATGGGAATGTGATATACCGTTGGAAATATTTTTCCGAGCTTCTTCTGATGGACATGCTTGTGACATGTTTTGTGTTGAACATCATGTGCAAAACATCTAACAAAACCAGACATAGTAAGAACTCATGTTGATCCCTAGTGACAGGCTGCGAAGACTGGAACTAACAGGATCTTCCTCATTAAATCCTCACTCATTCGAATATCGCTCAATAAAATCACACCAGCTCAGAGTTGCAGGCAGCCGAGTCATGAGGATCATTAGCAGTCGAGCCAGTGACAGTTAAGAACCAGTTTATCTTGATATTGGGAGCCAAGCCTCCCTATATTTAAGGAAGTTGTTCACAAATTCAGTTGTATAAATAAGGAGGCCTAGAGCCTCATTAGGATTCGGATTTTTTATGCAAGATAACTAAGAACTTTCGAGTTGAAGGATTGTCACAAAACACTGTTATGTATTTTTTTGATATGTTAATGAAAATGAGCATTCCCTTGATCCATCACTAAGTTAACTCAGAGAGCTGAATCTCTTGGGTTAGGGACCAACCCTAGTAGCAGAGGTTCCTCTTATTGTACTTGTACACTTAGGTTATTTTGCACATTACTTACTGAATTGATTTTGGCATTGTTACATTGCAAGTATTAGTGAATTTGATTAGTTTGCTTCCATTGGTGCATAGCTTTAATAGTAGCTTTAGAGAGATAAGGAAATATCAAAAAGGCTGATAACAAGCGGATCTTGCCTCATTCCTCCCTTCAGGGACCATGGTTTGAGGAAAAAACTCTCCTTCAACCCAAAAAGACAGAATTCTGGTTTCTTATGGAATTTCAGGTTTTTCTGCTAATTAGGTTAGCATCTTTCAATTTTCAAAGATAGGTTGCAATTGCCATTTCTCATATCTTAAGCTTTGTATTAGATTTCATGGTATTTTCATAATAGGCTTCAAGCATTTCAATGCATGAACTAGGCAAATAAATGATGAAATTTTGTTTTCCTATGTTAGTGTAAACCTTTCTTCTTTTGACTTCATTTATGGGTAAATGCCAACAATGATGTGTATAGTGAAGGAGTTTCAATAGTGCAGGAAGACCTCATATCAGTAGCCTCAGCCTAACCTTACCCATCCATGATCGCCAAAGGCCACTAAGTTCATAATCCAAGTTATCATTTCACAAGGACAACTTCTCGTGCTTGTTGAGCAAATCCAACCATCATACAACTTCGATTTGAGTTCTGAGGGAGTCCTAACCGCTTCCTTGCCTTATTCCTTCCATCACTCACCTTCCCTAATCCCCATACCACTATCCAAATCACTCCTTATGCTTTCGGCTTGTTCCTATAGGAAAACATGGGATCCTGTAGGTGAAATAGGATATCTTATAGGACGACCTATGATGGCCTGTTTTGAGCCCGATTTGTGAGAAATGCATCACGAAATTTAGGAGAAGACCCCTACTTGCCTCCCAAGCCATATTACCCACCACAACCATCTCTCTCCACACCTAACCCACCTACCATACAATCAATAAGGGTTAGCATTCTTGTTTTCACAAAAAAGACAAAAAGAAAAAGGTTGTTATGCTTATTTATGTGCACATCATTTAAGTGTTTGATTAGATCAGATTGCATGCTTAGGTTAATTAGTGTTTCACATGTGTTGAATTAGAATTATTCTAAAGCAAGGTAACTCGACAATTAGCTAGATGAGTTGTGTGTTTTAGGCATATATTTCAGTCTTTCTTTACTGCAGTAGATAGCATTTCAATCCTCTCAATTAGGGTAAAATTCTCCCTTCTCAATTGGTAATCAAACTTTTCTAAATCAATAGAAGGTTGGTTTGATAAACCCTAGTGGTCTGTCACCCAGCTCAGCAGTGACAAAAGAGTGGACCCATTGCATATATTTGTGTATACAGAACTGTCACCTCCAAGTTTGTACGAACCCCTGGTTGATGGATTAAAGTTGGTAGCCCCAGGAGTTGCAACATTCTTGCTTCAATACTAGTGCTCATCACTTTTTGGCGTCGTTGTCAGGGAGGTGTCTGAGTAGATGTGATTTCTGCTTTCTTTCTTCCATTTCTTATCTCTTTCATTCTGCTATTAGTTTCATTTTTGCAAGATAGTTGTAAGTTGGTTTGATTTCATTTCCATTCTACAAGTGATTTCATTCAGCAGTTAGTTTCAATTCAGTTTTTCTTTTCTATTCTGCAATTAGTATTAAAGCTTGAAAAAAACAAAACAAAAACACTTCTTTCATGCCTCGTAGGAATAGGGATAACTTAGGAAAATTTCTACCAAATACCCCCACCACTTCAAACAGCCAACCTTCCCTCTTCTTCGGTGGCTGTGAATTAGAGGACCCCTTAGGTGAACAACCTGAGATTTTTGAAGAGCCTATAGGGGAAGAGGAAGAAGCCATTCTAACTGACATAATGGCTAAAAATAGAAATGAAATGGGAGATAGAGAAAGAATTGAGGGTGCTTTTCCCATCAAAGAAACCAATGGGGATGCCAAGATGAAAAACATAAGCCCCTCTACTCTTCCTCGCTTCCATGGCCTAACCTCAAAAGATCCAGATAATTTCTTGTTTGAATGTGTTGTCATATGCAAAACTTATGATTACACCATTGATGATCAGAAGTTGAAATTATTCCCATCCACTCTGAAGGATGCAGCTCTACGCTGGTTCATGGATTTATCTGGGGATAGTATCACCACCTAGGCTCAGATGCAGCAAGCTTTCAACAACAAGTATAGGGACTAATGCAGATCCAAATACACCAAAGAGGAAATTTTTAGAATGGCCTTGGGGCATGATCATTCCTTAGAGGATTATGAGGAAATATTCTATCTCAGCTATAAAAGGGCCATATGCACACTTGATCCTAAGTCACTTAAGCTAGTCCTACTTGGGGGGATTAGGGAAGATCTTTTGGATACCCTAAACCTGCTATTAGGAGGGGACATCTACTAGCTACCCTATGAGGATATCAAGACCGTTTTTAAGAACCATTCTAGGGCAACTAGAAAAAAGGATAGGGTTAGTCAAACAGTGTCTAGCTCATCCTCTTCCAACACATCTATAAAAAGTGAAATTGGAAACATGTTGGAATATTTTAAGAGTGAAATTTTGCAAACCCTTGCCCTACAAATGGACACTATGAAAATCAAGAGGAAGTAGGAGGAAGCAGAGAGAGTATTAGCCATATTCTACCCTAAATGCACAAGGAGGCACCCTAGTAATGAATGTCCATTAAACCTTATAGAAATATGCTCAGTCTCTGAAGAAAAACACTCCACAGACAAGTGCCTTTCTCTACCTGGACTAAAAGTTGTGTATGAGGGAACTGAAGGGGTGACTGAATAACTCTGCTACATAAATCAAAGGAGGCCTCATGGACCTCGGCCATACCAGTAGGGAATGCAAGGGTCATCCTATGCATATTAAAACCCTAACCAAAACACATCCATTCCCTCTTGGGCCCCCCTGCCCATCCTTCCTGGTCTACACCTTCTCCTTGGTCTTTTGCACCTCAATACCATTCCCAGCCGACCAACCAACCATTTCAGCCATATAATCCTCCACAACTTCAATGGAATGCACCACCCCAGGGATGGAGGCCCCCATACAACAATGCTCGAGCTTTATTACCTTCACCTCCTACTCAACCATGTCTTTTACACCCTGCTCCACCTAAACAACCTCAGATGCTTGCCCAACGAAACCCGAACTCGAACAATAGACAGGCACAGCAAGTCTACAGTGGAGAGACATCCTACCCTACTTATGTTGTGAAAATTTAGGAATATCAAGCTATCCATGAGAGAATATGTTTTGAATATTCTAATGCTTTCCAATCCAATGGTTGGTGCTAATGTTGTACTAGGATTCTAATGGCTACAATCTTTAGGTACGATAACTTTTAATTTTCAAGAACTCTTCTTGAAAAAAATTTCCGAAGGAAAGGAAGTTGAATTAAGGGGTATCAAAGGGAAACCGAAAAATATAATCAGCTCTAATGGTATGACAAAGTTTCTAAAGGAAGAACAATGTGGCGTAATTTCACAATTATGTTCGATAGAGGTTCCCATGTCGAAATCATCTATTTCTCCAGATCTCCAAAAAGTCTTGGACAATCATTCCAATGTATTTGAGACTCCCAAAGGCCTCCCACCTATTTGTGATCGTGATCATGTTATTCATTTCCAAGAAGTGTTCCTCCAAACATTAGGCCTTAAAGATATCCCTTCGCACAAAAGAGTGAAATTAAACGTATGGTTGCAAAAATGTTAGAGGTTGGTATAATTCAACCTAGTCAAAGTTATTTCTCTACTCCAGTAGTATTGGTGCACAAGAAGGATGGATCATGGTGCATGTGTCTAGATTATAGAGAGCTCAACAAGCTCACTATTAAAGATAAATTTCCCATTCCTCTCATTGATGAATTATTGGTTGAATTGCATGGATAAATTTACTTCAGAAAGTTGGACCTTCATGCAGGATATCATCAAATTAGAATGAAGGCTAAAGACAGTCTGAAAACAACATTTAGAACTCATGAGGGTCATTATGAATTTTTGATCATGCCTTTTGGCCTTACCAATGCACCTTCTACATTCCAAGGTTTGATGAGTTCCATTTTCAAACCCTTCCTTAGAAATTTTGTGTTAGTATTTTTTGATGATATACTAATCTATAGAAATTCTTGGAAGGATCATGTTAAACATGTTGATAGAGTGCTCAAACTATTGGACGAGAAACAATTATATGCAAAAACCTCCAAATGTTTCTTTGGATTACAAGAGGTGGAATACTTGGGTCATATTGTATCTCATGAAGGTGTTAAGGTAGACCCTCAACAACAACAAGTTCTCCAACTCTTAAAGCATAACCTCACTTTGGCTCAGAATCAAATGAAACAATAGGCAGATCAACATTATAACGAAAGAAGTTTTGATATAGGCAACTGTGTATTTTTATGAATACAATCATACAAACAAATGTCCCTCAGGCAAGCTAAGAAGGATAATAAATTATAACCAAATTACTATGGTCCTTACAAGGTGCTGCAAAAGATTGGTACTATGGCATACAAATTGGAGCTGCCTACATCTTCCCGAGTGCCCCCAGTTTTCCATGTTTAATGCTTAAAGAAGTTTATAAGTGACAAGCTCCCAGTTCAAACAATATTGTTAGAACTTCACGAGGAAGGAATAACCATATTGGAATCTAAAGTAGTCATCGAAACAAGAACCTGACAGCTACGAAATCGATCAATTTCAGAGTATCTCATCATGTGAAATAACTTACCCACTAAATATTCCACATGGGAGGACAAGAATGTTATACAGAAGCATCCAAAACTACTCAAGCGTTGAGGACAACACTTTTTGAAGGAGAGGAGCATGTTAGGTCCCTATACTACTAGTGTAACCCCTTATTGTTATTAGTGAAACCCCCTTATTATATTTTTGTGCCCATGTAGTCCCCATATTGTTATTATTGTCCCCATAGAAGCCCACTATTGTTATTGTTGTGCCCTTACATTATTATTGTTATGTCGGCTCTGATTACATTATGACCCCTTAGACTCCTCTATATAGAAAGGAGGTCTTGTCATTTGTATCATCGAAGAATTGTTCATTTGTGTAATGTAAAGGAGGTTTCCCCCTCAAAGAGACTTATTTTGAAGGCATTGATCTCTCTTTTCTTCTATTTTATGAGTTGGTTTCATAACATGTCAGAAGTTTTTTAGGTTTAGTCGGATACTATAGGAGATTTATAAAAAAATTCAGCAAGTTAGCTTCTCCTTTATTTGGGTTATTGGCCAAAGACTCCAAATTTTTATGGTCAGAAAGTTGTCAAGAAGCCTTGGACACCCTAAAGGACAATTTGACTACTGCACCTATTCTCCGAGGCCCAAATTGGGCTCTTCCTTTTCATATACATGCTAATTCCTCTCACAAATCCATAAGATCAACTCTAGGCTAGATAGATGAAAAGCTACTGTATGCCATTTACTTCATCAGTAAGAATCTATCGAAAGCTAAGCTGAACTACACAATGACTGAAAAAGAGCTCCTAGTTATTGTGCATTCATTGAATAAATTTAGGCATTACATTACCGATTACCAAACATTTGTACATACTGACCATGCTGCAATTAAATACTTGATGAATAAACTTGTTGTAAATGCCCAGATTATTAGGTGGTTACTTTTATTGCAATAGTTTGATTTAACTATTATTGATAAGCCTGGCAAGGAGAATGTTGTTGCATATTTTTTTATCTAGATTGACTTTTCCTGTAGGGGAGGAAGGAATGGTTGATGATCAGCCACCAGATGAAAATTTATTCGCCATTTCAGTTCTATCTCCATGGTTTGCTGACATACCAAAATAATTGGTGTCTGCACAGTTTCCACCAAACTTGTCCTCCAAGGAAAAGAGAAAGATCATAAGAAAGAGCGCCCCAATCACTTGGATTGGGGGTAATCTCTTCAAGCTAGTTTTGGATAAAATTCTAAGAAGATGTGTCAAGGAGGAGGAAGTCTTTGACATCCTTCTGGCCTATCATGATGGGCCTTATGGAGGTCACTTTGTAGCCAAAAGAATAGCATTCAAGGTATTACAAGTTGGTTATTACTAGCCCACTCTTCACCAATATGTGAGGAGGTATACCAGTAAGTGTGATCAGTGCCAAAGGATGGGGAAACCTACCCCAAGGGATGAGATGCCTCTGCAACCTCAAGTGACTTTCGAGCCATTTGATAAGTGGGGCATGGATTTCATCGGGTTCATTGACCCTCCATCCAAACAAAATCAGTACATAATTGTGTGCACTAACTACTTAACCAAATGGGCTGAAGCCAAAGCCATCAAAGCATCAACAGAAGAAAAAGTGGCTGAATTTTTAAGGGAAAATGTGTTTCATAAGTTTGGGTACCCTAGATAATTGGTCACTGATCAAGGCAGCCAATTTACATCTCACATGATTGGAAATCTGTTAAGCCAGCACAAGATCAAGCACAGAACATCCACTCCTTACCACCCACAGGCTAATGGGAAAGTGGAGGTAACTAACAGAGCATTGGAAGGAATTATGACCAAGGTGATTAGCAGCAGCAGAAAGGATTGGGCAGATAGATTAGTTGAGGCCACCTAGGCCTACAATACCACCTGGAAGACCATCACTGGATTCACTCCTTATGAGTTCGTCTATGGGAAGAAATCCATGTTGTCCATTGAATTTGAATACAATACCTTAAGAATGGCAGCACAACTATATCTGGATATCACTAGGGCACAAAAAGAAATATTGCTCGAGTTGAATGGGTTAGATGAATTTAGGATGTAGGCCCTCCTGCACACAGGGGTGACTCAATTTCAAAGGAAAATTTTGCATGACAAGAATATAAAAGACGAACAGTTTCAAGAAGGTGATTGGGCTTTGTTGTATGATTCCCAGTACAAGGATTTTAAAGGCAAGTTAAGGACTAGATGGTTAGGGCCTTATGTAATAGAAAACTGTCATGATAATGGTGTTGTGTAGATAAGAACCATTGATGCAGAGGCTATCCCTTTGCTTGTCAATGTATATAGATCAAATATCTAAAAGAAGCCCTTGTCAAAGCAAGAATTCATCAATAGCATCAGCAAGACATTGATGGTGGTAGATCAAGTCTCAACTTCCACCCCACCAAGTCCCTGAAGAAGAAAAAAGAAAGAAAAAAGAAAAAAAAATAAAGAGACTTAGGTGAAAACCTCCATGAGGCACCTGAGTCCCACTGCTGGGTTGAAAACCCCTTGAGGTGGCCCAAGGGTGTTTAAAAAGAAAAAAAGGGAAAAATAAAAAATATCTCTGGGTGAAAATATCCTTTGAGGCACCCAGGTCAGGAAACTAGGTTGAAAACCTCCTTGGAGGCAGAATAGTTGTTTTACAAACAAAAAAAAAAAAAAAGAGAAAAGATATAAAAGATGGAAATTATGTTTTGTAGGTCAGAAAGAGGAGGATAAGCACAGCATGAGAAGGATAGCAAGACCTACAAGATGCACGTTTTAATCCACCCATATCATATCTTCCACTATTCACCTAGTCTTCCATTTATAAACCCCTCCAGCTCATCTCACACAAACTTTGTGTTTTCTGCAAGAGTTTCTTGTAGGAATGACAGTGATCTTGAAAACCAAAAAAAGGGTATTCTGAGAGCAAGATGATGACACAAGCCTGTGTCTGGATGAAAACCATTTACTTCACCACACCATAGCCATTCCTTTCATCACCATGTCACCCCTACATCCATTAAAGAAATAAATTCAAAAAAAATATAGATTACAAAAAAAAGAAAGGAAGAAAAAAAAGTAGAATAGAGAGAAAAAGGAACCATACCCAAAGGCAACATCTCTCACCTATCATTCCCTACCACCCTTCTCCACTCATTTCAACATCCCTTATGCTTCAGAGTTGAGGAAAAATATGAAATTTTAAGGGAGAGGCAGCTACAAGACATTTTGTAGGCATCATGTAGGAAATCTTGTAGTAGACTATCCCACAAAGGAAACCACAAAGATTGCAGACATCTTCAGAACTAGGACTACAAGGATAAAGAAGATCTTTCAGAGCTCAGCAGTGGCAAGAAGATCCCCTGCAACAAGGGCCCGAACTTGCACATCAAAAGGAACAAGCATCAAAAGAGGCAAATACATAGTGAAAATATGCAGATTGAAAAGCACAACAAAGAGGCACCACTCTCCAGCATGCGTCATCAACGAAGCACCTTGCCCACAAGTATGTCATCTTGCTCATGCTCTCTCGTTAGTACGATATGATAAAAATTGTAGGATTATGTGAGATTTGATTTTCTAAGTAAAGATGGCTAGTTAACTTGGCCACCTTCGGCCAATCGACAAGAAGAAAAGAGTTAGACCAATACACACATGGAAAAATTCAAATAAAAAGGAAAGGGTATAAATCTAAAAATGGTTAAGTTACGGAGGATAGGAGTGGGAGATAATTACGAGGTAAGGTGGAATGATGGATTGATAGTGGGACCAACGGTCCAAAAGGAGGTGCTCGTACTTAGCCAGCCAACACACCACCCCACACGATCATCCATATATGGAAATAAAACATTGATTCCCATATGAAGAAAGCAAAATAAACTTCGAGGATTCATCAAACGAAGAGGTTTCTCTCAGCCTTCCTGAAATAACACCTACAAGATATAATCATCATCTACAGCACAGGAAACCTACAGGATACAGAGGAATCATCCTACAAAGCTATCAATGGGCACTAAGGGAGGTCAAATCAAGGGTTATCCTCACCAGAACGTAGCAAACTAAGGTAGGAGCTATACCCTCCATATTTTCCATTTGAAAAGAAAAATAAAATCCTCAATTTGGTTAGGAATTTGCAATACATCTCAGAATAGAGGGACTGTATTGCATGTCATGTAATGACCCCGGTAACTTGTAATTCTGGAACATTTACTGTGGTAAAAATTGGTATGAATAGTGACTTGTTATCATTAAATGACATTATTTAATTATGAAATGAATATATATCAGATTATTTTTATGTGTATATTCATGAAATGCTGGCAGCCTCCTGGAGGAGGATTTTCTATTAAAAGAAAATAGAATCAGTTATGAAACTGAAGTAACTGCTTCTCACCCAAGGAAAAGTCCTGGGAGGAAAACCTCTGGGCTGGGGATGAACAGACAGAGAAGAGAATTCCAGAGAGAGAGAGCAGAATGAGGAAAAGAGGTTAAGTCTGGTTGTGATCAGATAACCCAGCACGGTTGTGCACAGAATGAGGAAAAGAGGTTAAGTCTGGTTGTGATCAGATAACCCAGCACGGTTGTGCACAGAATGAGGAAAAGAGGTTAAGTCTGGTTGTGATCAGATAACCCAGCACGGTTGTGCATGAGTCTTGTTGAGGGCTGCAGGCCTGCAAGACGGCTCGGGGGGAGATCCAGTGCAAGTGGATCTCAAGGTTGGGAGGATAAGAGCAAATCAGTTGCAGGTGACTTCTGGAAGTAGGAATATCGGTAGCAGGCTACCCAGGTATGTACTTCCTAATCAAGTTATAGCATGAAGAACTGAGACTGAAGGTGAATAGACTAATCTGTATTCTTCCATTGATTAATGGTAGTCGTTATTAAAGATTAATGTTGTATCAGTATCTTTGTTCATCTGCAATAAAATAAATCTGGTAGTTGAATATAAACTTCCATGGTAGAACCAGACCCTAAGGGGCGGTTGGCGGTAGAGGAAACCGTAGTAGTGTGTTGATTATTAGAAGAAAATAAAACAGTCAGAGACTCGGCTACGGAACAGAGTCGAAATAGGCATTCTGGAATGTCAGACAAACATCTCATCCGAATGAAAGAATAGTCGAGAACCAGCGCAAAAGCCTGCGCTTGTACATAAACCGAAATGTTGAACAGACATGGAAATGTAGTACAACTAAACCAATGTATAAACACAGAAATATGGCATAGCCATAACCCTATGTAAACAAATAGTCACGGCATAAGTGCTGTGTGAACCTAACATTACGCATATATACAGTACCGTATAAACCCTAGCAAGGTTATTAAATAAACTGCTGTGCGAACTGAAGAAATATTACCAGAAACTAATACTGTGTGAACCAAGTATAAAGCATGGAACGATGCTGTAAACGAAAGATTTGTAAAGGAAATGAACAAGGTGTAAGCCAATACGTGATAGCTGAATGCCATCAAGGGTTACCGCATAGATATACAAATCCGAGCTAATTAACCAGTATGTAAATACATAGATTAAACGTACAGAAAGCTATCCTCGGGTTATCAACAGAATAAAATGCAATAACAAAACCCTGAAACATTTGAATGCATATGTGTATATCCGACCCCGGCGAACCGAGCTAAACAAAGTATATATGTATTTCAAAACTCCGGCGAGTCCCGGTTACAAATGATAGTATACGCGGATGAAGGGTTGCCTATGCATTCATTTACCGAATGCAAGACCACACCCTTAAGGCCGCATTAACCATAAGAAATGGAAGAGGAACATACGAATCGAATGCAAGCAAAGACTAAGACGAACTGGTAAGTTATTATAATACTATAAATAGAAAAGTATGTCCGCTTCATAAACCCTTCTGGGTAGTATTGACAGTAAGCAAAGGAAAACGATTAGACAATAATAGCGTTAAACAGTGAACTGAACCGTCTCATAGCAAACATCGGTGGTTCCAAGCCAGATCCGGCTATTAAACATATGACAAACCCGTGTATGCAGAACAACCTTTTATTTAATCAGAGATAAACTAATAACAGAGTCTTAAAGGTCCTGTAGAGTATTAAGGCACTCTCGTAACCAGAATGAGTTAACCACTGTGCCAAATCATTACTATATGAGACACTACATAGCTCAGACGAAGTTTAACAGAGTATATACAAACTTCAATGCATTTACAGGATGTCCGTAGACCAAAGTTGGTACCAGATATACATCATGTGGACGGCATGGAAGCCATGACTACCCTAGCTAAACCCTGACTGTCACCGCAGTACAGGTTCCGGCAAAGAAGGCCGTTTGCAAAAGTAACCAGAAATTTGAAGTATAATAACCAACCTGAGACACGAAGGATAAGGGTCATGAGACACACCCCAGACCAGAGCAAAAACACTTCGAATCTCAACGCAGAAACCACAAGAGGTGATGAGCTTACCTGTGTCATGAAGGTGACAAACCCCTGCGGCGGAAGGAGGCTGCAACCGGTCAATCCACCTGCACATAGAATAATCACCATGAGTAAACCTGAATAGCCGAATACTAAATCACTTCAAGGGTTGAAATGTAAACTGTAAAGAAATACCAGGTGTGGAATGCCAGGGTTTGATACCTGAAGGCAGACGATGCAGAAGGGTTGACAAGCCGAGGAGGCTCTCAGTCGAGATGAAGTGAACAAATGAGTTGAACCGGAGAACTCGGACACCTTATGTATGCCTGTGGAACCCTCGAACTGATCTGAGCCATACGATGAGCTCGAATGATCTCCACCGTCCATCAAAGCGGGAAACCTGGCACGGAAATCACAGTGAGTCAACCACATGAGTTCACGTGATCCCTTGCCACCTGGTTACGGAAGGGATGAGCTGGAAGGATCTCCATCCTCCATCTGGGCAATCATGTTATGCGTGTTGGGTCAACCATTAAGACTAACATGACACCAAGGTTGTCATCGTTTATGGCATATGCGCGGGTGCTAATACCAACTCAGTGGGGGTAGGTGTATATTAAAGGGTTATTATACGTGCACAGCGTCTAAACTTAGATTGCAATTACATTATATTCCTTAACAGTTTGAGGGTGGGTTCATGAGTTGACCGCCATAACTATAAAAATTTTTAAATTTTACTGTTTATATAATGTGTTTAAAAGGATCGTGACAATGTGGTATCGGAGCCGAGGTTCCAAAACTGTGGCCTCTGGAGTAGTGAAGCCCATCTGTAAAAAAATTTATATAGTGCATATAAGAGGAAGTAACAAAGGTAACTAAATTGATTGCTGTTTATCCATTAGGAAATCTATACAGAAACAACAATCTGCTAGCAGTCAACAAGTAAGATGGAGGAAATGCAGGGAGCAGGCAGCGTCCCTCAGGAAAACCCAGAATTGTGGATACAGCTTGGTGCTGAGACACGCAGTACCAATCTGGCAATATTACAGACTGTTCAAGAGTTGAAATGTGAAATGGTGCGTCTGCGAGAAGACAACGCGCAATTAACAGAGGAGCAAGAAAGAATATTAAGGAGTCTGTCAAATAAACAAAATCCACCATTAGCCAATCCCAGTGCAGAACAGCAAAGGGGAACTGAAGAGCGGGAGTACGCACCTGAGATTTCAGAAGAGAAGGAAGACCACTCTGACAATGTACTGGAACAGCAGACTTCAAAGAGACAGAAAATGGAATTACAGGGAGAATTCCGGAAAATCAAGCCTCCACTTTTCGATGGAGAGCAGGAAGAAGCGGCAGAGGCTTGGTTAATAAACATTAACAAGTATTTCCAACTGTATGAATATGACCAAAATCTGAAGGCGCGGCTGGCCATTTTCTAGCTACAGGGTAAAGCAACCTTGTGGTGGGAAGAGATTAAAATTGTAAAAGGAGTGAGTGAGCAGAGCATCACCTGGGGAAAATTCCAGAAATACTTTAAGGAAAGATATCTAACTGAGCGTTTTTATGACGAGAAGGCACGAGAATTCCATGACTTAAGGCTGGGGCAGCAGTCCATGGATGAATTCATTAACCGCTTCACTTCCCTGCTTCGCTATGTGCCATACATCAAAGAAGAAAAGGCCAAGGTACAGAGATTTGTGAGCAGTCTACCAGCCTATATAAGGGAACGAATAGAGTTTGACAATCCCCGAACCATGGACGAGGCAATTCGAAAAGCAAGGATTTGTTACCAGCAGAACAAACAAAAAGGAGATATCTCCAGCAAAAGATGGAATGACCGAAAAAGCAACAGAGTTGCTGGTAATAACAAAGGAAGTCGTGGAAATGGCGGTAAGAGTGCTGGAAAGGGACAGTTTAACAGAAATACAACCAAGGGTACCTTCCGGGCCAAGCCAAGTGAAAGCAGAGTTAGTGAACCGCCTGCCAGATCAGAGATCGAAGGAACCAGACCTCCAGTCCAGTGTTGGGGTTGTGGAGGACCGCATTATGTTAGAAACTGCCCGCAGCGTAAAGGAGGCGACCAAATATCTCAGATCCACGAAGCCTCAACCGTTGGGGATGTGGCACGCAACGTACCAAGAATTAACGCAGCCTTGGAGGACCGGCAAGCGGAATATCAACTGACCATGGTGGAGTTTGAAGGTAAGATTTCAAACCTGTCTATAGCTGTTCTTATTGATCCAGGTGCTACTTTAAGTTATGTTAGCCCAAAGGTAGTGGAACATTGTAAGCTATCATCAGAAAGGTTCAAAAACCCATGGTTAGTACAGTTAGCTACGGGAGCCAAAAGACGAGTTCCAGCTAAAATTAATAATTGTTCCTTCAGCATAGCTGGACAGCCAGTGACAGCAGATCTGAATGTGCTTCCATTAGGATCTTATGACATCTTGATTGGAATGGATTGGCTGGAAAAGCATTGGTCCTTAGTAAATTGCAGAACCAAAACCATTTATTACAAGGATGATTTGGGGCAGCAACAAGAATTGCAGGGTATTAAACACCCTGTCCAGATTCGGCCTATCACTGCTTCTCAGCTAGCCAAGTGCCTTAGAAAGAAATGTCGGATCTACGCCATACAAGTTGGTTATGCAAACCAGAAAGATAAGATGTCTGCATTAGGCAATATCCCGGTGGTACAGGAATTTGTAGATGTTTTTCCTGAAGAGGTACCAGGGCTGCCTCCAAAGAGGGACATAGACTTTACTATAGAGTTAATACCGGGAGCAGCACCAGTATCATGGGCACCATACCGGATGAGCGTACCAGAGTTAACAGAGTTGAAAATGCAACTACAAGAACTGTTGGATAAACAGTACATACGTCCCAGTGTATCACCATGGG
Source organism: Pinus tabuliformis (assembly GCA_031772625.1). Classification (NCBI taxonomy): domain Eukaryota; kingdom Viridiplantae; phylum Streptophyta; class Pinopsida; order Pinales; family Pinaceae; genus Pinus; species Pinus tabuliformis. The sequence goes on from CM062813.1 coordinate 235,700,922, forward strand.
GAGCTCCAGTATTATTTGTGAAAAAGAAAGATGGCACCCTACGTATGTGTATAGACTATCGACAGCTAAATAAGCTCACGGTCAAAAACAAGTATCCCTTACCCAGGATAGATGAACTCTTTGATCAAGTGAAAGGGGCAAAAGTATTTTCCAAGATTGATCTGCGATCTGGTTATCATCAGATCAGGATCAAAGATGAGGACATTGCTAAGACCGCTTTCAGGACACGCTATGGACACTACGAATTTGTAGTGCTACCTTTCAGTTTGACCAATGCACCTGCTACCTTTATGTGCATGATGAACAGCGTGTTCCACCAGTTTTTGGACAAGTTTGTGCTGATATTTATTGATGATATTCTGATATACTCTCGTTCTCAAGAGGAACACGAGAAACATCTGAGGATGGTGTTACAAACTCTTCGAGAACATCAGCTATACGCCAAGTTTAGTAAATGTGATTTCTTTAAGGAGGAAATCCAGTATTTGGGCCACGTGATAACTAAAGAAGGAATTGCAGTGGACCCCGAGAAAATAAAAACTATTATGGAATGGCCCATACCCAAAGATGTTGGTGATATCAGATCCTTTATGGGGTTAGCTGGCTACTACAGGAGGTTTGTGGAAGGCTTTTCTAGGATAGCCTATCCTATCACCTCATTGCAAAAAAAGGGGAAGATATTTAAGTGGACATCAGAATGTCAGCAGAGCTTTGAGCGTTTGAAACACTTACTCACCACTGCACCCATCCTGAGTATAGCTGATCCTAATAAGGATTATGTGGTGTGCACCGATGCCAGTAAGGAGGGTGTGGGAGGAGTATTAATGCAGGAGGGAAAGGTAATAGCTTACGAATCAAGGAAGTTAAAGGAGCATGAGCAGAGATACTCTGCTTATGATCTGGAATTAACAGCTGTTATTCATGCGCTGAAAATGTGGAGACATTATCTCCTAGGGAGGAAATTCTTGTTGTTAACTGATCATCACAGTTTAACCCATTATTTCAGCCAACCTACCTTGAATGCAAGACAAGGCCGTTGGGCAGATTTCCTGAGTGGGTTTGATTTCGAAATAAAGCACTTAAAGGGCAAAGAAAATCGAGTGGCTGATGCGCTAAGTCGTAAGGTTCATTGTTTATGTGAATTATCAGTCAGCAAGTGGCGAACTTCGCTGGTTGAACAAATAAAAACAGCAGCAAGTCGCGATTCTGAATACCAGCACTTAAAACAGCAAGTACAGCAAGCTGTAAAGGAAATATTACAGCAAGGTTATACACTAGATAACGATGGAATGCTGTGCTTCAATAAGAAATTGTATGTACCTAATTCAAATGACCTTAAAAGGCTGATTTTAGATGAGTTCCATATCAGCCACTACACTGGCCACCCAGGGTACCAAAAGATGGTCACGGCACTCAAGAAGGAGTATTATTGGCCAGGAATGAAGAAACAGGTAGTTGAGTACCTGGCACGGTGTTTAGAATGCCAGCAAATTAAGGCAGAACATCAGCATCCAGCTGGACTGCTTCAGCCCTTGCCTATTCCGGAGTGGAAATGGGAAACCATTTCCATGGATTTCATAACGGGGTTGCCACGAACAAAGAAGGGTAATGACTCTATCATGGTAGTGGTTGATAAACTGAGTAAAGCGGCACACTTTATACCTGTGCAGTCCACTTACAAGGCGGTACAAATTGCTCACCTCTTTATGCAAAATGTGTTCCGATTGCATGGGCTGCCAAAGGTAATCATATCAGATCGAGATGTGAAATTCACCTCCACTTTTTGGAGGACACTGGTTGCGGAGTTGGGTACGCAGCTGAACTTTAGCACGGCCTACCACCCGCAAACCGATGGTCAAACGGAGCGAGTTAATCAAGTGTTGGAAGACATGTTGAGGGCGTATGTGATGCTGAAACCAGGTCAGTGGGAAGAGTATTTGCACCTGGTCGAATTTGCATATAACAATGGTTATCATACTTCTACCCAGCTAAGTCCTTTTGAAGTCCTGTATGGACGAAAGTGCCACACACCCTCAAGTTGGGGTGCACCTGAAGACAAGCTGAGTTTGGGTCCAGAAATGCTTAAGGACATGGAGGATATGGTGAAAAGAGTGCGTGCAAACTTAAAGGCTGCACAAGACAGACAGAAAAGCTTTGCGGACAGGAAAAGGAGATTCACAGAGTACGGTTGGTGACCATGTGTTTGTAAGGATTCAAACTAGAAGGAGCACACTGCAATGGAGTGGGTGCACCAAACTGGCACCTCGATATTTTGGACCTTTTTAGATCTTGGCTAGAGTGGGGCCAGTGGCCTACCAACTCGCCCTGCCCAGTCATATTAGGATTCACAATGTGTTTCATGTTTCAGTCCTAAAGAAATATGTTTATGACCCTAAACATGTTATTTGATGGCAAGATGTGCGGGTAAGAATTAATCCGGTTGTTTTGATTATGCAGCTAAACTTAATAGGAACTAATTAAGTATGGTTGTCTGCAGGTCAAACCGGAAGGCGAGGTCCTGGTCGAACCTCAGAGCATTCTCGACCGGAGAGAAGTGCGGCTGCGGAAACGGGTTATTACCCAAGTTAAAGTGTTGTGGCAGCACTATGGGCCTGAGGAGGCTACATGGGAAGACGAGGAACTCATTAGGAAAGCTTACCCAAATTTATTTAATGGGAATAGACATCGGGACGATGTCCAATCCCAGGGGGGGAAGATGTAATGACCCCGGTAACTTGTAATTCTGGAACATTTGCTGTGGTAAAAATTGGTATGAATAGTGACTTGTTATCATTAAATGACATTAGTTAATTATGAAATGAATATATATCAGATTATTTTTATGTGTATATTCATGAAATGCTGGCAGCCTCCTGGAGGAGGATTTTCTATTAAAAGAAAATAGAATCAGTTATGAAACTGAAGTAACTGCTTCTCACCCAAGGAAAAGTCCTGGGAGGAAAACCTCTGGGCTGGGGATGAACAGACAGAGAAGAGAATTCCAGAGAGAGAGAGCAGAATGAGGAAAAGAGGTTAAGTCTGGTTGTGATCAGATAACCCAGCACGGTTGTGCACAGAATGAGGAAAAGAGGTTAAGTCTGGTTGTGATCAGATAACCCAGCACGGTTGTGCACAGAATGAGGAAAAGAGGTTAAGTCTGGTTGTGATCAGATAACCCAGCACGGTTGTGCATGAGTCTTGTTGAGGGCTGCAGGCCTGCAAGACGGCTCGGGGGGAGATCCAGTGCAAGTGGATCTCAAGGTTGGGAGGATAAGAGCAAATCAGTTGCAGGTGACTTCTGGAAGTAGGAATATCGGTAGCAGGCTACCCAGGTATGTACTTCCTAATCAAGTTATAGCATGAAGAACTGAGACTGAAGGTGAATAGACTAATCTGTATTCTTCCATTGATTAATGGTAGTCGTTATTAAAGATTAATGTTGTATCAGTATCTTTGTTCATCTGCAATAAAATAAATCTGGTAGTTGAATATAAACTTCCATGGTAGAACCAGACCCTAAGGGGCGGTTGGCGGTAGAGGAAACCGTAGTAGTGTGTTGATTATTAGAAGAAAATAAAACAGTCAGAGACTCGGCTACGGAACAGAGTCGAAATAGGCATTCTGGAATGTCATACAAACATCTCATCCGAATGAAAGAATAGTCGAGAACCAGCGCAAAAGCCTGCGCTTGTACATAAACCAAAATGTTGAACAGACATGGAAATGCAGTACAACTAAACCAATGTATAAACACAGAAATATGGCATAGCCATAACCCTGTGTAAACAAATAGTCACGGCATAAGTGCTGTGTGAACCTAACATTACGCATATATACAGTACCGTATAAACCCTAGCAAGGTTATTAAATAAACTGCTGTGCGAACTGAAGAAATATTACCAGAAACTAATACTGTGTGAACCAAGTACAAAGCATGGAACGATGCTGTAAACGAAAGATTTGTAAAGGAAATGAACAAGGTGTAAGCCAGTACGTGATAGCTGAATGCCATCAAGGGTTACCGCATAGATATACAAATCCGAGCTAATTAACCAGTGTGTAAATACATAGATTAAACGTACAGAAAGCTATCCTCGGGTTATCAACAGAATAAAATGCAATAACAGAACCCTGAAACATTTGAATGCATATGTGTATATCCGACCCCGGCGAACCGAGCTAAACAAAGTATATATGTATTTCAAAACTCCGGCGAGTCCCGGTTACAAATGATAGTATACGCGGATGAAGGGTTGCCTATGCATTCATTTACCGAATGCAAGACCACACCCTTAAGGCCGCATTAACCATAAGAAATGGAAGAGGAACATACGAATCGAATGCAAGCAAAGACTAAGACGAACTGGTAAGTTATTATAATACTGTAAATAGAAAAGTATGTCCGCTTCATAAACCCTTCTGGGTAGTATTGAACAGTAAGCAAAGGAAAACGATTAGACAATAATAGCGTTAAACAGTGAACTGAACCGTCTCATAGCAAACATCGGTGGTTCCAAGCCAGATCCGGCTATTAAACATATGACAAACCCGTGTATGCAGAACAACCTTTTATTTAATCAGAGATAAACTAATAACAGAGTCTTAAAGGTCCTGTAGAGTATTAAGGCACTCTCGTAACCAGAATGAGTTAACCACTGTGCCAAATCATTACTATATGAGACCCTACATAGCTCAGACGAAGTTTAACAGAGTATATACAAACTTCAATGCATTTACAGGATGTCCGTAGACCAAAGTTGGTACCAGATATACATCATGTGGACGGCATGGAAGCCATGACTACCCTAGCTAAACCCTGACTATCACCGCAGTACAGGTTCCGGCAAAGAAGGCCATTGCAAAAGTAACCAGAAATTTGAAGTATAATAACCAACCTGAGACACGAAGGATAAGGGTCATGAGACACACCCCAAACCAGAGCAAAAACACTTCGAATCTCAACGCAGAAACCACAAGAGGTGATGATCTTACCTGTGTCATGAAGGTGACAAACCCCTGCGGCGGAAGGAGGCTGCAACCGGTCAATCCACCTGCACATAGAATAATCACCATGAGTAAACCTGAATAGCCGAATACTAAATCACTTCAAGGGTTGAAATGTAAACTGTAAAGAAATACCAGGTGTGGAATGCCAGGGTTTGATACCTAAAGGCAGACGATGCAGAAGGGTTGACAAGCCGAGGAGGCTCTCGGTCGAGACGAAGTGAACAAATGAGTTGAACCGGAGAACCCGGACACCTTATGTATGCCTGTGGAACCCTCGAACTGATCTGAGCCATACGATGAGCTCGAATGATCTCCACCGTCCATCAAAGCGGGAAACCTGGCGCGGAAATCACAGTGAGTCAACCACATGAGTTCACGTGATCCCTTGCCACCTGGTTACGGAAGGGATGAGTTGGAAGGATCTCCATCCTCCATCTGGGCAATCAAGTTATGCGTGTTGGATCAACCATTAAGACTAACATGACACCAAGGTTGTCATCGTTTATGGCATATGCGCGGGTGCTAATACCAACTCAGTGGGGGTAGGTGTATATTAAAGGGTTATTATACGTGCACAGCGTCTAAACTTAGATTGCAATTACATTATATTCCTTAACAGTTTGAGGGTGGGTTCATGAGTTGACCGCCATAACTATAAAAAATTTAATTTTTACTGTTTATATAATGTGTTTAAAAGGATCGTGACATGTCACTAAAAGTTAAAATTCAAAATTTCCTCACCTACCAAAATTTTTGAACTATATCCACACAAGCCTCTACTATTACCAGGGAAAGATGATAGGAGGTTCCAACAGTAGAGAACCCACAAACAGAACAAAGATCCACCAGAATCCTCCTGTGGTGGAAATTTTCACAAAGCATCAACGGATGGGGTCCTTTGAGAGGATGAGAGGATACAATGATGATGTGACCAGAGAATTTCCCTCTCACTCATACCCCTCACTGGGACCAATGCCACTGCTGTGGTGAAGGGTTTATCAGTAGCAATTACCCCTAAGGTTATAAGCAGAATCACTACACTCCCCATAGGGTTACCATGGAGAAAAGAAGACAGTGGAAACAACACCCTTGCAAAGAAAAGTTTCTTTTTGGAAGGAGAAGAACCAATAGAGGACAAAAATTGGGTTAGAAGGGAGAGCATTCCATACCCTTGGAATGAAGTCATTTACCACCTCATCAAATTTATTTCATGTGAAGGTAGATACAGTGTAGTGTATGGATACCACTTCAGACTCCTCCAAGAACTGAAATTTGGAGAGAACACACCTCCTCATCACAGATTGAGTATACCCTACTTTCTTCTATAATCCATGATAGACATGAGCATCAAAGTGCAGGAGGGAAAACATCAGCAACTAGCCCATCATGGGTTTATCAAACTCATCCTTGAAGATGCTCTATAAAACTTCATATTCCCTATTGCATGGACAACATTTACAAACATGCAGGCAGAAGGAGAAATTAAAGCTATTGAATATGACAGAAGCCCTACTGCTAGTGAGGGAGGAGAAGAAACAAAGGAGGAAAAAGGAGAAGAAATAGAGGAGGATATTGAACAAGAAACAGAGGAGGAAAATGAAGAAGAGACGAAGGAGGAAAAAAAAGAAACAGATGAGCAGAGTGAAGAAATAGAGGAAGAAAAAGAAGAGGAAGGAGGAGACAAATAAGAGGATGAGAAAGAAAATGGAAAAGAGGAAAATGTACATAAGGATGAATAGAGGTCTACAGCTCAAGATAGGGAGGAAGGAGAATCACCAGGGGTATCTCCAGATCCTACAGAGAAAGAGGCAGCAGCTGCTCTTACTGCCCTAAGTACACCTATCAAATCAAAGGGGTAGAGGCAAAGACAAACCCCACTATACTTCAGGACAAGAAAGAGCACTAGGATTAGATAAGGAGACCTCAAACCCCCACAAAAAATCCAATTGTCATTGAGGATTCACCGAATCAACAAGAGAAGGCAGCCCCTCTAAAGAAAAATGAAGGAGAAGGATCATCAAAACAAGCTTCTCCCTAGTCTTCAATTACCTATGTTAGGAGGCCTATCACAAGGTCAGCCTCATCAAAGGGAAAAGGTATCCTACAGGAGACACAAGAAGACCTACAGGAAGCAGAGGCCATCCTACAGGAAACTCTGTCAAACCTATAGGAAACACAGAAAAGAGACCAGGAAGGAATTATTCAACAAGAAACAAAGGAAGAAGGCCAAGAACTAAGAGAACCTAGCCCACAGCCAAACCTCAGCTCCTACTACAGGTTCATTGAAGGAGGTAGGGTGATACCACAAAATTTTTCCATTCCCCTATTCTTTGAACTTGAAAAAGAGAGGGCAAGGACACACAGGTGGATGCAAATTTCTAAATCAAAAGGGGTAGAGGATGTAGGCCACATGGAGGAGAAATTACAGGAGATGGGCAGAGAACTGAGCAGCATAAGAGACAGAGAAGCAATGATGAAATATCATCTAGAGGCTAAGAACACATGGCTAAGGAAGCAGCTACAAGAAAGGGAAATACAATTGGCAACTATGGCCAGTTTGTCCATGGAGGAAATCCAATGCAGGATTCCAGCAAAGTCTTATGCCTTGTACCTCAAGGAACAATGGCTACAATTCCAAATAAAGACCCTAGCACAAAGAGGAACTATGCCCTTCCAAGACTATAGACAATTCATTGATCTCTATTATCAAATCACCTTGGAAGATAGAGAAAAAATATATGAGTTTTACCTACACAATTTGGCCTTAACAGATTTAAATGTATGGGACCCAAATCCAAAGCTAGGGGACTTGCAATTGATGGCCTTAGCATCATGGATGAAGCATGAGGATGCAAGAGCTACAGAGATAAAAAAGGTAATGGAAAAAGAAGATACAGAACCCCTTATTATCAGAGTAGATAAATCTAACCCAATGGTTGTCATGAGCACCCACAACCTCATTGCAAATGATCCCAAGCTTGCACCAAGTTACCTTGTTGTACAAGAACAAGCAGTCACACACTTTGAATACATGTTCAGATTGCTAGGATATGACAGCCAACAAGCCTTCCAAAGGAGATGGAATACCTTGCCTTACAGCATAAAAATCAGATAATATCATTCTCCTGATATAATGAGAGAAGCACTAAATAGAACCCCAATGTATAAGCAGGCACTACAAAGACTCAAAGTCAATTGGATTGGCTTGAGGCTCAGTCCACCATTGCTTTTGGGAATGTTGGAAGGAATAAAAGAAGAAGAAGAAAGAAAGTAGTGGGAAGAGATAGAGAAGAAGGCAGGATTTTATTCACATGAGGAAGAGACTACAGCGGAAGTATGGGATGTCAAGCAAGCCACTAGAGAAATGAAGGACATGGACATAGATTGAGTTGCTCATAGGATGAGCAACACTTTCAGTAGGGGGTGATAATGAGGCTCATCATTGGGTAAAATATATGGACCTTAATACACCTCCAAGCTTACTAAAATCAACTCTTCTCATAATTCCTTACATGTTTTAATTATATTTTGCTTAATGAGATGAGTAAAAGTAAGATGTTATGTCTAGTGGTCTAATGTGCATTGATTGCAGGTTTTTGGGAGAAAATTATGGCAAACTATGGCTGATTAAGGTGTAGGAACTTGAATGAGACAAGAAGGAGAGATTATAGGAGATGGATCTTCCTCATTAAATCCTCACTCATTTGAAAATCCCTCAATCAAATCACACCAGCTCGGAGTTGCAGGAAGCCGAGTCATGAGGATCATTAGCAGTCAAGCCGATGATATTTAAGAACTAGTTTATCTTGAGAGTGGGAGCCAAGCATCCCTAGATTTAAGGAAGTTGTCGGCAACTTCAGTTGTATGAATAAGGAGGCCTACAGCCTCACTAGGATTCATATTTTTTATGCAAGATAACTAAGCACTTTCGAGTTGAAGGATTGTCACAAAACATTGTTCTATATTTTTTTGATATGTTACTGAAAATGAGCATTCCCTTCATCCAGCACTGAGTTGACTCAGAGGGATGAAACTCTTGGGTTAGGGACCAACCCTGGCAATAGAGGTTCCTCTTACTGTACTTGTATGCTTAGGTTATTTCATAGATTACTTGTTGAATTGATTTTAGCATTATTACATTGCAAGTATTAGTGAATTTGATTAGTTTTCTTCCATTTGTGCATAGCTTTAACAGTAGCTTTAGAGAGATAATGAAATATCAAAAAGGCTGATAATAGGAGTACCTTTCCTCATTCCTCCCTTCAGGGGCCATGGTTTGAGGAAAAAACTCTCATTCAACCCAAAAGACAGAATTCTGGTTTCTTGTGAAACTTAGGGTTTTTCTGCTAATTAGGTCAACATATTTCAATTTTCAAAGATAGGTTTCAATTATCATTTATGATATCGTAAGATTTGTATTAGGTTTCATGGTGTTTTCATAATAGGCTTCAAGCATTTCCATGCATGAACTAGGCAAATAAATGATGAAATTATGTTTTCCTATGTTGATGTAAGCTTTTCTTGTTTTGATATTATTTATGGGTAAATGCCAACAATGATGTGTATATTGGTGGAGTTTCAATAGTGCAGGAAGACCTCATATCAGTAGGCTCAGCCTAACCTTACCTGCCCATGATCGTCAAAGGCCGCTACGTTCACAGTCCGAGTTATCATTCACAAGGACAACTTGTCATGCTTGTTGAGCAAATCCAACCATCATAAAACTTCGGTTTGAGTTCTGAGGGATTCCTAACCACTTCCTCGCCTTATTCCTTCCATTACTCCCATTCCCTAAGCCCCATACCACTGTCCAAATCACTCCTTATGCTTTTGGCTTGTTCCTATAGGAAAATAGGGGATCTTGTAGGTGAAATAGGACATCCTGTAGGACGACCTGTAGTGGCCTATTTTGAGCCCGATTTGTGAGAAATGCATCAAAAAAGCTAGGAGAAGACCCATGCTTGCCTCCCAAGCCATCTAACCCACCACAACCATCTCTCCCCACACCTAACCCACCTTCCATAAAATCAAGAAGGATTAGCATTCATGAGTTCACAAAACAGACAAAAAGAAAAAGGTTGTTATGCTTATTCATGTGCACAGCAGTTAAGTGTTTGATTAGATCATATTGCATGCTTAGGTTAGTTAGGATTTCACATGTGTTGAATTAGAATACTTCTGAAGCAAGGTATCTTAACAAATAGCTAGATGATTTGTGTGCTTTAGGCATTTATTCCAGTATTTCTTTACTGCAGTAGGTAGCATTTCAATCCTCTCAATTAGGGTAAAATTATCCCTTCTCAATTGATAATCAAACTTCTTCTAAATCAATAGAAGGCTGGTTTGAGAAACCCTAGTGGTCTATCGCCCAACTCAACAGTGAAAAAAGAGTGGACCCATTGCATCTATTTGTGTATACAGCATTGTCACCTCCAAGTTTGTATGAACCTCGGGTTGATGAAGTAAAGTTGGTAGCCCCAAGAGTTGTCATATTCTTTCTCCAATACTGGTGCTCATCACCTTGGTGTGGCCTTTCTCATCATTTCACACTGATCACATCTAGTGGTGTATCTCCTTGCATCTTGATGTAAAGTGGGCCAATAGTAACTAGCCTATAAAACTTTAAAGGTTGTTCTCTTAGCAACAAAATTACCCCCACAAGGTTCATCATGGAATGCTGAGAGGATGTCAAAGACATATTCTTCCCTCACACATATTCTTAAGATCTTATCTTACCCCAATCTAAAAATATTTCCCAAATCCAGGTGAATGGAGAGCTCTTCCTAACAATATTTGTTTTCTCCCTGGAGTATAGGTTAGGAGGGAACCTCCCAGCAACCAAATAGTTGGATATATCAGCAAACCAAGGAGAAAGCACCAAGATGGCAAAGAGATGTTCATCTAGAAGTTGATCATCTATCATCTCTTACTTTCCTACAAGCAAAGTTAGTCTTGACAAGAAAGTTGCAACCACATTATCCTTCCCTAGTTTATCAACAATAGTCAAATCAAATTGTTGTAATATTAACAACCATCTAATTATCCTAGCATTGACATCATGTTTATTCAATAAATACTTAATGGCTGTGTTAGTGTCAGTCTTTCCAGCCTTCCTCCAGTGATCAAATATGCTCTTACAAAGTGATTTTGAAGTGTCAAGGTCAAATTTTGTCATTTCAGTGAGTCTTCAAGCAAAATTTGGTCACTAGGCATTAGGTCTAGGGTTTGCTTTCACACTTTTCAAAGTTGTCCAAATGTCAGTCCATGTCATCATTCAGCTGAGCCTATCATCATTCAGAGGGTTTCTATCATCATATTAGGTTCCATTGGGTCATGTTACACCTTATTCATGCTTCAGTTGTGCCTAGGCAAGGTCATTTCCCTCTCCTAGGGTTTTGAAGGCAATTTCTCTTGGATGGTCAAAATCACCGGCAAAACTTGTCTCCTGATGTTCATACACCTTCCCCTATCCTTAAAGTACCTTATCAAACACTTCCCATCCCTTAGATCCGCCAAATTCCTCATTTTTGCACAAACCCTAGTTTCTAGCTACAACCTGGCAATTTTCTAGGTTTGGCCTGTGTTTTTCCCTTTTGGACCCCTTCCCCTCGCTCAATCTCTGATATTCCACTTTCCCCTGCTTCCTAACATCCCTCTCCACTCCCAAAAATTTCCCCAAGAATTTAGAAGCCCCCTATCCCCTTCATTTCGCTCCATTTCGACAAAATTCCTTGTATCACACATCGGGACAAGTCGCACTCAAATGATATTCTAGAGCAATAAAAGATGAATTTTGGAAAACTGAGAGAGGTTTTTGTCCACAACATGCCAAGGAAGAAAAACCTCCTTCACTTTTTGCACAGGTGTCATTTTGTTAAAGAAATGCCAAAAATACCAGCGAGAACGAAGGTGCTCCAAGGACGGTTGGCCAAAGCACAAAAACGAAGGAAAATGCCCGATCCACTCCAAATTTTGGCCAAAGCCTCTTTGAATGAGCATGGTACTTGATTGGGGACTCCCAGCCCAAATTTCAAGAAATTTGGAGAAAATTTTGTCATTTGTGAATTTTTTATGCAATTTGCAGGTTTTTCCCATTAACGGGTCTCACCCCCCGCGCGACCCTTCATCATGGCAAATCCATTTGGCAAAAACTCAGCATTTCCAGATTTTTCATGCAAATTTACACATGCTCATGGATGAACTTGAGGTTTGGTGAAGTTTTGGGCCTCCAGAAAGTCAAAAAACTAGCAAAAAATGACTTTCTGCCACTTTTTTGAACTGCAGAAAGCAGTCTTGGGAGATTTGATTTTTGACAGGGAAAATGAACTCCAAATTCAAAAATTCCAGTTGGGTTGAAAATTAGACTCACATACCTTTCCAACAAGCCTACTCTTTCCCAATTTGGACACCTGAAAGTGCCCGAAAGTGGCTTCAAAGGTGCGTGACCCGTCAGGCAGGGGCGCGCGACCCGTGAGGCAGATTTTTCCAAAATGCACTGTATAGCTCAGAAAAACGCAGTTTGACCTAGTTTGACTTTTTGGGGTGAATTATGATTCTCTTTGATGTAATTATTGTACTTGTAAGACACTTTTACACTTATGTACCTCTTCTAGAAGATTCATTCATGAGATAGGTGAAAATTAAATGAATGAATTGGTTTCCTAGCTTATAGAGGCAAGTTGTTTTGACTGCCTAGATTTTAGTGCTCAGTTTAGAATTGGTTGAAACAGCTCCTAGAAGGATGAGCTCGACCCCTAGAGGCAAGGAAAGAGGTTGGCTTGCCTATATTATGTATTTTCTCAATCATTTTTAGGGGTTGGAAGGTTGGACTCTTGAGGGATAAGCTATCATTGTATTATTCACTGTATCTCTGCAATTTTTGGCTAAGGAAGACCAGGGTTTTGCAGTACTCTTTGGGATTCTTGTGGACTCATGTGTTGATGGTGTGTTTCTCAATGTACTTTTAAGCTTGTTATGTGACTCATTTCCTTTCTTTTACTTCTGCACATTAAACAATTGAAGTGTTAAAGTAAGAATTCATGCTTGCCATGCTCTGCTTTTAAGTTTGTTTAATTTCAATGTTTTCTACTATCTAAAGAGAATTCAAAGTTATTGTTTGCTCTCTTTAGCTCTTCATCTTTCATTCCTGACCATCCACCTCAGTTAAAGGCATCAACGTTGTCTCCTACCTCGCCCCAAGGAACCCCCTGCAGAAACTGTGTCCAATCCCCGCACCCAAAATTGCCCTCTCCTCAATTTACCACCAAAAACCCAAAAAACCCCAAATCAAACTCTTTGATCAGTTTACTAGCCTAATATCAGTGTTACCTTATTGGTCATCTCATCCATTGAATATTTTACGAGATAGACCGGAGAGAGCCTTCTCCTGCCCCGTAGGGCTAGCTACGAGGCTAAATGGTTTGATGTTGCCTTGAGGTTTACCTTTCTCAGCCTGAGGTGAAATTTAAAGCGCTAACATACGTTGCATGATCAATGTAAACAAAAGTTTGGTAACCAATGATATAATGCCTAAACTTGTTTAGAGAATGTACTACAACCAAGAGTTATTTTTCAGTGATAGTATAATTCAACTCAACTTTAGATAGATTCTTACTAATGAAATAGATAACATAAGGAAATTTATCTTCCACTTTTCTAAGGCATCCCCTACAGCTTTGTCTGAGGCATATGTGTGTATATGGAAAGGTAATGCCCAACTGGTACCCCTAAGGATAGGTGCAATGGTTAACTTTTCTTTTAATATTTCAAAGGCTTCTTGACAGTTGCTTGTCCAACAAAAATCTGAATCTTTAGCCAGCATAACAAACAAGGGTGAAGCCAGTTTGGCAAAATCTTTAATGAACCTTCTATAATACCCAACTAATCCAAGGAAACTCCTGATATATCTTTGCTTTTGAGGGATAGGGACCCTTTTGATGATGGAAATCTTGTAATACTTTGCACATATTTAAGAGAGCTTCATGGAAGTCACGTCCATAAACAGTGAAATCATCCATGTATATTCGAAAAGAGTCATGAACAAGTTCAGCAAAAATACTCAAAACTGCCCTCTAAAAGGTAGCATGGGTATTCATTGGGGTTTTTTGAGGTCTAAAATGGGCCTCCTAAGGAAATTATAAAATAATAGTGCAAATAATAAAATAAGGTTAGATGACATCATCAAATTTTAGAGGGAAAAAAGAAAAAACTATTTTTTTAACTCGTATTTTCAACTTATCTCCCTATGGGTTTACTCAAATTTCGAGTGGAAACACTCGTTGGATGCATAATTAGATTTCTCATTGAAGGAGTACCCATGTTTCATACTTTCAATGGACCTTGCTACACGAAAAATGAGAAATACATGCAAAATGCGATTGCAATCATGTTTTTTCATGTATTTCTCATTTTTCATGTAGCAGGGTCGATCAAAAGTATACAACATGGGTACTCCTTGGATGAGGAATTAAATTTTGCATCCAAAGAGCACTCCCGCTCAAAATTTGAGTAAAAACTTATGGAGATAATTTGAAAATACGAGTTGAAAAGTAGTTTTATATTTTATTATTTTTTAATCTTTTTACTTTTTTACTCCAAAAATGGTGAATCATCCCCCATGGTTGACATCATCATCTTGAATCCTATTGGTTCTTATAAAGTTTATTTTGGTTGTACATTTTTCTTAGGAGACCCATTTTAGACCTCAAAAGTCCCCTAATGGCACAGACCGAATGGAAAAACTCTATAGGTAAAGTTACCCCAAGGACATGTAAGTTTGATCTTATCTTGGTCTTCAGGGCTGATCTGGATTTGGTTGTATCCATTAAATCCATCCAGGAAGGATAATAATTTCTTCCCTTTGGGAACATATAGGACTTGATCAATGAAGGGAAAAGGAAAATAGTCCTTCTTTGTAGCCTTGTTAAGTTCCAATAATCAACATAGACTCTCCACTTCCCATTCTTCTTGGGAACTAAAATAAGAAGTGACACCCACTCACTATCTGAAATGGGGTATATGAACCCTACATCTAGTAGCTTTTGTAATTCTTCTTTCACAATGTCCTTAAGAGGTGGATTCATCCTTATCTAGGGTTGGAGAAAGGGCTTGCATCCCTCCTTGATGTAAATATGATGAGTACAAACTGAGGGATGCACACCTTTCATTTCCTTATAATCCCAAGCAAAAGCATCCAGGTGTTGCCTCAGTACATTGCACAATTTTTCTTCCTGTTTGGCCGAGAGAGAGGGGTTGATCTTTAAAGTTCTGGATGGGCCAAACTCTATAATTCTAACATGTTCTAGACTTGAGTGTATAGAGCATAAGTCATTCCAAGGACTACTCCCAGATTATTTCATCAACTCATCAATTGTATGGGAGTGGGAGGTTGATTCTAAAGGATATGGTCAATAAGGTCATCTTCATCAAGTTGTCCCCCTCTTATAACAATATCTAGAGTGCAGACTTTTATCATCAAAAAATGATCACTTAGCCATTTTTAACTAGGTGGATCGAAATACACCACGCAGGATTTATTTTACCATAGTAAAATCACTTTCACTATGGAAATTAATTTAGTAAACGATTTTTATTAAAAAAAAAATTATTAAAATGTAAAAAAAAAACATGAGAATAATTGAATAAATCATTATTTGATACTTATTTCTTGTCACATTTGACTAAATCGCATAGGAATAATTAAATAAATCACTATTTATTTATTATTCCTTAATTCTATTATTGGAATAATTGTTAAATCACTATTTAATAATTATTTCAATTTCACACTTTTATTAATCCTCGCGAAATAATTAATAAATCATTTTATTTGTTAATTATTTCTAAATAAAGATATTTAACCATTTTGAATATTTTTTCCCTCTCCAAAAAATATAATAAAGTATTCCTAACAGTTAGATCTTGATTTGGTCAATATTATTTTATTATTTTTTATTTTCGAGATCAACCCAATGCTTTGTTATAAATAAGAAGTTTTTCTATTCATTCTTCACCATGATCATTATCATCGTCACCACCATCATCTTCTTGCATTTGAACTCCCACTTGAGTTATACACATTGTTTTGGGTTTTTCACATATTGAGAGAGAGATTCGATTGCTGAAGCATCAAGGACATCAAATGACCTGTCCCACAGAGGGGGATTTGCAAACCCTTTTTGTAGATATCCTTCACTAGGTGTTATCAATAAATATTATTATTCATTTAAAATTCTTTCCATATTGGGTTATTACATTGGATATCTATTTTTGTTTGTTGTTTTGGATCGCATATATCTTTTTGTTGTAGGTTTTTCTCATTTTATTATTGCAGATCTGAAGTGTAAGCAACCACAAATTGTTGTTAGGGTCACTTGTCACCAGTGACTTAAGTGAGATGTTTTTGGTACACCTTCCAAGAAATTTCATACTAACAAATGGCGACTCCAATGGTGTAGTAATTCAATTCTTGGGTGACTGAAATTTAAGTAAATTTCAGGGTTTTCGATACCTATTTATAGCCTCTCAATTTGTATTTATAGTTTTGTTTCCTTTTTTGTCATTTTTTGGATTCTAGTGGTTTTATGGTTCTTACCATAGGTCACAGGTACCAGTCGAGCAGGAGACGGAAAAATATATGCAAGATTTTTCGACCGAGAGTCCTAGGAGAAAAATGCACTTTTCAACCCTAGATCTACATTCCAAAGTGCACTTTTTGGCCAGTTATTTGTGTTTTCCATTGTTTCCAAGTCATTACCTATGTTTTGGAATTTTTCCGAGAATTTTTCAGAATTTTTTCAAACTTTCTAAGAGTGTTGTGTGTGCACTGGGAAGGGTTTCTTATCTTTGTTTCAATCTCCCATAGGCCTAGATTCTCTTATTTTTTCTCTTTGATGAAGTAAAAATCCCCCTAGCGTTTAGAGTACACCTCCACCTTTATAGGAAGAGATTGGTTGGGTGAGGAGTCTAGTGTTTGAGCATTTTCATCCATTGATTTTGAGAGTCTGGTACATTACTTTACAACACTTGTGGATAGGTTTATTTCACATTTTCTCCCTCTAGAGTTTGGGATTTTCCTTTCCCCTTAGAATCCCCTTTAACATCCTAGGTTTTGGAGCTTCATACATATCCTTTACAGCATTTGTCACCTCTAATTGTTGTTGTGTGTCTGCACCATTTACAGAAGATTAGTGACTCTAGATCTTAGTCCCTTTGACATTAGGTATTTTAGGTCTTTTATGTGTCTTTGAGTGGCTTGTTTTCCTTCTCTTGCTCATTTGCTTGATAGCATTTTTGGGTGTTGTTTTGTGTGCTTGATTGGTTATTTATTTTTATATCCTTTTCAACATTATTTACAATATTTCAGCACTTTATTTTCAACAGCACATGGCATCATAAAACATGCTCAATTAACTCATCCACTTGACACATCATTTTCACACACTCACACCCTAAGTGAACGTGAGCTTGGTTAACACCACCAAGCCAAGACTTGAAACACTACACCTTAATAATTTAACATTCATAGATTATCCCACATAGGCATCATGGCAAAACAATATGTGTAGTTTAGGTGTAGGACCGGTGGGATAAGCTTCCAATAACACCCATCAATCACTTACATTGAGACATTGAAGTTGACATATCAGGGAGCTTAAAATCCTTCAGCATCCCACGGTCCAAAGCAGGAGTGCGTTAGAAACCCGATTTAGAGGGGGGGTTAGGTTAGGTCATCATGTGAGCGGTTCTCCTCGGCGCTACCCAACCCATGGTAGGGAATCCTGTGCGGTGGTTGAACAGCAAGAATTTCAAGACTCGACCACACCCTTGGGATGAAGGTAACCGTAGTGACCAATCTTAGGAAAACACCTTATAGGAATAGTTGTGGGAAGCAGTTAGTTCCCTTCCCTACCTTTGTTTGGACAAATTTTCGTACAGGGATTAGAATTTGTCAAGTAAGAAGTTCTTTGGAAGGCCATCTCAAACAGCAGATTTAGGATTGTTTAAGGATTTAGACCACCTATAGGCTATAGGTATTTTTCTTTGATAGGACATGCTTTCTTGTATTAGAGTAGAATCATTAATAGAGTTAGTTTACACTTGGCACCACTGCACTAGGTGTTTTCTTGTTGTTTATTTCTCTTTTTCTCCTATCATCACCCTTTAGTCCTTAGAGTCATCATTGCCTTGACATTATTGCACCCCTTATGTATTTTTCATGGGAAATTTGAGGCCTTCTCCCTCTGTTTCCATTAGGAAATATTACTCCTCCCCTTCGAGTTATAGTCCATCCTCCCAGTCCTCCATCGAATCCTCATTATAACTCATGTTCTACTGATTCTTCTAGTTCTTCCTTTGATTGTACATACTCAACACAATACAGTGGGAAACCAAGGTGGTAACCTAGGTACTAACCAAGGTAACCCCACGAGCAAAACCTCCATCGGTATGGTCACTCCTACTCCATTGCTTCCTTTTATGGTTGGTTTGAGGCTCCTTGATTTCATCCAGCTCATCAACGACCCTTTTCTCCATGACCCCAATATGCCAGTTAATCCTACCAAGCTTCCTTCTGACATCCCCAAATTTGAAGGTAATCCTAGACAAGATCCCACTAATCATGTTTTCTCATTCCATATGTGGTGTTCATCCAATTCGATCACAGAAGACTCCAC
Organism: Pinus tabuliformis; assembly: GCA_031772625.1. Lineage (NCBI taxonomy): Eukaryota > Viridiplantae > Streptophyta > Pinopsida > Pinales > Pinaceae > Pinus > Pinus tabuliformis. The sequence goes on from CM062813.1 coordinate 235,719,602, forward strand.
TCGTCTTCGCCTTTTCCAACGCATTATTACTGGATTTGTTTCTAAGTGGTATGTTGATCAACCTAGAACCACTCATTCCACTTTCACGACTTTTTCCAAAGAATTTCTATCATATTTCCAGTTACCTCTCCTTTATGACACCGGTACTGAACTATTGACTTGTTTCCATCAAAATTTTTCCACTCACCTATCTAACCATGTTCAATAATGGCGCAGAAGGAGGAGCATATGTAAAGCTCTTGAATTTGAAGACTGTGTCTATATGTATTGGTTCCTTAGATATCTTTTTCCCCCCATTTCTAAATATGTCACTTCTCGCTTCCCTCAATCTGAGGAAGATGCGCTCCAAGTAGCCTTGAAATTTTACCTGATCTATGCCAAGTCAAGTTATGTTTATATTGTTATTCTTGATCTGCCTTGGCCTAGCACTACTAATGCACTAGGGGAATCTCATGTAAATGACGATATCGTTGAATCCATTTAACACCCTCAACTTCAATGATATTCTCCACCTCTGATGAGTTATGGTCAACCCGGGACCAGCTCCTCTTACACCTATCCCCCCCCTCCAATTTTCCACATGGAAGCTCTTATCCAGGTTCCAACATGTCATATGCATATCCCCATCTGCATTAGTATACGTCAGTTCCATTTTTTGCTCCACCTACCTATCTTAATGTTGCCCCAACCCCCCATGCCTTCTCCACCTTTGTCACATCAGCAACCTCCTCCACAAGGTCTGTATGTTTAGCATAGCGAAACCAATCCCCCCAACCCAAAGAAAAGTAACAAGGGGAAAGGTAACCAAAACCAGCAATCTCAAGGTAGTCAAGGTAACCATGGTTAGCAACCTAACACACCTTAGGGAAACTAGCCTAATCTCATAACCCAGCAACAAGGCGGACATCCCAAGCAAAGCAAGGCTCTTCGTATGAAATAACCTTGTGCCTATTACAGCGTATATGTCCATTATACTCATGAATGTCCCCTTTTACCTTAGATGTGTTAAGCATGGTAATTTCAAGTAGCTACTTCTAGAGGACCGCAGCCCATAGCTCCTCCTCCTCGTCCTGCTTCATCTCAACCGGTTGTGCTTACTAGTCCTTTCCCTCACCAAGGATCTCTCATTGCTCAACCTACACAAGTTCACGAATCTCCCCCACCTCCCATCTGGTCACAACGATTATCATATTCTTATGATGAATTCCGATGAATTCAACACCAAACAAGTCAACCTTCAAACTTGATCACGCCAATATGACAAGCCACCCTCTAAGTCAACGATACAGTCCCAACCCCAAGTTTCCACCAAGCCTCTTTCTTCACCAAATGGTACCTTACATATATCCCTCTATCTAAGATAGAGGTTATCCTATATCCCCAAAGGTCCATTACATTGAAATGATGCTTCTGCTAAAGCTTCCCATACGTTTAGCATAATAGATGACTTAGCACAGTCTCCTATTTCCATGTCAACTGGAAGTCACCCAGACATGCCCATCCCAAAAAAAATCTCTACTCTCAAATTTGGGTGTTGTGGACCCTTCTGATGATCGTATGATTTTCTTTGACGTTAACAAATCGAAACATCCCCCTCTCCCTTCATCCATTGCATTTCAAATAACAATATCGATAAGAAATGCCATTGTTCAGCGGTGTATCATAGATGAAGGCACCTCCACCTGTGTGATGGTTGATAGTGTTTGGAAGTAACTTGGTTCACCTGACATGTCTCCTTCCACCATCACTCTCTATGCTTGGGACAGTCATCCCTCTCATCCCCTTGTCTTATATCGCAATTGTCTTATCACTATTGACGACAAGATTGTCTCTATTGAAATCAAGGTCATTGATGCCCCACTGGACTATAATATCATCTTGGGTCGTAGTTACACATATGTCATGTCAATTGTCACATCTGCGGTTTTCCATAAGATGTACTTCCCTCGTAATGGAAAGATCGTCACTATAGATTACCTGGTTTACTATGATCCTAATTCTCATACTTCGCCTTAGTCCACTATATCATTGATGACTGGCAATACGACTGTCTCGTCCCTCACCAATGTATCTCCTAGAGTATACAAATATTCCACCTTGCTTGGTGCTTATTATGGTCCACTGCCTACTCCTTTTGAGCATAGATCCTCCACTTTTTGCCTGCTCCAAGAATCACAATTTACAGCCAACACCTCCACAACTTGTTGTTCCCAACTCAACCTAGCCTTCAGGTACTACTCCTCAAGGTCCTTTTCCTTCTGTTGGTATCTTCCCTAGTCATTTTCAACCTGGAACCATTCCCCCAGGTCATTACCCTTCTCTTCAAATATCGTTCTTATTTCCACCACCCTAGGAGTTTATTCTACACCTATCATGGCTATGTTGATTTTACCTAACGTTAACTTGGGGATCCTAGTCTTGTACATTGATCCTCTTGCAAACACTCCCCCAGATCAATTCAAACCTTACAGTGCTTTGACCCTAGTTCAAGCTATTGTTCCTTCCCCTTCCTTTACTTTAGCTCCATAGCGACCTCAACAACAACCTATTCCTATTGCAAAAGCATCTAGTGAGGGAGGAAAAGCCTAGAAAAATGGAACCAAAGACAAGGCACCCAAACTAACTCCAACGCCTCCTAATCCTCCAAAGCCTACTCCTCCATGTGCTTTGTGTGATTTTGTTGGTCATTCGACCAAAAATTATCCTGAACTCCCTTGTATCAAGAATGTGGTCTCTGATACCTTCCCTTATTCTAACATTCCTAAGGTCCATGTCACTTTACCCAAGTCATCTAAGAAGAATAGATACTTATGCATGAATCACCCTTGTTCTTTGTGTAATAAATATGGCCATTATTCTCATCATTGTCGCTGTCTTGAAGACTCTCATGATAAAATTCAAGTCCTTCGCGAGTTAGATGTCACTCATAGTGATTCCACCTCTCCTCTACCTTTGAGTTTTTGTCCCACTCTTATTCCAGAATAGGAGGTCTCTCAACCACCCATCATAATCCCTCCTCTTGATGTCGAGATGATGGATAATACCATCCCTATTCTCTACCTGTCATCATCCATGGGATCAATCCATTGGGACTCCCTTGACATTTCCTATTGTTATTACATTGAACCTTCTTCGATGAACACTTTGTTCTCAACATCGGTAGATGTCACATCTACTAGTCACATGTCTCACCTTGTTGATGATGCACATGTGAACCTTGTCTCTCATGAAGATGCCTCAGGTAGCTCCTCTTCATCATGTGGTCTCTCTTCCTCCAATCCCCCCATCTTCCATTCTAATGAAGACATCATGGAAGCAATGACCACCCCTAATTATCTTTGGGACGATATGCACCATCATGTGTACTTTCTTTCGTAGAAAACCCATGACCAATATGTTGTGGAGTCTAAAGACTTCATCCATGGTGAATCTCATTGGTTTAAGAATCCCATTCCTACACCAGATGATTTTGAAGAATGAAATATGGCTAGCATTTCCCCTACCATCAAAATCAACATTTCGAATAAACCAGGGATCGAAGAAAATATCATCTTGGGGACACAACACACCCCAGAAGAATTTGATGCTTACACTGAGTTATTCAAAGAATTTCATGATTTTTTCGCCTAGTCTTATTATGAAATGCCCGGACTTGATCCCGCCATTGTTGAATATCACATCGACACTTGGCTAGATTCCATCCCTATCCACCAAAATCAAAGGTATATCCATCCTTCCAAAAGTGACTCTATCAAAGCTGAAATCGATAAGCTCAAGCAGGAAAGTTTCATCTATCCTATTGAATACACCATATGGGTGTGAAATCCTATTCTTGTTCTAAAGAAGCTAGGCACCATTCATGTCTACACTGACTTTTGCGATTTGAACAAAGCTTGTCCCAAAGACAACTTTCCCACACCATTCATAGACCAAATCATTAATGAGTTTGTAGGGCATGAGGTTCTTTCCTTTATTGATGGATTCTCTCGATATAACCAGATAAATGTATATGTTATGTCGATCAACTTAAAACTGCCTTCAGTAATCTGTGGGGAACTTTTGCTTATATGATCATACCTTTTGGTTTAAAGAATTTTGGGGCCACTTTTCAGTGTGCCATATCTTATCATTTCCACGACCTGGCTCGTATTATCCTTGCATATTTAAATGATCTCACAGCTCGTTCCAAACTTCGGTCGTAGCACCTTCATGATTTTCGTACCATCTTCCTTCAATGTCACAAGTATAAAATTCAACTCAACCCCCTTAAGTGTGTCTTTTGCATTCTTGTCATCCGAATTTTGGATTTCATTTTGTCCAAAGATGATATCACTCTTGACCCTCTCAAAGTTCAAGTCATTCTCAAACTTCCTCCTCCTCATACCCTTTGCCAGTTGCAAAGCCTCCAAGGCAAAGCCAACTTTCTTCATAGCTTTGTCCCTGACTATGCCACCACTACACATGGGTTTCTTAGACTCCTTCGATTTAACATTCCATTTGTTTTGGATGACCATGCTCAAAAATCTTTCGATGCCCTCAAACGTGCTCTCACTTCTGCTCCCTTGATTAGTGCACCTAACTTTGAGAGGTATTTCATCTTATATATCTTTGTGTCCACTTGTTTGGTCGTTGGGGTCCTAATCCAAGAAGATGGTGCTAAAAATGAGCATGCCATCTATTATGTCAGTAAGAACCTTAATGGACTCCCAATGTCCTATTTACATGAAGAAAATTTGGCATTGGTTGTTTGCATTGGTTGGTGTGTTCTTTATTCAAAATCTTTGTCATTATATCCTTATACGCACCACCAAAGTTGTGACCAATTCCAACCCCATGGCCTTCATGTTGATTCGATGGCTCATTAATGGAAATTATGCCCATTGAATCATTATCCTTCAAGAATTCAATCTCAAATTTGTCACACCCAAGAGTAAGAAAGGTTTATCCCTTATTGAATTCATTTCTGAATTTCCCATCAATGCGCCTGATCTGCCGATAAATGATGATCTTTTGGATGAAAAGTTTTTCGCCATTACCTTAGATGATCCTTGGTATGGCGACATCCTTACCTATCTACGAACCTAGAAACTCACCCCCATATCACTCGTGATTATCGATGATTTATTCGACATCAAGCCCCTCACTATCTCCTTGTTGAGCCTCAAACCTGCACCTTCCTATACACCCTCTCAGCCTTCCTTTTCCACTTATTTCATCCACCCAGATGTTAAATCATTGCATTGTAGTTTAAAAAGAGATTTTTACATGTTTTTCTGACTATGCTTATGACTGTTGTTTGGTTTAGTTTTTTTTTCATGCAGCTGCGGAAACTTGTCAGTTTCCGCAGCCAACACAGGTTTCCGCAGCCAGCACAGGATTCCGCAGCTATTTTGTTAAAAGTTGTGCTACAGGTGTCCTATGAAGAAACGAGCCACATGGGCAAGCTCCAGGTGACGGATACATGGAACGTGTCCCTTCAAATCAGCCAAATCATCCATGGAAGGTCACGGTCAACGAGGGTCAAAGGCAAAGCCAACCAAGGAGTTCAGCGGTGGCACGTCTCTGTTTTGAGCATGTGAACGTTTACGTGGCACAGTCCTCAGCTCACAAAGACACCGGCACACCTGGAGATCATTCCCGTAACCTGAATCCAACAGCTACCACTCCGGAGATTTAATAGACATGATGACAGTTACGCTAGATCTCGGCTGAAGGAATCTACGTGTCTTTGGCAACACAATTAATAGCGTAGGATTCAGTTAGTTAGTTCAGCACTTTTTTCATTATAAATAACGCGTCGATGAACGCTGTAAAGAAGCTTTTTGGATATGTAATTTCTGAACTGTTGTTGTTATCACCCCACTGTTTTATATATGTTGTTGCTTTAATACATGAGAAGACTTTTCTGAGTTCATTCGTGTGACTACTCGTTGACTGGCTGAAGTGGCAGAGGGCCCCTACACACTGAAGCCTTGTAAAGTTTTCATTTGGTTTTATTATGTTTCTGCTTTCATAATCTTTAGCTTGTACATAACACGTTGTTTTAATGTTTCTTAACTCACTGTTGTTTATATTTTCACCTCTGTTTTCTTATAGTCGTCAGCTGATCAGTGCTTTTCTGTAGGTTTTCTTAGACAGCCCGGGAAAATTTTCATCTTTTTGATAACTATTGACACATGAGATCATCTTGTCCTTCCTACTAACTTTCATTTTCTGAAGTTTAATTTCAGTACTGCCTTTTTCAAGTTGTGATTTGCTTATTTATTTTTTCTGTTATTTAGATATCATACTGCTCATCAGTTTATGGTTTCTTTCTATAGTGAAGTGACTCTATTAGCAAGAAATCAGAATATTACTAACTGTAGTGTGATTTAGTTATCATATTGCTTAAACTTATTCATGATTGCTTCCCACAAGGTAGATTGAGCTGAAGGGTAAAGGATCAGAAGAGTTGAAGTAGTGTGATTAGTTTCCTTTCTGCAATTTAATTTCTTGCAATTTAGTTATCATATTTCTTAAACTCATTCATGGTTGCTTCCCACAAGGTAGATTGAGCTGAAGGGTAAAGGACCAGAAGAGTTAAAGTAGTGTGACTAGTTTCTTTTATGCAATTTAATTTCTTTCCATTTAGATATCATATTGCTTGACTTGTTCATGATTGCTTCCCACAAGGTAGATTGAGCTGAAGGGTAGAGGATCTGAATAGTTTAAGTAGTGTGAATTAGTTGCTTTGCTTTTAGTTGAGTTGCTTTAAGTTCAGTTTTTACTTTCTTTTCATTCAGCAGCAAGGATACTAGGCCATCGTCATTAGTTCACTGTTTGATGCATTTACTTCCTCTTAATAATTGATTTCAGTTTAGTTGTTTTAAAGCTTTCTTTTTGAGCACTTTCTAAGTTTTGAAAAATCACTGTAGAAATCATCATCATCATCCATCCATATTCCATAATTAACTTTCATTTCCACCATCGCACATTAGGGTAAGATAAATCCAGAAACAAATTTAAAAAAAAACTCAAAAACGACAAAAGACTAAGGAAATGGTTATCTAGTACATATAGTACACTTCACTTCGTTAGTTTACGAATCCCGGATTGACATCTTAAATAGCAATTTAGATCACACTAAATTGACTAAACATTTGGCGCCGTTGCCGGGGAAGTGAAACGAGGTAGCCAATTTCTTAAAAAAAAAAACAAGAAAATTTCAAGGAAGGAAAATTGATAACCTCTCAAAGTATGCTCTCCTCTTGCACTTAGTGTGATTTGGAGGATTAGAAAAGAGAAAGTTATTGGTTTAATAGTTTCTTGAGTATGCTCTCTTCTTGCACCTAGAGTGACCTGGAAGATCAGAAAGAGAATTATTAGCCCGACTTGAAGAAAAAATGACATGCATAGAGGAAGAGATTCTAGGGGAAGGTTTTTATCTAGAGCCAAGAGTTCGATTTTTACAACTCCATCTACTTCAAGGAATAGACAAGAGACACCTCCATCATCTCCAACTTACACTCCTAGCCCTAGGATCCCTGGAATTCAAGAGGCAGTAGTTGACTCTCCCACACCATCCATCGAATCTGAATTAGGAAGAGATCCTTTCCTTCCTTCTACAGGGAGACAAATTGTAATTGAAGAAGTAGAATCACCTGAGGAAGAAGAGGGAGAAATTCCTCCTCATTTGCCATTAGTAGAAGAACCAGAGGACTCTGAAGTCTCCGGGGAAACTACCATGACAGAAGAAGGAGCAAACGGATTTGGTAGAGGTAGAGGTAGAGGAGGAGGAGGAGGAAATAATGGAGGAGGTAGAGGTAACATTGGGGGAAATAGGGATGGAGATAACTCATTCGGATTTCCTATAGTCGATGAGGAATCTCGAGCAACAATGAAAAACATCTCACCATCTGTCCTCCCAAAATTTCATGGGTTAAGAAATGAGGATCCTGAAACATTTCTATTTGAGTTTGAGGTCGTGTGTCGAACTTATGATTATTTGGAAGACTCTCAAAAACTCAAACTGTTTCCTTCAACATTGAAAGGAGTAGCTTTGAAATGGTTCATGGGATTACTCACTCAATCCATTAGGACTTGGAATGATATGAAACAAACATTTTTGGATAGGTACCTGGACTATTGTACGCCCACCAATCACAAGGATGAGGTATTCAAAATGGTACAAAAAGAAGATGAAAACTTGGAGGATTTACTTGAAAGATTCCAATATAATCTGAAAAGAGCAAAAATGAGTAATTTAGATGAGGAAACCTTGAAAGCCCTTTTATTAAAATCCATTAGAGATGAATGGATAGATATTTTGAACATGATGGGAAAAGGAGACATATCTCAACTTCCACTTCATGATATAGCAGAACTGTGTGTCCATCTCTCAAGGGGGAAATCTAAAACTCAAAAAGGGCCTAGAGATCCTTCTCTCATCAAAGCAAACAAATCTACAACTGGATCAGTAAGTAGGGCTAAGATTGGCAACATGCTTGATGAATTCAAGGCTGACATCTTAGGGAGTCTTAGTGAGAAACTAGACACTCTTAAGATTCACAATAAGCAGAAAGCAGAAGCTGAGGCTTTGGCCATCTTTTGCCCAAATTGTATAAAGAAACATGCTCTAAGGGAATGTCCCTTGGATGCAAAAATTGTAGAAACATGTGTAATTTTTTCAGAGAATCATGAGACCAAGGATTGTCCTTCAATTCCTGGGCTCAAAGCTGTCTTTCAAGAAGATCCAAATACAATCGAGTCTCTCTGTTTTGTTGCAATGAGACCTTGGCAAGGGCAACAAAATCAAGGGTTTAACAACTCTATGAACTTTTAACCCCCACCAAATTGGAATCCTTGGCAACAACCTTGGTCCCAACCTCAAAATCCTTTTCAATCATGGGTACAAGGTATGCAAAATCCTTATGGGAGATTTTCTCAAAATTATCAATATCCTCCATCTTTTCAAAATCAACAAGCTCCACAACTTCCAAATCAAAATCCACAATTATCATTGCCATTTCAACAACAACAACCTTCTCAACAAAATCCAAATTCTCAACTCTTGCTCCCATTCCAACAGAAGTCAAATCAACTTCCTTCTCAGCCATTGCCAAACCCCAATAATAAAAACCCTCAAAATGCTTACATGATAGAAGGTCAACAATTTCCTGCCTATATGATTGTTCCTCTCAATGATGTACAACTTAGATCTGGTAGAGTTTTAGATAAACCTTCTATAGATGTCCAAAATCAAAGCATTTCTGAGGAAGAATCTCTTGAAGCCAATAAGGGTTCTGAAGCATCTCTTCAAAACCCAAACACTCAGAAAGAAAAAGAAAAAGAGTTAACCCCCACAACTCCTATAGTTGAGCAACCTGCATCTTCATCCACACCTCCTTTTCCTGAAAGATAACAAATTGACAAAGGAGTGGAAAAACAAATCTTGTTGCCTGACTATGATTTTCTAGATGAATTGAAGAATGTATGTATCAAGATTCCCTTGTTACAAGCCATTAAAGAGATTCCTATTCTAGCGAAAACAATAAAGGAGTTGAGTCTTAAAAGACCAGGAAGGAAACCAAGAGATACAAGAAGAATCCACCTGGTAGGAAAAATTGCAGATATCATGATGGGAAAAATTACTATGCAGAAGTATGTAGATCCCGGTAGTCCAATTGTCAAAACACACATCAATGGGGTAGAAATTCCAAATACTTTGATTGATTTGGGGGCTGCTATCAACATCATGAGTAGACAGACTATGGAACAGCTGAAACTTCCTAACCTTCTCTTTACACCTACTTTACTGCAACTTGCAGATCGATCAATTATCAAACCAGATGGTGTATTAGAAGACATTTCAGTCTCCTTAGACTCTTGGGAATATCCAGTGGATTTCATGATTTTAACTCCCAAGAGTAATCTAGGAGGACATCCTCTCATCTTAGGAAGACCTTGGCTAGCCACAGCTGATGCTTTTATTAGTTGTAGGTCTGGGGATATGTATATTTCTGATGGTAATTCGACAAACAAATTCAATCTGTATCCTCCAGGAAAAGCAATTACAGAAATAGGAGATAATGAGTGGATTGATGATGAAGATACTATACAACCTGTCTTTACCATTTCTGAGATTAGTGAAGATAGTCAAATTCTGAACACATTAGAAAACTTTGAAACATCTTCAGAATATGACCACACACAATTTCAGTTGGATTCTGACATTGAGTATCTATCATCTAGACAAATGTCTCTTTTCTCTATGGAAGAGTTTGGTAGTTCCGCCATTGAGATCTTTCCAGGAAAAACATTGAATATCAACAAAAACTTGGAAAGATCACAACAGGAAGAGCTAACCAAAATCTTGCAAAAACATTCTACTGCATTTGCATGGGAGTATACCGATATGAAAGGTATTGACCCTAAGACTTGCATTCACCACATCTACATTGAGGAAAACAATAGACCAATCAGACAACCTCAGAGAAGGATGAATCCAAACCTTAGGGAGATAGTGAAAGAAGAGCTCCAAAAGTTACTTAATGTGAACTTCATTTATCCAATTTTAGATAGCCGATGGGTTTCTCCTTTGGTTATAGTACCCAAAAAGAATGGTAAATGGAGGTTTTGCATTGATTATAGAGAATTGAACAAAGCAACCTTGAAGGATCACTTTCCTTTACCCTTTATCGATCAGGTATTAGATACTTTAGTAGGCAAAAAGTATTTTTCATTTTTGGATGGTTTTAGTGGTTACAATCAGATTCAGGTAGCACCTGAAGATCAGGACAAGACCACATTTACCTGTCCATGGGGAACTTTTGCTTACCGAGTATTTCCTTTTGGATTATGTAATGCACCCGCAACATTTCAAAGGGCAGTACTGGGAATCTTTTTTGATCTAATCCATGATTGTGTAGAGGTTTATATGGACGATTTTACAGTTTATGGGAATTCGTTTGAAGAAGCATTAGAGAATTTGGAAAAAGTCCTTATAAGATGTAAAGAAACAAACCTATCATTAAGTCATGAAAAATGCTTTATGATGTTTACTGAAGGGATTGTTTTAGGACATCATATTTCAGGAGATGGGATTAAAGTTGATAGATCAAAAGTTGAAGTCATCTCCAAGTTGCCTATTCCAAATTGTCAAAAAGATGTTAGAAGTTTTCTTGGATTTACTGGATACTATAGAAGATTTATTGAAAACTTCACCAAAATAGCATCTCCACTCTTCAAATTACTTACAAAAGACTGTGAATTCAAATGGGATCCTGATTGCCAATCTGCATTTGAAACTTTGAAAACAAGAATGTCTGAAGCACCCATTTTGAGAGGGCCAAATTGGAAACTTCCTTTCCATATTTCTACAGATGCTTCAGATACAGCTCTAGGAGCTGTGTTGGGTCAAAAGGATTTAGTTCCTTATGCCATTTACTACACCAGTAAAAATTTGACTCCCATTGAGTTAAACTATATTGTGACTGAGAAAGAGTTCTTAGTTGTTGTTCATGCAATCAACAAGTTTAGACATTATATAACAGGTTATGAAACTTTTGTCCATACTGATCATTCTGCAATTAGATATCTCATGAACAAACCTGTTACTAATGGCAAAGTTACAAGATGGCTTTTACTTTTACAAGAATTCAATATTATTGTGTTAGATAGACCAGGGAAACAAAATACAGTAGCTGATTTCTTGTCTAGAATCCAAAATACTAACGAAGATTCTCCTATAGAGGATAAGTTTCCAGATGAATATTTGTTTGCAGTAACTACTAAGACTCCTTGGTATGCAGATATTGCTAACTATTTGGTTATAGGGAAGCTACCTCCACACTTATTTCCTAATGAGAAAAGGAAAATTATTCAGGAGATTTCAAATTATTCATGGATTTCTAATGAATTGTTTAAGACAGGGCTAGATTGTGTGATCAGAAGATGTGTTCGGGAAGATGAAATGTCTGACATCCTCAAGGCATGTCATGATGAACCATGCGGTGGGCACTTTGCTGACAAGAGGACGGCCTATAAAATCCTTTCTTTAGGATATTATTGGCCTTCTCTCTTCAAAGATGCAAAACAATATGTCAGAAGGTGTGACAGCTGCCAAAGAATTGGGAGACCGACTCTCTCAAATGAAATGCCATTACAACCACAGGTACTCATCGAACCCTTTGAAAAATGGGCTTTAGATTTCATTGGACCCATTAATCCACCATCTAGACAAAAGAAGTATATATTTGTTTGCACTGATTATGTCACTAAATGGGTAGAAGCCAAAGCATTGCCTTCTGCCACTGAAAATTCAGTTATTCAATTTCTTTTTGAGGATATTTTTACTCATTTTGGTGTCCCAAGAGAAATTGTGACAGATCAGGGAAGTCAATTTACATCTAACTTGATGGAGAAGCTGATGGAAGAATACAAAATCAAGCACAGAAAATCTACTCCTTACCATCCGCAAGCAAATGGCCAAGTGGAATCTACAAACAAAGTTCTTGAGAGCATCATCACCAAAACTGTTCATCTCCACAGAAGAGATTGGGCAGAAAGGCTTCCTGAAGCCTTATGGGCCTACAGAACTACATGGAGGAACACAATAGGACATTCTCCCTATGAACTTGTTTATGGGAAAGAAGTCCTGCTCCCCATTGAGTTTCAAGTCAAAACTTTCAAGATGGCAGTTCAGTTGGGGATGAATCTATCAGAAGCCCAAAAGCACAGAATGGAGCAGCTGAATGAGCTAGATGAGATCAGATAGGATGCAATTTTAAGGACTGATCTAGTTCAACATCAAAGAGCTAAGTGGCATGACAGATATATCAAAGAGAGAAAGTTTCATGAGGGAGATTGGGCTTTACTGTTTAATTCCAAGTTTAAAGACTTCAAAGGGAAGTTTCAGACTCATTGGCTTGGGCCATATAAGATTGATAAAGTCTTTAACAATGGAGCGGTAAGAATCAAGACCATTGATGAATTTCAGACTCCTCTTATTGTGAATGGCCACCGACTAAAAATTTATCATAAGCCACTCTCAAAAGAGGAATTTGTCAAAATGTTCCAAGAAAATTCTGCAATAAGGCTGGTGGAGAAGAATTCTTCTCCCCCATCAGCCTAATCTTTGTTTCCTTCAGTTTTGAAAAAAAAAAAAAAAAAAAAAATATATATATATATATATATATATATATATAAGCCTGAAAACCAATCACAGATTGGCGGTCTTATGCAGAAAATGTAGAGTGAAAATCAGGGACACCTGACACTCTATATTTTCCAAAAAAAATCTCCTCTCCTTCTCTTTCCATCTTCACTTCATCTCACTTGTCATTTCACTTCACCTCCATCTCATTTCCATTTTACTTCACTCCACTTCACTCCCACTTCATTTCACTCATTCCATTTCACTCCATAAATAAAAGTTCTCTTCAGGACTATTTTCATTCAGTTGGTTTTCCTCTAACTATCTTTGTGCAGTTAAGGGGGTGTTGTCTCAGTTTCCGCAACTGGGAACCATTTCCGCAGCCAGAAGCAGTTTCAGCAGCCAGAAACGATTTCCGCAGCCAGCATCACTCTGTTTTCAAAATTTACAGTCAACTGTTAGTGCAATCATCATGAAATGCAGGTGTAATTGAGCTAAAGACATGGGGCATCTCCAAGATAACAAAGAAGAGCAATTGGTTAGAAGCCTTGAGCAAGAAATGACAAAGTTACAAAGGTATGATCAAAAATCTTTATCAAATAACAATTCAAGTCATAATTACGCATAGTCATTAAACCATAACAAGTTCTACTATGAGCAATGATTTGATACGATAGCTCCACTACCACTCCTATTCTACGATACCACTCCACACACCTCGCATTCATTTCTCTAACGGTCTTATGATTATTCCGAGTTTAAACTCAAGTATGACTGCACTTCCATTTATTACCCGTACTCTTGAGACGTGACCTATTGTGTTACGGCTCTTCCCAGCCGTAATTTCCGCAGCCGTCTGTTGAGACGTGTAAAATCTCATACACCGTCATCTGACTCGAAAGAATCCCACCGTTACTCCACTTATACCCTACTCCTCGCATGCATTCGCATTTTATTTTAAACTTGTTCACTGTTGCTCACCCTCTGTTCCTCCAGTAATTTGGATACTTCCATTCCCTGTTCTCCATTTCTAACTGCAGCCACTACAGTTCATCCTAAACCCTTACTGCAGTCACTACAGCCATCCTAAACCCCGTTGCAATCACTACAGTCTATCCTAAACCCTGTAACAGAGCTATTTTTCCTTAAACCCTCACATGCAGAAGAACTCTCAGTGGAATTTAAAACAGAGGATGGGAAAATTACTGAGAGCTGAGCCGGAAGGACCGAAATACTTGGAGGGTTATCCTCAAGTTAAGGAATTGCTGAAGAAAGTCAGATGGCTACGATTTATCCAGAAGTTTAAAGGCTATAACAAGGAGGTGACCAAAGCTTTTGCACGGTCTTTTAATGGACAAACAGTGGAGGTTGGAGACTTAAAATTCACAGTGACCGAGGCCACAGTAGTAGCTGCCACGGGCCTACCTCAAGAAGGTGAAAGGTGGTTTAAAAATAGAAGTGTGGACGATCAAATATGGAGAATCATGCTACAAAATCAAGGTATGGATACCACCGTTTTTACAAGAGGCATCCCTATTCATGTACTAAAAGAGGAATGGTCTAGTCTACTCTTAGTCATCCAGAAATTTATCACGTGTGAAGGTCGTTTTGGCTCTATGTATATGTATCATGTTAGACTGATGATGAATTTCATAGACGGTCACACTCTTAATTTGCCTCATTTTCTGCTATCAAGTTTGAAAAAGATGAATTTTACAGTTCAAAAACACATAGGCAACATTGAACCTCATCTCTACCATCATGGGCTCATAAAAATTCTTATTGAGGATCAGTTGAAGAAAACTAAGGATACTTGGGAGCAATTCTTGACAAGAAACTACTTCCAAGAGCCGTCTGAGGTCTCTGGAAGCAGTCCACCAAAGATTCCAAGGAAAAGTAGGAGGAAAGAAAAGAACATTACAATCCAAGACTCCCCTACAATAGAAATTCAAGAAACTGTCCAAAAAGAAGAAGAAGAAGACAGAGCTAAAAGTAAGAAATAGAAGAAAGAAAAAGGCAAAAGAACCATTCAAGAAGTCTATCCATCCCCTGAGCAATCCATAGAAGAGGATTATCAACCTCTGTCAAAAAGATTAATAGATCTTCAGGCTGCTGCTATAGCCAAGAAAAAGCAAAAAGGAAAACAGAGTGCACAAAAGAAGAGTACTAGTTCATACTTAAGAAGGAGCACTAGGCTAAAAGGGAAGGGGAATAAAACCAAAGAAAAACAATCTCACTTTATTGATTTAGGTGAAGAGACACTTGAGAAATCTCCAGCCCAGCCAAGCATTGAGTCAAGTCCTCCACGTAAGGAAATCCCTTTTCTGCCGGAAAGAGAGAGCAGTCCTCCTCCACCAGATTTTGAGTTTAGGCCGAGAAAGACACCTAAGGTAGATCCTAATCAGCAAGAGGTATATAACTACCTAGAATCCTTAGAAAAATTAGCTGCAGGACCAAGTACCTCTCTGCCACTTGATGCACAAGTTCAGTCTTTGAAACAGGAAGTATTTGAGTTAGTAGTCCTAAATAGGCATATCATACAGGAAAATGAAGCACTCAAAGAGCAGAGTAAAGTAGACAAGATTGTCCATGATAACACTATGCTCCATTTAGGACTGTGGCAAAAGAAAAATAGAAAACTGAAGAAGAAGTGCAAAAAGTTAAGCAGAGCATTGATTAACCTCAAGTTCAAATGTCTAGTCAGGAATCCAAGGATGATGTTAGCATCAAAGAAGAAGAAAATAGGGCTAGATGTCCTTGAAAAAGCCTCAGAACATGTGGATTAGAGGGAAATAACTCAATTTTGGTTGCATGAGGACATGAAACACCTTCACAGTGGGGGTATGTTGAGCCTCAAACCTGCACCTTCCTATACACCCTATCAGCCTTCCTTTTCCACTTATTTCATCCACCCAGCTGTTAAATCATTGCATTGTAGTTTAAAAAGAGCTTTTTACATGGTTTTCTGACTATTCTTATGACTGTTGTTTGGTTTATTTTTTTGTTCATGCAGCTGCGGAAACTTGTCAGTTTTCGCAGCCAACCGCAGCCAGCACAGGATTTTGCAGCTATTTTGTTAAAAGTTGTGCTACAGGTGTCCTATGAATAAACGAGCCACATGGGCAAGCTCCAGGTGACGGATACATGGAACGTGTCCCTTCAAATCAGCCAAATCATCCATGGAAGGTCACAGTCAACGAGGGTCAAGGGCAAAGCCAACCAAGGATTTCAGCGGTGGCACGTCTCTGTTTTGAGCATGTGAACGTTTACGTGGCATAGTCCTCAGCTCACGAAGACACTGGCACACCTGGAGATCATTCCCGTAACCTGAATCCAACAGCTACCACTTCGGAGATTTAATAGACATGATGACAGTTACGCTAGATCTCGGCTGAAGGGATCTACGTGTCTTTGGCAACGCAATTAATAGCGTAGGATTCAGTTAGTTAGTTCAGCACTTTTTTCATTATAAATAACGCGTCGATGAACGCTGTAAAGAAGCTTTTGGATATGTAATTTCTGAACTGTTGTTGTTATCACCCCACTGTTTTATATATGTTGTTGCTTTAATACATGAGAAGACTTTTCTGAGTTCATTCGTGTGACTACTCGTTGACTGGCTGAAGTGGCAAAGGGCCCCTGCACGCTGAAGCCTTGTAAAGTTTTCATTTGGTTTTATTATGTTTCTGCTTTCATAATCTTTAGCTTGTACATAACACGCTGTTTTAATGTTTCTTAACTCACTGCTGTTTATATTTTCACCTCTGTTTTCTTATAGTCGTCAGCTGATCAGTGCTTTTCTGCAGGTTTTCTTAGACATCCCGGGAAAATTTTCATCTTTTTGATAACTATTGACACATGAGATCATCTTGTTCTTCCTGCTAACTTTCATTTTCTGAAGTTTAATTTCAGTACTGTCTTTTTCAAGTTGTGATTTGCTTATTTATTTTTTCTATTATTTAGATATCATACTGCTCATCATTTTATGGTTTCTTTCTATAGTGAAGTGACTCTATTAGCAAGAAATCAGAATATTACTAACTGTAGTGTGATTTAGTTATCATATTGCTTAAACTTATTCATGATTGCTTCCCACAAGGTAGATTGAGCTGAAGGGTAAAGGATCAGAAGAGTTGAAGTAGTGTGATTAGTTTCCTTTCTGCAATTTAATTTCTTGCAATTTAGTTATCATATTGCTTAAACTCACTCATGGTTGCTTGCCACAAGGTAGATTGACCTGAAGGGTAAAGGACCAGAAGAGTTAAAGTAGTGTGACTAGTTTCTTTTATGCAATTTAATTTCTTTCCATTTAGATATCATATTGCTTGACTTGTTCATGATTGCTTCCCACAAGGTAGATTGAGCTGAAGGGTAAAGGATCTGAAGAGTTTAAGTAGTGTGAATTAGTTGCTTTGCTTTTAGTTTGAGTTCCTTTAAGTTTAGTTTTTACTTTCTTTTCATTCAGCAGCAAGGATACTGGGCCATTGTCATTAGTTCATTGTTTGATGCATTTACTTCCTCTTAAGAATTGATTTCAGTTTAGTTGTTTTAAAGCTTTCTTTTTGAGCACTTTCTAAGTTTTGAAAAATCACTATAGAAATCATCATCATCATCCATCCATATTCCATACTTAACTTTCATTTCCGCCATCACACATTAGGGTAAGATAAATCCAAAAACAAATTAAAAAAAAAAAAAAAAAAAAAAAAACTCAAAAACGACAAAAGACTAAGGAAATGGTTATCTAGTACATATAGTACACTTCACTTCGTCAGTTTACGAATCCCGGATTGACATTTTAAATAGCAATTTATATCACACTAAATTGACCAAACACTCCTCATGGGTGACGATCTTTATCGTCACTATGTCGACACTGTCCTCCATCATTGTCTCACCCATGCTAAAGTTGACCAAGTGCTCAATGCCTTCCATGGTGGTTCTTGTGATGTTCACCTCTCTGGAATGGCCACTACTCAAAAAAGCATGTGCGTTGATTATTTTGGCCTTCTCTCTTTAGTGATTGCATTTAGGTAGTCAAACATTGTCCCAATTTCCAATTATACACCCCTAAGGTGCAAGCTCCACCTAATCTCCTCCATCCTATCATCACAATCTCCTTTCTGTAAATGGGCTATTGACTTTATTGAGTGTTGACCCCCATCTGCTAATAACCATAAGTATATTATCATGATTGATGACTATTTCACCAAATGGGTTGAAGCCATGCAATCGTTCAATAACATCGTGGCTACAACAACTTGTTATGACTCCATAATTTCCCTAGGATGAGGAGATAAACCCAGACGTAACCACAAAACCACTTTTAAAGCTGGGAAGTAGCCCTTCCATCTTCAGAGAGGGATCTCTCTATCTGATTTAGATTTATTCTTTTAAGATATGAGGCTAGTTATTGAAATTTGAGCTGGGTTTTTCAAAAGTTTGGTTGAAAGATGTTGGAAAAGCCCATTGGGCATGGAGTCATAAAATTTTGAGTAATCAATTACAAAAATGACAAAGGAACTGTAACAGGGCAAGGTAGGCAAACTCTTGGATCCATTAAGACATTTATGGGGTGAATGATATGAATCAAATTTAGGATCAATTTAAATATAGATCATACACATATGAATTCTATACTTAAATCTTAGATGAAAACATTGATATTGTTAGCAAGCCAGAGTATAGTACACTTAAGCAAATTTGGCCCTTAATCTTCTTGCAACAATAAAGAGGGAAAAACATATGGAAACTAAGAAAAAGAAACAATTTTACATGAAAAAACACATATCCAATTGCTTGACACGAGAATTGTGGAACAAACTTTATCTGCATTTCTATAAATTGATCACTTTGAGTACAATCCACAGCTTACATCAATGTACAACTCTTTTCTTCATGCATAATCCAACATAATCCAACACATTCCAACCCTTTCTAAGTTTTATTACAAAATATTTATAGACCTCCTATTAAACTAACTTTGGATTCCAAAAATGAATTGATTACAAAATAATTATCTAATAAAATTACTTATATTTCTGAACAAAAAACTAAGACTAACAATAATCACTGGAAAACTGCAAAAAAATTAGAACTGCTAGAAAATATTTAGCCTTCAAATCTGTAAATTGGTTCATTAATGTTGATCCTTTTCCTTTAAATCTGGAGTGGCTATAGTTGTTTTCGCACAATCTATGTGTTTCCCTTTCAAACTGCCAACCCCCCTTTTCTTTTGTTTCAACAGCTGCCAACCCATCCAACTCTTAACTCTGTATGGTCTTATAGGAGTGGTTTCCACCTTGTTTTGGCCTTATTGTTTCACCAATACTCATTATCCCCATGCTCTTTCTCCTTTGGCATTTATTTTATTATATAACTAAGCCAGTGAATATAAGCTTAATGCAATACCGGGGCCCCTTTATAATGTAATTTAACATGAATTTCATATTTTGTTCTAGCTCCCTTTTCTTTATCCCTTTCTTCATTTTTCACCATAACACCGAGGGCAGTGACCATCAGCTTAACCTTGAGGTGCTAAGGATTTTTTGTTCATTTTTGGGGGATGTTTTCCTTTGTTAAATGCTTTAATCCCTTGAGTTCAATAAATCTTAATGACTATGCGCCAACCTCAATATCAGAGCCCCCTCTTTCAAGTGGAAAATATTACAAAGCACCAATTTTCTCTGAACCTCTGATTGTCAATTATGATGTCATCACTGCCACATGGCACCTCGTGAGTGGTGACATGTGTCACCCTGATTTTCCCACGTAGGACCCCTCAAAATTCTTGTTGTAGTAGCTACAACTACCCTCCAAAATTTTGCCTTAGCCTGTTTTGGAGCCTCCCCTACCAACCTTACACAGCACTTTGTCTTGCTTCGTCAAGTACTCAAGCTTTAGTTCTTTCTTCACACAAAGGTAGCCTGTTGATCACAGTTGATCTATTTCCCTCACAGGCTACTCATCTGGACTTGGTCCAACTACAAGCTTAGTAGCTTCCCAGTGAAATTTGCACATTTCTGTAGGGAAACCAGCCTTCCCTCCAGGAATTGCGCAATTCCCTCTGACAGCCTGCTGAGCTCCAGGATTGCACAGTCGTACCAGCCAACCCTCCCGCATGATTTGTGCAATTTTTCCCATCAGCAGGCTATTCAGCCTAGGATTTGCACAAATATGGGCAACAATCATTTGCTCTGCCTAGAAATTGCGCAATCCCCTTGCGCAGTTAGCCCATCTTACAGTTAGGAATGCACATTTTTCCCAAGCAGCTGAGCACTGGCATGTATGGATAGTCTGGTTGACTAGTTCAACCCGGGACCGAGGAAAATTGACTTGCATGCATGCATGACTTGATCTTCCCATAATAGCAAGAGACAACATCCAAAAGGCATCCCATGATTCAGGGAGCTATTTTTAGTAGTTAGGGGTTACATGCAAAGTTGTTTTAGAAGTTTCCCTCCAAGTGCTGCTTTTTCCTAGATTTGTGGCATGCGCGTCCTGAGACCAAAATAATTTATTCAACACATCAGAGCTCATTAATTCACATCAATATTAGATCTCTAACATCCCACAGCACATCCAGGACTCTTTGACACATCCGGCTCAGCTATTCATGGGTAAGTGGCCTCAACTTGTCTTTTTCATCATTTCTGTCGCTTTTTGTGTATTCACTTGTTTGAGTGTTGGTTTCTAGATTTATTTGAATACCCTTTGTCATTTACATATATTCTAACTTTTCCTAGATTTGTGTCAATTTTCATTGCTATCTCACTGCTATCGCATGCATGAAACTGTTTTGCACGGACATTCGCGCAACTGGCAAACAACATCACCCACATGCATGTTGATCTGTTTGCTCAATCTTACATTCATGTTTTTCATGCATTGTTTATCACTTCTGCTATAACTTAGTATCGACATGAATTTCATCGACTTGCTTGTGTTTAGTTGCCCGTCGGCGAGTCGAGCCAACCTTGGCCTAGTCTTTGCCTTCACCAAGGCTGTATTGTGCAATCTAGAGAAGGAAGGCTCACCTTCCTCTCCAGATTTGTGAATTCTGGCCTAGAGCAGGCCTCCTAGATTGAATTGCACATTTTTGGAGGTAAATGGCTACATGAACCAAAAAATTGCACAAATCTGTTCCTGGGCCAACAGTCTTTCCTAGTTGGAATCGCGCATTGCACAATCCCAGCAGCCAACTACCCAACTGGATTGCACATTTCACAAATCCAGTAGCTATTCCAACCTCCAAGTTGGTCCAAACTACCTTTTTTTCAGTCCTAGCAGCCATTCAATCAGCCTCCTAGTGAAATTTGTGCAATCTTGCTCATCAGTTCCCCAAGTATGTGTTGTGTCCTTCCATAATTTGCTTTGTTTTCACTAACATATTCCTTGCCATGCATGCTTCTTATTTCTAGATCTTTTAGGTGTTCATCTGTCTCAATGGCTTCCAAGAGAACAGGATCTCAGGACACTGATGGTATGGCAGCTAGAGCTGTAGCTAAGCAGGTGTCCTCTAGTTTTCCAAACTACGAAGATACAAAGTTGTATCTAGACAAGGAAATCAAATTGAAGTGGCAAGAGGTGACTGAAACATTCACAGGTACTTTTGGGGAAGACCTTGAAGACTGTCAGGTGTACGTGAACATTCATAAGTCTGGCTTGTACCAAATTGTATCCAGATACCCCGCATTCCCATGTGCGGACATGATTCACTAGATCGTTTCTCACACTGACCACGAGACGATGACCTTGAGCAGTGTCAGTGAGAAGAAGCTTGCAACCTTCTGGGCATGCGATTATGATGAGATGTATCGTATGGACGAGCCCATGATTGTCATGACCCCTCCATTCAGCTTGCCCAACAGCAAAGGCCACTTTAGAGACATTCTAAAGGATTGGGTAAAGGAGCCAACTCGTTTCAAGATGACCCCTAATCATATCTATAAGATGAATATATTGAGGAAGGCATACCAATACTTGGTCATATTCGCATGTCAACTGAGTGGCCAAGCGAGCATTGAGACCTTCCCTTAGAGTTGGGTGGTCACGCTGGACCAACTGGCTAGAGAAGGAAGATCATGCAACTAGTCCAGCATATTGGCTCATCAGTTGAAGGATCAAGTCACGAAGGCTCGACAGTCACCCGAAGGTATGCATGTAGAGATTTACATGGTCGCCTACATTCTAGATGTAGTATGTGCCTGACATGAGTTCCCAGGCTAGAGTGGGCATGGTCACCGGTGGAGACTATTGTGAGCACATATTTCAATATATTCTCTAAGTGCAACTTCAAAGGAGTGATCATATGACTGTCCAACCATCTTGTCACCCCAGTGTACAGGTTGATATTTGAACAGGATCCACCCTACATGTCAGAAGAAGTGACGAAGGCACTGTTAGGCATTGCAGATTGGTATGCCTCACCGAACAGCACGTTCATTCGAGTGTTCAGTGTGGAGAAGCCTCTGCATGTTCTGCCAAATTTTTCTTTGGACGTGCTTGTCATGCAGGAAGTAGCATATCATATCTCAGCAAGATTGGCAGCTAGGTTGCAATGGAAGAAGAAGGCACCTTGGCCCACTCTTCCATTATGGATTGGGCTATATGAGATCCAAAGCATCAAGCAAGTGTATGTCGAAGCTGAACAAATGAAGAAGTACATGTTCGACCTCCGAAGCTTCAACCTGTATGACCCACATTGCATTGAGAATGATCATTGCACGAGATTTTATTTCAATTGGATCCATGGGGCATTTCAATGGGCCGAGGAATAATCATGGAGGTATTGTTACCATTACTCC
Source organism: Pinus tabuliformis (assembly GCA_031772625.1). NCBI lineage: Eukaryota > Viridiplantae > Streptophyta > Pinopsida > Pinales > Pinaceae > Pinus > Pinus tabuliformis. The sequence goes on from CM062813.1 coordinate 235,742,540, forward strand.
AAACCCAATGAACAGGTCATTTTCGCCATAGAATGGTTAGCACGGCAGCATGAAGCAGCACCACAGAGAACACCAGCAGTAGCAACAGCAACAGAGGCAGCAGAGCCAAGCATACCTATGCGTGACAAAGGAAGAGAATGTTAGGTCCCTATACTACTAGTGTAACCCCTTATTGTTATTAGTACAACCCCCTTATTATAGTGTTGTACCCATGTAGTCCCCATATTGTTATTATTGTGCCCCGTAGAATCCCATTATTGTTATTATTGTTCCCTTACATTATTATTGTTATGTCGGCTTTGATTGTATTATGACCCCTTAGACTCCTATATATATAAAGGAGGTCTTGTCATTTGTATCATCCAAGAATTGTTCATTTGTGTAATGTAAAGGAGGTTGCCCCCTCGAAGAGGCTGAATTCTAAGGCGTTGATCTATCTTTTCTATCTTCTTGTGAGCTCGTTTCATAATATTTGGTATCAGGGCTTTGGATTCTAGGGTTTTGCTGCTCCAAACAGGTCATCGTGGAATTTCCGCTATACCTTTTTTTCTGCGATGTTTCAGAAGCTAAAAAAAATCCCATTTGACAAGGAATCGTTATGAATTTCGGCTCCGAATTTCAGATCTTGTCTCACTATATTTTTGGAGATATAATCTGAGGAAGTTAGGGTTTTTGCAAACCCCCAAATTACATTCCAAACAGGTGACCTTTGGAAAATCGTCCTAACTTTCCTTCTGAGCAGCAATTGAAGTTTCATAAGAAGTTGCAGAAAGAGGATGACCTATAGATTCTTTTGTATTATTTTCAGGTCTAAAGGTCGAAACAATGACACGTGGCACTTCGTATAAGTTCGCTCTTCTAAAAAGTATATAATCAGGTCATCTTGGGAGATTGTGCATAAATATTTCTTGGAGAATCCAATTTCGATTAGACTGTTGGCATTGGAAAGAGGACACAGAGGGCTACTGTAGGTCATAATTTCAAAATTGGGAGATCCAAATTTACAGAGTTACAGTCGTTTCAAGATCGAGCTCCTAAAATCAAGAAAAGGCGACATGAGGAAGTTTGATGGCAAGGATCCAGTAAATTGGATACTACAAATGGAACAATATTTTGATCTACATGAGGTGCAACTTTTACAGAAGGTACATATTGCATCTTTATATTTAGAACCAAATCAATTTTTATGGTATGAAGGGCTTTGTTCTCGTAAACCACTTGTCATGTGGTCAATTTTCACGGAGGAAATGATAGCACATTATGAGGATACAAATAGAAACACCTTCTTTAGCCAATTGATAAATCTCAAACAAAAGGGTTCAATGGCAGAGCACATTGAGGACTTTCAAAAATTGAATATAAGGGTAAATGATATTCCAAAGAAGCAAAGGATTGATGTCTTCATAGGGACTTTAAAGGATAACATTCAACATGAGGTTCGTCTTTGGGAACCTGATTCATTAGAGAAGGCATTCAGGTTGGCAAGAAAAATTGAAAGCGAAACTATGGAAACAAGGAATCCCACCAATCAAAGTTATAATTATGGAAGTGTTTTTTCTCCTTGCCTTCCACAACCTACAAGGTTTACACCACAACAATTGGAAGAAAAAAGTGAAAAAGGGCTTTGTTACAATTGTGATAGCAAATAGATTAAAGGTCATAAGTGTGCTGAGAAAAAATTATTTTACATAGATTATGAAAAGGAGGAAGAAAAGGATCAAGAAACATCAAAATAATAGGATATACACCAGGAACCAACCCCAGAGAAAGAAGAAATGAATCTGACCATATCTTGTAAAGCATTGGCAAGAATTACCACTCCTCAAACTCTCAAGATAGAAGGACATATCAAGAAGAAAAAGGTTCAAGAAGTGAAAGATCACATCGAGAAAGAAGAAATGAATCCAACCATGTCTTGTAATGCATTGGCCGGAATTACCACTCCTCAAGCTATAAATATAGAAGGACATATCAAGAAGAAAAACGTTCAAGGAATGAAAGATCGCATCGAGCATCAAGAAATGAATCCAGTCATATCTTGTAATGCATTGGAAGAAATTACCACTCCTCAAACTCTCAAGGTAGAAGGACATATCAAGAAGAAAAAGATTCAAGCAGTGAAAGATCACATCGAGCATCAACAACAAGTTCTCCAACTTTTAAAGGATAACGCCACTTTTGTGCAGAATCGAATGAAACAACAAGGATATCAACATCACAATGAAAGAGGTTTTGATGTAGGCGATTGGGTATTTTTATGGCTACATCTCAAGTAAGTTATTTATGAGAAGGAAATGTTGACAATACTGCATGCACTGAAGAAATGGCGACCTTACCTAATGGGAAGACACTTCAAGGTAAAAATGGATCGTGATAGTCTTAAATACTTTTTAGAACAAATATTATCTTTAGAAGAACAGAAAAAATGGGTCACAAATATGTTGGGTTATGACTTTGAAATCATCTACAAAAAAGGGAAGAAAAATGTTGTTGCAGATGCACTCTCAAGAAAGGATGAGGATTTGGAAGCATTTCTTTGTGCTATTTCTATTATCCAACCAGATTGGATAAACAAAGCAAGGGATGAATGGAATAAGGACGAAGAAGTGTGGCCACTCGTTCAAAAGTTGTAGAAGATCCCAGTTCAAACAATATTGCTAGAACTTGAAGAGGAAGGAAAAATCATATTGGAACCTGGAGCAGCCACAGAAACAAGAACCCGATAGCTACGAAATCGATCAATTTCAGAGTATCTCATCAAGTGGAAGAACTTACCAGCTGAAGATTCCACATGGGAGGACAAGAATTTTATACAGAAGCATCAAGAACTACTCAAGCGTTGAGGCCCGAGGACAACACTTTTTGAAGGAGAGGGGCATGTTAGGTCCCTATACTACTAGTGTGACACCTTATTGTTATTATTACAACCCCCTTATTATAGTGTTGTACCCATGCAGTCCCCATATTGTTATTATTGTGCCCTATAGAAGCCCACTATTGTTATTATTGTTCCCTTACATTATTATTGTTATGTCGGCTCTGATTATATTATGACCCCTAAGACTCCTATATATAGAAAGGAGGTCTTGTCATTTGTATGATCCAAGAATTGTTCATTTGTGTAATGTAAAGGAGGTTTCCCCCTCAAAGAGGTTGAATTCTAAGGGGTTGATCTATATTTTATATCTTCTTGTGAGTTGGTTTCATAACAGAGAAAGATTGTCGACCTCATGGAGGAGGAACAAAGCTACCAGTTTCAAGCAGATCCACTTGTATAACAAGCAGGTATGGCTATTCAACAGAAGAGGCAGCAGCGCGACAAGCGAATTACGCGAAGGCAGAGGGATAAGAAGAGAATGGAAGAAGCAGAGAAGGAGTTGCATGAGCTGAGGGAGAAACTCCGAAAATAACAAGAGTTGTGCCAAAATGAGAAGGAAGCGCAACAGCAGCAGATTTAGCAGGGGGCGTGTTAGAGTCGGTCTTGTAGCCCTCCATCAGCGATCAAAGCTCTTTGCATTTGCATAAGTAGGTGTCACATCAGTGTCAATTTTTGCATCCCATTAGGCATGCCATAACCCTGATGGAGGAGCTGGTGTCTTTGTTCCCCTCTTGGAATTGCTGGATCAAGTCATTTCAGTCCTTAGTTACTTTCAAGCTTGTCTTGTCTTGGCTTGAGGTCAAATTCCTAGGTCTAGGGTTTTGGTCAAATTTGTTTACAAGGTCATGTCTCTGAAGGTCAATAAGTGCTTAGCAAGCCAGAGGGATGATTTTAAAGGTGTTTCTTTGCAAATTTCAATCTTGTACAGTTAATCTTTACCTTGGATTTAAAAACTCTGTTTTTAAAGCCAAGGTCATTTTTCAAATTTTTGTAAAAAGTGATGAAATTTCAAAAAAGCTTCCAAGGACAGTATGAAACCCTGGCTCCCTTGCCAAGATCCCTCAGATGATGTCCCTGCAAAAAATATCAAGCAAAAGCATTAAATGAGTCAATTTCAGGATAAAGGAAACCAAGAAAAGTCAATTTTATAAAGTGTCAAAGAGAAACATTATAAAGTGGGTTTGGGCATGAAATTATTTCAAATCAAAGCTATAAAGGCCCAATCTCCCTCCATCGACCCTCATTGTGCATCCAAGTTGTTTGCAAGAGCGATTGAGTGAAATTTTGAGCGAATTTGGGAGCTGGACAGGCGCGCGACCCGTCAGCGCCATTCCAGCAGTGTAAACTTACAACGGGCGCGACCCGTCAGAGGCGCGTGACCCGTTGGGTGAGGCGCGCGACCCGTCAGCATCCTCCTTTCAAAATTTCCTGCAAATTCATCCAAAGAGCCAACAAATCGCTAAATTGCCTGAGGTAGGCCCTCCATGTGCAAGAGAAAAGCTCCTTGTTGCTGTAGTTTGAACTTGTAAAAATGCCTAGGGTTTTATGCTGTTTTAAGAGTATTCCCTTGTAATCATTTTTTCCCCATTCCCATTTCTTTTTCCTTGATATTCCATGTAAATTTCCCTTGCTAAATTGTAAAGAAAAATCCAAACCCTACCCCTCTTCCCTAAAAAATGAAAAATTAAGCCCTAACCCTATCTCTCATTACCCATGTAAACAATGTATAGAATGATGCATATGCAATGATTTTTGTAGTGTTTTTTCCCTTAAATCCCTGTTTTATATGTTTATTCCCATTTTCCCTTTAAAAGTGTTCCTCCCCTAACATTCCCTTCATGCTCCTTGTCCCCCTTGAAACAGCATTTTAATCAGCAGTTTTCAAAGCAGAAACAGCAGTACATTTCAGCCACTTTGCTCTTGAAACCATGTCAGAAACCGAAACCGACTATGAGCAAATTGATGACCGTGAGTCAACACTAGAAGTTGAGCCTGCTCCGGAACATGAAAAACCACTATTGGGCCCGAATGCACGTGTACAAGGCAAAGATGAAGTGCTCCAAAGGTGGTTGGTCAAAGCACAAAAACGGAGAAAAAGGCCCGATCCCCTCCACATCTTGGCCGAGGCTTCCTTGAAGGAGCATGGCACTAAATAGCCTAGCCACAGCACAAATCCCAAGAAATTTTGAGCATTTTGGGTAAATTTTGGTTTTTTCAGGCAATTTACAGGTTTTCTCCATTAACGGGTCTCACCCCCCGCGTGACCCTTCATCCCGGCAACTCCATTTTGCAAAAACTCAGCATTTCCAGATTTTTCATGAGAAGTTACATATGCTCATCAATGGACTTGAGATTTTATGAAGTTTTGGGCCTCCAGAAAGTCAAAAAACAAGCAAAAATTGACTTTCTGCCACATTTTTGAGTTGCAGAAAGCAGTCTTGGGAGATTGCAATTTTGGAGGGGCAAATGACCACCAAATTCAGAAATTCTAGGTGGGTTGGAAAGTAGACTCACATACCTTTCCAACAAGCCTACTATTGCTCAATTTTTCAACCTAGAAGTGCCCCAAAAGTGGCCCCAAAGGCGCGCGACCCGTCAGGCAAACTTCTCCAAATTTCAGTGTACAGCTCAGAAAAACGCAGTTTGACCCTGTTTGACTTTTTGGGGTGGATTATTATCCTCTTTGATGTAATTAATGTAATTTTATGACACTTTTACACTTATGTACCTCTTCTAGAAGATTCATTCATGAAAAAGGTGAAAATTAAATGAATGAATTGGTTTCCTAGCTTATAGAGGCAAGTTGTTTTGACTGCCTAGATTTTAGTGCTCAGTTTAGAATTAGTTGAAACAGCTCCTAGAAGGATGAGCTCGACCCCTAGAGGCAAGGGAAGAGGTTGGCTTGCCTATATTATGTATTTTCTTAATCATTTTCAGAGGTTGGAAGGTTGGACTCTTGAGGGAGAAGCTATCATTGTATTATTCACTGTATCTCTGCAATTTTTGGCTAAGGAAGACCAGGGTTTTGCAGTCCTTTTTGGGATTCTTGTGGTTACATGTATTGATGGTGTGTTTCTCTATGTACTTGTAAGTGTGTTATGTGAATCATTTCCTTACTTTTCCTTCTGCACATTAAACAAATGAAGTGTTAAAGTAGAATTCATGACTGTCATGCTCTGCTTTTAAGTTTGTTTAATTTCAATGTTTTCTACTGTTTAAGGAGAATTCAAAGTTATTGTTTGCTCTCCTTAGCTCCTCACCTGTCTTTCTCATCCATTCACCTCAATCTAAGGCATCAATACTGTATCCTATCTCTCCCCAAAGAACCCCTGCAGAAACTGTGTCCTATCCCTGCACCCAAAATTGCCACTCCTCAATTTGCCACCAAAAACCCTAAAAACCCCAAATCAACCCATTTGATCAGTTTACTAGCCTAAAATCAGTGTTACCCTATTGGTCATCTCACCAATTGAATATCTTTATCGAGATAGACCGGAGAGAGCCCTCTCCTACCCCGTAGGGCTAGCTACGAGGCTAAGTGGTTTGATGTTGCCTTGAGGTTTACCTTTCTCAGCCTGAGGTGAAATTTCAAGCGCTAACAGGGCGCATCACGTGTAGATAGACGAAGCAGTGCTCGTACAAGTAGTTGATTGTTCTGAACAGGTAGCATCAAGTGAATATGGTGAACCCTCATGGGGGCAAGAGTTTGCTCATGAGATAGAACAAGCTCTTGAATAGTTGGATGCAGACATGGAGAAGCCAGAGTTGGAACAGGACACTGACCTCATGCCTCACGAAGGAGGCACTGAGATCCTTGGTGGTCAGCCGGAGAAAATATGCACAACAATTCCTTTAATAAATCTCATAATAGATTTGTGCAGCTTGATAGAGTACCAACTCTGGAGGACCAAACATCCCCTGCGCAAGTTGAAGAACAAGTGATTGTGACCGATGTGCACAAGGACCCAGCTACTTTGGCCGATGCAACTAGAGTGTATGCCAAAGACACTAGCTCCAGTGTTCACTTCCTCATAGCTGAGAATGAGAGAATGGTGAAGGAACTACAGGTGGCCAAGAAAGGAGGAGACTTGGTGACAATGTCCGCCCAAGATGAACTGAAGAAGGCAATACTAGATGAAGTATTGTCCTTGGACACAGTCATGTGAGCATTGTACTCCAAGTTTGGTACCGTGCATCAAGCAGTCATTCATCTTCACAGATGGCAGCATCAATGTGTGAGAAGAGCTCGCATCTTGAATAACATACATGATGTCATTGACAACATGCAGATATGGATGATGAAGTACAAGGGAAACTCACTTCATTTGCCCAAGATGATGAGGGCCAATGCAATTGAGTTGCAAGCACGCATCCAGAGTTAGATCTAGAACTGTGAGGACCTACCACAACTCATCACTGGCATATAGGCTTCCCATGCACGAGTATTCAATAGCATGGAGTTTGTGGTGCACACACATGCTATTCCATCACTTGGGACTCTCACCCAAGTGAAGACCAAGAAGCAGGTCCAACAAGAGCTTGACTCTTACTTCGACGAGTTGATGTGCGTCGCCACCAGTCCAAACTTTCCTATCAGTGGTTACATCATGCACAAGTATGTTGCTGGTCTGGCCACATTGAGGATAATGATGCGCATTCTTTCAAATGAGATGGATAGAGGATCTCGAGCAGTGTGCCCGGATGTCATGGAGGCAAGGTTCAAGTTCCAAACAGATGTCACAGCAGAACACACGGACACTATCGAAGATTACCAATCTTGGCACCAATATGTTATTGTTAATCAGCATGAGGATGTTGAGCAGTTGGACTTCTATAGTTGTCTAAGTCAGAGTGGTGTCTACTTTGGCTTGTTCAAGCCGTTGTTAACATGGGTACATGTGCATTGTAATGTTGAGTCATGTCAAGTGTAAGTCAAGTGTCAAGAGTGAATGTAACAGTCATAGAGTAGGTGAAGAGTCATGAGGGTAGTTGAATGGTCACAAAGGGGAATGTCAAGGGTCACCCCGCCCTTTTCTATAAATAGCCCATCATAACTCATTGTATAGGCTTTTGGTCATCCAAGCTTCTACTAAGACTATCTTGAAGAAGGCTTGGATAGTATTGTAATGTGCCTTGGCTTCTCCACTGCACGGAGCTAGTACATCTCTTTGGAGGAGCAAGCAGATGTGGTTGTAGGGTTCCACTATTGGGGCTAGCAAGTTTACATGGTGTATTGTATGCTTGTGACTTACACTTATTTAATAATAAGAGCCAGCACATTTCATGCATATGTTTTCATTGTAGTTGGATTGTTCTGGTTGCCCTAATGATATATGTTGTTTAACTTACGTACTTGTATATGAACTGATTTGTATGGAATTATATGAATCTTGTTGTTAATGTGTTGCATATGTTGTTAATGTTGTCATTGTCCATGTTAACTGCTTTGTCGGACATCAGACAAACCTTTCTCATGAACCTTTCTATATCAACTGTCGCACTCGTCTCGGACTGATCCGTGAGTGTTGTTAGTGTTATCTTACCTTGTATGTTGTGACTGCTACATCTGAGTGGACTACTCCATCAGAAGCTATGCATGTCCTTTGTGTGGTGTGTTCCTAGCCGAGTTGGGACTGATCCATTTCAACCTGGAACTCACTTTCATGTTCCTCTCCCTTCAAAGTGTTGGAACCTCTCGTACACATTACTTAACTCTCTACATCAGTCACACCCTTGCTACTGATAGAGTTATCTTACTTGCCTCTGTGCAACATCGTGATCAAGGCATTACCTTACAACCCACTGCTGGGACTCCTACACCAAATGGTCTGAGGTCTAATTGGGACTTCTTACCGGGGATATCCCCTTGACATGTTGGCAGGCCCAGCACCATCAACATTTCTGGCACTAGAAGGAGGGACTAATGACAAGCAGTGCCCTCTCATCCCGTTTTGAACCTTTGCATATCTTTCATGGAGTCTTGCATTCTTCTTCCCCAAAGGTGTTTTTCAAATCGTGAAGATGGCTCCATCTCAGGGAAGCTTTTCAATCTCTTGTCCACTCACATGTATGATGGTGAAGGCAAAGTGGCCTAGCCTGAGCACTTATATAACTTTCTTTTCATGATTTATGAGGAAGATGAGTTTTCTGACGAACAGGTCGGTTTTTTGCTTGCATACACACTTCGTGAATCTCTGTTTCATTGGGTGCTCAACCTACTGGCTGACACCATGCACTCATTTGAGCACTTCTGTGATCTTATTGAAGACCCATTCTATCATTTTGATCTAGACCATCTTGATCGAAAACTATTACAGCAACGGAGGGCTTGACATGAATCCGTTATTGATTTTTGGTAGCACTTCCGTGACTTGAAGTTTCAAGCTCTGAGGAGCCAGATGAAGCTTGCTTATCTTTGGGACCGGTTTGAGTACTATCCTAAGAAATTTGCCATCCCAAGAGCAAGTTTGATGTCAAGCCTCACTCAACCTTATTCATTGATGGAACTGCACAATCCCATGTGGGAGTAGGCACTGTCTCAACAAACTGTCTGCCTCCCTCTCATTCAACAGTTCCACCATCGCCTGATGATGCTAAGGAGCATGTTCGCACATCTGTTCATCCTTCACACCCTCCCAACATCACTCCACTCAATTTCTGGGCAGAGTTGGTTGTGAATCCTTTGAGTTCCCATATGCATTCTTTTCTTCGACCTCCATCTTCGCACTCAGGTGTTCCTCCGGATGATGTTGTCTTGTGTTCATCCATTCTAGACTCTTCACTTGTTGTGAATGAGGAACAACCCACTAACGGAGTTGGTGTTGCACAACCAACATGCGTTGTCATTCATGAAGAGTATGAGTGGGAGCTTGAACATCAACACTCGGTGAAGGATGACTCCCTTCTGTCCGAGCCCCCTCCGTTCCTTCCTAGCTTCTTTGGTGAACCTGCCATCCATGATTTTTCATGTGTGTCTTCATCCATGGATGCACCCATTGTTGATCACTCATAGGACTCACCAGATGCTAGTCCATCATTTGACAACGAAGAGGATAAATTTTTCTTTAAAGATCCACTTGATCCTTCATCTGCCTTTTCCTGAAACACAGAGGATGAGTTCATTTGCTTTTCATCTACCCCTTTGTTTAATTCATCTAATCATGAGGATGCCAAAGAATTCATTGATTTTTCTGATCGTGGCGATCGTTATCCATTTCCTTCCATTTTTTATCACGATCATGAATCTATCGCAGTTGATCTTTCGAAGCCACCAGATTATGATGATCTAATTGATGATGAAGTTGAGACACCCGAGATTGTCGTGGCACTTCTATGTCAGGCCCTCGCTCTCTTGGGGTCAGTCTCACTTCCGATCATGAAACTGTTCAATCACCCAAGGCTCCTCATCACTCGTCTGTATGCATTGAAGATATATCTCACTCACAAATCACACTTCCTCCACTCGAACTGCACAATCCCATTTCTCATGCTTTGGAGGAGTCTTACATTTCAAGCACTTGTTCGCGATGCAAGTTGTCTTTGTTTCTTTCGTTTGCTTGCATGTCTCATTCAAGGGTGTGCTTTTGCTTCAAAGTTGCACGTAGTGTCACACGACACCATGATAAGCCCATGGACTGTCCGTCATGCACATGCACTCACTTATGTCCTGTGGGCACTTTGAAACATGACGTGTGGTTATCTTCATTGTTATATATTTCTTGTATGCTAGTCCGCACAACTGGGTTACTTGCAGACCAAGCCTTCACCCGCATGGGTCTACCAATGCACCAGTGGCTGCATTGGAAGTATCAATTCACGTGATCAATCCCATGCATCGTTAGTGTATGAGTAGGAGTAGTGTTTTCTTTCAATTGTTTGCTTGCATGCTTGTTTGCTTTCATGCTTTGTTTTCTTGTTTGTTTGCTTCCTTGTTTTTTTGCTTGCTTTGCTCTCATTTTTGCTTATGCTTTTGATTAGCTTTGTTTTTAGTTCGTTCGTTTGTTTCGTTCATAGGTTAGTTCGCATGAAACCATGTGTGACTCATGAAATGAGCTGGGTAAAGTACAAGAAGGGTTTGTACATCTATTGCTACTTGGTTATCTGTCATCTTGCCTATGTATGATGAACTTGTTACTCTTAGTCCTTGATACATCGAAGGAAAATACATACTCTTCGATGTGAACCTTGGTGTAAGAACAACACTTGCATGCTAACTAGTGTCACCTTCTCTAGTTGATTGTTTTTGGGTTAACCCTTGTCAGCTCAATCAAGTAGAGTAAGGTGAGGGGGGAAACCTTAACAGACACATCAGAGATACATTAAAATACTTCTCTGCTGGAACAACCTCTTCTTCTCTCAATAAGTCGAGATCCCTCTTCCACCTCTCAAATGAATAAGTGTTACGCACAGTGAAAATGAAAAGTCAAAAAAAATCAAAATGAAAAATGAATCAAGCAAAAGAAGAGAAATTCTTCCTGCGCAGGGAAGTGATGCAAGTAACTCCGTCGGGGTACTGACCAAGCTCACTAGCAGCAGAGCCATGCTTGTGTTCCTATGTGACTACACCAGGGTTCTGTCCAGGCCTGCTGGCAGTCGAGCAACACCAGAGATGAAACTAAGACTCTGACGACTATACTGCTTGTGTAGTTATATACCCCTCAACCCCAATCGAAACAACTGTGTTGCCTTGGCTAGGAATTTGTGTCAATCGACCAACAGTCTGGTAGATGCTACATCTTACATCAAGCTAGTATGAAGCCAAGATGAGCTAAGAATTGGACAATACTTCCAGAGGTGTTAAACTTGTTTTCACGAACAAGGTCCATTCAGAGAGCTGGAGTTCTACCAGTGTGTTGCCAAGTGTTGTAGCAGCTACAACCACCCTCCAAAATTATTCCTTAGCCTGTTTTAGAGCCTCCCCTACCAACCTTACACAGCACTTTGTCTTACTTCATCAATTAATCAAGCTTCAGTGCTTTCCTCGCACAAAGGCAGCCTGTCAATCACAGTTGATCCATTTCCCTCACAGGTTGCTCATTCGGACTTGGTCCAGCTATAGGCTAAGCAGCTTCCCAGTAAAATTTGCACATTTCTGGAGGGAAACCATCCTTCCCTCTACGAATTGTGCAATTCCCTCTCACAACCTGTTGGACCCCATGATTGCGCAATCCTGCCAGCCATCCCTCCTAGCAAGATTTGCGAAATTTTTCCCATCAGCAAGTTTGTTTGGCCTGGGATTTGCTCAAATCTAGGCAACATTCAGCGGCTCTGCCTAGAAATTACACAATCCCCTTCGGCAGTCAGCCCATCTTATAGTCAGGAATGCGCATTTTTCCCAAGCAGTTGATCACTGGAATGCAAGTACATTCTGGTTGACTAGTTCCACCCGGGACCAAGGAAACTTGACTTACATGCATGCATGACTTGATCTTCCTGGAATAGCAAGAGACATCATGCAAAAGGCATCACATGATTCGGGGAGATATTTTTAGCAGTCGTGGGTTACATGTAAAGTTGTTTTAGAAGTTTCCCTCCAAGTGTTGCTTTTTCCTAGATTTGTGGCATGCGCGTCTTAAGACCAAACTTATTTATTCAACACATTAGAGCTCATTCATTCACATCGATCTTGGATCTCTGACATCCCACAGCAAATCCATGACTCTTTGACACATCCGACTCAGCTATTCATGGGTAAGTGGCCTCAACTTGTCTTTTTCAGCATTTTTGTCGCTTTTTGTGTATTCACTTGTGTGAGTGTTGTTTTCTTGATTTATTTGAACGACTGTTTTCATTTACATATATTGTATCTTGTCCTAGCTATGTTTCAATTTGTGTTGCTATCTCACTATTGTCGCATGCATGAAATTGTTTTCCACAAACGTTCGCCCAACCGACGAATGGCCTCACCCACATGCATGTTGATCTGTTTGCTCAGTCTTCCATTCATGTTTTGCATGCATTGTTTATCACTTCTGTTATCACTTAGTGTCGCCATGCATTTCATCGACTTACTTGCTTTCAGTTTCCTGTCGACAAATCGAGCCAACCTTGGCTCGGTCTCTACCTTCACTAAGGTTGCGTTGCACAATCTGGAGAAGGAAGGCTCACCTTCCTCTCTAGATTTGTGCATCCTAGCCCAGCACTGGCCTCCTGGACTGAATTGCGCATTTCTAGAGGTTAGTGGCTGCTTTGCCTAAATATTTGTGCAAATTTGTCATTGGGCCAACAATCTTTCCTAGTTGGAATCGCACATTGCGCAATCCTAGCAGCCAACTGCCCAACTAGATTATGCATTTCGCAGATCCAACAGCCAGTCTAGCCTCCCATTCAGTACAGACTACCTTTTTTGCAGTCTTGGCAACTAGTCACTTGGCCTCCCAGTGAAATTTTCACAATCTTGCTCATCAGTTCCCCAGGTATGTGTTGTGTCCTTCCTCGGATTTGCTTTGTTTTCACTGACATATTCATTGCCATGCATGCTGCTTGTTTCCAGATCTTTCAGGTGTTCATCTATCTCATTGGCTTCCAAGAGAATAGGATCTCAGGACGCTGATGGTATGGCAACTGGAGCAGCAGCGAGTGAGTGTCCTCTGGTTTGCCGATCTACGAAGATACGAAGTTGTATCTAGACAAGGACATCAAATTGAAGTGGAAAGAGGTGAATGAAACATTCACAAGTACTTTTGGGGTAGACCTTGAAGACCGTCAGGTGTACGTGAATATTCATAAGTCCGGCTTGTACTGGATTTCATGCAGATACCCTATGTTCCCATGCGCAGACATGATTCACTGGATCATCTCTCACACTGACCCCAAGATGATGACCTTGAGTAGTGTTAGTGGGAAGAATCTTGCAACCTTTTGGACACGAGATTACGATGAGATGTATCATATGGATGAGCACATGGCTGTCATGACCCCTTTGTTCAGCTTGCCCAACAATAGAGGCACTCTAGAGACATTCTGAAGGATTGGGTAAAGGAGCTAGCTCATTTCAAGATGACCCCTAATCAGATCTATAAGACGAAGATATTGAGGAAGGCATACCAATACTTGGTCATATTCGCATGTCAACTGAGTGGCCAAGTGAGCACAGAGACCTTCCCTCAGAGTTTGGTGGTCGCACTGGACCAACTGGCTAGAGAAGGAACACTGTGCAACTGGTCCGGCATACTAGCTCATAAGTTGAAGGAGCAAGTCACGAAGGCTCGATAGTCACCCGAGTGCATGCATGCAGAGATTTACATGTATGCCTACATTCTAGATGCATTTTGTGCCCAACATGATTTCTTGGGCTTAGAGTGGGCATGGTCACCAGCGGAGACTGTTGTGAGCACATATTTCAAGCTATTCTCCGAGTGCAGCTTCAGAGGAGTGATCATACAACTGTCCGACCATATTGTCACCCTAGTGTACAGGTTGATATTCGAACATGATCCACCCTGCATGTCAAAAGAAGCAATGAAGGCATTGTTATGCATTGCAGATTGGTATGCCTCACTGGACGGCACGTTCATCCGAGTGTTCAGTGCGGAGAAGCCTCTGCATGTTCTGCCAAAGTTTTCTTTGGACGTGCTTGTCATGCAGGAAGTAACGTATCATATCTCAGCAGGATTGACAGCTAGGCTACAGCGGAAGAAGAAGGCACCTTGGCCCACTCTTCCGTTGTGGATTGGGTTATATGAGATCCAGAGCATCAAGCAAGCGGATGTCAAAGTTGAACAAATAAAGAGGTACCTGTTCGACCTACAAATCTCTAACCTGTATGACCCACATTGCATTATGAAGGATCGTTGCATGAGAGTTCAGTTTAATTGGATCCATGGGTCATTTTAGTGGGCCGAGGAATACTCATGGAGGTATTGTTACCATTACTCCAGACCCAATGAACAGGTCAGTTTCACCATAGAATGGTTAGCACAGCAACAGGAAGTACCACCACATAGAACACCAGCAGTAGCAGTAGTAGTAGCAATAGCAGTGGCAGCAGAGCCAAGCATACCTGTGTGTGAAAAAGGGAAGAGAAAGATTGTCGACTGCATGGAGGAGGAACAAAGATGAAAGTTTCAAATCGATCCACTTGTAGAACAAGAAACTATGGCTATTCCACAGAAGAGGCAGCAGCAAGACAAGAAAATCGCGTGAAGGCAGATGGATAAGAAGAGAATGGAAGAAGCAGAGAGGGAGTTGCATGAGCTGAGGGAGAAAATCTGGAAAGAACAAGAGTTGCACCAACATGAGAAGGAAGCACAGTAGCAGCAGATTCAGTAGGGGGCATATCACGTGCAGACAGATGAAGCAGTGGTCGTACAAGTAGTTGATTCTTTTGAACAGCTAGCATCAGGCGAACAGGGTGAACCCTTGTAGGGGCACGAATTTTCTCATGAGATAGAACAGGCTCTTGAACAATTGGATGCAGACATGGAGCAGCCGAAGTTGGAACAAGACATTGACCTCATGCCTCACCATAGATAGGCCGACTCGCCCGCTTCAATGCATCCAGATGATGAGCAAGTCTCGAGTGACCAATGAGGCACCGAGATCCTTGGTGGTCAGCCAGAAGCAGAGATGCGTAATAGCTCCTTTGATGAATCTCAAAATAGAGTTGTGTAGCCTGACAAAGTACCAACTCCGGAGGACCAAACATCCCCTGCGCAAGTTGAAGAACAAGTGATCGTGACTGATGTGCACAAGGACCCAGATGCTTTGGTCGATGCAACTAGAGTGTATGCTGAAGCCACTAGCTCCAGTGTTCGCTTCCTCATAGCTGATAATGAGCGAATGGCAAAGGAGCTACAGGTGTCCAAGTAGGGAGGAGACTTGGTGACAATGTCCACTTGAGTTTAATTGAAGAAGGTGATACTAGATGAAGTATTGTCCTTGGACACAGTCATGCGAGCATTGTACTCCAAGTTTAGTACTATGCATCAAGCAGTCATTCATCTTCATGGATGGCAGCATCGATGTGTGAGAAGAGCTCGCATCTTGAAGAACATACATGTTGTCATTGACAACATGCAGGCATGGATGATGAAGTACAAGGGAGCCCCGCTTCATTTGCCCAAGATGATGAGGGCCAATGCGGTTGAGTTGCAAGCACGTATCCGGAGTCAGATCCGGAACTATGAGGACCTACCGCAACTCATCACTAGCATACAAGCTTCCCATGCACAAGTATTCAAGAGCATGGAGGTTGTGGTGCACACACATGCGATTCCATCACTTGGGACTCTCACCCAAGCAAAGACCAAGAAGTAGGTCCAATAGGAACTTGACTCTTACTTCGATGAGTTGATGCGTGTTGCCACTAGTCCATAATTTCCTATCAGTGCAGACATCATGCGTAAGTATGTTGCTGGTCCAGCCAAATTAGGGATAATGATGTGCATTCTTTCAGATGAGTTGGACAGAGGAGCTCGAGCAGTGTACCTAGATGCCATGGAGGAAAGGTTTAGGTTCCAGACGGATGTCACGGAGGAACACACAGACACTATCGGAGACTACCAATCTCGGCACCAATATGTTACTATTGATCAACATGAGGATGTCGAGCAGTTGGACTTCTATAGCTGTCTAAGTTAGAGTGGTGTCTAGTTTTTCTTGTTCAAGTCGTTGTTCACATGGGTACATGTGCATTGTAATGTTGAGTCATGTCAAGTGTAAGTCAAGTTTCAAGAGTGAATGTAACAGTCATAGAGTAGGTGAAGAGTCATGAGGGTAGTTGAACGGTCACAAAGGGGAATTTCAAGGGTCACCCCACCCTTTGCTATAAATAGTCCCTCATAACTCATTGTATAGGCATTTGGTCAACCAAGCTTCTACTAAGACTATCTTGAAGAAGGCCTAGATAGTATTGTAATGCACCTTGGCTTATCCACTGCACGGAGATAGTGCATCTCTTTGGAGGAGCAGGCGGATTTGGCTGTAATGTTCCATTGTTGGGTTTAGCAAGTTTACATGGTGTATTGTATGATTGTGACTTACACTTCTTTAATAATAAGAGCCAGCACATTTTCATGCATATGTTGTTATTTTAGTTGGATTGTTCTGGTTGCCTTAATGATATATGTTGTTTAACTTACGTACTTGTATATGAACTGATTTGTATGCAATTATATGAATCTTGTTGTTAATGTGTCACATATGTTGTTAATACTGTCACTATCTATGTCGACTACTCTGTCGGACATCAGACAGACCTTTCTCATGAACCTTTCTATATCAATCGTCACACTCGTCTCAAACTAATCCATGAGTGTTGTTCGTGTTGTCTTACCTTGCATGTTGTGACTGCCACATCCGAGTGGACTGCTCCACCGAAAGCAGTGCATGTCCTTTGTGTGGTGTGTTCCTAGCCGAGTTGTGACTGATCCCTTTCAACCTAGAAATCACTTTCACCTTCCTCTCCCTTTGAAGTGTTGGAACCTCTCATATACATTCCTTGACTCTCTGCATCAGTCACACCCTTGCTACTAACAGAGTTATCTTACTTGCCTCTGTGTGACATCGTGGTCAAGGCATTACCTTACGACCCCCTATTGGAACTCCTACACCAAACTTCTGAGGTCTAATTGGGACTTCTTACCGAGGAGATCCCCTTGACATGTTGGCAGGTCCAACACCGTCAACAATGCCAAAATGGCCTGCCACATGTCCTTCCATACCGCGATGTCATGTTGACATCAGATGCCACATATCTTTATCAGAATTAATCATATTTTGCCACACATCCCGTTAGAGGAGAGAGATAAGGCCTGTCTGCCTCAGTTTTTTCAATGAATTCCTTTGTTAATTTGTTTCAGTGTTCCTCAATAGTTTAACTGTAACATCCGTGGTAAAAACTTCATGTAATAAAAGTTAATAAAGGAAAAATAAGACCACAGTTAAGGGATGCTTATTCCAAGCTGAATGTTGGGCAAAGATATCCTAGGGGGCATCACTAGATGTGTGTTTTGGCTAGGGAAAATTGGCAAAGGCTAAGGCTAAGGAATTAAAAGGAAAAAGGAATTTTGGCACATATATTTATGAAAATAAAGGAAAATAGGGGAAATGTAAGGTGAAAGGTCACATGTTGCATGTGAGGAGGAAATTGAAGGAAAATAATGGAAAATGAAGAAAATAAAGGCCTCATTAATAAAAAGGATTTTGAGGATTAGTTGGTAACCTTGTGTTAGTTGAAGTTTGGAGCTCTGCCATTATTCTCTCTCTCTCTCTCACTCTTGGTCACTTAGATTTTCCTTGGAACACTCTAGTTTTGGAGCAAGGAAGGAAAAGCAAGGAAAGGGAAAGGAAGGAAAGCAAGGATCAAAGGAAAAGCAGGATCAAGCCACTTCAGCAGGAATACTTGCAGGTAACCTTTGAATGTGTGATTTCCTAGCTAGTTTGGACATGAATGGCTTTGCATGTTGATGTATGGTTCTCTTATTGTTGGTGGCATGGTTTTTTCGGGTTATGACAGTGGTTTTCAGCCTAGCCTTAACTTTTTTCGAATGCCATGGTATATTGGGATGTTTATCTCACTTTTGAGCTCTAGTTTTCCAGTTGGATTTTGGAATCGGGGGTGGAGGTGGTCTCAAGTTTCATTCCCAAAGGCCTAGGAATCACTTGACCAGTTTTGGAGGGAAACACGGTAAAGCCTAAGGGAGGAGTCTCAGTTTAGGGCCTAGTGATCCAGGTTTGGATTGTGGTAAAGCCTGAGAGAGTGGTCATGGTTTAGGGCCTATTGATCTGGCATTGGATTGTGGTAAAGACTGAGAAACGAGCATGGAAACTTTTAGGGGATAATATTTGCAGGTTGGCTAATTTTTCATGCTTTTCTTGAAAAAAACATTTGCCAATTTCCATTTTTTTTAGAAATTATTCGCCCAAATTTTAGAGTATAAAATTATTTTACCAAAAAAATGGCTAAAATTGTATATACAATAATATAAATTATAATTAGAAATCAAAATAACTTTATAATTTTTTGTCAAACATCTTACAATTTACATATTAGGTACTAATAACATTCGCCAAGATTTCTAAAATTTAAGATAAAGTTTCATCCTTAAAATTTTCCCTAGAGACAAGGAGATGGAAAATTCCTCAAGGATAGTGATGGATTCTAGATGGCATTCCAAGTTTAGTTTGGTTGTGATTGGAGCACCAGTTTTGGTGTGATCACAGTTGATGAGGGTGGAAGTGGTTTAACCTCTAGATTCCCTTTTTTTCTCTTGGACTGGTTGTTCTATGAGATCCCACATTCATTCTTGGAATATGGCACAGGGATGACTGGCTGAAAGAGAGATTTGGTTCAGCCATGTCTATTGTTAGACAGTACGTGGAAGTCCCAAGCCTTGTCAAAATTTCCTATAATTAATAAAAGCTAAGTTCTCTTAATTTTGCACTTATTTATATGTGTATTTAATGGTTTCCATATCTCTGATGTTTATATGGTTTTATGTTGGTTATAACCATGGTTATATTACTAGTTCATGTCATGGTTATTTCATGTATTTTCTTGTAATTGTTAAATGGATGGATGCAAGACCTAATTGATGTTATAACAGTTCAATGGAGAAGGTGGTGATCCTTCTGGTTATGTTCTATAAGTTCTTTCAATCACTTATGCTCTGTCTTGTATCCTAGACCTGTACGTTTCATTTATGCCAAGTATTTGATAGAATATCAACCCTGGTTGGGGATGCTCAGGCCTAGTCCTGAGGTTGAATTTTCATTTATTTATATTGTCATCATGTCTTTGATGGATTCTAGAGGTTGCAACAAGTTCTGGGTAGAGGTCAAGATTCTGGGAAAGTGGCTCAAATCCCTGGGATGCTGTCACAGGTCTGTTGAAAAGAGTCCAAGGATGTTGGCACATAGGCCTGTGAGAGCGACTTTGGATTCTGAATGCCATGAGAACGAACAGGGGTTAAAAGACTTAAAACATCAGTGGGACTCAAGTATAGGATGTCTGAGTTGTTGACGTGTCTCCTGAGGGTGTTGTTGGTGATGTGGATGGGTTTATTTGATATGTTTTGTCAATTCCATTTCCTTAAGGTTGCCAAGGAAGTTGAATCCCTTATAGTGACCTATCTTGTCGCATGTTTACCTGAGTTGGTCGGTTGCTTAGGTGGACCTGGGAGGAGGGGGTGTTACAGAGTGGTATCAAAGTGTGGTTGTGTTCTCCTTGGGGGAATGTGTTGGTCATGCATGCATGTCAGTTGCATGTGTGTCTCTTACACTTGCATTCCATGTGCTTGTTGAATTACATCATGTGTATCATGATTGTAGTAAGGTTGTTATGAGGAATTTGATGTTGATTTTGTGGGATGCATCGTCAAAAGTATATGACTAGTTATAGGATTTTTTGCAGCTTGATTACATCCTTGTATGTTAGGTTGTATTCTTGGTTGTTTGATTACATGTATCAGTCTTGTAGGTTGGTTACAAGAATTGATCGCTTATGCTCGACTACATGCATTCATATGTATGTGTAGTTGATTAGGCATTGCTTATGCATGTTGATAGTTGCATGTGGAAATGTTTACATTGGAGTAATGTTTGTTGTCATGCATGAGGTCATAGCACGCATTGTTGATATCGCCTTGCATTCATGACTAGACCTAAATAGAATGATGTTTATGCGTTGATGAAATTATTCGATATATGCATATATGTTATTATGTTTATGTTGCACATGTATCACATTGATTTGATGACATTGAAGACAAGGTATCCTCACTAAATTATGCTAAGGTACGTTGGTTTATTGTAATTTGGTTTAGTTGACATAGTATTCCTTATAGGAAAGAGATCAGATGGCTAGAAAGGTGGTAGACTACATACAATATCCCTATGAATCAGATGGGCAGCGTGGTGTGGGGCACTCTTCTGACTTGGCAGACACATTGAGAAACCAGAAGGAAGAAATAAGGAGTTTCAAAGTAGACAATGGCAAAATCATGTAGGCACAAGAGAAACAAGTAGAGGTGAATGATATACTTCTTCAAAGTTTGTCAAAATTGCAGCGACAAGGGCCACTTCGGATCAGCCATGGGCAGGAGGACAAAACTAATGGGGCATATGGTAGTAGGTCTCCTAGTCGACACAGGTCAGATAGATTTGACACGATTAGAGATGGAAGGTTGTTGGACACTCTAGCTAGGAGAGGTGATAGACATAGGTACTATTCTTGTTCTAGTTTTGACAGACATCATGATTGTCATTGTTATCATCCTTACAAGAGGAGTGATAGGGAATACTTTCTAGATGAGTTTAAGAAAGAAAATCCACCTACCTTTGATGGAGATATGAAGAAATCAAGGGATTCAGATGCATGGTTGCTTGATATGAAGAAATTCTTCTGATTGCATGGTTATTCAGAAAATATGAAAGCAAAGATAACCAATTTCAATCTCAAAGGTAAAGAAGATATTTGGTGGGAATACATGAAGAATTTCAAAGGTATACATGAAGAAGATTTGACTTGGCATGCATTTGAAAAGCTCTTCAAGAAGAAGTATTTGTCGGAAAGATGCTATGATGACAGGGCTAAGGAGTTTTATGTGTTGCAGATGGGTTCTATGATAGATGAGGAGTATACTAGCATATTTTTGGAGTTGTTGAGATATGTGCCTTACCTCAGGGAGGAGAAGGCCAAGGTTCATAGATTCATCATTGGACTTCCAGTACTATATAGAGACCAGATTGAGTTCGATGAGCCTAAATCGTTGAAGGATTCCATCAGAAAGTTGAAACATTTTTATGAGCAGTCGAAGAGAAAAATTGAGCCTAAGCATGACTTGAAAAGAAATGAGAAAGCTAAAGGAAAATGGCCACCAAAGAGAGGAAGACCTAAAGATGCAAGTGAGAAAGTAAATGCAGTTCCTTACAAGAGATTTAATACACCTGAGAAGGGACATGGAGAGCAGTAGGCTAGAGGTGGCGGTAGGGAACCATTGCAATGTTGGATATGTGGTAAGGATCATTGTAAGAGGGATTATCCGCATTATCAGAGTGGTGGTAGACCCCAGATCTACAGTGCTCAGAAGGCGGAACACAGTTGGTGATGTTGGTCATAGCATTCCTGGGATCTATGCAATTGTGGACAATAGGTCGGCAGATCATCAGGCATCTATCATCGAGATGGACGGAAATATTTGTGATCACCTTGTCTCTATTTTGATTGATCCAAAGAGAGGAAGACCCAAAGATGTAAGTGAGAAAGAAAATGCAGTTCCTTACAAGAGATTTAATACAACTGAGAAGGAACATGGAGAGCAATAAGCTAGAGGTGGTGGTAAGGAACCATTGCAATGTTGGATATGTGGTAAGGATCATTGTAAGAGGGATTATCTGCACTATCAAAGTGGTGGTAGACCCCAGATCTACATTGCTCACGAGGTGCATACAGTTGGTGATGTTGGTCATATCATTCCTGGGATCTATGCAGTTGTGGACAATAGGCAGGAAAATCATCAGGCTTCTATCATCAAGATGGACAGTAAGATTTGTGATCACCTTGTTTCTATTTTGATTGATCCTGGATCTAACTATAGTTATATTAATCTTGACCTAGTGGATAAGTGTGGTTTTAGACAATAAGTGCACGTAGAATATTGGTTGGTACAGTTGGCTACAGGTACAAAGAAGAGAGTTCACCATTGGGTAGGAACTTGTGCATTTGAGTTAAATGGTATGCCTACAACAGCACATTTGAATGTATTGCCATTGGGATCATATAGTATGATTTTGGGGATGGATTGGCTATACCTTCACAGAACCAAAGTGGATTTCTTCGATAAGGCCATTGAGTGTGTGGATGATAGTGGAGAAAAGAGGACTTTGTAGGGAAAGAAGAAGCCTACATCAATCAGGATGGTTACCACTATGCAGGCTGAGCATAGTTGCAAAAAAGGTTGCATGATGTTTGAAGTACACATTTCTAATGACAAGGGTAAGGAGGTTGAGGATGCATATGTGTTGAGAAGATACCCAATTATATAGTAATTTCAGGATGTATTCCCCGAGGACATTACAGAGTTGCCACCTCACAGGGAGGTAGACTTTTCTATTGAGTTGGTGCCAGGGGCAACTGTAACATCAAAATCACCTTATAGGAAGAGCACACCTAAGTTTGTAGAGTTGAAGTTGCAATTAAAGGATATTCTTGACAAGGGATACATTAGGCCAAGTGTATCGCCTTGGGGTGCACCATTGTTGTTTGTAAAGAAGAAATATAGTACTCTCATATTGTGAATTGATTACAGGAAGTTGAACAAAGTAATGATCAAGAAAATGTACCCATTACTGAGGATTGATGATTCTTTTTATCAATTGAAGGGAGCATTAATGTTCTATAATATCGACTTGAAATCAGGATACCATCAGGTACGCATCAAGGAAGAGGATATCTTCAAGACTATGTTCAGGACTAGGTATAGGCATTATGAGTTTGTTGTCGTTGCATTTGGTTTGACTAATGCTCCAACTACATTTATGTGTTTGATGAATAGTGTGTTGCATCCTTATCTGGACAAGCTTGTTATTGTATTCATTGATGACATACTGGTATATTCTAAGAATAACGAAGAACATATCGATCATTTAGCAATAGTATTGAGACTGATAAAAGAGCATCAATTGTATGTTAAACGTAGCAAGTGAAGCTTATTTCAGACTGGGGTACATTATTTGGGGTATGTTGTCTCCATGGATGGCATAGCACTAGATCCAGAAAAGATAAGGGCTATCATGGAGTGGGTAGATCCTATTAATGTGGATGAGGTGAGATAATTTATGGGATTGGTAGGTTACTACAGGAGGTTCATCAGGAACTTCTCACACCTTGCATATCCTATCACATCATTGCAGAGGAAAGGTAAGAAGTTTGAATGGACAGAATAATGCGCAACTAGTTTTGAGCAGCTTAAGTTTTTTACACATGCACCAGTGCTAAATATTGTGGATCCGGATAAGGAGTTTGTAGTGTGTAAAGATTCTTGCAAGAGAGGTCTTGGAGGAGTTCTCATGCAAGAAGAATAGGTAGTTTGCTATGAATCATGGAAACTAAATGAGCACAAGCAGAACTATCTGACGCATGATCTTGAGCTAGCAGTGATCATACATGCATTGAAGATGTGGAGGCATTATCTTGTTGGTAAGAGGCTTGTATTGATGAGCAACCACAGTGGGTTGAGATATTTGTTTAACCAACCGAATCTAAATTCCAGGAAAGCTAGATAGCTGGCTACCCTTAGTGAGTTTGACTTTGAGATCACGTACATCGAAGGGAAGGAGAATCGGGTTACATATACTCTTAGTAGGAAGGTATAGGTAAATCATATAGAAGTTATGAGCTCTTATGGGACAGAGTTACAGGATAGGATCTTGCATGCAGGACAACGAGATGACAAATACATGGAGATTATGCACAAATTACAGTAGAGGATAGGTACAGGTGATCGGGATGCAGACTATAATCTCACGGCAAATGGTTTGGTGAGATTTAGGGATCGAACCTATGTATCAAATTGTAGTGAGCTCAAGAAGCTTATCTTGAGGTATTTTCACATTAAGCCATACTCGTAGGATATCAGAATACGTTGATGGTGGTGAAGAAGTTATACTACTGGCTGAATCTAAAGAAGGAAGTGGCAAAGTTCGTGGTTATATGTTTAGATTGTCAACAGGTAAAGGCAGAATGTAAGCATCCAAGTGGTTTACTATAGCCTATAGCAATTCCGGAATGGAAATGGGAGGTCATTTCCATGGATTTCATTACAGGTCTTCCGAGGATAGTGAGGCATCATGATTCTATTATGGTCGTGTTTGACAGGTTGGGCAAGGTAGCTCACTTCATTCGAGTGAAGACTACATATTGAGCCAGTGAGGTAGCACAGGTGTTTATCAGAGAGATATTGAGACTACACAATGTTCCAAAATATTGTGTTGGACAGGGATGCAAAGTTCACTTCCAATTTGTGGAAGGAGCTATTTGTAGGCTTGGGTACAAGGTTGGCCTTCATTACAACTTATCATCTGCAGATAGATGGATAGACAGAGAGGGTTAATAGGATCTTGGAGGATATGATGATGATGTACGTGATGCACCAGCAAAGGAAATGTGAGGAGTATCTTCCATTGGTTGAGTTCGCATAAAACAATGATTATCCGGAGTCATTAAGGATGAGTCCTTTCAAGGAATTCTATGGATGGAGTTGTAACACTCCCATCCGCTAGAGTGATATAATGAATAGGGTACTTATTGGACTGGATATGTTGGCGGACATGGAGCAGGAAATGCAAGTTATAAAGAATAATCTAGAGGCGTCACAGGATAGACATAATAGTTATGCATATTAGCATAAGGTATTCAAGGCGTTTCAGGTTGGGGAGCATGTGTATTTGCTCATCACGCCCAAGAAAAGCTCTTTGAGGATTGGTTCATGTGCCAAGTTGGCACCACAGTATTGCGGGCCTTTCGAGATCCTTGAGAGGATTGGACCAATGTCATATTGACTTGCACTACCTACAACAGTGAAATTCCATGATTTTTTCCATATTTCATTGCTTAAGAAGTATATAAAGGATGTTGATCATGTTATTCATTGGTTTATTTTGCACGTCGAGCAAGAAGGAGAGTTCCAGTCAGAGCCTTAGTGCATATTGCAGTGGAAACATCTCATGCTTAAGAACATAGCCATAGAGAAAGTTAAAGTGCAGTGGAAGCAATTTGGGCCTAAAGAAGCTACATGGGAGATGGCGGATTAGATGCAGGCCCTGTAACCTTCATTGTTTGTCGGTTGAGGCAAAGAAGTTCTGGTTTGATGTTGGTTTATGTTTGGCATATGTTTTTTTGATGTTTTGGTATATGTATGTATATGTATATGGATGTAAATACCACCATGAGATGAGTTATAAAGCTCCAATAAGCGGTATGGGTGTCATGTTATTATGTTTGTTATCTTTTCATGTTGTCATGATGTTTTGATTTTGAGAAGGTCTTTCATTGTAAATACTACAACGAGCTAAGTTATAAAGCTCCATCGGTAGTATGTTTTGTTTTCAGCAATTTTGCTGAGGTCTTGGTGTGGTTTAACATCAAGGTCGGTGTTCCCTGAGGGGGAGGGTCCTGTAACAGCCTTGGTAAAAAATTCATGTAATAAAAGTTAATAAAGGCAAAATAAGACCACGGTTAAGGGACACCTATTCCAATTTGAATGTCGAGCAAAGATATCCTATTGGGCATCATTGGATGTGTTTTTTGGAAAAATTGGCAAAGGCTAAGGCAAAGGAATTAAAAGGCAAAAAGGCATTTTGGCACATTTATTTATGAAAATAAATGAAAATAGGAAAAAGGTAAGGTGAAAGGTCACAGGTTTCATGTGAGGATGAAATTGAAGGAAAATAATGGAAAATGAATAAAATAGAGGGCTCATTAATAAACAAGCTTATGAGGATCAGTTGGTAACCTTTTTTCAGTTCAAGTTTGGAGCTCTCTCATTATTCTCTCTCTCTCTCTCTGACTCCTCGTCACTTAGATTTTCCTTGGAGCACTCTAGTTTTGTAGCAAGGAAGGAAAAGAAAGCAAAGGGAAAGGAAGGAAAAGCAGAATCAAGCTGCTTTAGTAGGAATACTGGTAGGTAACCTTTTGCATGTGTGATTTCCTAGTTGGTTTGAACATGCATGGTTTTTCATGTTGGTGTATGGTTCTCTTGTTGTCAGTGGCATGGTTTTGCTGGGTTATGACGGTGATTTTCAGTTTAGTCTTGCCTTTTTCCAAATACCATGGTACGTAAGGATGTTTATCTCAGTTTTGAGCTCTGTTTTTCCATATGGATTTCAAAATCCAGGGCGGAGGTGGTCTCAAGTTTCATTCCCAAAGGCCTAGGAATACTTTGATCGGTTTTGGCGGGAAACCCGGTAAAGCCTAAGGGAGGAGTCTTGTTTTAGGGCCTAGTGATCCAAGTTTGGATTGTGGTAAATCTTGAGAGATTGGTCTCGGTTTAGTGCCTATTGATCTGGCATTGGATTTTGGTAAAGACTGAGAGACAAGGAGACAGAAAATTCCTCAAGGATAGTGATGGATTCTGAATGGCATTCCAAGTTTAGTTTGGTTGTGATTGGAGCACTGGTTTTGGTGTGATCACGGTTGATGAGGGTGGAGGTGGTTTATCCTCTAGATTCCCTTGGTTGCTTTTGGACAAGTTGTTCTATGAGATCCCACATTCATTCTTGGAATTTGGCACGCGGGTGACTGGCTAAAAGAGAGATTTGGTTCAGCCATGTCTATCGTCAGGTGGTATGTTGAAGTCCCAAACCTAGTCGAATTTGCCTATAATTAATAAAATCTAAGTTCTCTTAATTTTTCACTTATTTATATGCGTATTTAATGGTTTTCATATCTCTGATATTTATATGGTTTTATGATGGTTATAAGCATGGTTATACGACTTGTTCATGTCATGGTTATTTCATGTATTTACTTGTAATTGTTAAATGGATGGATGTTATCCTAATTGATGTTATAACAATTCAATGGAGAAGGTGGTGATCCTTCTAGTTATGTTTCATAAGTTCTTTCATTCATTTATGCTTTGTATTGTATCCTAGGCCTATTGGTTGCATTGATACCAAGTGTTTGATAGAATGTTAGTCCTGGTTGGGGATGTTGAGGCCTATTCCTAAGGTTGAATTTTTATTTGTTTATATTGTCATCATGTCTTTGATGGATTATGGAGGTTGTAACAAGTTCTGGGCAGAGGTCTGGATTCTGGGCTAGAAAAGTGGCTTAAATATCGGGGAAATTGGCACAAGTCTGCTAAAAAGAGTCCATGGATGTTGGCACATAGGCATGTGAGAGATAATTTGAGTTCTGGATGATTTCATTCCTATATCCATGAGAGCGACCAGGGATCAAAAGACTTAAAACATCAGTGGGACTCAGGGATAGGATGTCTTAGTGGCTGACATTTCCCTTGAGGGTGTCGTTGTTGATGTGGATGGGTTTGTTTGATTTGTTCCATTGATTCAATTTCCTTAAGGTCACCAAGGAATTTGAATCCCTTATAGTGACCTCTCTCGACGCATGTTTACCCTGACTGGTCGTTTGCTTGGGTGGACCTGGGAGGAGGGGGTGTTACATTAACACTATTGGTGCTTTTTCCTGACAGCTTAACATTATCGACCCCTTTGTATATCACAACATTGCATATCATCACATTTATATATCGCAACATTTCATATCGCACTATTTGGAATTCGTCGATTAGCAATCTCTAAATGTCAATATGCTCTAGACTTGCCATTCATCAATCGTTGATTGTCGATATGCCATATGCCTCTGACATATGATATGCAATCGTTGATGTCATATCTCTGCTCCGATGTGCCTCTTATGTATCCTTCTGATATGAGAAAATCATAAATTCTATGATGTCACACTGAGCTAACACGTGGTAGAAGGAAAATACCCAAAACTTAGAATTTTTTCATGTTTTTCCTTTGTTTTCTAGTTTTGAGGAGAAACAATCCAACTTCCTCTATCTTTTGATCTAGAAGTCGGTTTGAAAAACCGGATATACCGTTGGAAATATACTTATGAGAACTTTCCAATGAGAACGCCTAAAACATTATATGAACCATACTTTAAATGCAAAAAACCATCCCAAAATTTCAGACTTGTCTTGACCACAAGGCTTCAAGAACTAAATGGCTCCTTTGACTATTAAACCTTTAGGCTATGACACCTTAGTGATACATAGGCTAAATTGGCCATCAAATTCTCGAAATGAATAATAGGAATGAGAAACTTCAACCCTAAATTATATGACCCTAACATTGGCTCCAATGGGAATGACATCCTCCTTGTGAGGTGTCAAGAACACCGTACATCGGTAGCCTTCTCCCTTGGGCAATGGAATCAAAAACAAAAAGAATAAAACTCAACTGACTGAAAACTGATTACAAAGCTAAAAACTTTAAAGGAAATAAGAAATTTGACAACACATCACCAAAGTCTTAGGGCCTTCTCCTCGGGCTTCAAACGTTGATGATGGTTGTCCACACCTGCTGAAAGTATATACACTAGGTGATCTCTTCTCTCCAATGTAGCCAACCAAGCAAATGGCTACTTGACTGAGTTCTACTCACAGTTACCTTGAGCAGACAAAAGAAGAAAGAGAATGGAAACTCAAATCTCAAACTGAATCCAATCTTTGCACTGGTGAACAAAAAAAGATCTACCTTGACTGATGATTCCAACAGGCTTGTAAAAGGATCTTCAAATGAATGATCACTGAAATTCAGCTCATTTAAGAGATTAAAATTTTTCTCCAGGTGGTCTACATACCACGAATATGAACCTTTATATGCATTCTTGCTTTTATGCAATTTCAACTTCTAATTTTCTTGATATGGTTGCAAATTTTCATGTGACTTTTGCAATGAAACCACTACTGGACAAAACAATGATGTTAGCTGCCAAACTAAGTCTTCATCACCCTTGTTTTCAAGTTCATGTCTAATTAAATGAGGAGAAATTTGATTACATAAATCATCCAAAAGATTTCTATTGGATCATTAAAAAATGAAAAGGGTTGATGTAATTTATTGTGTATTGGTTCCAAAGAGACTCTAGGCCCCTCTCTAAGCTCAGCATCCTTTGCTACAATGATAGATTTAACATTTTTCTTCAAGAAATCAAATGAACCAAAACTTAATGGCATCAAACCACCTTGAATTAATTCACAATGTTATTCATGTTTCAACCCACCAACCGCATCTTCAATCTCATGGTTATTCAATGGTTGTGATTTTGAATTGAAAGCATCTTCCATATAACAAATGACAGGGTCATCAAATACATGAGAAGGTTGTTGCCAATCTATTTTATTGTCAACTTGCCTCCTTGATTCATTATTAATCTTATAATTTTATTTCAATAGTTCAAATGAAGCAAAAGATAAGGGTAGAGGGTTTCCATCAGCTAACTCATTGTTTTCCTCATGTTTGATGTCAAGACTATGAGATTGTTGACTTATAACACTATGAAAGTTATCCTTCAGTAATTGAAATGAAGCAAAACACAAGGGAAAAGTTTCTTCACCTGATTCAGTATCTTCTTCATGTTCTTCATTGTTTTCTTCAAGTGAATATATAAAACAATCAGTATGTAGCTCATGTTGACATGAATCAACAATCTCTCCTTCTACAAAATCTGCTTGGAAAGGAGGTCTTCTTTGTTGCTCCCTAAAAGTAAGTTTGTTTTACAAAGTGAATTTTTCCATCAACATTTGCATGATTTTCACTAATGCATCCAGATTATTATCTGATGATGGAGGAAACTCCTCCTTAACCACTCCCCTTCTTTTAGCTTCCATTTTGGCCCTTTTGATCAGCATATTCACTTCTATATCAACAACATTTTTCTGCATTTCTTCCAAAGTTGCTAGGTTTCTTTCCCTTAATTGATAGGTTATCTCTGCATCAAATCCATCTGGATAGTGAAGTAAAGCCAATCCTGGGGGAGGCTTTATGTTTGCTGGGATGGAATTGTAAACCTTATTGAATCTAGTTGAGAAATCTTGGACTGATTCTCTCGATTGCCTCTCTAGATTCCTATACTCAACCATAATCTAGAAAGGGTTATTTTTTACCTCCCATCTATCAAGGAAAGTGTGCTCAAATTGTTGAAGATTAAAAATACTGCCTACTACTATTCCTCTATGCCATTTTATGACCTCTCCATCTAGGCTTTGTGCAAAAATATTCATCTTAACATCATCAAAATCAACTTCTTCAACATCTACAAAGTCATTCATTTTGTCTATGTGTTGTTGTGTTGTATTGGGTGCAATGCCATAAAATTGAGGCAACCTTTGACCATAGTTCTATGGTAATTAATGTAAAGGAGATTGCAGATCTAATGGAGCATATCGGGCAGCAACCATGATTGTGGTTTTTTGAGATGGAATTGTATTGATTTTACTATGATTACCATTTGGATCTTGTTCAGGGTCACCAATACAATAAGGAGATGCATTTGCAACTTCAAAGGAATGATATACAATTTTAAAAGGATAATTATGTGCTGATTTGTAATCTTCGTTTGGATACAGCAAGGAAAAATCTTTTGACATTTTTAGGAAATGACAGAAGGTACCTGATGAAAAAGAATACCTGATACCTAATTTTTCTGAAATGTCCTTCCATTCCTCTGTCAAACAAGTTTCATTCTCCATTGGAGTCTCTAAATATGAATGTCACAATGATTGGAACCGTGAGATGAATGTTTCAGCCTTCTTGTGTCTGATCATTGTCCACCATCAACAATCATATCTAAACTTTGTTGATCTTTCTAGGGAATATGGAACCTTATGTCCCCAGTATGGTCGCCAGAATTTTATCACTCCATAACTTCCCTAGGCTAAGGATATAAACCTATAGGTAACCACAAAAGTAGTTTTAAAGTTGGGATCTAGCCCTTCTAGCTTCATATACGAATCTCTCTGTCCGATTTAGATTCTTTTCTTTTAAGATATGAGACTAGTTATTGAAATTTGAGGTGGGTTCTTCAAAAATTTGGTTAAAAGATGCTAGAAAAGTCCATTTGGCATGGAGTCATAAAATTTTAAGTAATCAATTGAAAAAATGATAGAGGAACTATAAAAGGGTAGGGAAGGCAAACTCTTGGATCCATTAAGACATTTATTGGGTGAATGAGATGAATGATATTTAGGATCAATTTAAATATAGAGCATACACAAATGAATTCTATACTTAAATCTCAAAAGAAAACATTGATATTGTTAGCAAGCCAGAGCAGAGTACAGTTAAGAAAATTTGGCCCTTAATCTTCTTGCAACAATAACCAGGGAAAAACATATGGAAACTAAGAAAAAGAAACATTTTTACATGAAAGAACACATCACCAATTTCTTGACATGGGAATCCTGGAACAAACTTTCTTTGTATTTCTATAAATTGATCACTTTGAGTACAATCCATAGCTTACATCAATGTACAACTCTTTTCTTCATGCATAATCCAACACATTCCAATACTTTCTAAGTTTTATTACAAAATATTTATAGACTTCCTATTGAACTAACTTTGGATTTCAAAAAGGAATTGATTACAAAATAATTATCTAACAAAATTACATATATTTCTGAATAATAAACTAAGGTTAACAACAATCACTGGAAAAATGCAAGAAATTTATAACTAGTGGAAAATCTTCAGCCTTCAAATCTGTAAATTGGTTCATTAATGTTGATCCTCTACCTTTAAATATGGAGTGGTTGATCCTTTGCCTTTAAATATGGTGTGGTTGATCCTCTGCCTTTAAAGCTGTGAGATGCCCTTTCAAACTACCAACCCCCCTTTTCCTGTGTTTCAACAACTATTGACCCATCCATCTGTTAATTCTTTGTATGGTCTTATTGAAGTGGTTTCCACCTTGTTTTGGCCTTATTTTTTCACCAATACTCATTATCCCCTTGTGCTTTCTCCTTTGGCCTTTATTTTATTATATAACGGAACCAGTGAATATCAACTTAATGCTATACCAAAACCCCTTTATAATGTAATTTAACGTGAATTTTTTCTTTTGTCCTAAATCCCTTTTATTTAGCCCTTTTTGCGTTTTTTACCATAATACTAAGGGCAGTGACCATCGAATTAACCTTGAGGTGCTAAGGCTTTTTTGTTCATTGTCGAGGCCTATTTTCCTTTGTTAAATTCTTTAAGCCCTTGATTTCTTTAAATCTTAATGACCATATGCTAGCCTTAATATCGGAGCCCCCTCTCATCTGAACTTTTTCAAGTGGCAAATGTTACAAACTGTCAATTTTCTCTGGACCTCTGATCGTCGATCAACAATTATGATGTCATCACTGCCATATGGCACCTCTAAGTGGTGAAATGTGTCACCCTGATTTTCCCCCTTAGGACCCCTAAATACCAAAATGGCCTGCCATGTGTCCTTCCATACCACCACATCATGCTGATGTCATATGCCACAAAGCTTTATCGAAACCAATTATATTCTGCCACACGTCCTGCTAGAGGTAAGACAAAAGTCCCATCTGCCTCTGGTTTTACGATGAATTCCTTTGTTAATCTGCTTCGGCATTCCTCGGTGGTTTAAAACTATCAACTCTTTTTCCCGACAATTTAACACTATCATCCCCTTTGTGTATTGCAACATTTCATATTAGCACATTTATATATCGCACTATTTTCAATTTGTCGATCGTTGATTTCTGATATTCCATATGCCTCCGACATGTGATATGTGATCGTCGATGCCATATGTCTACTCTAATGTGCCTCTTATGTATCCTTCCATATGAAAACATCATAAATTCTCTGATGTCACATTGAGCTGACACGTGGTAGAAGGAAAATATCCAAAACTTAGAATTTTTTCATGTTATTCCTTTGTTTCCTTGTTTTGAGGAGCAAAACTTCAACTTGCTCTATATTTTGATCTCGAAGTTGGTTTGAAAAACCAGATATACCATTTGAAAGATGCTTATAAGAACTTTCCAATTAGAACACTTGTAACATGATCTGAACCAGAATTTATATGCAAAAAACCTCCCAAACTTTCAGACTTGTCTTGACCACAGGACTTCAAGAACTAAATGGCTCCTTTGACAAGTAAACCTTTAGGCTATGACACCTTAGTGATACATATTCTAAATTGGCCATCAAATTCTTGAAATGAATAACAGGAAGGAGACATTTCAATCCTAAATTATATGACACTAACACAATCCTATTTTTCTTTAGCCATGTTATCGCTCGATTTGTGGTTCTAAAAAAATTGGTCTACGACCATGTCCAACGCTTTGAAGATGATATTTGATGCAATCTATCCTCTCTGTTGGGCACTGAACACCAATATTTATCATCTTACTACCCCAAGGAAATGGCGAAGTTGAAATTGTCAAAAAAATCCTCAAAATTATGCTTCAGCGGAAAGTGAACAAACACAAGACGAACTGGCATCTTATGTTCTTCCTTCCTTTGTGGGCATATAGAAATTTTGTCAAAACCGCCAATGGGTTCACTCCTTTCAACCTCGTTTTCAAAGACGAGGTATTCTTACCAATCGAATGCGAAACCCCCTCCCTCCACCTTGCCATCAAACTCCTCCTAGACACCCAACCTCTAGAACAATGACTTATCATGCTTGAGCAATCCAGTGAAGACTGTCGTGTTGCATTGCAAACCATTGAAGCGGCCAAAAAGCACACCAAAGCTCAGTATGACTGAAAATACCACCCTATAACCTTCCATGAAGGTGACCTTGTTCTCTTTTATGACCAATCTCATGATGTCTTGGAGCATGGGAAGCTTGAACCATTATGGCTAGGTCCCTACATCATCTGTAAGTGTTTAGGCAAAGGGACATGCCTTTTAGAGGGTCCAGAAGGAGAAATCCTTCCTAACCCTTGCAATGCACTCTACCTCAAGAACTTTTACCCATAGAATTTCCCATTGAAATGTGTATATCTTTTTTTTCTTGCATTTAGGTAGCTTTCATCCCCCAACATCTCATTCATGGTCTTCTTGTGTCTTTTAAATGGATCCCTCATCCACACTTCATATTGGTTATTCTGATGGTGCGAGTCACTTCTCCAGGAATCTAGCCTCAACAACTTGGGCCATTTTTACCCCCTTGCATTCATTAGTTCACTCCAATGATGTTTTCATTGGATCTTCCACCAATAACCAGGACGAATTTGATGTTGTGATAGGTTTTTTAGTCGATGCCCTTGATCGTTGCATCCTTCACCTTCATGTTTGTCTTGATTCATTACTACTTGTCATGCAATTGAACAGTGTTTATCATGTGCGTAATCCCGTCCTATTTAGAAAATATCTACGAGTGCAAGCACCATCAGCGAAACCGATGTGAGGAGACACCAACATCTGTAAAGCATGGAAGCTGCTTGCAAAATAACACCCCAAACCACACTGTACAAAAATGAATGACACACTATAGTACAAAAGTAACCATGCAAGATGGCCTAAGCATAGTAATTTTTGAGAGAGTCGATGCTTTGACTCAGGTAATCAATCATTCTAGATGAAAATCAGAGTTTTACCTTTGACAAGACGAGTAAGCATCGAATCGACAAAATATTAGAGTAGAACTAACATAAGGTTGTGCCCCCATGCCCCCTGGGCAAGGGAGGGTTACGAGTCAGAACATGAAAACCCCATTGCAATAATGGGCAATCAATAAAAACTCAAGGAGGGAGAAAAAACTTGAATCCATGAAGAGATAAAGGTGCCCCTCAGTTGAAAGATCTTGGAAATGTCAGGAGAAACTGACGTGTCAATAGGCAGTGGAGAAGAGAACTCCTCAAGACACATAGACATGACTACCGGGTCATAACCAAGCCATGGGGAATGAGAATACATGTCGAGATATGAACTCGAAATAGGATGATCAGAGGATATTGAAGGTGAGTCCGAAACAATTTCCACGTAATCAATTTCAACGGGACTTAATGGCATAACCTCGCCCCATGTATCAACAAGATTCGGCAAAGGAACGACCCAAGGATCAGACTTAATCAAAATCACGTTGACAGAGGCAACATGAGGAGGTGGGAGCAGAAAGATTCCCATCAAGGTAGGATCTTTAAAAAGTCCTGCACCCACACTCTCATAAGGAGCACCAGTGTGCTTGACATACAGAACATTTCCATCCGAGGAGGAAGAGGCATAGAAGGATAGTTGGTCGATTGTGACTATCTTCCCTTGATGGGGAAAATGAATCATGTGAAAGAGGGAGGAGGCTACAGCAAGCATGGCATGGGTCCTATTAGCTCTGCTACATGCTGCTGATTTTCCAGGAGAAGGAATAAGTTTGGTCTTTGGTTGCTGGCTCAGAGATGGTTTATAATGGTTATCATTGTCTCTCCCTCTTTCCCTGCTACCTCCATTTCATCCTTCCCTTTCATTTTCCCTTATTTCCCTCTAAACCCCTTTATCCCTGTTTTGGCCTCAAAACCCCTCATAAACTCTTTTTCGGGCTCCCGGGTTTCTTTTTGTCTAAAACCTATAAATCCTCGCTTACCTTTTATAAACCCCATATTAACTTTAAAAACCCCCGATAACCACGCTTAAGTCTTTTTCCAACTCCCGGGCATTTTTGTGTTATAACCTTTTAAAAACCTCAATAGTCCATTTTCCCCCGCTCACTAACCGTTGCACATCTTCCTTGTGCGATGGCCGTCCGATCATCCCCACCCATGATCTAACAGTCCTCTTTCTTCCCGCTCCCGATCTCCTCCGTAGAATGATCTTCGTCGTTGATCTCTGCAATCCAACGGCTGCTATTCATCCCTGTAATGCCTCTGTGTCTTCCATCACCTCCCGCCAGTTTTCAACGCATTTTTCGTGTTCTTTGGCAATCCTATACCCGACATTCAATCTGCAGCTACCATATTCAAGGAACAGCACGGTCAAGGACAAGAAGGATGATCATTTTTAGCTCAATGACTGCAGTAGTTATTGAAACGCATTCAAATCATACTTCGCTTGTTCAGGATGGACAAAAAAGTACCAGTAAATGTCATTATGTCCATTAAAACATTCAGATTGTAGCAGAAGACCCATATCTAACTGTAAATGCGGTTGGTGGTCAGTTATGACCCCTCCACGCATGAGTTATGCAGAGCAATTTTGTATTCAACCTCCATATATACCTAGAAAAACGATGTAATCAGGTTGATGAGTGTTATTATGTTGTAAGCTTCAACTTCTGGAGACTGTAACTATTGTGTAACCTGCAGCTTCTGGTCTGCATTTCCAGCTAATACAAGCTTCTTTTGTTGTTAATTGCTCATTGTCCACTTCTTCTTCTTGTTCCAGGCTGTGCCTGTTTTGCATTTATTCATGTATGTTAATGTTTAGCATTAGAGGGGTTGTCATCCCACCTCTGTGTTAGGATTTAGCATGTATCATTGAATTTTTTTGCTGGTTTCTGTTATTTTAATGCCAGAGAGCTGTCATCATGTATGTGTATTATAAAAAAGATTTACAGACCTCTTAACTGGTTGCAGCCAGCCATCACAGGGTCCTGTGCATCTGTTGGTGTGGTCAGTCTTCTCCATTATCACCTTATCCTCAAACTGTGAGTAATTGGTGGTTAAAAGCCTTGTAGTCTAGGGGTGTTCACCCATGTCTGGGGTCAAGCACAGTAGAAGTGGTTATCTGGCTTGAATATGCAGCATTGCTTTCATTCATCCACCATTTATCCAACTTTTTGTTGAGTTTGTAATGTTCCCGAGCATGTCTGATATACAACCTAGGAGAGTTTCTTGGGGTGATAACAGGTCCAGCTCCATCGGAGTAGAAGATTGTAGTTAAGATTAGCGTCAATGATCTCTACCTCGACATGTACCATCTTGCCCTCCAAGGTAATGGAAAGGTTGGGAAGGACACTAAATGGTCGCAAATCACGCCCGTCAAAAGCTTCCAGAGTGTTAGGGGACTGGTTCAGAGTAGGAGAACCAATTTCCTTCCAACAAGCGATAGACATGATGCAGGTAGAAGCACCTTCATCGATGACGGTCCTATGAATGGTTTTCTCATTTATGATTACCTGAATGAGAAAGGAAATTTGATGAGGTAAACGCAGAACATGGTTTTCCATTTCAAATCAGATGATATTAGAGTCACCTGGATCGATACCCCCAATAGCCGACAGTAATGATTTTTACTGAGAAGGACAGCTTTGAAGGATCTCGAGAGCAGACATAGTTGATGGCGCTTGAGCCAAATCTTCAACAATGTTATAATGTTGAGCGGCTCAAGCATTGGGATTGTACAAGGACTTTCGAAGCACACCTCGAGAAGGTGGTCGAATGGCGGAATCAGGATTAGGTCGCTCGATATGGAGAGGAACAGAACCGGATGGGGCGGAAGAAGAAGGGGTACCTTCTTTCTCTTTCCCTACTAACGGGGCAGGAGTTTGATAATCTTTTGACTTGGTAGCCACGTTTATCGGGGTACTCATCATGAACACTTGCGAACCCGTGGAAGAAGTTGACTGAGGCTGGTCTACCATTTTAGTCTGCTAGGACAGAAAGGGTCTTTCAGGAAAGTTGGGGTCCCTTTGAGAAAATGACTAACTTCATACCATCTAGGACAATCCTTAGTATAGTGATCCTCCTCACAAATGAGGCATGGATACTTAGGT
The DNA here is from genome assembly GCA_031772625.1 of Pinus tabuliformis. Taxonomy (NCBI): domain Eukaryota; kingdom Viridiplantae; phylum Streptophyta; class Pinopsida; order Pinales; family Pinaceae; genus Pinus; species Pinus tabuliformis. The sequence continues at coordinate 235,780,627 of CM062813.1, forward strand.
TTCCGTTGGGAAGCATCACTAGCAGAAGGTTTAGGCGGACCCTGTTTTTGGGAATTGGCTTTACACTTGCCTTTGCCTTTCTTCTTACCTTTAGAGGATTTATCCACTGCAATAGACTCGACAGGGTGAACCTTCGAGGTTTTACCAAGGCTGAATGCATTGCGAGAGGATTCATTTGGAGTAGTGTTGGAGACCGACTTTGGTTTGGAAGAAGATTTTGCAGGGGTTTGAGTCACTGAACCAATTAATTCATCAATAGGAGGGGTAGCGGGGGAATTAGATGTCATCATATCAAATGATGGTTTGGGCGCATTGGGTAACACATCATATAACATGATAGACTGTGAATAGACAAGGTTTAGATACTGCGCATGTGCGATGGCTTGTTCTTTAGTGACTCATCCACCCATAGCAATGTCCTCAACAATTTTGTTGACAAATGATTTGGTGAACCACTCGGTCAACAACTGATCAACAATTTCAAACTTAATAAGACGGTGTCTATGTCTCCATTCATGGATGTGATCAGAGATGTGAGTTGTTCTGTCTTGCTTGAGTGACGTTAACGGATGGGTGCCAGTTTCATAGCGAACTGGCTACTGGAAATGTGTGCGAAAGGCCATGGTGAGAGTGTTAAAGTCATGATAGTTATTCTGGGGGAGCTCGATATACCACTTAGTCGTAGCTCCTGTAAGAGTTCGTTGGAAAATATGAAGACGAATGGAATCATCAACGTAGGAACTCGAGGAGCACCAGAGGTTATATGTCATCACATGGGCTTGGGATCCCTCTTTCGCTTTTCCTTCAAACTTTGGACAATCGCTCGGAATCTTGGACGGAACCGGAGGCCAGTATGGTGAATGAAGAATTGGATCATTTATGAGTCTAGACACATCTGGTAGTTCCAGCATAGCCAAGAATGGCAATTGTGTGTTGAAAGGCATCTGAGGTCAATAAGGGGGTCCAACTGGCGGGACCCATCTCTATTGGTAAGGATTTTGTCCCCAAAGTGAAGGATTTTGTCCATAAGGCATTTGATTTTGCCCCCATCGTAGGTTACCTTGCCCGTAGTGAGGATTCTGACCTTGAAAGCCTTGAAACTATCCGGACATAGGCTACTGATAAGCAACATACTGGTTAAAAGGTTGTTGAGTCTGCTGACCTTAGACATATGGCTTTTGCACCTGATGTCCCTGAGCATAAGGGTTTTGGACCTGCTACCCTTGGACAAACGAGTATTGGACATGTTTTCCTTGGACATAAGGATTTTTCGCTTGTTGTCCTTGGACATAAGGATTTTTGACTTGTTGTCGTTGGACAAAAGGAGGTTGGACCTGTTGGCCTTGGACATAAGGAGTCTGCGCTTGCTGCTACAGGACTTGACCCTGGCCTTGCCCTTGTAAGGGTGACCTTGTTGATATAAGTATAAGGGTTATTATTGCTCGTGTTGACCTTGTGGCTGCAAGGGTTGACCTTGTGGCTGTAAAGGTTGTCCCTACAGCTGCAGAGGTTGACCTTGTGAAGGCATGGGCTGGGAGGATTGTGGTGCATACTGCATCTGCAGCTGCATGGTTTGCTGCAACTGTTGCGAGGGTTTCCCCTGTGGTTGTTACAGTTTCCCTTGTTGTGGCATGATCTAGCCTTGTTGCTGCATGGATGGCCCCTATTGCAATGAAGGCTTCCCTTGCTGCTGCAAAGGTACTTGAACAGTTCCTCGAATGACAACTTGAAAGTTCCCGAATTGTATTTGGCCATACCCACTGGGCGCGGCGGATGGACTAGGTTGGACATAGGGTCCAGGCTGAGGGATGTATGACGGATTAACCATCGCTTGTGAACCATATGGAACATAAAGAGGTTGGTAGTGACCTTGATCCATATTGGGCTACTGGTACTAGATGTGAATTGACCCAGACTGACCAACATTGGGTTGTTGGTACTGGACATTACTTGATCCAGCAGGACCAACAGGATTTGAAATGGCACCCGAAGAGGGTTGGTTCATCCCAACCATGTGAGGTTTTGATCCACTCACAATGGTTGTGCCAGACATCATAGAAACATTCAAACTCTGCCCCCTAGGTGGTGGAACTAGTTTTCCACTTAGTAGAGGGATCGAAGAACTAACAGCAACATGACTCGAGATCATCAGTTGAACTGGATGGGTCACCTAGACTGAAGTGACTACAGAAATCACCATTTGTTGGGTGGTCGGGTTCTGAATGAATGAACCTGTGGTAGGCATAGTCCCAGATGCCTAAATAGGGTTGTGATAAAATGAGGAGGCAATAGGCATGCCTGAAACCAACTAAGCTAAAGTCACGTAATTACGTGGTAACTCAGGATGAACACTAGTCAGGACACTTCCCGTGTAAGGGAAACCTTCAGGAGGGAAAGGATATTCCTACTCCTCGACTGTGCATGGAGTGGAAACCTTTGAGTGACCCGGAGAGGAGACTAGGATTTCGCCTTCTGATTCCATGGGTGAAAACAGATGACGATGGACTACCGAAGATGTTCGAGGGGATAATTCCAAAGGAATACCTCGTTGATTCTATGGACTGTATGGCTGCTGCGGTGATATCACAACATGATCAAACAAATTATTCGGAGGATAAACAACCAATCCAAGCTAACCTTCAAAAGTTGGCAGACTCTCAGGAGTCTCGATAGGGTTATCCGTAGATTCCGGACCAATGTCAGAAAGTGACCCAGTATCTGAAGGGGGAGGACAAGATGACAAAGGTTGAATACTCAGAAAAATTCCAAGCTCAACACCTTGGTCCTCAAGCGATTGTGGCAATTCAGGAAAAGGCTCCTTAGACAATCTTTCAGAGAGAGGAGAGGAAGAGGAACTAGGCGAACCAGTTGGTTCAGCCACGATGATCTTGTCTCAAATAACCAAAAGAGAGATCAATTTCAAGGGCTTTAAAATGTATTTAAAGGTATGCTCATGATGTGGTCTAAAAAAGACTAACAAGGATGTTATAAGATTGTGGGAAACAATTTTTTAAGATGCAAAAACAAACTAGTGCTCTTTCATGTTTTAAGAGTCGAGAAAGAAGCAAAGGTGACTCTATCACTTTTGGTTTGAAACGAGCTCGAAAGGACAAGTGCTTGGGTGATATTTTATATTTAGGGAGTTAAAAATATCAAAATGACTACTCATGATGATCTAGGTAAAAAGGATTACCAGGTAACTGTGAACTGCAGAATACCTCCCGGCGAACCGAGAAGTACGGGTAGGCAATCTCCCCGAATGTTGTGTTCACGTTACTGACGTTCGAGCTGATATGAGAGATCAATAAATCCATTTTTTCATTGACCAACAAGTTACTATAACTAACTCGAGGGTCGTACATTCACGACGGAATCGGGATCAAATGTACGTAACTCACTATCTATATTGGTAATATGTACCAATATGTCTCCAGAGGTTCTGTAATGGAAATACAGACTTTTCCTTCCATTTACTTACCTCAACAAGGCGACACCCGGATTCGAGATATCTATCTTTCTTTTTTATAAATGTTTCTATGGACATGTGGAAAAGAGAAAGAAAAGGACTGTTACCCCTACCTCCACTCGGACCAAGACATCACTTTTACTATATGGTCTATCGAGGGGAAAGATTTAGCTTCAAGAAATAGTAAATGATCTCATAGATACACAAATGTATAACTCTCCAGGAATTTGGATTGTGCTTATATCCATAACTGTAGGAATTGGGTCCGAACGCGAGGCACATGTTTCCGAATTTCTCTAATTTGAAGAGGTTCATTTAATTGCTCGACCGTAAGGGAGAGGTACGTTAAGTGACTCGACTAACAGGAGAGGTATGTTAGTGACTCGACCGTAAGCCCCCCCACCCAATAAGTAAAATGAAATGCTTTGTACTTGTTTCTATGTCGCTTTAAGGTCCGAAACCTTCCACAAATCTAGCTTGGGTGGGTACACCATTTTTAGCAGAGTATCCCACAAATTTAGCTTTCATCTTCCACAAATCTAGCTTGGGTGGGTACACCATTTTTAGCAGAGTATCCCACAAATTTAGCTTTCACCTTCCACAAATCTAGCTTGGGTGGGTACACCATTTTTAGCAGAGTATCCCACAAATTTAGCTTTCACCTTCCACAAATCTAGCTTGGGTGGGTACACCATTTTTAGCAGAGTATCCCACAAATTTAGCTTTCACCTTCCACAAATCTAGCTTGTGTGGGTACACCATTTTTAGCAAAGTATCCCAGCCCATATATTGGGTGTGACTTCCTGCTATCCCTGTGGGTACAACTGGAAACTGGTTGTGATTCCTCACAACCAGGCCTACCATCGTCAGACATAAATCATTCATGGAACCCGTAAAGCGACATAGAATCTAATTTTATGAGGTATGATTGTGACTTCCCTTACGCTGCCGGTTACCTCATTGTATACCCTGGTGATGATATTACAGCCATGTGTGTTCCTCAAATCTTTTTTAGTGAGGAATCAGCCTTCCTCATGCCTGAATTTAAAGATAGGAGTCGTCACATGATGTCACAATTTCTAGAGGCATTAGGTGTGGTGGCTGAGAGAAGGAATATTCACACGTGTATTTACATAACTTATCTCGGTTTGATGGCATCTTATTGCTGAAGCATTATGCTTCTTATGACAATAAGTACACCATCAAACCTCTGATGAGGAATCTTCACCCGCCGAGAGGGAGGGGGGATACCCATGCGCCATACGATAGAATGGATAGACGTGTTGCTACAGTGAGCTGACTAGCTCATGGGGTAGGGCTAGTGGCATGCAGTGAATGGATTCGTGCCCTCTCATTAGCAATCAAGCGTACTAACGTACCTGACAGAACAGACCTGGTTCTCACCTTGATGGATCGAAAGCCTTGCCCCTCCGTCAGATGGCTACAGTTCGGCTCGATGTATCCCCTCGTTAGCCGGCGCTTTCCCTCATAGCCGAGCCGATAATGGTATGGGCGTTTGGTTCTCTTTTAAGAATCAACATTTACAAGGCGGAAAACTCAGCTTCCTATGGATAAAGGATTGTAACCTAGTGGGGTCTCCCTTTATATACTTGATGGTATGGGGAGCATGAGTCCGTACTAGCGCTATCTAGTGCCAAAGCGAATGACAGCTGCTAGATTTTAAGATGCCATAATACGTCTCTAGCCTAGACCTTCTAAGATGTGATCGTTAGATTTAAAATGCGCCTTAGATTAATTGAGTACATTTTAGAGTTTATCTTGAAATTATGTCTCGGTTTTCAGGCCTTATCGATGTGATTAAAAAACAGCTATATGCAGCTAAATGAGACAGGACTATTTCAATTCAATGAATTGTCTACACTAATGAGAGTAGAAATCACACTCAAATGCAACAAAACAAGCAATTGAAAGCAAAATGATTTTTCACTATTTCGCCTTTTGAAAACAAAAATGATGAAAAACTCTTTCCAATTCCTAACTTTCCTATCAAATGCACTTCAAGTAGCCCTTTCACTAATAAAGAGAATTCATTTCTTTTTGCAATGCAAGTGACGATGCAACTCTAGCCTTCAATGATGCTAACTAACATAACATATTGATGCAACAAACTAGAATTATGTATTTTTCAATGAAATGATGGAATGAATCTTTCGCAAACACTTCACACTTCAATGAAACATTCGCAATACAATCAATCACAAGCGAGCATAAAAGAGAATTCCTTTCAAAACTAATGAAGCAAAGATTGAACCAAAAACAAGATGGGCAATGTGATCTGTGCCCAAAAAGAGACGCTTAAACACTAAATGAAACTTTTCAAACTTATTAAATGGAAATCGAAGCAATGAAATGACTAACCAAACGAAATGGAAGGAGCAAATTTGACTATGGACTTGACTTTCTGAGCAGGAAAACAAGTGAATGGGTGATGACCTAGATGCCCTAGGGTTGCACACCATCTAAGAACTCAAGAAACCAAGTGAAGGAAATGCAAATTAACCAATCATACAAATCAATCTAAAATAGCTTTCCAGCCAAGGAGAACACAGTCAAAATGAGCTAAGAGACAGAAATCAGAAGGGCAAGACACACTGGCTATGATCTAGGGTAAACCCTGATCTTCACCTACAGGAATTGGCGCGACTGCCTAACTGACAACACGTGCCAAATGGGGGTCGGCATGACTGTTTTTTAGAAACTCACACTGATCGACGCAACTATCAGAAAAATAAATGCATTGACCGAGGATTCAAGGAAAAAAATAAAAAAATTCAAAGGCTAAGGCTAGACTTGCCACTGTAAATTTCAGGCTCAGAGAAGTCAACCAGGCAAAGTAGAGAATACTAAAGGAAAATGGTGATACTATAAAAGTTCACACAAAACCATAAAATGACAATCAATCAAATAGAAGGATTGGCTCCCCAGCAGAGTCGCCAATTTGTGGTGCAGGTAAATTCTCAGTGTAGACATAGCCTGAGAGAGCGGGTATAACCACAAACAAACAATCTATGGAAAATCTCCTTAAGATGGAATCAATTAAGAGGGCCTACCTCTTAGAACGTTATTCCGCTTGGTGATGGTCATGCTTCCTCACTCCAGCTATCTTCCGTTTCCTTCCTTCGAATACCTAAAATAAGCAAACAACAACAACAACAAACGTGACAGCATGCAATATTGTATTCAGCCTACTTAATAGGTCAAGGAACATTAAGCCATAAATATGTAAAATGACACTTCATGTAGGAAATCAATCAATAGTTGCATTAATATAAATCAGAAAGAGATTACAACCGGTGCCTTGACGTTGTTGGTCTCCTCTGACGTATCCGAGTTCCCACACTTCTACTATCACTTCATGGATAGCCCCAACAAATGGAATTTTAAGGCCTCTTTCCCTCTAGTCTCAAACCAAACCAAAATCACATTGTTCTCCCTCAAACACACACTAGAAAGCTACAAGCTATAAATGACTTGTTGGTTATTCACACTTGCTCCCAAACTCCAACTAGCTTTTTCTTGGGAAAAAGAGAGGCTTATATAGCTTGGATGGATGGGAGATGGTTCCTATAATCATGGGAGAAGGTCTTATATCTTGAGGTTGTTCCATCCTAATAGGGGAAAGGAGCCCAAACTGATTTCCTCAGCTCTATCCAGCCCAACCATCTACCAGACTTCCGTTACGAAGCTTCTAGACATGGAAGTTTTGTCTCCTTATTTAAAAAACATTCCAAAAGAGGATTGACATGACTGGAAAAGGGCTCAGTTGATCCGATCGTCGCGAGGGTTAGTTTTAACCTCTGTAAATCGGTGCAAGGAGAAAACTGGTTAGTAGCGTCAGTCTTGTAAACTAGGATAAAAGGAAGATTCTTGGGAAATGATGCAAAGGGGAATTATTTTGCTCATGAAGAGGGACATACTGGGAGTTTCTTCATGATGGGAAAGCATGTCGGTTACACTATAGAGGTCCTCCAAGATCGTAGATGGAGAGTACAAGGACAGTGACAAAATGTTGTGTAACACTCATGATACCTCGTCATTCTGAGGAAGGATTAGTGCACTCATTTGTATATCGATCTTCTAACTCATGCCACCCATGCCTTGTCACCCCAGTCAATAGCACGTCAAACCTATGATGGAGATCCTCCCATAGAGCATCACTACCTGATCTCAATTGTGATTTCAAAACACCGTGGTCTGCAGCCCCAGGCACTATGTCTCGTCCTATATATCCTGTCGGCTTCACCAATGCTATATCTTCATACCAAAAAGTCTAGAAATCAGTACCACATACACATATTTCTTAAACTATAAATGCACCAAATACATAGAAACTTTCACTTACCATCTGGACCCCACACTCGTCCAGGCTGAAGTGGTAAGTCAGTATCTCCCTGATAGTTCAGTCGACTATACAAATAGTCATCTATGTACAGTGGCATCTGATCCTAATGTGATAAAAACTCGGAACACCCGTCCAACACCCCCTCCCCTACCTTGTCACAGTAGCAACTCCCAGCGACACATCTTGGGCTCTTGTGTGCCCCCATCACGAATTTGTACATGTCGTCAAATGGTCGAGATCTTCTCAGAGAAGAATGAGCATAAAATTGTCCCAGATGAACATTTATCATTGGTCTGTCACCTACATATTTTCAACTTTCGTTTCAATGATGACAGCATCATCTGGGCCCACCCATAGTAGGTCCCTTCCAATACACTCCCCATAAGCATCATATTCCCCCCAGTGATGTGACGAAACGTGTGACTACCCAATATCTACAACATAGTTGCGGTCGTAGCTCATATCTCAAGCCTCTCTAAGTCACTGATCTGAATGGTTATTCCCTTTGCATGAACACCCAGTACATAATGACAATCCACAAACTCTCCTTTATGCCTTCCACGAGGCAACATTGGATGTATCTCCCCCACCACCCCTAAGGGGGGCCATCCTATCAGAAAATATATGTCCTAGATTGTGATCTCGATCTTGTGCCCCAGTACTACAAATGTCTCTTGATTTAGGTCCTAGTAGCTTACAATCTTCGACAACAAAATCTCACCAGTGCTCATCAATGTGTTCTCCAAGAACTTTAGCACCCCATACCATGCCAAAACCCCTCTGACTGCTTGGTTCCCCTGAATCTCGACACGAAAAGTTTCCAAATTTCTTTCTCACTATGACACTTTTAGCTCTGCAATACCTACAACATACATTTATTCTTTGTGATTTCAGATTCAAAGGCACACATCATTGGTTCAAAGATTTAGCTCAACAGAGACCCCCCATCCTGCTTTTCCTCTCAATCCAAAACGCAGTTTTTTCCCTCAACTATGTTGGACGCATTTATTGGCCTAGTTTCTGCGTTCCATCTCATAGAACAGAGCCAATAAAGTGTGCTCCAATTGTGAGGAAGAGCAAGAGCTTCCCCCAATGAGCTGAAGCACTAATCTGAAAATCCAATCCACCAAAATTGATGAGTAAGGTTAGGCCACCTACCTCCAACTTGCAAATCCTAATTCTAATGGTAGGGTTTTCTATTACAATCTGCACAAGATTTAGGGCCTTTTTCACCTCTTCAAATTCTCCAACATCTCACTATGAAAATGAATTGGATTTGGGGCAAGAAGCCCTTTTTATAGGAAAAATCATAGTTTTATGTTACCCATTGTGACCAAACCATGGCTTGGTTTGACAAGTAATCAGCACCATTGGAAATCTCTCACTGAGTTCTATAATGGGTCTCCCTTTGTTTTTGGTAATGTGACACTTCACTAGGAAGCCATTTTTTCCATGAGGTCTCACTTTGCTACCTATTAACATCGAAATTATGCATTTGAGTGACCTATACTCTGGTACCACTTTACCTGCGCATTGGTTGACTCACGTGTTGATTTTCGTCATGAGTAGCCATAATTCAATCGTGTTTTATGATCCCCTCCGGGCCTCCCCCATGTGACAGCATCATTGATTCACCTTGTTCAGAGCATTAGAGATGAGTCACCCTCACATATATGGAGTCTGTTTTGAGTCCCCTTGAGTCCAGTTACACTGTTCCATCCATATTTGTGTTCCATTCATCCCATTTTTCTCATTTTTAGCCTCCATATACATTGTTGCATCTTTGAAAATCCCCTATCTGAGTCAGCCTCTGCCAAGTCCCCATGCATATTATGCTCTAACAAGGGAAGTTGTTATTATGGCACTCATTTTGTTTCCTTCCATCATCATCCTTGGTGTTAGGCCATCAGTCACTTTATTATGATCCCTCATGCCTTTGTTGAGGATTCTTGATTACCTTAACTCTGGCGAGCCCTCTTCTATCAACTTCAGCACATTTATTCCATAAGTACGGTCTAGAGGGTGGTGTACCTTAGTTCCAGCCTTCATCTTTATTCAGCACCTCAGATCAAGAAAAGGGAATCATCATTTCCCTTTGACTTGGTTGTTTCTCACATGCTTGATTCCAACTCCTTATCGGACGATTAAGAATCGTACACTTGATGGTCCGGTAATCCAGGCGATTGTACCAGTGATTCCCAGGTGTGTGTGATATGTTCGAGACCTCATGAAGGGGGATGGCTTCATGTAGTCCCCCACATAGTTGGATGTCTGCAGATGTTGATCCACCCTCAAATGCAACTACGCAGATGGGATGGGTTCAGTTTCAGCCGCTTGTAGCACCCACCACATGCATGTCTCCTTTAGATGATCCATTTAGATCTCTAGAGCCCTTTCATGTTCAACGGGACTTATTTGGTTGTGATCCCCCCTCACCATGTCAACTTGAGGGGCATTATGTCTCATGTACTCATATTTTATTGTATTCAATCCTGGCTTATGTCGCTCCAGGGACATTATGTATATGGGATTCATTGTATAATTTTCTAGCCCATTGATGCCATCATATCATTTATCATGTAATTTGTAGCTCAGTCTGACATTGTCGGGCACACCATTATTCTTTATACTCATATATCTCAGTGGGTATGGGTATGCCTCCCTCGCGTCATGTGAGATCATGTACTCCAACATAAAAGGAGACTTATATCAGTTTAGTAGGTCTCGTCCCCTCCATTTTTGTCCTTCCTTACATTGCTTCGGTTGTATCTCTCTCTCTCTCTCTCTAAATCACCTTTGGTGTCTTGTGGAAGTGTAACCTACAACGTATTTCGATCATATGATTTTCTCCTAACACCCATACGTTTAGGGGAAGTCTGTTATCACCAAAATATGATCACCTAGCCATTTCTAACTAGGCAGATCGAAATACACCATGTAGGATTAATTTTACCATAGTAAAATCGCTTTCACTATGGGAAATAATTTAGTAAACCATTTTTATTAAATTATTTCTAATTAAAATTAGAGAACCTTGTGAGAATAATTGAATAGCTCATTATTTATTTAATTTTCTCTATGAATAATTATTAAATCATTATTTGATAATTATTCATTATCACATTTGACTAAATCACCTAGAAATAATTGAATAAATCGCTATTTATTTATTATTCCTTAATTATATTATTGGAATAATTGTTAAAGCACTATTTAATAATTATTTCAATTTCACACCATTCTTAATCCTTGCGAAATAATTAATAAATCATTTTATTTATTTATTAATTCTAAATAAAGATATTTAACTATTTTGAATCTTTTTTCTGTCTCCAAAAAATATAATAAAGTACTCCTAATGGTTAGATCTTGATTTGGTCAATATTATTTTACTATTTTCCATTTTCTAGATCAACCCAATGCTTTGTTATAAGTAACAGGGTTTTCCATTCATTCTTCGTCGTGATTATTATCATCATCACTGTTATCGTCTTATTGTATTTGAGCTCCCACTTGAGTTATACACATTGTTTTTTGTTTTCACATATTGAGAGAGAGATTCAATTACTTAAGCATCAAGGATATCAAAGGACCTGTCCCATAGAGGGGGATTTGCAGACCCTTTTTGTAGATCTCCTTCACCAGGTGTTATCAATAAAGATTATTATTCATTTAAAAGTCTTTCCATATTGGGTTATTACATTGGATATCTATTGTTGTTTGTTGTTTTGGATCTCATATATATATATATATATATATATATATTTGCATGTTTTTCTCGTTTAATTTTTGCATATCTAAAACGTAAGCAGCCACAAATTGTTTTTAGGGTCACTTGTCACCAATGCCTTAAGTGAGATGTTTTTGGTACACCTTCTAATAAATTTCATACTAACATAGACTAGGTAGGGGGTTGTATGATACAATTCATCCTTTTCCTCGTCCTCTAACCATATGGGTAAATCATGTTCAATAAAAGGTTGAGCACGAGGGTACAGCACAAGTTATTTTGATAAATGTCAATTCTTGATAGTCATGTTCCCAACCCTACAAATAATGTAGGCAAATGGCCATCCAAGGTCTTCCTAAGATGAGAGGATAGCCATTAAACTTGGTTTTGGGCTACAGGACTATGAAATCAGTAGGGTACTCCCAAGCTTTAATGGAGACCATGACATCCTCAATGATTCCCTCGGGAGCTACTATGGATCTATCTACAAGTTGCAGCATTGTGGTGATCTTTCCCAAAGACCCCTGGAGATTAAGCTTCAGCATGGTTTCCCTAGTCATCACATTGATTTCAGCCCCAAGATCAATCAGGGTATTAGGGACCATAATGCCATCAATGTGCACATCCACTACTATACTACTAGTGTCTAGGTATTTTGGGGAGATCACCATCCCAAGCATCAGACTGGATAGATGTCCAACAACATTAACGGTGGGGGTATCTCTTCTTCTTCTCCCAGGAATTTTGAAACATTTTTATTGAATAAGCCTATTTTATATGGGAGCATATTTAATGCCCTGGAGAAGGGGTATCTTGACACATAAATTCTTCAATTCTCTCAAAAGTTCAACCTCTTCTGAGGTGTGTTGGTTAGGGTGGATCAGCCTTTCAGGATTGGGGGGTGCATTGACTTGAGGTACACTCTCTTCCTTCTCTCCTTAAATCTATTCATGTGGATAATATGGGTGATTATCTGGGAGAACCCTCCCAAACCGAAGGTTGAGTTCTTGGATTTCCATAGCTTCGGCGGGATAAGATGTTACCCCACTATAGACCTATTGTTACTGCTTATTGTTCAGGTTCGGATTAGGTTGAGCGAGCATTTGAGGTTGTTTATGTGGAGTAGGATGAGTTAGTTGTGGTTGAGGTTGGAGTGGAGGTAGTAAAGCAAGAGGTTGGTTTGTTTGAGGTCTCCACCCTTATGAGGAGTTGCCCCATTTGTAATATTGGGATGGATATGGCTGAAAAGGATGGTGTATAGGTTGAGGAGGGTATGGAGGAGCATAAGGCAAAGAAGGAGGTGTGGACCATGATGGATGAGTGGAAGAGTACCAAGGCTAGAAAGGTACATTCTAATTTGGATTGTAATAAGAGTAATGTGCACCTTGCATGCCCTATTGATATGGTTGAGCTCCTTGAGGCCTTCTTTGATTAAACAAGAAAAGTTTCTCTGACCCACATTCTACCCTTGGTATATAGTTTTTAGGCCTGGAAAAGAGGGTCATTTGTCTGTTGCAAGGTTTTCTTCATAGACTAGGCAGACTTCTATGACATTCAATGGGCATTCATTCCTAGGATGTCTTTTAGTGCATCTAAGGCAGAAAATAGCTAGTGCCCTCTATGCTTAGTCTTTCCTTTTTTTTATTTGCATGGTATCCATTTTCAATGCAAAGGTATGCATCATTTCACTCTTGAAATCCTCCAAGATGTTCCCTATCTCATTCTTGATGGATGTTGTGGAGGTAGAGGAATTGACCAAGCCTTGACTATCCCTACCCTTTTTCCTAGCAGCTCTAGAGTGATTCTTGAATACAGTTTTGATGTCATCACAGGGTAATTGATATATATCTCCTCCAAACAGCATGTTGAGGGTTTCTAACACATCCTCCCTGATCCCTCAGAGAAGAACTAGCTTGAGTGACTCAGGATCAAGGGTACGATTGTCCCTCCTATAATTGAGTTTAAATCTCTCCTCATAGTTCTCTAGGGATTCATCAGGTCCAAGAGTCATCCTAAAGATTTATTCCTTGGTTCCTTTGGACCTACAGTAGTCCTTGTACTTGCTATTGAAGTTTTGTTGCATTTGGGCCCAGGTAGTGATGTTTCCCTCATGCATAACCATAAACTAGTGCAAGGTTGCATCCTTAAGGGTAGAGGGGAACAAGTTTAGCTTCTACTCATCAGAGGCATATTCATAGGTCCTACAAACAACATAAAATTCAAACATGAAGGTGTCAAGATCCTCAGAGGTTAAGGCATGGAAGTGTGGAGGGGAAGCAGGGCTTATATTCTTCATTCTAGCCTCTCCATTGGTTTCTCTGATTGGAAAAACCTCAATGTTCTTGTTTTTTGTCATAGTTTGGGTAGGTGAAGTGGGTTCTTCTTCTTCCCCAATAGGTTCTTCAAAAATTTCGGGTTCTCACCTATAGGTTCTTCTAACTACCCTGCAGTCAGAGAGGGAAGTCCATAGTCACCGAAGAAGAGTGAAGGTCTACTGCTTGAGGGTGTGGTGTTTTTTGGTAAGAATTTTCCTTGATTATCCCTACTCCTAAGAGGCATGAAAGAATTTTTTTTTCACTTTTTTAAAACTAAATGTAAAAAAAAAACAATGCTAAAGATAAAAAAACATCTACTTAGACACCTCCCCGGAAACGACGCCAAAAATTGGTGAGCCCTGGTATTTCACCAAGAATGTTACAACTCCTAAGGGCTCCTTAGCTCAAATTATCAAGTTGAGGTTCGTACAAACTTAGAGGTGACAGTGCTATATGCATAGTAGGTTAGATTTTACTCATGCCATCCCCAGTCATGACATTAGATCAAGGTGTTCAAAGACCATTTCCCCTACTGAACTATAGTGAAAGCTTGATGATGAAAGGACAAATGAAAATTGATTCTAGCTATGAAAATGAAAATTCCATTTGTTCAACTTGTAGATGCTAATTAATCATTTCATGAAAGGAAAAGGGTTAATATACTTGCAGAAGGAAAGCTAATCTATCTTGCATAATCATCAAATCAAAAACATAGTTTCATGTATCATATATTTATTTCACACTTGCTTGAAATTCAGAAATCTAACTTGTATCATGTTTGTGATTAAAAAAACATTAATTCTACTATGTTTTGCAATGAGGAAAAGGAATGGTTGGAGTGATCTGGGAGCTTCTCTTGATCATCAAATCACAACTTTGGGTAATTATTCATCTTTATTGAGCTAAAGTTGAACTGGGGAGCAAAGCAGGTGAAGAAAAGTAGTGTTACAGGCCTACTCCAGGTGCTACTATAAGAGGTCTTGCATTGCTATAGGATGACATGTAGTGCTACAGAAGGGATTCTGAGAGCCTTTTTAGGGTGGAGATGATGCCTTGAGGGCATGAAGATGTATATGAAGGTTGGATAGAGTGAAGGGAGGTTGGATAAGCCTCCTATCCAGGCCCATGACCTCTTAGAGGTTTGTCTTGCACTAGGATGAATGCCCACAGTGTCCTAAATTTCCTAGGCAGAGTGATTGTGGAAACAAAATTTTGGGGGCAGGATTGAGGGATGGAAAGAGAATATGGAGAAGTCCAAAATGGAGGTGCAAGAGGTTCCCTCCATTGCAGATCAACACAATCCTACAACCATCCACATACATACATCAATTGAGTGATAGAAACTATGATGGAAAAGATGAGTTGAATTTAAATAACATCTATTTTATGCCATAAAACTACTATGATCACTAAACTGACTCCTAAGTTACAGAAAGTAAATATGAAGAAGGAAAACTAACATCTATTTGTTTCCAAGAAATCATAAACACAATGTTTTTGGTTTGAGATTGTGAATCCTTCCAACCATTCTCCCATAAGAGAGGTGATGTAGAAGCTTGCAATCATAGGTTTTTATAGCTTAACCTCTATTGTAATGAAAGAAAGCTATGAAATGCTTGGAACTAAGAACAAAACAAAAATACAAAAGAGGGACCAAAGCCTATGGGTTGGGCCCAAACCCAAGGGTCTCTTCCCTCTAATACTAACTCAGATGCATCTTAATAACCAACTTCTCATTATCATAAAGTAAAAGTCTCATACATCACATGAAAGTAAAAATAACAATGTCATGCTCTGAGCTCTCAGCTCAATAGCTACACCTAGCTGAATCAAAACTTCAAATCCTAATGAGATTTTCATCTTTTATATTTATATAAAAGGGTAGCTAATAGAATCTCCCTTGAAAATAGGAGTGATTCCCTCCTTGAACTCGGAAATGGTGGATCCGGTCCCTCTTAAGCTTCACTTATACTAGGAGTAACTTGGATGTAAGTGAATTTGAGCTTGTGAGTGAGGATTTGGTGATCTCAAGCCGAGTTAGAGAGTTAAGGAGGTGGAAAATCCTCCCTAGATTCGCTCCTTATTGTCTTCATCAAGCCCCTACATAATAAAAGCCTCAAAAATGCTTATTTTCCTGCAATTTAATCACATTAGGCCACATATTATGACAAACACCTTTTACTCTTATTTCTAAGCATATTATAACCAAAATGTGAATAAATGTGAGAAAATGATAGTTTTGAGGTTGTAGGATAGCATAATGAAATTTAATATATACTTATTATTGGGACTCATCAATAATTTTAAAGGGTGAGGTTAGGAGATTCATACTTGGTGCCTTATCTTTTTATGCTTCTTCAAGTGATGTTGATGCTTCCATAGGCGATTTTGATGTTTCTGCAGGTGATCTGGTGCTATTGTTGTTGGACAAGTCATCTATTTTTATTGTTAGTTTTTGTTGGCCAAATATCAATTACAAATTATAAAACATGTGCTTGCTTATTGCTTCTTGTACTGAGTTTTCATTAGTTGTTTATGTATGTAAACAGGTAAATTTCCTTAAGTTTAATATGACATTCATGAGAAAAATAGCTTCAGAAACAAGTATTGAACAACATACATTCAAAGTACAGCAAACCATCAAAGAGATACTTTAACACAGTGTTTTGATGGAGGAGTTCACCCCTCCTGGGCTACAATCCTTAGTCCAGCTTCCATGGCTTGGGCCTCTGTACTAGCTCAAAATGGAAAGATGTTGTTTTAAAAAGCTCTATGTCTCCTCATGCCTGCACCAATGTGTTTAGAATGTCCAAATTAGCCAAGAACACCTCTTCCTGAGCTCAAATTGGTCGAAAATTGCCTTCTCTATGACTTAGACAGTCTTTTCCTAGAAAAACTCCTCTAATTCTAGAATAACTCCAATTAGCCCCACTAAATGTGGAGGTAGGCCTGAAATTGATGACACCGCCAATACTTTTGTCGTTTTAAACTGACAGTTAATTAAATTAATCTGGATTAATTAACTAAAAATCCGTGATTAGCGTTAATCCCGCGGTTTTATTAACCAAAACCCCGATGGTCTCGGTGTAGTGTTCACATGCCAGATTAAACGTTAATGGTTTTTGAACTTATCCGCTGGTGGTAGAGCGCGTTCACATGTTATGGTTACCTCACGGTTTTGGAGCCTGCCGCACTAACCGTTTGGTGTAACAACAATTGCATTCACATGTGGAGACCGTTTGTGGTAGCTGGAACGTTGAAGTCATTGGTATATATAATTGTTTTCGGTTAAGATATAGCGTGTTCACATGGGGAGGGCTGGCCTGCGAGCTCGCCCTCCCCTAACTGCCAAACTTCTAACCATTAGCCTTCAAAATAACGCGGAGAACTACATTTGGTAAGAAACATAGTGTAGTGGAGTTGGTAAAGGTTTGCGGACGCTATGCCAGAGGTCGCAGGTTCGACCCCAACCTCCACCCACAAATTTTATTCCACTATCGAGCCCTGCCCAAGCCGTTGGGAGGTGCCACATGGCGCCTCCAAGTTTGCCATGTGGTATTCTTTCATTGGCCCAAAAACAAACTAATCACACTGTGCCAACACACCAATCTGAAACCCAATGAAACGATGCCACTTGTCCATTTGTGATTCGTTGTTGACCATCATTAACCCTACCTAGTCACTTTCCACGTCAGTAGTACGGACCGTTGACTGTGCAGTGATTAGGCATTTTTTTTTCCAAATTTCTCCTATTTAGAAAAGCGATCAGAACACAATAACTTTCTCATACAAACTCAGTTTTGAGAGAAACGAGTTGTGTTAGGATCATTTTTCCAATACAGACGTAGTTGTTCAGGTTTTGAGCCATTCTGAGAATTTTGATTTTTGAGCTAAATATTGAGCGCCTGATCATTCCTCCCTACTAGAAGGCTTTTGGACCCCAAAAGATACTATCAATTGTTCAGCAAGTGAGGCTACAACTCACTCACCTTATCAATCTGCAACCATTTGGCTTGAGAAGGCTTTTTTCCCTTGAGTCCCACTCTAAGGTATTCAACATTCCCTCTCTTCGAAGTCCTGATTCTTCTATCAAGTATGGGATCTTACTGAATTTCATCTAGATATTCTAGCGAGAAATCATCTATTGTGGCAGTTGAACATGCTCTCCTTGATCATCAATCAAAGGAGGCTCAAATAATCTCAAATTCTCAACATTAACAATAGATTATATTTTCTTATCGGGGAAATCAAGCTTAAAAGCATTATTACCAATCTTTTCCAGAATTTTAAAAGGGCCATAATGGATTGGTTTAAGATTTTTACCTTCCCCTTAAAGTCTCTATTTTCTAATATATAACCAAACTTCATCGCCAACTTGATATGTGTGATCAACTCGGTGTTTGTCATGCCTTGCCTTGTAGTTGCTCTAACTTTCTCGAGTTGTTCTTGCACTGTATGATGTATCAACTAAATTTGCTCTATGAACTTCCTTGCCTTATCGATGTCACTGTGACCATCGATGGCAACATCTTTCTAAAAGATGAAGTCCAATGGTGATCTTGGCAAGTAACCATAACACGCCTCAAATGGCGATGTGTTTGTGCAAGAATGCTTTACCCTACTGTATGCATGTTGTATGTAATGCAACTATTCATCCCACAACTTGGGATGTTTGCAACAATATCCTCTAAGAAGATGAATAACTATTATGTTGACCACCTCGGTTTTTCCATCTGTTTGTGTATGAAAGGTTGTACTCTTCTTCAACTTTGTGTCCATCATGTCTCACAAATTTGACCAAAAATTCCCAACAAATCGAGAATGTCGATCACTTACAATAGAAGTAGGAAGACCAAAATGAACCCAAATGTTTTGGAAGAAAAGATAAGCTATTTGTTCAGCTGTAATTTACTTTTTACATGGTGTTAGTACGCACATCTTGTTGAACCTATCTACAACTACATACAAGTAATCATGACCTCTCCTTGACAATGGAAGACCTCTTGCAAAATCCATTGAGATACTCTCCCATGGACGTGAAGGTACCAGAAGTGGAGTGCATAAAGAAAGTTTCCTATTACTAGGCTTACTTGTAGCACATAAAGAACATCCTCTTATGAAATGAGAAACATTATCCAACATGCGTGGCCAATAACAATACCTTTGAAGATTCACTAATTTCTTGCCTACACCAAAGTGTCCAACAATCAATGAAGTGTGTGCCTCCTTTATGATATTGTTTCTTTCTCCCTGTGGAATACACAACTTGCCCAAGTGATACAACAAATTGTTATGTACATGATAATCCAACTCTTCAATTTGATTTCCTTGACTCAAGCTTGCATATATTTCTTGAAAGTCACTATCATTTGCATATTGTTCTATGTAACTTTCATGCAAAACAAAATTATGCTTGAGTATAACAGATGAATTTACAATAGGCCTTGAAATCATATCAGCTACCTTATTGTAGATTCCCTTTTTATACCTGATAACCAAATGGAATTGTTGTAGAAAACTCATCCATCTAAAATGTCGTGACTACTACAACTTTGACTATGACTGTAAGTACTACAATGGTTGATGGTCGATATGGATGATGGTCTCCTTCCCCATCAAATAGTGCTTCCATTTCTTAACACTTTGTAACAATGCATAAAGTTCTTTGTCATAGGTGGGATAGTTAGTTACAGCTCCATGAAAAATTTCAGAATGAAATGAATGGGCTTACCATGTTGCAATAGAACTGCTCCCATGGGATAATCACTTGCATCCATTTGAATCTTGAATGGCTATCTAAGATCCGAAAGATCCAACACCGATGCTGAATTTATCTTTTGCTTTAAAGTATCAAATGCTTTCTGTTGTACATCTCCCCAATGGGAGACTTTCTTGACACTTGTCAATGCATGTAATGGAGTTGCAATTGAAGAAAAATTAGCAATAAACTTTCTACAATATTGTGCTGCCCCTAAAAACTTCTTACCTCTGTAACTGTATTGGGTTTGGGCCAATTCAAAATGACCTCAACCTTAGAGGGGTCTATATTCAACTCACCTCCTCCAACAATGTGTCCCAAATACACCAAAGTCTTGCCAAACTCACATTTCGACATCTTTAAAAACAATTGTTCTTTTCTCAAAACATCAAGTACTTCGTTTACATGCATGATATGTTCATCTCTAGATTTGTTGAATATGAGTATATCATCTAAGTATACAATGACAAAATCATCTAAAAATGGTCTAAATACATCATTCATTACCCTCATGAAGGTAGCTGGAGGATTTGTAAAATTGAAAGGCATAACAAGCCACTCAAACAATCCTTGTTTAGTTTTAAATATGGTTTTCCAAATGTCTTCTTCAGCTATCCTAACTTGATGATAACCACTTCGTAAGTCTAACTTAGTGAAATAATTTGCATACCTCAACTGATCAAGAAAATCATCAATTCTTGCGAGTGGATAACGATTCTTTACCGTGATTTTGTTCAGTGCACGGAAATCCACATACATGCGCCAAATTCCATCCTTCTTTGGCACCAAGACAATGGGTGAATCACATGGCGAAGTAGATGGGCGTATGATACCTTTGTTCAGCAATTCTTGAATTTGATTTTTGATTTCCATGCTCTCCATAATCGACATGCGATACATGCTAATGTTTGCAAGTCAAACATCTTGTTGCAACTGAATCTCATGCTAAATTCCCCTCTTGGGAGGTAACCCATTTGGTTCCTGAAACATCTCGACATGCTTTCTTACCACATCAAACAAATAAGATTTCAATTTATCATCACAACCTTCAAAAGATTCATAATCAATATCATTCTTTTTGTGTAGTTTTCTTCCGGAGTTCTCGCATCCATAATTGTTTGAATCAATGTTTCAAGCCATCCACGGTGGCTCATCATCAGGATAGATCAGTAATTGTGTAAGACAGATCTCATTGGTATGAATAAATAGAGTTTTAGGGGGATGTAAAGAGAATGGAAGCCGACCTGTCATAATTGTTGTTTTATAATATTTGGTTTTTTTATTTTGAAATATATAATTTTTTTTTTTCCAAGGAAAATAGAGTTCGTAATTTCTATTCAAAAGAAGATAATAGAGATTACATGTTGTTGATGCCAAGGCATATGCAGTAGTGTGGTTTTACCACTGTACAAAAGAAGTTTTACAATATAACATCCTGTAAGTCCAACTAAGGATACGGTGGATCTGTATCCATCCAAGTAGAAACAAAAACAGTGTCTCACATATAACCATAAATAGACAGAGTTTGAGGTCTAAGAGCCCTCATGCAGTAAAAAGAGCCGATCAGTACAATGCTGAGTATATACAAAAATATGAAACTGAAGATCAAAAATAATCTAGGTGGGGGGGATTTCCCTCTGTTGCTGGCCGTCGATATATGGTCGATGATAGAACCTGTGCATCCCTTCAGGAGTGTATTCTTCAATCAGCCAGTCTCCTATAGGGCGATCCGCCGCTTCTTTCGAGAGCCGGTCAGCAAGTGCATTTCTTTCCCTGTAGATGTGAGAAACAGTGATCTGGTCAAAATGTGTTTTTAAAAAAACAATTTCTTCCAAGATGTGTTTCAAAGAATATGCATGACATATAGATTTATTGTTTGCCCAATCAATCACAATCTTTGAATCCCCAAAAATTTGTATTTGTCGGCATTGTTTGGATAGAGCAAAGAAGAGGAGATGTCTCAGTGTGATAAGCTCAGCATGGTTGTTTGAGCCTGTCCCAAGTCCCAATCTCAGGTGATAATAATGTGTTTCTGTGAGGTGAAAAACAATACACCCCCACATCCTTGCATTGGTGCTGCACCGTCAAAATAGGCCCAAGGCATGTCCTTGTTGATGTTTTCAGGCAGGATGTGCCTGGGTGTGTTGTTTTTATTTTCAAAGGGGATTTCTATATAGGCCACGCAGATAGATGGCGGAAGAAGTTGCCAGTTGACTCTGTAATCCTCGAAGATTATAGCATTGTGTTTGTTCCAAATAAACCAGGACACCACAGGTGGTAGGTTCCTGGCCTTTTTGGATGGCACCGCAGACCACCAATGATCCCAGGCAGAGGGTATATCAGCACCGTGCCAGACTGTGTTAATGTTGAGGGCCCGTGTGACTTGTTGCCAAATGTCCTTTGTGACTACGCAGGTAAGGAATAAGTGAGGCGTTGTTTCCTCCTCTTTGTTGCAAAGAACGCACCAAGTTGGTCCATTGAAAGCTCGCTTCTTGAGATTGGCACCTGTTGGAAGCTTGTCAGCTATTATGTTCCACATTAGTAGTCTGGCTCGAGGCTGTGCTTGTAGCTGCCAGATGTCTCTCCACCAATTTTTTAAGATGTCAGGTTTCTTAGCTTCAATAAGCTTTAAGTAGCCGAGCTTTGGTGCATAAGAACCCGATTTAGCTGGCGCCCAAATTAGTTCATCATCCTCCTCCTGTAGCTTAATGTGTGTTTCGGTAAGTGCCTGTATGTATCCTTGCCAATGTGCAGTCCAATCATCAGGTAGATGCCACTGCGGATCCGTGACCCATGCTTGTGTAAAGATAGTTGATCTATGTGGATCACCGATCTGTGCCAGATATTTAATGCCCCCGTTGTTGAGATGTCGGATCAGGCCATCCGGCAGAAGATGAGCGTTCCCTGAACCAGGCCAAGGGTCTAAACCGATGCGGACCTGTGCACCATTCCCAATTTTCCAAAGCAGATTATCACGGATCAGAGGCATAGCTTTTAGCGTGGCCCGCCAGATCGCGGATATGCCCTGGTGGTTCCAAGTAGGTCTGCGAAGCCATTCAATAATGTTGGAAGGCCAAATATATTTTTGGTGAATTACTTCCGCCCATAAGCTTGAAATATATAATTATATGATGAGAATTTTATTTATTTTTTTATTTAAACTGATTTTTATTTAGTTTTATTTGTGATTGGTTATTTTATATTAGTTTTTGTTTTATTTTATTTTATTTTGATATAATTAATTTAAATCTGATTTTGATTTATATAATAATGATAGAATTTAATGATTTAAATTGAACTATTTAATTATGCAATAAGAATTTTAATTATTTTGATTTAAATTGATTTTTATTTATTTTTATTTGTAACTAGTTATTCATATTAGTTTTTATTTTATTTGTTTTATTTTATATAATTAATTTATTCTAGTTTTGTTCTTATTTTTAGAATAAATTAATTAGATTGATCTCATGTTAGTGTTGATTAAAAGTAGTTATTAATGTTAGTGTTATTTCTTAAAAAAATTATAATTTTAATGATTTTTGTTTTATTTTGATTTTAATTTAATTCTGTAATAATGATACTAAAATAGAGTGGTTTATATTGAAATATTTAATTCTGAACTTAATTTTTTTTTGTTTAAATTGGTTTTTTATTTATTTTATTTGTAATTAGTTATTTTATATTGGTTTTTGTTTTGTTTTAATTTTATTCTAGTTTTGTTCTTTGGTGTTGATTAATACTAATTATTAATACTAGTTTTATTTCTACAATATTAATATTATTATTATATTTTTTAAATGATAATATAAATGAGTAGTATTAATATTAATTGATATTAATGTTATTATTAGTAAAGGAAGCTAACTTATTTATTTGTTTAGTCTCATAAAGAAGTGTTAATGTTAATGTCAATATTAGTAATGATTTATGGAACTAATTTCAATTATTTTAGAATTTTTTTTTAAATTTTTCTCAATTGTCTAAGGTTCTTTGTTTTTTAGTTAAATTGTGAATTAATTTTTATTTAAATTTTTAATTTAAATTTTTTAGAAGAGAGAAGGGAGGTTTTGTTAGAGAGGTGATAGGTCAAGCATATTAGGGGAAGGGTTGAGCTAGGCGAGGGTGTTCTAGGATGTTACAGTAGGAATCTAGTTGTCACATATTTTCCATCCTTCATCTCGGTTGAGGTTGTTCGGGTGTTTACCTATATCTATGGCTTCTCTTCGTTTCTATCGTGATAATGATCAATTTTGGCAATATAAAATAACTAATTACAAATAAAATAAATAAATAAACCAATTTAAACCAAAAATAATTAAAGTTCAGAATTAAATATTTCAATATAAACCACTCTATTTTAGTATCATTATTATAGAATTAAATTAAAATCAAAATAAAACAAAAATTATTAAAATTATAAAAAAAAATAGAAATGACACTAACATTAATAACTAGTATTAATCAACACTAGCATGAGATCAATCTAATTAATTTATTCTAAAAATA
Source organism: Pinus tabuliformis (assembly GCA_031772625.1). NCBI lineage: Eukaryota > Viridiplantae > Streptophyta > Pinopsida > Pinales > Pinaceae > Pinus > Pinus tabuliformis. The sequence continues at coordinate 235,804,768 of CM062813.1, forward strand.
AGAACAAAACTAGAATAAATTAATTATATAAAATAAAACAAATAAAGCAAAAACTAATATAAATAACTAGTTACAAATAAAAATAAATAAAAATCAATTTAAATCAAAATAATTAAAATTCTTATTACATAATTAAATAGTTCAATTTAAATCATTATATTCTATCATTATTATATAAATCAAAATCAGATTTAAATTAATTATATAAAATAAAATAAAAACAAAAAACTAATATAAAATAACCAGTCACAAATAAAACTAAATAAAAATCAATTTAAATCAAAAATAAATAAAATTCTCATCATATAATTATATATTTCAAAATTAAAAAACCAAATATTATAAAACAACAATTATGACAGGTCAGCTTCCATTCTCTTTACATCCCCCTAAAACTCTATTTATTCATACCAATGACATCTGTCTTACACAATTACTGATCTATCCTGATGATGAGCCAGGGTGGATGGCTCGAAACGTCGATGCAAACAATTATGGATGCGAGAACTCCGGAAGAGAACTACACACAAAGCACTGATCGCAGAAGCCTAAAAACAATCATTCTTTTTCTTGATCATGAGAGGCACAAAATTTTTATTTGCATTTACTAGTCTCTTCATCTGCCCTGCATTAACCAAAGAAATGTTCAGCTTTTTGTGATGGGCTCTCACAATGTACTCCACCCCATTCTTGAACAATATGTATTTGTTGTCATGGCGACAAATACTTCTTTCCTATAATACAAATAAGGACTACCCAAAATGATTCCTGAGATGTCAAGTGGAACTACATCTAACTCAACTTCATCGATGAACTTTTCAGTAATAGCGAACTTTAATAAACACTTCCTTGTAACCTGTAAGTTTGCATTGTTAACTATCCAACCCAAGGGATATGTCTTATGATAAAGTACACTTTCAAGGTTTAGTTTTTTAACCAAGTATTCTGAAATCAAGTTTGATTGTGACCCACTATCGAATAATGCATTAATATTTGTATGATTCGAAATCACTCTTACATGAAACAACTCTATTTGTGATTCTTCATTTGGAGTGTTTTTTTGACTATGTGATGAATTAGTGCTTGCAATAGTTTCTTTTCGTTTTGTAACCATGGCTGAAATATTGGTCTCATCACCAGAGTCTGAACCAAGGTCATGTTGTGTGGTAGTGGTTGTCTTTTGTTTTCCCTTATTGTTTTGTTTCTTAGGTCTTAATTTGGGATGTAATTTCCAGCAATGGGCTTCATCATGCCCCTCTTTGGAACAGTGTTTCATGTGAATTTCTCCCCTTCTTTCTTCACACTTGCATTCTTATTTCCCTTCCATTTTCCACCCTTCTATTTCTCCTTGCCCTTGAATGGCTTCCTCTTACTACCCTCTTCCTAAATGTTATTTCCTCTAGATTCAAGGTGTGTGGCTTGCACACATACCTCATCTAAATTGTTTGGATTGAACATAAGGATAGTATGTTTCAAATATGAATGTAAACCCCCAATATATTTCAACAATGTATGTTGGGAATTCAAATTTACTCCTAACAACAAAGCCCTTTTCCTAAACTCTTGTGTATAATCTTGGTCTGTTTGGCCTTTGAGCTGCCTAAAATTTTGCCAACTCATAATGGATTTTTGCATATAGGCTAAAGGATAAAACTGTCTTTTAATTGCAGAACAAATTGAACCCAAGTAATGGATATCTTACCATGGATTCACATTTCCTCTTAAGTCTTTGCTTCCCACCAAACTAGTGTAGCTCCTTCTAGACTCAGTGAGCCAACTGGATCTTTATGTCATCTTCTTGAAGGTTCTGAATTCTGCAGTATACCTCCAACTGTCAAATCCAATTGTCCAACTTTTATGTATTCACCTCTCCATTGTGCATGGGAAGTTCAAACTTAATGTCCAATTTGAGTAAGGGAGTCATTCATTTTGGGGCTTTTGAATGAGTATGGGCAGTTTCAGTGGTGGTAGTGGAAGATGATGCTATGTGAGATGATAAAGATGATGAGGATTGTGGAGATGGAGGTTGAATCTTTCTTCTCATCTTTTTTATCCTCTGAGATTCCTTCTCCATGTGGAGGTTTAGAACTCTCTCCAACCATTCTAGTGTTCCTCTCTTCATAGAGGACTTTAACCATCTCAGTTAAAGTGAAGAAAGCTTTCTTGAATTCTTCCTCTTCTAAAGAAGGACCTTCAGGCTCTCTTTCTCCAGACATAATGGTTGTGGATTCAGGCTCAGAAACTAGTACTGCTTGTACCTCTTCAATCTCAGTTGAAGGCAAAACTTGAGGATTTTCAAGTGCAGCTAGAATTGGAACTTTGCGTGGTGGAGATTGTGGCCTTGTGGATCTCCTTCTTCTGGGTGTTACCTCAGGAGTTGCAACCAATAGCTTTTCTTCTCCTTTCTGCAACTTTAACCTTGTAAGCATCAAAATTTTGCAAACCATTAAAACCCTAATTGCACAAACTCAAGCAATCAAGCAATTCAACCTTGCTCTGATACCAATTTGATCTTTTTTTTATTGTTAGTTTTTTTTTCTAATATCAATTACAGATTATAAAACATGTGCTTGCTTATTGCTTCTTGTACTGAGTTTTCATTAGTTGTTTGTGCATGTAAACAGGTAATTTCCTTAAGTTAAATATGAAATTCATAAGAAAAATAGCTTTAGAAACAAGTACTGAACAGAAGGCATTCAAAGTACAGCAAACCATCAATGAGACACTTTAACGCAGTGTTTTGATAAAGGAGTTCACCCCTCCTGGGCTACATCTCCTTGGTCCAGCGTCCATGGCTTGGGCCTCTATATTAGCACAAAATGGAAAAATGTTGTTTTACAAATATCTATGGCTCCTGATACCTACACCAATGTGTTCAGAATGTCCAAATTAGCCAAGAACGCCTCTTCCTAAGCTCAAATTGGTCGAAAATTGCCTAAGCTCAAATTGGTCGAAAAACTCCTCTAATTCTGGAATAACTCCAGTTAGCCCCACTAAATGTTGGGGCGGGCACGAAATTGGTGGCACCGCCAAAAATTCCACCACTTTAAACTGACAGTTAATTAAATTAATCTTGATTAATTAACTATAAATCCGTGATTAGCGTTAATCACGTGGTTTTATTAACCAAAACCTTCACGGTCTTATTAACCAAAACCTTGACGGTCTTGGTGTAGTGGTCACATGCCAGATTAAACATTAACGGTTTTTGAACTTATCTGTCGGGGATAACACTAACCGTAACCGCCGGTGGTAGAGCGCGTTCACATGTTGTGGTTACCTCGCAGTTTTGGAGCCCACGTCACTGATCGTTTGGTGTAACAACAATTGCATTCACATGTGGAGATTGTTTGTAGTAGTTGGAACATTGGGGTCATTAATATATACAACTGTTTGCGGTTAAGTTGTAGCATGTTCACATGGGGAGGGCTGGCCTGCACACTGGCCCTCCCTTGACCACCAAACTCCTAACCGTTAGCCTTCAAAATAACGCGAAGAACTAAATATGGTAAGCAACATAGTGTAGCAGAGTTGGTAAAGGTTTGCGAACGGTATGTTAGAGGTCGCGAGTTCGACCCCGACCTCCACCCAAAAATTTTATCCATTGCTGAGCCCTGCCCAGGCCTTTGGGAGGTGCCATGTGACGGCCTTTGGGCTTGCCATGTGGCATTCTTTCATTGGCCCAGAAACAAACCAATCACACTGTGCCAACACACAAATTTGAAACCCAATGAAATGATGCCACTTGTCCATCTATGATTCGTTGTTGACCATCATTGACCCTGCCTAGTCATTTGTCACGTCAATAGTACGGACTGTTGATTGTGCAGTGACTGGGCATTTTTTCTTTTTGCAAATTTCGCTTGTTTAACAAAGCTATCAAAACACAATAACTTTCTCATACGAACTCGGTTTTCAATGAAACGAGTTGTGTTAGGATCGTTTTTCCGAGATGAACGTGGTCATTCAGGTTTAGAGCCATTCTAAGAAATTTTATTTTTGAGCTAAATACTGAGCGCGTGATCAACAAGATACCTTGTATTAGCCTATAGGAGATCCTATAGCTCTCGGGGTGGTTTTCTTGAGTTTAAGGTTCACCAAAGCTTCTTTTGAAGATGTGGAAATTTGTGTCATGTAGCGATCTTCTTCAAGGATGTTAGAGATTTAGGCATGTAGGGTTTTTTAAGGTTGTTACGTGACTATGTAGCCTCCTATAATAGACCAAAAAACTCTTCATGCTCATAATTTTGTTCTTCTGACCCATCATAGAGTCATGATATTTCAAGGAGAAGTTGGTTGTGATGTTGAAAATGTTGTTCATGATCACTGACCTGGAAAAGATGAGGATTATGAGTTGTTGTGGATATAAAATGATGAACATTGGAAGAAAAACAAATGGGTGAGACATGTTGGTGGAATGGATGGGTATCAGGAAGCCCTTGATTCTTTTTTCTTACTTGTATGCAAAAGGAATCTTTGTTCTATGTCTTTTGACCAGATCTATGCTATCTTGTAGCATTATAGGACTCTCATGTAATAACTCAGGAAAGTGGACAAAAATGCATAAAAAGGGGTTGGAAATGTTGAGATGATATTCTAGATGACGAGTGATGATGAAGAATGGTGTAGGGATGCTTCTTGATCCTTATGAGAGTACAATGGCTTTATGTTCTAGGACATATGTGCGGGTTGGAATATTTAATCTTCCTTTTTGTTTTCCTCTTGTGACACCTACACATAAATCAAGGTAGGAGAAAAAAATTTCTTCATACATTTTTTTTTTCTTAAGGCCCACTAAGGTTATCTCATGGATGTTTTTAGCTAGTAAGTATGCCCTAGGTGGTGTTGTATATTTTCTTGGAGACTATTTATGGCTAGGAAAATATGTCAAGACAACAAGTTGACCTACTTTAGGTCCAAGCTAGCCCTTGAACTAGAGGGGGATCCCTTAAATTTTATGAGGCTTATTTTTTGTTCAATGTCACTGAACAATAGCCTTTTAAGCATATTCTCCAAATTCATATGTGGGGGATTGTTTTAAGGGTGGTTTCTTAGGGTTTCAAATCCTTGCTTAAAGTAATAATGCCCTCTCTTTCTTAAGTTTGATCAAAGTGCTAGCATCCAACCATGATAGCATAACATTTTGAAATATGTGAATAGAAGATATAAGAAGATATTAGATAAGATACATACTCATATTGAATATTGATATTACCTAATAAGACTAGAAAGTGTGAAGAATAACCTTTAACAACTCAACAACAATACAAATTGCAATTACATAGAAGAAAACAATCTTCAGATGTAGAGGGACTAATATAAACAAATTTTATATTTAGTCTACTCAATGATGAATATGACTTTGTTGGGGGAACTAAGGGAGGTTGATTCTTAGCATAACCTCTCCTTATGATCCACACAACCTCAAAATGCACAATAGAAAAAGATAATGAAACACAAGAAAGTACTCACATATGAAACAACATTGTCATATGTTGAAAGCAAAAGTATTTTATTAAACTTTGAAGATGTAAAGATTTTACAAAAAATAAGTCTTGTTGTCCCCTAAAATCAAACCCTTACTACATTATAAATGATATTATTTATAGAAAATTAAACCTACTAGTTGTTACCTACCCTTTAGGAATTAAAATCTAACAATAAACCAAACATAAATAAGAATTTCGATTTGTTGCAGGATGTGGCCCAGAATGGAAAATCCTTTGCGCTCAAATATGGAAATTGATTCACTAATGGTGATCCTCAGCATTTTAAAATTGAATTTGTTCCCTGAAAATATGTTAACTGCCCATTAAACTAGGCAAGCTTGTCCACCTATTTCAATTGTTGTTTTTCATTTTATTTTTAAGGAGTATATTTTTGGCCACTTATTGCAATATGATTTACAAATTTATACCATCAGTTTGCATATATCTTCTATAATACTTCGGGAAATGTAAAGAGTAATTCCTAGAATTACTACTCTCTCAAAAGTCACAGCTTTCACTAATTCGTTACACATTATGCTGTCACAACTGGAATTTTTTCTGTTATTCCCTTTAAAAGGATTGCAGTACGAAGTTTGATACTGACAATTTGAAGGGAAAAATTTTTGCCAAAAAATGGTAAGTAGCTCTGATCGCACTGAATCTTTCACATCAAGTATCAGTTCTATAATATCCAATGTTATTTCATTTAAAGGAGGAATTGACAAGACTAACATTTTGTGCACATTAACATTTTGCTCAGAAACTAAAGCTTCCTTGTAAAGATTGACAATGTTCACATTTTCAATATCATTTGTAAAGTGTACCAAAGAATGAACATTATAAACCCTAATAATAAAAAATGTATCCTGCATTGGTCTTTACAGTTAATTTATGACTTTGTCCCAAACTTCATTTTTCATTTTTGCATTATTTGGTATCCCCGTAATCATCTGGTGAGAAAAAACTTGAGCCATAACGAAGTCAACATACCTTAACAGTGTATGAGCAACATCACATGTCTGTTCACATTTTCTAATATGGAATTAATCTGGGCTCAAATATATGGCATTCCCACCTAAGAGGAACCTTGTCCTTTTGGAAACTCATAAAATCGTCGAATGTGCATATCGTTTTCAAAATTCTCACTATAAGGATTTACCACATAAAGCCATCACCAGACAACACTTCATGTTGTCAACCATAAAATATGATGGTCTCAAAACTACATATGTTTTTATATGCTTTTTAATTTGTTCCTCATTAATCTATAAATTATTTGCAATAGAATTCTGATCCATTTGATAGGAATCCAGCGCCAACTTAAACCAATAACACATTTCTTCTAGTTCCTCAATGGGTGCGGATCAACATTTGGTCTATTTCGCTCATAATGATTTACGATTATAATATATCAATTCTATATGATTGGGCAGCAAGGCCATGTACTGATGTTGAAAACCAGAAGTGGAATGGGGAGCCTTCTTCGAGTGTACAAACTAAGAAACCACGAAGAGAAGCATGTTTCTCTAATGACTGAGCTACTTCACTAGTATTTGAATGAAAAACTCGAACCCAAATTCTGTAAATAATTGGGCACAACCAAACAAAATTTTCTTTGTAGGAATTCTGAGACGGTTGGCTGGGTGTTCTCTCTCGGCTTCGGAGATTGGACAACAGATGGGCACTTGGTTCTCTATTTTTTGGGGTCATTGGGAATATAACCTGATCCTTGCACTCTCTTAGGCACGCTTATCCTTGGAACATATTTAACATGTAACTCTTGGTAATTGGATGTGACTTAAATGAATTTTGGATGGAAATTTTTGTCTAAAAGTTGGATATGAAACAACATTTTTAATTTGCCAAACTTTTTGTATTTTAAATAAACAATTATATATATATTTTATTTAAAAAAAATATTATCTTACATAAAAAAAATTAGTTTTGGAAATTAAACAAAGGCCAACCTTGTTTTGAGAAAACATGGTAAAGGTAAATTGGGTATTATGAATAAGGACTTGGTAAATGAGAAGATTTCATCAATTTGCAAAGGGTTAAAATGTGAATGAGAAGGATAAACATAGGTACTCATGGGATCAAATATTTGGAGGATTAGTAGAAGACTTAGTGAGAGTGACGCAAAAAATTGGAATGATAACACTAAGCATTCTTAAACACATATCTTTGTGATGATATTATTTTGACCTATACAACATCATGGTCCACATTGAGAAATTTATGCAATGCTCTAAAATAGGTAGGGAACAACTCTACTTCACCAATGCAAATCTGATCATTTGATACATTGTTCCTCATTAAGTCCATTTGGTTTTTGCACATCTTCCTCTTAATAAGATGGGGTTTCATTTTCACTATGATCTTCATATGCTTTGCCACAAAAATAAGATGACAAAGCTCAAAATTTGAAGGGGTCATTTTGAGCTACAACATAGGCTCCAACTGGGAACTGCTCCCCCCTATGGGATGCAGAGAACTATAGACTAGGTGCCTTTGTACATTTTTATCCTTAAAACCTATACCTCTTCTACTCAAAGCATGCCATATCAAATCTACACACTGCAAACTCAAGCTAATAAAAACTCAAACTGTTTTGTAGACTGAGACAAATTAAAAAACCAAAACGATCTATTTGAAAGAAAACGACATGAATATGCTCCAGTGCTTTATCCATTGGGCTATGGAGTCATATCAATCCACTTTAATTGCTTTTGATTTTACCTGTAACCTGCAAATTGTAACATATTCATTATCAACCCTGTAAAACTGAAATTCAAACTTCACAACAAACTTATGAAAAAAAATAATTGTACTTGCTCAACTGGTAACCTTATTTATGTGAAAACATCCTACTCTACACAAGTTCAGTCATTGAGTCAAGTGATATCATATTTCTAATGCAACCATGCAAGAAACGGATTCACTATGCAGAATTCTTGCACATTTGTACTCCTCATGATGAATATCAATATAAAAATATGCAATTCAAACAAAATTGGAAACCGAGTTGAAAATGTGAGAAATACTGAGAGGGGGAGGGCAGGTGAATCAGTATTTTGTGTAATTAGTATTTTCACTTTTCTTTTACAATGTTAATGAGCAACTGAGTAAAGAATTACCAAATAACTTATGTAAATTGTGAGCAGTATATGAAAGCATATAAACATAAAGCAAATCAATGGATCAACAAGCACATCATCACATAGGAACACCAAATATTAGTTGGAAAACTAAACTAGGAAAAACCATCACTGCCATTGTGTATGTATTCTTCTTATTATTATAACGAAAATATTATATTACATCTTGCATTGATGTAAACTTCTACCAGTGTGCAAGCTATTATTTGCAAGAGGATACCACCTCCTCTTGTTTCTCCAACTACCACTGGAAGGAAGCCATACTCCCTGATCAAATTTAACAACCACCACTGGAAGGAACCTACCACTCCCTTATTGAAGGCTCCAAGCCTTAGACCCATTATGAACCATGTTTTAGAATCTTTCACACTAGATCCACCTGACTCTAACACAAAATAAATATTGTAGGTTGTGTTTTATCCAATTTTCAAACTAGACCCACATATAACATTTTTCTCAATTTGAATAACAATATAAAAAAATCTCTCTATAATAAATATTTGATCAATAATCAATTGTACTCAATAATTGAATACGCATCTGACCTTTGCACACCTGACAACAAATACTTTCTCTGCAATAACCAAATCATCTATTGGCAAGCCATAGTTGCATACATCAACAATCAAACCATTCTCATTACAATATAAGTGTCCATGACCCATCAACAACATATAACCACAAAAAGGTCCTCTCACTCACCCAACACATCAAAGCCAAAACCCTAGTCTAGCAACATTGCAATACATCTCCAAAAAGTTAGTAAAATTCTGACAATAAGCATCATTTATTCAGACATGACTCATCTTCCATCAAGGGAAATACTCAAACATACTTAACTTTCAATCACTCTAGCCAACACTATGACCATTACATTATCTCATCATAAATCAATATCATAGACAACATTATCAAGGAAACTCTCTGCCAAACCCTAATGACAGAATATTCTCATATGCAATCACATCAACCAGCACAACACGCCTTTCTCAATTCAGCTGATATATGGAAGATATAACTCCAGTGTAGGATTTTCCTACAATCACAACTTATTAAATAGATAATAACATTGTCTTGTGGAGGCTTTTTTTAAGCAACCACAATATCTCTTCCAAACATATCTCTACATAGCATCATCGTAGGTATCTAAAATCAATGCAACAAAAGGTGTCAACAATAAGTCCTTGAAACTAAACTTTGAATAATGTGCATTTGTAACAACCCCTGGTCAATTTTCCATGTAATAAAAATAACACCAAGGTCATGGGACAAATTCCAAGCTTAATGGTGGCAGAACATCATAATGGGCATCACTTGTGGTTTATTGATGGTTATGGAAATTGGCAAAGGCAAAGAGGCAATAATTGGCATTTAATTATTAGAAATAAATGAAAATAGGAGAAAAGGAAGGTGAAGAGACACAAATTTGCATGCAAGGGAAATTAGAGGGAAAAGGAAAAAAAATTAAGAAAAATGGAAATCAATGATAAAAAGGCATCAGAGAAACAGTTCACATCTTTAGTCAGTTTAGCTTTTGTCTCTCTTACACTCTTGCACACTTAGAGAATTATTGGAGCACTTTGGAATTCACTTGGATTTGGAGAAAGGAAAGCAAGCAAGCAAAGGAAAGAAAAGGAAAAGGAAAGGAAAGCAAGGAGAAGGGTGGATCAGCAGCTTCAACAGGAAGATACTGCAAGTAACAAGTTGCATATGTGATTCTCTTATTGGGATGTGAATGCATGGTACATGCATTTGGTTATTTGGTTCATTTGTTGTCATTGGCATGGATTTTTCCTGGTTTGACAGTGGCTTCAGCCTTGTCTTTCCATTTCTTAGACATCCATGGTGTGATGGGATTCAATTTTTATTAAGCCTTTTATTTCCATAAGATTTTAGAACTGGATGAGGTGGTCTTAGGAAAATCCCAAGGGTTGGGGGTGAAGATGGTTTTCTCTAGGAAGCCCTCGATGGGTGGGTAGGGACAAGAAAATTCCTTAAGTTATGGTGAAGGAATTCTAAGGCATCCAGTCTTGGTTTGGTTTTTTTATCTCAGGACCAGTTTAGGTGATATCACAGTAGCTTGAGAGTAGAGGTGGTTTAACCTCTGGAGTCCCTGCTTGGTTATGTCTTGGTTTATCCCATGAGATCCCACTTTCATGCTTGGAATATGGCACAGGGGTAATTGGTTGAAAGAAATATTTGCTTCAGCCCAATCTATGGTCGATTGGTACGTGGAAGTCCCTAACTTGGTTGGCTTATGTATATGTTATTATGATCTATTTTCCTAATGTGATTAATGAGCACATGTACTTGTTGCTGTGATGATTTTATGGAAAATTTGTTATGGTCTCTATTTTAGCTATATGTTGGTTATATGCATGGTTCTATGATGCACTCTAGCTATGACTCTTGTTTATGATTCTATAAGTTATTAAATGGTTGATGAATACATGGGCTAACAAGTGTTGTCACGGCTAGCTTGAGAGGGCATTGGGCCTTCTTGGTGATTCTCAGATGAAGTTCAGAAGTTTATGATCAAATATGCATTCATGACCTGTAACTTTCATGTTTACCATATCTTTGACGAAATGTATATAGTGTATTAGGCATGTCTAGGTCAAGATCTTGTTCAAGTTTTGAATGGCTAGAATTGTTATCATCTTAATCATGATTTTGGAAATTTATAAGCAATTCTAGGAAGTGGTCTAGAGGCTAGCCTAAAAAGTGGCACAGATCTCGAAACCGCTGGCACAAAACTAAGGAATTTGGGTCATAACCTCTAACATCCAGGCTTATGTATGTGATTATAGCCTCATAACTGAATGCATGAGGTGTTATGGGTGCGGTTATGGAGTTAAGTCAGTGAAAAAGAGTTCCAACTTAGGGATTAATCACTAGGGTGGTTGTCAAGCTCTTGAGTGGTCTATAATCCCTAAGGGATGGCAATAAGGTTCTGGTATGTATACCCAACTTCCATGACTGGAACTTGGGTTTTAGGTCATGTCATAGTAGCACTTAGATCATGTTTACCCTAGAGAGCTTGTAAAAGTAGGTAAATTTGGGAGAAAGTGTTATAGCATTCACTACCAAATCATCTGGAGGAAATCCTTGTGTTATAGCATAACCATGCATAAAAATCTCAATCTTTGTCATCAATCCTGCATACAACCTATTAAAATAAAAGAATCAACATCAATTTGTAAGCAAACTTTGTCATGGAAGAACCTTTGCCATTATCCATGCACACAAAACTATCTGAAAGCAAACGTTGTATCATCTAAATCTTTGCATTCAACCACTCTATCACAACAGTTAAAACAAGGACATGAAAAATTAACCGAAATCTGCAAATGATAGTCTCTAAAGAACACAACTTTGTCATAAACATCTATAGTATCACTAGATAATGAAAAAGATGTTCAATGCTCAGCAAAAATATAACAACTACGGTCATATAGTGCGCATAATATATATACCAACTCTCAACCATGTGCACTACTCTTTAATTTCTGAGGAAACTAAATCACTAAATCATCACACATTCATCCAAATCTTTGTGAGTTGATCTAAGGGTTTCAAAGTTGTGAAAGATCTGATGTTCCTACAATAGCACTATTATCACATATTTCTCTACGCACAACCTTCAAGCATACTCTGCATTATGCAACCAACCATTGCTATGTGCATAGTTTCATCTATTGTCACTAGTCTTTAGATGTGCACACTTTTCATGCACGCAGTTACTCTAGATCAACCCTACAACTCATTTCTTCCGCAAAAGATATGTCAGAACAAAATGTCTTGCATCACTAACTTTGATTATGAATCAGATCGGGTTAACATATATATTTACCATTGCATTAGATCTACAAACTATATCTCATTTCAAACTATATTGGAGTCGATTTATAACATACTGGAGACAAGCAAGTCACTTTACTTTTACCAATAGCAGCAGATCACTCAACAAGCATCACTTTGGGTTAGATCATGAATAAAACATAAAAATAAAGACAAAAAAATTTCCAATAAATTATCCTCTAATCATACACCAGATATTTCGATGGCACCCTTTAGAATACATTTCCATCCCATATCCATAAATCAAATGCACTCTTGGTGAGATATTTATAGTCATTGAGTCGGACTTTACTATGGGCTTTTACGGCGGAAAGTTTGATGAATTTTAATGACTAAATCAAACCATACCTTCAACCATTAATTGTATTTTCACTATGGATGACTGAATCGAACATTCTAGACATTACCGTGAGCAATTACCGTGGCTAAAACCCAAAATAATTCACATTTTCACCTACAGCCATTATCGCTAGGACAACACAGCTCCCCGTAGATGAACATCACATGAAGAACACTGCTTCCTAGTGAAAATGAAACATCTTGGCACTGTGAAAGATCTCTTCCCATCAACATTAGGCAAAATTGAATAAACTCTGAGAACCTCTACCTAGAACTCTTCCATATTGCTTCCTCACTTCATCAAGCATCTCTAGAGCCTATCCAAGCTCCTACAACTCCTATGCAACCATCAATACATAATCATGAGACACTACCTATTTAGGAATCTCTACATCCTCCTACAACTCTACTTCCAATCACTGAGAGTGTGATAAGATCACGATCTAGGTTGACATCAGGGCGACCAAACTAGCCATAATGCCAACAATCTCCCCCTTTGGCATTCATGTAAACCTCCTGCAAAACATCAAGTCATCAATTCCTTCTCTCCCCCTTTGACATAAATGGAAAAGGGTGACTCAAACTATAGAAGCATCCTTATGACATATCATGCTTTTAGTTATGCTAATCAAGCTCCCCCTAAACATGGAGTGGAACTTCGATATGTTGCACACATCACACTGAATTTTCCTTGTTGCCACTTATTAGAAGGTGTCAATTATATTTAGGACTATACAAGGATATGTTGTGGAAATACATGGCTAAAGTTTTGAATCAAAAGTGTATCAATAATTATGACATGATCATCCCATGCATACATGAACTTTCTACCATTAGCCAATTGTCAACAATAATAAAGTATAAGGCTACAGTATGACATACATATGTGCTTTACATGACCTGGAATCAAGGACTAGAATGAGATGCATCAAATAAACAAGAATGTATTGTCATACAACCACCTCCTATTAAGGTCACGCTACCTTGTCTTCTTCTTTATCCTACTGCCATATTCCCCTCCTAAGCCCAAACTAATACATGCATTAGGGCATAAGATGTTATTTTATGGTACTAACAATATGGAAATCCTAAGTGGTAGGGGCATGTATTAATATGAAATCCTATATGTTACACTAAAAAATGTCACCATGACTATTTACAGTTAGTATGGCTCAATCAACAGTCATGCTACCCTCTTAGGCAAGTCTTATGCCTCTGCTCTCCATGTCAAACTCCAAAAAGAGAAAAAGTCTTGTATAAATGTATTTATCTCTGGGGACGCAGGTTCTCTCAACCTTACCTGCGGGGACGCTTCCAATGTTCACAAAAGCTGCGTCCAAAGACGCTCTGTATGTAAAGGGACAGGTGCGTCCCCCTGTAAAGGTTAGAATGCGCAAGTTTCATCTTTAAAAAGTTACTTGTGGTCATTTCTAGAGCATTCTAGAAGGTTGTTCGACGTGTATTGGGCGCCTCCAGATGGTTCATGCACTCCTATCAAAGAGGAACTTATCCCATCAATAAGGGAGCTATCCCACCCAAAGAGGGGATTATCCCATTGATGGTGGACCTGATTAACCTCCTCTTGAGTACTATAAATACAGGCATTGGGCCAGAAGGAGGGGAGGTTGAAGCTATACATTTTCTAAGGGTAAATGTTGCAGGAATTAGGACTCCCATTTAGAAGCTTGTGAGGAGAGATTGCCATCTTTGCTTGTTCTATTTGGAAGTGGGTGAGCTTTGTCAAAGTAGAGGAAGACTCTTGTGGACCCTGGAAGGAGCTTGCACAACACCAAGGCTCAGGTTGTAATGGTTCCTTTTGATTACCTTTAATGCAAATTGGTCCATTCTTCTCAATAACTTGTTGTTTATGGGTTATTTCATGTACTCCTTGGTCTATATGTTGAATATGCTTTGTTTTATGTTATAATCAGGTGCTATTTAATTGTTTGACTGTTGGTGATTGCAGGTTTTGGAGAAAAGGAGGAGCTCATCCAGATCAACAAAGCTTGGACTTCTACAACAGCGTTTGGACAAAGGTAAGAACGAAACACTTGATTTCTCATATCATAATGCATGTTTAGAGAAGGATAGCTCCAGTTTGTTTTGTTTGTCATTAGAATGTCTTAGACTTCTAGGAAGGTCGGTTGTGTCCGCACTCTTGACTGATTCCGTGTGACAAATTGGCGACTCCGCTGGGGAATCCATTGATGAGAAGAGTCTTTTCTTTTGTGTGAACTTTGCTTTGAGAAAATTGGTTTATTTTTCTGGTTTTGGCTCTGTGATTCTGTCTCTGGGTGGGTTAGCTTAGGATTAGTTTTATTTTGCTTTTTCTTGAGTTTTTTAGTAGGACGCACCCTCTGAGTGCTGCACAGTGCGTCCCTGGATGCACTTTTGCTGTGTGCACAGAGCGGGCCCGCACCTGTGCTAACGGGTTGCCTGCGTCCCCTGCCAAAATTTGAGAAAATTCCATTTTTTGCATTTTTGCTCTTAGATTTTGTTTTTTCTTAGTTTTTTCTGCCCAGATTCATTAGTCCCTTGCCAAGAATCTTCACCTGAACTTTTTTTCATAGCATTAAGTGTTTTAGTGGATTTCATTGAAATTTAAGCCTAGGGTTTGATTTTTGAGTAGATCCTGTAGTGACTTTAATGGTGGAAGTTGTCAAGCCTTAGATCTCTCTGGTTTGGTCAACCTTCTTGAGAGTCGGATCTGTCGTAAGTCTACCCGTGTGAGCAACCAACCTGTTGAGTTGTCTCTTTGGTCAAATTTCAAAGTGCTTGTTGATTAAGTCTTGAATTCCATTTTACAAAAAGAACAAAAAGATTTGAGTTTTGTTTTGATCAGCTCTTGATTCTGCAATAGCTGGTCCTTGATTTGATTTTGGTCAAGTAAAACAACCTAGAAACATCCTTGTAGGTTTTGGCCTCGTTAAGTTTGCTTAGAGTAAATTTACCTTTTAGTTTGCTTGTGAATGAATTTTTGTAGATTTTAATAGTTGTTAAGATTGATTTTTGTTAAATTAGATTTATTTGCTTTATTAAAAGAAAAATACAAAAACATCTTCTTTAAAAGTCTTGTTTCAAGTAGCTTTGAAAGTTTTGAAAGAAAAAGAGTTTTTCGTGCAAGTAAAGAGTGGCCATGTGTGTGTGCTTGAAAAGAAAAAGAGAATTGTTTCTTTGATTGTCTTTTCTAAGGAAGTTGTTTTCTCTAAAATTTGCATTCTCTCAACTCTCTTAGTTAAGAATTTCATTGAAAAAGGAAAGTAGCGTAAATCATCTTAGGTGCATCTTTGTAGTGGTTGGAGTCGAGTCTACACACCATTGGTTTCACTTCCACTACCTTGTGACTTTAAAGAACAACCAAAAAAGTAACGCTTAAAGTAAAATTGAAATAGTAACTTTTATTTACTAGGGCTCTGAAGCACCAATTTAGATCAGGCTAGTGTCTTGGAGTAGGTGAGTAATTAACTCTCCAAGACAACAAAACCAAACAAGTAGCTTATCTTGTGATAGATTAAATCCAATTGTCTCATTTGTACTCTGGGAAAGCTCCTCTTAAAGGAGAAGCACGAGCTCGTGTCCGAACCAGTGAGGGGATCATTCCCCCCTCGTTGGGAACGACGCCAGACACGCACGTATTACAAACGGTAAACCTCGGATTAACCATTGTCGAGGAGCCAGGGGTCACTTGTCGGTAAACCTTGGATTATTGTCAAGGAGCCGGCAAGGGGATTGAGCTTGCTACTCTGCCCTTGCGTGCTGTCGGAGTTTAGACTGTTCCCCCAGGTGCATTTGTTGCGGTTGGTAACCTTAGTGACCATTATCTTTAGGATTCTACCGAGGTGACGGTGGAGGGAAGGTCCCACTGTACCTGGAGCAGACGTCGGTTATACTCACTTGGATTTTCTGGGGGGTTCACTTCACTCGAGACGGTTAAAGTGGAGGAACTTGGTCCAGTCTATTCATTAAGCAGGTTGCCGGGGTAACTGTTCCACCCGCCATTTCTGTAATGAATCCAGCGAGGTTGGGCTTCATCACCAACTAGCGCTTTTGGTCCGGAAGACTACTGTTTGTGTTTGGTTTGACGCCCTAGATTCTTTAGGCGTGTGATTCAAATTTGTTTGGTTCTTTAGAGACTTTAGGTGGTTTGATTTGAAATTTTATTTTGTTTTCGTGTGTAGTAGTTAAAAGTTTTTAGCTGTGGCGGAATTACCGAGACAGTCCCGTAGACTGCGGGGCCAGTCTCCTGAAGTTGTTTCTGTGGCCGAATTGTTGAGAAGATCCCGTAGACTTAGGGGTGAACCTCCTCAAGACGAGTCCAGTCATTTAGAAGGTTTAAAGGTCCTTGTAACTCCTCCTAGTGGCAGTAGAGTAGGTTCACCTGAAGAAGGAGAATCTTCCTTGGTGGTCCATCCAGATTACCAAAGTTTAGAGACAGGTTATAATCCCGAAGCTGTTACAGTTTCTGAGCTTGTTGGTAGTTTTTCGTCTGCTAGTGATACAGGCGAAGAACCAGAAATATCCGAACCTGTTACTCCGACTCCTAGTGTTCCTGATTCACCGAGAATAGAAAGAATTATCACCGAAAATCTTCCTGTTGGTTTGATTGCTATTGAAGAACTTGTTCCAGAGGAAGAAATAGGTGTCTCTGATCCTGAAGATCAAATTACCCTTGATCTAAGGGAGCGTGAATCTATCTTTTACAGTCCTCCTAGAAGTACTACTTGGTACCTTTCGTTAACCAATTATCTAGACAACTTTGGGCTAGGTTTTTCTACACCTCGTACTCCTTTTCCACCTGGAGGTATTCATACTCCTGTAAATATGTCTGGTCAGTCGTCCGTGTTTACACAAAGTCCTAAATCTTTTTTACATGGCGGTCCTTCTGTTCCTACTGGGTATCAATCTCTTTCTGGTACCTTTGCGGGAGCATCTCCTCAACCCGTTGATCATGGGTTATTAGTTGGAAACAGTGGTAATATACCATTGGGTGTAGGAGACATTTACATGATGTCAGGTTCAGTTCCCGTTTCCCAACCTCAAGGTGGCCAACTACCGCCTGGGGGGCAGCCTCCGTTAATGCCTGGGGGGCAACCTCAAGGTACTTCATTCGTGTCTGGGGGGCAACCTCAAGGTCAGTACGCTCCTATGGGGCAATACATACCTCAAGGTCAACCCCAGCCTCAATATGTACCCCAAGGTCAACCTCAGTATCAATATCAACCTCAAGGATGGCAACCTCAAGGATGGCAACCCCAAGGGTATCAACCCCAAGGGTATCAACCTCAAGGGTACCAACCTCAAGGTCAAGGGAAACCCCAGTATCCGTATTTACCTCAAGGTTATCAACCTCAAGATCAATACTCAAATCAAGGTTATCAACCACCTCAAGGTCAATCGTATGGTCAAGGTATGGGAACTGCACCTTACAATTATCAATCCTATCCTCAATCCGGCTATGGATCTCAGTATCCTCAACCTGTTATGGGTCAATACCCTGGAATGTTAGTGTGGGATCCTTCACAGGGTCAACAGATGTTGCAGCCAAGTATGCAGTCGGTACCTCAAGCCGGACAACCTGTAGTTTCTGGTCAACCCCAGCAACCGCAACCTGTCCAGTCAAGTTTTCAAACCTCTGTAACTTCGGTAGTTACTCAGCCGCCAATTGCACCTAGTACTCCATCTCAAACGGTTGCTGCAACTACCGCCACATCTACCATACTTACTTCTGGAGTATCAACGGCTCCGGTTTCTACTGTCTCTGTAACCACTCCTCAGACATCTGTACCGTTGTCCGGGTCTACGATTCAAACCACGGTCCAGATGCCTGTAGGCCAACCTGGTATAAGTACGGTTGTCACTACTCAACCTCAATTTGTTCAACCTCCGTACCAGGGACAGTATCAACCTGGGCAAGCTGTCCAACAACCGGTTTACCAGTATCAACCGTATCCTGGGTACACTTATCAACAACCTCAGCAACCCCAGTACGGTCCGATTAATCCTGGTTTTCCAGGAGGATATAATATCCCAAATGCAACTCCTGTTCCTAGTTATCCTGGATATCCTCCTCCTGGGGCCGGTATTGTGACCCAGAGTTTTAGAGATCCTAACCGACAGTTACCGTTTATCGCAACTTTGGATTTACCAGACTTGACGCGCCTAATGAACGATCCAATTCAATATCTTCCGTTCTAGCCGCCAATGCCAAATAAGTTGCCCAGCGATATACCCAAGTTCGAAGGTAAGTCTGGAGAGGATCCGTCCAATCACGTGATGACTTACCACCTCTGGTGTGCTTCAAATTCTATCTCGGATGATTCGATCCGCCTACGTCTTTTCCAGCGTACACTCATTGGTCTCGCGGCCAAGTGGTACATTGAGTTACCACGGGCCTCTTTTTACAATTTTAGCCAGTTAGCTACCTCGTTCTTAACTCACTTTCAGTTACCGGTCAGATACGATAACGGTACGGAGTTATTAACTTCACTAAAACAATCAACCTCCACATATATTTCTGATCACATTCATGAGTGGAGACGTCGAAGAAGGCTAGTGAAAGTTTTTATCCCAGACCAAATCTTAGCTGAATGGTTTGTTAAATCATTATTACCAAGGATTACTGAAGATGTAGCTAAGGCCGGAGTAGTTACTGAGGAGCAAGTCATTGCTCAGGCGCAATACCTTGACTTAGTTTACACTCAGTCGGGTACATTACACGAGAAGATTCCGGATCTTCCAAAGTCGAATCAAATCGCTGCTGCTCCTTCGGGATCTCATGCCGCTGATGGTATGATTGGCATCATGAATACAAAGAGCAAGAAGAAGTCTTCCAAGGCTTCAACTACTCCTATTATCACTTTGCCCGATTCCCCGACAGGAGAGTCTTCTCCTGAACTTACCGTCGATATTCACGCTGTAGAGTCATCTACGGCCAAATCAAAAAACGGTGGAAAGAAGAAAGGAAAGAAGAAGGCTAAAGCAGACAAGGCTCCGAAGGAGAAAACAGAAAAGTCGGAAACTAATGACGAAAAGCGCAAACCTCGATATCCTTGTCTTATTTGTGAAGAGGATCATTTTACGAGAGATTGCCCTCATCGGGCCGAGGTAGTGAAAATAGTCAAAGGTTCTCCCACTCCTGCTGTATTAAAAAATCCATTTCCGGAGCAGGAGAATAAGATGATAGGTTCTTCCTCGAATGCCAGTGAAGAACCCATTTTGATGATGTCTCATGTGAGGATTGCGACTCGATCGCAAGATTATGGTAGTAAGAATCCTATTGATGGTAAGGAAGCAGAATCTTCTCATTCTAATCCATCAACCTCAGCTCCTGGTTCCGATCCACTACAGATCGAGAAACCTAACCCAGACTTAGTAATTAAACCGCCCGCCAAGGGTGTACTTCGAAGGTCTGCTTTCAATCCACATGCGAGAGCAGCCCAGAATTACAACATTGTTGAGGACTTAGCTGTTTCACCCTCAGCAATGTCGGCGTTAGAAGTGCTGCAATCATGTCCAGCACAACGAAAATTGCTTTTGTCGGCTATAGGAGCTGTTGATGTTCAGGATCTGAATCTAATGATCTTCGATCTAGAAAATAGTACGCCGCGTCTCCCCCATCAAATGGCTTTCCAAATTCCAGTGATAGTCAAAAACAGGCCTATTCATAGGACTGTGATTGATGAGGGAGCTTCTACGTGTATTATGTCGATTCAATGTTGGAGATCCCTTGGTTCTCCTTCGTTGAACCAATCCCCCACCATCCTTAAGGCCTTTGATGGCCGTGGGTTCCGTCCGTTTGGTATTCTACAGGAATTGCCTATAGGGGTAGAAGGTAAAACCGTTAGTCTGGATGTGGAAGTGGTTGATGCCCCTCTAGACTACAACCTTCTTTTGGGTCGAAGTTGGTCATATGCTATGACAGTGGTCGTTTCATCGGTCTTCAGAGTAATTAAATTTCCACATAACGGTAAGATCGTGACTATTGATCAGCT
Source organism: Pinus tabuliformis (assembly GCA_031772625.1). Lineage (NCBI taxonomy): Eukaryota > Viridiplantae > Streptophyta > Pinopsida > Pinales > Pinaceae > Pinus > Pinus tabuliformis. Next base: position 235,825,606 of record CM062813.1, read on the forward strand.
GACATACTTTTCATCCGACCCAGCCTCTTCAGAGAGTATCCAGCATGTCGGTAAGACGACAATCCCTTATAGGGACGTTGGTGTAGGTTTAGTTAAGGATTCCGGTTTACTGGGAACTTTTCCTCTCCCTCCACTCAGCGTAGAACCTTCGTTTGCAACAATTCATATGATTACATCAGAAAACATTATTTATGATGATCCTTGGTTTGTCCCATCTGACTCTGAGATAGACTCATTCGGTAATGCTATGCCCTTGAGTCCATATGAAATTGCTTATGAAGCTCTCATGTCTTTTACCGACTTTCATTCGACCGAGGTCGACCAAATGAATGTGGTCGGTGAAGAGTCACTTTTCACCTCACCCTTAGAACGGATAGCGTTTCCCGAAGTCGTGTCATCTGACGAACAACTTCGCGAAATCCTAAGTGTAGACGATCTACCATGGGAGGATCTCCATCACAGATCTTCATTTTTACCTAAGGATGATGCATTTGAAAATGATTTTTCATCTATCTTTACCGCTGAATATGTCAAAGACGCTCAGGATCCAACGAAACATTCTGATTCAGAGTTGAATTTAGGGAATATTTCTCGTACTATTCCCATTGATATTTCAGTGAAGCCCGGAATTGAGGAGAACATTCATATAGGTGCCGCATGTACAGAAGAAGAAATCCAAACTTACAAGGCCCTATTCCAAGAATTCCGCGATGTGTTTGCCTGGTCTTACGAGGAAATGCCGGGAATCGATCCTGCCATTGTTGTTCATGAAATAAAGACCTACCCGGATGCTAAACCCGTCTGGCAACGGTTGCGTCAGATTCACCCTCGAAAAGCGGCTGCGATTAAAGCAGAAGTCGAAAAGTTGTTGAAAGCAGGTTTCATTTATCCGATCCCGTTAACGGATTGGGTATCGAATATTGTTCCGGTCAACAAGAAACAAGGAACAATAAGAATCTGTATCGACTATAGAGATATAAATCGAGCTTGTCCAAAAGACAACTATCCTACGCCTTATATCGATCAAATTATTGATGATTGTGCCGGAAGTGAAATGTTTTCCTTTATGGATGGTTTTTCGGGCTATAATCAAATCAATATTCTACCTGCCGACCAACCAAAAACGGCATTCATTTGTCCATGGGGGACATTTGCTTATTGCAAATTACCTTTTGGGCTTAAGAATGCCGGGGCCACTTTTCAACGGGCGATGTCTTATGCATTTCATGACATCAAGCACATTGTGCAACCGTATCTCGATGATTTGCCTGCTCATTCTTTACATCGAGCTGATCACCTTGTCCACCTACGAGCAATATTTATGAGGTGTAGGCATTATCGAATTCGTTTGAATCCCCACAAGTGTGTTTTCTATATAGAAACAGGTCGATTGCTAGGATTTGTTGTTTCAAACGCCGGCATTCGCGTCGATCCCTCGAAATTCGAGGCTATCATCAAATTGCCTCCTCCTTCGAGTTTGCGCCAACTCCAAAGTTTGCAAGGGAAAGCGAACTTTTTACGCCGATTCATCCCAAACTACGCCGAGGTCACTAAAGGTTTTACAAGGTTGTTGAAACAGAACGCACAATTCTTTTGGGACGAGATTGCTCAACAATCTTTTGATGCACTTAAACATGCGTTGACCCATGCACCGTTGTTGCATCCTCCCAACTACAACCAGGACTACTTCTTATACCTCGCAGCTTCGCATTCCACCATTGGAATGGTGTTAGTTCCAGAAGATGAATTCGGAGCGGAGCATGTGATATATTATCTTAGTAGGACCTTAAATCCCACTGAGCTAAAATATTCGCATGTGGAGAAATTGGCCCTGGCAGCCGTTCAAGCTGTCCAGCGTTTTCGTCACTACATTCTTCTCCGTAAAACTACAGTTATTTCGGATTGCAACCCTATGATTTATATTTTGACAAAACAACTGCTAGGGGGCAAGTACTCTAAATGGATCGTCATCCTGCAAGAGTTCGACTTGGAGTTCGAGAAGTCCAAGTCTAAGAAATCCTTAGTTTTTGCGGAATTGATGTGTGATTTCCCGAGTGCTGACACAGAGACTGTGGCAGAGGAGTCCATGGCGGACGAATCTTTGTTTCTAATCAGTACTGTAGATCCGTGGTACGGGGATATAATCATCTATCTCCAAACCCAAACCTTTCGGCCTGAAGCTTCTAAGGCAGAACGTCGAAAAATTCGGTTTCAATCCCAGCAATACAAAATTATTGGAGATACACTTTATCGCCGGGGGGCAGACTTAGTTTTTCGACGTTGTTTAACTCACGAAGAGGCTGAGAGAGTTTTGAATGACTGTCACTCTGGAGCATGTGGCGGTCATATGTCTGGGTATGCCACAGCTCAGAAGGTGTTGCGCGCTAGTTACTTCTGGCCATCTATGTTTAAAGATTGTATCATTGCAGTCCGGAAGTGCCACAACTGCCAAGTCTTTGATCGAAAGATGCGCGCACCACCTGCTCCTCTCCACCCTATAATTGTCGTTGGTCCATTCGCCAAATGGGGTATCGACTTTATTACTTGTAACCCTCACTCGGCTGGGGGGCATGCGTATATCATCCTCGCGGTTGATTATTTCACTAAATGGGCCGAGGCGATGCCTACATTCGACGCAAGCGGCAAAACAGCTGCAGTTTTCGTATTCAATCATATCATAACTAGGTTTGGTGTCCCACAAGCAATCATTACTGACCATGGGAGCCATTTTCGAAACACCATGATGACTGAACTTACAAGCCAGCTTGGTTTGCGCCACGACAGCTCTACTCCTTATTATCCGCAAGCCAACAGTTTGGTTGAGTCTATCAACAAAGTTCTGGTTATCATGATCCGACGAACCATTGGTATTCATCGGTCGATTTGGCACAACATGTTATTTTCGGCGCTATGGGCATACCGAACCTCAGTAAAAACCTCAACAGGGTTCACTCCTTTCCAGCTAGTTTATGGCTTGGAAGCAGTGTTACCCATTGAATGTGAAATCCCATCACTTCAAATGGCTGTCGAATTACTCCCAGCTACTTCCGAAGAGGAGAAACGTTTATTGTACTTAGCTAAATTAGATGAGACTCGACGTGACGCTGCATTGGCAATCGAGACTCACGCGAAGCGAATGAAAGCTCAGTATGATAGAAATGTGACCCCTCGAAGTTTTTCGGAGGGAGACCTAGTGCTTTTATATGATCAAGCTAACGATAAGCTAGGTGCTGGAAAATTCGTTCCTATGTGGCATGGACCCTATATTGTAAAGCGAAAGCTAGCAAAAGGGGCTTATGAGCTGGTAGATTTTGATGGGGACTCTTTGGGTAAACCCAGAAATGGACTTTACCTAAAGAGGTATTATGCTTAAATGGTGGGTATGGAGAATTTTTAGTTAGGTTAGGTTTTCTTTCTAGCTAGTATGATTGTTAGTTAGTCAGTGTGCTTAGCTTAGTGAGTGTGTTTTTCGTCGTTATTCTGGCTTATCTTGGTTTTACTCTTGATATTACAGATGTCGACGCCTCTCCAAACATACATTGGATTTGCTAATGGTGCTTGTCGTAGTACACGGAATATCTCTTCCGCAGCTTGGGTTATCTATTCACCCTCTGACGAGTTAGTTTCTATGCATGGGGTAAGCCTCGGTCAAACAACGAATAACATTGCAGAATACATTGCAGTGGTTGAATTATTATCCGAATCTATTTCATTTGGAATTCGACGTTTGATAGTGAGGTTAGATTCTGAACTTGTTGTATTACAGCTTAATAGAGTTTATGCCATTAGAAATCCTGTGTTATTAAGGTTGTTTTTGAGAGTGCGTCTCTTGGAACGTGAATTTGATTACAATGAATATCAGCATATTCCAAGGTCCTTAAATACATTAGCAGATGCAATTGCTTCTCGAGTGTTGGACAGACATTTACGATAATCATGCAAGTAAATTTAAAAACATTTCATCATACATGTTAAACAAGATAAGCCGGTAATAGTGATATATATATAGATAGGAGTGTGTCAAAAAAATATACATCGTCTTCGATCATAGGTTGAAAAACACCTTATGATCGGCAAAAATGATAGAGTACAAAAAGTCAAAAATGTCACATGTGTCTACAAAGTGACTAGCCAATCACTGGTGGTGCTCCCTATACGACACCACTGCACGGGCTACCTTACGCAAAAATCTCCTAAACGGTCCAGGGACTGCGACTACAAAGCGCTGAAGCCTGATAGGAATGTCATCCATAGTAGTCTCAGGCATATCTGCCGTCAGACGCTCTAGATCATGCTCCAACTCAGCTAGTACTTCTGCAGCCGCGTCCTATGGGGCAGGTACCGGTGCAGCTGGATGTCTCCTCTCAAAAGGCCGGAGGTTGGCTGGACGCTGTGGACCAACATCTGCATTTTGAAAATTTTACTGTCAGTTTTGAGACGATATATATAAAAAACTAAAACCTAAAAAACAATTTTAATCGGATAGAAATGAAGAGTAGGATGTTGTAAAATACCTGGAAGAGACGGCGTTCGATTCTGACGGTCGGATTTTCCGCAACGACCACGGGAAGTTTCTTGTCAAAAGCTCCTTTTTCAACCTCAACAGTCAAACGGTAAAAATGACATGGTAAAAAGTCTTTTTATAGGTTTTTTGAATGAATTTGTTCATTTTTCACCATGGAAAGATATTTTTCGATGTATTTTTGCCTATCTTAAACAGGTATGAGTAATGTGTCGCTTTTGTGCAGGACAAAGGGACTTAGAAGGAAAATTGTCATTTTTTCACGAACAAAATATCAGAGTCATCTTTTAAGCCCTTTTCTGACTCCTAAAATATGAAAAGATTGCCGAGCGTTTCTTTTACACTTGTTAAAACGGAATTAAAAGACGGTCCCCTTATAGCTCTTTTCTGACCGTAAAATCAGGAAAAGATTGCCGGGTTTTTGTCGTTTCAAACTCGATACGGAAATAAAATGACGTGTCCTTGATCGCTTTTTACTTTTCAGGTCAGTGGCACTAATTATGAAAGTACTCCTTGGTCGCAAGATCAAGCGGTTCCCCCAGGTATTATTTTATACTTTTTCGGGCTTGAGGGACACAAATCTACGAAAAAGTTCAACTTGGAGTTTTCTTAAGTTTTTCAGACTCTCTAAAATTGAAAAACACCGAGTTTCTCCTATACTGGGCTCGTTAAACATTTCACAGTAAAGGACCTGTTCAATTACAAACAGGAACGAACCACTCCTTCCTAGGGTTCGAATCAAAACTAGGTTGGACTCATCCGAAGGATGAGCTTATAATCAAGCACATGTTATCCTCCTCAAGCTTGTTAAAAATAAAGAGGTACTTGCCAGAAATGGTGGGGGAAAAGAGAGAAGAATGAACCTGTTTGTTACCTTTTGTCTCAAAAGAAACTTTATTACCACTCTTGAACACGACACTTTTCATTCACCTGGGTTGGGAAATCGTTTACCTCACAGTTGATCAAACCACTTTGAAAGTCTTTAACCGGGTTCCGGGGATTAACTTTGAGTTATTCGTCACCAAGCCATCTGTCGTGCCGTTATGTGTTCAAGAGGTCTGCAAGCAAAACTTTCATCTGCAAAATACTTGTCATCCATTTGACCATCCCTGAGTAAGTCCTTACAGCAACATTTCTTCAACTTGAACAATGATTTCGTGTTGCGGGCTTGCCTGCAACGGGTCACTTTCTATCGACATCAGCACATTATCTAGAGAGATGACTTAGAAATCGTCAGTACCTTGAAGTCTGCATGCATCAATGGCAGGTTTCTCGCCTTTGACGTCAGTTTACATCATTGACTTTCAATCGAAGGATTCCGTGAAATGTTCGACATCAACTCATTCATTCACATCTCATGGATTGTACTGGGTACTTTGAGAACCATTGACATTACTGGTGGTCTCTCTCACGCTTGTTAACAGTTTACATCATTGACTGGTAATCAAGTGGTTTCTACCATGTTCGACATCAACTCATTTATTCGCATGGCTAGAATCGTACCAATTCGGGAAGTAGAAATGAAGACCCTGGATCTAGTTTCCACCATCCAGGCTGCGAGGAGTTTTGTATTCATTATCTAAGTAGACTAATCATAAACAGATGGCTGCGTCCATACTGTGTCTACAAAAGTCTATGATTGTGATGTACTACAAAATCATTCCTGTATCAGAGTAGTTAGTCTGTTAGTTAAAGTTTTGATCTGAGTATGGGAATGCCTACCTCAGTGATGATATAATCTTATACATGTATTTTGTGTTGAAAATTGCAGGTTCTGACCAGGCTCTCCGTGGGATAATCCTTGAAATGATAAAGCACTTCACCCTTCCTAGATATTACAAACCCTAATCTATTCCAGGCTTCGCACTTTAGGGGGCAATCTGTTACACTAAAAAATGTCACCATGACTATTTACAGTTAGTATGGCTCAATCAACAGTCATGCTACCCTCTTAGGCAAGTCTTATGCCTCTGCTCTCCATGTCAAACTCCAAAAAGAGAGAAAGTCTTGTATAAATGTATTTATCTCTGGGGACGCAGGTTCTCTCAACCTTACCTGCGGGGACGCTTCCAATGTTCACAAAAGCTGCGTCCAAAGACGCTCTGTATGTAAAGGGACAGGTGCGTCCCCCTGTAAAGGTTAGAATGCGCAAGTTTCATCTTTAAAAAGTTACTTGTGGTCATTTCTAGAGCATTCTAGAAGGTTGTTCGACGTGTATTGGGCGCCTCCAGATGGTTCATGCACTCCTATCAAAGAGGAACTTATCCCATCAATAAGGGAGCTATCCCACCCAAAGAGGGGATTATCCCATTGATGGTGGACCTGATTAACCTCCTCTTGAGTACTATAAATACAGGCATTGGGCCAGAAGGAGGGGAGGTTGAAGCTATACATTTTCTAAGGGTAAATGCTGCAGGAATTAGGACTCCCATTTAGAAGCTTGTGAGGAGAGATTGCCATCTTTGCTTGTTCTATTTGGAAGTGGGTGAGCTTTGTCAAAGTAGAGGAAGACTCTTGTGGACCCTGGAAGGAGCTTGCACAACACCAAGGCTCAGGTTGTAATGGTTCCTTTTGATTACCTTTAATGCAAATTGGTCCATTCTTCTCAATAACTTGTTGTTTATGGGTTATTTCATGTACTCCTTGGTCTATATGTTGAATATGCTTTGTTTTATGTTATAATCAGGTGCTATTTAATTGTTTGACTGTTGGTGATTGCAGGTTTTGGAGAAAAGGAGGAGCTCATCCAGATCAACAAAGCTTGGACTTCTACAACAGCGTTTGGACAAAGGTAAGAACGGAACACTTGATTTCTCATATCATAATTCATGTTTAGAGAAGGATAGCTCCAGTTTGTTTTGTTTGTCATTAGAATGTCTTAGACTTCTAGGAAGGTCGGTTGTGTCCGCACTCTTGACTGATTCCGTGTGACACTATAACATCGAATTTTTAGCAACACATAATCATGATCATGTTGTTAGGATCAACACTATTCATGCTTTGTACAATGTTATCAAACCCCATTTTGTTATACATGTACACGATGTGAATAGATGTGATCTATCTAGCTTCGCTAATTGAACTCATACAAGACTATGCAAACCCTGACTGCACCACCTTCAAATTACATGTATGAAATATCATAGATACACATGCAATAAGACAATGCCAGATAATACATGATAGACTCCTTTCCTCTTCTGCCTGCAAAAGTGTATAATGCCAACAATGAATAGTTGGAGGCATATAAGATGCTCCCCACGAATAGATGCCAACCACATATTGACATCATTTATAAATCTTCTATCAAATCCCTCGGCGCATAGTTCATTTATCCATTGAACAACACATCAAGAGTCATCCAAATCGTGAATATGCATAAGGGTCATATGCATGGTTGCCATATCATTAGGGTTTCAACACAAAGCTTTAAAAAATAACCATACAAAACTGAACCATTGAAATGGTACACTTGTTAATCTTTTTTTCATGCATCGCTCCCCCTAAGCTCGTGCTCCTCTTTCCAAAGAGCAAGTTGATACTATGGACTTGATTGTCATCAAATTCCTATGTTGTTTCCATGTGCTTCTCTTGAGGGTATGCACCTCTCATTCACTTCTACAGTCCTTTTATAAATATGCATCAGGTAAAATAGACTGATGTGCAAACTTTCTTCCCCTACTCTGAATCTGAAGAAGAGGATATTGACTTCTATCTCTTATTTCTGCATGGATTTATCTTCAACACATATACCTTGTCTGCATTTATGACCCCTTTTGCTATAACCTTTCCAGTGTCTTCTTCTATAATTTTGCATCCTATTGAGGTAAAAATAATTGCATATCCTCTATCAGTGTTAGGATGTTCTACTTTATCCCTTCAACCAATAATACATTAGCTACTTCTATATATTTAACATCAAGATCAGTTCTACCTTTTCCTAACACCTTCGTTGGTGCATTGTTACCATGAATAACATGAACACCCTAGTTTTTATTGAGAGATATAAATATTCTCTTATCTCCAGACATATGATGAGAGAATCCACTATCTATGTACCAATGATCTTATTCTTCTTGTGTGCACAGAGCAAGACCACACTTCTCTTGTTGCTCTTTCCTTTTGTTCCAATTTTTCGTATGAGGATTTTTTATGGAGGTTTCTTCTTCTGGGATTTTGTTAAATGCATTTTTTTCATTTGCATGTCTTGTTGTCTAAAATGTCTAAATGAATTCATTGGCTTGCTCGTACATTATTTTGTCACCTGTCTAAATTTATTACATGTATAACACCTTATGTGACCAGAGAAGGGGACAAAAGAGTCATAGTACTTCTGCTTCATGTTCATTTCATTTTTATCTGATCTAAAATCTATATCCTTATAACCAAATAATCTTCATGTAAAACAATATCCGTGAAAGAAACTTGAATACCTAACAACTGATGTTCTTTTTGTGGAGAGATTGTTTGCTTGAGGTATGAACAATCGGCTACAATGTGTCCAAATTTGTGACAAATAAAGCAATCAATATCATCGATCAAGGGAGATAACGAATTGTTGTTTCTTCTTTAGATGTCTAAATTTATGTGATATTCATTCTTGGAAGAAAATGATTTTCTTTGAAAAACACACTTTCTTAGTTTTCAGTTCAACTGACTTCTCAATTCTTTACCAGGATTTTCAGACTTTGTTTTTTTTCTTTGACACTGCCTACACATGCTTATGATCTAGATTCTCCCTTCATAGTTTCGTGAAAACCAAGGCTTGATTTAATGTAGGGAGACTTTTCACTGCTAAGAATATCGTCCAATGTCTTGGTACTATCCTGAAATCTCAATTGTTTGTCCTTTTCTACTAATTTACTTCTTAATGAGATTACCGCTATTTTTAATTTATCACAGTCATCATCTTCTTCTTATAGATGATTACTTATTTACTTTTCATTTTTTCTTGCCTCTTCTAGTTGTTTTCTTTACTTGATAATTTCCACTTTAACCCCATTTTCTTGTTCTTCAAATACTTGAAGTAGCTCCTCAATTCATTCATTTGACTTTTCGATATCAAACTTCAGAGAGATGATCTCAATGTCAAGTCCTTGACAATACATTTTCCTTTCATTAAGTTGTTCAATTATTGCTGCAATGTTTGTTGATTCATCATGATCCCTATTTTCATATACCTACAACTTAACGTTGAGATTGTCAATCCTTTTCAATACAAAAACAAGTTTTATTCTAAGTTTGAATTCCTTCTCTAACCTTTCTTCTTCTGAATTTGTAACTTCAACTGATAAGATGGAAGGTGTTCCATGGCCACATTCATCTTCTGATAGGCTACATGTTTTAGTTTCGAAATAAATATTACCCGATGAATATTTTTTTCCTTAACTATATTTCCTTCTCCTTCATGGATGGCTTGCAAATTATCCCATACCTCCTTCATGGTTTCATAGTGCATAATTTTCTCAAATTATGAATCAGGTATGCTACAAAGGATTGTATTTAATGTCTGGCCATTATTTTGTTGTTCTTGACCTGATGGGGGAGTTTTAGTATACCCATTACATACTAAATTCCAAAAATCATATTTGAGGGATATTATCATAGAATGCATCATTTCTTTCCAATCTTGATAATTTGCATCATTTACTAGAAACATACCTTGATTATCCATAGTTCCTAACATTATTTTTTTCGCTACTGATTATCCTTTATTTGTCAATTGTAGATATTTCCACTACGTGTGATATATCACTTGCACTGCCACCATTTTCCTGAATTAACTTCTTCCTTTGAGCTGCCTTCTTCTTGTGCTTATTTTCCATGGTCCATGATATACTCTCAAGTGGTTAAGCTTCACTAGAGAGAACCTACTCTGATGCCAATTGTTAGAAATACTAAGAGTGGGTGAATCAATATTTTGTGTAGTTAGTAGTTTCACTTTTCTTTTATGATGTTAATGACCAATTGAGTTAAGCATTTCCAGATAACTTATGTAAATTGTGAACAGAATATGAAAGCATATAAACATAAAGCACATCAATGGATCAACAAGCACATCATCACATAGGAACACCAAATATTAGGTGGAAAACCCAACTGGGAAAAATCATTGTTGATGTTGTCTTTGTCTTCTTCTTATTATTATAAAGAAAATATTATATTAATACATATTGTACTGGCATAGACTTCTACGAGTGTGCAAGCTCCCACTTATAGGTGGATACCACCTCCTCTTGTTTCTCGAGCGACCACTGGAAGGAAGCCACCACTCTTTGATCAAATTTACTAGCCACCATTGGAAGGAAGCTACCACTCCCTTACTGAAGGCTCCAACCCTTATACCCTTTGTGAACCATGTTTCAGAATATTTCACATTGGATCCACCTGACTTAAACACAAATTGAATCCTATAGGTTGTGTTTCATCCAATTTTCAAACTGGACCCACATATAACATTCTTCTCAATATGAATAACAATATACCAAAACCTTTGTGTAATAAATATTTGATCAATAATCAAACATGCTCAATAATTGAATACACATATGACCTCTACACAACTGACAACAAAGACTTTCTTTGCAATAACCAAATCATCTATTGGAAAGGCATAGCTTCATACATCAGTAATCAAACCATTCTCATTACAATATTAATTTCCAATATGCAACATATAACCAAAAAAAGCCCTCTCACTCAGCCAATAGATCAAAGCCAAATCCTAATCCAACAACATCGCAATACATCTCCATAAAGGTAGCAAAATTCTGACAATCAACAACCTTTATTCATACATGACTAATCAGACATCAAGGGAAATACTCAAACAGACTCAACCTTCTATCACTCTAGCCAACACTTTGACCATTACATTAGTTCATCTTACATCAATATCATATATATCACCACCAACACAACTCTCTGCCAAATACTAATGACATAATATTCTCATACGCAATCACGTCAACCAGCACAATACACCTTTCTCAATTCATCTAATATACGGAATATATAACTCCAATGAAGGCTTTTCTTGCAATCACAACTTATTACTTCAATAATATCACTATCCCATGGAGGCTTTTCCTGCAACCAAACTATCTCTATCAAACATATCTTTGCATAGCATTATCATAGGTATCTACAAGCATTAGTGCTACAAAATGTGTGAACAAAAATTCTCTTAAGATGAACTCTAAATAATTTGCATTCACTACTAAATCATCTAGAGGTAATCCTTGCATTCTAGCATAAACCATGCATAAAAATATCAATATTTGTCATCAATCATGCATGCAACCTCTGAAAAGACAAGAATCAACATTACGCCATAAGCAAACTTTGTCATGGAATAACCTATGCCATTATTATTGCACACAACAATCTTTGAAAGCAAATGTTGTATCATTTAAATATCTACATTCAACTCCCTTATCATAGCAACTAAAACTGTAGAAATTCCCACTGTAGATCAACAGATTATGCAATATACTAAAGCAAAATACAAGATCTACTTCTACAACAAACTTGTGAAAGCTTAATCGAATTTGAGCAAGATCAAATAGAACACATATAACTGAGAATGAGAGATCAATCACACATGAACATGGAAGAATACTCTGGGGAAAGCCTCAGCTAAAAACCCTGATCTCTGTATTATCATACAAGTAGAAATATGTTCAGATTACATAAAGAATCAGCTCACAAGCTATCCTGCTGTCAGTATAATCAAACAATACTGCTCGCAAGCTGAATAGACACAAGATATGCCTTCCCTCAGCCCTCCAAGCCTCATATTTCCTTGTGCAGTTTTCCTTGGGGTCCAATGCTGCCACCTATGTGAATTGACCTCATCACACACTCACCAAACCCAAAAATAACTGTGCAATATCCAAGGAATGAATTCCTTCTACATGCAAGAGATATCCTCCAAGGAATATTCCTGCAACTGATAGTACATTATCCCATCATCTGATCTCAACTGGGTCTCTGTCTGAACTGACATGCATGAGTTATTTATGAGAGAATATTCAGTTATCTGAAGTGCAGCAGTTACATGCATGCATGCATTAACTAATTGAACTCACAGTTAGTTCAACAAACTATTTGAACTAATCTAACTGGACTTAACTCAGTTCACTGAACTAACTAATTACAACTCATCCTTATCTCTTTAACTAAGGAATAAATTCCTCAATCAATGGGATAACTGTTGCATGTCCTCACATAGACTTCATGTTTGATTTTCTCCAACTAATTAACTCAAGATGAGTTAATTAATTATTAATCAAACAGCTGCTAAGAACAAATTCGAATTTTACTTCTCTATTTTAGTTCAGGGACTAACTAAAATAGGAAGGTATCCTGAAATGCTATTTGTGGTAGTGTTATTTTTAGCACTTCTATATTTAGCATTTCTCGTTGTTATTTTCAACATTCCCTCTCAACAAGAAAGGGATTATTAGTAACCCCAATCCTGTCTCTGTGGAACTCGAACTTGCATTTTGATAATGCATTTGTCAAAATATTTGCATCTTGTTCCTTGGTCGAAACATAGAGCAACAACATGCTCCTCTTAACCACACAATCTCGAAGATGGTGATACCGGATATCAATATGCTTGAACCTGTCATGAAAAACTGGATTCTCAGAGAGTTTGATACAACTCTGATTATCGCAGTAGATCACAGTTGGATCCATCCTCTGACCAAACAATCCCACTAAAATCTTCTGCATCCAAATGGCCTCACACGCAGCCTAACTAGCAGCCATGTATTCAACCTCTGTTGAGCTAAGTGCAACTGACCTTTGTTTCCTGTTGTACCAGGAAACTGCAGCTGAACCAAGGTTGAAGATTCCTCCAGAAGTGCTCTTCCAGTCTAATGGACTCCCTGCCCAATCCGCATCTGTGAAGCCTTGAAGTTTCACTCCCTCTGTCTGTCTGTACCACAATCCAAACTGAGATGTGCCTCTAAGGTATCTCAGCACATGCTTTGTTGCCTTCCAAAATAGCTTGGTAGGCTGAACCATAGCTTGACTCAGCTGGTTCACCACAAAGCATAAGTCTGGTCGTGTGTTCACCAGATACATAAGTGAACCCACAAGCTGCCAATAAACAGTACCAGCTACTACCTCACCTGAAGTAGCATCCTCCTTCCTCCAGTTCCTAGCTAGAGGAGCCTGCATGGGCTTGCACTTCTCCATGTAGAACCGCCTAAGTATCTCATTGGCATACTTGCCTTGAGACACAAAAACTTCCCCATCTTTCTGCCACACCTCTATGCCTAGAAAGTAGTGCATAAGACCCATGTCTTTCATTTCGAACTCTCTTGCAAGGTCCTCCTTACAAGACTGGACCAGCTGATCATCACCTGTCAAAATCAAATCATCGACATAAATAACAATGATCAATGGCTTACCTTCTGCCATGATGTGGCAAATGTTCGCATCTGCTTCACTCTTGGTGAAGCCCAACCCGGTGAAATAGCTGTCGATCCTGGTGTACCAAGCACGGGGTGCTTGCTTCAACCCATACAAATCCCTCTTGAGTCAGCACACATGTGACTCACGATCGAAGGTCTTGAAACCTTCTGGCTGCTCAATGTACACCTCCTCCTCAATCTTCCCATTGAAGAATGTTGTCTTCACATCCATCTGATGTATCTTCCAACCCATCTGAGCTAATAGTGCCAACATCAATCTAATAGATGAGTACCTTGCTACAGGAGCAAAGGTCTCATCGTAGCTGGTCCCCTCAACCTGTGAGAAACCACGGGCAACAAACCTTGCCTTATGTTTCTCAACATTGCCATCAGTTGCCTGCTTTACCATGTAAAGCCATCTAGAACTCACCACTGACTTGTCCCGAGGTCTTGGGACAACATCCCAAACACAGTTTCGAACGATGGAGTCGTACTCCTCCACCATTGCATCAACCCAGACTGGTTGTTGCACTGCCTCCTCGAATGAAGAAGGCTCGGACTCTACACACTCCCCAACCAGGGCCATGTAACCAGTGTACTACTCAGGCAACCTCCTCTGTCTGTGCTGAGAAGATGGTTGTCCCACATTCTCAAGCACATCCAGCATCAACCTATCAGCTTCCCTTGAGCGTTTCCACCCATCTCTGGAAGACTCAGCATGAGTGGATGTCTCCGCTCCCGGATCCTCTGCATGCGGTTGTTCCGCATCAATCTGAGGCTCCTCCTCCTTAGGAACTGAAAGTTCCTCCTCTACATGCAACTTGAGCTCCCTCTCAAGTGATACTCGCATGGCTTTCTACTCGTTGAACTTCAAATTTTTGCGTACCACTATCCACTGACTGTAGGCAGGAGCACCCGATAGTTATGGGCTGTATCTGTGTACCCCACAAGTATTCCCAACTCAGTTGTTGGATCTAGCTTCTTACGGGCATCTTTGGTCACATGGCAATAAACCGATGATCCAAAGATTTTGAAGTGACTCACATCTGGTCGCTTCCCGGAAAAGGCCTCCATTGGTGTCTTCATTCCTAGTATACGGTGCAGGCTTTTGTTATGCAACTATACTGATGTATTGCATGCCTCAGCCCACAAATGCAGTGGTAGGATTTGGTCATGCAACATCGCTCGAGCTGCTCCCATAATTGATCTGTTCTTCCTTTTGGCCACCCCAATCTGTTGTGGGTTATGGGGTGTTGTCAACTCCCGTTTAATTCCTTCTGCAGCGCATAAGCCCTTAAACTATTGGGAGACATACTCTCCACCATTGTCACTATGCAAGGCTTTTATTTTCTTTCTATATTCTTTCTCTGCCAAGGCTTTAAACTCACAAAACCCCAAGAAGGTCTGATCCTTCTTTTGCATAAAGTAGATCCAACATCTACGAGAAAAATCATCAATAAAAATAACATAGTACCTTTGTTTAGCGGTGGAGGCTGTAGAGAATAGTCCACAAACATCTGTGTGAACTCGCTCCAGGATTGCTCCAGCTCTACTATCTCGATCTAGAAAGGAATATTTTGCATACTTACCCAAGGTACAACCTTTGCATGTATTTGTCTACTCCAGTTTTCCCTTGGGAAGTCTGATAGAAATCTGTTGCATGATCTTCAGGGCTCCATGGTGCAAGTGGCCCAATCTTCTATGCCATATCTCGCCAACATCTTGGCTCTGCACCATCTCAGCTTTGGAACTCAATGCAGCATAGTCATCTACCTCCAGCTTGTAGAGATTCTTTACTTGAATCCCAATTCACTTGGTCTATCCAGTGCTGATATGCCTCAGGAATACCTTTCCTTTACTAAATACTACATCATAGCCTTTATCTTCTAGCATAGCAACGGACACAAGATTCTTCTTCAGACCTGGTACATACTTTACATCAGTCAGGGTGAGAGGAGCTCCATGCTCCCTCTGAAACACAACCGTACCTTCACCTAAAACACAGTACTTTCCCTCATCGCCCATCTCAATCCACATCTGGAGATACTTCTCCTCCAAGGTACTAAAAAGATTCTTGTCACCTGACATGTGGAATGAAGCTCCACTGTCCAGGTACCAAACACATCCCACCATGGATGAAACCATGCATGCAATAAGAGAGAAATCCAACTCAAACTATGAGGCCAGTGCCTCACCATCAGATCCCTTCAAGGATCTCTTCTTGGATTTCTTTTGTGGACAATTCGTAGTCGAATGGCCCACTTCATGACAATGAAAGCATCGCACTTTCGGTTTGTCAAACTTCTTCCCACCATGGGAAGAACTGGATTTGGAATTGGATGCCTTCCCTTTCCCCTTCCTCGCCTTACTCGCTAAGGCTAGATTTTCCTCATCGTCTTGTTTTGATGAGGATCCATCTCTAGTGCTTCTTCTTATCTCCTCCCGCATCAGATCCGACCAAAGTTGTTCCCAATCTGGCAATTTTTCTCTTCCATTTACGGAGTCTTGGTAGCTATGCCAGCTCTTAGGAAGACCGAGGAGCGCAAGACTCACCATGTCATCATTGGCTGTCGTGATCCTTACACTTCCAAACTCATCCCTGCAAGTGGTGAGCTTGTTCAAATATGTAGAGATCGTGTCGCCCTTTTCACACTTGATTTTCCGAAGCTTGTCTTTCAGCACCAGCTTCCTCCGATCATTGTTGTCCACATCGAAAATGGTGTCTCCTTCCCATGGAGACTCGAGACTATGTGGTCTCGAACTCCCTCCAGAAGGATTCTCCTTGCTCTAGCCACACATTTCTTCCATTCTGCCAATTCTATAGCATTAGCCGCTGCGATCTTGGGGACTTCTTGATCAATGAAGTCCCTTAGACCGTTATCCCCTAATATTGCTTCCATGCAATCCTTCCAAGCTATATAATTCAAGCTTCCAACAAGGGCATACTCGAGTCTTAAACTGTTGAATGCCATTAGTGAAATTGAGATGTGATAAGAACTCGATTTCTATATTCAGGAACCTCAAACTTCAAACTTCTCCCTTCTTGTATATTGTTCATCGCTTTGATCACCTTTCCTCCGATACCATGTAGAAATTCCCACTGTAGATCAACAGATTATGCAATATACTAAAGCAAAATACAAGATCTACTTCTACAACAAACTTGCAGAAGCTTAATCGAATTTGAGCAAGATCAAATAGAACACATATAACTGAGAATGAGAAATCAATCACACATGAACACAGAAGAATACTCTGGGGAAAGCCTCAGCTAAAAACCTCGATCTCTGTATTATCATACAAGTGGAAATATGTTCAGATTACACAAAGAATCAGCTCACAAGCTATCCTACTCTCAGTACAATCGAACAATACAGCTCACAGGCTTAATAGACACAAGATATGCCTTCCCTCAGCCCTCCAAGCCTCCTATTTCCTTGTGCAGTTTTCCTTGGGGTCCAATGCTGCCACCTGTGTGAATTGGCCTCATCACACACTCACCAAACCCAAAAATAACTGCGCAATCTCCAAGGAATGAATTCCTTCTGCATGCAAGAGATATCCTCCAAGGAATATTCCTACAACTGATAGTACATTGTCCCATCATCTGATCTCAACTGGGTCTCTATCTGAACTGACATGCATGAGTTATTTATGAGAGAATATTCAGTTATATGAAGTGCAGCAGTTACATGCATGCATGCATTAACTAACTGAACTCACAATTAGTTCAACAAACTATTTGAACTAATCTAACTGGACTTAACTTAGTTAATTGAGCTAACTAATTACAACTCAAATTACAACTCATCCTTATCTCTTTAACTAAGGGATAAATTCCTCAATCAATGGGATAACTGTTGCATGTCCTCACATAGACTTCATGTTTGATTTTCTCCAACTAATTAACTCAAGATGAATTAATTAATTATTAATCAAACAGCTGCTAAGAACAAATTCGAATTTTACTTCTCTATTTTAGTTCAAGGACTAACTAAAATAGGAAGGTATCCCGAAATGCTATTTATGGCAGTGTTATATATATGACATTAGATGTTATATTTTATATATAGCAACTCTTAACCATGGGCATTACTATTTAATTTATGAGTAAACTAAATCATAAAACCATCACACATTCATCCAAATATTTGTGAGTTGGTCTAAGGGTTTCAAAGTTGTGATAGATCTTATGTTCTTGCAGTTTCACTATTATCGTACCTTTATCCACACACAACCTTCAATCATACTTTGCATTATGCAACCAAACATTACTTTCTATTCACACAGTTTCATTTATTGTCACTAGTCTTCAGATGTGTACTCTTTCCATGCGCATACTGACTCTAGATCAACTCTGCAACTCATTTCTTCAACAACAAATATGTCAGAACAAAATGCCTTGCATCGATATCTCTGTTTCCATATTAGATTATATTAACATGTATCTTTACCATTGCATTGGATCAACAAACCAGATCTCATTTCAAATTGTATTGGAGTGATTTCTAAAATACTAGAGACAAGCAAGACGCTTTACTTTTTCCAATCACAACTGATCAATAAACAAACATCACTATGGGCTAGATCATGAATAAAACATAAAACTAAAGACAAGTCAATTTTCAAGTGGTTCTCCTCTAATCATAGTCTATATATTTCGATGGCACCCTTCATATTACATTTCCATATCATATTCATAAATAAAATGCACCCTTGGTGAGATATTTATAGTCTTAGAGATGCTCTAACATAGGCTTTTACGGTGGAAAGTTTGATGGTATTTTATTGACTAAATCAAACCATACCTTCAAACATTGATTACATTTTCACTGTGGAGGACCAAATCAAACATTCTAGACATTACCATGAGACATTATCATGGTTAAATCCCAAGATTATTCACATTTTCACCTAGATGCCTCATCATTAGGATGACACTGCTTCCCAGAGACGAACATCGCACAAAGAAAACTAATACCTAGTGAAAATGCAACATCTTCACACTGTGCAAGCTCTCTTCCCAATGGCAATAGCAAAACTTGAAGAAACTCTAAGATCCTCTGCCCAGAACTCTACCACACTACTTCCTCACTTCATCAGGAATCTCCAAAGCCTATCCAACCTCCTACAACTCCTCTATAGCCATCAAGACACCATCATGAGACACTACCTATCCAAGCACCTTTGTATCCTCTTGTAACTCTACTACAAATCACCAAGAGTGTGATAAGATCACAATCCAGGTTGACATCAAGGCCAACAAACTTGCCCTAATTCTAATAGAAAATGTAATTTATGGCATGAAAATTATACAAGAATTCCACTAATGAAATCCTCAAAATATGTTTCTACTTGATCGTAAGAAAGGTCAGGAATGATATCTTCATGATCGACAAATAGATTTTCTTCCAATTCAAGAAAACGGAATTCTAGGAATGAAAATTCTTTATCATAATTAGATACCCTTTTTTTACTCTCATAAATATTCCCATATAAATTAGTATTCAAACTTCCGCATATATATTCTGAGGAAATATTGACCTGTTAAGAAAAAAATTGAGACCTTTCTAGTCACTCCTCTTCTATTACATCTTCAAGAAGAATAGGAGTTGCCACAAATTTTGTCTTGCCTGCACATAAGTCAATAAAAAAATCCTAGAAGTTGGTAATAGAATTTATTAACTTGGGAGGTAAGTTTTCAACCCAACCTCTATAATTTCGTTTTATTGAATCATAAAACATGATTGTGTACACATCATGGTGTTCAATCTCTAGGAAATCAGTAAAATGTTGAAAATCTAAAAGGTGTTTTACTGTTTTTCTTTGATCATCTCCAGTAAAGTATGGTCACATCTCATGAGATTCGTCATCTTTAGGCAAATGATTAGGGAAACCAAGAATGTTTTTGAAGTCTAAACACACATACATTGAGCTGATCACAGTGGTAATTGAGTTCGCCATTTAGATGGTGGAGTTTCCAATGAGTCCTGACCATGGAGTCGCTAGGTCAAAGATATCAACCTACCCATTTCTGGTTCACCATCAAGAAAGAGGTTTTTTTATTATCCCAAGGAAAAAATAATTTCATTACTTCGTTCCCCGACAACGGTGCCAAATGTTGTATCTTTTATTTGGGACAGTTTATGGTTTGGATTTTTCTCCATGACAACAAGTTGACCAACTTTAGGTCCAAGCTGGCCCTTGAACTAGAGGGTATCAGATGTTATGAGGCTTATTTTATTTTCACTATCATTGAATTGTAGCATTTTAAGCACAGTGGCCAGATTTGTATCAGGGGGTTTGTTTTAAAGGTGGTTGCTTAGGGTTTCAAATCCTTGCTTAAATTAATAAAGCCCTCTCTTTCTTAAGTCTAATCAAAGTACTACCATCCAACCATAATAACATGATAGTTTGAAAGAAGTGAACAAAATATATAACAATATAAAAGATAACATACATACTCATACTAAATATTGATATTACCTAATAAGACTAGAAAGCATGAAGAAGAGCCTTCAACAACTCAACAATAGTACAAATCACAATTATATAGAAGGCAACAATCTTCATATTTAGAGGGACTAATATAACAAACTATCTATTTAGTCTGCTCGATGATGAATATAGCTCTGATGGGAGGACTAATGAGGTTGATTCTTAGCATAACCTCTCCTTATGATCCACAAAAATTCAAAATGTATGAAATAAAAAGATAATGAAACACAAGAAAGTACTCACATATGAAACAACAATGTCATATGTTGAACCATAAATCTTTGATTAAAATTAGAAAATGTCAAGTGTTTACAAAAAAATAAGTCTCATTGGCCCCCAATAGTGAACCCTTACTACATTACAAATGATAATATTTATAGAAAAATAAAGCTACTAGTTGTTACCAACCCTTTAGGAATTAAAATCTAACAATAAACCAAACCTAAATAAGAATTTTGATTTTTTGTAGGAATGTGGAAAGAATAGAAAATAATCCACCTTCAAATATGGAAACTGATTCACTAATGTTGATCCTTGGCCTTTTAAAACTAAAATTGTTGAAGTTGTTCCATGAGAATTTGTTAGCTGCCCATTAAACTAGACAAGCTCTGTCACCTATTCTAATAGTTGTTCTTTCATTCTATTTTTAAGGAGTATAATTTTGACCCCATGTTGCAATATGATTTAGAAATTTCTAGTATCAGTTTGAATATAACTTTTACAATACTTTGGGAAATGTAAAGAGTAATGCCCAAAATTACTCCTCTCTTAAAAACCAAAGCTTTCACAAATTCTTTATACATTTTGCTATCACAATTGGCATTTTGTCTGTTAGTCCCTTTCAAAGGATTGTAGTGCAAATATTGATACTAAGGCATGAAGGGGGAATTTATTTGCAAAAACATGGTAAGCAGCAATGTGGACTGAGTCTTTCACATCAAGTATCAGTTCCATAATATCCAATGTTATTTCATTTGAAGGCGGAGTTGACAAGACTAACAATTTGTGCACCTTAGAATTTTTCTCAAAAACCAAAGCTTCCTTGTAGAGATTGACAATGTTCACATTTTCAATATCGTTTGCAAAGTGCGCCAAAGCATGAACAGTATAAACCATGATGGGAATTTTATCCTGCATCCGTCTTTGCATGCATTCTATGACTTAATCCCAAACTTCATTTCTCATTTCTACATTTTTTGGTAAGGTCATAATCATCGGGTGAGAAAAAAATATTAGAAATGTGTTGTCATTGATGGAAAAGGTGATGAAGATGAAGGCAAAGGCAAAGAAGATGATTGGAGATTGTGAGAATATGTTTTCAAAGGATGTGCTCATTGATCTCAAGTATTGATATGTTGTTGCCCACAAAGGTGATGCCATTAGTTCATTGATGTCATAGGTGTCAATGGTGGTGTATCCATATCAAAGATAATGAAATGTAAAAAGCAAAAAATATTGCAAGAAGAAGGAACATCAACACATGGCAAAGGAAAGGCTCATATGTTTCCAAGCAGATTGGTGAACAATAGTGGTGGACCTAATTGGTAAATATGTAGTATAGTTTAAGCCATTTCTAGCTCATAATATCATATCAAATTTATTTGAAACCCACTTATCTGAAAAGAGCCCTGAAAGAGCTTTCCATTAGTATATGGAAGTTCAAAAATGACCTCTTAGATCATGAGTTATGGCTAGTCAAAGGAAGGGACCCCAAAAGTCAAAGATTGTAGAGCCATTAGTGGTAGAGGACATTTGGCGCACGTTTATGTTTTCCATTTTAGCCAAACATAGCGAATAATTTAGTAGAGCGGTCAAACAGAGAGGTGAGTATACATGGCTTTGACAGCAGTGCCAACAAAGTGTTTCATTGGTGGAAGCCTGCAAGTGGGAGGCCCCACTTGATATATCATCCCGACGAGTGTTTCCCCAAAGGATTCAAAAGAGCGCACAATGTGAACACTCAAGATGATGTTAGCATGTGCGAAGGTGCTCTTACAACAATAGTGGAAACGACAATTGATTGGCACAGTTTTTAAAGTGGCAGTCCAGTTGTAACCACTCAACTTGGGAAGGCTAGCCTAAAAGAAACAGAGTGTGCACAGAGGTTTAGGCCTGAGATGGTATATGGTTTGGAAATGTGTGGCTAGGTGAGGTGTAGTAGGTCCAAAATCTTGAATCCACTGGTTTTTCCCAAAGGAAAAATAAAGGCGCAAAGGGAGAAGTGGTCAAGATGACGAGCCCTGGAGATAGAAACAAGTGTTGACATCTAGAGTTCCATCAAGTTACAGATTGCACACCAAGTCATGGCTTTGTGGTAGTTTTATGTGTTAATCGACAATGGTCCTTTGGGCTAATTAATATATATAAGCAGTGCATGCATGTTTTAAAAAGGCTTAGTGCCTTATTCATGAGTGGGTTGGTAGGTGATTAGACAACCAAGTGCCAATGGATCTGCAATGTGAAATAAGCCCTTAGGGCTAGAATAAAGTGAAAGGGCCCACGAAATTTTAACATGCAGTTGATTTATATTTTAAAGTGCTTTGGGGCTATAGTATAAAAAGCAGAATTGACAATGTTTTACATAAAATTGCATTTGGTAGCACTTTGGGTCATATGGAAATAAGCTCGTGAGGCATATGACATGTAGATATATATTTGGCAATGTTTTTTATTAAATCCTTCAAGCTTTGGCATGAAATGAGTCAATGACTTTGAAATTTGGCATATATGCCAAATATAATAAGGCCTGGAGTTAGAGCTACAACAGAAATGAATGAGTTGGCAAATAATTTAGAGGCATGGATAGCATTACAGGTAGTTACTGAAAAATGCTAACTTGGAGAAGCGCTAGAATTAGAAGGAGCACTGTTAAATCCTATAACAATTCCAAAATAGAAAAACTGAGCAGTTAAGCTCATTTTTCCTTGCAGAAACAGGTAAGGAGAGATTAAATACTTGGAGAGTAGATGTAGATAACTTGATAGAAGAAAGACAATGCCAAAATTAAAGCAATCATGAAATCATTCAAGTCCAATATAACAAAAGATTCAATCCAAAAATATCCATCCAAATTCCTTTACAAGAAGAATCGAGTTTGCAAAGTGTAGGTTTGTGAAAGAGTGCAACTTTGTTGGTTGTGAGCATGTGTGGAAAGTTTTTGGTGCAATGAGATGCATAGTGTGAGTATGAACCAAGGGTGAATCAAAGATAAATTTTGGTGTCTGAAAGGTGTTAAGAAGGAAAAGAATGAATTGGTGAATGGAGTTTTTAATGGTGAAATCAGACATTGCAAAGGATTGATCTTGTTGGTGTGTTTGGTGATTTGTTCAAGAATCGGATAATTGTTGAAGGTGTTTTAATGGTGGTCTTGGTGAGTAGTTGAGGTAAGAAAGTTATTTGTTTCTGAAAGGAAGTGGACCATTGATTTGAGTTTGAAAATAGATGAAAGATGGATTAAAATGGCTAGCAAGTGGTAGCTTGCATTCTAGGGGAAAGAGTCCCTTTCAACATTGGTTAATAAACGAACAGGGGTAAGAGCCCCTTTTAGTAGTGGTTGATAAATGGGTAGGGGAAAGAGTCTCTTTCAACAGTGGTTGATAAATGAGCAAGGGCAAGGGTCCCTTTCAGCAGTGATTGATAAACGAGCAGGGGTAAGAATCCCTTTCAATGAAAATTGGTAAACGAGCAAGGGCAACAGTCCCTTTCAGTGAAAATTGTTAAGTGGGAGGGATAGAAGTTCCTTTCAGTAGCACTTGATAAACTTACAAGTAGTAGCCTATGTGGCAATGATGTAATAGCAAGTTGAAGCTTGTATTTGTCAAAATAAATAAAAGGAAGATTGATGTATTATGTATGTTGCACGTGTATGATAATGGTTATGATTTTTGAGTTTAGACTTATGTGATCCATAATAATAATAACAAAATCTTTCGGAAAAAATCACATAGGAGTAATATCGTCAACGCGTTTCGAACCACCTAGTGTGGTTCATCTTCAGGACAAGATGATGAATCAGATCCAGGCAATGAAATAAATAGATGAAGAAAGCAGCTAACTAGCCGTTAGAAAAAACAGCTAGTTTGACTATAAATATTTATTTATTTATTTATTATTATTATTATTATTTTTATTTTTAGTTTTTAGGTTTTTATCGAGATTAGAAAGAATTTTAATTATTATTTTTTTAATAAATCAATTTAAGTTATAAAGCTATAATAATAATAATAATATATATATATATATATATATATATATATATAATATTTTGGAAAGTTTGAATTTTAAATAACATCAAATTAAATAATATTTATATTATAATAAAAACTAATATTAATATCGTCAATGATATTACTCCTATGTGATTTTTTCCAAAAGATTTTGTTATTATTAATGGTTATGATGTTATGCTTTACATGATTGAGTTATGATGTTGATTACCTGAGTGGATTCTAAAGTGATTAAAAAGTATAAATTGTCAAGAGTTGTATAATTTTGTCATATTATTGATCCACCCCACCCCCCCAGTAGTGTCCTAGTTTCCATTGTTTCTAACAAAATCTTAAGCAATAATGAGGTCAATATACCTTGACAATATATGAGAAACATCATGGGTCTAGTCACATTTTCTCATATGGATTTCATCTGGTCCCAAATATATGGCATGTCCACCCAAGAGGAACTTTGTCAATTTGTAAACTCCTAAAATCCTCGAATGTGCATATACTTTTCAGAGTTCTCACTATAAGGATTTAAATGCGCCATGATGTCAGTTAGAGACTGTATACCACATATAGCCATCACTAGACAACACTTCATGTTGTCAACTGTGATATAACATGATGGTCTCAAAATTGCATATGTCCATATATGTTTTTTAATTTCTTCTTTGCTAATCTCTAAACTCTCTACAATAGAACTTTGGTCAATTTGATAGCTAGCCATTACCCACTTAAACCAGTAGAACATTTCTTCTAATGGGTGTGGATCAACATTTGATCCATTCTTCTTATAGTGATTTTTTATTATAATACACCAATTTTATATGATTGGACCTGTTGAAAACCCAAAGTGGAATGCAGAGGGGGGTGAAGTGGTATTAGAAACCATGAAAGGGGGACCATGTTATTCACCAGCTCTTTCCACATAATGAAAGTATGTTTCACTAAAACAATTAATCATGGACTACCCCCCCCCTCCCCCCACTTTGTTAAACTTTGAACAAATGCAGTTGTGGGGGGATCCTTATGATGGGCCTCCAAATTAGATACAAATTAAGGCCCATCTAACCTTTCCTTCTACACTTAATAATGTAATTTTTAGCTTTAATATGTTCTTAGGAAGGTTAGAAATGATTATGATATCTTGCGTTCCTAATTCATTTATTGTGCAGGATATTGAGAATATTTGATGCAGATCACAGCGAATCCATTCTAAAAAAATAAGGGACATGCTCCCTCTTGCAGGATGACCAAAACTCGGCTAGATTAGAGCAATTACTACATGTCCCTATAGTTGTGAGGTCATAGGGAACCACCGGTTTTTCTTTAGGCGCCTGAGTATCCTTGGGTTAGGGATCAACCTAGGTGCTCAGGCCCCTTCTTTGTACTTTTATTTTCCATGCATTATTTCAGCTAGTCATTTATGTGATTTCACTAATAAATATTGTTTTTTGCAGGTTGATAAAATAGTTTGTTTATGAGTTTTTTTCATGCATATTGTCTTAGTTAATTTAGCCACAGCCTTTTTATGCAATTTAGTATTATTTCTCATGCACTAGCCTACCTATATTTCTATTCTTTAATTTCTATTCACATATTCCTATAAGTTGTTATTAAATAAATTATTGTTCTGCAAAGCTATATGATAGCCCATATTTTCCATTTTGTTTCATGAAGAAATCCATCATAAGCACATGATATTTGGAAAGACTTGTTTTCCCTTCTCTAACCCCCCTTCACCTTCTTCATCCCTCAAACCACAAGTAGAATGCATAGAACTACTCTCGGTTGTTTCTTGTAGCAAAACAAGGGCATCTTGTAGTAGTTCGCAAATTTACTTAGAACACCTCTAGATTTGCACCTAAATCTTGTTTATCACTACAACACTCATTAGACCCTGGAGATGGAGTTTAGAGGTTCAGAGACCCTTAGAAACTTTACCCTAATAGTTATAGAAAATCTTGCTTTCTTTCTCGAATAAGGGTTTACTATGTGAGTGTCTTCTTTCATATGCAAGTTGATCTATAATGCACCATAGAATAGGATTGATTTTTCTCCAACATTCTTGAAATAATTTTCTTTGCTTTCTTGTAGTTAGCATAGGTTTATTTCCTATTATTTACTTTCCTGCAGTTGGCATAGATTTATTTCTTGCAAACAGAGTAGGCTTATTTCTTGTCATTTACATTTTTGCAAGTAGAGTAGGGTTACCTTATGTAATTTACTTTTCTTCATATAAGAATAGGATTGTCTTCCTATTTTTTCCTTTCTTAAGCTAGATTAAGTCTATTTTCTCTTCATTGCTTTTCTGGGCATTTCTCGTAACCTAGATAGAAAAAGTGTTCTTTGTGTATTTTAGTTTATCTTCAGTTGCATTAGATCAACCAAGGAAGAATACATTGCATGTTGCACACATATTGTAGACACCTCTTACATTTGTACAAACTCTATGTTGATAATTTAAGTCGAGACCCTCACGATTTTCAACATTCTTGTTGTAATACTGAAGGCCATCACCATGTTTGAAATATGGCAGTTGATTTATCTAATTTGAACCTAGCTTGTTAATACAAGTAGTCAACTTGCTTAGGATTTAGCAAACAAAATGTTCTTGTTGCTTTGTGTTGAAAACAATTCTCCTCCTACAGACATTTTGGGTTTTGATCAATAGGCCTAGAGCCCGATCAAAGAACTCATGAAGAGAAGCATATTTCTCCAACAACTGAGCTACTTCATTAGTATTTGAATCAAACAACCAAACCCAGCTTCTACAAATAATTGTGCGAAGCCAAACATAAATTTCTTTATAGGTATTCTCGAACGGTTGGCTAAGTGTTCTCTCCTGGCTTCGGCACTTCGACAATAGATGGGCACTTGGTGCTTTATTTTTTGGGTGAATTCAGAATATAACTTTATCCTTTCGCTTATTTGGGTGTACTTCTCCTTGGAATGTATTTAACATGCGACTCTTGGTAAGTAGACGTGACTGAGATGAAGTTTGGATGGAAAATTTTGTCAAAACGTTGGATATGAAACAACATTTTTAATTTTCCAAACTTTTTATATTTTAAATAAAAAATTATATATATATATATATATATATATATATAGATATAGGTTTCTAAAATTAAATTTATTTAAAAATAAAAATTATTATTTAACATAAAATTATTGGCTTTCGAAATAGAACAAAGGCCAACTTGGTTTTGAGAAAACAAGGCGAAGGTAAATTGGGCATAATGAATAAGAACTTGGTAAGCGAGAAGAGTTCACTAATTTGCAAAGGCTTAAAATGTGAATGAGAAGGATAAATCATAGGTACTTATGGGATCAAAGATTTATAGGATTAGTGAAAGATGTGGCGAGAGTGACGCAAAATTTTGGAATGATTACACTATGCATTCTTAAACACATGTCTTTATAAAATGATATTCATTTGACATATACAACATCATGATCCACATTGAGAAATCTATGCAATGATCTAAAATAGGTAGGGAATAACTGTACTTGACCAATGCAGGGTTGATCATTTGATACATTGTTCCTCATTATGTCAATTTGGTTTTTGCAAATATTCCTCTTAATAAGTTGGGGTTGCATTTTCACTATGATCCTCATCTACTTGGCCACAAAAATAAGTTGAAAAATATCAAAATTTTAATGGCAGCATTTTGAGCTAAAACAAGTTCCTCAACTAAGGTTTTCGCATGGGGATATTTATTATTTTTTTCTTTTTTTTCTCTGACCCACAGGCTGTCTCAAAGAGGTTTTCAATTATTGAGTCTGCCTCAAGTACCTCCAAGGAGGTTTTCACTTGACTTTTTTTTTTTTTCTTAATGTCAGAAGCTCAATGGATTGGGAGCTCTCATGCTCTCCATCAAATTGAGCTCATTTTCTTATTGAATCAGTAAATTCAGCTTTGGATAGGGGCTTCTTGTAGAATTTCAATCCATGACCATTTACCAAAAGTTAAATATGCTCTTCGTCTATTATTTTGATCTAGATTGAACCATTATCATAGCATTTTTCAACCAGATAAGGTCCCAACCATTTGGTCATGAGCTTTCATTTAAATTCTTTAAACCTAGATTCATACAAGAGGGCCCAATCTCCCTCCTAGAAGGCTCTAGTCTTGATATGCTTTTCATGCAATATTTTTCTTTGTAGTTGAACCACTTTGGTATGCAATAGGGCTTGCATCTTGTATTCATCAAGTGCATTTAATTATTCTGGTGTTTCTTCCCATGCTTTTGCGAGATCCATTTTAAGTGAGGTTTTCATTCTTAGCGTGTTGTAATCAAACTCAATGGATAACAAGGCTTTCTTTCCATATATTGGCTAAAAAGGGGTGAATCCAATAATGGTATTCCAAGTGGTGTTGTAGGTCTAAGTGGCCTCAATAATTAATTCTACCCAATCGTTTTTGTTGTTGTTGATCACCTTGGTTAGTGTGCTTTCCAATACTCTGTTAGTCATCTTTACTTTCCCTTTTTCCAAAGGGTGACATAGAGTAGACTTCCAATGTTGGATATGATGTTCCTTCATAATACCCTCACTCAGATTGGAGGTGAACTGGGATCCTTGGTTAGACATTAATTCTCTTGGGAATCCAAACTTATAAAATATATTTTTCCTCAATAATTCAACCACCTTATGCTCGATTTCTTCTTTTACTGCTTCCACTTCAACCCACTTAGTTAGGTAGTTTGTGCACACTATTGAGGTCCTGAATTGTCCTCTTTTTTACACCCTTTTACCTTCAACTTCATTTTTTTCATAACAAATTTGCTATATTTTCAAGCTATAAGGTCACCTCATATATGCTCAAACATAATAAAAGGTATCATTCATTCACAGTTTATAATCTATAGTTTCTTTTTCAAATCTAATCAAAACATATCTATGGTTGCCGAAATGCACCGATTTTGCAGCTAACTAGATATTTTACAACTCAATCCATGGTTAGGTAGGTTCTAGCGTGTTTGAAGGACAATAAACGTATAGGTATACAAGAATTAAATATATGGACATCCGCCTATTACACCGATCTAGTGACTCACAGGGTTCGAGTATCCTGATGGTCAAACCAGAAGTCAACTCTGGTTACAACACTCTATCCTTGCGTAGAGTATAAAGGAAGATCATGGCATCATCAAGCGAGCGTGGGATTGAACGAGAAAATATTGGGATTAAATTTTATGATGTGTCAATTTGAAATCTTCTCATGATTTTCTCTTCTTGTAGCAAATCATGAGAAGCATGGTTCCTGTTTTGATTTAATCATTTAGTTGTCAATTGCAAACTAGCTTCTCGGCTTGTAACTCTTCAAACTATTATTCGAGAGATATTATAAATAGATTTGAAGCGAGGACAAATGCATATTCTAAAATCTGTAATCGTTGTTATTGGAGACCTATGTTTTTAATACAATTAATTTGTTCCTTTTATGATCAAATGCATGGGTGAATAATTCATTGATTGAAGCTCTTTCATTCTTGCACTCAACAGGAGGCCCCCCTGAAGAGTTGTAAGTTAGTATAGTTGTTGATCATTATTTTTTTATGAGTAGTTTCATTTTAATTTGCAGACAGTTAGAAGCATTTTGTTGATACTCTATTTTTAGTCATAGTTTATTTAACATTTTCTTGTTTACACAGGTTGAGTGCTCACTCATAAATCCAAAATATCAAAAACATTTCCTTTCTTAGTTTTCTCATTTCAAGATCTTTGCTTAGTCTCATATTTAAGAGTTGATGTCTAGATTGATTCTAATCACAATTGCACACATTAGTAATCTATCAAAGCTTGTAGTTTATATCATTCTTTTTAAATCTGTTTTAATTATGTTCCTTAGTTAATTCATTTATGCATTTTTAGAATAGATGTGGTTTCAAGAACTTAGAGGAAGATTTACTTTCAGTTTATTAGTATAGATTGTCAATTTAGTTCAATAGAGTAAGATTTCAATTCTGCCAAATAGAACAGTTTTTCATTTTATTTTAGTTCTGCCAATTAAAATAATCTTTTCAATTTGGTTCAATGAAGTAAATTTCATTTTTTTTCAAATAGAATAAACTTTCAATTCATCTCAGTAGCATAAGCCTTTCATTTTGATTTTTCTTTTAAGAACAGCGTTCTTTCAAGTTACTTCAGTTTGAACAAGTTGATGGAAAGAACATGTGTGTAGAATTGATATGAGTTAATATTGATTTGGCTTAGATTCACAATTTGCTTCAATAAATTAGGAACTACATTTTACATTGGAAATTTTATCCTATAATCAAAAATAGAACTCCTAGCATATATTGTTCACATGCACTTCACATGTACACTAACCTTGGTTTGACAATTTAATGATGTAATTTAACTATCAATTAAATTACTCAACGCACACAATGATGTATCTCTTTTGTTCATCCCTTTGAGTGGTTTTCCCCATCCTTTGGCATTCATCAAATTGTGTTTTGTATCTATAGGCATCTTTGTGAAGGGTTAACTAGTAATATCTTGCTTACAAGATTTTGTAGGGAGTCCTCTTTGCAGCAAAACAGCCCCCATAGGATCCATCATGAAAAGCTAAGAAGATGTTGATGTAAGCTTCTCGTGGTCTGTGTGTAGTATTCGTTGATGTGCCCAACGTATTGAGTGAACACTTCACCATTATTCAAGGACATAAAGCAATTGATGATGTGAAGAGTGCAAGACCAATATAAATAGTTGGAATTTAGTCATTAGGATAAGTGGACTCATGTGACCATTGATATTAATAAAATAATTGATTATTAAATAATTAAGGAAATAGGGGAATAGGAATTAAATTATAAAATAAAAGAGTTCGATTCGAATTGGAATTACTTAAAAGGTAAATTAATTAAATTAATCAAAGCTAGAAAAAAATATATATATAAAAATAAATGTAATACTACGTCAAATAATTGAAAAAAATATAATAATAAACCTAAATTAAAAGTTATATAAATATGTAAAACGAGGTCAAAAATGAAATTGTTAATAGGTTAATTAATTAAGTATGAAGAATAGGAAAACATAATTAGAATAAGGGGTTCAAATTCTGACTAAGAATTAAAGTAGTTCAATAAATAAATAAATAAATATATATATATATATATATATATATATATATATATATAACTTTTAATATAAAATTATTTATTTGAATAAAAATGATTATTTAATTGGAATCAATAATCGAGAGACAAGATTAGTGGTAAAAAATAAAAATAAAAATTTAAACATTTTTAAGAAGTTTGAATTAAATAGAAAAAAAAAAAAAATTAAGGGATAAGATTAGGAGATGGGAATAAATTAAAAATAAAAATTTAATTTAAGAAGTTTGAATAAAGTAAATTACATAGAATGAAAATAATAAGTATCAAAGAGGAATTAATATATAATAAAATTAATGCAAAATATATGAGATATATCAATTAAGATTTAAAATATTTGATTTAAGGTAAGGAATTAAGCATTGAATACTAGATTATTGGATGAAATTGGAATAAAATTAAAATTAATGAAATTGGAAAAATAATAATAATAAATTGGAATAAAATTTTTAATTTATAGAAAAAGAAAAGGAATAATATTAAATAAGATATAAAGAATGAATTAGAAAGAATCTAAGAAACTTGATTAACTAAAAATTAATGATTTGAGGCTTCTGTGATCTGTATTCTCAGTAGTGTTATCTTCCGGAGGATAACACTAACTAAAAATTATTGAGCAAAAAGGAAACATATAAGTGAAGAGGAGGAATGAGAAAGAAAGAAAGAAAGGGTAGGAAAAAGAGGAAGAAGAAAGTGGTGGGTAGGGGAGGGGGGTTATATTAAGAGGGGTTAGAATTTGAATTAGAGTTAGGAGAGTTGGGTTTAGAGGATAAAAAATGAATAGTTGGCTTCCAATAATGGCTTAAATTGTAACCATCTTCTCAATTAAAGTTGTTGGGTTGATTTTCAATTTCTAAGGCTTCCCTGATGATACGGGTGGAGTGGAAGGGGGCGGGAAAGGATTTTGATTTTATCAAAACAAGTAAGATGCTTGGAATTAAGGGAGTGTTCAACAATGGAAAACTTAGCAATGTGTTTATGGTAGGTATCAGCCATATGTTCTTTGAGCTGGGATTTGGAGGATATATCGGTTTGTCCTATGTAAGGCATACCACAAGAGTAGGGGATTTCATAGATTTTGGGGCCTAACATAGGGTCATTCTTTTCCTAGGTCGATCTAAAGAGTTGATTAAGAGTTTTCTAGGGTTTGAAAAAATTCTTGGTGTTCTTTTTAACAAGAATTTGGGACATATGATCGGTAACCCCTAAAATGTAGGGAAGGGTTAGTTTCGCTAAGGAATTAGAGAGGTTTTTAGGGTGGGCATGGAGAATGAAAGGAAAGGATTTACGGAGGATGTTAAATATCTCATCCTCCCTCACATATCTTCTCAAGATTTTATCAAGCCCCAACTTGAATAGGTTACCACCAATCCAACTGTAAGAGGCACTCTTTCTAACAATCTTAATTTCTCCTTCAAGGATAAGTGAGGAGGAAATAAAGTTTGTAACAAAATTCTCTTTTCATGGTTTGTCAACAATAGTTAGATCAAATTATTGCAATAACAATAGCCACCTAATTATGCAAGCATTCACATCCAGCTTGTTCATAAAGTATTTCATTGTTGCATGATTAGTATGTACAAAGACCTAAGAGTCAGTAATGTAATGCCTAAATTTGTTCAAAGAATGTACAATAGCTAAGAGTTATTTCTTAGTAATTGTATAGTTAAGCTCAACTTTGGAAAGATTCTTACTAATAAAATAAATGACATTAGGAAGTTTACCCTCAAGCTGCCCCAATGTTTCCCCAACTGCTTTTTCTAATGAATTTGTATATATATGAAAGGGAAAAGTCCAATTGGGCCTCTAAGGATTGGTGCAGTCATAAATTTTTCTTTGATTTCCTCAAATTCCTTCTGATATAGATATGTCCAACAAAACTCTGTATCTTTTATTAGTAAGGAAAATAGAGGCAAAACAATCTTGCTAAAATCTTTGAGGAATCTTCCATAATGTCCAACAATACCTAGAAAACTTCTAAAATCTTTATGTTTTTTAGGAACAAGAACCATTTTAATGTTGGAAATTTTGTTAGGATCTAACTAGATTATTTCTTGAGATAGAAAGTTCCCTAAAACAATTCCTTCGTTCATAAAACTAGGCACTTTTCATGGCTTAGGGAGAGGTTCATCTCTTTTCACCTCTATAAACAATTTGCATAGGTTGGAGAGAGGTTCTGGGAAATCATCCTTGCAAGGTGTAAAATTAGTCGTGCAGATTTCCATTGAATCATGCACAAGGTTAAAGAAAAACTCAACATAACCCTTTGGAAGGTAGCACAGGAATTGCATACACCAAATGGAAGAACCCTGTAAGAAAAGGTTTCCCATGGACATGTGAAGGTGGTCTTATATTGATCCTCAAGGCTGATTTGGATTTGATTGTACCTGTAGAAATTACTACCTGTAGATCACTTGATAATGCAATATACTAAAGCAAAATACTTGATCTACTTCTACAACAAATTTAGCGGAAGTTTAATCGAACATGAGCAACATCAATAAGAACACATATAATTGATAAGAAGGAATCAATCACACATAACACAGAAGATATAACCCGGGGAAAGCCTCAACCTAAAACCCCAACTCTATATTATCATACAAGTGGAAATATAGCCAATATTCAAAAAGAATCGGCTCAAAAGCTATCCTGCTCTCTCTGCAACACCTCTGTTGCTCATAGACAGTCAAAGGCCTCTATCTAACCTCTGGTCTACCCTCCAAGCCTCCTATTTCTTTGTGCAATTCTGATTTGGGTCCAGTGCAGCCACTTGTGTGAATTGGCCTCTTCACACACTCACTAACCTCTAATCCAACTACGCAATCCTAAAGGAGATAAATCCTCATCATGGATGAGCTTCCTTTATAGGAAAAATATTCATCCAACTGATAGTACACTGTCCCTTCTCTGATCTCAACTGGGTCTCTGTCTAAACTGACATGCATGAGTTATTCATGAGAGAATCTTCAGTTATCTGAAGTGCAGCAGTTATATGCAAGCATGCATTAACTAACTGAACTCACATTAATTTAAACAAATTGTTTAAATCAATCTAACTAGACTTGACTCTGTTAACTAAGCCAACTAATTACTACTCAAATTAGAACTCATCCTTATTTCTTTAACTGATGGATAAATCCCTCAATCAATGGAGAAACTGTTGCATGTCCTCACATAGACTTCATGTTTGATTTTTCACAACTAATTAACTCATGGAGAATTAATTAAGTTACTTTCAAACAGCTTCTAAGACCAAATTCAAATTTTACTTCCTATTTTTAGTCTAGGGACTGACTAAAATAGGAATCCATCCTGAACTGCTAAAAATAGAATGTTATTTTTAGCACTTCCATTTTTCATTCCCTATTGCTCAGTCCAGCACTGGTACCGAAACTGCTATTTTTAGCAGTGTTATTTTTAGCATTTCTTGTTGCCATTTTTCAACACTCCCTCTCAACAAGAAAGGATTCAACTCGAACCCGATCCTGTACCTCTGGAATGTTCTGCATGCAACACATCTACCAAGTGTGGTTGCTCCAGCAACTCTCGGAACAAAAAAAAAAACTCCCAACTGACCTCTCTGTTGGGCTAGAAACATACTCTGACGCTGAAGCTCTACCTGTTGCTAACAAGTGCTCCCTCTCTGACCTTTGAGCTGCTGCAACACTCCATGCATCTCGCACCATTACACACCTCTCTATGCCATCCTACACTGGTGCAACACTCATGTGCCTCTCGCATTGCTGCAGCCTGCTAGCTCCACACAGTCCTGGGACTCCTGCATTGTATCTCTCTCTGCCGCTCCATCCGCATCTATCTCTACCAAATCAGTCAGTCCTGCTACTCCTCGTTGGTGTTCCCGTAGCAAAGTCGAATCAAAGAGGTTGGGTACCTCGAGGATCCTGCCCCCATATCAGCCCCGTGGGATGATCACTCCACATCGCCCCACCTCCTACCTGGAGGTATGGCTGCATGTGATCCCTCTACCCACTTGGCTTGAAATTTCCCCCTACTAGAGGTCTCTGCATGAGTAGATGTCTCTACTCGATCTCCTCTCAACTTCTCTAGTTGTGGCTACTCCACAACCTCCTGAAGCTGCTTCACCAATCGTGGCTCCTCCACAATCGTCTGAGACTTCTTCTGGTGCTGCATGTTGAGGGGTAATGTATTCTCCCTCTCAACCACCAAGTCTCCATTAGTTGCCTTGCTCCTCAAGGCTTTGCATGCATCTTGAACCTCAAGAGCATACAGGTTCTTGACATGTGAACCAATCTACTTCACCTGTCTAGTGATGATGTGTCTAAGGAAGACCTTTCCCTTACTGAATACTACATCATAGCCTCTGTCTTCCAGCATTGCAATCGACACCAAGTTTCTCTTCAGTCCTGGTACGTACTTGACATCGGTCAAGGTAAGGCGAGCTCCATGCTCCCTCTAAAAAATAACCATGCCTACACCTGAGAAACTATACTTTTCATCATTACCCATCACTATGAGTATCTGGAGATCTTTCTCCTCCAAAGTATTAAACAAACTCTTGTCACTGGTCATGTGGAAAGAAGCTCCACTATCAAGAAACCAACCACTTCCCACCATGGATGAAACCATGCATGCGAACAGTGTGAAATCCAACTCGAACTGTGAGGCTAGTGCCTCACCTTCTGATCCTTCCACGGATCCCTTCTTGGATTTCTTCAGTGGAAAATTTGTAGCAAAATGGCCCACCTCATGACAACGAAAGCATCGCACTTTCGATTTGTCAAACTTCTTCCCACCATGGGAAGAACTAGATTCAGAATGAGAAACCTTCTCCTTCCCCTTCTTCACCTTACTCGCTAAGGCACAGTTTTCTTCATCCTCCATGGATGAAGAACCATCTCTAGTGCTTCTTCTTATCTCCTCCTGCATCAAATCCGACCAAAGTCGTTCCCAATCTGGCAGTTTCTCTCTTCCATTAACCGAGTCCTAGTAGCTATGCCAACTCTTAGGAAGACCGAGGAGTGCAAGACTCACCATGTCATCATCAGCTGTCACAATCCCTACACTTCCAAGCTCATCCCTGCATGTGGTGAGCTTGTTCAGATACGTAGAGATCGTGTCGCCCTTTTCACACTTGATCTTCCGAAGCTTGTCTTTCAGTGCCAACTTCCTCTAATCACTGCTATTCTGATATAGATCTTTCAATGTTTTCCACATTGAAAACGATGTCTCCTTCCCATGGAGACTCGAGACTATGTGATCTCGAACTCCCTCCAAAAGGATTCTCCTTGCTCTAGCCACACATTTCTTCCATTCAGCCAATTCAGCAGCACCAGTCAGCTTGGGGACTTCTTGATCAATGAAGTCCTTTAGACCGTTATCCTCTAGTACTGCTTCCATGCGATCCTTCCAGGCTATATAATTCGAACTGCCATCAAGGGCATATTCGAGT
This sequence comes from Pinus tabuliformis, assembly GCA_031772625.1. NCBI lineage: Eukaryota > Viridiplantae > Streptophyta > Pinopsida > Pinales > Pinaceae > Pinus > Pinus tabuliformis. The sequence goes on from CM062813.1 coordinate 235,862,832, forward strand.
CTCAAACCATTGAACGCCATAGGTGAAATAGAGATGTGATAAGAACTCGATTTCTATATTCAGGAATCACAAACTTCAACTTCTCCCTTCTTGTATACTATTCTTCCTTGATCACCTGTGCTCTGATACCATGTAGAAATTCCCACCTGTAGATCACTTGATAATGCAATATACTAAAGCAAAATACTTGATCTACTTCTACAACCAATTTAGTGGAAGCTTAATCGAACATGAGCAACATCAATAAGAACACATATAACTGATAAGAAGGAATCAATCACACATAACACAGAAGATATAACCTGGGGAAAGCCTCAACCTAAAACCCCAACTCTGTATTATCATACAAGTGGAAATATAGCTAGTATTACAAAAAGAATCAGCTCAAAAGCTATCCTGCTCTCTCTGCAATACCTCTGCTGCTCATAGACAGTCAAAGGCCTCTATCTAACCTCTGGTCTGCCCTCCAAGCCTCCTATTTCTTTGTGCAATTCTGATTGGGGTCCAATGTAGCCACTTGTGTGAATTGGCCTCTTCACACACTCACTAACCTCTTATCCAACTACGCAATCCTGAAGGAGATAAATCCTCATCATGGATGAGCTTCTTTTATAGGAAAAATATTCATCCAACCAGGGAAAATTTTAAGAACCCCCCCTAAATTTATAAATATAATAAATGGGCGAATCTCCATGGTATATAGGAAAAATGGAAGGCGATTTTATCAATAATATAATATGTATATATAATTTTTTGGCGAATCTCTCACCAGGCATGGCGAATATTTTATTCAATTATAAAATCTTGTAAGATCTTGGCGAGTCTTTCACTAAATAATAAAACTTTGTAAAGTCCTAGTGAATCTTAGCATAGGCTACATGCTGGTTTAATTCCCCCATTTAAATAGGCTACATTCCAGGTGAATACCATGGGTCAATACCATGTGCCATTTTGGTGAATACCATGGGTCAATACCATGTGCCATTTTTATTTTTATTAATTCTAATATTAGGGTTAATAATGGTTTTTTGCATGGTATTAATAACAATCTAGTCCATGGTATTTGTCCCATAGTATTTTGGCCATAGGTTTCACCTAAATATAACCTATTTTTTGAGTGTTCGTAAATATAAGGTGAATTATGGAGTAAATATAAAAAAATGTTTTATTTGTTTACCATACCTCTCGTTTATTTATATTTTTATTAATTTACCATACCTCTTTTACAAATATGGTATTTGGTCCATATGATTCACTTAAATAAAACCTCTTTCTTGAGCCTTGATAAATAGAACGAGGGTTATAGACTAAATATAAAAAGAGGTTTTATTTATTTACGATACGTATAGTTTATTTATATTTTTATTTATACTTTTGAGTAAGTATACGTTTTGTTTATTTACCATATTTACTTATATTTTTATTTGTTTACACCGTTACATGTATATGAGGTGACTTATGGAGTAAATATAAAAAATGTTTTATTTATTTACCATACCTCTCATTTATTTATATTTTTATTAATTTACCATACCTCTTTTATAAATATGGTATTTGGCCCATAGGATTCACTTAAATAAAACCTATTCTTGAAAATGGGCGAATGGATTCACTTAAATAAAACCTATTCTTGAAAATGGGCGATTGGAAGGTTGTAAGTCCTAATTTCAACGGCTAAATTTACCTTTTTTACCCTCTCCCTTAAAATAAGGTGGGCTATTTGACGTGATTTGTAAAAATGTACTATGATACAAAATATTCGCCCACTAAAAATTTAAAACCCCTTAATTTCGCCAAAGGGCGAACATTCGCCCCTAAAATTATCCTTGCATCCAACTGATAGTACATTGTCCCTTCTCTGATCTCAACTGGGTCTCTGTCTGAATTGACATGCATGAGTTATTCATGAGAGAATATTCAGTTATCTGAAGTGCAGCAGTTATATGCAAGCATGCATTAACTAACTGAACTCACATTAATTTAAACAAGCTGTTTAAATCAATCTAACTAGACTTGACTTTGTTAACTGAGCTAACTAATTACTACTCAAATTAGAATTCATCCTTATCTCTTTAACTGATGGATAAATCCCTCAATCAATGGAGAAATTGTTGCATGTCCTCACATAGACTTCATGTTTGATTTTTCACAACTAATTAACTCATGGAGAATTCATTAAGTTATTTTCAAATAGCTGCTAAGACCAAATTCGAATTTTACTTCCTATTTTTAGTCCAAGGACTGACTAAAATAGGAATCCATCCTGAACTGCTAAAAATAGAATGTTATTTTTAGCACTTCCATTTTTCATTCCCTATTGCTCAATCCAGCATTGGTACCCAAACTGCCATTTTTAGCAGTGTTATTTTTAGCACTTCTATTTTTAGCATTTCTTGTTGCCATTTTTCAACAGTACCTGCTAAATTCATCCCAAAATGAGAAGAACTTTTTCCCTACAAGGACATCCAAAATTTTCTCAATAAAAGGAAAGGGAAAATGGTCCTTTCTGGTGTCTTTGTTGATTTATCTATAATTGATGCAGATTCTCCATTTTCCATTATTTTTAGGGACAATGAATAAGGGAGACAATCCTTCACTATTCGAGATTGGATAAATAAAACCTGCATCCAACTATTTTTTCAATTCGTCTTTCACAATGTTTTTTAGGTGCAGGGTACATCTGCCTCTAAGGCTAACAAACATGTTTATGATACGCCTTGATATATATATATGATGAGTGCATATAGAATTGTGGACTCCCTTCATTTCCTTATACTCCCATCCAAATGCATCAACATGTTGTCTCAAAACAGTGAGTGATTTTTTCTCTTGTTTGACAGAAAGAAAGGAGTTTATTTTCAAGGTTTTCGGAGGGTTGATTTTTATTGTTTTGCATTATTTTGTTTAGAACTAATAGTTATCATATCTTTCCATGAACTATCTTATGAAAATCTAGGTTTTCCTATAGATTCATCTTTCATTTTTCTGCTATCAATGGTAGTTTATAATGTACATATGGGGTAGGGGGATGATAGATAAAGGTACTCTTCTTCTTCCTCTTCTACCCAAATAGGAAAAGCATACTCAATTAGGGGTTGATCAAGTGGATATAATAGAAGATTTTTTTAGATTTCGCATTAGTGATAGTCATATTTCCATCCCTACTACTAATGTAAGCATCATTAGTGTCCAACCAAGGTCTTCCTAAGATAAGAGGGTATCCATTAAACTTGGTCTTGGGCCGAAGAACAAGGAAATATGTGGGATGTTCCCAATAATCAATGGAGTCCATGACATCTTCAATGATGCACTCAGGTGGTATTGTGGATCTATCATCAAGTTGTAGCATTGTGGTGGTATTCCTTAGGGATTCTAGGAGATTAAGCTTAAGAATAGTCTCCTCATTCATGACATTTATTGTAGCTCACAAGTCAATGGGAGTGTCAGGAACTACAATATCATTGATTTGAACATATACTACGGGCTTCCAGCATCTAAATACTTTGGGATGATGACCTTCCCAAAAATAAGATCAACTATTTTCCCGATGACATTAATAGTAGGGGTATCTCTTTTTCTCCTCCATGGCCTTCTAATGCATTCCTATTTTATGAATTTCTTTTATATAGGAACATCCTTGATGTCCTAAAGTAGAGGAAGTTTGACATAGATTTTTCAATTCTCCTAGAAGTTCAACTTATTTTCACGTGTGTGCTTTGTTAGTGGTCAACCTTCCTGGATAGAAAGGCTTGGTGAATTGAGGTGTAGGATATTCCTTCTCTTCTTCTATTGGAGAATGTGGGTGATCATCTGGAAGGAAGTTTCCATAACCAAGGTAGATCTATCAAATTTCTATGGTATAAGTTGGATAAGCGGTTTCTCCACAGTAGACTAGTTGAGTCTGCTTGTTGTTAGGATTTGGGTTCAATTGGGAAGGAATCTGAAGTTGTTTTAGAGGATTATTTTAGGGTACTTGTGGTTGAGGAGGAGGAGACATCAAGGAAGGTGGGGTGGCTACCTAAGGCCTCCTTCCAAAAGATTGATTACCCCATTGAGGAGGTTGTTGTGGATATGGCTTAAAAGGAGAAATGAAATTTTGGGGAGGATAAGGCCATGGAGTGGGCATGGACCAGGGTGAAGTCTTAGGAGGACACCAAGGTTGATAATTTGCATTATAATTTGTGGATATGGATAGTTCATACCTTATTAATACTTCCTGGGGCCTTGTAGGCTCTTATGATTAACAAAGTAGAGTTGCTCCATGCTCCCTTATGTTCCTTAGTATATAGATTTCAAACCTGAAAAAGATGGAAATTTGCTAGTGGAGTGATTTTCTTCACATACAGAACATATCTCTATGACATCTAAAGGACACTCATTCTTGGGATGTCTTTTAGTGCATCTGGGGTAAAATGTAGCTAATGCCCTTTCTGCTTCTTCTCGTTTCCTCTTGATATGTATTGTATCCATTTGCATAGTAAAGGTGTCTAAGATCTCATATTTTAGGTCCTCTAAAATACCTCTTATCTCATTCTTAGTACTTATAGAGGAGGAAGAGGGACTTACCAAACCTTTGTTTGCTCTACCTCTTTTGCTAGAATCTCTAGAATATTGTTTTGAGGTCATCGTAATTGAGCTGGTAAATATCTCCATTGGCTAGAAGGTTGAATGATTCAATTAGTTCTTCTCTGAATCCCTGTAGCAACACTAATTTCAAGGAATATAGATCTAAAGTTTAGTTGTGCACTCTTTTATAACTTAGTTAAAATATTTCGTCGAGATCTTTTAAATATTCATCTATTCCTAGATACAGTATGAATATATCATCTCTAGTGTCACTTGCTCTGCAATAGTCTTGATACTTAGTGTTGAAGGGTTGTTTCATCTATCCCCATGAAATGATGCTACCCCCTTCTAGGCCCACGAACCAACAAAGGGTTGCATCCTTGAGATTGGAAGGGAATGGTTTGAGCTTTTGCTCATTTGTTGTGTAATCATATGTCTTGCAAACTACAACAAACTCAAACATGAAAGTCTCAAAGTATTCAGTATTCAAACCATTGAAGTATGGGGGGGCAGATAGATGGATGTTTTTTTTTATTTTGGCTTCTCCATTTGTCCCTCTGATAGGAAACATTTCAGGTTTCCTATTTCTATCCATGGTATAAATGGTTTGTGAAGGTATTTCTCCTTCTGCAAACTCTTTATATATTCTCTCTTATTCACCTAAGAGGACCTCAATATCCCCTGTGGATAGGGTAGGAGGATCATAGTTAAAAAAATAAGGTTGGATGCTTATGGAAGTGGGGATTTTTTATAATAAATTTCTTGCGTTATCCCTAATTCTTCGAGGCATAAAGAAAGATTTTTTTTACTTTCTTTGTAAAATTTCTCTCTTGAATGAGATGTTAATGCAATACAATTTTATGTTTTTGAAATAAAGAATGACTAATGCAGATTTTGTTGTTTTTGTGAAAGTGAAATGAGAGAAAGAGTAAATCAACTAGGAAGAAGGCAATACCTACTTTTACACCTCCTCGACAATGGCGCCAAGAATTGATGGCCCTCAGTATTGTAGCAAGAATACTAAATCCCAAGGCTTTGTACAAACTTAAGAGGGGTTGGCACTATGTGTGCAACATGTGTTATATTCTTCTCTTGCTAAGTTAATGTAGGTGAAAACACTGAGACGAGGTTTGGTTACTCAAAGACCATTCTATTGTTTATGCTACATTTAAAATTTAGAATTGCAGGAAATAAGTGACAATAAGAAAATCTATATTAATTTCAAGAAAAGGAAGCAAGCCATTTTAAATATTATGAAGTAAGATCATGTTTATTCTACTATGCAAAGAAAGTAAACTCACAACTGAAATAAAGCATGTAAACTTCAAATCCTAATCTTGTAGGAAAAAGACAATTTCTACAACAACTAGGTCAAAGGATATACTAGGTCTCTTAGCTTCTAAATTTCATCTTTAGGGTCTTGAGGACATTTTAACACATCAAAGAAGAATAGCTATGCATTGGATGCAAGTTTAGATGATTTTTGGATGCAAAACACAAACTACTACAGGGGTCCATGTTTTGCTACAGGAGACGGTCCAGTGAGCAAGAAAATGCACTAAGGATGTAGTTTAAAGAAAAAATGGGTTTGGGAAGGGTAAAGGATGATCAAGAATTCATTTTCATGTCCTTATTTCAATGATAGACATGTCTATTTAGCATATGGGTGACTATAGAATCTCTTGTAACTTTCCAAAAAGGAAGCCACATAGTTACAACACACAAAAATGATGAACAACATCTAAGGATCAGAAACCAAAGTGAATTTTAATGCATGAAAAGAGGTGTTAATTAAAAATAATAATTACTTCCAAGAACACCATTCAGTGTTGCAAAGTACTATGTAGGAATATATTGTAAACAAGATAAACTAATTAACACGGCATAAAACAATATTCATAAATGTGTTGTAGAAATAAATAAATTAAAAAGTGCATGAAATATAATATTACAATGGGGTATTGAACACCTAGGGTTGGCCCTATCCTAATTAGGTTTAGATCCTTAAAGGAATAATAATATAAGAACCAAATATGCCTTTCAATAGTCAGAAAATGTGTGTGTACATGAAAAGTTGCAGAACTGGAACTTCTAGGCTAATGTACCTACTAACTCAACTATTACTAGCTTATTCTGGCTTTTTCTTGTTCTCTTTTTGGGCTACTTAAGCCCTATATTTATACAATATGAGTGAGGGGCAACCTCCTAAAAAGGAGGATTGTTTTCCCTCCAAAACTCCTAAAAGAAATACCATGCTTCCTGAGTCTCATAGCTACAAGGAGGAGTAATTAGTGCTTCAAGCTAGCCGAGTTGATCTTCATGCAGTAGGGGATAGGTATCATAAGTCTCTCTGATGGGATATCCTCCTGATTTGTGCCAAATATTCTCAATATCCTATAGCATAAGCATATTATGCACATAAAGTATGACAAATATATTTAACATTCCTAAGAACTTATTTAAGCTAAGAAAAAATTAATAAGTATAGAAGGAGAGTTATAATACAACCTTTATGTGCCTAATAAAGGTTATACGGGCCTTATATTTTACCTAATTGGAAGGCCCATCAACTAGTTCTAACATACATAGCCACATTTCCCTTAATACTATATCACAACCACCCATATCAAAGGAAAATAAATGGGTTTTGAGTTGATAGTATCCTATATAGGGTTATAAATTTTAACATCTTCCCTCAAATTTCATCATACCTCCACTGGTAATCGTGATTTGAAATATTTGCACCAAGTGTGTAAAATAATAGGTTTCTTCAACCACTCTCTTGTGAATGAAATTGTGAGTACTACCACTATCAACTAGGACTACAACTTTCCTAAGCTTGATTATCCATATTGTATCATTATATTATGTGTCATACATCTCGATGCTTTCATAGTTAAACAAGTGGAAAGTCATCTCACATGACCATTTTTACTGGTGGAACCCAATTTGACAAATTGGGGTCTGAAACCTTATGGGAGAATTTTAAGGAATCAAACAACATTTTTACTAGATAAAAAAATTCCACTTTTGCATGGAACCCTTTTTTTCCTATTCTACACATATATATTCTCAACAGTGAAAGAATCACCTCAATCAAAGTCTATATCGAAAATTTATGCCTCTCGAAAGTTGAAATTCCTATTTTTTCCACCATAATTCAAAAGATTCCAGATCAACCCCCATTACTCATGGAAAATGGGTTAGAAACATGATCATGATGAAGAAGACTCTTGAAGAGTTCATGTTATAGCTCTATTTAAGAGATGAAGGAGTCAAAGTTAACCACTAGTAGGTTAGAGGGTTGTGTTATAACCATGTCGCTAGGAGGAAGAGGGATTCCATCATTTTTTAGGTAATCTTGTTCCATAGATGAGTAGAGTAGCAAGGTCTCTCTCCCAAATTCTCCTCATGGACACTGAGATGGATGTTTTCGACCCAATTTTCTCCCTGGATTTGCTATAACTTCGCCAATTTATCCTAGTTAACCAAAAAGAATCCCCAGTGTATATTGCAGTCATCAAGTTTGGTCCTCTTATTGCCACAATCCCCCAAGCCTATCTTTTCCCTGAATTCATCTATTGATTGGTCTCATCTCTCTACCCTCAAAAATGTTTTGTGATGAACAAATTGGGTGAAAATATTTTCCAAGTGTCTTCTCTCTTAATTCAACAAGCCCTGGTTTTTCCCTCTTCAAGTTCTTACACATCGTTTTTAGAAGAAATCTTGTTGTCAACCTTTCAAAACCTATCTACAAAAGACTATGCCCAAATTTCTTTCTTTTTAATGTCCTCAGGACAACATTTGTCTATGGCACCCACTGAATTTTCTATTGAAACTTTCACCGAAGGTGAAAGGTCGGTTCTACAAATCATCGCCAAATTTTTGCGAAGGGAGGATACACATGTCATTGATCGGGCCATTTTAGGAATGTTTACTTTGATTTTGCAACCTAAGACAGTATTTGATATACCTATTTATTGGGAAATAATTATTAATTCACAATTAATAGACCTTGCTCTCACTGGATGTTTTAGATTTCCCTCATTGGTGACCTACTTATTTTTGTATACTCATGTGGATAGATTCGTGCACTTGGGACTAAATATAAAGGACTTACACACACAAAAAAAAGAAATGAGTGGTGTATTGCACTGATATCATAAGAAGACATGATGATTATGAGGGATTTATATATTTTACTACTTCTTTCTTGTCATTTGTTTATTCCATTATCAATAGTTCTCTCGTACCTTGTATTTTTCCAAAGGCTCAATCTCTCCTACAACTCAATGAAGATGTTAAAGTTGGTGATCGGTTTTAGTTTGAGGATTATGCTAAGATTAGACTATATGGAGTTGAAGTTTGTCCTTTAATACTTCCCATATTTGTTCCTATGAGGTTGTTTTCTTTGGAGTTCATCAAGCAAAGTTTGAATGTTGATTAAGTGCATTTTGTCCGAGAAAAAAGGGACATTTGTTCAAGTTGCCAAAGATAGTGGGACATTTTATTGTGAATAATAGGCAGGCCATAGAATAAGTGCAAAATATTCTTGAAAGTATGAAGCTACAGCTGGGTGAAAAATGGGCATATGACCCTCACGATATTATTTCTGATAGAAGAGTTGAAAATGCTTATGCCCCTTATACACATTAACCTTGTCCAGATCTAGAAAAATTCGAAAATAAAGGTCAGACAGGTGCACTAGGAGGAATGGAGGTGGAGACTCCTCATCCAATTGAGAAAAGTTTGAAAAGAGGCAGTGAAGAGATTATTGATTTAGAAGATGAAGCAAGTAAATATTCAAAGAGAGAAAAGTTTTCAGAGAAAGAAACAGAGCTTGGATCCCTAGGTGGAAGTTCTTCAACCTCAATGGGTTTTCAATTATAGTTGGTAGATGTTGCTTTTAACACCATCCTCTCCAATTCCAAAGGAATTTTCTCAGAATTTTGTGCCTATCATAAAGCAATTATATAGTCAAATAGAATAAATAAATAAGAGGGTGAAGGAGAATTTGGAGTCTTGGCTTGAAGCTCAAGTTATTTCTGAATACCATACTAGATTATTATCTGTCATGGACCTTGAGAGAAACCAATTGAAGTTTTCTTTATCTCATCCTTCTGCATTGACTATTTCATCCTCATCTAGTTTCAAGACTGTCAACTTGACAGTCAATGCAAGAGAAATCCCACTGCCTCACAAGATAAATTTACACAAGCAAACTAAAGAACTAATATGCAATGATTTGGTCCGCCTGGGGTAGCTCAAGTGGTGATGGCCATGGAAATGAAGTCTCACCGAACCAGAGATCTTAGGTTCGAATCTTGCGCTACCCTCCCCCCATAGCAGGGTGAATAATGGACATGTAAACACGAAAATGGAGAGTCCTGCCAAGCTTAACAAACAAAAAAATATACAATGATTTGAATAAAACAACCTTGGCTGCTAGCAAAGATGAAGATTTTTTAGGGACAGTTGTTAATCAATTAAAGTTGGAAAAGGGAAATTCTAGAGCTTTGTCCACTCAAAATTAAGAGATGAAGAAGCTAATTGTGAGAATCAGTGTGAACCATGAGGACAAATGTGTTGTTCAAAAAAAATTGCAGGGGACTGAAGCTGAAATCCAAGTGTTGAGAAAGAAGTTAAAATTGCCTTATGTGGAGCATGTTATGGCCCCAGAAGTAGCCCAGGTAGAGAAAGAAAAGGAAATTTTAACCAATGAACTCTTGCAGAGGAATAATGAAATTGAAAATCTTAAAGAGATAAATTTTATTTTACAACAGAAATTAGATTCACATGTTTGTACTATTTTAGTACAACCAGACTCTGAAGATCCTACAGAGAAGTTGACCAGAGTAATGACTAAGCTATAAATATCAGAGAACGAAATGAATTTGATTCAAATAAATTTTGAGGATTCATAGAAAATTCTCAAGATAACAGAGAGGGAACTAGCCATGGCTCAAGAAACTGCTAATAAATATCAAAATGATTTTCAGGTTGCTTCTAATCAGATCAAGGAATTAAAGGAGAAAGTGAAGGGAAACATGTCCCTTATTCAAGCCAGGGAGATTATATGGAATGACAGCATTCACATAGTGAGGAATATTTGGGAATTCTTACTAATAATTGCATAAGAAAAGGCTATTGTTAGAGATCTGGAAAATATAATCTTTGCCAACAAGCAAAAGCTTCAGCAACGTGCCCAATTTTCTAAGAAGACGATTGAATTCCTTAACTTTAAATCATCACAAAATTTAAAAGAAATGAAAGTTGAAGATAGAACAGAGTTGCTATTGGAAATAAATAAGATTATTTTGAAGAATATGTACAGGAAAATAGTTGAAACCGAGCTGACAGAAGTGAAAGCATATGCTCTAAAATTTAATATTGGATTTGATAAAAGAACCAGGGCAGGGCTTCCTTCTTGCTAGAATCAACAGGGAAATATGATTCCCTGGGAAACTTATGAAACTTTGTTGGTGGAGGCTAAGAGAAATATTTGTACTTCACATGAAAAAACAACAATTCTAAAAGGAGCAACAATAGTAAATTATTTACACAGGGAGTTTCAGTTGTTGTGGTTAATAAGGACTATGTTTACTGATCAGCCAACTTATAGTATGATTACCAAATTTCGAGATGGCATAGCTCATATAAGATAGTTTGGAAGAGATGCAGAGAATGGATGTCACCTAAGCAACAATTATAGAAGTTGGGCCTTCAATTGCACTAGAATATTCATTGACTCAATAAGAAAATGCCACCTATTACTTTAGTAGAAATTTTGAAAAAAAAATTGTAAAATGATGTAATTTTGTTTTATTCTCTTCATGATTGTAGTTTCAAAGGACAAAGTAGTTTGTAGATAGTTTATGTAGTTATGCAGTTTTTTTGTTTTTACAATTGACAGTTTCATAACTATCCTTATTGTAATTATTCTATAAAAGACAATTTTGAAGAAGGAGGAAATGTTCCAAGTTTTGGACCTCGGAAGCAAAAATTCTCTTTGTAATTTTGATCTTCTTGGTGATCTTACATCTGTTGAGTGTGATATGTATTTATTTTTATTTTCGAAGTTCAAATGTTATTCTACTATAGAGGAGAGTAATGAAGTCTATTCACTGAAATTTTGATATCTGTAAGTTAAATTTAAAAATCCTTAATATGCGCTCAACTTTTTTGTATTCCATTTCATATTACTTCCATATTTCTGCTAAAGTTTAAAATAAGAGATTATGCTTCAAGTAGCCTGTTGTTTAAAACTTTCTTTAAACTCTTTCACTCACTATATTGCAACCTAAAATCGCATTCACCATTAGAAGGCCACTTTGAAAGAGTGTTGTTTCCCAAGTGTCATGCGGAAAGAGTCGTTAGTGCGGACACAACCGACCTCCCTAGAAGCAAAAGCTTTCTAGTGACAAACAAGACAAATAAAGCTACCTTTCTCTAAACATGCATTGCAAATACAAGTAATCAGGGGATCTTTAACATACCTTTAGTCCAACGCGTTGTAGTAGTCCAGCCTCGCCGATCCGGATGAGCTCCTCCTTCTCTTCGAAACCTGCATTCACTAACAAGCCAAAAGATTAAATAGAACATAATAAACTCATAAAACAATACATATCCATCATACAGACCAAGGAGTATATGAAACAAACCATGAATAACAATCTGTTGAGAAAAATAAGTTCATTTGCATTAAAAGGTAACAAAAGGAACCATTACAACCTGAGCCTTGGTTTTGTGCAAGTCCCTCCTAGGGTCCAGCAAGAGTTTTCCTTTACTTTGATCAGCTCACCCACTCTCAAATAAGGCTAGGAAAGGATGGGAATCTCTCCTCTCAAGCTTTACAAGGGAGTCCTAATTCCAGCAGCATCTACCCTTAGGAATGTTCAGCTTTCAACCTCCCTCCCTTTGGCCCAATGCCTGTATTTATAGTGCTCTAGAGGAAGTTATTCAGGTCCACCATCAATGGGATAAGCCCCTCTTTGGATGGGATAGCTCCCCTCTTGATGGGATAAGTTCCTCTTTGGTAGGGATACATGAACCATCTGGAGGCGCTCCATACACGTCAAACAAGCTTCTAGAAGGCTCTAGAAATGACCACAAGTAACTTTTTGGAGTGAAACTTGCGCCTTTTGACCTTTACAGGAGTACGCACCCATTGCTTTACATACAGAGCGTACAAGTACGCAGGTATTGTGAACTTGGAGTGCGTACACGCAGGTAAGGCTAAGAGAAACTGCGTACCCAGAGATATATAGATTTTTAATGACTTTCTCTATTTCTTGAAGTTTGACATGGAGAGCAGAGGTATGAGGCTTGCCAAGGAGGATAGTATGACAGTTGATGGAGCCATACTAACTGCAAATAGTCATGGTGACAAATTTTAGTGTAACAGATTGCCCCCTAAAGTGTGAAGCCTGTAGTAGATTAGGGTTTCATATCATCTAGGAAGGGTGAAGTACTTTATCATTTCAAGGATTATCTTGTGGAGAGCCCAGTCGGAACCTGCAAGTATTCAACAAAAAATACATATATATGATCATATCATCGTTGAGGTAGGCATTCCCATACTCAGATTGAAAACTTTAACTAATTGACTATCTACTGCTCTGATACAGGAATGATTTTGCAGTACATCATAATCATAGAATTTTGTAGACACAGTATGGACGCAGCCATCTGTTTATAGTTGGTCTACTATACAATGAGTACAAAACTCCTCGCAGCCTGGATGGTGGAAACTAGATCCAGGGTCTTCATTTCTACTTCCTGAAAAGGTACGATTCTATCCATGCGAATAAATGAGTTGATGTCGAACATGGTAGAAACCACTTGATTACCAGTCAATGATGTAAACTGTTAACAAGTGTGAGAGAGACCACCAGTGATGCCAATGGTTCTCAAAGTACCAAGTACAATCCATGAGATGTGAATGAATGAGTTGATGTCGAACATTTCACGGAATCCTTCGATCGAAAGTCAATGATGTAAACCGTCGTCAAAGGCGAGAAACCTGCCATTGATGTATGCAGACTTCAAGGTACTGACGGTTCCTAGGTCATCTTTCTAGATAATGTGCTGATGTCGATAGAAAAGCGACCCGTTGCAGGCAAGCCCACAACATGAAATCATAGATCAAGTTGAAGAAATGTAACTGTAAGGACTGACTCGGGGATGGTCAAGATGGATGACGGGTATTTTGCAGATGAATGGTTTATATGCAGACACCTCTTGAACACATAACGACACGACAGATGGCTTGGTGACATTTGACCCAAAGTTAATACCCGGCTGAAGACTTTCAATGTGGTTTGATCAACTGTGAGGCAAAGGATTTCCCAACCCAGGTGAATGCAAAGTGTCGTGTTCAAGAGTGGTAATAAGGCTTCTTCTGAGACAAAGGATAACAAATGGGCTCATTTTTCTCTCTTTTCCCCCACCATTTCTGGCAAGTACCTCTTTATTTTTTACAAGCTTGAGGAGGATAACATATGCTTGATTATAAGCTCATCCTTCGGATGAGTCCAACTTAGTTTTGATTCGAACCCTAAGAAGGAGTGGTCCGTTCCTGTTTGTAATCGAACAGGTCCTTTACTGTGAAATTTTAATGAGTCCAGTATAGGAGAAACTCGGCATTTTTCATTTTTAGAGAGTCTGAAAAAACTTAAGAAGACTCCAGGTTGAACTTTTTCGTAAAGTTGTGTCTCCCAAGCCTGAAAAAGTATAAAATAATACTTGAGAGAACCGCTTAGTCTTGCGACCATGGATTACTTTCATGATTAGTGCCTCTGACCTGAAAAGTAAAAATCGATCAAGGACACGTCGTTTTATTTCCGTATCGAGTTTGAAACGACAAAAACCCGGCAATCTTTTCCTGTTTTTACGGTCAGAAAAGAGCTATAAGGGGACCGTCTTTTAATTCCGTTTTAACGAGTGTAAAAGAAACGCTCGGCGATCTTTTCATATTTTAGGAGTCAGAAAAGGGCTTAAAAGATGACTCTGATGTTTCACTTTTTCGTAAGTTTTAACGAGTTCGAAAAAATGATAAAAATGTACTCATGGTTTTCACTTTTTCGTAAGTTTTAATGAGTTCGAAAAAATGATAAAAATGTACTCATATGGCCGACTTTCAATTTAATTTACGAGCAAGAAAAGACGGAAAGAACTCGGCATTTTCATTTGTTTTACGAGAATGAAAAATAGCAAAATAATCTCGGGGTTTTCATGAGTTTAACGAGTCTTGAAAATAACTGAAATTGACTCGAGATAGGTTTCATTTTTACAAAAGCTTGAAACAGAGAAAAACTATGCTTCAAAGTAGTTTCATTTTTACACAAGCTTGAAACAGAGAGAAAACTGTGCTTGATGCCCCCTAAGCATAACTGCTAGAGCGCATGCCCCCCAGCTTCATTTCATTCAACCAGTTGGATGAAATGAAGGTTGAGTTACGAGATCATTTGAAAGACTCGACCTAAAACTGTAAGAAACTTATGCAAAACACTGAAATAACTAACCTAAATATACAACTTAACATTTATGAGATCTAGTCAAACTCTCGACTCAAGTAGAGGAGGATTTGTTTCATTTTTTAACGAGCTTGACACAGAAAAAGAACTATGCTCGGATTCGGTTTCATGTTTACGCAACCTTGAAACGAAAAACTATGCTTGTTATAAGTTCACATGCCCCCAGCATAATGACGCAAAACGAAGTACCTGCCCCCCAAGCTTCATTGCATTCAATGAGGTGGATGAAATGAAGGTTTACTTTCGAAATCTTGGAAAGACTCGAGGGAGTTGTTTCATTTTTTAGTGAGGTTGACACAGGAAAAGAACTATCCTCAAAACCCTTGTTTCATTTTTTAAACGAGCTTGACACAAGATAAGGAACTATGCTCATAACTACTCTCTACAATCTACCTAACAAAAAACTTTACTCTAAAAATCTTGATTCATTTTTTAATGAGCTTGACACAAGACAAGGAACTATGCTCTAAATCCTTGATTCATTTTTTAATAAGCTTGACACAAGACAAGGAACTATGCTCATGACTACTCTCTACAATCTACCTACATATCCTAAAATCTAGCTGATTCATTTTTTAATGAGGTTGACTCAGTAAAAGGAACTTTCCTCACTCACATTGATTCATTTTTTAATGAGGTTGACACAGTAAAAGGAACTTTCCTCACTCACACTGATTCATTTTTTAACGAGGTTGACACAGTAAAAGGAACTTTCCTCACGACTCACTGATTCATTTTTTAATGAGGTCGACACAGTAAAAGGAACTATCCTCGAAACATCCAATTTCATTTTTTAACGAGGTTGAGAGAGGAACAAACTATCCTCGCACACACTGATTATGGCTTCCAACTGGAAGAAAGACATGTCAATGGACACACCTTGATCATGGCTTCCAAAAGGTCTTCATCAGAAGGAAGAATACTCCTCTGGAAGGAACACATGTCAAGGGACTCAAAAGGGATAAGAACATCGTGTTCAAGTAATCCCATAGAGTTTTCCATGTCAATTACCGGATCTAAATCAAAGGAAGATGAGCAAACAGTAAGAGGCTCACTTACATCGGTAACTGAAAACATGGGACCAGTTGCCACATAATTAACCCGTGGCAGGGTAGATACCACTTTAGAATCAGGAACATTTAGGAGTGTCATATTATTGGTAGTTGAAACAAGACTAGGGAACGAAAGCTGTTCTACAGTCACAATACTGCCATTGTGAGGGAAAGACATCACGCGAAATAGTGTCGATACGACAGCTTTCATTGCATAAACATAGTCTCGCCCAAGGAGTAAATTGAAATCCAAGGGACCTCGAACTACCATAAGATCAATACAGATAGTTTTACCTTCCAAGGTAATAGAAAACTTAGGAAGGATCCCTAAAGGTTCACTAATGGTTCTGTTAAAAGCTTTCAAATTCTGCGTAATAGGCGCAAGCTGAGGGGAACCCAAAGCTTTCCAAACAGTTGAGGATAAAATACTAACATAAGCACCTTCATCTACCTGAGTACGATGTAGGTCTCTACCACCAGCCTTGACAATGATTTGGAAAGGGATGGAGGAAGGAAGACGAGGTTCTGTCAGTCTATTCCAATCAAAGGAAAAGACCTCAGTACTTGGAGGGGGTTCTATAGAAACAGGTGAAATGCCCCCCGGCATAGAAGAATTTGATGTAACAAGAAGAACCTGAGCGGTATGAAGTTCACTCTCCAAAGGGAAAGTGGGATCGACTGAATGTGAAATTGAATTGACCACTTGATCAACTAATGGATCATCAACCTGAGTGACATGAGTTTCACTCTCCAATGGAAGAGTTTGATCGACTGTACTTGAAATTAGATCAATCACTCCGTCAGTTGACGGTAGGTTGGGAGAAAGTTTACGGTAACCAGTTGGAAATTCTTGCTGTGGAACAGTAAGGTTTTCCAACAATGTTAAGGCTTCATCCATGTAAGGGCAAATGTGAGTTTGATGACTCCCTTTGCATAACTTACAAGGAAACCTAACTTTACCCTTTTTCCCAGGAACCTAACTATCACTGGTTGATGGATCAATGGAAAGTTGATGAGATTTTTCTGACCATACTTCCAAGACCTTTGGTATACCAGGACAATTGACAAGGAAGTGGTCACCCTTACAAAGCCTGCAAGGGTATTTGCGTTTACGATGCATGTCGGAATTTTCCTCAACACAACTAACACTTACAGCCATGGTTGGTTGGTTGACTTCTTTCTTATCTTGCTTCTTCTTCTTCTTCTTCTTCTTCCCTTTCTTCTTCTTCTTAGCCTCCTGGTTACTAGCATCAAGGCTTTTTACCAGGCGAAGAGGAAGAAATGGAGGAAGAAAAATTAGGCGAAGAAGGTAAAGGGTCAACAGAAGGTTGGTGATGTTGAGATGGTGAACTCTGTTGAGGTGAAGCATCCAGTTGAGATGGAACAATTGGAGTATTTTGGGCCAACGAAGTTGAAAATAACCATATCGGTAAACCTATTGTAAATCCGGGTAATGACAAAGTAGCCATATAAGGAGGACCAACATTTCCAAAGTAAGGAAAAGTACTAGGATTCTCATTAGGAGGGGTTCCTAGGTTGGTAAATTCTGGAACATTTGCCATTATATTCAACTTCAGTGAATTTTATTAACAATTTTTAAAACTAAAATTAACAATTCACAATTTACACCTAACAATTAAAATTCAAACAAATCAACACGCGCTATCAAATTTAGGAGTCAAACCACACACAAACAGTAGCCTTCCGGACCGAAAACACTAGTTGGTGATGAAATCCAACATCGCAGAATTCAGTACAGAAGTGGCGGGTGGAACAGTTACCCCGGAAACCTGCTTAATGAATAGACTGGACCAAGTTCCTCCACTTTAACCGTCTCGAGTGAAGTGAACCCCCCAGAAAATCCAAGTGAGTCTAGCCGACGTCTGCTCCAGGTACAGTGGGATCTTCCCTCCACCGTCACCTTGGGTAGAACCCTAAAGATAATGGTCACTAAGGTCACCAACAGCAACAAATACACCTGGGGGAACAGTCTACGACCCGATAGCACGCAAGGGCAGAGTAACAAGCTCAATCCCCTTGCCGGCTCCTTGACAATAATCCAAGGTTTACCGACAAGTGACCCCAGGCTCCTCGACAATAATCCGAGGTTTACCGTTTGTACTACGTGCGTATCTGGCGTCTTTCCCAATGAAGGAGGATTGATCCCCTCACTGGTTCGGACACGGTCTCGTGCTTCTCCTTTAAGAGGAGCTTTCCCAGAGTACAAATGAAACAGTTGGATTTATCTTACCACAAGATGAGCTACTTGTTTGGTTTTGTTGTCTTGGAGAGTTAATTACTCTCCTACTCCAAGACACTAGCCTAAGCTATGTTGGTGTATCAGAGCCCTAGAAATGTAAAAATTACTAGATGAATTTTAATTAAGCGTTGTGTTATTAAGGTTGTTATTACTCAAATGGGTAAATGGATATGAAACCAATGGTGTTATGACCCGACTCAACTGAATGCAATCGAATATGATAATGTGATCTTTTCAATTCGATGAATCCTAACTAAAGTAAGGAGAGAGTTTCCATTCACTTCCAACAATGCAAGAAATTGATCACTAAGAGAAAATATAACAAATTCTCTAATGCACTAATTTTATCAAGAAAAACTAATGCAAATCAAATCTAAACCATTTTTTTTATTTTAATTTTGTGTAAATTCAAATCAAAGAAAACTGATCTAAATCTACAATTGATTTTCCAGAATGTAAACTATGCAATTGTAGTCTATGCACAATTCACTTGAAAAGTATGCAAATGTAATCTATGCACATTTTTCATTAATATTCTGAAAATGAGAATTCCAATTATGCAAATGTAATCTATGCAAGAGAATTCTCAAACACAAGATGATTCTAATGTAATCTAAGAACCAATCAAGTGCAAGTCGAGAAAATTGGGTGAGAGTTCCAAAGATCAAAAAATAAAAACACTCAAAGGCGATTAACACTCATACACAATTTAGCCCCCCCCCCGGCGAATGAGGGGGAAATTTTTTTGCAAAAACAAAAGCAAAAAGATGTAAAATTGTGAAAAGACTGAGAGAAACCTCCAAGTAATGACCAAAGGAAAACAAATCAAGAATTTCTCAAGAAAGAGACTCAAAACACCCAATTGATGAAAGCTTAGAGCAGGAATGCCAACGAAATTAGCCAAGATGAAAGCTTCTGACAGGTGAATAGTGGATCTGGGCAGCAAAAACAAATTAAAACTAAAATCTAAAAGGCAAAAAGAATAAAATTGAAATTTTCTTAATTTTGACAGGGTACGCAGGCGACCTGTTTGCACAGGTGCGGGTACGCTCTGTGCACAAAGCTACAGTGCGTACAGGTACGCACTGTGCTCAAAGCAGAGGCTGCGTACTTCTAGCAAAACAAAGAAAAACTAAAATCTAATTTAACACTAAACTAGTCCACCAAAAAAAACAGCCAAAAACCAGAAAACAAACGACTTTTCTCATATCAAAATTTCATACAAAGGAAAAAACATTCACATTAATGGATTCCCCAGTATGGTCGCCATTTTGTCATGCGGAAAGAGTCGTTAGTGCGAACACAACCGACCTCCCTAGAAGCAAAAGCTTTCTAGTGACAAACAAGACAAATAAAGCTACCTTTCTCTAAACATGCATTGCAAATACAAGTAATCAGGGGATCTTTAACATACCTTTAGTCCAACACGTTGTAGTAGTCCAGCCTCGCCGATCCGGATGAGCTCCTCCTTCTCTTCGAAACCTGCATTCACTAACAAGCCAAAAGATTAAATAGCACCTGATAAACTCATAAAACAATACATATCCATCATACAGACCAAGGAGTATATGAAACAAACCATGAATAACAATCTGTTGAGAAAAATAAGTTCATTTGCATTAAAAGGTAACAAAAGGAACCATTACAACCTGAGCCTTGGTGTTGTGCAAGTCCCTCCTAGGGTCCAGCAAGAGTTTTCCTTTACTTTGATCAGCTCACCCACTCTCAAATAAGGCTAGGAAAGGATGGGAATCTCTCCTCTCAAGCTTTACAAGGGAGTCCTAATTCCAGCAGCATCTACCCTTAGGAATGTTCAGCTTTCAACCTCCCTCCCTTTGGCCCAATGCCTGTATTTATAGTGCTCTAGAGGAAGTTATTCAGGTCCACCATCAATGGGATAAGCCCCTCTTTGGATGGGATAGCTCCCCTCTTGATGGGATAAGTTCCTCTTTGGTAGGGATACATGAACCATCTGGAGGTGCTCCATACACGTCAAACAAGCTTCTAGAAGGCTCTAGAAATGACCACAAGTAACTTTTTGGAGTGAAACTTGTGCCTTTTGACCTTTACAGGAGTACGCACCCATTGCTTTACATACAGAGCGTACAAGTACGCAGGTATTGTGAACTTGGAGTGCGTACACGCAGGTAAGGCTAAGAGAAACTGCGTACCCAGAGATATATAGATTTTTAATGACTTTCTCTCTTTCTTGAAGTTTGACATGGAGAGCAGAGGTATGAGGCTTGCCAAGGAGGATAGTATGACAGTTGATGGAGCCATACTAACTGCAAATAGTCATGGTGACAAATTTTAGTGTAATACCAAGAAATATTTAAAGGCATTATCTGTAAAACAAATATTTATGAGGTTTTAAAAAATGGGACAACAAATTGTTAATTTCACAGTCTTGAATAAATGCATTGGGCATTGACCTCTCCTCATCCATAGGTTTTCTTCCAAGGTACAACATTTGTATGGTGTTTCCAGGGAATGGAGAACGAAGTCATTTTTCACCAAGTTTTTCTTATTAATCATTTCTTTGTTTGGTGAGCAAAGAATGTGTCTAGGTTGAGTTATCTCACCAAGAAAAGGAGTCTTGGCTCCTAAAAGGATTCATACGAGGTCCAACACCTCACAACAAAAGGCATATATCCTTTCTGATCCAGGGAAGTTAGTTTCTCGAAGAGTTTGGAAATCAAAATCTCCAGTAACTCCAAACCCAACCTTATCAACTCTTGGTACCAATTCTATCTCTGAATACTCCAAAACTTATCGTTCAGAAGAAGTTATTAGGAACCTTGACTTTTCTCAAAGAACATTGTCTCCTCGGAGTATTTTTCCAAAACCTACACTTGAATAAGAATCGTTTGAATTTGTTTCCTTTCTTTCCCAGAAATTGAAGAAATTAAAACCATGGATCTGTCAGCTTCACATTAGATTGTTCCTGCTATTTCTTAGCCAGTTCCTATTTTTGTTATCCCACCTCAGTGTTTTTTATTTCAGGCAGGAGGTTCTTCTGTTTCATCTCAAAATCAAAACATGGTTATTCCATCTTTTCTTCTAATTAGATATGCACCACTAGACCTTTCTCAACCCATGAATTCCATTCCTCGAGATTATTTAAAGTTGTTACCTAGATTTATAGGGGAGGATGAAGTAACAGCAAAGAAGCATGTGGTAACTTTATGTGCCTTTGCTGAAAATTTGAATGTTGAATACTTTGATGTTGTGATGAGGCTTTTTTTGTAGTCGCTAGATGGAGAAGCAGGAAAGTGATTTAAAACACTCCCTGCTAATTTAATAAATACTTGCGAAGAGTTAGAATATGTATTTACACAAAGATGAGGTGAAAATAAATATCATGGTTGTTTCTTGACTGAATTTAATGCAATTAAGACAAAAGCAGGTGAAGGTGTGGCTGAATTCATCAAGAGGTTTAATAAATTATATAAGAGTCTACCTATTGAAAGAAAACCACCACCTACAGGTGAAAAAGTGTTGTTTGTAGGGAAATTTGAATCTGAGTTTTGTTTTACTTTGAGAGAAAGGTGATCCCCTACTTTGGATCAAATTCAGACTGATGCACTGGAAATTGAAGCTAATTTGTCTGTTGCAGGGAAGATTAAACCAAAATATCAAGTTGAAGATAAAAACAAGGGAAAGGAAGAAGCTAAGTCTACTAGCCATCCTAAATATTCTCATGAGAAGAAGCTAGATGAAATTACAAGAGTTATCAGGAATCTATCAAATAAGCTAGTAAAATTAGGGTTGGAAAATAAAAATCCTCCGAGGTAGATCCAACAAGCACAAAACAGAAATTTTAATCCTCAATTCAGGAGACAACCACTGCAAATTATGTAGAGAGACAAAAGAGATCAAGATTAAGTGCAACCATCTTTATATATTGAAGATGAACCAAAAGAAGCAGTGGAGGAGGCTCTTAAAATGCAGTAAAATAATTATTCTATTTTGTCTGAAGATGAAAGAGAAACAGTCATTGATGAAGACTCAAAACTGGAACCTCAAGTTTCTTTAGATGAGGAAGAGATCGAAAAATACTGTAAAAGCTTTACAGATTTCATGTAAGTAGAATTGTATAAAAAACATGATCTCAGGTCGAGAAAGAGATCAAGAATTCAGGACTCTGTGGAAGATAAATCCAATCAAGAAATTCAATATCAGTCTTCAAATCAAAAAGATAAAGGAAAATAGCCACTAAATTTAGTCCCAACAGTCCAAGTCCATCAAGGAGAGAGTTCAAATAATATGCAAGACACAGGGGTGTTGCAGAAACCATCCCAGTAGCCTGTTGTCAGTTCACAAAATATAATAAAGTGGAAATTAAATTAGGAGGAAAAATTAAAAGTTGTGAAGGAGTCTCATTCTTTTAATTTGAAAAAAGAGATAGAGAAGATGAAAATTCCAATTCCATTAGCTGAATTAGTGAAGACACCTGATTACAAAAAGTACGTTTCTTATTTTATAAATTTGTCTCAAGATAATCATTCAGCAGATGCAATTAATTTACAAGAAGAAGGCTAGTGGTGATGTTTGGCCCTCATGTGGAAGAACATGATTCTTCGACCCCTCCTTTCTCTTCTAGTGCATTCTTTCATTATTCATAATTGCATGTCGGATTCAGGGGCTTCTCATAATTTAATACTCGTCTCTGTTAGAAGCAGCTTAGTTTGCAAATTACAAAACCTTATAAGGACTTCTACTCTTTTGATTCAAAAAGGGTCAATTGCGTGGGACTCATTAAAGGTTTTGTGATTTCATTGGTCCATATTCTAGCTAGAAGTTTGGTGATCGATGTGTTTGTTGCAGACATTCCAGCTCGATTTGGAATGTTACTTTCTAGATCCTGGGGAGCCAAGTTGGGAGGAGTGCTCAAATTATATTTTACATATGCTATCATTCCAACTTTTTGGTGGCAAAGAAAGGAGGTTATATCGAGAAACCATATTTGTGAAAACCATTACCAAGGAGGGTTCAAGTAATTCTCCTGTTTACAGCCAAGAAAAGGATGATTTTTCCTATTTCATATTACAAGGATCTCACGAATTTGCTTAAGATACAAAAGTACAAGTGCCTTTAGCAATTCAAAATAAAGAAGCAATAGGCAGTGGAGTTTGGAAACTTTATTTTGATGGTGCATATTCAAAAAAAGGGAATGGAGTTGGGGTTCTTCTGCTTTCCCCTAAAGGTCATATTATTCCCTTTTCTTATAAATTAGAGTTTGACTCCACAAACAATATTACTGAATATGAGGCTTTGATTCTTGGTTTACAAGTTGCTAAAAACATAAGAATATAATGTATTTATGTTTTTGGGGATTCTGAGTTGATTGTTAAACAAGTCAAGAATCAATTCCAAACCAAGTCAAGAAGCGAAGTGTGGTATTTAGTGGATAATTTCTTTTATGCTTTTAACATACAGATTTTACCAAGGGAAGGAAACATATTAGTTGATTCATTGGT
This sequence comes from Pinus tabuliformis, assembly GCA_031772625.1. Classification (NCBI taxonomy): domain Eukaryota; kingdom Viridiplantae; phylum Streptophyta; class Pinopsida; order Pinales; family Pinaceae; genus Pinus; species Pinus tabuliformis. The sequence goes on from CM062813.1 coordinate 235,886,725, forward strand.
ACTTACAGCTAGTACTTTCAAGCCTCCATTAAATCACAGGTTCAGATATGAAGTCAAAATCAGGAGTAGACCTTCCATTCCAGATATATAAAGTATTGGTAGGTTTTTGAAGACAAAGAGAAAATTAAAATATTTCTAGAAATGGTAGTGAATTTTCGAATCTAGAGATTGATCAAGAGGATGAAATTGAAGAAGAAGAAGAACCAAATAATGAGTTGCCTTCGAAGAATTATGTATGACGTCAAAAGATAGTAAAGCTGAAAAATAATGTGATCCCAAAAGGTTTAGTACGTTTGGAAAGGCTATTCAATGCAAATCATGTTGTTGTTAATGCAAGAAAAATAGATTTGGAAGAGGATCTTGAAGACTGCAATATTGGAACAAAACAACAACCAAAGTTGGTCAAGCTGGAAAAGGACATTCCAAAAGAATATAAGCAAAGGTATGTAGATCTTCTAAATAAATATGGTGATGTGTTTGCATGGTCTTATGAAGACCTTAAAACTTATGATACCATAATTATTCATCATAAAATTCCTTTGAAGCTCGAAGTTGAGCCATATAAGCATAAATTGAGGCAAATAAATCATTTGTTGCTGCCATCAATTGAGGAAGAAGTCAAAAAGTTATTGCAGGCAAAGATAATCATTCCTCTTAAGTATTCTGATTGGGTGGCTAATCTGGTACCTGTAAGGAAGAAAAATGGAGAGATTTGATTATTTACAGACTTTCGAAATTTGAACAGAGCATCATTAAGGACAATTAACCTCTCCCAAAGATGGATCACATTTTACAAAAAGTAATGGAGTCCTCCAAATTGTCTATGATTGATGGCTTTTCAGGTTATAATCATATTGCAGTGCAGTTAGAAGACCAAAAGAAAATAGCATTCACAACCCCATGGGGAACCTTCATGTATGCAAAGATGCCATTCGGGTTAATGAATGTTGGTGTTACTTTCCAGAGGGCTATGGATATAGATTTTGTAGGAGAAAAGGATAAGTTTCTGGTGATTTATTTAGATGAGATTATAGTTTTCTTTGGGTCTGATGAGGAGCATTTGAAACATTTGTAGCAAACTTTTGAAAAGTGTAGAAGGTATGGCCTCTCATTAAACCCCAAAAGTCTCATGTTGTTTTAAAAGAATGGAAATTACTTGGGAATATTATATCTAGAGAAGGAGTAAAGATTGGTTCTAAACGGGTAGAAGCAATTAAGCATATACCTATGCCAAGGAGTAAAAAGGAAATCCAAAGTTTTTTGGGAAAAATAAATTTCTTTGGGATATGTATCACAAATTATGCAGAGATCGTGAAGAGATCATTGATATGTTGAAAAAGGACGCAGAAGTCAGATGGACTACAACTGCTAGAGAATATTTTTCAAGAATCAAAGAATATTTTCGAGAAGCTCCAATATTGGTGAGTCCTGATTATAAGAAACCTTTCCAAATATTTTCATTTGTTTCTCCTTTTACTATTGCAGCAGTACTTTTGCAGAGAAATCAAGATAATAAGGAACAACCATTAGCATCTTTTAGCAGGGTATTAAGGGATGTAGAGTTGAAGTATAATATCCAAGAAAAGCAGACCTATGCTCTGGTTAAAGAGTTAAAAGCTTTTAGATTTTTGTTCTCCAGTCTCAAATTACTACTTATGTTCCTAATGTTGTTGTTAAGGATTTGTTGACTGAGAGTGATAGCGATGGAAAAGGGGGAAGTGGATAGAAAAGATTCAAGAGTATAACATGGACATTAAACCGACAAAGCTGGTAAAGGGACGAGGACTAGAAAAAATCTTGATAGAATCCAATTATCAAGCTATGGGAATTAATTTACCAGCTAAAGTTCCTAAATTAGAAATAGCAAAAGAAAAAGGCAAGGATAAAGAACCTAATAACAGAATTCAATATAAGTACTTTGTTCTCATTGGTATAAAGATATTTTACATTATCTATGTTTTCTTAGTTGTCCAACTTCTTTAGAGAGAACAAAATACAAAGCTCTCAGATTGAAATCCCAGAAGTATGTAATAACAAATGGTAGGCTATATTGGAAGGCTCCTGTTGGGATTTTATTGCTATGTCTGATAGAAGATGACTCGACTATAGAAACTTTTAATGAGTATCATGGGAGTCCCTGTGGTGGTCATTATAATTGGAAAATTAGAGCATACAAAATTTTGAAAGTTTGTTTTTGTTGGCCAAGGATAATTTTAGGGGCGAATATTCGCCCTTTGGCGAAATTAAGGGGTTTTAAATTTTTAGTGGGAGAATATTTTGTATCATAGTACATTTTTACAAATCACCTCAAATAGCCCACCTTATTTTAAGGGAGAGGGTAAAAAAGGTAAATTTAGCCCTTGAAATTAGGAGTTACAACCTTCCATTCGCCCATTTTCAAGAATAGGTTTTATTTCAGTGAATCCATTCGCCCATTTTCAAGAATAGGTTTTATTTAAGTGAATCCTATGGGCCAAATACCATATTTATAAAAGAGGTATGGTAAATTAATAAAAATATAAAAAAATGAGAGGTATGGTAAATAAATAAAACATTTTTTATATTTACTCCATAAGTCACCTGGTGTAAACAAATAAAAATATAAGTAAAGTGGAGGTATGGTAAATAAATAAAACGTCTTTTTATACTTACTCAAAAGGTATGGTAAATAAATAAAAATATAAATAAACTAGACGTATGGTAAATAAATAAAACATCTTTTTATATTTAGTCCATAACCCTCATTCTATTTATGAAGGCTCAAGAAATAGGTTTTATTTAAGTGAATCCTATGGGCCAAATACCATATTTGTAACAGAGGTATGGTAAATTAATAAAAATATAAATAAACGAGAGGTATGGTAAACAAATAAAACATTTTTTATATTTACTCCATAAGTCACCTTATATTTACAAACACTCAAAAAATGGGTTATGTTTAGGTGAAACCTATGGGCAAAATACTATGGGACAAATACCATGGACTAGATTGTTATTAATACCATGCAAAAAACCATTATTAACCCTCATATTAGAATTAATAAAAATAAAAATGGCACATGGTATTGACCCATGGTATTCACCAAAATGGCACATGGTATTGACCCATGGTATTCACCTGGAATGTAGCCTATTCAAATGGGGGAATTAAACCAGCATAGATCCATCTTTACTCTGGATCTACTAACCCCCGAGAGGTATCAAATATCGTGATATGCAAACTAGCATAGAGTGAAAAAATATCATATCTAGCATAGAGTGAAAAAATATTTGATCCTCTTGGGGCTTGGTCAAGAGTAAAAATGGATGTTGTAATTTAATGTAGGTTAAACATTTTAGCTTGGTTAAAATAAAAAATAAAATAAAAATCAACTATTAATTTTATTAATTTTTATAAATTACTAATAGTAATTTTTAAGCTCCTAGTTTATGATAACCCATGGTATTGACCCATGGTAATACCATGGTATTCATGTGAGCATAGACTATTTAAAGGGGAAATTCTATCGTCTTAGATCCATACAAAGTTTTATTATTTAGTGAAAGACTTGCCAAGATCTTACAAGATTTTATAATTGAGTAAAATATTCGCCATGCCTGGTGAGAGATTCGCCAAAAATTATATATACATATTATATTATTGATAAAATCGCCTTCCATTTTTCCTATATACCATGGAGATTCGCCCATTTATTATATTTTTAAATTTAGGGGGGGTTCTTAAAATTTTCCCTGTTGTTGGCCCTCTTTGTTTTCATATATTTATAGGCCTGTAAGAAGTTGTGAAAATTCCAAATTTGTTGAAAAGAAGAAATTATCACCCTTACCACTAATTCATGTTTTTGTTGAAGAACCATTTAGACAATGGGGTTTGGATTTTATAGGAGAAATAAATCCACCTTCTAGTGGACAACACAAATGGATCCTAACAGGTATAGATTATTTTACTAAATGGGTGGAAGTTGTTCCAACCAGGAGGGCAACAAATGCAGTGGTAATTAAATTTCTGGAGGAGAATATTTTCACTAGATTTGGTTGTCCAAAGAAGTCAATGACACATAATGCTCAGATGTTTAGGTCTGCTAAGTTGATTAATTTTTGCCATAGATATAATATAATACTCTCACATTCTACCACCTACCATCCTTAGGGAAATGGGTTGGCAGAGTCCTAAAACAAAACTCTAGTAGGGATACTCAAGAAGACCATAGCAGAAAATAAGAAAAATTGGGTTTCAGAGTTAACATTTTCTTTATGGCCAAACAAGGTGACTACTAAGAGGTCAACTAGATAATCACCTTTTGAATTGGTATATGGAGCAGCTGTCTTGTTTCCCAATCTATTAGAAAAACCATTTGTTGCAGTCATTTAGGATGTTGGAGAAGAGTCAAATGCACTAACTAGAAGGATGAATCAGTTAGTGGAATTAAATGAAAACATAGAGAAGGTAAAGGAGAATTTAATCAATTATCAAGAAAAGATGAAACTGATTTTTGACAGAAAAGCCAGAAATATTCTTTTTCAAAATGGAGATTTGGTTCTTAGATGGGATGTAAGAAGAGAGGATAAGGGAAAACATGGTAAATTTGATCCTCTATGGTTTGGTCCTTTTCGAATAGCAGAAATCAGAGCCAATAACACTTTTATGTTGGAGAACTTAGATGGTGAACTACTGCAGTTGCTTGTCATTGGGAAGTATTTGAAGCACTACTTCCAGCATTGATATTATTGTATTTCACCATTGTAAATACTCGGTGATTTCTTCATCATAATGTTGTAAGCTGTAATATGACTCCATGCCCGAGATGAAGGCACTAATCTATCATTCTTAGTGAATTGTCTTAAAGCACTATCCCCAAGTGGAGCCAGATGTTGTAGCTCGTTTTATTTTCATCATATATTGAAAAAGGAAAAATATATGTATGTTTATTTAAAAAATAAAAAATAAACAAACAAACAAACAAAAATCAAGTTTAGCTTTACGATTGTGATAAAACGTTAATGGTGTCTTAGCTGTTGATTAGTACCAAAGGCTAGCATTAATATGTTAATACAGTGGGTCTGAATGTATTAAAGCATTGCAAATAAAGATCGAACAAGTTTTCGGGCAGAGTGAAGTGAGGTTGTCGAGCCCATCCGTTGGCGCAAACCCGATGACACAACATGCACCTTATTTATGTCGGTGAGTGCCCCCATAAGACTCAGTCAATGATCGAGGTTGACTGCGGATCAATGGCCTACATCCATTACGGGAGCACCCCGACGAAATTTCTCTGTACCGATGAGTGCCCCCATATTGGTACAACAACCGAGTGTGTATTATATGTTGTCACCGCCTCGTCATTGCTCCATCACCGCCATGTCACTGCCAACTCATCCCGTCATGACATCCTATCATGTCACCATGTTACATTCCACATGCACACATATTATTATTTTTCCCTCATTTTTATGTTTCTCCATAAATCTCGTTACCCTCGATTCCCCTCATTTTATCATTTTTAGTGTATTGCGTTCATAATACGATGCACTTTTTCAAATCATAGCTCGAGTCAGCATCAATCATTCAGTAACCAGATATTTACACGTCATTCCTATTTGTTCCAGTTTTCAAAATGTCTAAGAAAGCAGTGCTAACATGCTCTTCCTCTCACATTCCACTCATGGACACTTGCAAGGATGTTTTGGACCCAATTTTCTCCTTGGATTTTCTATAACTTCGCCAATTTATCCTAGTTAACCAGAAAAAATCCCCAATGTATACTGCAGTCATCAAGTTTGGTATTCTTGCTGCCACAATCCCGTAAACCTATATTTCCCCCAAATTCATCTATTAGTTGGTCTCGACTCTCTACCCTCATAAATGTTTTGTGATGAAAAATTGGGTGAAAACATTTTCCAAGTGTCTTCTCTCTTAATTCAACAAGCCCTGGTTTTCCCTCTTCAAGTTCTTACACATCATTTTCAGAAGAAATCTTGTTTTCAACCTTTCAAAACCTATTTGAAAATACTATGCCCAAATGTCTTTCTTTTTAATGCCCTCAGAATAGCATTTGTCTATGGAACCTATTGAATTTTCTCTTGAAACTTTCGCCGAAGATGTAAGGTCGGTTCTGCAAAGCATTGCCAATGTTTTAGGAAGGGAGGATACATATGTCATTGACCAAGCCATTATGGGAATGTTTAATTTGATGTTGCAACCTGAGACAGTATTTGATATACCTGCTTATTGGGAAATAATGATTAATTCACAATTAACAAACCTTGCTCTCACTAGATGTTTAAGATTCCCTCATTGGTGACCTACCTCTTTTTATATACTCATGTGGAGACATTCATGCACTTGGCACTAAATATAATGGACATACACAAAAATAAGCAAAAAATGTTGTACGGGACAGATATCATAAGAAGTCATGTTGATTATGAGGGATTTATATATTTTACTACTTTCTTTTCAGTTGCTTATTCCATTATCAATAGTTCTCCGATACCTTGTATTTTTCCAAAGGCTCAATCTCTCCTACAACTTAGCAAAGATGTTAAAGTGGGTGATTGGTTTCAATTTGAGGATTATGTTGAGATTAGACTATATGGAGATGAAGTTGCCCCGTTTAAACTTCGCATATTTGTGCCTATGAGGTTGTTTTCTTTGGATTTCATCAAGAAAAGTTTGAATGTTGATCAAATGCATTTTGTCCAATCAAAAAAGGGACATTTGTTCAATTTTCCAAAGATAGTGGGGCCTTTTATTATGAACAACAAGCGGGCCATAGAAGAAGTGAAAAATATTCTTGAAAGTATGAAGCTACAACTGGGTGAAAAATGGGCATATGACCCTCACCATATGATTTATGATAGAAGAGTTGAAAATGCCTATGCCCCTTATATACATGAACCTCTTCCAGATCTAGAAAATTTGGAAAATGGACGTAAGAAATGTGCACTACGAGGAATGGAGGTGGAGACTCCTCATCCAACTGAGAAAAGTTTGAAAAGAGGCAGTGAAGAGATTATTGATTTAGAAGATGAAGCAGGTAAAGATTCAAAGAGAGCAAAGCTATCAGAGAAAGAAACAGAGCTTGGATCCCTAAGTGGAGGTTCTTCAGCCTCATGGGTTTTCAATTACAAATGGGAGATGTTACATGTACACCCTTCTCTCCAGTTCGAGAGGAAGTTTCTCAAAATTATGTGCCTATCATAAATAAATTATATAGTCAAATAGAAGAAAGAAACAAGAGGGTGAAGGAGAATATGGAGTCTCGTCTTGAAGCTCAAGTTATTTTTGAATACCATACCAGATTATTTTTTGCCATGGACCTTGAGAGAAAAAAATTGAAGTTATATTTCTCTCATCCTTCTGCATTGATTATTTCATCCTCATTTGGTTACATGACTGTCAACTTGAAATCCCACTGCCTGATAAGATAAATTTACACAGGCAGACTGGAGAACTAACATACAATGATTTGAATAAAACATCCTTGGCTTCCAGCAAAGTCGAAGCTTTGTTAGGGAAAGTGGTCAATCAATTGAAGCTAGAAAAGGGAATTTCTAGAGCTTTCTCCACTCAAAATGAAGAGATGGAGAAGCTACTTGTGAAAATCAATGTGAACCCTAAGGACAAGAATGTTATTTAGAAAATTTTGCAGGGAGCTGAAGTTGAAATCCAGGTACTAATAAAGAAATTAAAATTGCCTTCTGTGGAGCATGTTATGGCCCCAGAAGTATCCCAGGTAGAGAAAGAAAAGGAAATTTTAACTAATGAACTCTTGCAGAGAAATAATGAAATTGAAAATATTAAATAGATGAATTATGTTATACAACTGAAATTAGATTCACAATTTTGTACTATTTTAGTACAACCATACTCTAAAGATCCTACAGATAAGTTGACTAGAGTAATGACTGAGCTACAAATATCAAAGAACAAAATGAAGAATATTCAAAGAAATTTTGAGGATTTACAGAAAATTCTCAAGATAACAGAGAGGGAACTAGTCATGGCTCAAGAAAATACCAATAAATATCAAAATGATTTCCAAGTTGCTTCTAATCAGATCAAGGAATTAAAGGAGAAAGTGAAGGGAAACATGTCCCTTATTCAAGCCAGGGAGATTATATGGAATGACATCATTCACATAGTGAGGAATATTTGGGAATTCTTATTAATAATTGCTAAAGAAAAGGATATTGTTAGAGATTTGGAAAATATAATCGTTTCCAACAAGCAAAAACTTCAGCAACGTGCCCAATTTCCTAAGAAGATGATTGATTTCCTTAACTCTAAATCATCATAAGAGCTAAAAGAAATCAAATTTGAAGATAGAACAAAGTTGGTATTGGAAATAAATAAGATGATTTTGAAGAATATGTACTGGAAAACAGTTCAAACTAAGCTAACAGAGGTGAAAGCATATGTTCTAAAACTTAATACTGAATTTGATAAAAGAACCAGAGCAGGGCTACCTTATTGTTGGGATCAACAAGGAAATATGCTTCCCTAGGAGACTTATGAGACTTTGCTAGTGGAGGCTAAGAGAAATATTGGTACTTCACATGAAAAGACAACAATTCTAAAAGGAGCAACAATAGTAAATTATTTACACATGGATTTTCAGTTGTTGTGGTTAATAAGGACTTTGTTTACTAATCAACCAACTTATAGCAAGATTACCAACTTTCGAATGGCTCACACCAAGTTTGTCAAAATCCAGAGCTCATATATGACAGTCTAGAAGAGATGCATAGAATGGATATCACCTACAGCAACAAGTACAGAATTTGGGCCTTCAATTGCACCAGAATCTCTGTTGACTCAATAAGCAAATACCACATATTACTTCAGTAGAAATTTTGAAAAAAAAAAAAAGTAAAATGATGTAATTTTGTTTTATTCTCTTCAGGAATGTAGTTTCGAAGGACAAAGTAGTTTTTGATAGTTTAAGTAGTTATGAATTTTTTTATTTTTTTTACAGTTGACAATTTCATAACTATCCTTATTGTAATTATTCTATAAAAGACAATTTTGAAGAAGGAGGAAAGGGTCTAAGTTTTGGACCTCATAAGCAAAAATTATCTTTGTAATTTTGATCTTCTTGGTGATCTTACATCTGTTGAGTGTGATATGTATTTCTTGTTATTTTCTAAGTTCTATGTTATTCTTCTATAGAAGAGAGTAATGAAGTTGTTGGCCTTTAGCATTACAGTTTCATTGAAATTTTGATATTTGTAAGTTAAAGTTAAAAATCCTTAATATGTGCTCCTGTTTTTTGTATTCCATTTCATATTACTTCCATATTTCTACTAAAGTTTAAAACAAGATATTTTGCTTCAAGTAGCATGTTGTTTAAAGCGTTCTTTGAACTCTTTCACTCATTGTACTGCGACCTAAAATCACATTCACCATTAGAAGGCCACTTTGAAAGAGTGTTGTTTCCCAAGAAAGATTTAAAGACATTATCTGTAAAACAAATATTTCTAAGATTTTAAAAAATGGGACAGCAAATTGTTAATTCCACAGTCTTGAATAAATGTCTTGGGCACTGACCTCTCCTCAACCAGAGGTTGTATTCCAAGGTACAACATAGAGATTGTAAAGTTTCAAATGGATTGGCCGGCATGGAAGCAATGTTTTCAACTTATCTAGGGTTTTTGTTCACATGTGCCTTTTCCATGTTGTTCCCTTTCCTTTGAGTTGTCCATTGTTCTTTTAGAGGAGGCATTACATTATCCCCCTTTTTAGGCTAAGATTTTTTACAATCATCAGTAACATGGTCACAATCATTAAAAATATATCATTTGTATGGTTGTTTCTCATAATAAAAAACTTGACGATGGACCCATTCTCCTTGCGTCAGATTTATTTTAGGAGGCAACCCTTTTTCCAGATCAACCTCCAAACAATTTTTTGCATAGGTGAACTAAAACCCTTTCGATTCGACATGATTTAGGAATTTAACTAGTCTATTTCCAATGGATTTCAAGCAAACATCATTCCAGCAGGAAAGAGGAAGACACGATAACTTAATTCATAGTAGAATTGCATTGGGAATATCCTCATTTGGATCAAAATCGAGAGACCATGAGTTCAAGTACATTCCTATACTTCCAAAGAGATAAGGTCCATTTCTGAATATTATAACTTGGTCTTCCTTGAGTTCAAAGAGAAACACAAAAAAAACCATTGTCATAGGCGTGTAGTTCGATCCTTCCTTTCATTAAGGGTTTGTAAGTTTTTTCAATCCATTGATCCATAAATTTGGGTGATGACCACAAGTCGATAAATTTACCAACCAATGCTCTATTTATAAATGTGAGGGATGTTTATTGGAACATCTTTGGGAGAGAAACTAATGGAATATTCACAGCTTTCTTCACAAAAAGAAATTGAGGTTCCTTTGGGCGGGACTTTTCCGTAATGATGCCACTAATGCCATAACGGAAGCAGAATGGACGCGAGGAGGGGAGGAGGCCCCCTTTGGGCCAATTGTCATTGACACTCAACAAAAAGACCAAGGTTTCTTCCTCGGCTTTGAAGGAGCCACGTGTTATTAAACCAATCCCTAACAATAATTTTTACAATCCAGGGTTACTTTTTCACTCTCCCTTGAAATAATTATTAAGTCAATATTTATTAATTTCTTCTAACCCATTTTGACCACATTACCTAGGAATAATTAAATAAACCATTATTTATTTATTATTCCTTAACCATTACACATTTATCCTATGAAATAATTATTAATTCATTATTTAGCAATTATTTCTAACTTACCTTGACCATAGCTCCTTAAAGTAATTAATAAATCTTTTTTATTTATTAATTACTATACCCACTTTTCTTAATTAGCTCAATTAATCATTATTTATTGAGTTAGTTCACTAAATAAATATTTTTTACCATTTCATTAATTTTTTCCTCCTAAATATAATAAAATATCCATAATGGTTAGATCTTGTTTTAGTCTAATAATATTATATTGTTCGACTAGATCTAGATCTATCCTAGCCTTTTATTATAAATAGAGAGGTTTTTCCCTCACTACTTACACATGATCACTATAATCATTGCCACTCTCATATTTTTACTTTCAAGCTCCTCGTTGTGACTTCGGCTTCTATTGTCTTCTTCTGCAATAAAGAGGGAGAGATAGCCAACTAAAGTGCAGGGATATCAAAAGAACCCTCCCACGGAGGAGGACTTCTAAGACACATGTCTATGTTCTTCTCCTTAGGTGAACATTATTAATAAAAAAGAAAATTCCATTGGGTGTTATTGTAATATCTCTTGGTTGATTTTCCATGTAAATAAAATAAGACCAAGCTCATGGGACACGTATTCCAAGTTGAATATTGAGAAAAACACTTTAACGGGCATCACTTGTGATTAAATAATGGCTATGGAAATTGGCAAAGGCATTGGAAAAGGAAAAAAGGCAATAATTGGAATTTATTTATGAAAATAGGAGAAAATGAAGGTGAAGAGACATAGATTTCCATGCAAGGGAAAATAGAGGTAAAATGAAGGAAAATGAAGAAAATAGAGGCATCGACGATAAAAAGGCTTCAGATAAACAATTGCTAACTTTTTTCATTTCAGTTTTTGGAGCTCTAGTTCATTCTCTCATTCTCTCATATTCTTTCACACTTAGAGAATTCTTGGAGCATTCTAGTATTCACTTGGATTAGAGAAAGAAAGAAAAGGAAAGCAAGGGAGCACAAGGGAACAGTTGGGTCATCAACTAGAGCAAGGATATTTTGCAGGTTACAAGTTGCATGTGTGATTTCCTTGTTGATTTTTCGATGCATGGTATATGCATGTGATTCTTTGGTTATGTGTTTTCATTAGCATGGGGATTTTCCTGGATTGAAAGTGGTTTCAGCCTTTCCTTTCCATTTCCTAGATAGCCATGGTGTTCTGGGTTTTCCCTCTTGTTTTTCTGATTGGTGCTCAGCTTCCTTATGGTTGTGGGTTGGAACAAATGCTCTAGAATCCCTGGAACAGTTTGGGTTGAGTTACTAGTTCCTAGAGTCGTAGGTTGGGGCAAATGGTTTGGAGCCTTTAGTGGGTTGAGTTACTAGTTCCTGGAGCCATGATTGGAACAAATGCTCTAGAGCCCTGGAAGACTATGGGTTGAGTTAGTAGTTCATGGAGCTCTGGACATTCTGGGTAGAGACCAATCTAGTTGATGGTATTGATTTCCATATTATAAAGGTGGAATCACTATGGTTGAGTGTTGAGGTGGTTTGGGCTCTTGAAGCCCTGGTTGGTTTTGTTTTGGTTTAACCCATGAGAGTCCACATTCATGCTTGTAATATGGCATGTGGTTGATTGGCTGAAAGAGAGATTTGATTCAGCCTAATCTATGGTCGAGTGGTACATGGAAGTCCCTAACTTGGTTGGAATTTTCATATGTTAATATGAGATATTTTCCTAATGTGATCTATGAGAATTTGTGGAGATTATGTTGTTCACTTTGTGGCTGATTTTCCATGGTTTCCATTATGTTTATATGATGTTTATATGATGTATTATATCTATGGATATTGACATGTTTTGATAAGTTATTGAATGGTTGATGAATGCATGGGCTAACAAGTGTTTTTGTAGCTAGCTAGAGATGGCTTGGAGCCTTTTTGGTAATTCCCATATGAAGTTTATCAGTTTATGATCAGATATGTAATCATGACTTGTAGCTTAAATTTTTTCCATATGTTTGATGAAATGTCTATCATGGATTAGGCATGTCTAGGTCAAGTTATTGCTTGAGTTTTGATTTATTATCACTGTCATTACCTTTGTTTGCATTCTGGAAAGCTATAGGTAGTTTTGGGCAGTGGTATGGAGGCTAGCTTGAAAGAGTGGCTCGGATATTGAAACCATTAGCACTGAAATAGGGATTTTAGGTCATAAGCACACAAAAGTAGGCTTATGAGTGCGATTGGAGGCTCATAATCGCATGTATGATATGTTGTGCATGTGGTTGGGGGTTAAGCTTGTGAAAAGGCAGTTCCAGTTCAGGATCTGGTCATCAAAGGTTGTGCACTGACTTCTAGGTGATCTAGTGTTCTTGAGGGATGTATGTAAGTTGTTAGTGTGTCAGCCCCACTTCAACAACTTGAACTTGGAGGTAGGGTCATGTCAAAGTGACACTCATCTCAAGTTACCCTCACGAATAGCTTATAGAAATGGGTATATTTAGGAGGAGGTGTTGTAGGGTGGTATCAGAGCTTCCAAGTTCAAACACTTGGACTCGATGGGATAGATGTGATTGTTATGCATGCATGTTAGGCATATGATGCATTGTAGTAGCTATGGTTGTCATGTATATAGTCGATGTTATAGTTTGAATTATCATGCATGATGTCAATGAGTTGATATGTTAGTGTCGTTATATATATAAACTGGACTAATTTGTGTAGACAAGATAGCCTCCCCTAAACTTCACTGAGGTATGATTTTGATTATGTCTATATTTGGTTTATCTAACATGACATGTTTGTAGGAAATAGAAGATCAGAGATGACGAGCAGAATGGTGGACTATAGTTCACGTGATTCTCCTTATCGATCATTTGAGTAGCAAGGAGTTGAGTATTCTCCTAATTTCGCAGACACATTGAGAAGTTTGAAGGCAGGAATCAGAAGTTACAAGGCAGGCAATAACAAGTTGATTGAATCACAATAAATACTTACCAGAGCTCAGGAAAAGTAAGCATAGGTCAATGCAGTGATGCTTCAGAGCTTATCATATTTGCATAGACAGGGATACGTAAGAATTAGTTATGGATAGAAGGAAAGGACTAATGGGGTATATGGTAGCAAGTCTCAATCAGGAGACATGTTGGATAGGGACGACATGGTCAGAGGTGGCAAATGATTGGATACAACTCATAGGAGAGGTATTCCTTATGGGTTCTATTCTACTTCTGGTCCAGAGAGAGATCATCATCATCATTACCACCAACATCCTTATTGGAGTGAGAATCAGTACTTTTCATAGGATTTCAAGAAATAAAAGCCTCCTACTTTCGATGGAGATGTGAAGAAATCAGAAGATGCAGAGGCATGGCTACATGGGATGAAGAATTTCTTTGATCTGAATGATTATTGAAATAATATGAAAATCAAGATAGCAGTTTTCAATCTCAAGGGAAGAGCATATATCTGGTGGGAAGATGTGAAGTGTGTCAGAGGCATCAGGATGGAGGAGATGAGTTGGCATGAGTTTAAAAGGCTCTTCAGGAAGAAGTACTTGTCATAGAGATATTATGATGGAAAGGATAAGGATTTCTACAATTTGAAGATGGGATCTATGGTAGATCAAGAGTATATGACTACGTTTCTGGAGTTTTTGAGGTATGTGCCATATCTTAAGGATGAGAAGACTAAGGTTCAAAGGTTCATCAATGGATTACCTTTAGCATTTAAGGATTGTATAAAGTATGATGAGCCTCGATCATTGGAGGAAGTCATCGGGAAGTTGAAGCATTGTTATGAGAAGTCTAAGTGTAAGTTTGATCCTAAGAAGGATTGGAAAGGTAATGACAAGACTAAAGGAAAGTGGGCTAAGAAGCGAGGAAGACCTCAAGATGCAAGTGATAAGGAGAATTTGGCACCTTACAAGAAGTTCAATGAAGTTGATAGAGGACATGGATTTTAGTCTAAGGAGAATACAAAGGAAATGGTAGAAATCCTTTGCAGTGTTGGACTTATGGTGGAGAGAATCGCAGGAAAGATTGTCCATCGCACTAGAGTGGCAGACCTTAGATTTACAGTGCTCAGGAGGCACAGATAGTTGGAGATATTAGGCAGAGTATTCCTCGCATTTATGCAGCAGTAGATAATAGGTAGGTTGATCATTAGGCATCCATTATTGAGATAGAAGGTAAGATTTGTGATCAAGTTTTTCTATTTCGATTGACCCTAGATCTAACTATAGTTATACAAGTCTTGACCAGGTGGATAAGTGTTGCTTGAATAAAGAAGTGCATGCAAAATCTTGGTTGGTGGAGTTGGCTACAGTGACTAAGAGAAGAGTTCAGCATTGGGTGTGCATTTTAGCTTAATGGTATGCCTACATCGGCACATCTAAATGTGCTTCCTTTGGGTTCATATAGTATGTTTTTGGGTGTGTATTGGTTGTTTACTCCCAGGACCAATGTAGATTGTTATGAGAAGGTTATTTAGTGCTTGGATGATGATGGAGAAGAGAGAATCTTACAGGCAAAGAAGAATCCTACATCAGTGATAATGGTTATAACTATGCAAGAAAAGTACAGCTGTCGGAAAGGATGTGTATTGTTTGCAGTTCATATTTCTAGTGAAAAAGGGAAGGATTTTAAGGATGATGAAGTCCTGAAGAGGTGTCATGTTTTGCAGCAGTTTTAGGTTGTGTTTCCTGCAAACATTTCAAATTTTCCTCCTCATAGAGATGTGGACTTTTCTATTAATTTGATGTCGGGAACAACACCAACATTTAATTCACCGTACATGATGAGATCTTCGTAATTAGTGGCATTGAAGTTGCAGCTTAAGGAAATTCTTGATAAAGGATACATTAGGCCAAGTGTATCACCTTGGGGTGCACTAGTATTATTTGTAAAGAAGAAGGATGGTACTCTTAGATTGTGCATTAATTACAGGAAATTGAGCAAGCTGACTATCAAGAATAGGTATCATTTTTTGCGGATCGATGACTTGTTTGATCAGTTGAAGGGAGCAACAGTGTTCTCAAAGATTGATCTGAGATCAGGATATCATCAAGTGTGCATCAGAGAAGAAGATATTTACAAGACCGCATTCTGTACCAGCTATGGGTATTATGAGTTTGTGGTGGTTCGTTTTGTTCTTACTCATATTCCAGTGACTTTCATGTGTTTGATGAATAGTGTCTTGCGTCCTTACATAGACAAGTTTGTGATAGTGTTTATTGATGATATATTGATATATTCTAAGAATGAGGAAGAACATGCAGAGCACCTGGCAGCAATGTTTAGATTATAGAGAGAGCATCAGTTGTATGCAAAGCTTAGCAAGTGCAGTTTCTTTCAGAATGAATTTCATACTTGGTGCATGTTGTTTCCAAGGAGGGGATAGCAGTGGACCCATAAAATATTAAAGTTATGATGGAGTGGCCAACTCCTAGGAATGTGGATGAGGTCAGATTATTCATGGTACTAGTAGGCTATTACAGGCAGTTTATCAAGAACTTATCACATATTAGTTATCTTATTATGTGTTTGCAGAGAAAGGGAAGAAGTTTGAATGGAATGAATAGTGTGCAGCTAATTTTGAGCAATTGAAGCATTTGCTTATAAATGCTCTAGTCTTCAAGATTGCATATCCTAATAAGGATTTTTTGATTTGTACAAATGCTTGCAAGGAAGGACTTGGTGGAGTCCTGATGTAGTAAGTGTAGGTGGTATGCTATGAGTCAGGGAAGATGAATGAGAATGGGAGGAACTATGTGACTCGTGATCTTGAGTTGGAAGATAACATTCATGCATTGAAGAAGTATTTTCTCCTTGACAGGAGGTTTATTCTGATGGGTGATCATAGTGGACTTAGTTACTTGTTTGACCAACCCAATTTGAATGCCAGGAAAGCTAGATGGTTATTTACCCTCAGTGAATTTGACTTTGAGATCAGGTACATCAAGGGAAAGGAGAACAGGGTGGTAGATGCTCTTAGTACAAGAGTGCAGGTGAATCATATTTCAGTTATGATCTCGTATGGGATAGATTTGCAGGAGTGGATCTTGCATGCAGGGTAGCATGATCATAGGTACCAGAAGGTAAAGCAGAGATTGCAGCATCAGGGTGAAGGTGATAGGGATGAGGAGTATCATCTCACAATAGATGGCTTGGTCAGATTAGGGAACGGAATTTATGCGTTGGATAATAATGAGCTCAAGAAGCTTATCTTGAGAGAGTTTCATGTCAAGCTATATTCAGGTCACCCGGGATATCAAAAGACATTAACAGTACTTAAGAAGTTCTATCATTGGTCGATCTTGAAGAAAGTGGTGGTTGAGTTTGTTACTAGATGGTTGGATTGTCAGCAAATAAAATCATAGTGCAAGCACCCAGCTGGTTTATTGCAACCTATTTCGATTTTAGAGTGGAAATGGGAGGTCATTTCCATGGGCTTCATTACAGGTTTGTGGAGGACATCAAGACAGCATGATTCCATCATGGCTGTGGTTGATAGATTGAGTAAGGTTTCTCACTTCATTGCAGTGAAGTCTACTAATTCAGCTAGTGAGATGGCTCAGATCTTCATCAGGAAGATAGTGATGTTGCATGGTATTCCCAAGAAGATTATATCAGAAAAAGATGCCAAAATCACTTCCAGGTTTTGGAAGGATTTGTTTGGAGGCTTGGTGATAGAGTTAGCCTTTAGTACAGCTTATCATTCATAGACGGATTAATAGAGAGAGAGGGTTAACAAGATTCTTAATGGCATGTTGAGGATGTATGTCATTCATCAACAGAGGAAGTGGGAGGAGTACCTTCCACTGGTATAATTTGCATATAATAATGGGTATCATGATTCCTTGAGGATAAGACCAATTGAGGCTCGCTATGGGCAAAGTGGTAATACTCTTATTACCTAGAGTGATCTAGTGAACAAGGTACTAATTAGACCAGAGATGTTGGTTGAAATGGAGCAGGATATGCAAGTTATCAAAAGGAATTTGAAGGAAGCACAAGACAGGAAAAAGAGTTACGCAGATCAGCATAGATCATTCAAGGAGTTTCAGGTTGGGGAGCATGTGTACTTGTGCATCAAGCCCAAGAGGAGCTCCTTGAGGATTGGATCATGTGCCAATGTGGCACCTCAGTGTTGTGGGATCATTATAGAAAGTCTGAGGTCTAAAAAGGGCCTCCTAAGGAATATTATAAAATAATAGTGGAAATAATAAAATAATATTAGATTACATCATCACATTTTAGAGGGAAAAAAGAGAAAACTACATTTTCAACTCGTATTTTCAACTTATCTCCCTATGGTCTTACTCAAATTTTGAGAGGGAGAACTTCTTGGACGAAAAATTTAGTTCCTCATCGAAGGAGTACCCATGTTGCAAAATTTTGATGGACCCTACTACATGAAAAATGATAAATACATGAAAAACGTGATTGCAATCACATTTTTCATGTATTTCTCATTTTTTGTGTAGCAAAGTCCATCGAAAGTATGCAACACAGGTACTCCTTGGATGAGGAATTAAATTCCTCATCCAACAAGTGATCTCACTCAAAATTTCAGTAAAACCATAAGGAGATAAGTTGAAAATACGAGTTGAAAAGTAGTTTTTTAATTTATCTTATTTTTTAATATTTTTACTTTTCTACTCCAAAAATGGTGAATCATCCCCCATGGTTGATATCATCATCTTGAATCCTATTGGTTCTTATAAATTTGGTTTTGGTTCTACATTCTTGTTTTGAGGCCCTGTTGATGGTCTAGATACCACCAACATACAAGGAGTCTCCCTAATGTGAAGTCTCAATTACACCTCACACCGTTTGGAGTAGGAGCCCCATCTGGAGTATCAGCTCAGCCACCATAACTATAAGGTTTGTCTTGGTTTGAATGGATAACATAAGAGATTATATACATAAACATTGAATAAGTAAGTAAGTTGACATTGTGAAACATTGGTTGGAATTTGTAAAAGGAGACTTTCACGAGGGGGAGACAAAAAGTGAGCCTCTAGAAGGAAGTAATAGTACTACCCTAAGAGAGACGCGTGATAGCATAAAAAAATTCATTAGCAAAATAGTTCACATAACAATTATGAAGTGAATATAACACACATTCAACAAGATGAGTACCAAAGCCACTGAAATAGTTTGGTTTCTTCAATACATATGAACACAACATATACCAAAAACATCCCAAGAATAGTCCAAAAACATTTGCGATACATGCATGAAAATGTGTTGCCTCATAGAGCTTCAATATTAGATGAAAGATCCAAGTACACAGTTACAATAGTGAGGCACTAGTTCCAATAGTGGAACATTAAGTCACTTCTTGCTTCTTCAAAGAATAGTTTTCTCTCTTATGACAAGTAGAGAAGCCAAGACTAGATCTACAATGCTTAATCCTCCAAAAGACGTTTGCTTGAATTGTGAGGTTGATTTTATAACAAGGGGGGTGACCTTTCATATCCCCGTGACTCTTGAATTACCCTCATGACTCTTGGACTTCTAATGTGTCCTTTGGACTTCTAAACAACTCTTGAACTTCTAATGACTTTTAGACTTCTCCTAAAGACATTTTTTCCATATATGACTAAGTGAATTTTCATATTCCACATATGACTCTTAGAATTCCACACATTACATTTTGTCCTTTTCTTGAGAATACATCATTACATTCAATGTGATGATGTGGCATGATACATGGACACACATTTACCACTATGATGGCACTTGTACAAGTTACAACTTGACAATGATGATATGGACTTCATGATGAGGTGGCAATGCCAAGCTATCTTCCTTGTTACTTCATCTTGCATTCTTGATGATAGATCTAACCCGTGCTTTATCTTCATGAAAGATCCACTTTTTTTCTTATCTTCACCCTCCAAAGGGTCTTGGATCAACATTGAAATCCTCTGAGTCATCATGCAATGCCTTCTTTCTGTTTCGGTCCATGATTTGCTTCATGTATCCATGATAGCTCTCTTTTGTTCTTCTTCTATGCTGGTGTTTCTTTATGCCTTCTCCCTGCTATCTTCTCTTCAGAATTACCTTGTTATGATGAGATGGTACTCCTACGAATGAAAATCATTCATGATGAGGAAAAATCAGTTTAAAAAATTCTATCTTGTCACTACCTAGCTCATGGAATGATTTGATCATGATAGGCCTGTGAGAGGGTTAAACGAATAATGCTTAGTTAGGATGGTGCAGCTAAACTCATCAAGGTTCACAAGAGACCTTCAAGGTGCACTTGTGTGATCAAGCAAGAGAGAGAGATCTCACAAGTTGCAAGGGTGCACTCCGAAGAGACAAAGGAGTGAGGCTTCATGCCTTCAAGGTGCTCTCATGCACTCAAAGAGAGAAAAAGGGTCGAAGGGCGCACTATGAAGAGATGAAGGAGTGAATCCTCGGGCCTTCAGGCCTTCAAGCCTTCAAGGTGCACTCATATGCTCAAAGACAAGGAGGGTGCATTGGTGCATGCCCAAGGGACGAAGGGAAAACATTCAAGCCTTCAAGGTGGGTTCGTGCACTCAAAGAGGGTGCAATTATTCTTTTCTAAGGAGTGTGCTCAAGCTTCAGGCTTTATGACTGCGCCATGTCCTAAAAGGGAAGGATGAAACTTCATGCTTTGTGAGTGTGACATGTGCTCTAAGTATTCATGCTTCGTGAGTGCGACATGCGCTCTAAGGATTCATGCTTTGCGAGTGTGACATGTGCTCTAAGAGGGCACAGTTCTTCATGTCGAAGGAGTGCTCTCATAGTCCTAAAGTGCGCTCATGGTTTTGAAGTGCGCTCATGCTCTCAGAGTGCACTTTTTAAGGAAAGAACGTCCTTGTCTGTATAGAATGTGCTTTTTATAGGAGAGAAGGTCCTTGTTCTTCTGAAGTTTTCTTTTTCACGGAGTGTTTAAAGTGTGCTTCGTAGTTTCAAAGTGTTCTTCATTGTTTTGAAGTGTGCTTCATTGTTTTGAAGTGTGCTTATGCTTAGAAGGGTGCAATTCTCTCCAAGAGTGGCTACTTGTTCATCGGGAATGCGCTTTTCACTGAGGAAGGTGGCACAAGGCTAGGTAACTTATCCTTAGGAAGTAATAATGCATTGTGAGAGGGAGGAGACCTTAGAAAATACTTAGTGTTCAAGTTTGGAAGGAAAGATGAGTTGATGAGTCTCATGGATAAGTTACGCTCATTAAATAGTAATAAGGCTAATGCCTCTACAGCGTACGCTAAATATTAGGACCAAGAAAGGGCTTCAAAATGGCTAAGTGTGATACCAATAGATAAAAAGAGAGAAATGCATCCAATCACAACTAAAACATGGATCAAACACATGAATTCCATGTATGCAAGCCAAGGGAATGCATAGGACTCATGAACAATAATCACACCTTGAAATGATACCAAAGCAACACTTAGAAATGTTAAATAAATTAAAAGCAACACATGCCAGAGTGAAGATAACATGAGTATGACACTTGTTAAGATAAAACCAAGAAAAGATGACAGCCACGAAAGTGAAAGTAGCATTTGGGAATACAAAAGTGTGCAAAAGTTACTGTTGAGAGCACTCAAATAAATAGAAGTACAATCTCAACCAAGGTGAGGGAGACTGTCAATGAAGTGTGCACTAATTGTCGACATGATTTGAACATCGAACGGGCATTGTCTTGATCGAATACTGATCATGTGTGTGTAAGTGACATCACAGTTAAAACTAGGAAGAAGGGTTAAATGTTTTACGAAAAATCAAATGACCATGGAGTGGGCATAGGATGACGGACCGTAAGATTCTCAATAGGCTCCAAAATTCAAGTGTGGGGAAAAATTTGGAGGGTGTTGATCTCAATGACAACACTTGGCAACACACTGGTAGAACTCCAACTTATTTGTTTAGGTTTAATTCTCTAAGTGCAAGGTTTCATTCTTTCAAGAATTATTGATTCATCTTGCAGATTACCTTGGCTTCCATACATAACTCATTTAGAGATATAGCCCCTCCATTCCCTTACTCAATTAAACACATATATAGGCTAGCCAAATCACAATTATTTTGATATGGGAAAGGGTAATATGTGCGGCAAGTTTAATATATTCATAGTATGAGTTTCATCTCTAGTGTTTCTCTGCTACCAGCAAGCCTGGATAGTACCCCGAAGAAGTCACTATAGGAGCACAAGCATTAATTCGTTGTGAGTGACCCTGGTCAGTACCCCTGAGATGTCACTTACTTCACCTCCCTACATAGGAAGCCTTTCTCTTCTTTCACCCTTTATTTATTTATTTAATAGGATTGTTCCTTGGTACTTATTATTTTCGATGAGCAGAAGAGGGATACCGACTTATTGAGAGCAGAAGAGGTTGCCCCTTCAGATAAGTATTTATAAAACCTCTAATATTGGTTTGCTTGATTTTAGATTTTCCCCTTATCCGTTCTCTACTTGAATGTATCAACAAGAAAAACATTATTTAATTACAATATTGAATTGAGGAATGAGGATCCTAGAACAAATATGGGCTTCATAGTTCGACCAAAGGTTTTCCGTTCGACCGGATAGTATTTTCCATTCAAACATCATTGAATTTAAAGATATGTAAACCCAAGATAGATAAGAGGCAATAGATAAGCCGAGCATTGTTCGTCATCACAATTTCCCTTTTCAAGTTTTGTCACATGAATTTTGAGCCAAATAGGAACATCTTTCATGCAAAGTCTTATATAAAAAAAAAATGAAAAAATACATGAAAAAATGAAAAAATAAAATCAAAATAACAAATCAAATGGAGGCGAGTGGTAAAAATAATGTGTCGAATAAACAAATATAAAGACTCGATGGAGAGTAGGGTAGAGGGTGGATGCAATGCAAGGGAAACTAAATGCAACTAAGCCTACTCCTAACCTAACGGGATAGAAGGCTAGGGCTAAGTGTAATGATATTTCCAATGAAGCCACCATAATTGGTCCCGACCTGCAAACACAAAAGATATGAGCAATGAAAACCAATATATGATAATGTGCATTAGAAAAGATAAAATATTTAATATCTTGCACAAAAAAATATAAGGTCTTTCTTAAATAAAGAAATATGTGTCATATTAACTATCTTTACCCAACCTATAACCTTACCTTTTCAATAAGAACATAAATAATACAAACCTCTACACCTCCTTGTGAAAGCACCTACACTTATATTGTCTTCCTTAGCAAACATCAAGAGAAATTGAAACTTGTTTCTAGAAAATGGGATTTCTAAGTAAGATGCCTCCAACTAATTATAGATTGGATCATGAAATTCAAAAACATCCTCTTGAGAAAATTGAAATCCTTGAAAAGATAATTTCTCAATTAATGGCATGGAATCAAGACTAGAATGTTGCAAGGGAAAACATATCCGATCATATTCAAAAGGCTTGTCAAGATAGTGAGGACCTGACATAACCATCAGTGGAGGTTGAAGTGCCTCAACTACTTGACAAGTATCTGGAAACTGAGATGATAAACCATAAATATCAGCTGATGTCAAACAACCATCATTAGGTACACTAGTGGGAAAATGATCAATTGAATTATAGGTGTTAGAAAAATAACCATGATCAGATGGGTTAATTAAAGCATAAGATTCTCGATGAGGAGATAACAAAGATAAATAAGTTTGAACAAATTTACAAATGCTACAAATGAAACAATTATCTTCCTCATATGTTGAATGTGACAAACCATCTACTTGTGACTGGCTACAGCTAGGAGTGACATCATAATAATTAAAAGGAATACCAATATGGAAAGCACATGAAACCGGTAGATATATAACATATGAAAAATAGGAACTTGATTCAGCAAATAACACAAGCATTCATTGACACTGAAGAGGATATTTGGTGCTATGAAGAAAATAAACAGTATGAATCTGTCGGCTAAAGATAATCCTTATCATGATCAAGTTCACAGCTTTGCTCATTTATGAAAGGTATACATTCCAAAATTGAGTTTGATATAATAGATTTGCCTAAAGATGAACTAACTGAAAATAAATCTTCAATCCAACCAAAAATGATATCTTGAAAGTTGAAAGAGCCATATTTAAAATAACAAGCATCTTTCAAGAATGGATTTACATCCAGTGAAACCATGCAAAGAAAAGAATCGTGCGAGAAAATCTAGATCTAACCTAGCTCAGGGATCTTACAAAAGTCATGAGAACCTGACATAACGTCAACTGAAGTTGAAGTGCCTCGACTTCTTGATAAGTCCTAGAGCTTTCCAATATGGTAGAATGATATATCAAAGATTGGATCAGATCATGCATGTTGTATGGACAATTACCATCACTAGTTTCAACAAGATCACTATTATGCAAATGGAAGCCACCTACGTCACTGATTTGATCAGAATTTACATTTTTTTAAACAGATTACCCAATTCAAAAGATTATTCTAATTGCGCATCTAAAGATGGATAAATTGGATAGGTCTCATGAGTAAACTGGATGGAAGAATTTTTTTCATGAAAAATTGGAAATGATAAGGAATGGAAAGGATACTTGATAAGCTTCTTACCTTCTTCCTCATCATGGATGACCTCACTACCTTATGTCAATTGAAAATCCAACTCAGTAGATGATGAACATAAAGAGCATAGAATATCTTCATCTCAATTTCATGCATAACAAAAAGTAGAACACGAGGGATAGTGAGGTGAAGTGGAAGTTTCCATAAGAACATCTTCTTGGACCGAACCATATCTTAAGTCTAAATATTCCAAAACAAAATCTTCTTGAGAAACCAAAAGATAAATGGTGCACTTGGGAAACCATCATTATATGCAATAATGGAATTAGAATTGGCAGAATGAAAATTGTCCAAGACTTCAAACTGATTAAGCAAATTAACTTTATTTGATTCATCACCGAGATTGCTAGATTAAAAATCAATGAAGGATGGGAGAACATTATCTTGACATGGAGGATTTTGAAAAAGAAAATAAATATTGAAAGAATCCTCTCCTTCCTACTCCTCTACCTGTGAAGAGTGACTACCTTGCACCTGATCATTGTTTGAATTTGGAATAGGTTGATCAAGCAAATCATGGGACAAGGGATCATGAGAAATAGATGATAGAGGATGACAATAATTCAAATCACCTTTAAGACTAGAGTTATGAGTGTCAATACCATCTTGATAAATCAAGGGATTAGCCTTTACCTTAGGCTCCATGAACCATTCCAAGGTTTCCTCTATTAGATCTGAATCATTGAAAGTGGAAGAAGAATGAGGAGGTGGATTAGGAATTTATTTTCTAGATTTCCCAACTTCGGCATTATCACAAGGAGGCACCCAAATTGGTACTGGAAAAGGAGGAGGACAAGGAACAAAAGGAATAGTAGGTTCCTCCTCTAGAATTAGAGGTGTCTCACAATTTACAAAAGTTGGGGGAACATAAACATTAGGGGGTTTATATTTGCCATGTAAAGATATTTAAACCAAAATTTCAAACTTCATTTTAAGGAAATCCCAATCCAAATTTTCCCTAGGAAACTCACAACATAAGTGAAGGAATCTATTAGAAAAATCCTCAATTGATTCATTAGGATTCATTCTAAGTTGATTGATTCTTTCTAAAACATCTTGGTAATCATACCTATCAAAAGCTTGATGAAGCTTCTTGAGGAAATGATTAAAATAATGAATGGAGGCAGATGGTAAGGTATGACACCATCAATTAACATGGCCTTCAAGGGTGAGGAAGAAAAGCACACAAGCAATATTTTCATCATCAATTTCATAATATTCACAAAATTTAAGAAAATAGGAAATGTGCTCGGCTATGGATGTTCCATCCCACCATCTAATTTGAATTGAGACAAGACATTAAGAGGATCATCGAGGATTAAAATTTGACCAGTGGGTAAATTATAAAAACACCCACAAAGTATGATTTGAGGATTAACCATTAAAGATAAGAGATTCAACACAAAGTCAAAGGGCATAGCTTGTCATCTGGCCCTCCTAGCGCCAAAATGTTGACAGTTTTGGATAATTCCAACATACAGGGGGTCTCCCCAATGTGAAGTCCCACTTAGACCTCACACCATTTGGTGTAAGACCCCCATCCGGAATATTAGACTGGCCACCGTAACTGTAAGGATCATCTTGGTTTCAACAAATGACATAAGATATTATATACTAAACTTTGAATAAGCAAGTAAATTGACATTGTGAAACATTGATTGTAATGTGTAAAAGGAGACTTTCACGAGGGGAGACAAAAAGTGAACCTCTAGAAGGAAGTAATAGTACTAACCTAAGAGAGACATGTGATAGCATAAAAATATTTGTTAGCGAGATAGTTCACATAATGATTATTAAGAAAATACAAAACACACTCAACAAGATGAGTACCAAAGGCACTAAAATAGTTCATTGTCTTTAGTACATATGAACACAACATATACCGTAAACATCCCAACAATATTCTTAAAGAATTTTCCATACATGCATGAAAATGTGTTGGCTCATAGAGCTTCAATATTAGGTGAAAGATCCAAGTATACAGTTACAATAGTGAGGCACTAATTCCAATAGTGGAATTTTAAGTCACTTCTTGCTTCTCCAAAGCATATTTTTCTCTCTTATGCCAAGTAGAGAAGCCAAGACTAGCTCTCCAAAGCTTAAGCCTCCAAAAGTCGTTTGCTTGAGTTGTGAGGTTACTTTTATAACACGGGGGGTGACCTTTCATATCCCCATTACTCTTTAATTACCCTCACAACCCTTGGACTTCTAATGTGCCCTTTGGACTTCTAAACAACTCTTGAACTTCTAATGACTTTTAGACTTCTCCTAAAGACATTATGCCCATATATGACTAAGTGACTTTTCATATTCCACATATGACTCTTGGACTTCCACACATTACATTTTGTCCTTTTCTTGAGAATACATCATTACATTCCACATGATGATGTATCATGACACATGGACATACATTGACCACTATGATGACACTTGTAGAAGTTACAACTTGAAAATGATGACATGGACTTCATGATGAGGTGGAAATGCCAAGCCATCTTCCTTGCTACTTCATCTTGCATTCTTGATGATAGATATGACTTATGATTTATCTTCATGAAAGATCCACTTTGTTTTTTATCTTGACCCTCCAAAGGGTCTTGGATAAACATTGGAATCCTCTAAGTCATCGTGCAATGTCTTCTTTTTGTTTCAGTCCATGATTGGCTTCATGTCTCCATGATAGCTCTCTTTTGTTCTTCTTCTCCGCAAGTGTTTCTTTATGCGTTCTTCTTGCTATCTGCTCTTGAGAATCACCTTTTCATGCCAAGATGGTACTCATACAAATGAAAATCATTCATGACGAGGAAATATCAGTTTAAAACATTTATCCTATCATTACCAAGATCATGGAATGATCTGCTCATGATAGGCCTGTGAGAGGGTTAAAAGAAGAAGGCTTAATTAGGAGGGCGCAGTTAAACTCGTCAAGGTTCACAAGAAGCCTTCAAGGTGCGCTTGTGCACTTAAGCAAGAAAGAGAGAGCTCACGAGGTGCAAGGGTGCACTCCAAAGAGATGAAGGAGTGAGGCTTCAGGCCTTCAGGACTTCAAGGTGTGGTCATGAGTTCTTCATGCAGAAGGAGCACACTCAAAGTCCTGAAGTGCGCTCATGGTTTTCAAGTGTGCACAGGATCTCAGAGTGCACTTTTTATGGCAAGGCTCCTTGTTTGTCTAGAATGTTCTTTTTAGAGGAGAGAAGGTCCTTGTTCTTCTAAAGTACACTTTTTCACTGAGCTTTTGAAGTGCGCTTCTTTGTTTCAGATTGCGCTTCGTTGCTTCAAAGCGTGCCCCATTGTTTTGAAGTGCACTTCATTATTTTGAAGTGTGCTCAGGATTAGAAGGGTTCAGTTCTCTCCAATAGTGGCTACTTGTTCATCTAGAATGCGCTTCTCACTAAGGGAGGCAGCACAAGGCTAGTTAGCTTATCCTTAGGAAGTACTAATGCACTGTGAGAGGGAGGATACATCATCAAGTTTTTTGTAGAGAACCACCAATCGTTTTCTAAAGTGGATGCAATATTTATATTTGGCTTAAGAGGATGACTTTTGAAAGAGATCACCTTGTGAATTAAGGTTTAGATGGTAAAAGAAAGAATGTTACCATTTCCTCCATCCAATATGGAAGCCTCAAACCCTCATGTTGGGGGAGGGGACCTTGGGGAAGGTGTTGAATGGTTGCGAAAGTTGAAAGAAATTTGTGATGGATGGGGAGGAGATGCAGGTTGCAAAAAATATTTTAGAGCAATGAGGAGAGCACAGATATTTGATGAATGGAGAGAGTGGAATACGAGAGAGATTTGAAGAAGACGAAGGGAGTTGAGGTAGATAGGAGAAGCATTGACCAACCCTGAGATGCAGAAGGGAGAGATTAAGGGAGATGTGAGCTCTGGTATAGGGAGAGGAGCGAGAGGAAGGCAAGAATGAGAGCCGAGTCATAGTGAGAATGTTTACCATGAATCAGATGAACCCATGAAACCAAGCTTGAAGATTGCAGATATTGATTCTAGTAACCCTCCATATGATGAAATGTATTTAATGATGAAAAGTTTATTTCATTACTCCCAAAGTTAATGTTTCACAAGCTAGCAACTTGTCTAGTTCCTCTCCATCCCTTCCCCTGGTACTTTATTCTAATCCAGTAATTTTTCTTCCCAAACTTATTAAAGCTTTGAAGTTTTGCAAGATAGTCATAGGTAGAAATTCTACTAGTGGTGATCAACAATGTTTGAGTAATATTTCCCAATCAATATTGCAAGGATTTGTGTTAGTTTCTCCTACCTTTTTTCCAATGGCTATCAATGTGGTTTGTTCCTTTACTTGTTACCCTGAGTTTCATGGTCGAGGTGATGAGGACGTGGAGAAACATTGGTACTTGTGTGAGGCCATATAGAGGTCTAAGGGAACTCCAGACACAACCAAGCTAGCTATCTTTCAAACCACTCTAAGAGACCAAGCTACTAAGTGGTATATAAAATATACTCTGAATATTCCAAATTTAATTATAAATGCATTAAGGGAAGATTTAATTAAGGATTTCAAATTGCCTCAGACCGAAAAGTGGGGTTTGACACAACTAAGGGAAATTAGGTAGAGAGAAGAGGAGACAACATTGGAATGAATGGAATGATTTAAGGATGCTCTAGGAAAGCTAACTCATACTATTCAATGAGACTACCAAAAGGAGTGGTTCATTCAAGCTATGTTACCTTTGACAAGGATACCTCTAACACAACAAAAGATTAATACCTTATAGGAAGCATCATAATAGTCAATGAAGATTGAAGTAATGGCGAGATATCCCAATAACTTTGAACCATGGTCTAATTCAATTGATACTACTCTGAATGTCTTACAAAATCAGATAGTTGTTATGACTGAGAAACAAAAGGAGGCGGACGTTGCAAGACCCACGTGTCCTTAAGTTTGGTGTAAAAATTGTTATACAGAAGGGCATCATGCTACAAAATGCCTAAGGTTGAAAGGTGCAGGGTCATCTAATGTTCCGCTAGGACCCCCTCCTCCACATGCAAGACCTTTAGGAGGAGTTACGCAAGTGTCAACAAGTGTTCCCTTCTAGGGGCATACCCAGTACCACACATTCCTGGCATATCTTCGAACAAGTATTGTGAAATATGTCGTACTTATGTTCATCCTCCTTGACTCTGTCCTATATTACAAAAGTACTCTAATGTACCTAACTCTATGTTCTATGAGTTTTGTGGGTCTCCCATGCATCATATTGATAAGTGTCAAGCCTTGGACGGACTAGTCGATCAGTTGGATCATACTTCATTCTGGGTAATGAGTCCTCTTGTGGAAGAGGAGGTGGAGGATACAGAGGTGGAAGAACTAGAGGTAGAGGTCCAATTAGATGCTATAACTATTACCAAGAGGGTCATGTAGCTTGCAACTATCCCCTACTAAAAAGGGCTTGATGTTCTCATTACCCAGTCAATGATCACGCAACTTAAGACTATCCGAAGATTATTACTTGATGGGAAGAGTGAAATCATCAAATAGGTGCTAACCTGATCATCTTTGAGATGTAGAAGCAAGAACCAAATCAACAACCTAATATTAACATTGTCACTTGCAAAGGCACTGGGACTGGTACTAATAAGGATTCTTCTAAAACGCCAGTCATCAAAAAAAGCATAGTTGTCACAATCTCAATATGATCTTATTCAACAGAAGAGGTATTATAAGGATGTTGTGGATATCTTTAGGGAGATCGATTCATCTTATTAGAGTCCTAGGGTTGTGGGGTCAAGAAGAGATTAGATTTAAGTCCTGAAAGGAGATCATTAGGTAACCCTTGATTTTCTATAGAGTCTGCCCAACATGATACTATGTGGTTCTAGCTACTTCTCCACATTTTGAGCAATAACCATCTTTCTCAATAGTTGCAGAAGAAGCTGAAGGGATTCGTAAGGGATGAGGAGTTATCAGAACACCCTATTTCCAGAAATTTACCAGAGTGGCACAATAGAAGCCTTAGGCGCAAATAGAGGAGAATAGGAAGAGAGTTTCGCATTAATTCCTAGATCGATGGGTATCAAATCAAAGATACCATGTTGGACTTAGGCTCTGATGTTAACATCTGACCAAAATATACTTGGGAGGGACTCAAAAGGCCTAAACCGGTGTTCTCTATAATCTAGTTGCGAATGGCTAACCAATATAATATCTTTCCTATTGTCCGCTGGTAGGATGTGGAATTAGATATTGATGGTGTGAAGACTTTTGTTGACTTCGAAGTCATTGATATTATCAGAGATAAATATCCCTATCTAGCTTTATTAGGAGTGGGTTGGGATTTCGAGAACTATGTCATGATTGATTTAAAATGGGAAACTATGACTTTCAAAGTGGATGGGTATGAGTCATTCAACCTTTGGATCCTTATCAGGGTCCTAGGTATACAAAGCCTATCAACGATATAGAGGATATGAATTTCCTTGATCAACTGTACCATCTAAATATAGGGAAAAGGGAGGACTATATTAATCCTATAGTTGGTGGATCCCTCAATTGGTGAAGTATTCAGAAAACCGAAGTTGGTTCAGAGGTTTTGCTAGAAGAATGGCAGTAGGTGGACCATGAGTTATATTG
This sequence comes from Pinus tabuliformis, assembly GCA_031772625.1. NCBI lineage: Eukaryota > Viridiplantae > Streptophyta > Pinopsida > Pinales > Pinaceae > Pinus > Pinus tabuliformis. Next base: position 235,917,623 of record CM062813.1, read on the forward strand.
TAGGAGATGCACAACTATTAAATCAGCCTATTGGATTGGTATAGAGGCAAGGCACTATCCTGTCTTTGAAAACCTTATTCTTGTTAATGTTTTTGGGCCAGACATTGACTGTATTGTTACGGAGGAGCGACGATTTCCTCTGTTGTATGTTGTGCTTCAAGCCACTCTTGATTGCTTGTGGGTTGCTCATCATGACAATATTTCATCATGGGAAAAGGCCAATTCTACTATTTTCTGCAAGTTTGTTGAACCAAAAAAGAGAACCTGTGTTATTTCCTTATATCAAGGCCATAACAGTCCGAAGAAACATGTTCAGGCCTGTAAACATAGTTACCGATCAAACAGGAACTATTACCTCAAAACGGGTACTCGAGCCCAAAAATCCCAAAAAAAAACATGAAAAAACACCTTGAAATCGAAAAGTCGGAATAACATTTTTTTCAGAGTAAATTTTCAATATTTTTTAAAAATAACAATAAAAATAAAAATAAAAATAAAAATAAAAATAAAAAATAAAAATAAAAATAAAATTGAACCATCTAACTGCAGGGAAAAGGGAGGACTATATTAATCGTATAGTTGGTGGATACCTCAATTAGTGAAGTATTCAGAAAACCGAATCTGATTCAAAGGTTGTGCTAGAAGAATGGCAGCAGGCAGACCATGAGTTATATTCTAGGAGATGCACAACTATTAAATCAGCCTATGGGATTGGTATAGAGGCAAGGCACTATCTTGTCTTTGAAAACCTTATTTTTGTTAATGTTTTTGGGCAAGACATTGAATGTATTGTTGCGGAGGAGCGACGATTTCCTCTACTGTATGTTGTGCTTCAAGCCACTCTTGATCGATTGTGGGTTGCTCATCATGACAATATTTCATCATGGGAAAAGGCCAATTCTACTATTTTCTGCAGGTTTGTTGAACCAAAAAGAGAACTTGTGTTGTTTCCTGATGTCAAGGCCATAACAATCTGGAGAAACAGTTCATGCCTGTAAACATAGTTACCGATCAAACAGGAACTATTACCTCAAAACGGGTACTTGAGCCCAAAAATCCCAAAAAAAATGAAAAAGCACCTTGAAATCGAAAAGTGTTGATGTCGGAATAACGTTTTTTTCAGAGTTAATTTTCAATATTTTTTAAAAATAACAGTGAAAAACAATAAAAAGGCATTTTGTTTGGTGCAAAAAACACCTTGAAATCGAAAAGTGTTGATCCCTAAAAATTTATATAAAAAAAAAAACAAAACAAAACAAAACAAACAAACCAAAAGCATTTTCAACATTTTTTAATAATGACGTTAAAAACAAAATATCGTGACTAAAAACTTTAAATTTCCAATGATTTTCAAGCATGACATTAACAATAAAATATCACGTCTTTGAAAACTCTTAAAATTCCAACGATTTTTAAGCATGACATTAAATTTAAAATATCACTTCTTTGAAAAAAAACCTTAAAATTCCAACAATTTTCAAGTATGGTGCTAAGAAAAAATATTTATAATTGTTTTCAACCATAACATTAAAGATAAATATCACAACTTAGAAAAACATTAAAATCTTGACAATTTTTCAACCATGGAATTAAAACCAAAGATTATGAATACAAAACAATCTTAAATTTTCAAAATATTTCAAGCATGACATTATGGAAAAAATTTATGATTAAAAAAACTTTAAAAATGAACTCCTAAATGAAAGAGTTATTATACCAAGAGTAATTTTTTTAAATGCTAAATGTATAGCGATTTTGAAATTTTAGCCTAAGACAACTTGATACATTGCAAAAAACAAAAAAGAAAGAAGAAAAAAGAAAAAGAAGAAAAAGAGAGAGAGAAGGCAAGCTCAACCCATTGTAATGAAAACTTAAAGACCAACCATGAAATTAACACATTGTGGGGCAAACTCGATTCATTATAACGAAAAAATTAAAATCAACTGTCAAATTGCACATAATGGGATTGGGTTGCTAGACAAGTATCGACACATACCCTACAAACATATATATATATATATATATATATATATATATATGAAAGATACATAAGAAAACAAAAACTCAAATATTGAAAAAAAAAAAATTTAAAAATGTAATAAAACATGATAAAAAAATCAAATATAAAAAATATATAGAAATGCAAAAAATCAAATATTGAAAAAAAAAAACACAAAAATTCAAATATTGAAAAAAAAATAAATAATAAATAATAAAATAAAAAACCACCTCTTATTTTTCGCATTCAGATAAGATTTATGTTGGCTCCGCCGGGAGTCTTGCATAGTTTGTTATGTCAGCTCGAGAAGGATAAGTCGCATTGGAATCAAAAGAGTAAAAAAATCAAATATAAAAAATATATAGTAATGACATTAAAAAATAATAATAATAATAATAATAATAATGATAATGATAATGATAATAATATGTAAAAAAATTAACCATATCATGTAAAAAAACTTAATAAATAAAAGGAGTAAAAAAAAATAAAAATAAAAAAATTCTCGGCGACCCCGAGGCCCAACAAGCCAGGGGTGTCAAGGAGACGACTCATGACAACAAATAAATTAAATTTCATAAAATATATAAAAACAAATAAATAAATAAAAATAAAAAATTCCACAGCGGCCCCGAGACCCAACAAGCCAAGGGTGGCAAAGGACAATTCATGACAACAAATAAATTAAATTTCATAAAATATATAAAACAAAAAAAAAAACCATAAAAATGTCAAAAAAACAAAATTAACTTGTAAATATGAAAAAATTAAAATAATACATATATATATATATATATATATTGATATATATAACTAACATTAAAAATATTGTTATTTCTAAGTTCAAAGACAAAAATGTGGTGTGAGAAAGATTTAGCAGTTAAAAGAAAATTAAGATATTATAAGGAGGTCATCAACCCCACCCTAGAAGATCAAAAGTATCTCTCTGTTTTAACTAGCTCAAAGAAGAAAATTAATATAGCCAAGATTAGAACGAACTCTCATGAGCTCCATAGTGAAACGGGTCGTTGGGCGGTTCCTAAAACACCATGGATGGAAAGGTTCTGCTATCTCTGTGAGAATACGAACATCGAGGATGAAAATCACTTCCTCTTAGAGTGCCCTGCGTACAACCACATTAGATCCCAGTTTCAAAATCTTTGTTGCAACACTGACCTTACTGGCCTTTTATGTTGTCAAAATTACAGTGAGCTCGAGAGGCTTCTCTCCAAGCTTTTTGAGCATAGAAATAAAATCTTAAATCAAACTAAATAATTCATTTTTTTAGGTCTGATAGACCAAAGTTTGGTCAGTGGACGTTAACCACCACCACCACCGTCATCATCATCATCATCATCATCATCATCATATATATATATATATATAAGAAAAGATAAATAAATACTTTAAAAAATGACCATTTTTAAGTTAAAAATAAAAAATAAAAACATCATTTAAAAAAATGTTAAATAATTAAAAAATAAATAAATTTAAAAACAAAAATAAAAACAAAAAAATATTCAAAACAATTAAAAATAAAATAAAATTTAAAATATTAAAAAAAAAAAATATTCCCTAGTGACCCCGAGGCCCAACAAGCCAGGGGTGGCAAGGGGACGATTCATGACAACAAATAAATTAAATTTCATAAAATATATACCAAGGGCAGACCTAGCATAGTTACTCTACAAGGCCTTTATGAGTATATAGAGTCTTTAGAGAAACGTAGAGAAGAAAGAGAAGCCAAGCTACAAAAAGAGTTAGAAGCCATGCTGGAAAATAAATTTGCATCTCTTGAAGACACGATCCAAAAACAAATAGAAAATAAAATAGAACTACTGGAGAATAAAATGGAAGTAGTGGAGACTAGATTGCAGGTTATAGAAAAACAAAACCAAGATACTAACCAACCATCCCAGCAAGGAGATGCTGATACTTTAGAGAGTCTTAAAATGAAAGACGTGATTAAAGAACTAGAAGAAAAAGTTAATAGTCGCCTCACCCTAAATAATGTGGTAGATAATTTAGATATCAAACCAATTAAAGATGAAATGAAAAAATTAATAGAATTAGACCACGAACGTAACAAAAGGGCCTTGAATCTTATAATCTTCGGTTAAAAGAGGAAGTAGATGAGGATACTTTAGCCTTAGCCCAGACAGAATTACATAATAGATTACAAATTGAAACAGTGTGTCTCACAGAAGCAACACGGTTGGGGAAATTAACCGAGAATAAAGGAAGACTAATCCGCATAAAGGTGAGCTCCACTGATCATAAGTACGACATACTTAGTAAAACCTCAAGTCTAAAAGGAACGAGAATATTCATAAATGAAGATCTCATTCCAAAAGATCAAGCAGAATTAAGAAAGGAGGTTCAAAAGGTAAAATAAGCTAGAAAGGAAGGAAAATGGGCAATAATCAGAAATAGAAAAGCCTTTATTCGAGATAGAAACCAAAAAGATATTAATCAATAGCAATTAAACATGCTCTAGATCCTTTCTTGGAACTGTCAGGGCTTCCCATGGAACAAAGGCCCCAAGCTAAGTATGATTTCAAATGATGTTGATATTATTTTGCTTGTTGAAACTTGGGAGCACGAAGAATCTAAGGTCCCTAACATAGATGGCTTTACGCTATGGTCTACCTGGAACTAGCAATCCTCCCATAGAGGCATTGGGAGAATAGCTTGTTACATTAAGAAGAACATCTCCCCCCATGCTAGGATTTATAAAAATGAGCCTCACAACCAATATAGTTGGATAGATATCAGAGACATTAATAATAAAAAGTCCTACATAACAATATGTTATTTTCCCCCCATCAATTCTAACTTCTATAAGAAAAAGAATCTAGATAAAACTAACCCTTACAATGGTTTAGAGAATGATATTTCTAGCCTAAGGAATGACGGTAATATCCTTTTAATAGGTGACTTTAATGCTCGAACTTCAAACAACCAAGCTATTATTCTAAGCAATCATTCCAACCCTAATCCTCTTTGGTTAGACGAAGACCCTACTCTGGCTAGTAGGTACAAAAGGAGCTCTGAAGACCTCGGGGAAAATTTGTTTGGGTCGGAGCTAGTCAAGCTCTGTAGTGCTCAAGATCTCATAATTTGCAACGGTCTAAAGAAGTGGCCCAATTCCAGCAAGATGACCTGCATCCATGGACTTGGTAGCAGCGTGGTAGACTACGTTATTTCCGATCTCCCATTATACAACGAAATAATAAATTTTGACATCTTAAACGACCACGAACCTGACTCTGATCATAGGCCTTTACTTATAACTCTCGATTTTGTCATGCATAGAGTTCCCACAGAAAATAATACTTACAGCCAAAGGAACTTAATATTTGATAGAAATAAAAATGATCTCTTTCTAAATGAATTAAAAACTAATTTGCTTCATTTATCTAGTATAGACAACATAGAAGACCTCTATCATAATTTTACTACAACCCTCTCATATTCTATTAACAAGTTCTCAATTGAAGTTTCAAATAATAAAAGAAATAGCAAAACCAATCCATGGTATGACAAAGATTGTAAAAGTGCGAGGAGAGCAATTAAGGAAGTTGTTGATGAATCTCTTAAAATGGACAAGATAAAAATATACAAAGTCCTAACTAAAAGGAAAAAGAGGCAGTACATTCATCAAAGACAGGAGAATCTCTTACACCTCTCTAAGGTAGCTCCTAAGAAATTTTGGAGGCAGATTCTGACTAGGAAGACTAAAGATAATAATAAAATTGCTCTTCATGATTGGAATTCCTATCTTAAAAAGCTTTATGAATCTCCAAATGTCATGGATAATTTGGAAACCCTGCTCACAACGAAAGAAGTTTTCTCTTTAGAAGACATTAAGTTTGGGGTTAATCGCCTCGCTAATGGGAAAGCTAAGGACATTGAAGGTTACCAGGCGGAAATCTTAAAAATTGGAGGTCCTGTCCTCATCCCCCACATTCACAAGCTTTTCAATCAAGCAGTCAAGCAAGGGTTCCCTAAACCTTGGACTGAGAGCCTCATTATCCCTATTTTTAAAAGTGGGGATACAAATAACCCCTCTAATTATCGGACAATTATGATCAGCCCTCTCTTAGCCAAGTTATATGGTAGTATTTTGGAAAAGAAGTTAACCATATGGCTTGACAGTGAAGGTAAGCGGGCTAAAGGCCAAGCAGGTTTCAGAAGGCATCACTCAATAACAGACCACCTCGTTACGCATAGGATCATTGCAGAGGAATGTCGTAATGATAAAACCAATTTATTTTGTTGCTTTGTGGACTTTAGAAAGGCTTTCGATACGGTTCCTAGATACAACCTTTGAAATAGATTAGAAGAGCTAAAGGTTCCTCTCGAGTTGAGAGCTGCCGCTATAAGGTTATACGAGAATGTAATTGCCAAGCTAAAGAGCAATGAGGGGTGGTCGAAAGATATTAAGTGTAACATCGGAGTTAAACAAGGTTGCCCCCTCTCCCCTACCCTATTTGACATTTACATCAATAAGCTTGAAGGCTATTTAGAGGAAGCAGGATGTGATGGCACGATCTTAGATAGTATAGTTGTCATCCTTCTTCTCTATGCTGACGATATTGTTCTTTTGGCAAGGTGTCCATCTGATCTTGATAAGCAACTCAGGCTTCTTAAGGATTTCAGGTCTACCATGGGTATGACTGTTAACACTGACAAAACAAAAGTTATGATTATCAAATCCCATAAGGACACTTACGCTAATTTTATGTATGACAGTAATAACTTGAAGGAAGTGTATTCTTACAAGTACCTAGGAATTGATATTCATCATAAGCTCAACTGGAACCATAGCATTGAGAAAAGGATTAATGGGGGGTGGAAATCTTATTTTGGTCTTGAAAATAATTGTAAAACAACAAACCTCATAATGTGGGATAAAATGAAGTTCCTCTTTGAAACTTTAGTCACTCCTGTTATCTTATATGGCTATGAGGTTTGGGGTTGTAGCATCTCCATAGAATCATGGAGAAAGATTGAGCAAATCCAGAAGCGTTTTATAACTTATAAACTGAAAATTAAAAGTAATACACCTTATCCTATTCTCCTTATAGAAGCAGGTCTTTCCCCTATTGAGAGCCTAGCTATGATTAGGTTTCTGTTGTACAAGCACAAACTCAATAACATAGACGATCATAGACTTCCTAAGCTAGCTTTAAATTCCAGCCAAAACCACCTAAGGCTCAATTGGGGGTGGCATAAAGACACAAGGGCCTGGTTAAACTATTGGGAGATCAACGAGAATGATGCATTGCAAAACATAAATAACATTAAAGATATTGTTACTTCTAAGTTCAAAGAAAAAATGTGGTGTGAGAAAGATTTAGCGGCTAAAAGAAAATTAAGTTATTATAAGAAGGTCATCAACCCCACCCTAGAAGATCAAAAGTGTCTCTCTATTTTAACTAGCTCAAAGAAGAAAAATAATATAGCAAAGATTAGAACGAATTCTCATGAGCTCCATAGTGAAACAGGTCGTTGGGCAGTTCCTAAAACGCCATGGATGGAAAGGATCTGTCATATATGTGAGAATAGGAACATCGAGGATGAAAACCACTTCCTCTTAGAGTGCCCCCTATACAACCACATTAAATCTCAGTTTCACAATCTTTGTTACAATACTGACCTTCCTAGCCTTTTACAATGTCAAAATTATAGTGAGCTCACGAGGCTTCTCTCCAAGCTTTTTGAGCATAGGAATAAATCTTAAATCAAAATAAATAATTTGTTTTTTTAGGTCCGATAGACCAATGTTTGGTCTTAGCGGACGTTAACCATCATCATAAAACAAAAACAAAAACCAAATATATATATATATATATATACATAATAAAAAATAAAAAATTCCTCGGTGCCCATGAGGCCCAACAAGCCTAGGGTGACAAGGGGACAATTCATGACAACAAATAAATTAAATTTCATAAAAAAAAAAAAAAAAAAAAAAACCAAAAACAAAAAAAAACAAAAACAAAAACAAAAACGAAAAAAATCAAATTAACTTGTAAATATGAAAAATTTAAATAAAAAGTAAACAAATAGATATATATATATATAAGAAAAGATAAAAAAATATTAAAAATAAAATGACATTTTTTAAGTTAAAAATAAAAACATCATTTAAAAAATGTTAAATAATTATAAAAACAAAAAAAATCAAAACAATTAAAATAAATAAATATATTTTAAAATTTAAATTATAAAGAATATTTAAATTAAAAAAAAAAAAAACAAAACAAAACAAAACAAAAAAACAAAACAAAACAAAAAAACAGAGCAAAACAAAAAACAAACAAACAATTAATTTAAAAGAAAACCAATAAAAAAAAAAAAAAAAAACAATTTAATAATACCCAACCCCCTGTCGTCCCTCAGCCCCCTCGACCCTCTCCCTCTCCCTCCCCTTCCTCCCCTACTCGATCGCCACCCCACCTCACCCCCCTGCGCCCGTCACCCTCCTCGCCTCCTCACCCTCAACCCTCTCCCTCCCTTCCCCCGCTCCCCACCTTACCCCCTTTCACCCGCCTCTCCTCCCCACCCAAGCCCCCTTATATTGTTTGTTTGTTAGTTTTGTTTTTTTTAATTGTTTTGAATTTTTTTAATTTATTTTTTTTAATTTCGTTTTTTAATTTTTATCATTTAATTTAATTTTTTTTAACTTAAAAAAAAAAAAAAAATCATTTTTTTATTTTGTTTTTTTTATTTTTATTTATTTTTTGTTTTTCCATTAATTTTTTATTCATTTTTTTATTTTTATGAGTTAATTTGGGTTTTTTTTTACATTTTTATAGGTTTTTTGTTTTTTTATTTATTTTTTGTATTTGATTTTTTTTTGTCATGGTTTTTTTTTTTTTACTAACATGTTTTATGTTTTTTTATTTTTTTGGTCATGTTTTTTTATTTATTTTTACTAACATGTTTTTATTATTTTTATTTTTTTCATGTTGTATGTTTTTTTAACATTTTTATAGGTTTTTTGTTTCTTTCTTTTTTTATTATTATTTTTATGTTTTAGTACTAACATGAAAATCACCAACATTTAAAAAAATTATCCACACTTAATTGATTAGAAAATTTAAAGTGTAAAAATTAAGCCCTTTAAACAAAAAGGGTTGATGCTGATGAGCACTTTTAAAAATCAAGATGAAAATCACTAACAAAAAAAAATGTTCACACTTGATACATAAAAAAATAAAATAAATAAAGTGTCAAAAATAAGCCCTCTAAAAAGAATGCGTTGATGTTGCATCAACACTTTTCAAAATCAACATGAAAATTACTAACATTTAAAAAAAATGTTCACACTTAATACATAAAAAAATTTAAAGTGGAAAAAAAATGCTAAAAAAAAGATGTATTCCATAATCACCATTTTTCAAAATCGAGTGATATTTTGCTACCTCAAAAAAATGGGTACTAGGTCATTTTCTCGTTTGATCGGTAACTATGTTTGTACTGAAAAATGGAAGAAGAACAAGGTACTTGCTAAATTGTGGGTTCATTACTTTATCCATACTTTAGGACCAATTCCTAAGGATTGGTACTTAAAGGAGGAGATGAAGAGGCAGACTTCTAGTTGGGATGAGTTGATTTCTCAATTTTGTGTCAATTTTAGTTTCTCAAGCAAGGATGCTCGTATTAATGAGGTTTTGAAGGTTGTAAATAGAGTCCTATTTCCCACTAGAAAGCCTATTACATAATTTTTTAATGGATCAGGTTGCGGAGCTATCACTAAATCAGGTTTCCAGCTCACTATTGCTTGTGGAAAATTTGACAAAGAACCCCGATGACAAGGATTTAGAGGGGTTGAAACATCTCTCTTTCAAGGAATCTAAAGGGGAGTGTATCATTAAGGATGACCTCCCTCAAGATGCCCCACATTTACAACCTTTGAAGTTGCGAAAGCTCAATATTAGGTCTGATGAGAAGCCTATGTTGGCCTCTATAGAAGACTATTGGGATGAAAAACTACCAAAGAGATCTTCGATTTGCTTAAAGAATATGAGGATATGTTTCTTGCATTAGTTTCAGAGTTGAAGGGTATTAAATGAGATCTTGGGGAGATGAAAATCGTTTTGAATCTTAATGTGCGCCCAGTAAAGCACCATCCACATTTCTTTAATCTTAGGGTCAAATAATTTGTCAAAAGGGAAATGACAAGATGTTAGCATAAGGACTCATCTTCCCTGTTGACGAATCTGACTGGATTATTCTCATAGTCATCTAGGATAAGAAGGACTCAGAGGATATGTTATGTACCTAGGGGGGATAATATGGGGTACCAAGGGAGGTACCCAAGGTAATAATGTAATAATGGGATGGGCCATAGTAATAAATAAGGTGGTTAACCCATGTCATGTAAGGGACCACAAGTAGTTAATAATAATGTAATGGTCCCATGGTATTAGTTGATGGTATGAGGAAACCATGGTAATGATGCATGGTATTGTATGTATGAGGCCTATATAAAGGCTAGAGACTCCACATATGAAGATGAAGAGAAGTATTCTTGTATGAACAGGCATATGGCTTGTGGAGTGTTCTCCTTCCTTAAGGAGTGAATGTATGGTGTTGCCCTACCATAAGGGTTTTGATCTATAAAGAATCATTTCATATTATCTTTGGGTTTACTTGCATTATCTTATATTTTTATATCAGATCTATAGTATTTCCAGGTTAGATATACAACAATTGGTATCAGAGCTACAACAATTGGTATCAGAGCACTTTCTTGGGCAAACCATGGAGAATTTTTTTTTCATTTTTGCAGGGATTTTTGGGTGGCGAATTTGCAGATCAGATCTGTACGTTTTGGTGCAAGATCTACAGAATCTAATTGCAGATCTGTATTCCTTGTGAAAAAATAGCCGATTTCAAAAAAAAAATCGGTTGAATCAAAGTCCGGATGAAGGAGATATCGCTGATTTAAAATCAGTAGGGTTGCAGACAATTTTTAGGGCAGCGAGTTTTGCGGCGCAGATCTAGAAGTCCTGGTGCAAGATCTACCAGATCTAATTGTAGATCTGGAATCTTTGTGAAAAAACATCTAATTTCAAAAAAAAAAAAATCAGTCGAATCAGAGTCCGGATGAGGGAGATATCGCTGATTTAAAATCAGCTCTTTTTGCAGAAATTTTGGGTGACGACGGGAGAGTAGCAGCGCAGATCTGAAATTCTAGTGCAATATCACATCCTGAACAATATCTATGTACATGATCCATTTCGTACCCCTTTTAGTGATGAAGTGTTGAATAATGTTGCAGGTCAAGAAGCTTACTCATTCACAGAAGGATTCTCAAGGTATCATCACGTGTGGATAGATTAGGAGGATAAGAAGAAAACTAATTTTATTGTTGAATGGGGATCATATGATTACCATGTGATACCATTCAGCCTTAAAAATGCACATGCAGTATTTTCTAGAATTCTTATCACAACTTTCGTGAGTATATACACAAATTTGTAGAGGTATATATGGATTACTGGACAATTTACAACCTTTTAAAGAAACATTTAAGTTTACATAGGGTGATGTTTTATCAATGCAGATAGCTACATATCTCCCTCAATCTATAGAAGTGTATCTTTGTTGTACCATTTGGAACTTTATTGGGGAACATTGTTTCTAAGGCTGGTGTCTTAATTGACCCAGCTAAGTTTGCGTTCATTCTCAACATGTCTCCCCCAACAAGTATTAAACAACTTAGATCCACTCTGGAGCAAACATCGCAGATTCATCCACGACTATTATTTGATCACTACTCCACTAAAGAAGCTCCTGAAAAAGTCTTATCCCTGCTTTAATGGTCAACATCATCAAATTAGTTATCGCTTTTGGTTTTAACTGTCATATTGTTTTTTTGATACAACTGTCATGTCACCCTTTCTGTTTAACGACGTATTGCCTTGGGATATGTGTCTTTGTTGAATTAAATCCTCGAATTGAATTCAATTTTGTTTGTTCATCTTCACTTACTTCATTAAAGGGGTAAGTTGGGAATTTTACTATCGGAAATTCATATGTGGTTCTATAAATATCAAGCATTCCATCATTTTCATCCATCTATATTTGAGCCTTGCTCGAGCTTCAAACCTGGCATCCAAGTCTGTGTTTTTTGTTCCTCACTTCCACTATTGTCGTCCTATCCGTCAACTCTATTATCGTAAGCATCAATCCATGGTTTGTTCTCTCAAAGCTACAATTTAGTTTGAATTGTCTAACCCACGTATTCATACATTAAATGATTTACACAACAAGTATGAGAAGGTTATTCTTGTGGATTATGATTTCACTGATGGAGATTTGTTTCTTACTCTGAGACATGAAGTTCATTTGAATGTTATTCTCACACTGTCCGACAATATTGTCCCTCCAGTAAAACCCATATTCAAGAAATTGTATGAGTCCACCTTACCTATGTTGTGTGACTTTCCCATGTTCGGCACTACTGTCAATGTTGCTCAATGCACCAAATTCCTTATCAATCAAATTCAAAATGGTTCCCAATGGCTTGAAAAATAATATTCAATTCATGTACATGGTATTCATAGGATGACAGGATTATCAATGGAAGCGAAGGATGTCTCTATAGCATTTCAAGGAGGAGCCAAGCATAGCAAAAAGACGGGCCCAACAAATTTATATCAGAATTATGGCACTAAGCATAAAGGATGAGGGCCTGCTATTGACCCAATCAACAATGCCCAGGTCAAATTTTCATGCCAATTGATTGCTAGGAAAGTTACTGAGCATTACACCAAGTGAGAATGTACTTTAGATACCATTTTTATGGCTCGGTTCTGTGTTCAAGGAGCTTAACTGAACTGGTGTAACTATCTATCAGAAAGGAAGCATATCAGAAAGGAGTCTATTTTATTTGTGGATATCTAATTGTTGTTATTGCCATGCTTAAATGGAAACCTCTTGTAGGGTGTATTCTTCATGTCCCTCAAGATCGTCAAGCGTTAGCTTTGACCTTTGAACCCTAGAAAACCCATTCTGACTCTACAAATATTTCCTTTAATGACAATGCTATTGGTGCATGGTATAATTAAATGGTTGAAGCCACTCAATTATGACAGTTCCTCAATTATTTATTGATAAACATGCCTACCAAATTTGATTCAACATCGACCATAACCATTGTTATGTGCACCCCAATGATGCAAACAAGGACAAGTTTTGTACTAGTCTACTACCATAATATTTACCATAAGAGGATCTTCACAAGGAGGTTATGAGTTTGTCTAGTGTCCAACAACTCCAACATCCAGATGGAATTTACTATGCCTTCATTGGAATCACTAAGTGAAATCCACTAACAGTTGTGTCATCCTCATCTCGCAAGCACCAGAATTCCCCACCATCTTCTACTTTTGACCCTGAATACCATCAATCGCTCTTTAAGAAACTTCGTTCTCAAATCATTCCACCTCCCGGTTCCACTTCTACCCCTATCTCAACTACACCTTCCACAAATACTCCAATCCTTGATGCAGTCCCTTTGAACACAAACCCATTTCAACCTCCTATTCTTCCTAAGGCAATCATAGCAACAACTACTTTTCTTTCCCTTCTTGCTTCAAAAAATATGGCTGGTATCAACCTCTCAAAGCTCATTTAGGTTGATGATGATGAACCACCTACAGTTACTACAACTACCTCGATCGTGGAGGAAATGCATCCATCCACCATCCCCTCTACAAGTCAACCTCAACTATTGCCTTCTTCGAAATATAACAACCCCCAGTATATTGACTCTGATGCACCCTCCACACATTTTGTTAACGACCCCATTGTTGAACCTTCGTTGGATACCACAACTTCTCCTTCAGGTACCAATCTCTTGCTTCCAAAACTAGTGTTAACCTCTACAAAGGAGCCAAAAAACTATCAACAATTCATATAGCAAGTGTAAAAGGAGACTCTAGAACCACCTAATAAGCACCATTCAGAGAGGTTGATTGCAAGTGGTCAATCCCTCTAGACCAAGCTCCCATCGACAAACACTCTTTCTGCAAAAGACTTCCAGCATTGGTCTTTCATTTAGTTGTTTCAGTTTATTAGAGCTTCTTCACTACAGTTGGAAGAACGAATGACCTCCGTAGATTAGAAATAGTTTGAAATCATTCAAAATCATGAGCAACAATAATGATAAATTATCCACCTTACACAAGCTCAAGACTCATTGCAACTGCAGCTTGCGCAAGCTATCAAAGAGAGAGACCAGCTTTGCTAGAAAAACGATAAAGTCGAGTAAGAAGTGGTAGTCATTCAGGCTAAAATTAATCAGATGTGGCCACTATTGTCAGAAACAAGCTCCATGTTTCCCAAGGATATTCTATCTTATGATCCAATCCACTATTTAGAGTTACTCAAGAGTGCTTGGATTGTTCTCGCCACTAAGAACAAATCTCTTCAACACACCATTTCTGAGTTGCGAGAAAAAATATCAGATCCTACCGTAGAGTACGTCAATAAATTGGTTAGATTGTGGAGTAACGCACCAGGTTTCGCTCCAAGCTTCAACAAAAAATATACGACTCCCAAAATATTTTCAGACAGGTGCAGGACTGTCCCATGCCTTCTCACAAAACGAAATCAACCGATCGACAAGTTGCGGGAAGAGGTTAAGAATTTGATGGATAATGCCTTATCCATTGTTAATCTTGTAGAGCGGAAAAGGGTCTTTGAAGAAATCTCTTAAAAATATGCTCATATTACAACATTGGAGGATGAATCACCCAAGACGAAACAGATTATTCAAGATCTCAGGCTATTGTCCAAGAGAAATTCCTACAACTATATTCACTTAATCTGGATGTTGATGCTTGATGGACTGCGTTACTCATAGTTAGGCCAGATAAACTAGATGTTGATACAACCTAACACTTTGTTAATCAGAGTTCCACATTTCTAGGGATCTAGAAAGATTCCTTGGATATGTAGAGTTGTTTCTGCTGCAAAGTTTTGTAGAATGTTCCTGAGTTGGGTCTTTCATTTGAAGAAAAAACATCTAAGCAGGAAAAAGGAGTACCAAGTGAACAAGAAAAATATTGAGTCAAGGGTGAGTCAATAGGTTGTGGTTGGGGCCTATTGGATCCTTCATTTTTTGTACATTTTTTGACGAAATATTGTTTAGGAGAACGGGAAGTGTTGTTGAAAATTGGTTGTCATTGATGTCAACACAAGAAGCACCAGAAGAAGCCTCGATTACATTGATAAAAATGATGAGTAAAATAATTTTCTTGGGCTCAATACCATCATCATTTGATTCTCCTCGTCATGCTAATTCCAATGATATATGGAATTCCTCATGATTCATCTCGGTTAGGGAGATATGCTCGATCAAAGATTGAAGCACTCTTCTTGCGATCAAAGTCCCCAAAGTTAGATGATGTGGCATCTTATCATTAGCTAGAAAATAGTTCAAATAATGAGGTCAAGAAGGACTCTCATTGAAAAATTAAATTAAATATTTTGTGGTCAAAATTCAATTTGAAATGACTCCCTCTAAAAGTGTAATTCGGCTAAATAATTGTGGGGTTTTGGGCTCCAAAAAGAAAATTTTCAATTTCAAAATTTCCCTCCAATTTGTACAAGTCAACTCTCTCAATGATACCCCTTTAAGATCTATAAAATGCACTCGTCTCCTCCATAATGGCATGGATTCAACATTGATCTGAAAGGAAGTTGTCTCTTAATGATCTGCGACTAGGTGTAGTCTTGAAGATCTGACTTGGGAGGTCGAATATCTGAAGGTTTTGGGCTTATCGATACATCCTTCGGTAATGATTTTCACTATAATATAGTGAACATGAAGTAGTGATATTTAAAGTCTTGTGGGATGAAGTAAATCCCTGTGGAAGCCATGGTTTCTTCTCTGAGATTTTCGACCCCTTTTAGGGCATAAATATGTGAATGTATTGAGAGTGAGCCTTAACACTTTGATCGGAATTTGTGTGCGGATTTGTTAACAGAACCAAGTCACCCTTAGCATTGGCCTACTTGGTCCTTTAGTGCATACATATACAATGAATTTTTGAAGTCGATCCACATTGTGAATGTTATGTTACTTCTTCAAAATAGTTGAGATTGGTTTAGGCATATTCGACCCTCATTTGGGAAAAAGTTTACAATAATTCTGAAGCATTGTTCAAAGGTTTAAGGAAAAGATTCATGCACAGGTGCAATCTCTTTCCTAGAAATATCTCAACAATTTTATGATAATATTTTGGTGTTTCTTTCGACCTTCTATTCAAACTCGAAATTCTAACTCTGATATGAATTTTGGAGGTCATTTTTGTGCCAAAATTTTCGGCCTTACTCGACTTGTTTACAAAGATGCCTGTGCAATTATCTGAGCTTTGATATATGTGTTATAGGTCATTTTGTCACATCTAGTCCATAGGTATCTTAACTGGATCAATCAACATCCTTTTACCCCTTATCATCATCATTACACAAATCCCTAAGCATGACTCTCCCTAATCCCTGAGTTTTTGTCTTTAACTACTTCATTTTAGTGGATTTAAGGCCCAACAAACCATGTTGCCTTGAGAGACTGCGTTCACCAATAGGTTGGTCCTCTCTGGAACTGCATTGATCACCAACAGGTTGCCCCTTGCTGGGGGTGCATTGATTCTAGAAATTTGGGAAAATAAAAAGAATCCCAAAGCTTCCTCTTCCAAAAGCTTCTAGGAGTTGTTATAACCATTTACCTTGGATGAAAGTATCAAATCCTATCCTATCCTACCTTGGATATTTCACCCCTTATCTGTTGATCTCATCCTCCCATCAAGAGTGGATCTCAAACCTAGATTGGTAAATGGATTATAATTCCTAACCTACTATCCTCTTATATATATTTACTACCATCCACAAGCTAGGGGTTGAATTTTCGAGATAGATTCTACCCTCATGTTGTTGTTGTTAGAGTCATTATTACATGCATTAGGGTGACATAGAGGCACACTTTGTGACAAGGAAGTAAAGTCAACTTGGAGGAGCTCTTCTGCAATATCAACTTTATATTTGGTTGTAACTCTCTCCATTTCTATTAATACAAGGAGTACATTGTTTTCCTATATGTGATGTTATGATTCCATGTATTTCAATACCATGTTGATATATTGAATTAAGTGATTGGATTATGCTCCACAAATTTCATAGATCTTTGGCTTGTGTTGTCTTATTGTGCAGGTTCTAATTATAGAAATCGGACCTAGGATTGGAGCATACAAGCCAAGAAAGGAATGAAGATTATGATGAATTCAAGGTAGGATTCATCCCATTGTCAATTTACTTTAAGGAAGACATTACATTCCTTACTTTATGTTGTTCTAGGTTAGTCCACCAAACCTAGGGAAGACACTTTTGTTCGCAGTCGTAGATTCTGTATAACAAATTGGTGACCATACTAGGGATCAATGTATTCCCTTAGTGGTTTCCTTATCCTTAGTGCTTGTTTTATCTCTTCTTCGGACCTTCACTATCTTACTATGTCAATAATAGACCTAGGAAGACCTTTCATTGAGTTTCAATTCCAATTTTTGTTTCAGAACCTTGCATCCCTTGATCAATGCTCCCTTTGGTATAGAGATAGATCATTGCAACGCTCTTGGGCCTTCTTTGTGCTTGTGTTGTAGATCACTCATGCCCTTTTAGCACCTGTGTTTGTCCTTGTTCATGCACAATTTTTCTTTTGTATAATTTTCTCTCTATTCATCTTTATTCCAGCTGTTCTTCCTTGAGTCCCTAAGTGTCTTGTGATCTCTCAAAAGCCTCCTTTTCGTTTGCTTTTGGTTTTGACTTCCTTTGATAAGGATTATTTTAGATTTTCCTTTGTTCTTATCATTAGGTCATTAGCGAACTAGTTTATTTGATCATTGAGCGCTTGCATGAATTAGTGTTCTAGTCATCGTTCTGAAAAGTTTGCTTTTATCAGTGATTATACATGCATCTTAGTTTTCGTCATATTTGAAAATTAAGTGAAATCGAAAAGAAAAATAGTATGCATCATGGATTGCATCTAGGATGTAAAATTGGAATTCCCTAGTATGAAATTGTGTGTTTTTGCTTTCATTTTTGCAAAAAAGATTCCCTGTGCATGAGTGTTAATCGCTTCTAAGTGTCATCACCTTTTTTTATAAGATTTGGTTTTGTTCTTTCTTTCTTCTTCTCAATTCAGGTTTGTATGCATAGATTGATTATTGAATTTGAAAAGTAACTTTTAGATTACCATTACATTCGGTGTGGTTTCTTTTCTTCAACGATAATGTTGCATTCATATGTTTCTTTCCATTTGAAACATTAAAAGAAAATAAAATAAAAATCTCTTTGCATCGCATATAGGGTTTTGATTTTGACTGAAATAGTGAATTTGAGGAAATCGATTGTTGCGTCACTTTTTTGTTGCATTGTTGATTGGTTCCTTCTCCCCCTACTTATTTAGGCCTTTCGTTATTAAAAGGAAAATTGAAAGAGTTATTTTTGTCATATTAGTTGCATCATAGGTGTGTTCAGGTGACATCGAGTTTTGAGCCTTGAAATCAAAACATAATTCAAGATAAACTCTAAAATTCACTCAATTAACCTAAGGACAATTTGAAACTTAACGACACACATATAGGTCTAGGCTAGAGACATGTTCCGACGTCTTTAAACGTAGGAGTTGTCATTTTTTTTCAGCATTACAATCCGAGGGTGATATCCCGTTCCATGTACGTAAGTGTATCAGACTGTTCTCCCCATACCTTCAGGTATATCGAATGGTGCTCCACACATGATAAGTATATGGGAATGATCTCATCGAACAGTTACACATTAGATGACACTACCATAGACTACACTTTTGTGTACCGTTGAGTATATTTTGGAAGTCCACCATAGGTTTCTATCCATCCATAAGTAACTGAGTCGGCTGCCTTGTACACTATGATACACCGAACACAACATTCGAGGAGATTTCCTACCCGTACATAAATCCTTGGTTCTCCAAGGTTGTATATTGCAGTTCATAGTTGCTTGGTAATCCTTATCTACCTAGTTACCCCTTTGTTTTATTTTGTGTCTTTAATTTCCAAAATCAATTAATTGACCGTGAAATAACATCCTCACCGTGGAATAACTCCCTAGTGGATCTTAGGTTGAGACTAATGCAGACAGTTCCAGAGTCTACCAATCAAAGAAACCCCTCTAATGAGAATCCTAGTCCTTTTCCTCCTTTTGGGAATATATTTGCTCCTTATATGGAAACGTTGTCCCTTCCTGGATTTACCATTGGTTTACCAGTTTGGTTATTTTCAACCTCCTTGGTTCCAAATGTCCAAATTGATTCTCAACCAAGTAGTCCTCTGCTTGAACAATATCAACCTCAAGTTGATCCTAAAGTTGACCCTTTGCCTTCTTCACATGTTGTTTCTTCATACCTTTCTTCGTCCTCGCATGGTGAAAGTATTGATTATAGTAACCAAGAAGCTAAGAAGAAGAATAAGAGGATGAAGAAGAAGAAGTAAAATAAGTAGGGGGAAGACCAAGCAATCATTGCTACAAATGAAACTAGTATGGAAAAATCTTCTAATCAACCCTGCAAAGTTAAATTCCCTTGCAAGTTATGTAAGGGTGAACACATTCTTAGAGATTGTCCTGATAATCAATAGGTATTGGAAGTGTGGTCCAAAGCCTCACATCAGCCTTTTCCATTAGCTTATGGAGATCATGCTGGTGTCAAACCATTGACTAGTGATCATAAGATTCACGGAAAGAAGGGAAAATTTAAGTTCCCATGTAGGTTATGTGAAGGGAATCAAACTATTCACCTTTTTCCTTATATGGATGAAGCCTCAAAAGTGTTGGAAAACTTTACAGCTTCTCAGCGTCACCTTTCAGCTGGTTATCAAAAAATTTCTCCCAATCCTCCACTAGTTGATAAAGTGATCGATCAGAATCCAAATCCAATCAATCCCAATATCTCTAAATGTGAATCCCATGAGTTTGTTCGCAACCAACCATTGGTTGAGAAAATGTTAACTCGATTCCATCTTCATTCGATCGTACTTTTCCCGTAGAGAGTGAGGATCATACCACTCAGCTTGTTCTTGTTTCTTCTGATTCTACTCGACAAGGGAGCATTTCTCCCATTCCCATGAAACCCCCTCCAAGAAAACAGGTCATTTCCTTTGATTGGTGTCGATTGATAGAACCACATATCCCTTCTTGCGTGCCTTTTAAGATCATCGTAAAGGCTTAAGATAAGGAAATCCATCACATAGTTATAGATGAGGGAGCTTATGTTAGTATTCTATCCTCCACTGCTTGGAAAGCTTTGGGTTCCCCACAACTTATTTTCGTCGCTCTCAATATGTTAGCTTTTAACAAAAGAACCAGTCAATCCTTAGGGATCCTTCCTCAATTTCTTGTTACCATGGGGGGGGGACATTGTATGTATTGATGTTATGGTTGTCATGGGCCCTTTGGACTTCAATTTGCTCCTAGGGACTATGTTTATGCTATGAATGTTTTTGTATCCACACTCTTTCGAGTGATTTACTTCCTACATTATAGAAGTACTATGACTATTGATCATCTTTCATTTGGTGGTCCTTATTTGACTTCCAATTATCCTACTTCCCTTAGCGTTTTGAATGTGCAAGTGGTATCTTCCCCGCCACAGGTCAATTATGTGATAACTTAGCCCATTCATGTACCTACTGATGAAGATGATCCTTTCACTATTTTCTCAACTTCTTTTGACCTAGATCCAATAGATGATATGGTGAATCATTTATTGAGAGCATTAGAGCTTGATCTTTCCATTGGATCCTTTGATCCCTTCCAGAGCATTGTTCTCCCATCTAATGAGAACCTCTTAGAAACCATGGCCTTCTGTAGGTCATGATCAAGGTACTCAAAGCAGAGTTCCTTGTCTTATGTCAAGCTCCTTAACAAATGAAACAAGGTTCCTAGAGCAAAGTTAATTTTCTTGTGTCAAGCTTGTTAAAAAATGAAACAAGTTCTATGAGCATAGTTCTTTTCTTGTCTCAAGCTCATTAAAAAATGAAACAGAACCCCTTCCAATTCAAGTCTTTGATTAGATCTCGTAAATAACCAGTTGAGTCTTTCACTTCATCTTTTAAATGAACCTTCATTCCATCTGCCTATTAGTTACCAATAGTCTACTTAGGTGAATGAATTGAGGCTTGGGGGGCATGTGCCTAGAATTGAGTCATTATTGTGGGGGCATGCAAACTTATTTCAAGCGTAGTTTTTCTCTATTTCAAGCTTGTGAAAAAATGAAACCATTCTTACCCTACCTCTCGTGATTGCCATTTTTATCAACCTGTTTATGCCAGATGAGCCTTGGTTTTCTCATTCCACCATCACCATTTTCTTGGACGATCATACACCTTCACTTGGTGTTTTTCCCTTGCCTAGGAAACAGTTGCAATGAGTGGTCTCATTAGCCAACCTCTTCACCTCTACATGTTTTGAGTAGTTCCATCATGACTGGAACCAGTTTTTACCCTTTATGTCATTCCTTCCTCCAGGTGGAGTCCTCTTCTAGCTCTTTTCAGACTCCCTAAACATGAAAAGATTATTGAACACTTTTCTTTTTGAACTCGTTAAAGTAAATGAAAAGATGTCTACTCAATATAAGTTTAACCCTTTTCTGGACTGAGATAGAATAGCTATGAAAAAGGAATACCTTAGTCAAACATGGCTAAGAGTTTCTCCTGAGTATCGTTTTCTACCTTTTTGGACTCAAGAGACTATTTACGAAATGTAACCTTTGGGGTTTTCTATTTTTCCTCTTTTTTAAACTCTCTAAACATGAAAAATATGTTGAGTTATACCTTCGCTAGAATCTTTAAAACATCAAACAATGATGGACTCATCGATCATGATAGGATTGAACCACCCCTTCTCAAGGTTCGTTAAATATTTTTTGAAGGATGAACTTATAGATCAAGAATATGTTATCCTCCTCAAGCTTGTTAAAAAATAAAGAGGTACTAACCAACAATGGTTGGGGAAATTGGGAAAGCAAGATACTCCACTTGTTAATGGCAACGAGTCACTCTTGAACATCACACTCTTCCACTTATTCTCCATGGATGTTGGGTTAGGAAATCTACTTGACTTTTGGTTCATCGTACCTTTTCAAGGCCTCCACTGTTGGTTTTGGGTCAATGCTTCCAACTCCATTTAGTGTCGCTGATGTGTTCAAGAGAAGTCATTCAGTCAATATTTGCTATAGTACTCTTAAGCCTTCATTCTATGTCTGTCGTTCACGATCCAGTTCTGTATCATTGTCATTCTGTCTCAAATCATGATACCTATTTCATGTTGTTGATGGGGGATACATCAAGGCTCTCCTGCGATGATTTTCTTCTTGTCTACATCAACTCATTATCCATTAAGTTGACTTAGGAACAACCCTTCGGTACCTTAGTGCTTGCATACATCAATGGCGAGTTTCCTCACTCTCGGCATCAAGTTTACATCATTGGCCTTCGATTGATAGATTTTGCATGGTTTTCGACTTCAACTCATTCATTCACACCATACAGATTGTACTGCAGTACCTTGAGATCCATTAACATCAACGGTGGTTTCTCTCGTGTGTGTTAACGACTTAAATCATTGGCTAGTAATCAAATGATGTATACCATGTTCGACTCCAGCTCATTGATTCACATGTTTATATTCATACATTAAACGATCATGTGAACGAGATAGAAGACCTCAGATCTAGTTCTAGCCATCCAGGCTACGATTTCAAGATTAATACAAAGATTAAAATGTATGATGGCTATGATCATACAACTAATCATCTATTCATTGGTCCACCTTTTTTCATCAATGGGTGTGTCTTTTAATCATTGTATATGTAATGTTCGCTTATATTTTGAGCATGCGTATTCCTCCCTCAACAGAGATATCATGATGTAAATGTATTGTTACATATAATGATCTTGTCAATTTTTCTTAATCCCGGCTTGTCACGAGGTAAAGCACTTCAGTCATTTGTTTCTATTTTTGACTTTCCGCTTTAGTGAGAAACCTGTTATAGGCCATTTTGTTTCATCTGGTCAATAGGTCTGTCAATTGGATCAACCAACATCCTTTTAACCCTTTTCATCATCATTGCACAAATCCCTAAGCATGACTCTCCCTAATCCCTAAGTTTCTGCCTTTAACTGCTTCATTTCAGTGATTTTAAGGCCCAACACACCCAGTTGCCTTGAGAGACTATGTTCACTAGCAGGTTGGCCCTCTCTAAACATGTGATGATCACCAGCAAGTTTCCCCTTGCTGTGGGTACGATGATTCTAGAAATTCGGAAAAATTAAAAAAGAATCTCGAAGCTTCCAGGAGTTGTTATAACCATTTACCTTGGATGAAAGTATTGAATCCTATCATATCCCAACTTGGATATTTCACCCCTTATCCCTTGACCTCATCCTACCGTCAAGAGTAGATCTCAAGCCTACATTGGTAAATGGATAAGAATTCCTAACCTACCATCTTCTTCTATATATTTACTACCATCCACAAGCTAGGGGTTGGCTTTTTGAGATAGATTATACCCTCATGTTATTATCGTGAGAGTCATTATTCCATGCATTAGGATGACACAGAGGAAAACTTTGTGACAAGGAAGGATAAGTCAACTTGGAGGAGCTCTTCTACAAGATCAACTCTATATTTGGTTGTAACTCTCTCTATTTCTATTAATACAAGGAGTACATTGTTTTCCTATATGTGATGTTATGATTTCATGTATTTCAATACCATATTGATCTATTGAATGAAGTGATTGGATTATGCTACATAGATGTCATATATCTTTGGCTTGTGTTGTGTGATTGTGCAGGTTATAATTATAGCGATCAAAGCTAGGATTGGAGCGTACAAGCTAAGAAGGGAATGAAGCTTGCGACAGATTCCAGGTAGGATTCATCCCATTGTC
This sequence comes from Pinus tabuliformis, assembly GCA_031772625.1. Taxonomy (NCBI): domain Eukaryota; kingdom Viridiplantae; phylum Streptophyta; class Pinopsida; order Pinales; family Pinaceae; genus Pinus; species Pinus tabuliformis. Next base: position 235,941,628 of record CM062813.1, read on the forward strand.
CATTTAATTTAAGGAAGACATTATAGTCCTTTCTTTTTGTTGTTCTAGGTGAGTCCACCAGACCTAGAGAAGACACTTATGTTCGCAGTTGTAGATTTTGTATAATAGATTAGCAACCATACTGTTACACTAAAATTTGTCACCATGACTATTTGCAGTCAGTATGGCTCCATCAATAACCATACTGTCCTCCTTGGCAAGTCTTATACCTCTGCTCCTCATGTCAAACTCCAAAAAAGAGAGAAAGCCTTTATAAAGTCAATATAACTCTGGTTACGCAGTTTCTCTTACTCTTACCTGCGTGTACGCACCTCAAGTATAAAATACTTGCGTACTTGTACGCTCTGTCTGTAAAGGGGTGGGTGCGTACCCCTGTAAAAGTCAAAAGGCGCAAGTTTTACTTCAAAAAACTTACTTGCGGTCGATTCTAGAGCATTCTAGAAGATGGTTTGACGTGGATTGAGCGCCTCCAGATGGTTCATGCATCCCAATGAAAGAGGAACTTATCCCATGAAGAGGGGAGCTATCCCTTCTAAAGAGGGGCTTATCCCATTGATGGTGGACCTGTTTAACTTCCTCCAAAGCATTATAAATACAGGCATTGGGCCAGAGGGAGGGGAGGTTGAAAGCTGAACATTCCTAAGGGTAGATGCTGCTGAAATTAGGACTCCCTTATAGAGCTTGAGAGGAGAGATTCCAATCCTTTCTTAGCTTCATTTGGAAGTGGGTGAGCTGATCAAAGTAGAGGAGAACTCTTGCTGGACCCTGGGAGGGACCTGCACAACACCAAGGCATTGGTTGTAAGGTTTCTTTGTTTCCAATTAATACAATTAAGTTCATTTTTCTCAACAAGTTGTTATATATAATTTGTTTCATAAACTCCTTGGTCTTTATGATGAATATGTTTTATTATATGAGTTATTCAGGTGTTATGTAATCGTTTGCTTGTTAGTGTATGCATGTTTCAAAGAGAAGGAGGAGCTCATCTGGATCAGAGAGGCTTGGCTGCTACAAACAGCGTTGGACTAAAGGTAAGACTTGAACACCTGGTTTCTTTTATTTTAAATGCATATTTAGGGAAAGATAGTGCTTGATTGTCTTGTTTGTCACTAGAAAGCCTTAGCTTCTAGGGAGGTCAGTTTTGTCCGCAAAATTGACTCTTTCCGCATGACACATACTGGGGAATCTACGACTGCGACTAGACTTGAGGAATCTCTAGTTGATAATATTTGTTTGTGAGGCTTTTCACGGCGGCTAGACTTGAGGCATATTGATAACAAGTTTGATCATTATATATGTAGCGTCTGAAGTTTAATGATTGGTGAAATCTTGGATATTTCGGTATTTTAACAAGCCTTAATTGTAGGCAGGCCTAAAAAAATTCCATCTTAGATTCTTGACCCTAGCAGCATCAACAAGTGCATGACGTCTCCATGAGATGTTTGTTAGTCATTCTGTAAGGAGTTAAGTCCATATTTTGTTTAGGGTTCCCTTTTGGATTAATTGTTACTTGTCTGTGGACTGGGCTATCTGTTCAATGGTCTTTCTCTTGTGATTTGAGGAACACAGGGTGTGTTGACATAAAACACTTTCATCAGTGTTACAAGGGTTTCAACAGTCAAACATATTGTTGATTACACTTACTAATTGTAGCATATCCTTGGTTGGCATCAAGTTAAAAACTTGTTCTAGTTTAACTAACATGAATTACCTTTGAAATTTATAAAGTGTCAGTCAATGCATAGTGGTTTCATTTGTAGATATTATAATTTTTTGACTAATTCAATGGATCTCTCAGGCCTCTAGAAAAGATGCTTCATCTACAACAGTGAGGATCAAGGGCAAAAGCATCAGTATATATAAGCAAAGAAGGTACAGGTCAGAGAAGTAGTGAAGGCATCTACAGGAAAAATCTTGATATTCAGTGTCTCATTTGATATTAAGACATATGTTGTATCTGTTGGAAACACTGAGAGGGGGGGTGAATCAGTATTTCTTTTCCCCACTATTGTTTTACCAGTTAAAACATATATATTCAGAACACAATATGAACAGCAAGAATAAATGCTTTTATTAATATAACTATGCAGTAAAATAAATACAATATATAGATGGTCACAATCGGTTGCCAAGCTCCAACTTGGACTTTGGTGAGGCTCCAACCTTCAGAGCACCAACTCTATTTTCCCAAGACACCAATCTTGGACTTAAGAGCACCAACTCCCAAGGACTTCAATCCTTCTTGCTTTTGAGGCACTAACCCCAAGGACTCCAATCCAATCTCACTTCTGAGGCACCAGCCTCAAGGATTCCCATCCTTCTCACTTTTAAGGCTCCAACCCCAAGGAATCCAATCCTTCTGCTCATAACTCTTCTCTGCTGAGTTTTGTCTATTTACAGCTTCACTGTAGTCTCCAAACTACAGTATCAATGACAACCATGTCTTCTTATGGATGAGTCTTCACAGCTCTGCACACTGCCCACGCATAGTCTCCAATAGCCTTTTCTGCTGCTGCTGCCTCTATAACCTCCGCTGCTTCTGCAGCCTCCGCTGCTTTTGCTACCTCACACTCTAGTTCTTCACCCCCACAGCAGCTCCAACAGTGTTCAACAGCCGCAGCAGTGTTCACTAGCAAATTCAAACAATGCTCAACCACCTCTGCTGGTTCTGCTACCTCATATTCTGGTTTGTTTGCAACAACCATCCCACCATGTAGTCCTCTGTTTACTGTTTTATGCATACCTGTCTTTGTCCATTCGTTTCCTCTTTCTTGCTGGCTCTTCGGCTTCCTTCTCGCCTGCTTCAGCTTCCTCACTTGTTGGCTTGTTTGTCGTTGTAGCTTCCTTTGTCCACTCGTTTTCACAGGACACGTTGAATAAATGAGCAAGGATCGAGTCATCCGTAGAGAACACAAGTTCAAAAACTTGTAACAGCGTTGTTTTGCCAATGATTGTGGGCATACACGGGATGGCATTTTTTAACAAACAGCCACGTCCTTATCATAATCATAATCGCCATGATTTGGTCTCCCGCACTATCGGGACTGTTCCTCACAGTATTTTCGCCTCCACACTTAAGAATCGGAGCCACCCTTTTATCACCGCTTTTATGTCTATCGAAAGCTTTCCTTAGGCTATGTGCCTTCTATAAACCTTGGACTTACTTAGAATCAGAGCCACCTTTTTATCAGCGCTTTTAATCACGCATCGGAAGCCACCGCCCAACCGCGTGTTAACTATCGGGCTAAGCTTTAAAGCCCCATGGAAATGCACATATACAAATATATGGCCAACACTATAAAACCCCGCGGTCACATATATTTTAATACACGGGAAACCCATGTAATTCCGCTCAATATGAACATTCGCGGATTTCAAATCTTATCCACCCGCCTTTATAATTATCGGCGGGTCTGGATTTCGGCGATCCCAATTAATCCCTTAACTCCGACCTCCGACGCCCTTGCGGACCCGATATGCCGATTACATCCCTTCCTAAAATGACTTCGGGTCCGGGATGTCGGGGTTATCGCAGCCTCTTGTGATGCGATAGTTCTGCGGACCCGACAGCCCTCTATACTCTGCTTCTTAATGATTTCGGGTCCGGCTTTTCGGCAGGTTCGCATCGGCAGTTTTGTAATACAAAGGGTCTGCGGACCCGACACACCTTTAGGCTCTGTTTTATAATATTTCGGCTCCAATTATCGGCGATGTCACATATCACTTCCCCCGATCCTTCCGACGCGATCGCTCCGATATGCCGATTAGATCTTCGCCGTCCATTATTCCTTCAGATCGGACGGTCAGTGGTAAGTCACATATCGCGTCCACTGCACTGTTGCTCCGTTCTCCGACAAGGAACACGGACCCGACACCTCCTTATACTCCTTCCTAACTTAATTTCGGCTCCGGGTTCTTCGACGATTTCGCTGATCGCTACCTCCGAAATGATACAAGTCCTCCACGGACCCGATATGCTTTCTATTTTGCTTGATAAGAGTTTCGGCTCCGGATTTCGGAGCTTGCACCTTGAAACAGTTCCGACAACTCCAAGCGACTTTCGCCGATGCGATAAGGATTCTCTGCTCCTCTGCGATTTCATCTGGACCGTTGATCTGGCAGATCAAACGGCTCCTATGTATTCTACCACTTTGATGAAATTTTGGCTTTAAACACAACTATATATATATGAAGTATTGTCTTCGATATGGCTCCTCTGCTCTGACACTCCTTCGATATGGCTCCCCTTGCTCCGATATATGTGTATGCTCCTGATATCTATTATCTGCGGCATATATGGCTATGTACAAGCAATGTTCCTCTTGCTCTGATATGGCTCTCCGATAGCTGTTCTGCTCCCGATAGGCTCCTGATAACTCTGTCTGCTTCCTCTATGGCTCTGATAGCTCTGTTTACTCCTCTGTTGCTCCGATGGCTGTGTCCTCCGCTCTTTCTCTATGCTCTTTTGATCGGTCTCTGTGTGCTCCTCTTCGTTGGCATATATATGTGACATATACATATATATGGCTCCTCTTGGTTCCTCTTGGTCCATCTGCTCTTCTCGGTCCGTCTCCTCTTGGCTCCTCTTGTTCCATCTGCTCCTCTCTGATATGCCTGTTTTGGCATATGTATATATGTATGTGGCTCCTCCTGCAGCTCCTTTTAGTCATGTCCAATGTGGCTCCTCTGGCTTCTCGTCTCCATCTACTCCTCTGGCTTGGCAGTGTCTTTCAAAGACCTCCTTGCATATAAGTATGTTTCCACACACACACACACATATATATATATATATGGCTCGGCTATACTGATGGCCTTTGCTCCTGTCTCTTCATGAATCTGCTCTGCATCCCCTTGGCTTCATGTCATCCTCTAGTATCCAGAATATTGCCATATTGACATCAATGACAACCTAGTTCAACAGTATCAACAAGATTGAAGGCACATTGCATCAGAGACTTGAGGTACATGAATCGTTTAGATTGGCAATAAAAGATTTTTATTGCTCAATTATAAGTTTATATCATTTAGAAACAGTTTAGAAGAAGTATGGTATTCATATATCTAAAGTACACATAAGCAAAAGGGGTTTCTTTTGAATATCCTTGTAAGTGGGCCACTGTCCCTGGTACAAGATCCCATAATTTATCTTTCTATATTATTTTAAGGGTGGTTGGGTGCTACGAGGGAGGAGAGTGAAGTCACCTTAGGTTGTGGCCTAAAAATACTTTAGGGTGACAGGGTGGTGCTAGGGCAAGTTGGAGCTTGCAGGGTGTTGTAGCATCCTATCAGTTGTAGTTAATAAAATCAGGGAGTTCGAGCGTTCTTCTAGTTTGAGCTCGTAAAATCAGGGTGCAGGAGCATCCTTTTAGGAGTTCGAGCTACCTGGTAAACTTGAAATCTTTTCTAGAGTACTAAGGATTTGGGGCTTTCTTTTCTGTTGGAGTTGAAGCATTATTGTACTCACAAAAATATTAGAAAATCATTCGGTGATTTTTCTCCTAGAAGGGTTTCCACCTAAAATTTTTGTGTATACTACTCTTGTGATGTGTCATTGATTATTGCTCTATTATTCCTGATATAAATTTTTTATAATTAACTAATTTAAAGTGAAATATTGATTCACCCCCCTTTTAGTATTTCCAGCAAGTGCAAGTTGTAAAAGAGCATGGTTAATTTGGTCGAAAGACAACATTGGAAAGAAGGAAATGACAAGTAGTGGATTGAGTGGTTATTTTGGATTTTGGCAAGTCTGTGAAAGAAGGATCGAGCCATTACAATTGAAAGAATCAAGAAAATGTAGACAAAGTGAGCGAGAGATGGATGGATCTTGTTAAAGTGGTTAGAGTTGAATCTATCAATTGAGCGCGAGTTAAACTAGATGAGATCAATGAGCCAAAGTATATATATATATATATATATATATATATATATATATATATATATATATATATATATATATATATATATAAGGCAAGTTGCGCAAGGGGGAGATATATTAAAGAAAGAGGTTGAAATGCTACTAAAATTATGTCTCACATTAGTTGATTGTAATTTCTTGCGTGTAATGGGGATTTTGGGAGTGATCTTTGAAAATATCTATCTATGATCATGCAGATCTATGAATGTAATGATGATCAAGCTTAATAATAAGGAGATATTATTGCAGAGATCGTCATTGTGTTTTATGTGTGGATATGTCTGTGCTTATGTGCCTATTTTAAACAAAATTAAGTTGATGTGTTAAGTTCATGTGCAATGTGCTTTGTTAGTTCTTTGGCAAGGTTTTCTCTTATCTATTTGTAATGGTTTGTTGGGTCCCTATAATACTAGTGATTACCCCATTACTATTGTAGTTATACCCCTTATTTATATTGTTGTGCCCCTATTACCCCAATATTGTTATTTCTGTGCCCCTTAGAATCCCTCTATTGTTATTTTTGTGGCTTTATATTATTATTGTTAGGTCGGCTGGATTATATTGTGACTCCTTAGACTCCTATATATAGAAAGGAGGTTTTGTCATTTGTATCATCCAAGAATTGTTCATTTATGTAATGTAAAGGAGGTTGCCACCTCGAAGAGGCTGAATTCTAAGGCGTGGATTTATCTTTTCTATCTTTTCTTGAGCTGGTTTCATAACATTTGGTATCAGAGCTTTGGATTCTAGGGTTTCGCTGCTCCAAACAGGTCATCGTGGCATTTTCGCTATAACCTTTTTCCTGTAACGTTTCAGAAGTCGCAAAACAAACCCATTTGAGAAGAATTGGCGCTGAACCTTGGGTCCGAATTTCAGAGCTTTTCGCGTGATATTTGTGAAGATATGATCTGAGGAAGTTGGCCTTTTTGCAGACTCCTGAATTACATTCAAAACAGGTGACCTGGGGAAAATCGTCATAACTCTCTCTCTGAGGATCGGATTGAAATTTCGTAAAAAGGTACAGAAAGAGGACGGACTGTAGTTTCTTGTATGTGTGTTTCAGATTCAAAGGTTGAAACAGTGACTCGTGGCACGTCGTACAAGTTCGCTCTACTGAACCAGTCTAAAAGCAAGTCACTGTGGGAGATTTCACATAACTCTTCCTTGGAGAATCCAATTTGGCTCAGACTTGTGGCATTGGAAAGAGGACGCAGAAGGCTACTGCAGGTAGAAATTTTAGAACTGGATGATTCGAAATTACAGAGATACATCAAATTCAATATCAGGCTTCTATAAAGTGAAAAAAGGTGTGTAGTTTTTTTTTTAATTTTTGTGTAAGCTTGGTTTAACGGAATTCAAAGGGCATAGTAAAGCATTATTATCGGTAACTGATGTCCCGAGGAAAGAAAATGCAAACACCTAGTAAGGAACCTGAAAGCTCTAGCATGACTCATGAAGAAGAAGAAGAAATGCTACATGATATATCAAAATTACAAGAACAAGTGCAACAAATGTCACGCTCACAAAAGCTAACAGAAGCTAAGATAAGTGGCGTGGAATCTAAGATAAAGGGCATGGAAGCTAAGATGGATGATTCGAAGACAGATTTGAAGAGAGACATGGCAGATTTGAAGATAGATTTGAAGACAGATATGGAAGAATTGAAGAAGTTGCTACAAGAAAGTGTCACTAATGGTGAAAAGGTAGTAAAGGAAACTCATGATGAGAACAAAAGAAATGTTAATCATGATACCATAGACGCTAATGTTGGATCGAAGACTCACCATGTTCCAAAAATCGATATGAGGAAGTTTGATGGCAAGGATCCCGCCACATGGATATTACAGATGGAGCAATTCTTCGATCTCAATAATGTGCAAAACACACAAAAGGTACGTATGGCAACTTTATATTTGGAACCAAATCAGTTTGTATGGTATCAATGGCTTTGTTCTCGTAAACAATTTATCACTTGGGCAATTTTTACGGAAGAATTGATAGCACATTATGAGGATACAAAAAGCAACACTTTTTTTAGCCAATTGATAAGTCTCAAACAAAAGGGTTCAATAATGGAGCACATTGAGGAGTTCCAAAAATTGAACATAAGGGTAAAAGATATTCCAGAGGAGCATAGGATTGATGTGTTCATAGGGTCTTTAAAGGATAATATCCAACATGATGTGAACCTTTGGGAACCTGATTCATTAGAGAAGGCATTCAGGTTAGCAAGAAAAATGGAAAGCAAAATTATGGCAACTAGGAAGCATACCATTCACAACTATAAAGACGGAAGTGTTGTTGCCCATAGTCTTCCACAACCTACAAGGTTGACACCACAACAATTGGAAGAAAAAATAGCAAAAGGGCTTTGTTACAATTGTGATAGCAAATACACAAAAGGTCATAAGTGTGCTGAGAAGAAATTATTCTACATAGATTGTGAAGAGGAAGAAGAAAAGGAGCAAGAAAGGTCAAAAGAAGAGGATATATTCCAGGAACAAAGCCTATATGAAGAACAAATAAATCCGACCATATCTTGTAATGCATTGGCGGGAATTACCACTCCTCAAACCATCAAGATAGAAGGACAAATCAAGAAGAAAAAGGTAATAGTGTTGATTGATTCAGGAAGCACCCACAATTTTATTCATTGTAGGGTAGCAAAAGAATTGAATTGCTTCCTATATCCAGCACCAGAGTGTCAAGTGATGATTGCAAATGGAGGAACAATAAATTGTTATGGAAAGTGCCATAATATCAAGCTATCCATGGGAGAATATGTATTGACTAGCCCAATGCTTTCCATTCCAATGGGAGGTGCTGATGTTGTACTAGGAGTCCAATGGCTACAATCCTTGGGTACAATAGCTTTTAATTTTCAAGAACTTTTCATGAAATTTTCTGTGGAAGGAAAGGAAGTTGAATTAAGGGGTATTGTCGGGAAACCAGGAAAGATAATCAGCTCTAATGGCATGACAAAGCTTCTAAAAAAGGAGCAAAGAGGTGTAATTGCACAATTATGTTCGCTAGATGTTTCCACATTGGAATCATCTATTTCTCCAGATCTCCAAAAAGTCTTGGACAATCATTCCAAGGTATTTGAGACTCCCAAAGGTCTCCCACCTATGCGTGATCATGATCATGCTATTCATCTGATTCCAGGAAGTGTTCCTCCAAACATCAGGCCGTACAAATATCCATATGTCCAAAAAAGTGAAATTGAACATATGGTTGCAGAAATGCTAGAGGCTGGTATAATTCAACCGAGTCAAAGTTCTTTCTCAGCTCCAGTAGTATTGGTGCACAAGAAGGATGGATCATGGTGCATGTGTCCAGATTATAGGGAGCTCAACAAGCTCACTATTAAAGATAAGTTCCCCATTCCTGTCATTGATGAATTACTGGATGAATTGCATGGATCAATTTACTTCACCAAGTTGGATCTTCGTTCGGGATATCATCAAATCAGAATGAAGATTGAAGACATTCCGAAAATGGCATTTAGAACTCATGAGGGTCATTATGAATTTTTGGTCATGCCTTTTGGCCTTACCAATGCACCTTCAACATTTCAAGGTTTGATGAATTCAATTTTCAAACCATTCCTTAGAAAATTTGTGTTAGTATTTTTTGATGATATACTAATCTACAGCAAGTCTTGGAAGGATCATGTTGAACATGTTGACAAGGTGCTACAACTATTGGAGGAGAAACAATTATATGCAAAAAGATCCAAATGTTTTTTTGGAGTCCAGGAGGTGGAATATTTGGGTCATATTGTATCTCATGAAGGAGTTAAGGTAGACCCTAGCGAAATTAAAGCCATTAAGGAATGGAAAATTCCCACATCCATAAAGCATCTGTGAGGATTTCTTGGGTTGACAGGGTATTATCGCAAGTTCGTTAAGAATTATGGGAGAATAGCAGCACCTCTAACCACATTATTGAAGAAAGATTCATTTTCATGGACTCCGGAAGCAACAAAGGCCTTTAAACATCTTAGCTACACCGGACTTCACAAAAACCTTTATTGTGGAATGTGATGCTTCAGGAAATGGAATTGGTGCTGTTTTAATGCAAGATGAAAGACCCATTGCTTTTGAAAGTCGTCCAATCAAGGGAAAGTTTTTAAGCAAAGCTATTTATGAGAAGGAAATGTTGGCAATACTCCATGCACTTAAGAAATGGCGACCCTACCTAATGGGAAGACACTTCAAGGTAAAAACGGATCATGATAGCCTTAAATACTTTTTAGAACAAAGATTATCCTCTGAAGAGCAACAAAAGTGGGTCACAAAGATGTTGGGTTATGACTTTGAAATCATCTACAAAAAAGGGAAGCAAAATGTGGTGGCAGATGCACTCTCAAGAAAGGATGAGGATATGGAAGCATTGTTGTGTGCCATCTCTATTATCCAACCAGATTGGATAAACGAAGCAAAGGAGGAATGGAAGAATGATGAAGTAGTGTGGGCACTTATTCAAAAGCTACAACAAGATTCCAGTACTTCTGATACATTTAGCTGGCAAAATGATTCGTTATGGTACAAAGATCGCTTATACCTCTGTAAGAATTCCCAGCTAAAACAAAAGATTCTTATGGAATTGCACACTTCTCCCTTAGAAGGGCACTCGGGATTTTTAAAAACTTACCACAGGGTTAAGAAGGAATTTTTTTGGGATGGCCTTAAATCAGATATTCAAAAGTTTGTGGCGGAATGTTTGGTTTGCCAACAAAATAAAGTTGAAACAATTAAGACATCGGGTCTATTACAACCTTTATCCATTCCAAGCCAACGTTGGGAGGAGGTTTCAATGGATTTTATCACAGGTTTACCCAAGTCTGAGGGAAAGAGTGTCATCATGGTGGTAGTTGACAGACTTACCAAGTATGCACACTTTTGTGCATTATCATATCCATTTAAAGCTAGTACAGTTTCTACTGCATTTATGGAAACAGTTCAAAAGCTACATGGAAACCCAAAGATTATTGTAAGTGACAGAGATCCCATTTTCACTGGAAATTTTTGGACAGAATTATTTTCTTGTCTTGGTACTCAGTTAGCTCATAGCTCATCTTATCATCCTCAATCTGATGGGAAAACTGAGATAGTAAACAAATGTTTGGAAGGATATCTTCGTTGCTTTGTATCTGATAAATAGACACAATGGGTCAAATGGTTGCCTCTGGCTGAATGGTGGTATAACACTTCCTTCCATACAGCAACAAAAATGACCCCATTTATGGCACTTTATGGGTACCAACCACCATCAATCACATCATATTTAAGAGAAAATTCTAAGGTTCAGGCAGTGGAACACCACATCGAACATCAACAACAAGTCCTCCAACTCTTAAAGGATAACCTCGTGTTGGCACAAAATAGAATGAAACAACAGGCAGATCAACATCGCAGTGAAAGAAGTTTTGATGTAGGTGATTGGGTATTCCTACGGCTACAACCATATAAGCAAATGTCCCTAAAGCAAGCTAAGAAGGATAATAAATTATCACCAAAGTATTATGGTTTGTACAAGGTGTTGGAAAAGATTGGTACTATGGCATACAAATTGGAGCTTCCTGCAGCTTCTCGATTGCACCCAGTTTTCCATGTTTCATGTTTAAAGAAGGTTATAGGCGACAAGCTCCCAGTTCAAACAATATTGCCAGAACTTTACGAGGAAGGAAAAATTATATTGGAACCGGAAGCAGTCACAGAAACAAGAACTCGACAGCTACGAAATCGATCAATTTCAGAGTATCTTATCAAGTGGAAGAACTTATCTGCTGAAGATTCCACATGGGAGGATGAGATTTTTATGCAGAAGTATCCAGAACTGCTCAAGCGTTGAGGACAACACTTTTTTGAAGGAGAGGGGCATGTTGGGTCCCTATAATACTAGTGATTACCCCATTACTATTGTAGTTATACCCCTTATTTATATTGTTGTGCCCCTATTACCCCCATATTGTTATTTCTGTGCCCCTTAGAATCCCTCTATTGTTATTTTTGTGGCTTTATATTATTATTGTTAGGTCGGCTGGATTATATTGTGACTCCTTAGACTCCTATATATAGAAAGGAGGTTTTGTCATTTGTATCATCCAAGAATTGTTCATTTATGTAATGTAAAGGAGGTTGCCCCCTCGAAGAGGCTGAATTCTAAGGCGTGGATTTATCTTTTCTATCTTTTCTTGAGCTGGTTTCATAACATGGTTAATGGTCATGTCTATATATTTTAAATGGTATAATAAATCTTATCACCATATGAACCCCAATCACCACATTTAACACTTTACAATGCCTCAGGTGAGACATTTTTCCTTTACAAAAGAATGAATATGTTGACATTAAGCTAGACTAGGACAAAAACCTTTCTTGGCACCCTAACACAGAACCCTGGGTCTCTATAATAAATTTTCACCAACAAAAACTATTCAAGAAATCAAGGATAATTTTAGGGGCGAATGTTCGCCCTTTGGCGAAATTAAGGGGTTTTAAATTTTTAGTGGGCGAATATTTTGTATCATAGTACATTTTTACAAATCACCTCAAATAGCCCACCTTATTTTAAGGGAGAGGGTAAAAAAGGTAAATTTAGCCGTTGAAATTAGGACTTACAACCTTCCAATCGCCCATTTTCAAGAATAGGTTTTATTTAAGTGAATCCATTCGCCCATTTTCAAGAATAGGTTTTATTTAAGTGAATCCTATGGGCCAAATACCATATTTATAAAAGAGGTATGGTAAATTAATAAAAATATAAATAAATGAGAGGTATGGTAAATAAATAAAACATTTTTTATATTTACTCCATAAGTCACCTCATATACATGTAACGGTGTAAACAAATAAAAATATAAGTAAAGTGGAGGTATGGTAAATAAATAAAACGTATTTTTATACTTACTCAAAAGGTATGGTAAATAAATAAAAATATAAATAAACTATACGTATCGTAAATAAATAAAACCTCTTTTTATATTTAGTCTATAACCCTCGTTCTATTTATCAAGGCTCAAGAAAGAGGTTTTATTTAAGTGAATCATATGGACCAAATACCATATTTGTAAAAGAGGTATGGTAAATTAATAAAAATATAAATAAACGAGAGGTATGGTAAACAAATAAAACATTTTTTTATATTTACTCCATAATTCACCTTATATTTACGAACACTCAAAAAATAGGTTATATTTAGGTGAAACCTATGGCCAAAATACTATGGGACAAATACCATGGACTAGATTGTTATTAATACCATGCAAAAAACCATTATTAACCCTAATATTAGAATTAATAAAAATAAAAATGGCACATGGTATTGACCCATGGTATTCACCAAAATGGCACATGGTATTGACCCATGGTATTCACCTGGAATGTAGCCTATTTAAATGGGGGAATTAAACCAGCATGTAGCCTATGCTAAGATTCACTAGGACTTTACAAAGTTTTATTATTTAGTGAAAGACTCGCCAAGATCTTACAAGATTTTATAATTGAATAAAATATTCGCCATGCCTGGTGAGAGATTCGCCAAAAAATTATATATACATATTATATTATTGATAAAATCGCCTTCCATTTTTCCTATATACCATGGAGATTCGCCCATTTATTATATTTATAAATTTAGGGGGGGTTCTTAAAATTTTCCCTGCAAGAAATTTTCTTAAAATTCTTAGGTGGGAATATCAACAATAAAAAATCTCAATTTTACAATTGGAATGTAAGCTATTGTACCTCGGAGATAGTAGTAGGTCAGCTACCAATGCCAAAGCATCTAAAATAATTGTTTTGGGGTTTTTGGTTTTAGTTTTTGGAAGACCAATGACTGAAGACAGATGTAGAATTGAAATACTTAATCCTTTGGATAATATTAATATCTCAACAAAGTGCTGCTATAAAGCTTTACATAGTGATATAGATCAAAATAGTGGTGAGAAGAAGACAGAAAATAATATGATTATCACAGTTTCCAGACTGTAAAACAAAACAATCATAAGTATGAAAACCTTCTAAACTACGTTCCAAAGATTCAAGGCAATATACTTAAGTTTACAAAAGATGTTAATGATTTATTGATTAGAGGGGATTAGCCCTTCATGAATTAAATTATTGACATTTACCCGCTGGCTCTGAGCTCCGACAGGCTCGGATTGAAACCGCGCAGCATCTGCGTGACCTAGCCCCCTGCGCCGCCCTCCTGGGGACGCGTTCTGGTTCAGCAGCGGACCTGGGCAGCCATGCCTGGTGATGGGGAGGCAGATCCTCCCCCCCTCCCCCCAGAAGTCATAGAGTTTCAGAAAATAATAGAAGCATGCAACAGGCGCCCCCCTTCTGCTCAACAACAGAAATTCGTCAAAAAAAAAGACTGCATTCCCACGGTGGCTCTCCCCGAGGAAGAAACCTGCCGCTCGGCTCTGAATCTAGCAGATAGAGGGCTCATAGGACAGTTCACCGGCCTTTGGCCATCGCCCAAATCTGTAGAAGACTGGATCAAGAGAAACTGGACCCCTCTGATCAAGGAAGGAATTAAATCTTACTTCGTTGGTAAAGGCTTCTTTGTTTTTGTCTTTGAATTAGCAGAAGATCGGAGCCTCATCTTCAGGAACGGGCCATATTTCATGGGGCCACAGGGACTATACTTAAATAAATGGTCCCCAGATTTCGATCCGACCCAGGATGTCCCCTCTGCGGTTCCCGTATGGGTGCGGCTTCCCCACCTCCCCCTGCATTGCTGGAGTCAGAAATCCCTCCAAATCATCGGCAACTCTCTGGGCAAATACATTGATCAGGCCGCAAGGAAAGACCAATACTCCTGCGCCCGAATATGCGTGGAAGTAGATCTGGAAGAAGGACTACCCGAAGCAATAAAACTCACTGTGGCAGGATGGTCCCATATTCAAGAGCTGGATTACGAGCAGATCCCCTTTAAATGCAGACACTGTCACGGCTATGGCCATTTCGCAAAACACTGCAAGAAAAAATCGGAAGATCAGAGCCATCCCCCCAAGGGAGATCAATGGACTACAATCCAGAAAACGGGCAATGCAAAAGCAACAGGGAAAGGAGCCACAAAGGGGAACAATCAAGGAAAACCCAGCAAAGAAAATGAAACCCAACAGAAATCGGATGAGAACACAAATCCTGAAGAAGCCTCTCCTTCAGATCCCCCAGAAACAGATCTGATCACACCAGCACAGGCCGAAGATCCACAGGCAAATAAAGAGCGAGGTGGAGAAGCACCGCTAGACTCTACTCAGGGCAGCCCCTCCAGGCTCTCATATGCAGATATAACAAAGAAGAATAAAGTGCCAGAACCTTCAGACTCCTCAGAGGAAGAGACCTTCGAGAGACCCTCGAAGAAAGCAGGCAGGAAGACCCACAAAGCAGTCAGGGAGGAGGAAGCAGAGCGTCTCAAAATGCAAGGCAGCCAATCTACAATAGAGATGACCATAGGAAGAAATACTAGAGGAAGATCCATCAAGGGAGTAATCCCAAACCCCTCGCCAGGTAAATAATGAGAATAGTCTCTTGGAACTGTAGAGGCCTGGGGACTCAACCAAAAATTGAAGCCGTCAAAGATCTAATAAAAATAGAACCCTCAGACATCCTCCTACTCCAAGAGACCAAAATCGATGGGCAAACTCTCAAGGATATCAGCAAATCTAAATGGAAAAAGAATGAAGGTATAGCAGTCAGCTCAAGAGGAACCTCGGGAGGCGTTGCTACCCTCTGGTCGGAAGATCAGTTTCATCTGGCAAACTCCCATGAGACGCAACATTGGATCTTCACGGAGCTAAAGCATTTAGAAAGTAAGTTATCTATAGCCTTATTCAATTTATATGTTCCTGTTAACTATGCAGAAAAAAGAGACTGTTGGAATACTCTCTTGGCCTTTTTAGATCAGCACTCCCCAAAAAATATTGTCCTGGGAGGAGATCTCAACTTAGTAATGAAGCCTAAAGAAAAAAGGGGGGGAAACAGCAACAGAGATCAGATGCTCCCTTTGGTAGAGGAAATAATGCAACAGTGGGATCTTCTAGACTTTGCCCCGGTGAGAGGCAAATATACTTGGACAAATAACAGAACTGGGCCTGATCACATCGCTGCCCGGCTGGACAGATTTCTAATTCATAGCTCCCTGCTGATGGAAAAACTCCTCATATCAACAAAAATTCTCCCCAAGCTCTCCTCGGATCACAAGCCTATCCTTCTCCTTCTGGCCCCTGAAGAAGACCTTGGGCCCATCCCCTTTAAATTTAACCCACTATGGATCGAAAAAGAAGGGTTCATGGATACTATCCAATCAGCTTGGGATATCCCCATCAATGGATCACCAAGTTACGTGTGGGAGCAAAAATTAAAAGCCACCAAACAAGCTCTAAAGAAGTGGCAAAGGAATCTTCAGAACCCAACCACCCACCAGAGAAAAATCGATGTCCAGCAGCTGGAAACCTTGCAAATAGGTATGGAAGGGCTTCACATCACCCCGGAAATTTTAAACAAAGAAGCTGCCTGTCAAAGAAACATCCATCAATCCATCAGAAGGGAAGAAGAGCATTGGAGACTTAAATCTCGCAGCCTCTGGTTAAAGGCAGGAGACCGAAATACTTCCTTTTTTCACCGACAATACAAAGCCCGTCTCTCTCGGAACCATATTACAGAGATCAAAAATGATGAAGGGCAGATCTGTAATAAATTTGACCAAATAAAAATTGCAGCTGAAAATCACTTCAAAGATCTTTATGGCACAAGGCATGAAGGAAGCAAAGAGGATTCTGAAAATCTGCTCTCGCATATTCCTCACCTCATCAACCATGAGGACAACCAGGCATTACTGAAACCAGTATCTGAAGAAGAAATCATCAAGGTAATTTGGGCAATGGACTCAGACAAGGCCCCCGGGCCGGACGGCTTCACAATCCACTTCTACAAAGTCTGCTGGGACATCATCAAAACAGATCTGCTGAAAATGATACACGGATTCTTTGGGAAAGCCAAGATTGGGGGAGGCATCAATTCCACCTTTCTTGCATTAATACCAAAAGAGGTCAATCCGGAAACATTTGGCAGGTTCAGGCCCATCTCCCTGTGCAATGCCTCCTATAAAATTCTGTCAAAAATCATGGCAAATAGAATTAAACCCCTTCTTGACAAACTAATATCCAGAGCCCAAGGGGGATTTGTCAAAGGCAGACACATCTTGGATAATATCATCCAAGTGCAGGAAGCTATCCACTCCAGCAAACAGAGGAAAGAGAAGGGGATGCTGATCAAGCTTGACATGGCGAACGCATTTGACAGAGTCAATCATGCCTATCTTCTCCAAGTCCTACGAGCCTTTGGCTTCCCCCCTCAGTTCATCAATCTCATAAAAGCTTGCATCTCATGCCCTTGGATTGCCCCCATGGTCAACGGTCGTCCAGCAGCCTTCTTTCAAGCTCACCGCGGATTAAGGCAAGGCTGCCCCCTCTCACCTTTCTTGTACATCCTTATGGCCGATTCGCTCAGCAGGAAGCTGGCCGCGGAAATGAACACAGGTGAACTCCCTGGAATCCGAATCGCAAGTGCTCTAAACCCAATGAATCATGCTCTTTTTGCAGATGACTCTATTCTTCTAGGAGGGGCCTCCTCTAGAATAGCAGCCAATTTTGATGCTGTTTTAAAAAGCTATTGTAGAGCATCAGGAGCTGCGGTAAATGACAGGAAAAGCTCGATTTTCGGATGGAATGTGAGTCAGCCCAACCTCAATAATATAGCCCAGATCCTAGGATTTGAGTGCTTCGCCCATTGGGACAGCATCAAATATTTAGGCCTTCCCCTCACACCTGGAGTCAATAACAGATCTTTGTGGCAGGGGGTCATTAGCAAAATTAAAGATAAGATTAACTCCTGGGGAGGCTATTGGTTGACCAAGGGAGGGAAAATCATCCTTATCAAATCCGTCTTATCTGCTCTTCCCATTTACCAAGCCTCCTTTCTTCTGGCCCCGAAACACATCATGGAGCAGATCTCTTGTCTTCTAAGAGACTTTCTCTGGAAAGGAGGCAGAGGCAATCAAAATAAAATCCATCTGGCAAACTGGGAATTAGTCAAGCGGCCAATTCTGGAAGGCGGGCTTCAGATCAGAGATCCTGCACTTTCGAATCTGTCTCTTGGATGCAAGCTCTTGTGGAAAATATATTCAGATCCTACTCATCAGATCAGCGAAACATTCATCGCCAAATATGCGCAGGGGATCCCCCTCAGACATCTGACAGCAAACAACACAACAGCAGGCACAAATACCTGGAACCTCTGTAGGAAAAGCATGAGTAGTTTCAGCAAACATCTATACCGCATCCCGGGTAATGGGGAAAAGACCCTTCTCTGGAAAGATCGCATAATGAACAGGCCTCCTCTCAGCTCCCACACAGAAATCCGGGACATCAGGAACTGGCTACACGATGCAGGAATAAGAAAGCTGAACGACATTTCTGAGTGGGACAGCAGAGGGAATTGGGTGGACTGGGCAATCCCTCCTGTGCCAGAGCAGCTCCAACAGCAAACCGAAATCCTCAAATCTCTGCTCCTAAATGCAGCGCCTGTACACCGAAACATCGCAGACAGATGGGGATGGGGTGAAACCGGGTTTTACACGCCATCTTTGGGCTACTCTGCCCTTCAGATCAAAAAAGACAGCATGAGAACACCAGCGTTCTGGAAACAGGTATGGAACGCTAAAGGACTTCCCAAAGTTAATTTCTTTTTTTGGATCCTCATGCAAAATAAACAGCTCACAGGGGACAATTTGTCAAAGCGTAACTTTGCTGGGCCTCATAGATGTGCAATGTGCAAAAACTCAGGAGAATCAGCTCCCCATTTGTTTACTGATTGCAATTTTGCTAAAGAAGTATGGGCACTAACTCTACTTGGACTGCCTGTCTCCCCGCCCCAGCACAGCTCCATAGCAGACCTTTTTTCCGGATGGCTACAATACTACCCTCAACCCATCCCAAAGAAATCCCTGTGGATCCATATATGGCTTTCCATTCCCAAATTTGTTTGTTGGGAAATCTGGCTTGCCCGGAATGACTTAATTTTCAACAACTCCTCTCGCTCTCCTGCAAAAACCGCCTCAATAGCTAAAGGCCTTCTTCTTGATTCTGTCCTCCAGCATTCTCATATCTCTGATTCCTCCCTTCTTCCCTCTGAAATGGCATGGCTGAACCTCCACAGCCCCTGTCCCTCTAGCAAAGTTCGTCCCCTCCCCCCTCCCCTCCCCCCTCCTCCTTGGAAAATCAGAGAATCTGAAGAAGCCTTTCAAATATGGTGGAAGACCCAAAATATAACTTCAATCTTCTTTGACGGTGCCTCCAAAGGAAATCCGGGGGCTGCGGGTGCTGGAGGAGTCATTTACTTCGCTGACAATCTAAGGAAGGCCCATTTCTGCTGGGGGCTCGGCATCACCACAAACAATCAAGCAGAGCTTCTTGCCCTCACAAAAGCCTGTCAAATAGTCAGGGACGAAGGCATCAAAGAATGCCAAGTATTCGGTGACTCTGAAATCCTCATCAGGAAGATCAACTCAGAAGATCAGTTCAACAATGCAATCCTCAATAAGTCCCTAAACAGACTAAAGATAATCCTGCAAGATTTTACCTCCTGTAAAATATTCCACATCCTCAGAAGCTTGAATAAGGAGGCAGATGAAATGGCAAACAAAGGTTGCCTGTTAGTTCCGGGAATTCTCAACTACAATGGCAATAGTGTTATCTCAAGCAGCATACCTTAGCATAAGGGCAGATCAATCCAAAAAGCAGGAAGACGGGAGTAAGCACTCTGCACAGGCTCGAGAAGAATATGTTCAATACCTCTGGCACAATATCTGATCTGATCACTCCAAAATGGGCACAGTTACTCTTGGGGAATTTATTTCAATCTCAATGCACAGGGAAGGTGTAGCCAGGAAAAAAGAGAGGCCTGTAAGTACAAGATCTGATTAGAGGAGCCTAGGAAGGCGGCGCAAGTGTTTCTCCTTGACATCCAAATGGTCTCAATCGATTTTACTTCATTCTCAATGCACAGTGAAAGCGCAGCCAGGAAAAAAGGGAGGCCTGCAAATCCAAGATCTGAGCAGAGGAGCCTAGACTTTGAAGGCGGCTCAAGTGTATCTCCTCGACATCCAAATGGTCTCAGCGACATCCGCAATGAGGACGCCTCTGTAATCCGAAAGGAGCCGGATGGAGGACTGCAAATCGGACTCTTTCTTGCCAGCGACATCGCCCCAAGCTGCAGGGTTCCTCACTGAAATCATTGGCCAGAGACTGTCAGCAATCCACCGTCTTTGTCCTCATCGCCTTCCAGCAAAAAAACAGCAAGCTATCCTCTCTGTCGGAAATGAGCAGAGCTTTGAGAGGTTCAGGCATTTCAGGGCCGCAGAATCTTCCAAGGCGGGAATAGGAATGGAAGCAATGTAATAAAGTTGAATTAGTCTTGTCTCACCCCGATTTTAAATAAAGGATACCCGTCATTGTTAAAAAAAAAAAAAACAGATAGTTCATTAATCCATTCTCTTAATAGATGATCACTTCAGGAGCTTATAGGAATAAATTGAGACACAATTATTCCTACCTAGATATCTCTATAAGTCATAAGCATATGAAGAAAAACATAATGATTGATAACTGGAAAAACTTACAGGATAACACAAATTGTGTAAAACCAAATTCAGAATCCTCTGCTTTGTATTAAGGTTCCAGAAAGACTGAGTACATCAAGTGTCTAGAAAAGCTTCCTTCAAAGGTGCAACCAGGTTCAAAGTAGAATGAACAGTCAAGACTTAACAAGCAATGAACAATGAATCTTGAACTTCGAACCCATAATAACTCGAGAAGAGAATTATTTATACAATAATGAAACTAAGAAAATATCCTAAAACTGATTAAGATTTATTCTAGGAAAGGAAAAATCTTCATGCAAGAAGATAGGGGCAACTATTGAACTGCTTCTTGATGTCCCTTTTATTCAGGTTATGCTGGCTTTGTTGTTTGATATTTTGCCCTTTAAGGTGCTCGATTGTTTGTATCCTTTACGCTGGTGATTCTTTCATTTAATCTTTCATCTGATACTCTTTAAACTCTGTGAATATCCTTTGACCTTGCTTAGTAGCCTTTACTGTGTTCTTTTACCTTTACTGTGCATTTCAGGTTTTTACTGTGTTTTTCAATAGTAAATCCTTTTAGATTTTATGTCACATGGTAAAGTAATTTGATATGATCTTCATATTTGTCTTCTAACTGTATGCAGGCTTTTTCTTTGTAAGCCTGGAACAGGAGTTTTTACCTGCAAAACACATAAATTGTTAAGAAAACATAGGTTACAAAGAAGGTGGTCAATGGCTTTATTGAGCTTAAAAGGACATTGGAAGGAGTCCAAAGCGTATCGGAAGGTAAAATGATGGTTTTATTGGTCGCAACGGCTTATGGAGGTTTCACTGTGAAAACAGGCAAAACAGAGCAAAATGGTGATTTTTGCGTTTAAACGGAAAAACAATGTACTTTTTGAAATATGGTGCAAAGTGAACAATGGTCATTTTGTCGTTATGTGGGAGGTGGTTTTGGTTTTCATCGCACTACTTATGAAGCGCTGGCGGTTTTGGGAGGGGTCACCCGATACAATCTGAGCCTGACACCTAGCAAGGGGAGGTCATTGGAATACCGCTTTTTGGGTGGGTAATGCCCGTACAGAGAGCCAATCTGAAATTGCTGAGGGCCATTGGATTTGAATGCATTAGATTAGACGGTGGTGGAGCGAAAGAGCAGTACGAAGGGGCCCAATGATTAATTATGGGTTAAAACTAAAATTAGCGGTTAAATGGAGGTTTAGGTTAATTCTTCATTTAAATCATAAAAACATTTTAACAAAGAAAACCTTCACAAAACACAGTATGGCGGACTTGAAAAAGTATGAATTCGGGCGGATAAATGATATCGGGTCCAGGTTCATCGCATATCGCAATCGTAGTTTAGCGAAGGACAGCCCATCGCAAAGGAATGTGATAGGGGCTGGACGCGATGCGGAAATAAATGATGGATAATATGTGATTGGGTCTGGGTTCCCATTGCATATTGGAGATCGCAACAACGGAGGGTTATTGCTTTTAGTCGGGACTTGCAATGGAGGCGGATGCGATATGGCAATGAATTATAATATATATTGCATCGGGTCCAGGTCCATTGCGCATCGCATATCACAATCGGAGGAGAGTACATGCACGTTGAAAGTTTGTGATCCGCCAATATTGCGATATGTTATGAAATACATAGTTTTATAATAAAACTAATGGTTTCGGGATATTTTAATAAAAGGAGTTGACATATACGGGAAAGGGACTTTTAGGGGTTTAATACGCTAAGTTAGCGTTAATATGAAATATAAGCAGAAAAGGGGAAATATATGAAATATGAGCGGAAAAGGGGAAATATATGAAATATGAGCGGAAAGGGGAAATACACTAAGTATAATGTTTTTCATGGGTTATTTGATTTTCGCATATATACATTAATACTTAGGCTAAACATCATTTTGTGTGTTTTTTGGGTAAAAGGGGATTTAACATGGGGTTTTCACTTTTCCTAAGCAAAAAGGATTTTGACCTTAGGAAAAGGGGTTTTTATGGAAAATGAAAGAATATGAACTACATGAAGGTGGGAAGGGGAAATTAGTAAATATAGGGATGAATGGGAAGTTAATTAATTGATCTTGTAGACCTTCATTTGCTTTGTGTAATTGCATCATGGACATAGAAACATATGGTAAAACATGATAAATGTACATTTTGTCCAATCAATAATCAAACTTCTACAACCTTTCTTGTACTTACCCTTTGCTTATCCTATCATTTTTTCTTCACTTAATGGGTGCATTTAAGCTAGCAAACCCTTTTCCTTTCTTTTTATTTTACAAAATCAAACTATCTAATTCTAACCTTATAACCTCCAAGGGCTCAGATTAAACTGATGAGCACCTTATTATTCTCTACCTAACTACTGATCTGCCAAAATTAAACAGTTTGGCCAGATCTTTATTCTCTAACTATAACATCACATTTAAAGCATGAAGCAGTCAAGATTAAACTATTTGACTGTCATGGGTTGTGGCATTTAAGACAAGCTGCACATAACCATTATTTTGCAGAAACAGTAGTAGTGGCATTTAGACTTGCTCACTTTCAAAGTTCATTTGTTTTCTTTTCTTTGTAACCTAACATTTTCTTTTTGTCTTGATTTTTTAGGACATCTAACTTAACATTTTCTTTGATATGGACATCATCATCAAGATATTTTTTCTTAAACATTTTATTCAATATTTTTATGTCCATATCCTAACTTAACATTTTTTTTTAAATATTCTATCTTATCAAAACCAAAAAATGCTACAACATAAGCAATCATACCCTTTCTGTAAGTGACAAAATTATATCCTTCCCCTCCTATAGAAAGTGGGAATCTTTCACTTATTTGGGCATCCCCATCAACCTTCATTCCCTCTCCTCCACTCATTGACAAAAATTGATTTCCAAGGTCAAAAGCAAAATTAACACCCAAGGGTCCCAATGGTTAAATCTTGTCAATCACTTGGTTCTGTTGAAATTTGTTCTCTTTACCATTCCAATATATCATTTCTCCTCCCTCCTTACTCCTTCAAGTGTAAGGCTTCAATTCTCAAAATAAATCCAGAAGTTTTTTTGGGAAGAAGGGAAAACCTATACAAAAAAAAATCATTTGGTCAATTGGGACATAGTCAAAAGCACCATTCTCCTCTAGTAGACTGTGAATTAGGACCATCATTTGGTCAATCTAGTGATGGGAGCCAAAATCATACGGAGACTAGTCATGTGGAAGTTTGAAAGGTGGAAAAATATTCTCCAAATTATTTTTTCAAAGGGGTTAGGAAAACATGCATTGATTCCCATCCATAAGAACAAGAAAGTTATGTATCTACAAAACATTACAAGTAACCCTTTTCATCATTAAAGTTAATTTATCCTGGATTATGGGCAATGGGAAGCATGTTAATTTATGGACAAGCAACACCAAAGGAGACCATCAACTATTCGAGAACTAACTCTTATTTCCTCTGAAGCAATTGTGGATAGCATGGACAAAAAGACTCTCGAAGACATCTCCCTTTCGTATTCAGATGGATCATGGATAGGATGGAATGTGACCCAATGTGCAAGTGATCTCTCTCATTTGATCCCTATCCTAGAGTCTTCTCTCTTGGGATGCGCTTCTGATGCCATTCACAATCCAGAAAAGAGGTGTTGGGGGTCCCGAGATTTCATTGTTAAAGAAGGATATTCTTGGCAACTAGAACAACAAAACATCCAATTGAAATATATGATGTGGAAAAAAATTGGGCCAACCACACTCCTCCGAAGATAAATTTCTTTTGTTGGATCCTCGTGCAAGGGAAGGTCTTAGCAACAAATAGATTAGCTATAAGAGGAATCCTTGGACCCTCCATATGTGACCTTTTGTCTTGCCTTTGAGGAAACAACAAAGCATCTCTTGCTTGATTGTCCATATGTTGAATAGGTTTAGTTCTTATTCTTCAAATAGTTGCAACCCAGTATCATCCCTCCATCCATATGGCACGCTTTATTTTCATATTGGCACAAATAATATAGTGGTTCATGTTAACCAGGAAATCCCTTCTACAGATAGAAGTGATCCCTCTAGCCCAATGTGTGGGTCTACTAACAACCGTGACAAAACAAGAAAGCTTCCTTGACCTATATCATAATGACAAATGAGAAAGGGATATGGCCTACCTCTCTCCTATGTGCTCAACATTTGATGATGATCTCGATCCCTTAGCTCCCAGGCTTGCTCCTCGCTATTCCCTGAGTCTGAATACCTGCAAGAGAGATCAAAACACAACAACAAGAGAGATCATAGCATATGCATTCCAATATAAGTTATACAACATATCAAGGAGTATTTTACTAAGCAAACCATCATAGACAAGCTTATGGGAAGTAAAACATGCTTTGTATTAATGATTAAATCAAAGAGGGAAGCATACAACCGACGCATTGATGTTGAAGGACTCCTTGAGGATGGTTCCAAGTCCAAGCCCAACTTAACAAGCTCTCCTTTCCTCTCTCACGAAAATAGCAGCATCTAAGCACAATCTGTTGGGTTGTGTTATATTCTTTCCACGACTAGCCCCAGTAGTTAAACTGGGCGGTTAGAGAGGGGACGGAGCCCCCCCCCTTCGTTGCACCGGGCATAGCAGGGGGGGTTTGAGGGGGGCAGTAGGCCCCCTCTATGGGGTCTGGGGCAATGCCCTAGGAATTTTTTTTTGGACCCTATATTAGGTGGGCGAACCTACCTATGGTTTTTGTGCATGGATTTCACACATGGTTTTGGGAGCGATGGTTTTCGGTCCATGGTATTTTGTAGATCCGATCAAGGGAACTACGGTTATGTTCTAACCCAGGGTTAATGGATTGGGTTTATGGATGCTTCGACATGTATATATATGTATTGTAACATTGAAATGAACATAATGAAAAATCAATCAGGTAGTCCCGGTTTTGGGATCCAGGGGAAAATCTCAGTGTATATTAGTTTTATGTGTTATGCTCTCAGTGTTGTTTATTTTATGTTTTTAGAATTCGTATGCACGTAATTTCTATATGGTGTTAAAACCTACATAATCGAGCAGAAGAACGGCAACCAACAATGACCAACCCATTGAGGAAAGTGAAGAACATATTTATAGTGATGGAGAGGAGGTTAAAGATCCACAAAAGGGGGAAGAAGTTCCTTATCCTGAAGGTAAGATCCTTAAAGGTAGGATGAAGGGATCTAAATGGGAGTACTCAACCATATCTACATCCAACAACTACTAGCTCGTCGTTCTTGATGCTTCTAGTAATAGAATCTTCTGCTCCAGTTCTGGAGAAACTGCCTGAAGAGGATCACCGCAGATTTTCTTATCAAAAGTCATGCTACCAACACTAGTCACTAGTTAGATAAAAGGTTACCGAAACTAATCTGCCTACTAAAAGTAGCGTTCGCCTTGAAAATTAGGGCTTTTCATAAGTTTTTCAAGAATTGCTACAAGACATTAGTTCTCCATCTCTTCAGGGATGTACTGAGCATATAAGTCATGGTGAATGAGTTTACACAACTTATATCACTTTACGACATTTGTGATGGGAGTGGCACAAAGGACAACACTTCGGGTATGTTAGCCTCTTGTTGCAACAGGTGTTCATCTTTCATGATTGACAGTTGAAAGTGCCAAATATGTCATACTTTGCATGCTGCAATGCTCCATATTTCCAAAAGAGGCCAAAGGAGAAGCCATGAAAGTGTGCTAGTCTAAATGCCACTGCTGTATTCCAATTTTGATGAGTTATTCCATTTTTGAAGAATTTTATGTTAAGGGTAGGCCAAACAGTTTAATCTTGGCCTCCCTAGGTTTCAATTTCTTGTTTTAGAATATAGAGAATGAATATCTGTCCAAACAGTTTAATCTTGGCAGATTTGTAGATAGGTAGAGAAACAAGGGTGCTCAATAGCTTAATCTGAGGCCCTGGATGCAATAAGTGTAGATTTAGATAAGAGGATAGCAAAAAAGAAAAAAAAGGATAATCAGGGTCTGCAAGTCCAAGTGCACCCATGCAAAAAGAAGAAAAAATGCTAGGTAAGTAGGCTGGGTAAGTAGTTTTGTGGTTGCAGAATCAAGTTGTGTGATCCATTTCATGTTTTCAAGTGTTATATCTTTTCAGATCACAGTTATGATGCAGTTTTTCATTTGGAGGAGCTCAAGCGAGGCATGTCTAACTCCCCCTTCTTATCATTCCCCAAATCACTCACTAACATCCCCTTGAGGACCTTGGGATCTGCCCAACCAGTCCTGTTATCACTTGATTTTTGTAAAGCACCAAGTCAAGCTTTGACTTTCCTCAGTGAAAAGAAGCCACATTTCTTGTGTAAAAATCATATCTCCACAGTCCATTCACTTCCCATGTCTAAGTTTCAGCTCACAAACTTAGCCTCTCCCCTACACTTCACCTCACAAATTCATATTAACTCCTAACTCTACTATCTAGCTCCCTAGATCATTTCCTCGTCCCCTATTACACAAAAAACTATATAAAAACCCCAAAAATATTACATATCCCACCCTATAGCACTATAGCTATGTACATACAGTTCTGGGATATAATAGTCCACCTGGGACTATTATGAACCCATCCGTGTCATAACTCTGGGATTGGTCTAAACCTCTGGTTAGGCCAATAACCTATATTTACCTCTTTACCCTTAAAACCTCATATTTCTACCCCTCCGCAGTCATTTTCCCAAAATTAATGTTTAAATGTTTTATTAAACATTAAATTATCATTTCCCCCCGCTTAAACCTGACCCGCATAACACATAAAACCCACATTTCCAAAGTTTTGGACCCCCCCGTCGCACATTTTTTATTAAATAATACCGGTGGGTCCCGTCCCTAACCTCCCGCTACCTCACCTACCCCGCCAGCCGTCCGATGGCCAGCGCCCGAGATCAATGGTGGGCGATTATTCCTGCACCCCGATCTGCCGGAGGTTAACATCCGGGGGATGTGCGGTTTCCCTGCTGTATCCCCGCCACGTGTCAGCCTCCCGGTGTGTTCGGAGGCCCCTCCCCCAATACCGCCTGTGTCGAAAGGTGGTGCAGGGAAAACCAGATACCGCCTTCCGCCCTCCTATGTCAGCGCCACGTCATCATGATGTCATCATCCTGCGTCAGCCTCCTGCCACTGTGTCACCGTCACGTCACCCGGCCGTACTTCTGACATCACCCTGCCACGTCACCGCCGTACTGGGACCCACCGCTGACGTCATCGCCAAAATGGGCGCGAAGCGCAAAATCTGCAGCAACGGATGCCCGGAATGAAAAATCGAGGCAATTTTCGATGCGCGATTATCGCTAAGGGAAATAGGCCAAAATGGAAGCCCTCTCATGGCTCAGCTACCAGCAAGCCCGAAATTCGCAAATTCACAGGAATTTCTTCGCGCAGGATTCAAAAAAGGGGCAAAACAGTTCTTAAAGCAACAGAGGGCCGAACAGCAGCCATAAAATGTCGATGGGACGGTTTAAAGAGTATCAGCGGTGAGGAAAGGCGCACATTCAGTGCCAAAGCATATCAAGGAAGCGATAAAGAGTATCAGTTAAATGTTTTTAATGGAAATCTTTATTTCCCAAAGCAGGTGAACATTGAATGGCCTCCAACAAAGTCAAAGAAAGCGGTGATAGCCCATCAAGGCTCTCCAATCACAGTTAAAGCATTTAAAGCCATCGAACAGCAATGGATCTGATCCGGATTTAAACAGGAACGCAACAAATTACAGAGATAACAATATACACAAAGATGCAGCGGAAATAATACTTCATTTCATTAATGGAAAATACTGAAATATGCTTACAACCAGAAATGGAAATAAACCAGCTAGGGCGATGGTAGCTTATCTCTGAGAAGAGATGTGATGGCTACATGCCTCTGAACTGTGTTACAATGAGGCTCGAAGGCCTATTTATTGTTGAAAAACAATGGAAAACCCTTAACATTCCAAAACCTAACCCTAGGAGATGAAACGCCAAACTGTGGGCCCCGTTTGGGGTAAGTTGGTACATCAACTTCCCGGGGTCGTAACTTTGGCATATGATCTCCGTTTGACGCATACAATAGCTCGTTAGAAAGATCTATCCGAGCACTATCATTGTTGGAATGGGCAACATCGGTCCATTCCATGGACCCATGTTGCCCACGGATTCCCCAAAAAACGTCGTTTAGGGCCTCAAAACGGCTCTGGAAGTTCAGGACCCGAAAAACTGCTAAAAATAGTAAGTTGTGCTACAATTAAGGAAACTGAAAATGCTGAGAAAGACAATGGTGGGGGTCCGGGTGGACTTGGCAGGTGGCCACCAATATCCACCTGGATCATTCCTCCCCCCTTAGGAAGCAATGGTCCCCATTGCGTTGAGCTCCTCCAAGAGATGAGGAAACTTTTGCTGAACCTGTTCCCTGGTGAGCCAGTTGCCCTGCTGAAGGAGTTGGCCTGCTTTGACAACTCGATACAGTTGGATATTCTGTTGGCGAGTGTTCTTGATCTGTGTGTCCATGATCCGATCAGTTGCAGCTTGTTCCATGCAATCTGGATTTAATTCTGTGGGTTTGAGCTGTTCTGCAATGTCGGATGTGTCTAGCAATGGTGGAAAGTATGGCCGAAGGCGGTCCACATTGAACACTGGGTGCAGGCCAAGGAATGGGGTAATGCTGAGCTCAAATGCATTGTCTCCCATAGCCTTAGTAATGGTGTAAGGACGATATCGGAGTGGTCTCAATTTCCGATAGGCTCCAGTAAGGCGTTCCTTTTGCAAATGCAACCAGACTTTGTCGCCCACCTGAAACTTGTGTGGCACCTGATGTTGATCATGTCGCTGCTTGTACTTGGCATTTGATTTCTCAAGAATGTCATGGACCTGCTGGCGAATATGTTGGATGCGCTCAATGAAGCTGGTGGCCTTATCTGTTTCGGACTGGACATGAGCTGAATTCATGTGAGTAGCTGCAAGTGGCATGGCCACATCAATGGGGCATAGTGGCTGGAATCACAAACCCACCTGAAAAGGGTTGTGGCCAGTGGAGCTGTGAAGAGCTCGGTTTTAACTGTGCTGAACATAGGGGAGGCTCTCGTCCCATGTGCGTGGATGCTTTGAGTTATACATACGCAGAATGTTCACAATCATCCTATTGACAACCTCTGTCTGGCCATCAGTTTGAGGATGGAAGGCTGTGGACTTCGTGAGTTTGGTGTCCAGCATTGACCAGAGACTGGACCAAAATGTGCTGAGAAACCGACTGTCCCGATCTGAGATGATAGACTGTGGGATCCCAAAGTGCACCCACACTCGTTCAAAGAAGAGTTTAGCAGTGGCTTCTGCTGTGATATTCTTCTTGCAGGCCATCATAATGGCCATCTTCGAGAACCTGTCAACGACCACAAAAACACAGTCATTTCCATGCTTAGTGGAAGGAAGGCCTGACATGTAATCCATGGAGATGGATTCCCAAGGTCGACTAGGGGTAGGCAACGGGGTATAGAGGCCGTGCTTCTTAATGGTCGGTTTGGCAATGGCACAGGCAGTACATGATCGGATGTACTTCCCAACATCATGTCGAAGATTCGGCCAATAGAAATAATTTTGCAGTATTGCCACTGTTTTCTCGACCCCGAAATGCCCAGCAGCCCGACTGTAATGTGCTTCCCAAATCATCTTGGCACGCTCGCTTGAAGGAACACAAAGGTGACCGAGGTGGCATAATAGGACATCCTGGAGGTGAAAATTTGCAACATGCCGACCCTCCAAGAGTGTCTGGTATGTGTGGCCGAATTCTGGGTCGCTTTTGTAGAGAAGTGGCCAATCAGAAGTCTCGTGCCCACAAGAGTTGAGCACGGTGGTTAACGCCATGATCGGTGGTCGACTGAGGCAGTCTGCAACATTATTGGTGCTGCCCTTCTTATACTTGATATTCAAGTGGAACTGTTGCAGGTATGTAGACCACTTCTGATGGCGATCATTCTGCAATTTCCCTTGGGTCTGTATGAACTGCAGGGGTCGGTGGTCTGTGTGGATGACCGTTTCCTTCCCCAAAATGTAATGCTTCCATTGTCGGCAGGCCTGTACAATGGAATACATCTCTTTATCATAAGTGGGGTACTTCCAGACTGTGTTTGAAAGTGTTTCACTGTGATATCCCACTGGATGTCCATGTTGAGTAAGGACTGCCCCAATAACATAGTCAGAGGCATCTGTCTCGACCTCAAATGGTTGTTGTAAATCTGGTAACGCGAGCACTGGTGCCGTGCAGAGGCGATCCTTCAACTCCATGAATGCCTTCTGTTGAGATTCAGACCAAAAGAATTTTGCTTTCGCCCCTCCCTTGGTGACTTGACTCAAGGGCCAAGAAATATGAGAAAACCCCAATACAAACCTAGGGTAGAAGTTGGCAAGACCTAGAAAGCTGCGGAGCTCTGTTAGAGTGGTTGGAGAGGGCCAATCCCGAATGACTTGGATCTTGGCTGGATCGACATGCACCCCCTGTTCATCAATGATGTATCCCAGATACTGAACCTGGGTCATGCCAAAAGTGCATTTCTCCAAATTGGCACATAGCTTGTGTTGCCGCAGTGTTTGGAGAACCTGTCGGATGTGGTGGAGGTGCTCTTCCCAACTCTGGCTGAAGATCAGAATGTCATCCAAGTATACTACTACAAAGGAGTTGGTGAAAGGCCGCAAGATGTCATCCATTAGCCTCATAAAGGTTGCAGGAGCATTCGTCAATCCGAAAGGCATGACCAACCATTCGAAGAGGCCCTCCTTGGATTTGAAGGCAGTCTTCCACACATCAGAGGGTTCGATTGGTACCTGGTGATATCCTGACTTCAGGTCGATCTTGCTGAAATATTTCGCCCCCTTTAGTTGGTCTAGGAGGTCATCAATCTGCGGGATCGGGTACCTATTACGGACAGTGATCTTGTTCAGCGCCCAATAGTCAATACAGAGTCTCCACGTCCCATCCTTCTTCTGTACCAACACGATCGGGCTCCCACAGGGCGATGAACTCGGACGGATGTGACCTTTCTGCAGGAGCTCCTGAATCTGCCTCTTGATTTCATCGTTCTCCAGAACGGAGCGCCGATAAATTGGTCCATTGGGTAGCGGCGCCCCTGGGGTCAGATCGATGGAGTGCTTGACTTGACAGTGCAGAGGAACCCCTGCCGGGGAGGTGAAGATGTCCTCGTACTCCTCCACAATCTTGTCCATCTGTAGTTGTCGTGCAGAGGGACCCCGTCTGGAGGCCGCGGCCACTGTCTTCTTCTTTCCTTGAGGGCGTATCATCAGGAAAACAAATTTCCTGGTTTTGGAAATGATCTTACTGCATTGTTTTGCAGTAATCAAAGAGATGGCGGCAGGTGGTGCTACCTCTGGTATCCTGAACAACTTATTTCCCAATGTAATAATAACAGCACGGGGCCTTGATTCATACACAACATGTCGCTTCCACAAGTATGGTTGTCCGAGTAATACATCACAAACTTCAAGGGGAGCAATGTCACACAATACCTCATCCGTGAAGGGCTTGATGTTGTATGGAAGGCGACACTGCTAGCTCACGCGAAGATCTCGTCCTTGGTGAAGCCACCCAATGGTGTATGGTTGTGGATGTGCTGTGGTCGGTAAGCCCAACCACTTCACGACCTCTGCCGAAATGAGGTTCTTTTGACTCCCGCTATCAACAATGAACTGTATCGGGGAGCCCTTTACCCACATCTGGGAGTGGAAGAGACGCTCCTCCTCTTCTGGATCTTCGGGTTCATTTTTCTGGATCTTTGCGGTAGCAACAGTGGCGCTGGGATCTGCATCAATGATCTGCTTCCCTTTTTCATACCCCTTATCGAGTTCTGACTCAGAGTCGGAACATGCATCTGATTCTGAAACCTTTAGCTCAGCCACCAGTGACTGCTTGGCCCGACACTCACTTGTGTTGTGAGTGGAGCTCTTATGGAACTCGCACCATTTTCCAGTGTCCTTTCCGGGCTTCGCGGCACTGTTCTTTGCTTGCAGCTTTGACTGGTTGTCTTGGGCTGTCCTGCCTTGGCTTTGTCCTTTGTTCTGTGGTTTAGGGGCACCTTTCCCCTGCTTTGGATTCGCAGATCCAAAGTCTCGCTTCTTTTGTTTAAACTTCTGCTCGACCTTGACGGCATATCGGTATGCTGCGCCGAGCGAGGGGATGTTTAGGAATTGTATTTCTTTGTTAGGCCCCTATACTACTAGTGTAACCCCTTATTATTATTAGTATAACCCACTTATTATATTGATGTACCCATGTAGTGCCCATATTGTTACTATTGTGCCCCATAGAAGCCCACTATTGTTATTATTGTGCCCTTACATTATTATTGTTATGTCGGCTCTGATTATGTTATGACCCCTTAGACTCCTATATATAGAAAGGAGGTCTTTTCATTTGTATCATCCAAGAATTGTTCATTTATGTAATGTAAAGGAGGTTGCCCCCTCGAAGAGGCTGAATTCTAAGGCGTTGATCTTTCTTTTCTATCTTTTCTTGAGCTGGTTTCATAACATTTTGTATCAGAGCTTTGGATTCTAGAGTTTCGCTGCTCCAAACAGGTCATCGTGGCATTTTCGGTATTACTTTTTTTCTGTGACGTTTCAGAAGTCGCAAACAAAACCCATTTGAGAAGAAATTGCGTTGAACCTTGGGTCCGAATTTCAGAGCTTTTCGCGCGATATTTTTGGAGATATGATCTCAGGAATTTTGTCTTTTTGCAGACTCCGGAATTACACTCAAAACAGGTGACCTGGGGAAAATCGTCATAACTTTCTCTCAGGGGATCGGATTGAAATTTCATAAAAAGGTACAGAAAGAGGACAGACTGTAGTT
This sequence comes from Pinus tabuliformis, assembly GCA_031772625.1. Taxonomy (NCBI): domain Eukaryota; kingdom Viridiplantae; phylum Streptophyta; class Pinopsida; order Pinales; family Pinaceae; genus Pinus; species Pinus tabuliformis. Next base: position 235,975,078 of record CM062813.1, read on the forward strand.
TCTTGTTTAGATTTTTCAAATCCAAAGGTTGAAACAGTGACTCGTGGCACATCATACAAGTTCGCTCTACTGAACTAGTCTATAATCAAGTCATCTTGGCAGATTGTGCATAACTCTTTGTTGGAGAATCCAATTTGGATCAGACTGGTGGCATTGGAAAGAGGACACAGAGGGCTACTACAGGTCACAATTTCAGAACTTAAAGATCCGAAAGTACAGAGTTACAGCCGTTTCAAGGTCGAGCTCCTAAAATCAAGAAAAAGCAAGATGAGGAAGTTTGATGGCAAGGATCCGGTAAATTGGATACTTCAGATGGAGCAATATTTTGATCTACATGGTGTACAACTATTACAAAAGGTATGTATTGCATCTTCATATTTAGAACCAGATCAATTTTTATGGTACAAAGGGCTTTGTTCTCCTAAACAACTTGTTACGTGGTCAATTTTCACGGAGGAAATGATAGCACATTATGAGGATACAAAGAGCAACTCCTTCTTTAGAGCAACACCACAAAAATTGGAAAGAGTAAAAGGGCTTTGTGACATAGTGGAAAGAAAAATTATGGAAACTAGGAAGTGTACCCCTCACAACTATAAAGATGGAAGTGTTGTTTCTCCTAGCCTTCCACAACCTACAAGGGTTACACCACAACAATTGGAAGAAAAAAGTGAAAAAGGGTTTTGTTACAATTGTGATAGCAAATGCACTAAAGGTCATAAGTGTGCTGAGAAGAAATTATTTTACATAGAATATGAAGAGGAGGAAGATAAGGATCAAGAAACAACAAAAGAAGAAGATATATGTCAGGACCTCGCACCAGAGAAAGAAGAAATGAATCAGACCATATCTTGTAAAGCATTGGCAAGAATTACCACTCCTCAAACTCTCAAGATAGAAGGACATATCAAGAAGGAAAAGGTGCAAGAGGTGAAAGATCACATCGAGAAAGAAGAAATGAATCCAACCATATCTTGTAATTCATTGTTCGAAATTACCACTCCTCAAACTATCAAGATAGAAGGACATACAAAGAAGAAAAATGTTCAAGAAGTGAAAGATCACATCGAGCATCAAGAAATGAATCCGACCATATCTTGTAAAGGATTGGAAGAAATTACCACTCCTCAAACTCTAGAGATAGAAGGACATATCAAGAAGAAAAAGGTTCAAGCAGTGAAGGATCACATCGAGCATCAACAACAAGTTCTCCAACTTTTAAAGGATAACGCCACCTCGGTGCAAAACCAAACGAAACAACAGGTAGATCAACATCATAGTGAAAATTTTTTTGATGTAGGTGATTGGGTATTTTTACTGCTACGTCTCAAGCAAGCTATTTATGAGAAGGAAATGTTGGCAATACTACATTTACTTAAAAAATGCGACCTTACCGAATGGGAAGACTCTTCAAGGATGAGGATGTGGAAGCATTGTTTTGTGCTATTTATATTATCCAACCAGATTGGATAAACGAAGCAAGGGATGAATGGAAGAAGGACGAAGAAGTATGGCCACTCAAAAGTTGCAAAAGATCCCAATTCAAACAATATTGCCAGAAATTGAAGAGGAAAGAAAAATCATATTGGAACCAGGAGCAGTCACAGAAACAAAAACCCGACAGCTACGAAATCGATCAATTTCAGAGTATCTCATCAAGTGGAAGAACTTACCCGCTGAATATTCCTCATGGGAGGACAAGAATTTTATACAGAAGCATCATGAACTACTCAAGCGTTGAGGACAACGCTTTTTGAAGGAGAGGGGCATGTTAGGCCCCTATACTACTAGTGTAACCCCTTATTATTATTAGTATAACCCACTTATTATATTGATGTACCCATGTAGTGCCCATATTGTTACTATTGTGCCCCATAGAAGCCCACTATTGTTATTATTGTGCCCTTACATTATTATTGTTATGTCAGCTCTGATTATGTTATGACCCCTTAGACTCCTATATATAGAAAGGAGGTCTTTTCATTTGTATCATCCAAGAATTGTTCATTTATGTAATGTAAAGGAGGTTGCCCCCTCGAAGAGGCTGAATTCTAAGGCGTTGATCTTTCTTTTCTATCTTTTCTTGAGCTGGTTTCATAACATTCTTCCTGGATGTACTTGTGCAGGCAGCCACGGTATTTGAGTATCAAATGTTGCTCTGAATCCTTGATACCCAACTTTGTGCGAAGGGTATGGAAAATATTGGTGAACTCCGACACGTCCTGGTCCCTTCTCTGCCGCAGCGTGGTCCACTTTATGTATTCATCCTCATAGCTTCCGACAGGGTAGTACTGCTCCTTGATGGCATCCCAGAACGAATCCCAGGTGGGTGCGGCTGAAAATAGCGAGCCAGTACTTTCATCCTTCTGCTCGCAGTAGGTTTCCCACCAGTCCTTGACGTGGGGGGCTGCTTTGAGAAGAGAAAAAACAATCTTTTCCCGACTCGAAAATTCATGAACAGAAAAATAACCCTCTAGCAGATTTAACCATTTATCTACGGCATCTGCATCTATCTGACCCTCGAATATGGGGATTTCAAAATTAACTTGTACCTTAAAGGGTGTGGCGTTTCCAGAGTAGCTGCTGGAAGCCGATGCGCCGCTTCTGGGTAGCCGCTGAAGGATCTGGGCAAAGTTGTCCATCATCGCGTTCTGTTGTCGCTCGAGGGCTTCTTCGAGCAAGATTTTGATGGGATCTCCTGCCCCCTCGTCTTTCTTCTCGTCCGCCATGGGAGGCCGTCGGGATTTGCGAGGCTGGTCTTGCAAAGGTTCAACCAGTTCAAGCCCTACCTCCTTATATCCTGACCTTGTTGGGGACATGCAAAGAAAAACAAAGAAAAAGCAGACCGCTCTGATACCACTGATCCGGATTTAAACAGGAACGCAACAAATTACAGAGATAACAATATACACAAAGATGCAACAGAAATAATACTTCATTTCATTAATGGAAAATACTGAAATATGCTTACAACCAGAAATGGAAATAAACCAGCTAGGGCGATGGTAGCTTAGCTCTGAGAAGAGATGTGATGGCTACATGCCTCTGAACTGTGTTACAATGAGGCTTGAAGGCCTATTTATTGTTGAGAAACAATGGAAAACCCTTAACATTCCAAAACCTAACCCTAGGAGATGAAACGCCAAACTGTGGGTCCCGTTTGGGGTAAGTTGGTACATCAACTTCCCAGGGTCGTAACTTTGGCATATGATCTCCGTTTGACGCATACAATAGCTCGTTAGAAAGATCTATCAGAGCACTATCATTGTTGGAACAGGCAACATCGGTCCATTCCATGGACCCATGTTGCCCCCGAATTCCCCAAAAAACGTCGTTTAGGGCCTCAAAACGGCTCCGGAAGTTCAGGACCCGAAAAACTGCTAAAAATAGTAAGTTGTGCTACAATTAAGGAAACTGAAAATGCTGAGAAAGACAATGGTGGGGGTCCAGGTGGACTTGGCAGGTGGCCACCAATATCCACCTAGATCAGGATCAGAGACCAATGCGCAATTATGGCTAAATGAACAGCACAGAGCCACCAAGACAGATTTCAGCTCATTTTTTAGGCGGTTGCTCCCAGCGCATTAGATAGATATTTGTTGCATTTATTTCAATAGATGTTAGGTTAATCGCAGTTATTTCCTCAGATCTTTTATGATCTGTTTTGTAGATATTTTGCTTATAAATACCACCCTCAGCTATGTATTAAGGGTTGGTTGGTTAATGCACTCCAAGAGATACTCGCTCTGTATATCTGATATGTTTTCCTTAATCAAAGACTGTTGAAAGCTTGGAGAATGGATTGTCCGATGTGTTATTATTGTTTTGAAGAATGAGTATGGAATTCTTGTGCTGCAACATGACTCAATAAGTGATTTCTACCTCTGTTTTCCATTAATATATGCGCATATCATACATATGTCACCATCTAAATAGCAGATAGAAAGATTAGCTTAGAACTTGCTTGACTGCACTCTATGCTCAATTTCTGTTGTTTCTTTATGTTTTCTTCTAAATTGGAAATGAATATGAATTCCCTTTGGCTCATATTTTCCCTGATTCATCCATGTTTGACAGTTATCTAGGGATTCTTTACTGCCCCTAGATAGAGCTCATTCACCTTCCCTCTGTTAAGCTGAAAGAGAGATTCGTAATTGCCTCTCCTTCCTTAGCCTTCAATCCATCTCCATTCAACTTGAATGTTGTTTCATGTGCTGCTATCTTGCTCCACATTCCTCTTGTGACCAAGAAAACGCACCAGCAGTCCTAATCCTTGACTCCATGCCCAATGGTTTGAAACTCTCATACTATACCTACCTCTCTACTTGAAAGCATCATCCTTCCCACCAAAACTTAAACAAAACCCGAACTCAATAACTAGCCTAAAATCATAATCAACAAATCTAAATCAGAAAGAGAGAGCCCTCTCTGATTGCAGGTGGGCTAGAACCTGCAGTCCAAATATTGGTTTGTGGTTACCTCGGCCGTATCCCTTTAAGGAGCTTTAGGGACAACCTGAGTGATAACATAATGGCGACTCCACTGGGGAACATCCTCAGTTAATTTCACAAATCAAATTGGAAAGCTCCGCTGGGGACTTTCTCAAAAAAATCCAAGAAACAACTTGGAAGGTTGCTCCAAAGAGGAAATCTTGTTTTTTGGAGACACACCAAAAGATAAATCATCCACCTGGCGACTCCACATCATCTTTTCAATCAAGTCTCCACTGGAGGAGCGAGCCTAAAAGAGAAATATGATCCAGAGCTTCAAGTTTTTTAATCAATTCTACAACTAAATAGTTCATATTCCAAAAAATTAATAGTCAAGACAGGATGATCAGGTGTGTGGAAGATCTCGCAATAGATCAAGCTTTAGATGAATTCGGGAAGCTGTTATCCGAATATGAGCTTGATGAAAAAATTTTGAGATTGGTGTTGTTAAAGGTTAAAACAATACAACATCCTCAAATCAAGATGTATTTCCTTGATTTAGTTGTTGAAGAACATGAAAATGAGATTGAACTTTTACATTCTCAAATTCAGTCATTTGATTTTCGTGATCCTAAAGAATTCTTCCAAAATCTTCCTTCTCCGAGTCATGAGGAAATTGTACTACCTTCTGACTTACAGATTGAGGATAATCTTGCTTTCAAGACAAAGACTGAAGTATTGGTTGCAGGGTTTGTTACTGAGGATACAGTTGTTCCATCAGACCAAGAAGGCCCAGAAGAAACTCTCCCACATGATGCTTTTGTTGATCCTGTAGCAGATTACATGGAGGGTCTTCTCAACTCAAAATCTTTAATATGTTTTCTCTATGAGGGCCAAGTATATCAGCAGTGGCCTTTATATGTCACAATTTTGATTATGGGGGCACATGACCGAATAATGTTTCTGATTTCACCAACTGTCAGTCAAGCAGTTCGTTTCTTTCTACAATTGCTTAAATGGTTGCACTGGCTGTTTCATTTTACCTAACCAGCAAACAGAAGGCTGATTAGCGTAAGTAGGTAGGATTTTGGTTTTTTGTTTGGATGGCAAACTTGCTGCAGTTGAAGCCCAAAGTGAAGGCCCTAAGCTCTTCAAGTCTGTTGTCATATATATAAATAAAGCAGCCAGCAAAGGGAAGTTTTCAAAGTACAGCAACAGTTGAATACTAAGGCATTCTGACCTGCTATTCTTGACTTTTCACAAGGAAAAGTCATCCCCAAGTGGAGCCACTGTTAGCCTCATGTTGCAACAGGTGTTCATCTTTCATGATTGACAGTTGAAAGTGCCAAATATGTCATACTTTGCATGCTGCAATGCTCCATATTTCCAAAAGAGGCCAAAGGAGAAGCCATGAAAGTGTGCTAGTCTAAATGCCACTGTTGTATTCCAATTTTGATGAGTTATTCCATCTTTGAAGAATTTTCTATTAAGGGTAGGCCAAACAGTTTAATCTTGGCCTCCCTAGGTTTCAATTTCTTGTTTTAGAATATAGAGAATGAATATCTGTCCAAACAGTTTAATCTTGGCAGATTTGTAGATAGGTAGAGAAACAAGGGTGCTCAATAGCTTAATCTGAGCCCCTGGATGCAACAAGTGTAGATTTAGATAGGAGGACAACAAAAAAGAAAAAAAGGATAATCAGGGTCTGCAAGTCCAAGTGCACCCATGCAAAAAGAAGAAAAAATGTTAGGTAAGTAGGTTGGGTAAGTATTTTTGTGGTTGCAGAATCAAGTTGTGTGATCCATTTCATGTTTTCAAGTGTTATATCTTTTCAGATCACAGTTATGATGCAGTTTTTCATTTGGAGGAGCTCAAGCGAGGCATGTCTAACTCCCCCTTCTTCTCATTCCCCAAATCACTCACTAACATCCCCTTGAGGACCTTGGGATCTGCCCAACCAGTCCTGTTATCACTTGATTTTTGTAAAGCACCAAGTCAAGCTTTGACTTTCCTCAGTGAAAAGAAGCCACATTTCTTGTGTAAAAATCATATCTCCACAGTCCATTCACTTCCCATGTCTAAGTTTCAGCTCACAAACTTAGCCTCTCCCCTACACTTCACCTCACAAATTCATATTAACTCCTAACTCTACTATCTAGCTCCCTAGATCATTTCCTTGTCCCCTATTACACAAAAAACTATATAAAAACCCCAAAAATATTACATATCCCACCCTATAGCACTATAGCTATGTACATACAGTTCTGGGATATAATAGTCCACCTGGGACTATTATGAACCCATCCGTGTCATAACTCTGGGATTGGTCTAAACCTCTGGTTAGGCCAATAACCTATATCTACCTCTTTACCCTGAAAACCTCATATTTCTACCCCTCTGCAGTCATTTTCCCAAAATTAATGTTTAAATGTTTTATTAAACATTAAATTATCATTTCCCCCCGCTTAAACCTGAACCACATAACAGATAAAACCCACATTTCGAAAGTTTTGGACCCCCCCGTCGCGCATTTTTGATTGAATAATACGGGCAGGTCCCGTCCCTAACCTCCTGCTACCTCACCTACCCCGCTAGCCGTCCGATGCCCAGCGCCCGAGATCAACGGTGGGTGGTTATTCCTGCGCCCCGATCTGCCAGAGGTTAACGTCCGGGGGATGGGCGGTTTCCCTGCCATACCCTCGCCACGTGTCAGCCTCCCGGTGTGTTCAGAGGCCCCTCCCCCAATACCGCCTGTGCCGAAAGGTGGTGCGGGGAAAACCGGATACCGCCTTCCGCCCTCCTACGTCAGCGCCACATCATCATGACGTCATCATCCTGCGTCGGCCTCCTGCCACCATGTCAGTGCCACGTCACCCGGCCGCACTGCTGACGTCACCCTGCCACGTCACCGCCGTACTGGGACCCACCGCTGATGTCATCGCCAAAATGGGCGCGAAGCGCAAAATCTACAGCAACGGATGCCCGGAATGAAAAACCGAGGCAGTTTTCGATGCACGATTATCGCTAAGGGAAATAGGCCAAAATGGAAGCCCTCTCATGGCTCGGCTACCAGCAAGCCCGAAGTTCGCAAATTCACAGGAATTTCTTCGCGCAGGATTCAGAAAATGGGAAAAACAGTTCTTAAAGCAACAGAGGGCCGAACAGTAGCCATAAAATGTCAATGGGACGGTTTAAAGAGTATCAGCGGTGAGGAAAGGTGCACATTCAGTGCCAAAGCATATCAAGGAAGCGGCAAAGAGTATCAGTTAAATGTTTTTAATGGAAATCTTTATTTCCCAAAGCAGGTGAACATTGAATGGCCTCCAACAAAGTCAAAGAAAGCGGTGATAGCCCATCAAGGCTCTTCGATCACAGTTAAAGCATTTAAAGCCACCGAACAGCAATGGATCAGAGACCAATGCGCAGTTATGGCTAAATGAATAGCACAGAGCCACCAGGACAGATTTCAACTCATTTTTGAGGCGGTTGCCCCCAGCACATTAGATAGATATTTGTTGCATTTATTTCAATAGATGTTAGGTTAATCGTAGTTATTTCCTCATATCTTTTATGATCTGTTTTGTAGATATTTTTCTTATAAATACCACCCTCAGCTATGTATTAAGGGTTGGTTGGTTAATGCACTCCAAGAGAGACTCGCTCTGTATATCTGATATGATTTCCTTAATGAAAGACTGTTGAAGGCTTGGAGAATGGACTGTCCGATGTGTTATTACTGTTTTGAAGAATGAATATGGAATTCTTGTGCTGCAAGATGACTCAATAAGTGATTTCTACCTCTCTTTTCCATTAATATATGCACATATCATACATATGTCACCATCTAAATAGCAGATATAAAGATTAGCGTAGAACTTGCTTGACTGCACTCTATGCTCAATTTCTGCTGTTTCTTTATGTTTTCCTCTGAATTGGTAATGAATATGAATTCCCTTTGGCTCATATTTTCCCTGATTCATCCATGTTTGACAGTTATCTAGGGATTCTTTACTGCCCCTAGATAGAGCTCATTCACCTTCCCTCTGTTAAGCTGAAAGAGAGATTCTTAATTGCCTCTCCTTCCTTAGCCTTCAATCCATCTCCATTTAGCTTGAATGTTGTTTCATGTGCTGCTATCTTGCTCCACATTCCTCTTGTGACCAAGAAAACGCACCAGCAGTCCTAATCCTTGACTCCATGCCCAATGGTTTGAAACTCTCATACTATACCTACCTCTCTACTTGAAAGCATCATCCTTCCCACCAAAACTTAAACAAAACCCCTTGAACTCAATAACTAGCCTAAAATCATCATCAACAAAGCTAAATCATAAAGAGAGAGCCCTCTCTGATTGCAGGTGGGCTAGAACCTGCAGTCCAAAGATTGGTTTGTGGTTACCTCGGTCGTATCCCTTTAAGGAGCTTTAGGGACAACCTGAGTGATAACAGGGTCCACATTTGAGAATGTGACAAAATATTGTGTAACATATGCCCCTTAAATCATGAAAGCAAAACAGGAAGTGGTGGTTGAAGTGTTTTATCAGTTAAGGCAAGGAACTTGGAAGACGACCATTAGGAAACCTGCAAATCAAACATGATACAATATATGACATCTCTTATATATACAAGTGCCTGATAATACATCTAAATAGGCATCAAAATATAATACATGAATCCACGGTATGGATGCAACCATTCATCTAAAAAGGATCACGTCTAAGGATCCACGACATGGATGCAACCATCCATATGAAAAGGATCATGTATACAATCATGAATACTCAATAACTCCTTGCAACCTAGATTTTAACAGATGAGATCCAGGGTCTTCATCTCTATCCCGACCAAAATATGAATCTAACCATGTGAATAGATGTGTTAACGTCAAACATGGTAGAAACCACCTGATTACTGGTTAATAATGTAAATCGTTAACAGGAATGAGAGAAACCACCAATAATGACGATGGCCCTCAAGGTACACAAGTACAATATTCAAATGTGAATAAGTGAGCTAAAGTCTAACACTTGAAAAATCATTTGATCGAAGGCCAATGATGTAATTCTGTCATTGAACACGAAGAACTCGCCATTGAGGCATGCAAGTTCCAAGGTATTGAAAGGGTGTTTCTAAATCATATTCCTAGATAATGAGCTGAAGTCGACAGGAAGTGATATGTCGAAGGAGGGCCATAATGTTTTGCACATCATCGACACAAAACATAGGATATCTCAAAATGACACGAGTGATTCAAGATTATTGCAGAGAGGGTCACATAGGTATAAGAGGTTTGACTTTTGCAGATAGGACTTCTCTTAAACATATTGGTGACATGACTCTAGAGTTCCGCAACACTTGACTCAAAATGGAATCAGAGGTCATGATGACAACATGTAATGATTAAATGAGAGGCAAATGAATTTCCCAAACCCAGGAAGGCAAGTGACTAAGTGAGGATATCCCAAACCTAACACAAAATACAGATGATTGTCATGTTCAAGAGAAACATGCTACCTTTCGTACAAAATACATGACACATTTAGTTCCATTTCCCCCCCACTATTTCTAGCGAGTAACTCTTTATTTTTAATCACAAGCTTGAAGAGGATACTATATGCTCATCATATAAGTTAATCCTTCATATGAATCCATCCTAGTAAGTTTAACGATCCCTAGGAAAGAGTAACTCAGTCTCATCATGGTTACAAGTCCTACGTTGTTACGTTTCACTAGTCCGACGGAGGGGTAACTCGACATATTTTTCATGTTTAGAGAGTCTTAAAAAGAGGGAAAAGGAAATCCAAAGGTCCCTTTTCGTAGATAGTCTCTCGAATCCGAAAAGGTAGAAAACAATACTCAAGAGAACTTCTTAGCCATGTTCTACTAAGGTATTCCTTTTTCGTAACTAGTCTATCTCAGTCCATAAAAGGGTTAAACTTATATTGAGTAGAAATCATTTCATTTACTTTAACGAGTTCGAAACGATAAGTAGTGGACAATTTTTTCATATTTCGAGAGTCAGAAAAGAGCTGAAATATGATGCTGCCTAGAAGAACAAGTTGTATAAAAGGATAGCAATTGGTTCCAGTCATGATGGAACTGCTCAAAACATGTAAAGGTCAAGAGGCTAGATAATAAGACCACTTGTTGCAGATGTTTCCCAGGCAAGGGTAAAACAACCAAGTGAAAGCGTATGATCAGCCAAAGAGATGGTGACGATGGAATGAAAAAACCAAGGCTCATCTAACAAAAACAGGCTGATAAAAATGGCAATCATGAGAGATAAAGTGGGAATGGTTTCATTTTTACACAAGCTTGAAACATGGGAAACTATGCTTGAATATACTTGAAGATGGTTTCATTTTTTCACAAGCTTGAAACATTAGAAAAAAACTACGCTTGGATTTGGTTTCATTTTTACACAAGCTTGAAATAGAAACAAACTATGCTTGGGTTTGGTTTCATTTTTACACAATCTCGAGACAAAAATAAACTATGCTTGAGATGAGTTTGCATACCCCCAAACATAATGACTCAATTCGAGGTACATGCCCCCCAATCTTCATTTCATTCACCTAAGTAGACTACTGGCTACTAACAGGTGGATGGAATGAAGGTTCACTTACGAGATCAAGTGAAAGATTCGAATAGGATTTTACGAGATCTAATCAAAGGCTCGAATTGGAAGGGGATTTGTTTTATTTTTTAACGAGCTTGACACGGGAAAAGAACCATGGTCATGACACCTTGTTTCATTTTTTACCGAGCTCGACACAAGTAAAGGAACTCTGCTCATAGGGACCTATTTCATTTTTAACGAGGTTGACATAGTAAAAGAACTATCCTCATGGGGACCTATTTCATTTTTTAACGAGGTTGACATAGTAAAAGAACTATCCTCATGGGGACCTATTTCATTTTTTAACGAGTTTGACATAGTAAAAGAACTATCCCCATGGGGACCTATTTCATTTCTTAACGAGGTTGACATAGTAAAAGAATTATCCTCATGGGGACCTATTTCATTTTTTAACGAGGCTGACATAGTAAAGAACTATACTCATGGGGACCTATTTCATTTTTTAACGAGGTTGACATAGTAAAATAACTCTCCTCATGGCCTTGATCATGGAATATAAGAGACCATGGCTTCCAAGAGGTTCTCATCAGACGGGAGAACAACGCTCTCGAAGGGGTGCCAATCAAGGGATTTAATGGAAAAATCAGTTTCCAATGCCCCCAGTACATGATGTACTACATCACTGACTAGATCATCAGTAGACATGGGCACATAATAGGTGGCCACATAATTAACCTGTGGCGGGGGTGATACCACTTGCATAGATGGACCATTTAGGGAAGATGGTTGATCAGGAGTCAAATTAGGACCAACGAATGAAAGTTGATCAATGGCCACAATCCTTCCTTCATGTGAAAAACATATGACACGAAAGAGAGAAGAGACAAGATCTCCCATGACATAAGCATAGTCACGACCGAGGAGTAAATTAAAATCTAAAGGGCCTTGGACAACCATCACATTGAGATAGACAATTTTCCTCCCAAAGTAATAGGCAACTTTAGAAGGATCCCTAACGGTTGATTGGTTCCTCTGTTAAAAGCTAAGAGATTATGGGTAACAGGCACAAGCTTCGGAGAACCTAAAGCTTGCCAATTAGTTGAAGACATAATACTAACATACGCGCCTTCATCTATGATTGTGCTAGGTACATTTATATTACAACCATGTACCGTGATTTGAAAAGGCACGTAAGAAGGAAGGCGATATTTTGCTAGTCGACTCGAGTCAAAGAAAGTGACTAAACTACTTGGAGAGGGTGCCATCGGAATGGGAGAGTTACCCTCTTGTGTTACAGGAGTGGGAGGATCACCTCCCTGTACCGTGGGAATAGGAGGATCACCCCCCTGTACTATGGGAACAGGTGGATTGCCCCATAATTCTTTGGAATCTGAAGAAACCAAAATAACTTGAGCTGTACAAACTTCACTCTCTACATGATAACCACGATCAACTGAAGGTGGAATTAAGTCGACCATTTTCTCAACCAATGGTTGGTCAGGAACAGACTCATGGGATTCACTTTCAGAGAGAGTGGGATTGACTGGGGATGGATTCTGATCAATCGCTTGGTCAACTAGTGGAGAATCAAGGGAAAGCTTCTGATAATCGGCTAGAAGACGAGGTTGAGAAGCGGTAAGATTATCCAAGACTTTTAAGGCTTCATCCATACAAGGACAAAGGTGAATATGATGATTCTCTTCACATAACCTACAGAGAAATTTGACTTTGCCCTTTTTCCTATGGGCTTTACTGTCACTGACTGAAGGTTTATCACTAGCATGATCTCCAGAGGTTGATGACGAAGTTCGATGCGAACCTGTGGACCACATTTTTAATAAATTGCATGTTTTCACCAGACAGAGAAGAAGAAGAAGAAGAAGGCCGAACAGGGGAAGAAGGCGAAGGGTCAACTTTAAGATCAACTGGAGGTTGATATGGTTCGGGTGGAGGAAAGCTCAGTTGAGGAGCAGTTTGGACATTCAAAACCATAGGGGTTGAAAATAACCAAACCGACAAACCAACGGTAAATCCAGGAAGGGACAACGTTGCCATATAGAGAGCACCAACATTTCCAAAAGAAGGAGAAAGACTAGGATTCTCGTTAGAGGGGTTTCCTTGGTTGGTAGACTCACGAACTGTTGCCATTAGTCTCAACCTAATATCTACTAAGGAGTATTTCCACAAGAAGGATGTTTTTCCGCAGTCAATTAATTCGTCTTAGAAATCAACAAAACGAAATAAAAAAAGGGGTAAGCTAGGCAAAAAGGGTTACCAAGCAACTGTGAACTGTAGTATACACCTTGGTGAACCAAGGACTTAACGTACGGTAGCCAATCTCCCCAAATGTTATGCTCGGTGTATCACAGTATACAAGGCGACAGACTCGGTTACCTATGGATGGATAACAACCTATAGGGGACTCCCAAAATATACGCAATGATACGTGGGAGTGCAGTCCATAATAGTGTTGTCTAATGCGTAATCATTCAATGAGAGTGTTCCCATATACTTACCATGAGTGGAGCGCCTCCAATATAAGTAAAAGTACTGTTGAACGGTCCTATACACTTCCGTACGTGGAACGAGATTTCACCTCCGGGATACAACGCTGGAAAATAACAACAACTCCTATGTTTAACAATGTTGGAACATGTCTCTAGCCTAGACCTCTAAATTATTGTGTTAAGTTCCAAATACTCCTTAGGTTAATTGAGGTGAATTTTAATTTTATCTCCAATTAAGTGTCAGTTTTAAGGTTCAAAACAATGTCACTTGAACTCCTATGATGCAATTATCATGAGAAAAGGATTCTCTCTGTTTCGATGAAAGATAATCTAGTAAGGGAAGAGATTCAAACAATGATGCAATAATGAAGAATGTAACAAACAAAGCGTTGCTAACTAGATCTTTCACTTTCACTTTCCAAATGCAATGCCAAAAAGTAAAAATGATTTTCACTTTTCCTAAGATGCACTTATATGAATTATGCTTTTATTTTTTCTTTAAATGATTTAATGCAACTAATGCACCATTTAGTTTTCAATTATTAAAAAATGTGATCTATTTCCAATTAATTCGAAAAAATAACTTTTCATGTAAGTGATCTATTGCAATCTTAACAAAAAGTAAATTTTTCGAAATGAAAACTAATTCAATGCAAAATTGATTCCTTTAATCAATGCAAAAGAGCAATAATTGTTTAATTAACAGAACAATCAATAATTTTCAATCACAAAAGTAGTAAACAAAGATCTCAATTAACTCAAAACTTGAAAAAACTCAATCAAAATCCGATTTTTTACCACTTCAAGTAAGAGACAATATTTTGCATTCCACAAAGAAATCAGAAGCATATAGACAGAGATTGATTCAGATAAAGCAGAGAAGAGACCTCATAGACCAGGACACACTAGATTTTTTAGTGGAGACCCTAAAAATTCTCACATTCAAGGACCAGTGCTACTTTATATAGCAGACCCGTGCTGACAGGGTCATCAACGCTACTTTTCATAAAAAAAAAAATTGTGCTGGTAGCATTACTTTTCATAGAAAAACTTGTGTTGGTCTTCAGCGCGAGTAAACAGTGGAAGACAGGGTTTTCAGCGCGACTGTACAGGGAAAAATAGGCGTTGTCAGTGTGAATATCACTGATAAAACACGTGCTGAGCGAGGAAATTTTAGGAAAAACAAGAAAGACTCAGGAAGAAACTCTAGACCTGATACCCTAAGACACCAACAATTTAGAGTACAGACTGAAAATCAATCCAAAGACAGGGTCTTTCAACGGTTGGCCAAACTTAACGAGAAGGAAAAAAATGAAAGGAGGATGAAAAGGGTGTAGGCTTCCCTAGTGGAGTCGCCAATTTGTTAACCAGGCAATCCCTTCTACGGATAGAAGCGATCCCTCTAGCCCAATGTGTGGGTCTAGTAATAATCGTGACAAAACAATCAAACTTCCCTAAACTAGATCAGAATGACAAATGAGAAAGGGAGATGGCCTACCTCTCTCCTATGTGCTCGACCTTTGATGATGATCCCAATCCCTTAGCTCTCAAGCTCACTCCTCGCTATTCCTTGCGTCTGAATACTTGCAAGAGAGATCAAAAGACAACAACAAGAGATATCATAGCATATGCATTCCAATATAAGTTATACAACAAATCAAGGAGTATTTTACTAAGAAAATCATCATAGACAAGCTTATGGGAAGTAAAACATGCTTTGTATTAATGATTAAATCAAAGAGGGAAGCATACAACCGGTTCCTTGATGTTGAAGGCCTCCTCTGGGATGGTTCCAAGTCGAAGCCAAACTTAACAAGCTCTCCTTTCCTTTCTCACCAAACTGGCAGAATCTAAGCACAATCGAGCAAAAGAATGGAAACCAGCAATGACCAAACCATTAGGGAAAGTGAAGAACGGATTTATAATGATGGAGAGGAGGTTAGAGATCCACCAAAGGGGGAAGAAGGTCGTTATCCCAAAGGTAAGATCCTTAAATGTAGGATGAAGGGCTCTAAATGGGAGTACTCGACCATATCTTCATCCAACAACTACCATCTTGCCGTTCTCGAGGCTTCTAGCAAGAGAAGCTTATGCTCCATTTATGGAGAAACTGCCTGAAGAGGATCAACGCAAATTCTCTTATCAAAAGTTGTGTTGCCATCGCTAGTCACTAATTAGACAAAAGGTTACCAACATGGATTTTCCTACTAAAAGTAGCGTTGGTCTTGCAAATTAGGGTTTTTCACAAGTTTTTTCTAGAATTACTTCAAGACGTTAGTTCTCCATCTCTTCAGGGATGTATTGAGCATATAATTCATGGTGAATGAGTTTACACAACTTTTATTGCTTTATGACCATTGTGAAGGTAGTGGCACAAAGGACGACACTCTGAGTACAAAGTTGGGAATGTGACAAAATATTGTGTAACAGTTCCTTTGATTCTAAGCCAGACTTCAGGTTAGTATGGATGGCCATACTAAAATTTCTGGAATGGAAGTTTTGGATTGGTTGTAATAGAACCATTTTCCATCAAATTGTTCTCCTTCTAGATAATTTGGCCAAAGAATCATTTGTATCATACCACTTCGTGTCAACTTCAAATTTAGCTACATGAAGCAAAGAAAGCATGGTGGTCATCCACCATTGATCTAAACACCTCTAGGTGACAAATCCCCTCAAAAGTTCCTTTAAAATAATGTTTGGCAACTTCAATTAGCTTCAGAAGAATTCCCCTCTTGGTGGAAATATGAAGACTCTTATATTTTATTCTTCGATGATGCCTCAAAGGGCAACCCAAGGGAAAAAAGTGTTGGGTTTGGTGGGGGGGGGGGGGGGGGGGGGTGCGCTATCTTTCACGTCATAAGAACAATCAAATAATCTTTTGCTTGGAAATTTGGACCATAAACCAACAATATGACGAAAGTGTATGCACTCTTGAAAGGCATTTCTCTAGACCGAGCTCTTCACCCAAAGTGGTTTCTAGTGTTTGGAGACTCCCATATCACAACTAGTTATATGGTCAAAGGCACAAATGTACAAGACACAAGACTCACTTCTATCATCAATCGATTTGATCTTAAGCTTCTCATTTAATATGTTGATTGAATTGTATCACATTAAGAAGGATTTCAATCAACTAGCGAATCACCAAGCTAATTATGCCATCAACCTAGAAAAAAGGGAGGTGTATTTTTCAAAGGTAAATATGACAATCATCTCATTCCATTACTTCATAATCCACCAAGAGTAAACTCTTTTCAATGCCACATGGAACGGTCAAAATCCTCATCATGTCATGATTAATTATCATCCACCTCCCCCCTCCATTATGAACCATAGTGTGCATGCTCTAGGTCTTAATCACCATCGTCCTTTCCCACACATCCACTATGGGATAACTATGGGAGCAAACATGGTTTTTGATGCAAAAATTTTCTTTCCTCCTTGGCTCAACAACTTGGTTGATTGATTGGTATGGATGACTATATCTAGCTACGGTTTGTCACTGCTAACCTTTTTTGCAGCAAATATAGATTATATGGAGCTATGAGCCACACATAACTCTCTTCGATAACACTATACAACCGTTTAAGAATTGTTCTTCAACGTTGATGTTCTCTCAAGAAGACTAGAGGCTCTAGAAAACACCCTAGTGAAAAATTTGGACATGTCATTGAGTGTTCTCCTGCATCTCAAGCATTGGGTTGACAACTTGGAAAATATGGTCAAAATGTTAAAGAAGAATATAAGACTCGTGACCACGAAGTAACAACCATCCTCCATTTATGCCTTTGGGAATCCATTTTTATGTCCATGGACAAATAAGAATAGGAAAGAGGGAGAACACTAAAACAATCTTAAAATCTGGAAATATTTTTGAGACCCCACCTTCCTTGAGCTCATTAAGGGGGCCAAGCTTGTTGTAGCATGTTTCTACAAATATTTTGCAAGTAGGAATCATGTATTTAAGCACATAACCAAATACTCTTTTCCAAGCATTAACAAATTTATATTATCTTGTATTTCATGCAATTCTAACATCCACCCCCATATGAGAAAAAAGTGACAAGGGTATCTTCTAACTTTAAACACATTGGTAAATTAAATGGATCATCCCCTAATTATGGAATATACAAAAAGAGAAATTTGACAAGACAAAATGTTTCGATGGAAATTTCCATTCCTTATCCAATTCACATTTGTATATTTTGGATTAAAAGCATGGACATAAAATTTACTTGTAAGTAATGGTGGATTTTCGAGCCTTGTCATAGAGTAGCTAAGGGTGCATTCACATATAAAAAGAATGGAAAAATAAAAGAATGGAAAATGTGATCATCAAGCTTTACTGCATCCAATGCCCTTTTGAAGAATATTTTATTAGCCTCATTAAACTACATTGCCCACTATGAAAAAGCAACAGAAAAATAAAGCATAACTATTAAAGGCCACAATGACCTTTAGTGAATACCCCTCCCTAAACAACCTTAATCATTACTAAGTTACAAATGTTACTTATTGTTGAAGTGTTATTGGATTTTGTTCTAATGCACAATTATTCAATGCAATCCTCAAAGGCCCACAAAGGACCACACCATTTGCCTCCAAAAGCAACCCTTGTAACTAACATAAACACTAGCTCAGGGGTATATTAAGAGCCAAGAGAGGGAAACAACAAGGGATCTTTTATAGCAAGAAAGATATACATTAAACTCAAATCTCTTTAAATCCAATCAACATAAGTTGAAGTGCATAACAAATAAGAAAGCATGCCAATGTAGGTAAACTTGATATGAAATATCATATATTGATGTGTGGTAAAACTCATTTATTTCCCAACACAGAAGATAATTGCTTCAAGGATGCATGCATATCTTTTAACACCATAATTTATCTCTAAATTCACAATGTTAAATATAAACACTTTAAACCACATATTTCTTGCAGGGGTCTCCTGGTGAGGTCAACTCATAGATTATATGAAATTGTTAAACATAACTTTCTTTCAACACCAATATCATACAAATGTATATCATTAATATACTAGATGTATTCTTGAAGTGAAATATACATAGAATGTGCAAATCAAATCCTATGTATTCAATCTCTCTTTGTCTCTTTTAAATTTCTCAAAGATATAAATAAAATGTGAGTTGGGCACGTGAGCTATGAACTTATGTAATCTGCAAACTATGAGCACCTCGTATATGTTGAGCACGCATCGAAATAATATATTAATTTAGATAACTCTTGTGATTGCATTCTATTCACAAGATTTACAGATAAATACATTTTTCATTGACCCTTGGTTTTCATATTCCAAGAGGTCTCTTAGGCTTCTATGATGATTGGCCTTCACTTGAGGATTTATTACTTCCATTCAAGTGAATAAGCCTCATACACATAATCCCAAGGACTATGTTTCCAATATTCCCCTGCCAACCCCCCCCCCTTTAATGAGAGAGTTGAATTACAAAAATTAATGGTAGCCAATGTTTGAATGTGCTCTTCGAAATAATTGTTTAAGTAAGACAAAACCAAATGAAGTAGAAAAACTCAAAGTTTTCTATTAGTGGTGGTTTAAGGCTAACTACCAACTTTTGAGGCTTAGAGCACATTTGATGCTACCATAAATCAACACTCCCTCTTAGTGAGGAATTTGCTCTAGTAATGCAACCCATTGAAGCATCACCCTGACCCTGTAACATCTCCCTTTGCGTTGTTGATGTCTGACATATCCTCCCACCAACTACTGCGCAAATGCTGCATTTGTGTTGCTGCTGACTCTGCATGTTGCTGCCAACTGCATATGCACTACAACTCTGTTGTTGTTGCAATAGAAAAACATCCAAAATACCGAACCAAAGGTGTTCAATGTGATGCATCTGTTGCTGGAGTTCTAACTGCTGCTAGTCTCCGCGCTGACCCTCTGAAGTCTCTGCGTTGTTGTTGACTCTTCATTGTGCAAACTTCACTGCTGCCAACTATGCTCTGTGATGCTTAGTCTCTGGCACTCCTAGCCACTGCAACTGTCACTCTGACATTCCTCTACACCAACTAACACAGGTCCATCCTGCTACTTCTGATATGGGCTCTTGTAGCAAGGTATTGATCCATGGGGTGGACTCCTCAATGGACCCATCCCATCTATAGTTCTTTCGAACTACTGTACTAGATTACCCCACCTCTCCCTTGGAGGTACCTGGGCGATCATGGCAAACTCCTCCTCCTAGATCTTTGAGGTTGCAGCTTGCAGATCATGTTTCTCGTCCTTGTCCTTATTCTTGAGAGGACACTATGTAGCGTAGTGACCAAATTCACCACATTGGAAACATTTGATCTTTGAGATGTCCTTCTTTCGCCTTCGTTGCTCTTGCTGCCCATTTGATGCAATGGCTGTATTCTCTTCCTCCTCCTTGGGTTTTGTACCATTGTTGTTGTTGTTATCAAGTTTGCACTTGACTAAGTCTTGCCTCATCTCTTCCTGCTGACGAGCGACCCACATCCCTTCCCAATCCGACAATCTCTCTCTGCCTAGAATACTCTGGACAAACACTTGTCATTCTTCTAAGATTGAATTCAAGGCCAACCTCACCATCTCGGTAGGTTGAGGCACTGATCCTACAGCTGCCAACGAGTCTGGGACCTCCTGAATCTTCAATAGGAATGGATCAATGCGTTCCCCCTTCTGCATCCTTGTGGATCTCATTTTTTCCTCCAAGTGCATATTCCACAGCTCAGAAGATCCCTGATACAACATAGCCAAGGCATCCCACATTTCTTTGGCCATCCCTTTGCCAGCAATGTGACATACAATGTGATCCCTCACTCCATCGAGGATCAACTGCTTCGCCTTCGCCATTTCAGGTTTGTACTTCTTGAGTAGATCGCATCTGCAGGTTTAGCTACCATATTATCGACATAGACTTTGAGACTATGCTCATCTAGAAGGCAAGAGATCATAGCCTTCAAAATCACACAGTTGGATGCTTCGTCCAACCGATCTTGATCTCTCATCCCATTAGCTTCCATCTTTGCCAACAAAATGTCAAACTACCCCCTCTCTCCTCTGCGCAACTGCTAAGTTGGCCTACGTAGTCCCTGCTGTATTTAGTAGATCTGCTCCTTGATACTGCTGCTTAACAACTGAGAAATAGAATTCCTTGGCTTAGAATTCACTAATGAAGAAATTCCCTCAAAAAGTGTCTTCTTCATTCGTCTGACATTTTTCTGCCCTAGCAACTGCTGAAAAAAATTGCATCCCACCTGAAGATTCCTCAACGTTAAAACCACTGCTGCATTGCTCCCTCTACCACTGACAAATCACAATCTAGAAATCTTACCTCTCTGTCAACTCACTCATAGAGAGATTTTCCTCGAGAATCTTGCCCTCTTAGCCTCGATTGCGCAATCCCTCTAGGGATTCGATCTGCTGCCTACACAACACTTCGATCTCTCTCCTTCTCTTCAACGTTGGGCTCTTCTGATCTGCTCTCTTGCTTCACCTGCGCTTTGATACCATGTGAAAATCTGGTGACCCAAATCCCTACTACAACAACTGATTATATTTCTCCTACTCAATCAAGTTATTTACAGTATTATACGGTAAACATCAAAATAAATACAACTACAGCCTTCACAACTTAAATAATATGCAGAAACAAGAACTGAGCAAGAAGGAAATAACACACATCAGTGACACTGTTGTTTTTGGACAAATGTCCCCGGAAAAACCCAATGTGGGAAAATCGGTGCAGTAGCTTAGGGTTTGTATTATTATGCACACATTTATGAGTACAATTCTTCGGATGCCCAAACTGGGAATCCTATATAGATATCTAACTAGACAAAAAGATGGTGATATGATCTCACCCTGTCACTGGGAAACCCGACACTAATCTGTACTGGAGATGAGCCTTTGCATTGTCTTTTCGCAGTCTCTACGTAGTTACTGCGTCACACCCACACAGTTACTACATCATTGTTGCTGGAACAACACTACACCTCCTCTCGATCCTCTGCTTGTTGGAAACTTCATCCCTTTGGCCTCCCAGTCTCATACCCCGGCTCCGGCACTAGATCCCGACTCTTCTCCAGCAAAAATACAGACTCCCTCTGAAGCTCTGCGCTGCCACAACCTAGCTCTACCTTGCCTTTGCGTGTCCCGACGCTGCCTCTTTGGACTACTCTCTACCCTCTCTGCCTTGCTCTCTCCGGATCAAGAAAAATTCCTCCGCAAAATTATCCCTGCCCTTCACTGCAAGAAATCTCCTTGATCACCTTCTACGACAACTGCTGCACTGCTCTCTTCAGAAAATCGATCTCTGATCTCTTACCCGATGTGTCTTCCTAATGCCCATTGAAGTCATTCTTATAATATTCTCGCTGAGTAATCAACAACCCAGATTAAATTCTAATCAATGGCTCAGATCATATTGACTCGATCTCCTTCTTCTTCTAGAAGATTCACACCCAGTTTTATTAATACCCTTTAATTATTTTAATTTCCTAAGTTTATACTTAGGCATCTATTAAAAATAATTAATTATTTTAATAAAATTGTCTCTAGGTGGAATTTCCAAAAACGATCTTTGGGTATTCTAGAATACATGTGTCCTAGCCTCCCTGCAAATTTTGAGGCTTAGAGCACATCTGATGCTACCAAAAATAATCACTCCCTCTTAGCAAGGAATGTGCTCTAGTAATGCAACTTGCTGAAGCATCACCCTGACTCTATAACATCTCCCTCCGCGTTGTTGATGTTTGACATCACTGCCCACCAACTACTACGCAAATGTTGTATCTGTGTTGCTGATGACTCTGCATGTTGCTGCCAATTGCATCTGCACTGCAACTCTACTGTTGTTGCGACAGAAAAACGTCCAAAATATTGAACCAAAGGTGTTTAGCGTGATGCATATGTTGCTAGAGTTCTCACTGTTGTTAGTCTCGACGCTGGCCCTCTGAAGTCTCTGCGTTGCTGCTGACTCTGCACTGTTGCCAACTCTGCTTTGCATTGCTCAGTCTCTAGCGCTCCTAGCCACTACAACTATTACTCTTACATTCCTCTGCACCAACTAACACTGGTCCATCCTGCTACTTCTGATATGGGCTCATGTAGCAAGGTATTGATCCATGAGGTGGACTCCTCAATGGACCCTGCCATCTATAGTTCTTTCGAACTACAATACTAGATCACACCACCTATCCCCTAAAGGTATCTTGGCGATCATGGAAAACTCCTCCTCCTCGATCTTTGCAGTTGCAGCCTGCAGATCATGTTTCTCGTCCTTTTCCTTCTTCTTGAGAGGACACTGTGTAGCGTAGTGACCAAATTCACCACACCGAAAACATTTGATCTTTGAGACGTCCTTATGTCGTCTCTTCTGCTCCTATTGCCCCTTTGATGCGGGGGCTACATTCTCTTCCTCCTCCTTGGGTTTCGTCCCGCTGCTATTGTTGTTATCAATTTTGCACTTGATTAAATCTCGCCTCATCTCTTTCTCCTGAAGAGCAGCCCACATCCCTTCCCAATCCGACAATCTTTCTCTACCCAGGGTACTCTGGACAAACACTTTCCATTCTTCTGAGACTGAATTCAGGGCCAACCTCACCATCTGGGTAGGTTGAGGTGTTGATTCTATCGCTGCCAACAAGTCTCGGACCTCCTGAAGCTTTGATTAGAATGGATCAATGTGTTCCCCCTTCTGCATCCTCATGGATCTCATTTTCTCCTTAAAGTACATCTTTCGTTGCTCGAAAGGTCCCTGATACAACATAGCCAAGGCATTCCACATCTCTTTGGATGTACCTTTGCCAGCGATGTAACATACAACATGATCCCTCACTCCATTGAGGATCAACGACTTGGCCTTAGCCATTTCAGCCTTGTACTTCTTAAGTGGATCTGCATCTGCAGGTTCGGCTACCACATTATCGACATAGGATTTGAGATTATGCTCATCCAGAAGGCAGGAGATGCTAGCCTTCCAAATCACACAGTTGGATGCTTCGTCCAACCGATCTTGATCTCTCAGCCCATTAGCTACCATCTATGCCAACAAAATGTCGAACTACCCCCTCTCTCCTCTGCGCAACTGCTAGGCTAGCCTACGCACTCCCTGCTGGAGTTAGTAGATATGCTCCTCGCCACTGCTGCTCAACAACTAAGAAATAAAATTCCTTGGCTCAGAATTCACTGACGAATAAATTACCTCAAAAAGTGTCTTCATCCTTCTTCTGGCATTTTTCTGCCCTAGCACCTGCTGCAAAAAATTGTGTCCCACCTGAAGACAACTCAACGTTGAATCTGTTGCTGCGCTACTCCCTCTGCCACTGACAAATTACAAGCTGGAAATCTTACCTCTCTGTCAACTCACTCATAGAGAGATTTTCCTCGAGAATCTTTCCCTCCTGGTCTGGACTACGCAATCCCTCTAGGGATTCGATCTGCTGCCTACGCAACACTTTGATCTCCCTCCTTCTCTTCAACGTTGGGCTCTTCCGGTCTATTCTCTTGCTTCACCTGCGCTGTGATACCATGTGAAAATCTAGTGACCCAAATCCCTACTACAACAACTAATTATATTTCTCCTACTTAATTAAGTTATTTACAGTGTTATATGGTAAACATCGAAATAAATACAACTACAACCTTCACAACTTAAATAATATGCAGAAACAATAATTGAGCAAGAAGGAAATAACACACATAAGAGACACCGTTGTTTTTGGACAAATGTCCTCGGAAAAATCCAATGTGGAAAAACTAGTGCAGCAACTGAGGGTTTGTATTATTACGCAGTAATTTCCCAGTACAATTCTTCGGATGCCCAAACTGGAAATCCTATACAGAGATCTAACTAGACAAAAAGATAGTGAGATTATCTCACCCTATCACAGGAAACTCAACATTGATCTATGTTGGAGATGAGCCTCTACATTGTCTCTACGAAGTCTCTACATAGTACCGCGTCACTGCTGCTGGAACTACGCTGCACCTCCTCTCGATCCTCTGATCGTTGGAAACTTCGACCCTTTGGCCTCCCAGTGTCACACCCCGGCTCCGGCACTAGATCCCAACTATTCCCCAGTAGAAATACAGACTCCCTCTAAAGCTCTGCGCTGCCACAACGTAGCTCTATGCTGCCTCTACGTGGCCCAGCGCTGCCTCTCCAGACTACTCTCTGCCCTCTCTGGATCCGGAAAACATCCTCTGGAAAATTATCCCTGCCCCTCACTGCTAGAAATCTCCTTGATCACCTTCTCTGGCAACTGTTGCGCGGCTCTCTTAAGAAAATCGATCTCCGATCTCTCAGCCGATGTGTCTTCCAAATGCTCATCGAAGTCCTTCTTATAATCTTCTCGTTGAGTAATGAACAACCCAGATTGAATTCTAAGAAATGGCTTAGATCATATTGACTCGATCTCTGTCTTGTTCTAGAAGATTCACACCCAATTTTATTAATACCCTTTAATTATTTTATTTTCCTAAGTTTATACTTAGGCATCCATTAAAAATAATTAATTATTTTAATAAAACTGTCTCCAGGTGGAATTTCCCAAAACAATTTCTGGGTATTCTAGAATACATGTGTCCTAGCCTCCTTGCAAATTTTGAGGCTTAGAGCACTCCGATGCCTCCAAAAATCAACACTCAATTCCCTTTAGACGGAGTAATTGTATTAGAGACAACAAGGAACACTCTTCAATTCTTCCAAACTTGATGAAATCTTCAGTCAAATAATGGTACCCAAGCACAACTTATGCTTTGGATATAATTTCAATATACTTCACAATGAATAATGGAACATTAAGTGTTCCAATGAGGCCACCATCTAACTCTTAGCTCAAGAAAATTTCATCCATAGGTGACTTGACTTCTTGGTCACTTTGATTTTCAAGTCACTATTATTACTTTTCCATGTCAAAACATTATCCAAGTGTATGTTTATATAACTTACTATCATCCTTGATCTACTTCTGTGGATCAAACCTTGATACTTCAAGTTGAGGTTGGAAGAGATTTATTCTGGCCAAATTCAATCTCCTAGAGAAACTCACTTGCCTTAGGAAAACTTTCAATTTGCCTTTAAGAGAATGTCTTAAGAGTACATAATACTTGGTACAACTATGTATTCTCAACTAAACCTTGACCCTTTCAACCCAGGTAGTCTGTCCTTTGTCATAGCAGTATCAATTATAAGAAATTATGATGACTTTAGTTTTCAAACTTAAAAGGGGACTTGACCCCTTTTTCTCTCTATGTTAACTTTCTTCATCAAGGCGAGCTATCTTCAAAGGCATATTAGTGACAATGATTACCTGAACGTTCATATATAATGCATCTTTTCAGGACCTGCTTCTAAACACAATGCAACATCTTTCAAGAAAACAAACAGGTCAGTTACAAACATTCCTTTTATCTTGCCCAGATTATGATGCTATCATATGGTGTTGTCCTTAGGAATATATTATCATATGATTGAAGATCATAAGTGAGACTAATTGTGAGTGAAGGGACTCCTGTAATTTTCGTGATTATCCTTGAAGGTTTCTTTAATGATACTTTACAGTCCCTTGACTTATTCATGATACACTGAGATGTAGCATTACTTTATTGAATTGGAGATCAATAGTTTAAAGGAGAACCTTTAACACAAGTCTTACTATAGACCTTTTTAATTAGACCCATACTTGGTCCTTAAGAATATTTTCAAAGAAACTTGATCTCAAACAAAAATTTTGAATATGACTTGATCTTATAGACTTCATATATCTCCGGCTTCCCAGTTCTCATACTCATTTTGATGTGCTCACAAGGTCTTTTACATTAGTCAATATTGTATAACAAATCTTTCAAGACTGCATACTTCATAGCTTTTCTGGTCTCTTTGAGTGTCTGGATTCTCGATCCTCATACTCCTTTTGACCATCATTCACATGGAAAACAAAGTTAGTTAGCATTAGACAATATTGTATTCATGAAACACATTCACACTTTGTTAATAATACTAAGACATCAGATCAATTACAAATAAGAAAATGATTACAAAGATCTCGTCAAATTTTTATGGGATGCTTTCTTCAAAGAGATACCATATCAGCGCCTTGCAATGCACCATAGATCTTACCACCTTCTTTTATGATTAGTGCCTTCTAGGGCTCATAGATTAGGCACACATAAAGATCCTTTCAAACTTCAAGGTAACATTATATAGACTTCTCAAATGATTTAAAGATTCGACTTCTTCAGATGATTTACTTTTCAATGAGGTATAATTCGACTTCTTCAATGTGTTATAAGAATAATACAACTTGCCTTTGCTTTCACCCTTGATGCTTCTCAATGACAAATTATGAGGTCTTTTAATCCAATAGACTTAGACCTGATCCTTGTAAACAAGATATGCTCTGATGACATCTAAACAAAATGTAGACTGTATTAATTTGGGCCTTTATCATTAGTCCTAATTTATTTGGTCTTCTTGCAACTTCCTAAGGTAACTTAGACCTTTATATTGGTTTTGAGGTTAAGCTTAGGTTCTACTGCAAAAATTGATGTTTTCAACCTATATAAAATTTTCTCTAGGAATGATGCTGGACAGATCTTTGATATACATTGTTCTTCTTTGCAAACTATGAAACATACTCTCGATCTGATGGTGCTTTGAGGCACTTCAGATACTACTAGGCCTGTGGCCTAGTTCTGCAAATAGTTTTAAAATTTTGGCCTAAAAAGGGTTGGGGTCATTCTACCTTTGACACAAGCTTGTAAACAATTTGGACTAGAGATCTCAGGGTTTTTCCATCCTTCTTCTTAGTCATAAACAAGGGAATAGATATTAGTCTTCACTTAGCTTCATTTTTGACCTTATAGGATGCTCTTTAACCATAGCCTCTGATACTATGTTGAATTTTACATGTTTTCCTTTAATTGGTAATTACTTCCAATGTTTATTTAACTAATTCATCACATATTCAACATCAAGCAATTACACAAAGAAAATCTTCAACAATCGATAATATAAACAATAGGAACATGATGATACAACTAAACAAAAGGAGACACATAATTACCCTGGGAAAACCCCAAACTAGGGGAAAACCCAACAACCTTTCTTAGAGAAATTTGTCCATTCAACAAGGAATACATCCAACCTTTTTGAGTAAAAAAACAAATCAATTTACCAAGAAATCAAGCCCATGTCAAACCTGGTAAAATAGAGACAAAATTTGCCTTCTTGAAATTTTGGCCTTCCCTGGAACAAAGAATTTGTCCTTCTTATTCCTTATATTTTCATCCTTCGTTTGTTTCCACATGAGAACAAAGCTGATAGAGATGGTGATCCAAATGTAGTTTTGGAGGAGGCCTTGATGAGCCCTGAATTAGGTAACTTATTGGGCTCATTTTGCCTAATTGTCCTTGATCAATCCACCATTTTTCATATATTATGCATGTTTTTTGAGTATGTTTATGTTATTTGAACGAATAAGTGTGGTCACTTTACCAAGGAGGCTAATATGTGGTTATTCCAGGTTTTTTGGAAAAATTTTGGAGCAAAGCCAAGCAATTATGAGCCAGGTGACAGCCAAGTATGAGGAAGCAAGGGTGAGGATTCGAAGGGAGGTTGTCTCTTGCATTAAATTGCCCTTCTTCAAAATCTCCACCCTCAACTCGGAGCTCAGCAGGCCACCAAAACAAATCCTAAAGGCAGCCAAGTAGCTTTGTGAAGAGTGACTGTTTACTGGCAGTTTGAACAGCCGAGTCCCTTGAGTTAAGGAGGGCTGCTAGGCCCCTCGTAGTGTATAAATAGGAAGGCCTCAACCTTCATAGTTTACTTTTGGAACTGTTGGGTTTTGCACTATAGTGCTCTCATTGTCTCAGCTCGTTTTTGTAGCTACTGCTGTATAACTTTCTTGTGACATGATTATTTTTGGATAATGAAAAGCAGCTCTATTTGGCATCAGCTCTGAGTTTTCTTTAGGAGCCTGTAGCTCTTGGGGTTGGGCCCAACCCAAGTGCCAAGGCTTCCTTATGTACTGTTATTTGCTTTTTGTGTCTTTGCAAAATAATTTCTGTTAAGTAGATTAAAATCTTGCTGTTTATCTACGTCACTGTTGACGATTAGAAAGACTTTTGATGTTCAGATTGATTTGATAGGTTATTAACAGGGACAAGCTTCAGAACAAGGCCATCAAGCACCTCTGGTTTCACCTCTCCCTCAGTGGGATCAGGAGTTGGGATCAAGGTGACCTCGTTGCCACCAAAAACACTGTCTTTGCTTCGCCATGCAACCATTAGTGTTCGATTTTTATTTGCAGAAGTTGGTTACATGTTCAGATTCTCGATTGCTTCGTTGCATAGTTATTATACATGGTTTCATTGCAAATAAACTTCTGTTCATTCTCTTTACTGTTAGCTAGATCATATTAGGTTAACGTAATTAGGTCTCTGATTTTCCAAGTCTTCGTTGGTTCAGTTGAAGAAACAACTTGCAGAGCACCCGTACCACTTCTCTATCTACCCATACTCCATCAATCTCATCTGCTCCATCCCCTAACACGGATTCTTGCCTCACGTTTGCCATTTGCTCACATAACCCTAATTTTTGTGCAACATTGCTTCTCTCCTCCTTGAACAAATCCAGCCATCTTCATCTCTCCTCAGCTCCATCCACCAAGTCCTGGACCTCCTCACACCCCTGCCCTACCTCCATACTCACTCCTTCACCTTTATCTCTCCATCCATTCTCCAAAATCCCATTTCTGAGCATCCTGTAGAAAATTATAGGCATCCTGTAGAAATTCCAGAACATCCTGTAGAACCCCTGCAGACTTCCTGTAGAAGCTCACGAATGAGGCTTCTTGATAGCCAAACTCTGTGAAACTCTCTGGAAGGGTGTTAGGGACCCCTTAGGCCCTCTCTGAACCTTCCGACCTCCTCCAAGCATTTCCTCTCGCCAATCCACCTTTGCACAGTAAAAAACAGTTAAATCGCATGCATGATAATTCTGACAACTTATTCAAAAATACAAAAAGATGTTTTTTTTTCTTCAGATGTTACTGTAGAAGTAGCTTAGACACATGCATTTTACCTTCCTAGAAGTCAATGGCATCTCTTTCAGTAGCTTGCATCCTCTTTCTTGCATCAGTAGGGCTAGCTGGTAAAATTAGGGTTTGTTAGGGTTTACGTTTCCTTTCAGCTTTCCAGTTTCTTTCTGCAAGTAGATCAGCCTTCTTTGAGTTAGCTTTCATCCATCAGTTAAAAAGCTTCTTCTAAGAGCTCATAGAAGTTGGCTTAAGCTCCTAGCGGACCTGTGCCAGCTGACCAAGTGACAGCCGCGACAAGAGCTAGTACTTGTGCATACAGCACCGTCGCTTCCAAGTTTGTTACGAACTACCGGGTTGATAAAAGTAAAGAAGGGAGTCCCAGGAGTTGCAGCATTATTGGTGCAATACTGGGGCCCACCATTCTTTTTGGCGCCGTTGTCGGGGAAGCGTCAGAGTATTTGTGATTACTACTTTTCTTCTATTTTTCTACTCCAACCTTCTGCTAAGTAGTTTATTTCAATTCCATTCTGCAATATAATTTCTGCAAAAGTAAATTAGACATTTCCTGCTTTCATAGATTATCCTTTCAATTCCGCAATTTCAATTCTGCAAGCGTAGAATAGAATTTCAATTCTGCAAGCGTAGAATAGCATTTCAATTCTGCAAGTGTAGTCTAGCATTTCATTCCCGCAATTTGATTTCAGCAAAATAAATTAGTCCTTTCCTGCTTTCATTTCAATTCCGCATTTTCATTTCCGCAAGATAGATTTTAGTTAGTTGCAATTCCATCTGTTTCAGTTTTGCAGGTACAAGCAGAAAAAGAAAAAAACAAAAGCAACCAAAAATCTTTTCATGCCTCATAGGAACAGAGATAATACTGGAAAATTCCTACCCAACACCCCCACTACTTCACTGAGTCACCCTTCTCTCTTCTTTGGTGGCAGTGACCCAGAAGAACCTATAGGTGAACTTCCTGAGATATACGAAGATCCTATAACAAAAGAAGAGCAAGAAAAATTCCTTTTGAGACCATGGCTGAAAACAGAAACGGTAGAGAAGATGATGAGAGAATAGAAGGTACCTTCCCCATCCGAGAGACCAACGAGGACATGAAAATGAAAAACATAAGTCCCTCAGCCTTACCTCATTTCCATGGATTGACCACTGAAGACCCTGATACCTTCCTGTTTGAGTTTGTTGTCCTTTGTCGAACTTATGACTATGCAGAAGATGAGCAAAAGTTGAAACTCTTTCCCTCTACCCTCAAGGATGCAACATTACGCTGGTTCATGGGGTTACCTAGAAACAGTATCACCACTTGGGCTCAGATGCAACAAGCCTTTAACAATAAATACCGGGACTACTATAGGTCCAAGGAAACAAAGGTAGAGATCTTCCGGATGACCATGGGAAATGACGAATCTTTAGAAGACTACGAGGAAAGGTTCCAACTCAGTTATAAACGGGCCAGGTGCACACTTAACCCTGAATCTCTAAAGTTGGTTCTGCTCCGAGGAGTCCCTGAAGACCTTCTAGAAACCCTTCACATGCTAGCTGGAGGAGACATCTACCAACTACCTTATGAGGACATAAAGACTATGTTTAGAAACCACTCTAGGGCAGCCCGGAAAAGAGGTAGGGGGAATCCACTTTTAGCTAGTACCACCTTCTCCAAGCATGAGTTTGCTAATCAGATGGAAGACCTCAAAAGTGAGATGAGACAGACCATTGCCATGCAACTTGATACTTTCCGAATCCAACAAAAGAAAGAGGAAGCTGAGAGGGCTTTGGCCATTTTTTGTCCTAGATGTACGAGGAAGCACCCTAAGAACGAGTGTCCATTGCACTCAGTAGAGGTATGTTTCGTTTGTGAGGAAAACCACCCCACAAACCAATGCCCAACATTGCCCGTATTTAAAGCCATGTACCAAGGGACTGAGGCAACCACTGAACCTCTCTACTTCCTCAACCAAAGGGGTCTGCATGGGCCCAGACCTTACCAGCAGGGGATGCAAGGGACATCCCAAGCTTATTATAGCCCCAACCAATCTGCTCACATACCTTCTTGGGGTCCCCCTGCTCATCCTTCCTGGTTCACACCTCCTCCGTGGTCTTATCCATCTCAATACCATACTCAACCCACTGCTCATTCGTTTCACTCACATGTCCAGCCACAACCTCAGTGGAATGCACCTCAACTAGGGTGGAGGCCCCAATACAACTCTCCTCCTGCCACTCTGCCTCCACCACCTGCTCAGCCACAACCATTACCTCCTGCTCCTCCAAGACAACCCCAGATGCCTACTCAACCGAACCCGGACCCCAACAACCGACAGGCCCAACAGGTATACACTACGGAGACAACATGCCCTACCTATGTTGTGGAGATCCAGGAGATCAACCTGCAATCTGGGAAGACCCTTCCAGATCGCCAACCTCCTCCCCCAGAGGACAAGGAAGAGAAACAAGAAAGTGAACCCAAAGCCATTCCACCCTTTCCTGAGCGACTAACAGTAACCACGCAACCAAACCCAGAGGAGACTAAACTTCTGGGAGAACTTAAACATTCGTGTGTGAAAATACCACTTCTCCAGGCCATAAAAGATGTACCAATATACAACAAATTGATTAAGGAGAAGTGTTTCAGGCACCCAGGCAGGCGAAAGAGAGATGCCTCGACTATCAATGTCATAGGACAACTGTCCGATCTAATGTTGGGGCAAGTAATCTGTCCAAAGTATTTGGACCCTGGGAGTCTTGTAGTTGATGTCCACATCAATGGCACTATAATCCCCCATACCTTGATTGATCTAGGGGCTGCCATTAATGTGATGACCAGGGACACCATGCTTAAACTCAACCTTCAGAGTTCCTTAAGGAAGACCTCGACAGTCCTGCAGTTAGCAGATCGCTCCACCGTGACTCCCGAAGGGATTGTGGAAGATGTCTTGGTCTCTGTTGACTCTTGGGAGTACCCTGCAGACTTCTTGGTCCTTCAGCCAAAGGCAAAGCTCACTGGATACCCCCTCATTTTGGGAAGGCCGTGGTTAGCCACTGCGGATGCTTACATCAGTTGTCGAGCTGGAAGCATGACCATCAAGAATGGGCCTATGTCCAAGCAGCTAGTCCTATACCCTCCTGCCCAACCTCTGCTAGAACATGACTTACCACTCTGGTTGGAAGAGGGAGATGAGGATGAGGTCTACTCTGCACCATTGTGCACAGTAGAAACCACTAGGGGAGGCCCTCAAACCGAGGATGATTTGATTGAGAATTTGATTCAAAATCCACCTCCCAGTGCACTGTCCTTGGAGGAATTGGTGGAGGATACCCAAGCCAACACTTTAATGGACCTCTGTGTGACTGATCTGACCTCTCCCAGAATTAAGAATGTGGAATTTGGCCCCGAAAGAACCTTGAAGATCAGCTCCTCCCTATCTCCCTCCCAGGAGAAGGAGCTGTGTAGCTTACTGAACAATCATCTAGATGCTTTCGCTTGGAGCTATAAGGAGATGAAAGGAGTCCACCCTTCGGTCTGTACCCATCACATTTACATTAAAGAAGATTCTAAACTAGTCAGGCAGCCTCAGAGGAGAATGAATCCATCCCTTAAAGACATTGTCAAAGAAGAATTGCAAAAATTGTTGGATGCAGGATTCATCTGCCCCATCACCGATAGTGAGTGGGTCTCACCTCTAGTGCTTGTGCCCAAGAAGAACAGGAAGTGGAGAATCTGTGTAGATTACCGAGAACTTAACAAAGCCACCAAGAAAGACCATTTCCCTTTGCCTTTCATAGATCAAGTGTTGGATGGACTGGCAGGGAAGAAGTTCTTCTCTTTCCTAGATGGGTTCAACGGGTATAATCAGATCCAAATCAGCCTGGAGGACCAAGATAAGACCACCTTCACTTGTCCATGGGGTACCTTTGCCTACTGAGTCCTTCCCTTTGGGCTATGCAATGCTCCTGCCACTTTCCAGAGAGCAGTATTGAGTATATTTTTTGAGTTGGTCCACGATTCGGTAGAAATCTATATGGATGACTTTACTCCTTATGGGTCCAACTTCCAAGAAGCATTGACTAATCTGGGAAAAGTTCTAACCAAGTCCCTTAGTCCCTTAGTCCCGAAAAATGTGAATTCCTGATGACTGAAGGCACCGTGCTAGGTCATACCATTTCTCGGCAAGGATTATAGGTGGATCCTAACAAGATTGTTATCATCCAGAAGGTCCCACCTCCTCAAAAGGTGAGAGATGTTCGGAGTTTCCTAGGCTTAGCAGGATATTATAGAAGATTCATTAAAGATTTCAGTAAGCTAGCCTCGCCATTGTTTGGCCTCTTAGGGAAAGATGTTGAGTTCAAATGGACTGACGACTGTCAAGGGGCTCTGGAAGAGTTGAAAGATAAGTTGGTGTCCGCCCCGATCTTGAGAGGTCCAAACTGGGCCCTACCTTTCCACATCCACACTGATGCCTCGAACAAAGCCATAGGGGCAACCTTAGGACAAGTTGAGGAGAAATTGCCATATGCCATATACTTCGTCAGCAAAAACCTGTCCAAGGCAGAAATGAACTATACTATAACCGAGAAAGAGTTCCTAGCTGTAGTCCATTCCCTAAACAAGTTCAGACATTACATCACTCGTTATCAAACATTCGTACACACTGATCATGCTGCGATTAGATATTTAATGAATAAGCCTGATGTAAATGCTCGTATCATTAGATGGTTACTTTTGTTACAGCAATTTGATTTGACTATTGTCGACAAGCCAGGTAAGGAAAATGTTGTCGCTGACTTCTTGTCTAGATTGGATTTGCCTGCAGGTGAAGAAGGGACAGTGGATGACCAGATGCCAGATGAACACCTATTTGCTATCTCAGTACTCTCTCCATGGTTTGCTGATATAGCAAATTACTTGGTCTCAGCACAGTTCCCTCCGCATCTGTCCTCAAAGGAGAAGAGCAAAATTGTAAGGAAGAGTGCCCCATTCACTTGGATTGGGGGCAACCTGTTCAAACTTGGCCCAGATCAGATCTTGAGGCGTTGTGTTAGGGAGGAGGAAGTCTTTGACATCCTCCTAACCTGTCATGACGGACCTTGTGGAGGCCACTTTGCAGCAAAAAGGACTGCTTTCAAAATTCTACAGGCAGGCTACTATTGGCCTACTCTTCACCAAGATGTCAAAAGATACATCAGCCAGTGTGACCGATGTCAGAGGATGGGGAAACCGACTCCAAGAGATGAAATGCTTCTCCAACCTCAAGTGACCTTCGAGCCATTTGAGAAGTGGGGCATGGATTTTGTGGGTCCTATTAAGCCTCCTTCAAAGCAAAGGCCTTACATCATTGTGTGCACCGACTACCTGACAAAGTGGGCAGAAACAAAGGCAATCAAAGCAGCGACAGAAGAAAAGGTGGCTGAGTTTTTAAGGGAAAATATCTTCTACAAGTTTGGCTACCCAAGAGAGTTAGTCACCGATCAAGGAAGCTAGTTCACCTCCAACCTGATTGAAGACTTGCTCGCTCATCACAAGATCAAGCACAGGACTTCCACCCCATATCATCCACAAGCAAATGGGCAAGTGGAAGTCACTAATAGAGCATTGGAAGGGATTTTGACTAAGGTGGTGAGCAACAACAAAAGGGATTGGGCAGATCGCCTGGTTGAGGCCACCTGGGCCTACAACACCACTTGGAAGACTACAACAGGTTTCACACCTTATGAGTTGGTCTACGGGAAGAAAGCTTTGCTGTCCATAGAGTTTGAGTATAATACATTGAGGGTGGCAGCTCAACTAGACTTAGATCTCAGCCGTGCTCAACGTGAAAGATTACTACAGCTGAATGGATTAGATGAACAACGAATGCAGGCCCTCCTCCACTCAGAAGTAGTTCAACTCCAGAGGAAGATATGGCATGACCGGCACCTTAATGAAAAACAATTCCAGCCGGGAGATTGGGCGCTGCTGTATGACTCAAGATACAAGGATTTCAAAGGAAAGCTGAGGACAAGATGGTTAGGACCATATACAGTGGAGAAATGTAATGACAATGGTTCAGTCCTTATCAGGACCATTGATAAGGAAGTCATCCCCATGCTTGTCAATGGGCATCGATTGAAAATCTACAGGAAACCCCTTTCGAGGCAGGAGTTCATTGAAACTTTGGAAAAATCAGTGTTGGTAGTGGAGCAGGGTTCTGCCTCTATTCCGCCCACACCTTGATCATCAAAAAAAAAAAA
Source organism: Pinus tabuliformis (assembly GCA_031772625.1). Classification (NCBI taxonomy): domain Eukaryota; kingdom Viridiplantae; phylum Streptophyta; class Pinopsida; order Pinales; family Pinaceae; genus Pinus; species Pinus tabuliformis. Next base: position 236,010,890 of record CM062813.1, read on the forward strand.
AAAAAAAAAAAGAAGAAGAAGAAAGATCCCTAGGTGAAAACCTCTCTGAGGCGTCCAGGGAAGACAATGAGGGTGAAAACCTCATGGAGGCGCCCTAGCTATCTCTCAGAAAATAAAGAAATGGAATAAAAAAAGATCCTTGGGTGAAAACCTCTCTGAGGCGCCCAGGGCAGATAGTGGGGGTGAAAACCTCATGGAGGCGCCCTTGCTGTCTCTCTCAAAAAAAAAAAAAAAAAAAAGAAGAAAAAAGAGAAAAAAGAGAAAGGAAAATGAAACAGGTCTAATCTCTGGAAAATTATTGCAGGTTACAGGGAATACATTGCAGATAAAGAAGGTCGCGCAAAACGAGGATAGGGGTCTGTACCAGGCTACAGGACATCCTTACAGACACTCCCTCCATAGCCACTCACTTTTCCCAATATTTGAACACATTCGGGTCGAGATTCCACCTCCTACAGGAAGTTCTGGGCTTTCTACATGAAGTTTTGGGGCTTTCTACAGGAAGTTTTGCATTTCTATAGGAAACATCCTATAGAGCCTTCGGGCAGGCCAAGTTCGATTTTGGAAGGGGATTTGAAGCTTGAAGTCTGTTGATTAGGCCTGCAGCCACCCCTCTCTTCCATCCATCACCTATTTCATCTCTTCCCACCGCCATTGCAACAATCTGGTTATGTATTCCTGCACAGTCATACAAAGAGCCCTGTTTTCCTCAGATTGATTTTTTTTTTCCAAGTGAAAAATCAATCACACAAAGGCTCGCACACTGTACCTGTCAAAGCTCCATCAGGACTTTTCATCCGCGAATACAACCTTGCTCGTTTAAGCATGCATCCCAGGAGGAGAAGCAGCTACAGGATGTCCTACAGGAATCCTGTAGCAGCTGATCCGTCTGGAGCACATACTCTGGAGTCAGTAGCAGCTAAAATCGACACAGGGGACATGTAAAAAAACTCCGCTTGGACATGAACACCTCCTCGACAGCTGAAACAGACAAAGCTTGTGCATGCATCGTTTACAATAAGAGGATCGGGTTCCAAAGCCGTGCATACAACATCAACCAATGAAAGAAGGAGTTCCAGCACCTGTGCACGAAGCAGCAGCGAGCAAAGCCGTCGTTCCAAGTCCCGAAGCCTGCAGAACACGTCCACGGCCACACAGGTAAGTGTCTAACCTTATTCGTCAAATTGCATAGACTATATTCCGAAAACTGCATGTCTGTGAATGGTTCGGATTGAACGAATTCGGTGGCCAGTCAACTGACCACCCACAGTTAGTCGAATGGCCTCGTGGGATCCGAACGAGCTCAGTTACGTTCGAATTCGCCAAAGAGACGTGCAACCGACACGTGGGAAGTGTCCAGTCGGGGAGAATCGGTGGGATTGGTAGTGGTGGCGGCGGTTAATGGCAGAGGAAAGGTAACGGCGGTCAGAGACACGCAGAGGAATGATGGCCGTGACGTTGGCTAACGGATCGGCCTGGCCACCTCACCCCCTCGCCATGAAATGCGCCGTAATTCAAAAATGCTTGGCCGAAAAACTCACGTTAACCGCTGTCATTTACACTTGCAACCGTTCTCAGCGAAGTACGCGTCCTCCTCCTCCGCAGTCTGTTAGCCCGAGCTTCTCGGCCTATTTCAAAATCCTCTCGCGTCCTAAGCTCATTCAGAAGTGCCATGACATCCTCCAGAAGCCGACAAAGCATTCTACAGGAAGAGGCTCTACAGGAAATATAGCATAGCCTTCCGGAGCAGAGCAAATGGATTTTTCTTCGACAAATTTGGAGTCCCGAAAGAGGTAGGCTCGAAAACCACTCTTCCCCGCATGGTATATTTCAAAAGGTGGTGAATTGAACTGTCTGGAGTAGGAGAATTAGAGACAAGTCTGCATGTGGGTCAAGAATAGTAGTTTGCCTGTGTGTTACACAAAATTTTTCAGTTGGTTCTCTGTCAAATTCTCCTCCACAGTTCCTGTTAAGAAATTCCTCCGCTAGAGACGATAAACCACTATGAGGGCTAACCTGTGCATGAAGAATGTGAATTTTACATGGTTATATGTATGCTGGGGGGTGAAATTGAGCTCTGTGCCCTATCTGTGAAAACCTGATTCTTCCTTTTACATTCGGACAACCAAGTTTTGGGAAACAAAAGTTTTAGAACCAGGGAATTAGTGCAGGTTAAAAATTTAAACACCCGAGAGATCTTTCTTTGAAGATTCAGGGAGGAAACCATAAACAGAATTCCCCTTACTGATCAGAGCACAAACCAAAACAGAGCACTCTCACCATGCCAAGAGGGTTTATCAGAAAGGAACCCTCGGATTCCAGAAAATTGTGTGAAACTCCCGAGGTGGTGAACCTATTCACCTGTGCCAATTGGATGACCTTTTGTGACAGAATTCAAGGTCATGACGATGAGGTAACAGAAGAATTCTTAATGTCCCTGCAGCCTAAATCAAAGACATTGGCCACTGTGAATTTCAGAGGGTTGACCCTAAAGCTTACCCCACAACTCATTAGTCGGGTTACTGATCTGCCATTAGGGATACCCTGGAGCAAAGAGGAGAGGGCATTGGGCCAAAAAGCCAAGAATTCTTCCTACTAGAGGAACAATTTTCAGAAGATAAGAATGGGGTCCGGAGAGCCAACTTACATCCTTTTTGGAGCGAGGTCAGCCTTCAGATCATGAAATACATTACCTGTGAGGGGCGGTTCAGTATTGTCTACGGTTATCACTTTCCGTTGCTAAGTGAACTCAGACATGGGATGGATTTACCCCCATAACAGAAGTTAAGCATCCCCTATTTCCTCCTACAAGCGTTAATTGAGTGTGGCACAAAATTGAAGGAAGGGACACTGGATCAACTAGCCCATCATGGGCTTATCAAGCTTCTAGTGGAAGATGCCCTCCATACCTACACTGTCCCTCTCTCCTGGGAGATTTTCCGCAACATGTCCAAGGATGATGATATTCGAATTCTGGCCGAGGAACTCACTTCATCCAGCAGTGAGGAAAGGGAGCACATTGAGGCAGAAGAGAAAGCCAGGGGTAAGGAAACCCATGACAGACCACCACAGAAAGAACAAGAAGAGAAACGAGGGAAAGGCCAAGCTGCTGAGCCCAAAACTGTGGGTGGAACAAAGGCACAAACACCAAGGGAGAAACGATTGCAGAGCAGGGCAGAGAGGATTGAAAAAGTCCAAGCAAGTGAGGACACAACCAAGACAACTACACCAAAATTAAAAGGGAAGGCACCCCCAGCCAAGCAAACCAAAACAGTGAAAACAGTTTCTACAGGAAGCCAGAAAACAGTGTCTACAGGAAGCCAAAAAACAATTTCTATAGGAAGCCAGAAAACAGTCAACGCAGGACTTTCTACAAGAAGTCTGGAAACAGGGCAACAGAAGGAAAAATCGCTTGAGATTTTAGCTAGGGAGGCAGCAGCTATGCTGGCTACCCTGAGCACAACTCCAAAGCAAAAAGGGAAGCGAAAGAGGGAGCCTTCCATGTATTTTAAGGCAAGAAGGAGCATGCGGATAAAAACTGGCAGACCCCAGCCACCATCAAAAGAGCCAATCACGATTTTAGACACCCTAGCTACACAAAAGGAGAGGTCTCCCTCAAAGGCATCCATCACCTATGAACGGGGAAGCCCGAAGACATCCACCTGGAGAGAAAGAATGAAAATGTTGGACACAAAGGCCTCTCTACAGGATGCTGAGACTGTTCTACATGAAACACTGGCTAGGCTAAAGGAAACCGGAGAAATGGAAGGAGAGGCAGCTAAATCACCACAGGAGGAAGAAAAGGTGGAGAACATTGTGGAACCTAGCCCCCAGCCCAGTTTGGGCTCCTACTATAACTTCTTAGAGGCCGGAAAGATCATTCCCCAAAAATTCACAGTGCCACTTTTCCTTGCACTAGAAGAAGAGAGAGTGAGGACCCACACTTGGATGAAGATCGCTAAGTCCAAGGGTGTGGCAGATATAGGTCCCCTAGAGGAACAACTCAAAGAGGCGAGAAATGAATTGGCTATGGTACGACATGTGTAGAGAAGCTAGCGGGTCAAGCTATAGGAAGAAATTGCGCTGCTTAAACAGCAGCAACAGCTACAGGGACAGAGGAAGGAAGACAGGCCTCACATCTTGGGAGAACAACAGCAACAGGAGGAGCCCACAACAAACAAAGAAACCCCTGATGAACAACAGAAGAGAGATGGGTTGTAGGTTGAAATTGAGACACTAAATAGACAGCTACAGGAGAAGGAATTGCAAGCAGGCCAAGAGATACAGTCTCTGAAACAACAGGTACAAGAAAAGGAGGCCCAACTGGCCTGCATGGCCAGCTGGGCGATGGAAGCTCTGCAGTGTAGGCAGCCTGCCAAATCATACGCCCTATACCTTAAGGATCAGTGGTTACAGTTTCAGATTAACACCTTGGCCCAAAGGGGCATCACTCCATTTCAAAATTATCATCAATTTGTAGCTTTATGTGGCAGTAGTTCATCAGAGGACAGGGCCAAATTATCAGAGTTTTATTTGCACAACTTAGCCCTTCCAAACATGAATGCATGGGATCCCAACACTGTGATAGGAGATGTCCAACTTATGGCCATGGCCTCTTGGATGAATCATGAGGAAAAGAGAGCAGCAGAGGTCCACAGTATTATGAGAAGAGAACTCAGTGAGCCACTAATGATCAGAGCAGAGCCGGATGACCCCTCAGCAGTGATAAGTGCCCACCAGCACTTGGCCAACAACCCTAAGGATTTACCAGAATACATTGAGCAACAGGCTCAAGCTATTGCCCACTTTGAGGACATGGAGAGACTGTTGGGGGAAAACTGCCTGCACGCCTGCATAAGGCGGTGGAACACCCTGCCTCACAGCTTGAAGATAAGAGAATACCACTCTCCCACCAGGATGAGGGAGGCCTTGGCAAGGGTACCTCTCTACAAACAGTTGATGCAAAATCTGCAGGCCAATTAGATTGGCCTGAAATTTAGTCCTCCTCTGCTTTTGGGATTGCTAGAAGGAGTTAAGGAAGAGGAGGAAGACAGACAGTGGGAGGAAGTGGAAAGGAAAGCAGGATTCCACGACCGGGAAGAAGATATCACCGCGGAGGCCTAGGACGTGAGGGAGGCGGTCAAAGCTATAAAGGATGATGAGCTGGACTAGTTGCTCAGAGGATGAGCAACCCATTTAGCAGGGGGGTGATGATGAGCCCCGAATTGGGTAACTTATTGGGCTCATTTTGCCTAATTGTCCTTGATCAATCCACCATTTTTCATAGATTATGCATGTTTTTTGAGTATGTTTATGTTATTTGAACGAATAAAGGTAGTCACTTTACCAATGAGGCTAATACGTGGTTATTTCAGGTTTTTTGGACAAATTTTGGAGCAAAGCCAAGCGATTATGAGCTAGGTGACAGCCAAGCATGAGGAAGCAAGGGTGAGGATTCGAAGAGAGGTTGTCTCTTGCATTAAATGGCCCTTCCTTGAAATCTCCACCCTTAACTCGGAGCTCAGCAGGCCACCAAAACGAATCCTAAAGGCAGCCGAGCAGCTTTGTGAAGAGTGACTGTTTACTGGCAGTTTGAACAGCCGAGTCCCTTGAGTTAAGGAGGGCTGCTAGGCCCCTCGTAGTGTATAAATAGGAAGGCCTCAGCCTTCGTAGTTTACTTTTGGAACTGTTGGGTTTTGCACTATAGTGCTCTCATTGTCTCAGCTCGTTTTTGTAGCTACTGCTGTATAACTTTCTTGTGACATGATTATTTTTGGATAATGAAAAGCAACTCTATTTGGCATCAGCTCTGAGTTTTTTTTAGGAGCCTGTAGCTCTTGGAGTTGGGCCCAACCCAAGTGCCAAGGCTTCCTTATGTACTATTATTTGCTTTTTATGTCTTTGCAAAATAATTTCTGTTAAGTAGATTAAAATCTTGCTGTTTATCTAGGTCACTGTTGATGATTAGAAAGACTTTTGATGTTCAGATTGAGTTGATAGGTTATTAACAGGGACAAGCTTCAGAAAAAGGCCATCAAGCACCTCTGATTTCACCTCTCCCTCAGTGGGATCAGGAGCTGGGATCAAGGTGACCTTGCTGCCACCAAAAACACTGTCTTTGCTTCGCCATGCAACCATTAGTGTTCGATTTTTATTTGCAGAAGTTGGTTACATGTTCAGATTCTTGATTGCTTCGTTGCATAGTTATTATACATGGTTTCATTGCAAATAAACTTCTGTTCATTCTCTTTACTGTTAGCTAGATCAGATTAGGTTAACGTAACTAGGTCTCTGATTTTCCAAGTCTTCGTTGGTTCAGTTGAAGAAACAACTTGCAGAGCACCCGTACCACTTCTCTATCTGCCCATACTCCATCAATCTCATCTGCTCCATCCCTTAACACGGATTCTTGCCTCACGTTTGCCATTTGCTCACATAACCCTAATTTTTGTGCAACATTGCTTCTCTCCTCCTTGAACAAATCCAGCCATCTTTATCTCTCCTCAGCTCCATCCACCAAGTCCTGGACCTCCTCACACCCCTGCCCTACCTCCATACTCACTCCTTCACCTTTCTCTCTCCATCCATTTTCCAAAATCCCATTTCTGAGCATCCTGTAGAAAATTACAGGCATCCTGTAGAAATTCCAGGACATCCTGTAGAACCCCTGCAGACTTCCTGTAGAAGCTCACGAATGAGGCTTCTTGATAGCCAAACTCTGTGAAACTCTCTGGAAGGGTGTTAGGGACCCCTTAGGCCCTTTCTGAACCTTCCCGACCTCCTCCAAGCATTTCCTCTCGCCAATCCACCTCTGCACAGTAAAAAATAGTTAAATCGCATGCATGATAATTCTGACAACTTATTCAAAAATACAAAAAGATGTTTTTTTTCAGATGTTACTGTAGAAGTAGCTTAGACACATGCATTTTACCTTCCTAGAAGTCAATGGCACCTCTTTCAGTAGCTTGCATCCTCTTTCTTGCAACAGTAGGGCTAGCTGGTAAAATTGGGGTTTGCTAGGGTTTACGTTTCCTTTCAGCTTTCCAGTTTCTTTCTTCAAGTAGATCAACGTTCTTTGAGTTAGCTTTCGTCCATCAGTTAAAAAGCTTCTTCTAAGAGCTCATAGAAGTTGGCTTAAGCTCATAGCGGACTTGTGCCAGCTGACCAAGTGACAGCCGCGACAAGAGCTAGTACTTGTGCATACAACACTGTCGCTTCCAAGTTTGTTACGAACTACCGGGTTGATAAAAGTAAAGAAGGGAGTCCCAGGAGTTGCAGCATTATTGGTGCAATACTGGGGCCCACCAGGCCTAATGACCTTTATATAGTGATAAAAAGGGGTTTGAATGGTCACGTCTTGGGGCTGTGCTAACTTGGAGCCGACCTTGTGTTCGGGAGCATAATTCAATATTTAAAATTCAAAATTTTGTCTTCTTTGAATCCAACTTGGAATCCAATTAATATTTGTCATTTCTCTTTATTTTGAACATTGATCGCAACTACAAAACTTCAACATAGTCGACTTTGGCAGTTGGCTCTGGTTCAAGTTGTGGCTTAGTCTTGCATGGTATATCTCTAAAGCTAGTATTTGACCATAAATTCCCCCCATCCCCATAAGATACAAGGTGAGAATATGAAAATATCTCTATTGCAAGACGTGCCAATACTCAAGAATGAACTTTGAGGTATGACTAATATATTTTCTTGGTTGTTGAAGACCATTGCCAAGAAGCGATCCATCCAAGGTGAATCTTTTCTCTTGCAAGAGTCTTGTGTCTAGAACATTTGTCTGAATGATGAGTATGTTTGCCACAATGCTCACAAGGGTGAAGATCAAAACATTGATTTTTCACATGGCCAACTTGATCACAATGTTGACATTTTACAATATGAAGTGGCTGTGGAAGAGGAGCAACTGAATATAAACTGTCTTGAAGAAACCCAACACTTTGAAACTAGATGGGTTTGGAATACTCTAAAATGTGAAAGGACACATCCTTTTCATATCTGAGAGCAGTTATGTTCTTGTTGCTGATAAGTTCTTCCCAAGGTTTGATGATGGGCTTGGTAAGTACAAGTTGAACCTCGACATCTTCATTTAGATATGCTCCTGAAATGAACTCATTAATTTGATCAAATGCCAGCGGTTGATAAGAATATGTTTCAAACTCAAATATAGAATTGTTTTGATCAAGAACCAATTCAAAATGTTGACTCTTTTGTTGTAATTTATCACATTGGAGTTGAGATTCACGCTGTAAAAACTCAATCTTATCTTGTGCAACGTATAAATAGATTTGAATACCAGTGGCTTTGCTGATTTTGACTGTGGCAACATCAATAGAGAGTATTAAAGTGTTTAGGAACTTTAATACTTCACCAATTTGAACCATTTTCAAACCATTTTAAACTCACCAAATGAAGGGTGTCAACTGCGATTGAAAATGCACCCGATTACAATGCAATTCACTAATGACTCCAATCTACTTTACACCCTTAAAAGCCTTCGAAGTAACTTGAATAAATCAACAAATTTATTGTAAACTATAGAACTTATCTCTAAAGTTCAAAAATTCTAGAAACTATTTTGCAAATGAAACTAGCTAGTAATTTCAAGTTTGTTTTTTTTTTTGGGTTCAAATTCCGTTTTAAAAGCTAACCAAAAGTCCATGTTTTTTTTTCAAATTCCGCTTTAAAAACTAACCAAAAGTCCAAAAGCTAACCATAGACCTCCACTGTTTGAGCCAACTATTGAAAGGGACTTGAGTGCTCCCTCTCTATTGTATTATCGTTTGACTAATCGGTCCTGCAAAAAAATATATTTTCCTCACAATAGCCAAAAACAGAGGCAACGAGGTCTGAAAATAGCTCTTTTGCCCATTTTTGCATAACGCAGTAGGCATAATGAAAGCAAACCCCAGTACATTAAATCAGACACTGTAATCCGGTTGGATAGTTTTTATATGAAGACCATTCTCATGCCCCCTTCAATATATGCAACTCCTCGACCCTGGGAATTCCGAATGGCATCTTCCAAGTGATTTTCTCCAACACCACGCGGAATGCCTCTGCCCCGGCCATTCGGATGGGCTACCATGGAAAAGCGGAAACCATGAGGTTCGTGGACAGCTAACAGGAACGATCTCGTCTAAGGGAATGCCACTCTCCGATCTGGCACCGACGGAAACCACCTCCGCTCCAACGCAGACGGCCGGGTGGTTTGGTCCACAAACACTTCCAACAAGGGCGTCATGGGAATCGAACTCCGGAATACAGGCAACCTGGTGCTCTGTGACAAAAAAACAAAACGGTGTTCTGTGACAAAAAACACAAAATGGCGTGGCAGAGTTTCGATCCCCGATCGACAAATCTCTTAGCCCCAAGGGTCAGTCGATGAACATTGGAAGGGTGAAGAAACTGGTGACCCGAGGACGGATCCGAGGGCCCTTACAGTCTAGCAATGGAAGCCAGAGTATTCACTCTCTATGCCAGCTTTTCCGAGATTCTGCCTTACTGGACTCTCAGCTTCTACGATGCGAGTCTAAAGGGCATTTATGCCATCACGCATACCCGCAAGAAGCCGGTGGGTAGCATAACGTTCCTGAGCGATCCAGAAACCGAGAATGGGTATTGTCAGATGACGAAGATGAGGCTGGCCAACTTCAATGCGTCGCCAGAGTTAAGGGCACCAGAACTCTGCAACCTTACTTCTGAGGAAACCACCACGGCCCTCTATGCTTTCAACACCCCCATATTTAACACGACTCTGCCCTTTCTAAGGTTGGACTCCAATGGAGATCTGAAAATGTATACTTACTCGCCCGATATCGAATTGAATGCATTGAATACCTGGGATATTACATACCAGCGATTTGGCTGTTGGCGAGGAGTGCCCCAGTGTGGTTTTCCGAGGAAATGTTGAGGATTTGAGTTTTGTGAGAAGGGTCAATGCGGCTTCAAAGGCTGGTCTGCACAAGCAAACATCTCTAGTTTCACGCAGAAAACTCCTAAATTTGACTTGCATAGGCTTTAGGAGATCTTCCACATGAAACCACTAAATAAGGATTTGGGGAAGGCAAGGCTTAACAATTAAGAAACCTTCGTAAATCGTTTGAGGATATGCAAATAAAAAAAAATATACTTAAAAACGCTTCCTAAATCTGCTAGGGAAATTAACATCCACATAGAGCAAAAATGTTCCAGAATGCCGCAACAAAGGGTTAAAAAATTCCACATTTCAAAGAGAAGCTTAAATTTTTGCAGGACGTTTCCATGTTGATAACTGACTAACATTAAGTGAGTACATGATTCATTATTTTTCAATGTATTTTAATACCTAATTTGCAAATTGATTATTTCATTTTGATTATCTACCGAATTTTATAATTTTTTTTTATAAGTAATAATAAATTTATATATTTTTAACATAAAATAATTAATTCATAACCAAAAAATAACTATAAGAATTTATTTTATTCAAGAGCCGATTTTTTAAAGGAATTTTGGATGATTTTCTATTAACTACAAGCAATCCTCTATGTATATTACTTCTTTTTGGGCTATAAGACCCACTAAAGTGAAGGAGACAAGTTCAAGGCCCACAAATCACTCTTCCCATTCTAAAAGGCTTCAAACATCTATATTAAGAAACCCATTGTCAAGTTCATTAATTAATCTTATAGTCAAAGTAGCTTCAACACTCCCTTTACTATCCCATTTAACACAACAAAACAATCCTTTGTACTCTACAATATCTTAGGAATACTCTTCCTCTCCATCCTTTTCAATTTGTTGCAGTAAGAATAAAAATCATTGTCTAATTTCAAATTAATCTTTAGCAAAATTTTTGATTCTTGAACACTTCAAAATTCAACAAACTTTTGATTCTTGGACAACTCAAACATCAACAATGTATATGAATTTAAGAAGATCTTTCCCTATTCCATTCTAGTCCTATTGCGACACAACGATCCCTCTTTTATATCTTTGGAGATCATACAAGAGTTGGGTTGGATTTTCTTCATGAAAACACCCATTTCCTATTGAAGATGTGCACTCTTTCCAATCCATATTCTCAAATGATCATTTTCTCCCTTGCAGGAATGATACATGTGAAGTGAACAACCTTCTCTCCATTCCGTCATTTTTTCCACAAAAGTAGGTGTTGTTTGCTTCAAGGTAGGAGGTGATTACTTGGTAGTAAGAGTTAAAAACATTCATCCACCTTTAGATTTCTTTTTCACTTAACCACGTTTCTAATATAGTTGACCTTAACATCAGGAAAAAAAAAGAGGAAATATGATAAACATATAGAAGTTAGGACAAGGCAAAATCATGACACATAGTTCAACCCCTTGGATCCCCATACCTTTCCTTTTTGGTGGACTCATAGCCCCTTTAGTGCTATTTCTTAGTCAATTAACCCTTGATCGTTATTTATTATCAAAAATACATACATAGAATTCACTGATTAGTCCTTGGCCTTAAGCAACACACTACAAATTTATATAAGACATTTCTATCTATTACGCATGGGGTCATTTATAACCACCTTCTGTAGATATATCTATGTATACATAATTCCATGTAATACAACTAGACGAAAAAAGAAGAAACTCGTAATCAAATAATGAAAAAAAACACCATAGTAATGGTAAAATGAACTTGCCTAGATTTGTGCTTTAAATTCTTTTGATCCTTTTCAATGCTCAATAGTTCCAAGTCAAGATGGATCTAGACTAACGAGTTTGAATTTGAGATTTGTTGTACATCCTTTATCATTTCTCTAACTCCTTTTTAGTAAAGTCTTCTATCTTTTATCTCTCATCTAACTCTTTTTTAAGGGAAACCTCAACTTCCCTCTTTTCAAGTCATATTATACATACTCTTTATCATTTTGTCTATCTCATTTTCTAAATTTCCTTGATTAAATTCATCACTTATAAATATCAAAAGAAATAGATATCTCTACTAAAATCATTTTCATAACTTATAACTAATTTACCACTTAATATAATCTTATATTATTAATACATATTATAAATATTTATTATTTATTCTTAAATATAATATAAATATTTATATTATTTAAAAGAAAATATAATTGTAATTAAATTTTCTATTTAAAATAAATAAATTATTTATTTATTAAAACAATTCCACTTTACCTAAATGGTAAACGTATTATAATAACTTTTCGATTGTATATTTTTTATTTATTTATGAAAACCTCCTTGTATATAACTTCATACAATATACATATAACCTAATTCTTCTCACTCCATATAATATATAATATATGTGTCCTATATAACTTCATATAAATATCCTAATTGTAACTTCGATAATAAAATTTATAATTTACTAATTCTTCTTGTATATAATTTCATCTAAATATCCTAATTTTAACATCGATAATAAAATTGATCATATAATATTAATAGGTACATTTCTTTCCTCACTTTTCTCTGTTTTTAATATTAATATGATTTTGAAATACCAAATACACAATGTCTTATATAGTTTGACATGAATATGCCCTTGCTCGCCTCCTGCTTGAAATTCAATGTCGTGTCGTGTCTTGTTATTTATTTAGTTAGAAAGGAGGAGAGGGGTTGAGAGGGATAAACTATTTAACGGATTGTTGGTGTCGCGAAAAGCCTCTGTTCACACTAACACGCAACATTTGCGGACATTTCCGGACATGTATTGATAGAAGCCAACGAAGGGAAATACCGACGACACAACACACACAGAAACCCTTAACATCATTTGCTGGATCGTCATCCCGTTTATACAAAATCCACTCCATTTTGTTGCTATCTGCTTCCTATCATTTTAGCATTCGCTCACATTCGTCTATTCTGGGCAGCGAAATTGCAAGCTCATCATCCCATCTCATCCGGTCCTCAATTCAGAGGCGGGGAAGAGGAGAAGAAGGGCTGAGCTAATGGCGAATGACGGGAGAGAAGAGAACGGCGCGGGGACATCAATGGACACAGTGGGAAGCAGTGCCAGTGGCAACGGCAACGGCAGCGGCAGCGGCAGCGGTGGCAGCATGAGAGGCGGAGAGGCGGGGGCGGAGCTTCGGTCATGGGATCAGGTGCTCGACAACGCCACTCCCTCCACTTCACCGCCCTACTGGGACACTGACGATGATGATGACCCTGGTCAGTTATGTGTTCGTTCTTATATTGTCTTTCTTCAGATCGCTTGCACTTCAAACATCCATTCATTGCCACTGCCGTTAAATAGACCAGCAGGGTTTACACACAAAAAAAAACATTTTCATTTGTTTATCCGATATATTATGTATGCATGTAGAAGCCTCTATTTTTCTCTATTTATCTCCCACGATAACTGAAAAATAATGTTTAGTATTTATCTATTTTTGGTTTGGACTGTGAGAGGGAAGGGATGGGGCAACGCCGGTAAAATTCAGAGGGCTTAGGCACCTATTTTAACTAAGTCAGCGCCAGTGAATATACATAGGAACGCGAGGGTTACATTTTTTGCTATGAAAGTCCCCGTAGAAAAGGCATAGGTGAGGGAAATGAAGGGTTTAATTTTGCTTCTTAATCAATTGTAAGCTCGGCTACACTTCATTGCGGGCATGCTTGCTGCACCGTGACAAGAGGAAGCTTTTGAAAAGAAAAGGGGAAAATGGATACTTGTATGTCGTAGACTTTGCAACTGAGGGTTATAATAGAAGCTACTATTTGAGTTAAATTTTGGATATTACCTGTTATCCCGTTTTCCTAGGAGATGATACCCTATGAATTAGTTTGATGGAAGGCATTCAAAGTCAATGACATTTTCTGGCATCAATTTTTACCACACGCAGGGAGCTGAGACCTTAAGCTTTGCCTCAGACTGAAAGAACTGTTTCATGGCAGCTGTGCAGTGGTGTGAAAAACGGCCAAATGCAGAATTGTGGCTTATATTAACAAGTTAGAGGAGAGAATCTACATGCTGACTTGTAACATTTCTGAAGCAGAGCTAGTTCCGATTATTGACTTCATTTTGGATGACAATTTCGATAAACAGAGAACTGTTCCTTAGACTCTGACAGATCAGAGTACAAAAAGTGAATTGAAGTGTATTTAATTTGATTGTAGCAGGATTAGCGTTATTCTGAAGCTCTCAAAGATGAATAATTAGAATCTTACGCTTCACAGTTCGATATATTGGCCAGCGAGTTGTAACGGATTCCTCTATTGGATGTTTACTCTCTTCAACTTTAAGTGTGCAGCAGTATGTCAAGCAACCGAAGATTGCATCGAAAATTTCTAGAGGTCACATAACTTGACATGGAATTGTACAATCGGTTAGTTTCTAGCTGAAATAATCTTGACTGGCATATTATGCAACTTGAATGACATTCTTGAGGAATTTTATGTCTTTGAGGCCGTGTAAATTGTTTCTCATAAACTAGGAGTCTAGGACATATACAAGCATTATTATTTTTTTGATTTCTGGGATCCCAAATATGACTATCTTTAGCTGAACTTCTGGAAACAAAATACAAAAGTTCTCAATTCTTACAAAATAAAAATTCTGTCTTAGAATTCTTAAATTTTGAAAGTGGAACATTCTTTACGCAGGATGCGTAAAGAATATACCAAACGCCAGTGGGATGCGTTTCTCAGTTCATGTGCCTCTCTGTCCTGGAAGCTTTGTGGAACATTGTTTTTTAGTATGAGCTGCGCTTTGTGCCCAGGTCATGGTGTTTGCTAAAATTTCCTAATAAAAACTACTGATACATTTTTAGTGTTTTGAAGTTCCAATGTCCATGTGTTTTATCACAGTGTTGCGAACATCTTTATAACATCCCAATTTTATCTTGAAATCATGATTTTTTGACCTAGCCAATGTTTATCGATTTTTAAAAATATTTTTATGGTATCTTAATTTTGCCTATTTTTTACCAATATTTTCCCAATTTTTACAATTTTTTGGATTTTCGGACCCTTGCCGATTTTATCTCGATGCCAATGTTTGCAACATTGTTTTATCATTCTATGGAATGTGTAAGTGACTTTGCTGATACTTTTTATGTATATTGTTAAACGTAAAGCTTAATACTTATTGGTCCACCATCCATCAAAATGGAAAAAGTCCTCGCCATTAGAGCATTTACAAAGTTTACTGTCACACATTGCCGAAGGGCTGTTTGGAGGGGATTAATTTATTCACACAATAACATTTGAAAAGAAGTTTTCATTTGCATATAAAAAGTTAAGCTTCTTACTAGGTTTTATTCGTGAACGCTTTGACACTACACCTCCATGAGAGTACTGAAGTGATTTATATTTTTAGACTAGGCATATGAAGCAATATTGGCTAAAATATCAGCAAAATATCGACAAATATCAGCAAGCATAAAAAAGGCATAATATATTCATTTTTTTCTTCTTCAGATTTTTAAACATATAAAGCAATAACAACATGAAATAAACACATTGGCACATAAATATGAAGAAAGCACTGATATATATGATGTCAAATAGAAATGATACATCAAAGGCGATACCAAATCCTTCTGATTTATGATAATTGTCCAATCAAGGACTCAAATGTGGAGAACCAATACAAAATAACATCACATATATAAAAGTATCTCATCATCATGAGTTATATGTAGCAAAACAAATAAAACTAGCAGCTATCTATCTGAAATCACTGCGCTCTCCCCCTTTGGTGTCCTACCCTTCCTATCTGTCCAACCATTAGACATCACTGTGCATCTAGTAACTTCCCATGTTTTTTTCAACTCCGCCAATCTAGAGTTGATGTCTTGCTTTTCTGCTTGAAGAATTGGCCCCCGCAACTCCTCATATGTAGCACTTTTGTACCCTGGGCCCACAACAACAATAGCATCACACATTGGTTGCCAAAATGGATTGGTTTTGGTGATGCTGAGAGGTATGTCGCTCTAGAAAAGGCACCTCCCCATGACTCTATCTGCTTCTTGCTTCTCCTTTTTTTTAACAAGTCATTTTATGCTAGGTTGTGATCCATGCCCTGTTTGTGGAACAAAAAATGATGACCTCGCACTAGTAGTAGCAGGTGATGTTGTGGAGCCCCTTCCACTACCGTCAACATCAAAATCAGGAGAAGATATCCCAAAAGATCTACTTGCACGTTCAACCTTGTTTCTTTCTGTCTCTTCCTTCTTTCTGTTTTTTCATCAATTGCCTCAAGAGCTTTTTGTATAAGCTCCGGACTAGAAACTGTACAAATCCCAACATCATGTCCAATGAGTCTAGTCAGATGGTATTTCAATCGTGTAACCCCTCCTGCCATCCTGGTCCCACACGATTTGCATGTAAGATATGCCCGATTTGTCCCACCATCAGGCTCCCCATACTCCCAAAATGGGTCCAAGGCTTTTGGCATATTTGAATTTTGTAGTGAGCTAACTAAAACCTAGGGCACCAATTTTTTTTTTTGGAATTAATAAGTAATAACCACCTCATTTTACAAAATATTTTTTTTGCTATATTATTTGCAATGTGAATTCAATGAAAAACCATAAATGATAATAAGAGGGTGCATTTGAAAGTTAGGAAAAAAATGGAGTTTGCTGTCCAAATATGGAGAAAACCCTTGCATTTTCTCATGGGCATGAAAATCATAGCAAATGGAAAAAAAAACAAGCAAAATGTTTGTAGGCAAATAGGCAAGCAAGAATAATCCTAAAACTATCAAAAAATTCATTAACATAGGGGTTTATTTGAACATACCTGTTAATGGAAGAAATGAAATTGTCTCACTGTTCTTCAATCTTAGATCAACAAAATCTTCGTTGTTGGTGGTGATAATGGCTATTCAACACTCAAATCCTCCTTGGCAGCAAACATATAGCTCTCCCCTTCCTTCTCCAACAATCAGAAATGAAAATGAATGAAAAAAAAAATTGGCCTTTTCTAGCCGAGGCGGCAATTTTTTTTCTGTGCCTGGGCGATATTTTGTGTCGTAGCACAATATTTTCCCGAGATATCGCCGATATTTCGGAAATATCGCAATATTTTTGGGGAGACAAAATATCGCGATATTTCCTCCGCGATATCTCGTCTCCCTGAAAATATCATGATATTTGCAAATATCGGCGATATTGTCAACACTGATAAGAATAGAGGGAGCAGGATACTGTAATATCATGACAGTCAACCTCTTTTTGGAAACCCATTCCCAACAACTTTGCAGCTCATTCGTATGAGGCATTCTTTTTGAAAAGACAGAAAACATATGTACAAATTAAAATTTGGCATATTACATAGCAATATTAGCGTCAGGTCACTAAGGGATCTTTCACAGACACTCTGAGGTATATTATGAACCCTCTTAATTGAACTGACCTGGTCCTTAAAATTGACACCTTAGGTTCTCTATTCCTACCAAATGTCAACACGAGAGAAAGGATTTAGATTTACAAAAGAGTCTTCACAAAGAGACCAACAGCTTGTATGCTTAAGTGGCAATCATTTGACTAGGTAGGATTTAAACTACAGCCTTTACATTTGCATTATCCCAAATGTTCTTTTATTTTAGATATATGTAGATGCACTTTAGATCAAGGACTTTGGCAACATTTTATTTGACTTAACTAAAGCTTCAGTATTGGCACGGAAACGATACATGTCTTTCTCATGGCTGCAGTGACCAGCTTAGAATCATTTTGAATATTCAATTTCTGTATGTCTGTGTCCCAACTTGAGACTTTTTCAGAAGCCTCTGAATTAGGTCTCATTGTTGACAGAACTGAAACATTCCAGATGAGATAAAGGGAAGGTGCTTGAGGAACTACTGTGATGTACATAGCCACCTATGAAGATTACATTTTTCTTGTACCCTATTAAAATATAATCTTCACAAACCTGGTGGGATAATATCAACTTGTGGTATCAGCCACTCAGTTTCTGGAGGAGCCCTTTGTTTGGGTAGAATACGAAATAGGGAAAATTTTAGAACGGAGCACATATAAAGCTTTACCGAACCCAATCATCTTACTCTATAAGCAAGTAGTAGTATTATGGTCAGACTTTCAAATTGTTAGGATATTGTAGTTAGGTTTCACAAATAATAACATAATTGTATTTAATAACAACTACTTGACATACATTAGAAGTGCATATCATGACAATAGGCGTTGAAAGTGTAACAAATTAGTGATGGAATAATCAGAAAAATTGGGATAAAAGATTGTTTGTCACAACAAAGGGTCTTTGATGGCAAGCATTTCCCCAAGAAACGTTCTGTGTCCAGTATCCAGGCTGATATTTAAATAAAGGCATAAATTGAGCACGTATAACCAAATGCAATTTCAAGTTTTGGACCAAATTTGCTTCAATGTTGCAGTGTTGTGTTTCTTGTGTTGTATGCTACTTAAGAATAAGGCTAGCCAAGATTTAGGGTCTTAACTCTTATTCTTGTAGAGTAGAGTAGATAATTAATTAACGTGGAACAAAATACTGCCATAGGATGCGCCACTATAATAATAACCTGTAATGCATAACATAGACAACAACCACAAGCTAGAGAGTGCACACAAGGCATGACATCACTATTGCTGGCGATGTTAGCACTAGAGTGAGGAAGAATATCAACTTGATGACTTGCACTCCAAAGCCAACTTTTGGATTGGCAAAGCTTTTGGTGGATGTTAGCACACACATCTGGCACACGTGTCACAGACACATGACAAGAGTAGAGTAATTACTAACCTGGAACAAATTACCACCGTAGGGATATGCCACTGTAGTCATAACTTCTTGTAATAACTTGTGATACATCACAGAGATAACAACCACAAACTAGAAAGGACCCACAAGGCTTGACATTGATACTGCTGGGAATGTTAGTACAGGAGACATCAACCTAGCGACTTGCATTCCAAAGCCAACTTTTGGTTTGACAAAGCTTTTGGTGCAGGTAGTGGCTTATGCACCACCCTCGCAATTGTTGTTCACAGGGGATTATTCACACCACCCTTGCAATTGTTGTTCACAGGGGATTATTCACAACTAACATATGTCACAAGAGTAGAGTAGTTGCTAACTTGGAGCAGAATGCCACATGCTGTTGTAGTAATAGATGGCCATCACATAAATAACAAACACTGGATATAGATGGCCCACATGTTGTGACACTAATATCATTGTTATGTTGGTAATGCTGATATGAGAGGTCCTCCATTCAATGATATAGTTAAGGAAATCGATAGGATGATGATATGGTAAGCATGTGTGATGTCTAGAGGTTTGGCATCTCTGAAATGCAAAGTGCTTATACTTTGTTTTAGTCTCATGCAAAGACACTGTGCATTGCCTACAAAGCCCTTGGTTTATGTCTTCATTGAAGATGGTGCAAGTAGTAGTAATTTATTGTTAGTCCTTTTTTGTTTGATGTGAATATGTTATAGCCAATCCTAGAACATGATCTAGTATTCTCAAAAGGCTCCCCAATTAAAACTAAAACAAGAAAGATCATGACAGTCACAGTTTGTCATAGACATTCGTAACTAGAGACTCCCAGACCATATACTTCAATGAAGAAAAGTAAATATATTAAAAATAAGGATATGGTGATATGTAGTCAAGAAGGCTGTGATATGTTTTCTTTTGCAAGGAAGTCTTCACAGGGAAACCCAATGGATGCTTTGCCTCATTTAGGGATGTCTTCCCTAGTAAACACATTGGCGTAAACTAGAGTGCCTCACCTAGAGGGGGATTCGAATTGGGCCCCTTGTTGGGATGGAACTAGGCAAATGCTCAGCAGCATTGGTGACAACCAGTGAGCTTGGGCTAGAAGGTTTTTGCTGCTTAGCACACACACGTATAAGATATTAGGGACAGGACTAGATAATGGACACAAGTCCACGTTAAAATTATTATTGTAAATAAGTATAATTAGGCCTACTCTATACACTGTCCTCTAGGAAGCCTTCATCTTTGAAGCATAAGAGGAAATAAGTCGAAAAGATCGTCAAAGCTCCAAGCAATATTTAATATTTATATATTGTAAAAGCATCAAGTCATCCTAGGTCAATTTTTATAGGAAATTTTTAAAATTCTCAAATGGGGCTTCTCTTATTTCTTATGACTCCAAGTATGTCTCCAGAAAGAAGTTGCATTGGAATTTTTGTTCCTTTGAAACGTAAGCATAGTTTTGTCTTTGTTCGAAGTGCTGTGGATATTGTTAAAACTTCCGACCAGAGTGACAGTTTCGGATTCCCATAATTAGAATTTGAGATGATGATAGGTTTCCATTGTAGAATACTTTTTCTTGATGTCAATTTTAGGACAATCCTGTTTAACCTTTAGTTGCGTATTGATATTTCCATTATATGCTACAATTGATTCGTCAACTAATAAGATTTCATGAATAGGGACAGTTTGGACATCAAATTTAATCCAGGTCGAAAGATGTTTTCTTTCTTTAAACCTTGTGGGGAAACCCAAGCGATGCTTCACCACATTTGTGGATGGCATCCCAAGTAAATTCTGTCAACAGAGACTAGTATGCCTTATCGAGGGGAAATCAAATTGGGCAACCACTGGCAGATAACTAGCCAATTGCCCAACAACATTGGTGACAACCTGTTGAGCTAATCTCTTGGGCTTGTTCATAGATGTCTTCTTGTTGACACATTGCACTTTAACTACTGTAAGCGATTTTTTTTGCTGTTTTGTCTTTTTACTTTTGTAAGCAAGATTTGTTTTTGTTTTTTCAGATGAAAAAATTCTCTTCCTTTTCCTGAAAAATTCTTGTGATATCATTTCTGCACCTCTTGTTTTTGCAATTCCTTGTCATTTTGAATTGTGTCTTCCTTATCCTCTAAGAATATGGCTTCCATGCAAGATTTCATTGGAAAGCCTTGGAATGATATCTTCTTTCTATACACATCAAAATGACAAATATTTCTTTTCCAGGTTCATGGAAATAGTATCTAAGATTCCATCCGACACTAACCAAGGATAATCTCAACATTTTGGCTAGGTATGACAGTAAACATGGTCCTAGAAGTCTTTACTCCCAATACAGCGATTTCCCTGACATTTTCCATGATATTTCTAGGTGATTTGTCAAATTAATGTCAATGTAATTGCCTTTATCTGATAGGTCGATGTTATCAACGATTGATTCTTGTTGCATAGCTCTCTTAAATTGCAATTGAGGACATGTGATGGTAGTTATAATTTCTTTACACAAATTTATTTTTCTTTCTTTTATAAGAATTCATTGTGTTTCAATGTACTATCTCTTGAATCTTCTCTGGTATTAGGTGATCCTTCTCTTTATTAGCCTTACCTCCTTGTCCTTTGGCTCCCTAAATTAATTTATTTTTCTTTTAAACTTGGCAATTCATATACTTGTTGTCCTTTTTAACTTTAGCATTATAATTCTTTTCACACTTTTAATACTTGCTTTCTATAATACTTTATTCTTCACGCATTTGAATGAAATGTCACATGGTTAACAGAAGGTATTGTATTTTCCTTCAGTGGTGGTGTAGATTAATTAGATTAAAATCGATTTTTTAGTGCTGTTTTTCTTCAAAGCAGCGAATTAACATTTTAATTGTTTTCGTCTTTTTGCTCTCAGTGGATGTGCTTATTTCTCCAATGAATGTGGTTGTTCAAATCTGTCCTAATCGGTGTGTGTATTTCTGTATATGTTGGCGGCAACTTATGACACATTATTAGGGTGGCAATGACGGCAATGAGACAGATTTCTCACCATATATATTCTTGTTCGGTAGTGCATATTTTATTTGTACCCTTCAATGTGTCAGATTTCTGATGCTTGAATATGTATATAGTATATTATATATTTTATTTATTTATTTATTTTTCTTTTGTTTTTTTCTGGAAGTGAATTGATGAGGATATTGGCCACCAGAAATGGCCACCGGCCATAGGTTTGTTCCAAGAACAAGTTGGAGGTTAGATGGCCACATGCTTGTAGATTAGACAAAGCTCTGATGCCACTTATGACTTACCTTATGGTAGTCACAGTGTGCCATAGTCATTCATAGCTTGAGGTACCAGGTCATATAGTCGGAAGGACAGGAATAACTATATTAAATAAAAGAGTTCCAAAGTTATGGTGATATGCAGTCAAGAAGGCTATCATATATATAGAATATAAGGGACATGACTTCTTAATGGAAACAGTTCCACCTAAAACTTATGATCGTAAGTAGTTATAATTAAATATATTACAAAAACATTTAGAAGTTTCAAACAACAGCGACATCAGCAAGTTAATCATAACAAAAAACAAAATCAAGATATAGTTAAATCAATGTGATGCAATTATACTGTCCAGACATTTAAAACTTATGTTGTGGTAACCTAATAAGATTATTGCTGTTTACATCAACTCTCCCCCTCCCAATGTGTAAAAGGAGCCCATTATGTGTGTCTTCAAGTCTTGATATGGCATAATCATGCAAGTTTCAGTTCAAGGTATCTCCTTGATATTAACGTGTCATGAGTCATGACTATTATAAACCTGGATCCTATATAACATGCTTTTATTGCACTACTTTGATGCTTGACCAAGTTACTGAGAAGTAGACAGATCGTGTTTCGAGCAAGGGATACCTCATTTTTGATGGTTTGGATTGCAAAGTATTTTTTTAATGTTGCATGGGGGCCCATCCCCCCTAAAAAACTCACTTCCCTGCATTCCTGCATTCTGGGGACTCATGGGACATTTAGGAAATGTCCCCAAATTGCTGGGGACTTCATCAGGGACTCGGGGACTGCTGGCGGTGGATTAGACAAAGCTCTGATAGCACTTATGGCTTACATTATGGTAATCTCATAGTGTGCCATATGCATTCATAGCTAGAGGCACCAGGTCATATAGTTGGAAGAACAGGAATAACTATATTAAATAAAAGAGTTCTCACATTCCAGGAACTTGTGAACACTTAGGAGACATCCCCAACTTGCTGGGGACTTCAGCTGGGACTCAGGGACCTGCTGGCTGTCTCAAAGATGTTCCGGGAAGATTTCAGGGGTGTTCCGAACAGATTTCAGGGTTGTTCTGTGCAGATTTCAGGGATTTTCTGGGCAGATTTCAGGGTTGTTTTGTGCAGATTTCAGGATTTTCTGGGCATATTTCAGGGTTGTTCTGTGCAGTTTTCAGGGGTTTTCTGGGCAGATTTCAGGGATAATCCAGACATATATATTCAGTTTTGGCAATCATGAACATTGATGATTGGACAATATGATCATCTTTTTTAAACTGGAATGGTTAATTTCGGTTTCATTATAAAAAAGGCTGAATTCCTGCTCACGTGCAGTTACAGAGTTCAAGAGAAATTCAAGGTCTGCGTGATACCCACTCATGGATATAGAAACCCCATTACATGCATTATAAAAAAGGCTGAATTCCTGCTCACCTGCAGTTACAGAGTTCAAGAGAAATTCAAGGTCTGCGTGATACCCACTCATGGATATAGAAATCCCATTACATGCTGTAGATGACAGATTTTTCGGGGTCCCAGCAGTTCCCTTACTAGCCGGCTGCTATAGATTCTACAAAATACATTCATATTTTTTTACAGAAGCAATACATACAGAGTTTTGGAACTAAGAGCGTCCATTTGGTCGATGGCTCCCCCTGATGCTCATTCGATTGGCACTGTATTGTTTCCATGGATGGTGGATTTGTGCCCACAGCCTGGAGAAGGGGCGAACCCCCAATCACCTTGATCTGCTTTAAGTTTTTGGAAATTTTCAGCTACATCCCCATCCACAGAGCCAATTGTTCTGCTTTGTTGTTAGTGACAGTTCCTAATCCCCTAGCAAAGTAGTATTTTCCTGTGATGACTCCACCCACTCCGGCCATCCCTGGGTTGCCTTTCGAGGTTCCATCAAAAAAGAGTAAGAGTTTTTGATTCCAGCAGCCAAGTGTCAAATCAATGTCCGAGAGTTGCAAGATTCCTCTTGCCGGCCCCCTGGTTTTTTAATGCTGGACAATGATTGTGTAATGGTTTTAAGACAGTTTATCCAACTCCTCTCTTCCTCAAGAGATCTTCTAGCAGCCGGGGGGGGGTTCTTTTGAGAGAAGGATTCCTGCAGTAGTTGCATTGCTTTGAAAGCCTAATTCACAGGACACCTCCCTCAGGGTCTTGTGTCCCTATTTCATGTGTCGGACACGAAAACTGCCCTAAAACGTGTCGAAAACGTTTTTCTTCGTGTCCTCCAATTGAGACATGTATTTTGGACGTGTCAAAAACATGCCCTAACATTTTTGGTACTTAGGACACATGTCCCATGAAAAGTGACATTTAAAACCTGCAACATGGTTTATTTTTGGGGTTTTTTATCATTGTTTGCCACCGAAGTTGAGTTTGCTCGTTGCTGGAATCCAATTTGTTGTGCAGTGTGAGAAATTCCATCAGATTTGAGTACAATGCTCACAACTTCACATCAACCTGGACCTGGAGATGTAGGAGACGAGCGTTCGCATGCTTTGCTGAGAGTTTGGAGCACTTAAATCTCTGGTAAGTTGTGTTATAGCCTACGGAACTTAACTTAATTATACACGAGTGACCACGTATAGATCTGTGTTGAAATAAAAATCCCAACTCCTTGTCATGTGCTCATTGCTCACTACACCTTTGAGGTCTAAAGGGAGGGAAAGCTCGATTAACGCTCTGGTCAACAATGAAGTTTGAACACACATAAATTTACATAAACTACCTTATGTGAAGTTTGAACATGATCAAACTTTTTTGAAGTTAATAACAAAAATTATAACATGAACAATGAACATTGAACTGTGAACATCATTGATGTAGTAAATTAATAAACTAACTAGTAAATCACTAATATATACTAAATACTAAATAGATATCATCATGATTCATATCTATATGGATCAAGCACTATATTTCAGTATTTTTCAATATATATATATATATATAACGTGTCCCTCGTGTCCTATTTACGGGGTCGTTGCGTCTCGTGTCAAATACTCGTATTTATGTGTCCTCCGTGTCTCGTGTCCTCGTGTCATGTGACTTAGTTGAACGCTGTTTGACCCGGAGTTTCCAATTGACCGTGGAATATAACCTGATTGTGGGCTAAATAGAGGTTCTGGTAGAGAAACTTTGATAGTGCTGCCCATACTCTACGCATAGAATTTTGGTTTGAAGAGAGCCTGGGTAGGAATTATTCATGTGCAGGAAAATTTCTTTCCATGAAGAAGGTATGTGAGTGATCTGAGCTACATTGGAGAATGCTATCTTCCATGTAATGAGAGAATACCCATAGTGAAGATAGAGATGCATGGTCGTTTCAACGTGAGCTTAGCACAGGACACACCAGGAGGGACTAACAATTCCTTTCTTTTAAAGCTTTTTTCATGCTTCTTTGTTGTTAAAATTTTGTTGTGCAGTAGTTACCAACGGATTTTTGTTTGTTTGTTTGTTTGTTTAATTAATTGGGAGACTGTTGGTTTGCCAAATTGCCTTCCAAAGCGGAGAGGGAGTGGCTGGCTCTCACAAGCAGTGTTGCGAACCTCTCGATAACATCCTGATTTTATCTCAAAATCACGATTTTTTGGCCTAGCCGATGTTTGCCGTTTTTTAAAGATATTTTTATGGTATCCCGATTTTCCCGATTTTTTGGTTTTTCAAACCCTTGTCAATTTTATCCCGATGTCAATGTTTGCAACATTGCTTGCAAGAGAATTTTGTATCCCTGCTTCACTTGATATCCCTGGCTCGCATTGTTCCAATTGGTGGTATCTTTCCGATCTACATGCACAATGTCGACTCCATTCAGATAAGCTAGGATTTTATTTCTTTGGTCGACGAGGTGCTTAGTTGTTTGTGTAAGCTTCCACCCTTCCCACACTTCGTCTTGTTCATTCCAGTGCCAGATGTTAGCTAAAGTGTTCTATCCTTGAGTTGTCGTCCATTCCCCGAGATTAGAGAGATCCTCGTGAGAGGAGAGCCTTCCTGTTTGAGAGAAAGGGTCCTCCCAAATTCTAATTTCTTTGCCATTTCAACGTGCCAACCTAGATGATTCAGGATGATAAGAGGGGTCACTGCTTGATATAATTTCCATATGGTTGAAACTATTTCGTACCAAAGTGATAGGAAAGGGCAAATGCTGGATGAGCTGTTGAAATATTTTTGGATAAGACCAGATTGCCACCACCCACCCGGGTTCTCCAGAAGGCACTAGATAATCTTGGTTCCGAGTGCGAGGTTCAACAGATGGGGACCTCATATGTCAAGGCCCCCTGAGATTTTTGTGCTCTTCTAGTGTTCCAATTTACCATGTGTAGCTTTTTCTTATCGCCTTTCCCACCGCGCCAGAGGAGTTTTTTGAGGAGGATAATCATGTTTTTTTTGAGACTAGTGGGAGCCAATAGTCCTGAGCATTGATAAATTGGTAAGGAGGTCATAATTGATTTGATCAACACTAGCATCCTTGCTGGGTTGAGCCAGTGTGTCCCCGATGCTTCGAATTCCTTTTATATTTTAAGAATGAATACCTCCCATTCCCTTGGTGGGGTAGCACCCTTCGAGATGGGGATGCCCAAATATCTAAATGATTTCCATTTAGCTGAGAAGGGGAATTCCAGGACTTGGGAAATAGCTCTCAATACCGGTTCTGGGAAATTCCACCCAAATATTTGGTTCTTTCTTTTGTTAATTTCTTCGCTAGATGTTGCCAAATAAATAGCCACGACTTTCTTGAAATGTTTGGCTATCACCTTCGAGGCTCCACCCATCAGATGCGCGTCATCTCGAATTGGGAGTGATTTATAGGTTTAGTGTTTCTTGCTATCTGAAGTCCTCCAAGGTTGCCTCTGAGTCTTTCTGCCTCCAATTTTCTACTGAGTGAATTGACCATGATGATGTAAAGGAGTGGCAAAAGAGGGCATCCTTTCCTAAGCCCTCTCGAAGCCTGAAGAAACTTGTTGGCCTACCATTTACTAGAGGGGATATCCAGGGGTATCCAATGCATGCTTTAATCCATCTGATCAAGTTATTGCTAAAGCCGAACTTGGTCATCACGGCAAAGAGATATGCATGGCGACCACGATCGAAAGCATTGGCCATGTCCAACTTTATCCCCATTCCTCTACCCCCTTCTTGCTTGCTTGAGTGAATTGCCTCTTGGACTAGTATTACATTATCTAAGATTTGTTGATTTTTGATGAAATCGCCTTGATTTTCTGATATAATTTTACCCATCAAGAGTTTAAGCTGATTGGCTATAACTTTTGTAAGAATTTTGTAAGAGACATTGCACAATGAAATGGGTTGAAAGCAAGAGAAACTGACTGGTTTTGTTTCTTTAAGAATGAGCGCTAGAAAGGACATGTTAGTGCTTCCTCCTATTTTCTCTTTCTTCTTTGTCCAATTCAACATCCTCACTAGATCGAATTGTATGGTGTGCCAGAATGTCCTATAGAAGTGGATTGTGAATCCGTTTGGGCCTAGCGCCTTGTCAGAATCCATTGCCAAAATTGCATCCACTATTTCCTGCTCCTGTATTTTCGCCTCTAGCTGAGCATTATCCTTTTGGGTGTTAAATTTTGCAGATTAAAAATTTAATTTCTAAGATCATAAACCATAGAAGACAATCAATGAACAACAAGACACAAAATTTGGTCCAAGACCAGGGAAAAACCCCATTTTGGAGGAAACCGTTTTTAAAATGCTCTTCTATTAGATCTCTTCAAATTTTCAGCAGAGATACATAATCAGAGTACAAAACCCCTTTTGAAAATAATAGTAGTAACAACCCTTCTTAATATGAAAAGCTTCAAAATACCACCACAAGCCTCAATAGGCTTCCAAAACAAGAGAAGTAGGCACAAGTGCGTGAACAAAGTGCACAAGTACGAGAGCTAAACACTGAAAGCAATATTCTCCAAATGCAAGATCAAAATTCTACTCAATTGAGGGCAATATACCAACAATCAAACTCTGGTGCAAAAGCAATATTAAGAATAGAATATCTCTGGAGTGAGATCAATACAAGAGCTAAATACTTATGGTGTGAGAGCAATACCAACTGCGATAATACTTCACGGGAGTGAGAGCCTTAACAACAACAAATAACAAGAGCAGAAACCACTGGTGCAATAGGTGAACGAGTGTTCTAAGATTTGTCAATAGAGTTGCCAAACGATAGATCTGCCAGATAATAGATATGCCAAACGATAGATCTGCCAGATAATAGATATGCCAAACGATAGATATGCCAGATAATAGATTTGCCGAACAGTAGATCTGCCAATGATGATAAGAGATATGCAAATTTGCGATAGATTTGCTACTGATAATAAGAGATCTTCTACTGATAATAAGAGATTTTCCAATGATGATAAGGGATTTGCAAATCTGCAATAGATCTGCTACTGATAATAAGAGATATGCTACTGATAATAAGAGACTTGCCAATGATGATAAGAGATATTCAAATTTGTAATAGATCTACCACTGATAATAAGAGATCTGCTACTGATAATAAGTGATTTGCCAATGATGACAAGAGATCTGTAAATATGCAATAGATTTGCTACTGATAATAAGAGAGATCAATCATTGATGCGAGGGATTGATCACCAATGCGAGAGCTAGATCACGAAAGCGAGAGAGAGAGAGAGAGAACTCAATGTGTTTCAAATGAAGGCTTCTTTTCAATATATAGAAATCTTCGAGGCAAAATCCCTTCCTTGAATTAAGTGTTTTGGAAGCTCCTAGAGTGATCCATTCGAATTAGATAACTTAAGTGATTTTATTTTGCACATGTCTAATTGAATCACTTAAGTGATTTTATTTTGCACATGTCTAATTGCTTTATAAAATATTTTTGAAATAACTTTTGCTCTTATAAAAAACATTTTGCTCTTGAGAAATAATTCGTTTCAAGGGTGAAAGGTGTTAACCACAAAGTGATTCCTAGGGAAATTTCTCCTTAGTTGCTCAAAACTTCAACACTCCCTCTCAACTAGGGAGGAATTTCAATCAATAAAGCCAAAATTGTTGTACCTGTCAAATCATCATGACTCATGTTGAACATTCTTGAATCTAAAGAAGAATACTCATGGCAGGGGAGCTACTGCTACCACCCTGAATCCAAGCTCAGCCAAATAAAGGCTAAGAAACCTTCACCAGGGAGTCTCAAGCTTCAACTTGGTCCAAATAATCATCGGGGAGCCAAATGCTTCCACTCCGCATCACAGAGTTGCATGCTACAACCTGGAACAAATACCATTGGGGAGACTCATGCTACCACCCAGAATGAATACCGCTCAGTCAATAAGACTAAGAAACCATAATAGCTCAACACATAGGCTAAGAATCCACAATAGCTCAGCTCAAAGGCTAAGAATCCACAATAGCTCAGCTCAAAGGCTAAGAATCCATGCTGTTCTAGAACACCAACATCTTCAAACTTGAACGAGATACAACTTACCATGACTGGTAAGGATGACCATTCGATCTCAAGTAGCCAACACCCATTGGCCAGATGGGTGGGAAACAAGATGCATGTCAGGGGCATACTCCTGATTGGAGGTCCCTCAGCCCCAGGAGCTCACTAGCTCAATTCCTCATCCTTGGGAGCTCAACTAGGGTGGAAGAGCACACATCTCAATGTTCTTGATTAGATGGGTCCTGAACCCGAAAGAGGTACATCCCTTATTCCAAGCATATCTCTAAAGACTAGAAATTTCTTCTTTGGTAGTGATTTGGTAAGTGTATCAACAATCTTCTCATCAGTCTGAATGTGGTGGAGTCTCATTGCTCCTCTTTGTACCATGTCTCAAATGAAATGATATTTGATTTCACTATGCTTGGATTTGTCATGAAATATGGGATTCTCAGACTATTGGGTCCCACTCATATTATCACAGAATACCATTGTAGTATCCAAGACTTGTTCACATAACTCTCCAAAGAGTTTTCTTAACTAGACAACTTCACAACTAGCAATTGATTTCTGTTTCCTGCTCATCCAAGAGATCATGGCAGATCCCAAACTGAAACAACATCCTGAAGTGATTTTTTCTGTCCACAATGTTGCCTGCCCAATCAACATCAAGTATAACCATGCAACTTTATGTTGCCAGCAGTATATCGAAGACCGAAATTAATTGTCCCATGCAAATATCTAAGCACATGCTTAGCAACAACCCAATGATTATGTGAAGGCTTGGTGATGACTTGACTCAAGGTGTTTACAACATATCAAATATTAGGACAAATGTTCACTAGGAATATCAGTGCTCCAATCAACTGACGATACTCAAATGGATCAGATAAATCAGGTCCAACTTCATCACCAAAAAGTTTCTTGAAGTTCATCTCCATGGTAGTGCTCATGGATTTGCACTCTACCATTCCAAACCTTTCCAATAGCTTTACAACATACTTCCCTTGGGAGAGAATAATTTTGCCAGGTCTCTGCCAAACCTCCAAGCCCAAAAAGAAGTGCATCATCCCAAGGTCTTTCATTTCAAATTCAGAGGCAAGCTCCCTCTTACACTGAATCATCAGAAGTTCATTACCTGTCAAAAACAGATCGTCAACATATAATACCAAAATCAAAGGCATACCTTGTACAACTTTGAAGTAGAGGTTTGGATCAACACTGCTCCTCGTGAATCCCAACTTTACTAAGTAGCTGTCAATGCGAGAATACCAAGCCCTGGGGGCTTTCTTTAAGCCATAGAGTGCTTTCTTCAATCTACATACATGGGTTCTTTTGTCATGTACATCAAAGCCTTGAGGTTGTTCAACATATGCTTCCTCATGAAGAGCACCATGGAGAAAAATTGTCTTGACATCCATCTGATGGAGAGTCCACCCTTGACTAGCAGCTAAAGCAATAATAGAGCGAATGGTGGTATAGCGAGTAACATGAGCAAAGATGTCTTCATAATCAATTCCCTCTTTCTGAGAGAATCCTTGAGCCACAAACCTTGCTTTATATTTTTCAATACTGCTATCTATGCCATGTTTTATTTTGAACAACCAATTTGAAGTCACAATTGATTTTCCCTGAGGTCTAGGAACAACTTCCCATACATCATTTTGCATAATGGATTCATATTCTTCTGTCATGGCATCCTTCCATACTTGGTGCTATTTTTCTTCTTCAAATGATTGAGGTTCACTCTATATGATAGAACTCATAGAAACAACATAGTTTTGATATCGACTGGTGGTATAGCGAGCAACAAGAGCAAAGATGTCTTCATAATCAATTCCCTCTTTTTGAGAGAATCCTCGAGCCACAAACCTTGCTTTATATTTTTCAATACTGCCATCCATGCCATGTTTTATTTTGAACAACCACTTTGAAGTCACAACTGATTTGCCCTGAGGTCTAGGAACAACTTCCCATACATCATTTTGCATAATGGATTCATATTCTTCTGTCATGGCATCCTTCCATACTTGGTGCTTTTTTGCTTCTTCAAATGATTGAGGTTCACTCTGTATGATAGAACTCATAGCAACAACATAGTTTTGATATCCACTGAGCTTCTTGCATTCTCTAAAAGTGCCCCTCGGACGAGTATGTTTTTCAGCATTTTGTAGAGTATCACGAAGCCATAGAGGTCTTTTCCTATATGTAGGAGGATCTAATGGATCCATAGGCTTAACAGGTTTATCTAGGTCCTCATGATCAGGTTCATGGGTAGAGGGATCCACATCATCATTTGTTTCTTTAGAAGAGATAGGAGGACTAATTCTTACTTTTTCAAGAGTTGCATCTTCATCAAATGTTACATCTCTGTTGAAGTCTATTGTTCTTTGACGAGGCATATAAATTCTAAATGCTTTAGAATCTTCACAATAGCACACAAACATACCTTTCTTACTTGAAGCCTCAAGCTTGTTCCTTTTTTTTTTTGGTACATGAAAATAAACAGGACAACCAAAGATCCTTAAATGACTGACATCAGGTTTCTTTCCTGTGAATACTTCTTCAAGAGTCTTGTCATATAATGCTCGATGAGGAGCCCTGTTCTGTACATATACGACAATGTTGGCAACTTCTCCCCATAGGAACTTTGGCACATTCTGATCATGTAGCATGGCACAAGCAGCCTCCATGATAGTTCTATTCTTTCTTATTGCCACACCATTTTGTTCAAGATTATATGGTACAATGGGGTCTCTTATTTGATACCGACTTCTCTGCAAAGGTCAATGAATTCTTCTCCATTATCTGATCTAAAGACTTTGATTTTCTTTCCAGTTTGGTTTTCAATCAATGCTTTGAAATTTTTAAACATATCAAAGGATTCATCTTTGTGCTTTAGAAAGTATATCCATGTTTTTCTAGAGAAATCATCCACAAAGGTGATATAATACAAATATCCACCTATGGATGTCATTGGCATAGGACCACACAAATATGTATGAATTAGCTGCATGATGTCATGAGATTTGGTATTGCTAGAGGGAAAAGGTCCTCTCATTTTCTTTCCACTTTCACAACCAGGGCAAACACCATCATGTTTTGATTGGATTTTTGGCATTCCATAAACCATCTTCTTTACTTTGGGCAATGCCTTATAATGAAGATGAGAAAATCTGCGGTGCCATAACTCGATCTGATTGAAATTGCATTCTTGAGCCATAGCTTTAATAGGTCTCCCATTAACCTTGTAAAGCCCTTCGACTCTCGATCCAAGAGAAACAATTTTTAATGTTTGTTTTCTCTGTCTAGGTTAACACCTTTCCTTTTATAAAATCCACCTTCATTCCTTTATCTTCTAGAGCAGATATAGATACAAGATTTTTCTTTAGACTAGGTACATATAAAACATCTTGAAGATGAATAGTTTCTCCAAGATCCAAATGAAAATAAACTGAACCAAACCCTTTTATAGGGTATGTAGTGTTATCTCCAAGGATAATGTTTAAACCAGTCTCCCTCAACCAAATTAGAGAGGACTTCTTTATAACCAGAGAAGTGCCTAGAGGAACCACTATCCACTAACCAACTATCTAAAGAATCTGGAGGAGAAGCACTAGACAAAGATGAAATCATAAAGTACTAAGATTGAGAAGCAACAACGTTATTTTCATACCTTGTATTTATGTATCTCTTTTGAGGACAAGGCTCTTGATCACGATCACTACGAGCATTGGTTCTTCCTTCATATCTTCTTCCTCCATAATTCCTCCTTTTTCGATCAAGAGACTGATTATTGTAGTTGCTGCTACTCCTTTGATTATTAGAGGATCTTATTTCTGAACAATCTCGAGCATAGTACCCATGCTTGTGACAGTTAAAGCATTCAACATTCCTAATGCTCTTCTAGAAAAACTTGGGTTTGCATTTTGGCATAGAAGATTTTCCCTTTCCTTTCTTCTTCTTTGCTTGTGCAGCGAAGGCACATGGTTCTCCTTCTTTATGTCCTTGAAATCATCCTTGATTCTTCTTGCTTCATCTTCCAATCAATTCATCAGAAGTTGGCAGAACATTGTTATTACTAATAGTAGTAATGAATACTTCCCAAGCTGCAGGAAGTCCATCAGGGGTTGTGTGTACCAATTCCATATCAGACTTGGATTCTCCAATAGGCAAAATTTGGTCCTTGAGTTCAGTATTGCTTATAAAATAAGATTGAATGGATTCTCCCTTATTCATTTGATATCTTTGAGCTGTTTCTTCAGGTCAAGGACATGATTCGGATTTTGGACTTTAAACATGCCAACAATCTTGTCATACATTTCCTTAGATGCTTCAGTTTGGAGATACATGTAAGAAGATGGTCTTTTTCAAAGAATCAATGTTAATTTTGCGGGCTTTGATCTCACCTTTTTTGTATCTTGCCTTAGCAACAACAGGGGCATTTTCAGGAGGTTGGGGTACACCTCCTTGGACATACTCTATAACATCTTCTCCATCCAAGTTGGTGTCCAGTCTGAGTTTCCAAGCAACATAATTTGAAGCCCCTGTCAATTTCTCGCTGTCCTTGAAGAAGGATGTAGCCATTTGAATTGATCTACTGTTGTATTTTGAGCAACAAATAAGGTCTTTCAGTAGATAATTGCCTTAAGCTTACTGTTCTTGAGCTTATCTTCACCACAACTCTGATACCATGTTAAATTTTGCAGATTTAAAATTTAATTTCTGAGATCATAAACCATAGAAGACAGTCAATGAACAACAAGACACAGGATTTGGTCCAAGACCAGGGAAAAACCCCACTATGGGGGAAACCCTTTTTAAAATGCTCTTCTATTAGATCGTCTTCAAATGTTCAACAAAGATACATAATCAGAGTACAAAACCCCTTTTACAAATAACAGTAGTAACAACCCTTTTTAATATGACAACTTCAAAATACCACCACAAGCCTCCAAAGGCTTCCAAAACAAGAGCAATAGACACAAGTGCGTGAACAAAGTGCACAAGTACGAGAGCTAAATACTGAGAGCAATATTCTCCAAATGCAAGATCAGAATGCTATTGAAGCGAGGGCAATATACCAACAATCAAACTCTGGTGCGAAAGCAATATCAAGAATAAAATATCTCTGGAGCGAAATAAATACAAGAGCTAACTACTTCTGGTGTGAGAAAAATACCAATTGCAATACTACTTCTCTGGAGCGAGAGCATTAACAACAACAAATGACAAGAGCAAAACCACTGGTGCAAGAGTTGAAAGAGAGTTCTGAAATCTATCAATAGATCTGCCAAACGATAGATCTTCCAGGTAATAGATCTGGCAAACAATAGATCTGCCAAATAGTAGATCTGCCAAACAATAGATCTACCAATGATTATAAGAGATTTGCAAATCTGCAATAGATCTGTTACTAATAAGAGATCTGCCAATGATGATAAGAGATTTGCAAATCTGCAATATATCTGCTACTGATAATAAGAGATCTGTTACTGGTAATAAGAGATTTGCCAATGATGATAGGAGATATGCAAATCTGCAATATATCTGCTACTGATAATAAGAGATCTGTTACTGGTAATAAGAGATTTGCCAATGATGATAGGAGATATGCAAATATGCAATAGATCTGCCACTGATAATAAGAGAGATCAATTATTGATACGAGGGCTTGATCACTAATGAGAGAGCTAGATCACCAGAGCGAGAGAGAGAACTCGATGTGTTGCAAATGAAGGCTTCTATTTAATATATAGAAATCTTTGAGGCAAAATCCCTTCCTCGAATTAAGTGTTTTGGAAGCTCCTAGAGTGATCCATTCGTATTAGATAACTTAAGTGATATTATTTTGCACATGTCCAATTGCTTTATAAAATATTTTTGAAATAACTTTTTCTTTTATGAAAAATAATTTGCTCTTGAGAAATAATTCGCTTCAAGGGTGAAAGGGGTTAACCAATTAAAGTTATTTCTAGTGAAATTTCTCCCTAGTTTCCCAAAACTTCAACATTGGGTAATTGTCTCGGGGATTCGGGGATTTCTTAGAGGAGATACTCCAAATCTTCCTCTTGAGTAGATCCCCCTTTTGAATACACAAATTTGGAGTGATTGAAAGTGACCCCTCTTGAAACTACTAGAGAGATGGGATTATGGTTAGAGGCCACATTGATAAGAGTTTCTGCCCAAAAAAACAACTCCTGTAGAAACCAGTGTTTATGGATAAAAAATTGATCCAAGTTGGTAGTTATGAATTGGGCACTAGTCCTTTGATTGGTCCAAGAGAATATTCTCTTGCGAGGCTTCATATCCACCAACTCCCAATCTAATAAAAGGTCCTCCAGATGTTCTCTAAAAAGGCCCCTTACTATATTTCCCCTCTCTTCTCTGATGTGTCTAAGATGATGTTAAACTCCCCAACCAAGATGCTTTGGTGGTGGTGATCCTCCGAATACAATGCATTCAAAGCATTCCAAAATTCCTGCTTTTCTCCGTAAAGAACTGAGGTGTACATATTGTAAAGCTTCAGTTTACACCCTGTGTCTCGGTGCTCCAAAATCGTCAATATAACATTTTGAAGAACAAGGTGACTCATTAACTGAAACTGTCTTGGATTCTAAACTGTGCATAGTCATTTGGATGCTCCAGAGGAACTATTTTCTATTGCCGAACTATTTTTCCAGAATAGATCAGTGACAAAAAGCTTCGTTGCCTCTGGAAGTTTCATCTCTTGGAGGTAGATAATGGAGGGGCAAGCATCCTACACTAAATCTTTCATAACTTGGATTTTCCTTTTACTAGCCAACCCTATGCAATTCCATGAGACGATTTTCATTATTTACTAGTCGGATGAGAGGACTTACCAACATCCATTCCCGTTTTTTCTTCTGCGTTGATTCTTCATGGGAGTATCCTTTGAAGGAGTCTTGTCTTGATTGAAGCCCCAACTGCTTTTCTCATTTTGTCGTTGTCTATCAGACTTTTTTGCCTGACTTTCTTCCTCATTTTCCCCCTGATTTACCTCCTGGTTTTCCTCCACCTCGCCTTCTTGTTGGTGTGCAAATCTGGCTTGGGTTGCCCTTTGGATTGAGGCCCCCTCTTTGGATCCATTAGGGGCTTGAACTATTTCTTGGGTTGCTTCCCCTATGTTAATCGGTTTTGAGGACATGATTGTTTTTAGGGATGAGTGGATCTAGAGGGTTCTTGCAACAGGGCTCTTTGCCTCTTGCTCCAGAACTTCTTGAGTCCCTTGTCAGGCTTCGGTTTTTGGAACGAGTTCCCCATCTTCATGCACCTCCTCTAGGGCCTGGAAGGCGTTATTTTGAGAAGGTGGTTTGGAGGAGGGAGGGAGCGCTGTCTTCTTTGGTTGTTGGTTGTTTTTGCCTGATTTTTTCTTCTGGATCTGCCATTGTTCTTCTTGAGATTTTTGATTTGGTTTGGCCTAAGTTGCAT
Source organism: Pinus tabuliformis (assembly GCA_031772625.1). Taxonomy (NCBI): domain Eukaryota; kingdom Viridiplantae; phylum Streptophyta; class Pinopsida; order Pinales; family Pinaceae; genus Pinus; species Pinus tabuliformis. Next base: position 236,047,762 of record CM062813.1, read on the forward strand.
TGAAACATATACGAGAATAGATATGAATACAGGTTTTCAAACAAACATGACAAATTTAAAAAAATCTGGATACGATAGAAGGAAATGACACACACACACACATATATTTATTTATAACAAAATAAGAATTTTGTATTACCAGTCATCATTTAGAATCTAGATTCTATATCTAAAAATACATAATCAATTATCATCATCATTAATTCACCATATGCCATAAAAAAATCATCATCATCAATTCAACATAAATATTGTCATTGTTCAAAAGCTTAAAGTCACCACTTCAACATAAACATTGTCATTGTTCAAAAATTTAAAACACCATAAAAAATTACATTTACATATCATCAAATATGTCTTCATTGACATTCATATCACTAAGAACCACATCCTCTCCAGGAGTGGGAGCATGTCTGCCATGTCCACAAGATCCAACTATTGGTGCCTCCTCATCAAACAAAGTCATATGAAACTTGACATGCAATGTCATATCCAAGTCAGGGAACTCTGGTTCCAGATCCCATAGTTTGGTGGGCCCAAATTTGTATTCATCACTCTTGTGTGACAAAAGGCGAAGGTTTGAATGAATATACACTAATTCCTCAGCCTTCTTGGAGCCCAAGCTGTTTCACTTCATCGAATGGATTAAACCATATGTACTCTAGTTCCTTTTTGTTGAAGAGGAACTAACAACCCCTTGACAAGATCCTGATGGCCAATATTTGGATATGTGGAAGTTCTACACCATAGTAGTTCCACCAATCAATTGGACTTAATCTGGTTTTGTCTTGCATATAATCAATATCAACACTGAAACCCTCTGCTCCCCAAAAGTGAGTAAACTTTGAACGAATCCGAATCCCAATTTTAGGATCTACAAAAAGCTTATCTGAAAGCTTGTTTAATTTGTTGTGAGACTTTTGGGTCTTTGTTTGGTGCGGTTCTTTCTAGATCACTTAGCAACTCTTTAGAATAATATTTTGGATTCACTACAAAGGCCAAAAGGTGCAATGGTGTGGTCATCTTGTTCTACATTTTGGTCAATATATCTTTTACTTCTCTGTAAAAGACTTCATGTGGGTCCTCCTTGGCATTTATAACCACCCTTATCTTTTTTATCATGGAATCAATGCCCTCATAGACCTCTCCCAAATTAGGCATATCTGTGTCAAACATGCAGAGCAAATCCACAATTGGCTTCGTAATGCCAAGAGGTACTCCACCCTATCCCACCATTCATTGTCAACAACCAATCTTTTCACTGCTTGTGCTCTTTCAGATTGGGATTGCCTCCATTGTTAAGACAATGATGTGAGAAGCAAAACGACTTTTGGCAACCTGCAAGTGCCAATGTTTCAATAAATAAAAAATCATAATTGTTTGAATTCCTATTATGATTCATGAATCATCACATTTGAGAATCCAATTTACATATTTGAATTTAGAGTGATAGAAATTAGAATTTATGAAATAAGCTTTAAAGTTTAGGTACTTTAAGGAGCTTCAACTTCGCAAATTTCTTGTAGATGCCTTGGGACATGTAGTGGTTTGTGATGAAGACTGAATTTCTTTTGCCTCTTGAAAAATAATTCGAATCCACTCAATTTGCTTCCCCATCTTGCTCAACATGAGGTTCAATGAATGTACAACACAAGGGGTCTAGAAGATGTGCTGATATTTGCCTTCAATAATTAGGCTTGTTGCTTTACGCACAGTTGCATTGTTAGTTATTACATGGACAACATTTTTTGGCCCCACCATTTCAATTGCTTCGATCAAGATGTTAGCAATGAATTGAGAATCTTTCAGCTGCCTCTTACAATCCACTGGCTTCAAAAACATTGTCCCCTTTGGGCTCTGAGCAATCACATTGATCAAAGGCCTATTCCTTTGATCTTTCCATCCATCAGAAATGATGGACACTCCTGAAATGCGCCAGGGATTACGAATGGGGCTTAATTTAGCCTCGAAATCTAACTTCTTAGCACTCAACATTGTAGTGCGGAGATTCTCATATCCAGGGCTCTTGTTACCCTTTTGGGGCTTCATTCACTGCTTTGATCATCTTTGCCTAGTAAGGAGATCGCAAAAGTTTAAAGGGAAGGCCATTTGCATAATTGCATTGACCTATAATTGCATCTGCCATCTCTTGAGCATCATTATTAAAACTTTTTTCAAGCAGCCCCAAATTAGACCGAACTAGGGTTGCCAATTCCATAAGAGGGAATTGGAGGCCGTGATGAAGATGATCCCAACCTTAGTTGGTTGTTTGAATTGAGAGACGAGATTTGCCTGATTTGCTTTAACATCTGCCTCATCTTGTTTTTTCCCATATACTACAAGTTTTTCGTTGCTTAAACCTTTTCCCTTTGGCCCATTCTGTTTACGTGGGCCAATGCATATTTGAATCCCATTGCCTCTTAACCCAAGTAAATATGCTTTAACTCGGGTGTATGATGCCTTAAACTCCTTTTGACACTCATTGCAAACCCATGCCAACGATCCACCTCCTTGGACCTTCCCTACAACAGTTACATATTTCCAAATTGGTGACTTTGGATCAACTTTAGGGACAAATTCAATTTCATGTTCCCTTGCATTACGAATGGGTGAACTTGAAGTTGCCATGATGATAATGTAAATGAAACGACAAAATAAAATTGACAATTACAAATTCAAACTCAAATAATATTAAAAAAGGGTTGGTGATATTCTAGTGAAATACTAAATATTTGTTTATACTTTTCTGTAACTTAGAAAATTAGAGAAGCACAATTTCTCCTCTATCACATGACACAAACAAGTTCGCTTGACCAAGGACTACCTATAGGCTATAAGGCTATAAGCATTTAAGAAAACAAAACCGTGGAAGGCTGGAAGCACTCTTTTCTCTTCAGTGGGATTTTAATTGTCCTCTAGTGGCTAGTGGATTGTATACAAAACACATATATTTTGATTAACATATTTAAATTTTAAATGGACGACTAGTGATCACTGATAATGTGTAACCACATTCCACAATTAAAATGTCATATAATTCTTGAATCCTCCTTTGTTGTCGGTTTTGATTTTGGTTCAAAACTTAATTCTGTGGTTGTGCCCGCATTGTATATATGTTGCCCTAATTTGGAGGTGCAAGATTATAGTATCCAAGTCAAGGGTGCAGTCTTGGTGGTTGAGGCTATGCCACTATGGTAGCATGGTGAATTGAGGAGGATGTGATTTATGGGTGACATGATATTGATAATTGGGGGTAGTGTTTTGTGCAAGAACACATTTACTAGGGTTAGGTGGGTGGGTGGTCAATGAGAAGCCGTTTTGAGTGACTTGTTCTGCCTCCATTTTAGCTTGGATGTGGTCCAATTTTCCTTTTATGTAATGTTCCTCACTGTGGATGATGAGTTCTTAGCCCAGTCCTTGAGAGTGTTTAAAATAGTAACAAGAAATGTTAAAAATAGCATCTAGAAATTCTAATTTAATTTGTCCTTGAATTAAAGTGGGAATTAAATTGTCATTCTATTCTCATAGCAACTTGTAACAGTTAACTAAGTTAAGTTGACTTAGTTGGCTTAGTAAATTCGAATTGGAAGTCTATCTAGAGCAATGTTGCATGAAGCGGGGATGAAGCGAGGGCGTTTTTTGGAAGCGGGGACGTGGAAGCGTCATTTTCCAAAAATCTATGAAGTGAAGCGTCTCGGAAGCGTCTACTATATATATATAATTATTTTTTTTATATTTTTTTGCATTTATATTAAAAAAAAATCTAAAATACCAAATTAGTTGTAGAAGACATGAAAACATGCATATTTTTACGTAGATCAAGATAGATATGGCATCCATTGTACATCAATGATTAATTATTCCAGCATCAACCATCTACAATCTAGATTCTTCTTATCTTGTCTAGCCTTTGCCTCTACTTCAATTCTATAGGGATTTTAGTCAACATTGCCTAATTTTGATCGAACAACATAATCCAAGCCTTATAATATGGTAGAGAAAGCTTAACATGCCTGATCAATGATTTTGACTTGAGTGAAGGGTACATAATTGCTAAGGCGATGACAAAGGAGTTCAACAATCAATAACACCAACACTGGAGTACATATAGGGCTTCTTGCTCTTGATTAAATGCCCTCATACATGATATAATCCAATGAAACGCCACAATCCCATTGATCCTGAAAACTGCTAAGTCTGCTGAATTTTGAATGGGATATGAAATTCTATTTTCTCCATATGAAGTCTGATGAGGTTGGAGCCACTCTCAAACATCCTGAGTCATTTCATGGTAATGTTAAAAATTTAAGTAAAAGGATGTAAATGAAAGATAAAGGAGAATGTCACTTTTACTCTAAGAATTTAACATTTACCATTAGGGAGCATATAGGAAGCATCTAGGGAGCATCAAGGGGTACCTTGGGAGTATTAAAAAAGTGTAGTTCCTCACAGAACAGTTCGAAATTTCCAAAAACAAAAAAGCCCCTCGGAACCGTCCACCTTCCCGCGGATCCGCTCGCGATCCGCGGTGGATACACCCTCGAACCTCCACAGATCCGCACCCAATCCTTTCTGGATCCGCGGATCGGGAAAGAGGAACTGCGGATCGGGCAATAGGAGCCGCGGATCGAGCCCCCATGAATCCAAATTTGCAGGAATTGCCAAAAAAAGAGGAACCGCGGATCCGATTTTCCGATTCGCGGTTCTGCCGAAGGATCAGTGGCGGATCTGTACGGGATGCGGATTTGCCTTTGGATCCTGGGGGGGAACGGTTCCTGCAACACTGATCTAGAGTCATCTAGAGTGATCCCTAAATTTTAGGGGCCTAGGTTGAGTTCTTATTGAGTTGTAATTATTTAATTCAGTTTAACCGAGTTAAATTCAATTAAACTAGTTCAATCTGTTGGAGGAACTAGTGAGTGGTCAAGTGAATTAAATGGGATTTAATTCACATGTAGTGATCAATCAGATAACTAATAATTCACTCTAAAATAACTCATGCATGTCAGTTCAGAGGAAGACCCAGTTGAGATTAGAGTTCAGGGAAAATGTACTATCAATTGTATAATCTTCCGAGTTGTATAGATGGTGCATGCAATCAATAGAAGGCCTATGATGGATTACAGAGTTGTGGTGAGGGATTTTCCCAATTAAATACGGGTTAATTCCCTTAGGGATTGCGCAAGGACGTAGTGGCTTGGCAGGCAATAGATTTGGCTAAGTGTTGGCTTGAGCTGGTTTGTGAACTAGAGAGATAGATTGTACTTGTGTCAGAATTGTTTGGGTTGAACAAACATTGTAATTCTTCTCATATCTTCTGGTTAATGCAATATAGATAGTCGGGTATTGAGTAACTGTTTTCCCCAGAAAAATAGTGTTTTCATCGATCAATTTTTGTTTCTGCTAATGAGTAGAGTATATTCTTGTCTTATGTTTTAGCATATCACATAAGCTATTGAATCTACAAGTAAAAATCTACAGAGAGCTAGTTTAGTTTCGTTAAGCTTTTCCTTCCAAATGCGGACAAGGGAGTCCTCTGCCTAGAAGCTCCAAGTTTTTGAAATGAGATCATAAACTGTGTTGTCCCACATTCATAAAGGGTTAAAATTTTAAATATGAAAGGGGTAGGGTTGAAAATTGGTCATTAGAGTGGGATGAAAAGATTACTTTGGAGTTTCATTTAGTGATGAGTTTTTATGTATCGTTGCTAGTGCACAAATAGCTATGTGGATTATGCCTGCAAGTGTTGTGAATAAAATTGAGATTCTTTTGATCAAAACCTCGGTTATCAGAGCATGAAGATTAAAATTTGTTGCTAACCTTATTTAGGCAAGTGTTTTGGCATTCAATATGTATAAATTTTAAAATGGCATCCGTGGCTTTTGGATGGTGCATTGGCTAACTTCTTGTTGTTAACTTGTTGCTCAATGTTGGAGGATGGTTTATGACTTTAGATGTGGGCATAATCATTTCCGTTGTGGCATCACATTAAGCAATCAATTACAAAGTATTTCCCCATTTCTAACTATTCACTTTGGAGTCTGAGATGTAATAGTGTCGAACAACAAAAACCTTATGGTTCTTACCTCGTTTGCTTTCCCAAAAGTTGGAATGGTGGACAATGGAACCGCTTGCAATTGTGGCTTAACTGCAGCTTGGCTTTGGCTCAAGGCTTGACGGTTGACTATGGCGGCTCCAACAGATGGCTGCAAAAGAGTCACATACGGCTAACTTCTTCTTGTTAACTTGTTGCTCAATATTGGAGGATGGTTTAGGACTTTAGGTGTGGGCATAATCATTTCCAATGTGGCATCACATTAAGCAATCAATTACAAAGTATTTCCCTATTTCTCAGTTCTAAATATTCACTTTGGAGTCTGAGATGTAATAGCGTCGAACGACGAAAACCTTATGGTTCTTACCTCTTCTGGTTGCCTGGAAGTTGGAACGATGGACACTGGAACCGCTTGCAATTGTGGCTTAACTGCAGCTTTGGCAGCTTGGCTTCGGCTCAGGGCTTGACGGTTGACCGTGGCAGCTCCAACATATGGCTCCAAAAGAGTCACAGACGGCTGTCACGACTCCAACAGATGACTCTTACCATCTCACGATTCCAACAGGCTTGCAATGACTCCTTCAGTGTCACAATGGCTTGAGAGTCGAATGAGTTAACCAACAAATGAGGTGGCCCCGAAAGGTTACGTTTAGAGTGTTCATCGTTTAACTTTAATTAGACTCCGACGATTAAAAAATCAATTTGACAACAAAAAAAGTTTGCCCGTTCCCGGCGATTTCCGATTTGATCTGTTCCCTGCTTGACGCGTTTCCGTTATTGGATCTGTTTTCGAAAATCCGTGATCCGTATCATGATTTCTAGATCCGTATCACGATTTTAGTGATACAGATCCAAAAATCGTGATATGGATCAGGAATTTTGGAAACGGATCTAAAAAGCCTTAAAACGTGACGGATCCGTTTCTGCTTAGTAATTATGCTTTTCGAAAAAATTGAAACGGGAGTGATACATATCCAGGCCATTTCTTAGCCGGATTGTACGCATTTCCATACCTGAAACGATGATCTGCGTTTCAGAGGGTTAGGGACAGGATTTCCAGCAACTTAGATTTGGGCAATCCTTGGGAAAATGACTGTATTTGTGGCAAAAATTGCACTTTAAGGGCAACTGATCGTAATCTAGTTGCTGAACATGGATCCATGGTCCATTTTCCAGGATTATTTCTGCTGGTAGACCTTTCTCCTAGTCTACCTCTACACAAATCTTGGTGCAGGCGAACAATTTACTCTTTGGTTCTGCTTTGCCTCTGTTAATGAATTTCCCCAAGCTGTTTCCAATCACCCTAAGGCAGTTGTCACTCCAGCAAGACACTGGGAGCCTGGCTGGCTAGAATTCAAGGTCATTGTTTGAGGGAGGAGCCCCCTCCGAAATCATTGCGGGAGGCATCGCACCCAAACAAACCCTATGGAGTTTCAGAACCAGCGCACAGCCTCAGCTCTTTGTATAAGTTGTAACTGATATTTTGACTATGTGATTATTTTTCCCATCCATTAATTTTGTATTGCACTGACATTTCTTCCATCCACCGGAACTAAATCCAACTGTCAAATATATATATATATTATTTCTGTCCGCTGAAAAATTTGGGGGTGCACTTAAACTGTACTGCGGACATGTCCTCCTGTCCACTGTTCCCCTGTTCTGAAAATCAATGCAACATAATAATTCAAATGGATGAACTGCAACGTAATAACACTGACATTTCTTCCATCCACTGGAACTAAATCCAACTGTCAAACATATATATATATATATATAAAATTTCTATCCACTGAAAATTTTTGGGGTGCACTCTAGCCGTCTTGGGGACATGTCCTCCTGTCCACTGTTTCCCTGTTCTGAAATCCAATGCAACATAATTATTCATATGGATGAACTGCAACGTAATAATTCATATGGATGAACTTATGAAGCCATAGACATTGAGGAAGTGACAAACAAATTAACCTAAACACTACTAATACCATCATGAGTGGATTAAGTTGTGAAACTCCTATTCACCTTTCTGGCAGATCAACGCTATCATCTGTTTCATTTTGGTTTTCTCTGCATTTTTATATTTTTGTAGTCGAATTCATCTTTCTGATAGCAAGGCTTACCTTGATGAGAGGGGTGTACTGTTTCACATTTGTTGATTGATGTTTACAGTTTCTATACATGGTTGTTGTTCTAGATTTAATATCACATGTTTTTCTTCCCACTTACTAGATGGACCATATTCATGATGATTTCTATGCTTTGTTGCTGGATCTGTTGTCCCCTGGGGATGGATCCATGACCAGAATGGTCATCGATTCGGATCCAGATCTGGATCCACACCAAAACTGCAGGAGGGTTCTAAAACTGCAAAACTATGAAACATTGTAGGCGCAGAAGGTTGACTTCTTGGGTTCAAATCACATGAAGTGGTCATTCTATGAGAAACTGGACGAGATCATGCATTCCTTGAAAAAAAGGGCAATGGCACTGCTATATTGGGGAGTCACTTGTTCAAGCTTGCAACTTGGAGACCTTCGTCTTCAAGGATACCTTTCAAACTGATTTCTGTGATCGCCACAGTTTCATGAATAAATAAATTATAATAGTAAAGGAATCCATGGCTGCAGTACAGAGCATAATAACCAGCTGGAGCTTATTACTTAGGAAGACAAGGGCAATGGTTTGTTGGAGAGTGTCAATGGGTTCTGCGACGTAGTGTTTAATGTTGTAGATATATAAAACAATAATCTTAGATTTAGGTTCTACAAACTATATACATTAGGTAAATAAATTATTAACATTAACTTATAAAGTTTACTATTAATGAATATAATTTGTAGAAGGCATAAAATAATAAAACAAAGGGCATAAGAAAATAAGGTTAGTAAAATAATTTATGTATTAGATTAATTATTATATATTAATTAATTTAAATCAATATTATAAATTACAAATGTATATATAGGTTATATAATTAATTATATATATATTTTTTGACTTTATATAAATTTTATTTTTAAAAATTATAAAAATATATTTAAAGTGTTTGTGTATGCCATTTCGCTGCTGTATGTGGTTCCTGGCTTTTCAAAAATCTGGCAGCAGACTCATGTCCTGGTAGCTTAATAGGTTTGAACTTCACCTGCTTGTTTCCCTTGTAGCCTGTAGATGACATTGGGTCTTGAACTTATGTTTCTTTTCTGTAGAAGTAAACTTGTGTTTCTTCTAGCTCTTATTCCTATGCATGTCTGAGGCAATCTGCCATGTTTCTCAGCATTTATTTCCGAAGGCAGTTTCTCAACGAACTTGTCAAGAATGGTAGCCAAATAGAAACAAGTATATATATCAGGGATGAAATACAGTGAACTTGGAATAGATGGTATCTGGTATCTTCATCTCGACGATATAGTTATTTCGTGTGAGCTCCTATCATTCAAATGTTTTTTTATCTCTCGGCTTTCCTTGTCCATATTGTCTGCACAAGCTTAAGGAGTAGCAGTTATCTCGTCTTGTTGACTACGTCCCAACTCACTGTAATAATACTCCACCTTGAAGTATATAGTTTCATTGCATTAAATTGCTATTTGAAATCTCATTTAATAACTTTCCCAGGTTCCAATACTCTGAAGAGGGGATTTAAATAGAAAAACATCTCTTGAATATCCCTTCAAAATAACAATTTAGTTGTTAATAAATCTAGTATCCTCATCTTTAATCAATGAAACACTTACCAGAACAAGGAACAATAAATATTTCATGTAAAACTCTTATGAATTAAATGAAAATTTAATATATTCAGTTCCACAGAAAGTAATGGTCATATAGATGTTTTATAATAAAGGGCATGCAATCATTTTGTCTTAAAAAGGCATTTTTTGTCTTTTTGTCATAGATAAGTGCTGGAACTATTTTCTCAATGGGAGAGCAGTTGGTAGAACCACAGGCGTTTTGGGAGGAGTTTGTTTGAATCACCGAGTGCATTGACGATGGTGTTGTATGGGTTATGTTTTTGATTCAGAAGGGGGGATTATATGAATGATGCTACTTAATTAAAGCTGGTCATTATGCAGGCAATCATGTATGCAACAATGTTTTTCAGCCTTCTAAGTATCCTTTTAGGTACTTGCAGCAAAGAAAAGTAGCATGCAATTATGAGTAACTTGTATGCCTTTCTAAAACAGTTTGATTTGCACTGCGAAATGTAAATTGTTCTTGTGGGTATTTTCCTTTCTTGATCCTTTTCTTGTAGCATGTCTAAGATGGTGAAGATCTTGCCATTTTAATGTCTACAGAACCAGACATCAGAAAGTTAGGTTGGACGGAATTGACCACTGGCACATGTCCTACCTATTTCTAAAAAATTAAACTTTAATGTAACATCTACAACCTACAAGATACAAAATGCATAGTCATTTGGCTGGTTTTAACACACAAACTGGTTTATGATGAGATAATAAGTATAAACTTTAAAGTGTCTTCTACTGAAGTAATGGTGGCTTTTGTGTCTGTTGCCGAGCTAAGAGTATGTCTGAAGATTAAGCTCAGTACCTGTACTAGACCCTCTGCATTTTTGTCATCTTGGGTTGTACTTTGGAATCCTAGGGTGAGTTGAGAAGCATGAAATTCTGCAGGGCTGCCATGTTCTTGAAGTGACTGTTGTCTGCATTGTCATTAACAGTATTGCAGACGAAGCAAATTATTCAAGTCGTTAGTTATTGTTTGTTACACATTAATATAACAGACTTACATGTTGCATGCTCTTTATTATCCACTTTTCAGAATGATTTGATCCTTTCCCTCTGTACGTCTCCCTCCCACTGCTGCTGGCCACACTTGGATTCAAGGGTTTTTCCATGCTTTTATATATAGACTTATTGTTTTTACCATACTTTTTGCTCTTTGTATAGCAAACTTTCTAGTACTTCTGCATTGTATTGACATCATTGTACTGAGCAGTCCCATTGACCTACTTTTTATGGTCATTTGTTGGACAATAATATAACTATCTTATCTTATCTTTATCTAAATAGCCTACTTTTAGTGAGCTGGCAGCTGTATGGATAGAGAATTAATAGTTTTTTACTGTTCACCCCCTCCTCTTCTCTTTTGTGGGGAGATGATTTGTAGAGTTTCCCAGATCGTCTCAACTGCCATGAGCAAAATTCTGCCCCAAATCACTGGGACTACTTTGAACAAAATTATAAATGTATAAGCTAGGATGATTGAAAATTTGGAAATGATCGGTGCAGAACTCCCAATCCACAGAGAGAACACGGGTGCATAAGAAGCACATAGTTACTTTTCTGCCTTGAGCTTCCCAAACCCAAAATCAAAATCAAATCTGTATTCACTGCTTATGCCATTCTTCTGCAGGTAGTTCATGATGATTTTAAACTGCGTACTCTGTACTTTTGATGGCAAGGAGGATAAGATGCATTCTTTTTCTCGCATCTGGCTATAACATCTGATATCTTTCTTTCTTTCCTTGTCTCCTTGGACATCTTTAGAATGCCATTTACACTGTTTGTTTGTTTGTGCATGCACTTTCTTTTGCTGGAAGAGTTTCTTGGGGTCTCCTGGTGCCATTGTTTCTTGTCAATAATATAAGATAATTTCGGTACCCCACCTAGAGATGCAGAAAATATTAAGTCAGTGAGTCCGTGCATGCCCTCCCCTTCCCTTGGTAGATTTCCCCTTTGCATTGGGCCACAAAGACTTAAGCACATTGGTTTGAGCCAGTGTGGAGATGCCTCCCAACCCCGGTTGAGTAGTCAAATGCCGATCACTAGTTTTTTTTGCCAGCCTCAGATTAGAGGAGAGCTCCAACGGGATGTTCTAAAGCACCGTACAGGATTACCCAACCAGGCCCTATCAGTTTAGGGCATTCCACAGGACACTATCAAGCATTGCTTTGGTTCATTCACAGCTGTGTGTGATGACAAGGATGTTCTTTATTTCACCTTTACATCTACTACTTTGATTATGATATAACACCTTTCTCTATTGTAGGGTTTACCTTCGTGGTTTCCCCCCTCATTCATAACTTTTATTTTCATTCATTTGTATGACTTTCTATTTTAGGCATTGGGGACTTGCATCAACACATCCACACTATTTTTTTGGCTTGTGGCACTCTCTAATCCCACTGATCTATTTTGGCCACTCATGGATATTAATAGAATTATCTTTGCAAATAAATAACTCGGATTTTCCACAGTGATGTTTGAATGTTGTCGACGTTTCAAATCCAAAAGAGGATCCATCTTCAAGACAATGGTCGAAGTGAAGGTCAGCCAACCGGAAGATAAAATCCAATTTTTTTGTTATAAGATAAGATTATAATATTAAACAATAATTTAATTATATAATATATAAATATTAGTACTAATAGTTAATAGTTAATATTAATTTTAATAATCTAAGAAAAATAATATAAAATTATATTATTATTATAATAATCCATATATTATATAAATATTATTATTATTAATAATATTCTAATTGTTATGACTAATACTAATCTTATATATATATATATATATATATATACATTACTACAATGTTAATGTTGATATTATTGATATTGATATGATAATATAAATAATAATAGGTAATATTAATAATATTATAGTAAAATTATATCATGTTAATGATGAGAGATAGAGTTAGGGTAAGGCTAGGGCTGGAATGTGAATTCAGTTGATATTTAAGAATTCAAACTATCATAACCTAAGAAATCAAGCTAGACTAACTAAGAAAACTAACAAAGAAATTAGGGCTAAAACCCCAATGGTTAGGATATAGGATATAAGGGGGAATTTACACTTGAGGAGTTGTGGAATTGTCCATGGTAACACATGGAGCGAATTACCACTAATTTCAATACCACCATTCCTATTATGATTATAGGGATGTTTTATTATCTTGAGGGCCTCCCTAATCTGCCTTCTCTGATAGTTGTTCTCTCTAGCAATGATCCTAGCATATTCCTAGCAAATATGATGTTTGGTTTTCAAGGAATGTTCAGCAAGGGCTGAAGTGTGTAACCTTTCATTCTTAATGTCAACTCCATGCTCTTTTATTCTCCTTTGTAAGGAGCGTCTCGTCTCTCCAATGTAACTCTTACCACAAGAGCAATCTATTTTGTAGACTCATTTAAGTTTATGAGTGAGAACAGTGTCAAAGGAATGGACATGAAAAACGAGGAGATGAAAGAAAGAAAAAGGAATGACACTAATGAGAACGAAGAACACAACGCTAGCATAATGAACAACTTAGAACAAATCGAATCTATGAGGAAGGTAGTTAACCAATCATCACATGAACTAAGCCAAGAAGTATTGGAGGTTCTCAACAAAGGTTTAGGGTTTGTTATTGCCCCAAGAAACATTTTGGTGGCGCTTCATTTGTAGCATAGAGGAGGGCATTCAGAACCTTAATTTGGAGGACTAAGAAGGGATAAGACAAGAATGTGCTGTCATATTAAAGAAAGCTAAACCACCAAGAAGCAATTTAAATAAAGGAGAACAACTAGATCTTAATCACCTTCTTAACAATGATAAGATTGTGATCCTTAACGCAGACAAAAGTGCAACCATTATAGTCATGGGCAAGGACGACTACATCTTGAAGATGAATGAACATCTAAAATGTGGGAGCTATAGGAAGCTCAAAGGCAACCCCATCTCTATGATCACAAAAGAAGTGAAAAAGACTATTAATGCTTCCAAGTTCCAACCTTGATGAAATGTTGAAGAATAAGTCGACACCTAACTGCGAAATTACTCCTAGGATTTATGGCCTCCCTAAGGTTCACAAGGAGGGGATCTATCTTAGGCCAATATTTAATACCATTGGTTCAGCCACATGAATTGGCAAAATATGTTGCCAATATTCTAAAGCCCCTTGTTGGAAACACTGACTCTTTTATTAAATATTCTAGTGATTTTGTTGAACTCATTAAGAATGAAAGAGTGGAACTTAAGAACTTCCTCGTATGTTTTGATGTACTGTCCCTCTTTACTAAAATTCCTTTAGATGAAGCCATTCAAATTGTTAAGGAAGTTGTCGGCCGTGAAACAACCAAGCTCGCTGAGATTTGTCTTCGATCTTCTTTTTTCAGTTTCCAAGGCAACTACTATGAGTAGATTTATGGAGTTGCGATGGGATCACCCTTCTCACCTATTGTTGCCAACTTATTCATGGAGAACTTTGAGAGGAAGGCCCTAGCTTCCTACCCTTTAAAGCCAGACTACTAGAAGAGGTTCGTGGATGACACAAACGTCAAATGGACCCATGGTAAAGAAGAACTCAATAAGTTTTTCAATCACCTAAATTTTTATCTCGGATGACGTTAAGTTTACCATGGAAATGGATCTTGTCAAATGGACCAATGGTAAGGCCTACCTTCCGTAAATCCATGGAGCTACTGACAAGATCCCAAAAATTCTAAGAAAAATATAGCTACTAGGTTCACAACAACATAAATAATTAAGCAAAATATGAAATCCGCCAAAGATAATATTGATCATCATCAACTGAAAGGAGTCCACAAAATAGATTTCTCTTGTGGTAAGAGTTACATTGGAGAGATAGGGCACTCCTTACAAGGGAGATTAAAAGAGCATGGAGTTGACATTAAGAATGAAAGGTCACACACTTCAGCGCTTGCTAAACATTCCTTAAAAACCAAACATCATATTTGCTTGGAAGATGCTATCATCGCTAGAGAGAACTGCTATCATAGAAGGCAGATTAAGGAGGCCCTTGAGATAATAATACATCCCTGTAATCTTATAAGAGATGGTGGTATTGAAATTAGTGGTAATTGGTTCCCTGTGTTACCTTGGTCCAATTCCACCCCTCATGTATAAATTCTCCCCCCTCCCCGTCCTTGCTATATCCAATATCCTAACCATTGGGGTTTTAGCCCTAATTCCTTTGCCAACTTTCTTAGTTCGTTTAGTCTGATTTCTTAGGTTATGATAGTTTGAATTCTTAAATATCAATTGAATTCACATTCTAGCACTAGCCCTAACCCTAACCCTATCTCTCATCATTAACATGATATAATTTTATTATAATATTATTAATATTACATTATTATTTATATTATCATATCAATATCAACATTCTAATAATAATATAATAACATTAATATTAGTAATAATAATTTGTAAGCCCCAAGGGATAGCTCAAGTGGTCTTGTTGCTAAGTACTTCGCCAATTGGGAGGTCACGGGGTCAAATCTCCTCGACGCCCTTGGGGTTAGGCCCTGTTAGTTTGGCCGACGGGTAGATCCCTTCGGGTTGATTTGCCTAGATTTTCTCGTGGATGTAGCCGCCACCCATAATTTGTATTTTAATAATAATAATAATAATAATAATAATAATAATAATAATATTTATATAATATGTGGATTATTATAATAATCATACTTTTATATTATTATTCTTAGATTATTAATTTTAATATTAAGTGTTGCACATATCGCGATAATATCAGAATTATCGTGATATTATTGTCAAAAATACTCTATCGCCAAATCATCCTTTGCTTATATTATCGCCGCGATAATTTCCCTGTTTTGAATTTATTGCTATAATTTGGGCAATGTTTTGAAAAACGACCGAACCGTATCGGAATCAGCTGAGCTGGACCCTTGCCCAAGTCGACTTAGTACAAAATTTGGGCCAAAGGCCGGTTTGTTACTGACTCGGCCGGTTCGCTAATATACTGGTCAACTCGGTCGAGTCTAACATAACTCGACCGAGCCAATCAAACCCGGTCCCCGACGGAAAAGGGAGGGAAAATGGACTCCAAAATATGTTTTTTTTTGGTTTTAGGTTTTTTGCAAGTCCATCTAACCTCTCCCAAGCCTATAAAAGTTACGCAATCCCCTCACATTTCCTCACAACTATCTCATTGCATTTGCGAGGAGTTTGTGAAGAGTTGTGTAGTTGGTTTTTGGAGCAGCAGTGAGGAGTTTCTTGGGGAATCATTGGAGGAACAATGAGGAGCTTCTTGGGGAATCATTGGAGCAACATTGAGGAGTTGGTTTTTTGGAGCAACATTGAGGAGGCTAGAGCTTAGAGGTATTTTTTTTTCACTTCTCAAATCTGCCTTTGCTTGTTTTTTTGTTGTTGCAAATCTGGAAATTGAAAAGAGTAATTTTTGTAAAAGAAATGAACATTGAAGAGTTGTTTTTTTCTTCTTTTCATTTTCATATTTTTTTCCTTTCATTTCCAAGTCCAAATATCAGAAAATGGCTCCTAGAATGAAAGATGCTGCTTGGGTATATGCTGAGATGATTGATTATCAAATGCATTGCAAATTTTGCCATAGAAAAATTAAGGGAGGTGGAGGGGGCATTCATAGGCTGGAACAACACTTGGCTAGTATTAGAGGCCAAATTGCTCCCTATGCAGCACCAACAGAACAAATTGGGGATATTAGGAAGGAGTTGCTAGAAAAATTTGAGAATTTGAGGAAGAAAAAGCTAGGCAAAAAGAAATACAGGCTGAAATTGGGGGGAAGAGAGTATAAAAGACGTGATGGCTGCCAACCCCAATTTTGATTATGAGGGCTCTTCATCTATCCCTTGCACTGATGCATCCAACCCCTTTTGCTATGTTCCTCCCTTTTTGGAGTCTATTCAAGAAAAGGGTAAGGGTAAAATTAAAAAGAAGGGTGATATCAAAAGTTATTTCACACCCTCCTCTCCCTCTGATAGTGCACATGGTCCTCAAGCTAATAGAGGTCAAATGCAACCCACTTTAGATGACCATTGGAAGAAAGAATTGAGAGAAACTGCCTGTGATTACATAGCTAGATGGTGGTATGATGCTGATATCCCCTTCAATGCTTCTCGTTCACCATATTATGAACCTATGTTTGATGCCATATTTGCTACTGGAAAGGGCTTCAAAGGCCCTACTATGCATGAGTTAAGGGGATCTCTTTTGCAAAAAGAGGTTTTGTCCATTGATGAATATTTGAAAGATTTCAAAAGCTCATGGGCAAAAACAGGATGTACCATCATGTCAGATGGATGGACTGATCAAAGGAACCATACCATCATAAACTTTCTTATGTTTTGCCTACAAGCAACCGTGTTTCTAAAATAAGTTGATGCATTTGATAGGGCGAAAGATGCACACTTGTTGTTTCATCTTTTGGATGAGGTTGTTGAAAAGGTGGGGGTGGCTAATGTTGTTCAAATCATCACAGATAATGCTTTTAACTATGTTCTTGTTGGTAAAATGTTAGAGGAAACACAAAACCATCTTATGGACCCCATTTGCTGCACATTGCATAGACCTCATGCTTGATGATATTGGTAAAATAGATTGGATCAAGAACACTAAAGAGCGTGCCAAAAGCATAACAAAATATATCTACATTCACTCATGGATTTTGAACCTAATGAGGAAACACACAGGGGGCAAGGATATTGTTAGGCCTGCCATCACTAGATTTGCAACTCATTTTTTGACATTGCAATCTATGCTTTCCCAACATAGAAGCTTGCAAAGGGTGTTTTCCGGTGATGAATGGAATGAATGTCAATGGGCTTGCAAACAAGATGGAAAAGATGTGAGAAATAAAGTTAATGAAGAAATATTTTGGAAAAAGACAGCAGAGATTGTGAAGGTTGTTGAGCCACTGGTTAAGGTGTTACGGTTGGTGGATGGGGAAAGATTGGCTATGGGCTTCATTTATGAGGCTATGGATCAAGCAAAGGAGCAAATAAAGGCAACATACAAACATAGAGTGGCTAAGTATGGGCCCATTTGGGAAATCATTGATCAAAGATGGAATAATCAACTCCATCGCCCTATACATGCAGCTGGGTTTTTTCTGAACCCAAGGTATCATTATAAAGCTCTGGAGGCAGAAGCTTTGACTGGGGAGGTTAGAGATGGATTGATTGAGTGCCTTGAGCGCATGGTCCCTAAGGAGAGTGACCAGCTAGAGATACACCGACATATCACTTGTTTCAATAGAGCCACAGGTACCTTTGGCAAGAACCTAGCAAGGATTGCAAGGGAAGCAGATGAGCCAGGTAAACAAACAATTTCAATTTTCAAATTCTTATTTTGTTAAATTGTTTATAATTTGAAAGTTGGATATAATTTGTTGAGCTAACTCATTACACAACTATGTTTTTTGCAACACAATGATGGGAGGCATTTGGTAGCCATTGTCCTCGATTGTAGAAGTGTGCAATTTGTATTTTGAGTCAAACTTGTAGTGCTTCTAGGTGTGAGCGCAATTGATCTATCTTTGAGAGGATTCACACGAAGAAGCAAAAGGTATCATTATAAAGCTCTCGAGGCAGAAGCTTTGACTGGGGAGGTTAGAGATGGATTGATTGAGTGCCTTGAGTGCATGGTCCCTAAGGAGAGTGACCAGCTAGAGATACACCGACATATCACTTGTTTCAACAGTACCACAGGTACCTTTGGCAAGAACCTAGAAATGATTGCAAGGGAAGCATAGCCAGGTAAACAAACAATTTCAATTTTCAAATTCTTATTTTGTTAAATTGTTTATAGTTTGAAAGTTTGATATAATTTGTTGAGCTAACTCATTACACGACTATGTTTTTTGCAACACAATGGTGGGAGGCATTTGGTAGCCATTGTCCTCAATTGTAGAAGTGTGCAATTCGTATTTTGAGTCAAACTTGCAGTGCTTCTAGGTGTGAGCGCAATTGATCTATCTTTTAGAGAATTCACACGAAGAAGCAAAAGGTATCATTATAAGGCTCTCGAGGCAGAAGCTTTGACTGGGGAGGTTAGAGATGGATTGATTGAGTGCCTTGAGCGCATGGTCCCTAAGGAGAGTGACCAGCTGGAGATACACTGACATATCACTTGTTTCAACAGTACCACAGGTACCTTTGGCAAGAACCTAGCAAGGATTGCAAGGGAATAAGATTAGCCAGGTAAACAAACAATTTCAATTTTCAAATTCTTATTTTGTTAAATTGTTTATAATTTGAAAGTTGGATATAATTTGTTGAGCTAACTCATTACACAACTATGTTTTTTGCAACACAATGGTGGGAGGCATTTGGTAGCCATTGTCCTCAATTGTAGAAGTGTGCAATTCGTATTTTGAGTCAAACTTGTAGTGCTTCTAGGTGTGAGGCAATTGATCTGTCTTTGAGAGGATTCACATGAAGAAGCAAAACCGTTTGGAACAAAAACAATTAAATGATCTAGTCTATGTCCAATACAACCTCCGGCTAAGACGCAACCAATTGCTGAACAAAAGACCTAATACAGATCCCATTGTGTTGGAAGATATTGATCCAACATCAGATTGGGTAGTGGAGAGTCATACAACAGAGTTTGATTCTGATGAGGGTATTGGCCTTGATTTGGATTTACAAATGGAGGCATTAGTTGAACATAATATTCAGTTAAATGCAGATCCACCAGTACCAGGCCCAGCCCCAAGTCCCCTAGTTGCAAGCACTTACTCTACTCAACCACGACGCAAGGGCATAGCTCATCTATCTCAGTGTGTAGCTGCCGCACCTGCTAGTGCTACTACTTCTACAGTTGCAGTTGGAAATTGCGATGAGGAGGAGCCATGGGTTTCCCCGTCTGACTCTGATTCAAAGTTTGAGCCAAATGATGCTGGCTTCTCTAGCAGTAGCCAATAGTGACTAGTGATGTTTTGTTGTAGAGGCCATTTAGAGCCTCCTTAGTTATGTGTTTTTGTTTTGATCTCTATATATTACATGTATTGGACAGTGCATTGGGTGCCATTTTGATATAATGGATATATTCATGAGCCTACTTTGATCATATGTTGTCTTCTTTCTATATTCAAACGCTTTGTGTTTGGAAACATGAATGAAAATATTTAAAATTGTTATTATTTTTTATACAAAAATAAATATTTAATGTATTTTTTACAAAGACTGAGTCATTGAAATCAACTAGGTCGAGTTGGAGTTGGAGTTGACCCTCGACGGGTTCGAAGTCGGAGTGGACCCTCGACCGGTTCGGAGTTTTAAAACATTGAATTTGGGTATTTATCATGATAATTTCAAAATTATCGCCCTATTTGTCAATTTCAACTTATTGCCATTTTTAATTTTTTTTTTTAACCCAATTTTTTAAAAAGTGATTTATGGGATTGAGCTGTGATGATACTCTTCCTATTTCTGTCAAGCAAACAAGGAGAAATCTATTGTTTTCATTTCCTAAGATTCATCTCATGAGATACATACCCTAATAGTTAATGGTAATATTAAATTTTTAAAGTAAAAGTGACATTTTCCAAATTCCTTTATCTTTCATTTTCATCCTTTTACTTAAGTTTTTAACATTACCATTAATTGAGTTAGGATGTTTGAGAGTGGTTATGACATTATTGGATTTCATATGGAGAAAGTAGAATTTTAGATCCCACTCCAAATCCAACTGACTTATAGTCTTTAGGATTTCAGGATTGACGGGATTGCATTGTTTCTACTAGATTCTGTGATGTATGAGGGTATGGAACTAACATTTGATCAAGATCACCAAACCCTCTATGTACGTCAATTTTGGTGGCGTTAACTGTAGAACTCTTGCTTCATGACCCTAGTAAAAATGTACACTTCACTCAATTTTTTTTATTGATTAGGATGTTAAGCTTTTTCTATCTTAATTTAATTTTTAATGGATGATCTTGATGAATATGATACCAATACTGGCAATGGTTTTGATGTTATCTAGCTATTTGTTGTAGCCTGATTTTTCGTTGGATTTGGAGGCCATTTAGAGCCTCTTCATTGATCTATTTCAATTTAAAGATGGATTGCACTCACTGATATTTTGGTTATATGCACCCTTGTTATTTACATGAGAAATTTTGCATATTTGTGTATAATAATTTGGATTCATATGGATGCACATGAATTATATTTTCTTTTCAAAATTTGAATATTTTATGTATTTTTTGGTCGACCAATCTTTTGGTCTAGTTTTGATAACATTGTTGAGGATGAATTGACCATTTTCCATCAAGCAAACAAGGGGAAAGCCGTTGTTTTCATTGCCATGATTCATCTCATGAGATACATTTATTTTTGTTTTGATATGATTTCATATCATTTTATTACATCTTATGACTCAGGACAAATATCATATTTCAATATTGGTATCTGATGTATTTACTATCACTTGACATCTTATACATCCTATATATCTATTTTATTTTCATATTTATGTACCAATGTGTTTGTTTGATGTTGATCCTGTTTTAGAAGTTGAAAAATTGAAAAAGAAAATTGATTATTTTTGTGTTTTTTAAAGTTTCCCAATAACTTCCGTTAATTTCCGATATTTTCTCTGGTATTGCTGATAATTAAAATTTTGGACCCCTGGCATAAATTGCCGATAACGGTAAATGTAATATTGTATTAACTTTTAGTAATAATATTTATATATTATATAATTAAATTATGGACTAATATTATATTCTTATAAAGTTTAGGTTTTATCTTCCTGCCGGCCGACCTTCCCTTTACTTATTCCTGTCCATTTACTTTTACATATACATATTCATTCTCTCTGCCTCCTCTTCCCTTCGACCATTGTCCTGAAGATGAATCCACTTTTGGATTCGAAACGTTAACAACGTTCGAACATCATTGTGGAAAACAAGAGTTCTTTATGTGCAAAAACACACCACACAGTAGCCTAAAATCTACTAAAATTATCTTATCTTTAGTAATGTCTATAGATGTCTAAAAATAGGTGAATGGGATTAGTGTATAATTTAAATCTCAATTTCTGTTAATTATCATGAAATTGGATATGTTCACTTGCATTGTGTATTGAACACCCCAAACCCTTATTTTCCATGACCGCTTGTGAAATTCAAGTCTTCAAGGAGTTGCTGTCACTTAGGATTCCCTAAATTCTAGAATTGGCTATAATGTAGTATATCCTAGGCCAGTCAGTTTTGTCATAGCAATTATTACTGACTTGTGAAATGTAACTGTTGGCGTTGTCCTTGATGGCAACTCTCTCAGAGACAGGTACAAGTGATGGCAACTTGATCAGAGGATAGATCTCAGTACAGCAGGACAAGAAAGAGATATACACAGGTTCATTAAGGAAAACCAGCGTGTACACGCAGGTTGGCTTCAGGAAAAGAGCGTACATGTGAAAAGTACCTTTGGTCCGTGGCGGTTAGTCCTTGGAAGTTGTGCCTATGGTTTTGGACCATGGTGTCTTGACGGGCGTGTCGATCCCTAGTTTTGAAGTTGATGGTATTGTGTTACTATGGTTTTGGTCCGTGGTATTGTGAAGTACCTAAGGCTATATAAGGAGAAGATCATTAGGCAAAGTGAAGTAAGCAATGTGTGTCTGATGAAGTGAGAAGATCTGGTATTGCTGGTTATCTGTTCGAGACGCTTGGCAAGGGTCGGATCTGACAGCGAAGGTATAAGTAATTATTTCTAGATCTGCACGCGGGTTGCCTTTGGAGAAAGTGCGTATACACGCGGTTTTGGTATATCGAAGTAGCGTATGCATAATAAGATTTGATATTTCAGGTTGCTGTTGATTCTGGTGGTTTTTGCAGAGTTCTGGGCTCTGGTTTGTGTTCTGTGTTCTTGATGACAGGGTTTCAGTGATTCAGTATTGGGTGATCTAGAGAATTGTGATGCAAGTATAAGTTGATGATTGTATTGCAGCAGTGTTTGTTTTATACTCATGGATCCAGTCTGAAAATTGATGAAACGTGGTCCCTGTAGGAAAGAAGGTTGTAGCCTTTTGTAGGGTCAGCACCTACGTACTAGTAAATGGATCGGCTAGTACAAGAGCTGAGGGGGTTGTAGCTCCCTTCCAAAAGTTGTTGGAAAACGAGAGAGGGTTGTAGCCCTCTGCAGGTTGTAGCCTGCGTACTGGTATAAGGCTGCACCAGTACAAAAGATTGTAAACTGAAGATTCTTATTAAAGAAAGAAAGAGACGACTTGCAGCAGGTGGTTTTCACCCACATTGGGTTTCCACCTTATATCATGGTGTTCATGTGTGTGGCTTTTGTGTGATGATCTGTTCTGTTATACTGCACCTGTTTACTGTTAATATGGTTAATAATGTTCTGATGCATTTACTAAAGATAAGCTAATTGAATCATAAGATCTGTGGATATACGCTAGTTTCTTTAGACACAGTAGCGTGTACACGCGGGTTCACTTAACTGAAGTAGCGTATATGTTTCTGAGTATGAAATTGGAAAGGTTTTACTGATCTGATAATACTGATTCACCCCCCCCTCTCAGTATTATTTCCAACAATTGGTATCGGAGCCAGGTTCTTCAGAGGAAGCTTGATCGCTTGAAGGAAAAGATCCATCAGAATGGCTAATCCAGAAAGAGAGGCACACATCAGGCCACCAGTCTTTGACGGGAACAATTTTACCCACTGGAAGATAAGAACCACTGCATATCTACAATCTCTTGGAGCAGAAGTTTGGGGAATCGTAGAAGGAGGATACAAATTCCCATCAGCAACTCCTACAGATCCAGCAGAGAAAAAGCAATATGAGCTCAATGCCAAAGCTGTTACTGTCCTATTGAGTAGTTTGACACAATCAGAATTTATGAAGATCATGCATTTCAAATCAACCAAGGAAATATGGGACAAAATCGTTACAAGCTACGAAGGAGATGATCAGGTAAAAAGAGCAAAGCTTCAAACTCTCAGAATCCGGTATGAAACTCTTAAGATGCATAGTAATGAAAGCATAGTTAATTATTTCCTACATATGGATGAAATTGTAAATTGTATGAGGGATCTGGGTGAAGAATTTGAGGAAGTTGTCTTAGTTGAAAAGGTTTTGAGATCTCTGTCTGCTAAATTTGATTCTAAAGTATCTGCCATAGAAGAAAAGGAGAATGTGCAGAAAATCACCATGTCACAACTTCACGGGATCTTAACTGCTTTTGAAATGCGACAAGAGGTACCATCAGAAGCCGCATTCGAAGCGTCAGAGGAAGAAGATGAGGTAAATTTTGTTAAGAATCTTGAACGGGGAACTGGACGGTTCAAAGGTAAGCTACCTTTCAAATGTTTTCTATGTGGTAGAGTTGGTCACTATGCTGCTAGATGCCCTCATAACAAAGGAAAGATATCTGAAGAAGATGGTAGAAGCTATTATACCCATATTAAAAGTTCATTCAATGATAGTGAAGATATTAGAAGTCTCATGGCACATGAAAAGAAGAATGCTTAATCCAATAATAGTGAAGATATTAGAAGTCTCATGGCACATGAACAGAAGAATGTAGAAACTGAAGAAGTTACCAAATTAAACGAACAATTGGAGACAGAAACCAGGGTAAGGGAGCAATTGCAGGATATAGTAAAGGATCAGTGCATAACTATTCAGAGACTTGAATCAAAGATCCTCTCTCTAAAAGAAGATCTTAAAAAATCAAGAGAATAGAACAGAGAAGCTCTTGAAGATCAAGAACATGAAGTGATCAAACTAAAGCAACAAGTGGAAGAAGGAAGAAAAGCTGAAGAAGACCTAAGGAATCAATATCTGAAAAAGGAAGAACAACATCAAGTTGAGGTAAATATCTTGAAAGGTAAATTAGAAGAAAAGGATAAGCTTTTACGATTTCAAGATAGTACTAAAGTCTTGGACGATATTCTTAATAGTCAAAGGTCTCCTGCTATCAAAACTGGTCTTGGTTTTCATGAATATGTTGAAGGTGAATCTAGTTCACAAGGTGAGACAAGAAACTCTAATGAGAAATCTGAAATGCTCAACAAGGAACAACCAAGGAAAGAAATTCCTCAAGGAAGATCCTTTACTCCTAACTATGGATGTGATAGACGATTATTTCCTCCACTAAATAATGTTGAATGTTATGTATGTCATAATCTTGGACATGTTGCAGCCAGATGTAGAAGTAGAATGGTTCAAGACCATTACAAAAGATCATCGCATCCCAGGTATTTCAGAGGATATTGCTTTGCCTGCAATGCATATGGACACAAAGCAATTGATTGCGATAGAAGGAACATGAAATATGTAAGATGTTATACATGCAACAGCTATGGGCATAAAGCAAGAGAATGCAGGAGCAGATTTCAAAATTCAAAACAAGAGGACCATACATCATCACAGTTCCAGGAATTGAAGAAGACAGAGACAGAAAGGTGTGGCATAATTCAGACAGCTGACACAACAGACACAGGGGAATCTGAAAGTGATGAATTTCAGTATTCCATCTTGCATACGCTGATATAATGAAGACAAGTCGCGTATATACGCGAGTTACAGGTTGCAAAGTCACGTATATGTAGAAAGGGCAGCAGAACAGACTCAGGAAATGGTTCAGTCATGGTTGGCTCACGCTCAGGGGGAGCATACACTTCAAATTATTCATTGTTGGCATTATGGTTGGAAGTTGCTGATGAAACTAAATGATACATCTTGTTGTTTGATCAAAGGAATGGTATTGCAGGCTTATGCGTATGGTACAGATCATATATGATAAATGTTAGTTATTGCTGGTCTTAGAACCTGCATCTGCTCAGGGGGAGCATGGATAGATTGGTACACTTTGGCATACACAAAGGGGGAGCACATTTGGAGATTTCAGCAGGTACTCAGGGGGGGTATGGACAGCAGAAGATATACCAAAGAAGAGAATATCTTGGTCCGCCCTTTGCCCTTGATGTCAAAGGGGGAGAGTGACTTGGTGTGGTGGTTGCCATCAAGTCCAAAGGGGGAGATTGTTGGCATTATGATACAAGTGTTGTCCTTGATGGAAACTCTCTCAGAGACAGGTACAAGTGATGGCAACTTGATCAGAGGACAGATCTCAGTACAGCAGGACAAGAAAGAGATATACGCAGGTTCATTAAGGAAAACCAGCGTGTACACGCAGGTTGGCTTCAGGAAAAGAGCGTACATGTGAAAAGTACCTTTGGTCCGTGGCGGTTAGTCCTTGGAAGTTGTGCCTATGGTTTTGGACCATGGTGTCTCGACGGGCGTGTCGATCCCTAGTTTTGAAGTTGATGGTATTGTGTTACTATGGTTTTGGTCCGTGGTATTGTGAAGTGCCTAAGGCTATATAAGGAGAAGATCATTAGGCAAAGTGAAGTAAGCAATGTGTGTCTGATGAAGTGAGAAGATCTGGTATTGCTGGTTATCTGTTCGGGACGCTTGGCAAGGGTCGTATCTGACAGCGAAGGTATAAGTAATTATTTCTAGATCTGCACGCGGGTTGCCTTTGGAGAAAGTGCGTATACACGCGGTTTTGGTATATCGAAGTAGCGTATGCATAATCAGATTTGATATTTCAGGTTGCTGTTGATTCTGGTGGTTTTTGCAGAGTTCTGGGCTCTGGTTTGTGTTCTGTGTTCTTGATGACAGGGTTTCAGTGATTCAGTATTGGGTGATCTAGAGAATTGTGATGCAAGTATAAGTTGATGATTGTATTGCAGCAGTGTTTGTTTTATACTCATGGATCCAGTCTGAAAATTGATGAAACGTGGTCCCTGTAGGAAAGAAGGTTGTAGCCTTCTGTAGGGTCAGCACCTACGTACTAGTAAATGGATCGGCTAGTACAAGAGCTGAGGGGGTTGTAGCTCCCTTCCAAAAGTTGTTGGAAAACGAGAGAGGGTTGTAGCCCTCTGCAGGTTGTAGCCTGCGTACTGGTATAAGGCTGCACCAGTACAAAAGATTGTAAACTGAAGATTCTTATTAAAGAAAGAAAGAGACGACTTGCAGCAGGTGGTTTTCACCCACATTGGGTTTCCACCTTATATCATGGTGTTCATGTGTGTGGCTTTTGTGTGATGATCTGTTCTGTTATATTGCCCCTGTTTACTGTTAATATGGTTAATAATGTTCTGATGCATTTACTAAAGATAAGCTAACTGAATCATAAGATCTGTGGATATACGCTAGTTGCTTTAGACACAGTAGCGTGTACACGCGGGTTCACTTAACTGAAGTAGCGTATATGTTTCTGAATATGAAATTGGAAAGGTTTTACTGATCTGATAAAACTGATTCACCCCCCTCTCAGTATTATTTCCAACAGTAACCAGCACATACTTTGAAGTTTGCTCTATTTCTCCATGCTCACTGTAGGGCTCTTTAGTGCTGATTCATGGCAGGATATGCATTGCATGAATTCTCCAATTAACATGTGCACAGTAATCTATCAATGTAGTGCTGGGATTACAATGTTACTTAAAATTCTGATATGCATTTCTGTCTCTGAATCTCGCCTTATCTTGCATTATGATGTTTTTCAGGACCAAGGCCGACTGATCTCTATGGCAAATTTACGTGGAAAATTGAGAAATTTTCGGAAATCAGCAAAAGAGAGCTCCGGAGTAATGTGTTTGAAGTTGGTGGTTATCGATGGTACAAGTCATTTCTCCTTTGTGGTTTAAGTATTAAAGTTGCCTCACTTTTTTATATAAAGACAAAGACTGACTATTTTTTTCATGTATATGCAGGTACATCTTAGTATATCCCCAGGGGTGTGATGTCTGTAACCACCTTTCTCTTTTTCTGTGTGTGTCTGACTATGACAAGCTCCTGCCAGGTGATATTCTTTATCAAGATTCTTGTACTTTAGAGTACTTTTGCATTTTGTATAAAATAAATTTTTGTTTTGCACTTCTAATGATCAATATTGAAAAACTTTTAGCTCTATGTATATTTATGACTTACATATATTGGTTACTTATGTCTTTACAATTGCACATGCACGGGGATGCTTTACTTCAAATAAAACTGTTCCATAATGAAGGATATGAGATAGTAGCCCCAAAGCCACACAAAACCACTGTTTTTAGAAAGATTCGTGACTTTTTTGGCAGAACAGATTGTGACTTCATTCCAGAAGCCAACTTTGCTCAAGTTAGACTAATCTCTAAGTCAGGACATTAATGTTTTTTATGTTTGTCTTTGCAAATCTATATTTGTTCATTCAATCTCCAGTCTGTTTGGTGACTTGATATTTACTTGTTATAATTCTGGGCTCCTGCCACAAGTTATTGCAAGGGAGAACTTAGCACTTCAACGATAACCCATTGGATGCTTCTTTTTTTCATATTAGTGGATGTCCTTTGTTTTAGCATTTTTTCCTACCTACAAGTGGCGCAAAATTTCAGCCTGTAATCATACACAATAGAATAGGATGCATCTGTATGCTTATTCTACCTTTTTGGCATTTTTCCTACCTACAAGTGGCCCAAAATTTCAGCCTGTAATCATACACAGTAGAATAGTATGCATCTGTATGCTTATTCTACCTTTTTACCTGTTAATCCTGACCCTTTCTTACCCTGCATACTATCAGAACTCTTTGTTGCTTTCTTCTATTGTTTGCTTACCGTATACAAGTTGTTTGGTGGTTGGGACTCAGCTATGAGACTTCACAAGCTAGTAGTCATCTAAGCTGTATATTTCTCATGTTTATTTATGTGCTTCAACCGTAAGGTAATTAGTGTAGATTGCTTTTATGCGAATTTTCGTTTTCTTTGCATTCCAGTATAAACTTGCGTGTTTACAGGTTGGAGTCATTTTGCTCAATTTACAATTGCTGTAGTGAACAAGGATCCAAAAAAATCTAAATACTCCGGTAATTGTCATGCTTTTGGTTGGTTGATTTAGCTGTTTTACTAAGGTTTTTCGTGTCCTAGGAAGTCCTTATTTTGTTATATTATAGTTTTAACAAGCCCTTTAAAATTGAAATATTTTTAGATACACTCCACCGATTCTGTAAAAAGGAACATGATTGGGGTTGGAAAAAGTTTATGGAGCTATCGAAAGTATCGGATGGCTTCATTGTGGCAGATATCCTTGTGATTAAGGCTCAAGTTCAGGTTATCAGGTATGCATCAATACATTACCTCGTTCTCTAATATCTTTTTGTGAACGACTTAAACAGGTGCCCTAATTCTTTTGGATACTCTGTTGCCTGATCATGTATATTTTTGCATTTATTAGTGTATTTGGAAAAATAAATTGGATTTTAAGCTTGGCTCTCTTTGGATCTTATTGTCCTTACTTGTTTGCATGCCACCAAAAAAAATTAATTGTGTTACATATTTTAACTTGAGACTCAGAGCATTTGCATCTTACAAATGACTGGGCTGTGGCAACTGTGTTCAAAATGATCATGGTCCTGAGAAATTTATCTTGTTTACTCTACTAAGGTGGCAATGTGTATCTCAAATACAAATTTTGACCTCTTAAATGAATATTAGCTTGAGAGCATTTGTAACTTACCATGCACAAAATCCCCATGAAAGAAAAATTTGATAATCAAAAGCACCTGTGTTTTGACAAAAGTAAAGCTGATATCTTCTTAAAGGATTTAAATCCTTTTTCTTATAAGGACAACATTGAAGATGTGTATCATAATTTTACTACAACCCTCTCTACTTCCATTAACAAGTTCTATAAGAAGGTGTCATGTAAAAGAATAATAGAACAACCAACTTTTTATGATATGAATGTAAAATTACTAGAAAAGGTATTAGTGATGCTTCTAATTAATCTTTAAAATGTGATAGGATAAATGCGTACAATGTCCTTATCAAAATGAAGAAATGGTACTATATAAATCATAGTTGTAAAACTTGGCCGGTTGAACCACTACCTGGTCAAACCAGCCAGATCATTAGGCTTGGAGGTCAATCCGGCCAATGACCCCAGTTAGGGCCGTGGTAGACCCTGGTTTGGTACCAAACCAGCCATGAACCGGCCAGTTTGGGCTGTGGTAGACCCCGGTTTGTTACCAAAGCATCCATGAACAAGCCCGTTTGGTACCAAAACTGGCATGAACTGGTATAACTTGGCCAGTTCTGTCATAACCCGACCAAGTCATTACTAGCGCCCTTGTCTGTGGCCACAGACCTCATGCGGAGTTGTTTTGGGCAGTTGTAAGTGGTCTTGTAGGAAACTAGGGTCTGTTTCCCTCCGAAAACAGCCCCTCCAAGTCTTCAAAATCATTCCTCCCCTCTCATTTGCCTCAAACATCTCATTTGGAGTTTTTGTGAGCGTCAGCGTGCTTGGAGAGTGCTGATTTTTTTCTGGATCAAATGTAACGGCAGAGAATTTGGGCTGTGTTTGTCATTTGGGAGCTGTCTAGTTGAGTTGGCATCTATAGGAGGAGACTAAGGCAGCTAGTTTTCATTTCCAGGTAAAGCTTTTCATTTGAAAAATCCACATATTTCATTGCTGTCCATGTATTTAATTTTTGTTTTTCGGTTCTTTCAAGTTTCAACTTTTAAATTTCAGCCTGTTTGTAGGCTAAATCTGCCCCATTTTTGTTTCCAAATTTATCTTAGTTTTTCCATTTTACTTGGCTGTTTTTTTATTATTTTTATTATAATTTGCAGATTTATTTCCTTTGCAAATTTCAAATATGTCATTAGCCACCATGCCTCCAAAAGCCAAGCATGGGCTCATTGTAATATGATTGATAGCAAAATGATCTGCAAATATTTCCAAAAATCTGTTGGAGGAGAGGGTATTCACAGGTTGAAACAACACTTGGTTGGGATAAGAGGCCAAGTAAAACCACCAAATGGAGTGAGAGGGTAGAATTCCTTGAGAAGTTTGAGGAACATAAGGCTAGGGATAAGGCTATCCAAGAGGAAATTGCAAGGAAGAGGAAAGTTATACCGGCTATGAGAGTAGGTGGGTGTGAAGATTTTGAGATCCAAGACTCGTCTTCTATCCCTTACACCAATGTCCATGACCCTTCCATTATGTTCCTCCTGCTCTGGGGTATTATAATCAACGTCAACAATCTAGAGGTAAATACTAAAAGGAGGATGAACATCAAGAGTTATTTCTCAACTTCTCCCCCCACTGCCTTTGCTAATGCCACTTCCTCCCAACCAAGTCTAACTTAACCCACTTTGGATGACCATTGGAAAAAACAATGCAAAGAAGCTTCTTTGCAATACATTTCTAGATGGTGGTATGATGCAGATATCGCCTTTAATGCTGTCTGCTCACCTTATTACCAAAATATGTGGGACTTTGTTATATGTGTAGAAAAGGGCTTCAAAGGCCCTAGTATTCTCTTCTATCCCTTACACCAATGTCCATAATCCTTCGATTATGTTCCTCCTGCTCTGGGGTATTATAATCAACGTCAACAATCTAGAGGTAAATACTAAAAGGAGGATGAACATCAAGAGTTATTTCTCAACTTCTCCCCCCACTGCCTTTGCTAATGCCACTTCCTCCCAACCAAGTCTAACTCAACCCACTTTGGATGACCATTGGAAAAAACAATGCAAAGAAGCTTCTTTGCAATACATTTCTAGATGGTGGTATGATGCAGGTATCGCCTTTAATGCTGTCTGCTCACCTTATTACCAAGCTATGTGGGACTTTGTTATATGTGTAGAAAAGGGCTTCAAAGGCCCTAGTATGTATGACTTGAGGGGAAGCCTTTTGCAAAAGAGATTTTTTGCATTAAAGAATATTTGTAACTTACCATGCACAAAATCCCCATGAAAGAAAATTTTGATAATCAAAAGCACCTGTTTTTTGACAAAGGTAGAGCTGATATCTTTTTAAAGGATTTAAATCTTTTTTCTTATAAGGACAACATTGAAGATGTGTATCATAATTTTACTACAACCCTCTCTACTTCCATTAACAAGTTCTATAAGAAGGTGTCATGTAAAAGAATAATAGAACAACCAACTTTTTATGATATGAATGTAAAATTACTAGAAAAGGTATTAGTGATGCTTCTAATTGATCTTTAAAATGTGATAGGATAAATACGTACAATGCCCTTATCCAAATGAAGAAATGGTACTATATAAATCATAGTTGTAAAACTTGGCCGGTTGAACCACTACCTGGTCAAACCAGCCAGTTCATTAGGCTTGGAGGTCAACCCGGCCAATGACCCAGTGAGGGCCGTGGTAGACCCTGGTTTGGTACCAAACCAGCCATGAACCGGCCAGTTTGGCCTGTGGTAGACCCTGGTTTGTTACCAAAGCATCCATGAACCAGCCCGTTTGGTACCAAAACCGGCATGAACTGGTATAACTTGGCCAGTTCTGTCATAACCCGACCAAGTCATTACTAGCGCCCATGTCTGCGGCCACAGACCTCATGCAGAGTTGTTTTGGTTAGTTGTAAGTGGTTTTGTAGGAAACTAGGGTCTGTTTCCCTCCGAAAAGAGCCCCTCCAAGTCTTTAAAATCATTCCTCCCCTCTCATTTGCCTCAAACATCTCATTTGGAGTTTTTGTGAGCGTCAGCGTGCTTGGAGAGTGCTGAGTTTTTTCTGGATCAAATGTAACAGCAGAGAATTTGGGCTGTGTTTGTCATTTGGGAGCTGTCTAGTTGAGTTGGCATCTTTAGGAGGAGACTAAGGCAGCTAGTTTTCATTGCCAGGTAAAGCTTTTCATTTGAAAATTCCACATATTTCATTGCTGTCCATGTATTTAATTTTTGTTTTTCGGTTCTTTCAAGTTTCAACTTTTAAATTTCAGCCTGTTTGTAGGCTAAATCTGCCCCATTTTTTTTCCAAATTTATCTTAGGTTTTCCATTTTACTTAGCTGTTTTTTATTATTTTAATTATAATTTGCAGATTTATTTCCTTTGCAAATTTCAAATATTTCATTAGTCACCATGCCTCCAAAAGCCAAGCATGGGCTCATTGTAATATGATTGATAGCAAAATGATCTGCAAATATTGCCAAAAATCTGTTGGAGGAGAGGGTATTCACAGGTTGAAACAACAATTGGTTGGGATAAGAGGCCAAGTAAAACCACCAAATGAAGTGATAGGGTAGAATTCCTTGAGAAGTTTAAGGAACATAAGGCTAGGGATAAGGCTATCCAAGAGGAAATTGCAAGGAAGAAGAAAGTTATACCGGCTATGAGAGTAGGTGGGTGTGAATATTTTGAGATCCAAGACTCCTCTTCTCTCCCTTACACCAATGTCCATGACCCTTTCATTATGTTCCTTCCGCTCTGGGGTATTATAATCAATGTCAACAATCTAGAGGTAAATACTAAAAGGAGGATGAACATCAAGAGTTATTTCTCAACTTCTCCCCCCACTGCCTTTGCTAATGCCACTTCCTCCCAACCAAGTCTAACTCAACCCACTTTGGATAACCATTGGAAAAAACAATGCAAAGAAGCTTCATTGCAATACATTTCTAGATGGTGGTATGATGCACATATCGCCTTTAATGCTGTCTGCTCACCTTATTACCAAGCTATGTGGGACTTTGTTATATGTGTTGAAAAGGGCTTCAAAGGCCCTAGTATGTATGACTTGAGGGTAAGCCTTTTGCAAAAGAGATTTTTTGCATTAAAGAATATTTGACTGAGTATAGATAGTCATGGGCCAAAACAGGTTGTTCCATCATATCAAATGGATGGAACGATGAGGAAAGCCTAGATAGGGTTGAGTCACATAACTAAGTTCAAAGGAAGATACTCACAATAACACCATATGATGTTATTAATGAATAATTGGTGCATCTATTATAAAGGGGTTTATTTCATTATTTATTATTGTTCACTAAGCAAATCATCTCCACATATGAATGTGGGATAGACCAATTTACACAAAATCTGAACATTAACATATTTTTAAAGTTATAAAGTGATTTTATTACATGGTAACTTGTAAGTCTTATATCCTAACACCCCCTCTTAAGGCTTGCAATATTGAAATTAACACATATTGGAGATGAAACATGTTGATTAACAACTTAAACATTTGTTTCAAACATTCTTCTGGAGCTTCTTCTTTGAAAATAATTTTTGGACCAGGTAGAGCTCCATTACATTGCTTCGTCGCCCTTGTAAAGGTGTAGCTCCCAAACTGAATTCTCAAGGTTTGGAATTCCACCGCCACGAACTCTGAATTGCGAATCTCTTGAATTTGAATTACCAGATTGTAATCCACATGCATTGTTCATAACTTTATTATTGGATAACAATATACATTAATATCTTAATTTCCTAATGAGGGATAATCCTTGAGATCCACAAGTTCCCAAACTATCGTGGCAACCGTCCAATGTTGAACTGTATCTATAATAGATCCCTTCTTGTCTTAAAAGTGCGGGCTTCTTAAAATATGTAAAATGCTCTTTCTTTAGTAAGGTCATCACCATTGTTATTAGTGTTTGGTGGATCTTCAAAAATGTCTACATTTGCTTTGTCATTTGTCTTTGTGCTTTTCCCTTGACAACATCATTAGCTTAAAATTTGCAGTTCTACGCTGTGTGACCCTTTGTCTTTAGCTGGTTTGCTACAATTGTATTTGGGTATGCAATCTCATGTTGAGTATCACCTTCCATATTGCCTACAAGCGTTTTTTTTTCTTTGGCTAAGCGAGTTGAAATCATGTCTTGTAGAGTTTGAGAAGACATTCTGACTATCTCTCAATCCATCTCTATTGACAACAATCCCTATGTCTTCATGCTTGGTTATACTCTATGGCTCTCAGATTATTTTAATCTCAAGAGTGGAAACCATGTCTTTCAAAGGCCCAAGACTCTTGAATGCTTCCCTTATCTGATACCATATTACAAAATGAGCTAGATCACTAAATGAGGAAAGCCTAAATATGGTTGAGTCATATAACTAAGCTCAAAGGAAGATACTCACAATAACACCACATGATGTTATTAATGAATACTTGATGCATCAATAGCAAAGGAGTTTACCTCAATCATTGCTCACCAAGCAAATTCTATCCACTTATGAATGTGGATAGACTGCTTTACACAAAATGTGAACATTTTATTACATAGTAAGTCTTGTATCCTGATTCCTAATGTGCACTCGCTAGTAGTAGAGTATTATCTACAAGTTGGGAGTGGTTAATTCCTCTTATTCCTCTTGTGAAGCTAATCACTTTCAGTGAGCCGAAGAGCTAAGTGGGAGTCATTGGTGCTCCCTTTAGCTTTATTTTTGTTTTGTGACTGAATTGGCGTTCACCTAATATCATACTTGGTAATGCACCAACATGCTTGAATAAGGCGAATGGAAAACCAGTTAGTCCTGGAGCCTTATCAAGATCAAGACTCCAAATTTCTTATATGAGTTATATTTCTTCCATGTCTCTAGACAATTTTGAATTCTCCTCAAGGGTGACTTGTGCTGGGACATGACTAACTTAAGTTGATCTGTATCTTCTTCGTCTGTGTATAAGGCCTCAAAGTGTGTATCCGTTGCTTCTTTGATTGCTGCAAAATCACCCAACCGTGTTCCATACTCATGGTTAATTTCTTTGCCTACTTTTTTTCTTTCTTTCTTGCTTATGAAAGAATGAGGTGTTCTTGCTACTGAACTTCAACAAAAGATTGTGGGATTTGAGCTTCCGTTTCTCTTTCTCCTTCCAATGAGATCTATGTATTTTACAATAGATATCTCTTTCTTCTAATTTGTGTTTTGTGACCTCCCCTTTCTCCATTCTTTTTTCGAGAGCTCCAAGATTGTCTTGAAGTTTTAGTGGTTCTTGAGTAGGGAAGTATAGGGAGCCCTTGATCCATTCCTTGAGAGCGTTCTTAACAGTCTGAAGTTTTGACTCCTAAACAAATGAAGGAGAACCAAAAATTGATTTTCTCTAGGTTTTAGAGATGACTTCTATTTCACTAGGGTTTTGAAGCTATAAAGGGCAAAACCGGAAAGGAATAAACCCAAGGTTTTGAAATTGCCTAAAGGTGACAACAATTGGCTTGTCGTTCAAAGAACTAGATGGAATGATCTTGGAAGAGATGGGCTAATCCCATAAAAGAAAATCACCACGGATGAGGAAGCGATCTAATCTCGCCGCAATGTTTCTTGTACCAATTCTACTATTACTCCAAGGGTATTTCCCTTTTGCAGGTTGACATCCACCAAGTCCCAATCAACAAGAGGTCTTCCTTCCTTTCTCGAAATGTATCTCACACAATTTGACCTCCTGATTCTTTTTTACTTGTCAAAAATATATTGAAACCACCAACCACTATACTAAATGTAGTGATTTCTGAGTCTGTGAGTGCCTTAGAGGATAACCAACAATGTATCTTTTCCATATAATGAATGGGCATGTAAATGTTAAAAAGTTGAGAATCTAGTGTTTCATGATTGCTCCCAGCATATTGAGATCAAGTATCATCATCTCAAAGATTATGTGTAGAAAGGGATAGTGAAGCTATCATACTTTCCAATAGAGGAGTAGACGACAAATATCGTGACCAAGGCATTGGAAAGTAGTTTTTTCTATTTCAGAGACAAGTTGGGAGTTTTACAGAATCCCTTCCTCGCTAAGAGGAAGTGTTGAAAATTGTAGTGAGTGGAAGGTCTTCTCTGGCTCGTGCCTTAGCCAAAAAGACCACAAGTTGTCTTTATTTTAGCATGATGCGAATCATGTGTTAGACTTAAGTTCATGCGTAGTGTTGGAGGATTAGTTATGTGGGTCTTTCCTTATTTGACTATAGGATCAAGTGGTAGTTATGAGTGTAGACAGAACAAGTTGGAGCTTCAGTCATTGATTGAAGGAAGGACGAGTTATAACTCCAGTGATGATTTGAGAGAGAACCAATTCGACTCCATTAACTAGTCAGTCACAACTCAAGTTCTAAAAATCTAACTCGCCTAATTTAGCATGAATCAAATCTATAAAAGAAGGACAAAGGCACACAATTTGTTCATTGTTGAAGGCACGAGTTTGTGTGACAACTCTTTGCTTGTGATGTGCTAGCTTGGAGGAGCAAGAATGCACAAATTTATCAAGCAGATTTGTGCAAAGATTTAGGAGTTGCATCCTAAATAATAGGAGACCAAGTGCGCATAGAAATAGGAGTTATTTGCGCTACAAAATAGGATATTTTATGCACAAGGAAATAGGCCCCAATGCGCTAGGAAATTGGGCTGCGAGTGCACAAAGATTAGGAGTAGGGATGACGAGATTTCCAAGGTGAGTCCAAGCTAGCTTAGTGAGAGAAAAAGGTTGTTCTCAGTGTCACCGATTGCCTTGTAAAAGATTCAATTGCTTGAGCTCAATCAATAAAATGTTCAATCAATGAAATACTACAACAAAGAAGGCAGGTTTTCCTATTTAGGCTTCTTGGGTAAACAAGTGTGTCAATTTGTGTGATTGTGTTTTTATCTCCATGATTATATTCTATTGCTTATCAGTTAAGAAATTTTGTATCTTGGTGAAAGTGAATTTGGCTTCAGTTTTTAGTTGCCTAGTTTTCATTTATTCACTAAGCAGTTGCATAATTTTGTAGAAAAGTAACAACGAAGACTGCTTTTCTCAATGGGGTAATTGAGGAGGAGGTGTATATCGAGTTGCCTCAAGGTTTTCAGGTGTATTAGAGAGATTTCCATGTACGCAAGTTCTACAAGAAGCAACAACCAATGGCACTTAGTTCAACAGAGGCAAAGTACATGGCATCAAGTATGGTGAGTTGTGAGGTAGTTTGGCTTCACAAGATGCTTGCAAAGTTATTTGATCAGGAGATGGGGTTAACTGTGATCCACTGTGATGATCAGAGTTGCATTAAGTTGTCTGAGAATCTTGTGTTTCATGACCGTTCCAAGCAGACACAAGGTCGAGAGGGGTGTTGTGAGATTGCATTACATCTTTACAAAGGAGCAGGTGGCAGATGTTCTCACTAAGCCTCTAGTGAATGGAAAGTTTGTGAAGTACCGAGATAAGCTGGGGGTGGTGGAGAATCCCTTCCTTGCTAGGAGGGAGTGTTGAAGTGAGTGGTAGCTTCAAAAGGTCTTTTGCATAAGCTTGGTGTCTTAGCATGTGGAAGACATTATTTGCCTCTTCTAGGTGCTTGCTTGGTGGAGTAAGTGCTTTATGTTTTTTCCTAAGTATAACTTGGAAAAAGTACACTAATTAAAGTAAATTAACTATTGTGGACTATTGAGTTATTTTCTAAAGATAAATAATTTAATTATTTAAGTGAATTAGAAATAATCTCAATTGTTGATCTCCAAGATGATTCTAGAAGGGAGATTAGGGTTAGGGATTTCGACTCAATCAAAATTATAAAGGGAGCTTAGGGAGGAGGTGAAGACACAAAAAGTTGTGTAGCGAGTCATCATTTAGAGAGAGTGATTTATCTCAAGTGCAAGTGCCTTTGTTGATCAAGAGCACAAACAAGGAGAAGTGTGAGTGGATTGGGGTGAATTTAGCAGGGCTGAGTAGGAGGGGATTGCAGGGCCTAGTTGCCGAGTAGGATTGTTTTTATCTGGAGGAGGTCGAGTTGCTGGAGGGTTGAGTTTTCCCTAGTGCGCATTAGTGGCACGCAAGGAGGCGCTGGTCGAGTTGTTGGCTGAGTATATGGGCTGGGTTCTCTAGGCGCTTTCATCCTGAGGCTGATTTCCTAGAGGTCGAGTTCCTTGGGCTGAATTCATTCTAAGGGAGCTGAGTTACAAGTTCCAGATTTGTATTTTTCCTT
This sequence comes from Pinus tabuliformis, assembly GCA_031772625.1. NCBI lineage: Eukaryota > Viridiplantae > Streptophyta > Pinopsida > Pinales > Pinaceae > Pinus > Pinus tabuliformis. The sequence goes on from CM062813.1 coordinate 236,086,279, forward strand.
ATATCTTTATGGGTTGAAAAACCTAGATTTTCCAGATAATTAAATGATGGAGAATTGTTGTGGGTGATTTTATTTTGCAATGTGTGATTGATCTCTCTGGTTTATTTCCGTTGCATATATTTAATTCTAGAAGTTAAAAATACCAATGATTTTATTTTTCGGTGATTCAATGTTTATTTGGGTAAATAAATAAATTGTTGGGGATAAAATAAATTGTCGTGAGAAAATAAATTTGGTTGGTATTAGAAATTTAACAGGCCGAGTAGGCCTAGGGCCTGTGGAGGTCGACAAGATAGCCTCTTGCGGAGAAAGCCGAGTAGGCCTTAGACCTGTGTAGGGCTACGAGGGCTTGTGGAGGTTGGCAAGCAAGCATCTTGTGGAGAAGACCGAGTAGGCCTTGGACCTGTGGAGGGCTGATAGGGCTTGTGGTGGTCAAGAAGAGGGCCTGTTGATAGCAAGAAGGCTAAGAGGGCCTGTGGCCAACAAGAGCTCCAAGAGGGTCTGTTGACGACAGTGTTCCATGGGGACTTGCCCCCTCCCCTAGGGGTCAAGTTTCCTAGCTCCCCCACGCTCCGGGGACTTGGGGACGAGAGGGGGTCGTTTCCCCACGCTCCCAAAAAATAGGGTAGACAAGGGGACGTGCCAGGGGGTTGTTTCCTTCCGCTGAGGGGTCGTTTCAGAAAAAGGAGTCATGGGGGGTCGATGGGGGTCGTTTTCCTTTTACCAAGTCTGATTTTTTTTAAATGATTTTGTTTGTTTTTCTTTTTATCTTTATCATAAATTTAATTTTTTTTTATTGGGCGAGGGTTTTCGTTTAAGTGTGTTTGCTGCCCTCCCTCCCTCACTCCATTTGTAGCACTCCGACACCATCACGCCGTTGATACCATTGCTGTAGCACTCCGATGCCATCACGCCGTTGATACCATTGCTGCAGCACTCCGACGCCATCACTCGGACCGTGGATGCCCGTCGCCATCGTTGTTGGAATCCATGCTGCACCTGAAGGCTGAAACACCGTGGACGCCATCACCTGAAGGCTGAAGCACCGTGGAGTCTAGATGCCGTCACCTGAAGCATTGTGCTGACTGTTGCTTGACCACTGCACCGTGCTGCCTGAAGGCTGACAGTCCACTGTCTAGTTTGTAGCCTCCATCCCCTATTGACAGTCAAACTGTAACAATAAGTACCCACTGTTGTTTTTTAAAATTTTCCATTTTTTTTGTAAATTCAAAAATTGTAATTTTCTAAATATTTTCTCAGTCCTGTAGGTTGCGTTTTTAATTTTCTTTTCATTTTTTTTAAACTTGACTGTGGTTTAAAAAAAAATTGAAACTTGACTGTGTTTTTTTCATTTTTTTGTAAATTTTAATTTTTTTAGTTTTGGCTGTGTATTAATTTTAATTTTTTTCTTGTAAATTAAAAAAAATCAGTGTTCAATGCGTGTGCTGTTAGTATTAGTCAGCGTGTGTAATGTTTTTAAACTTTTTTATTTTCACTACAAGCTGCAACCTACATTTGTCATTCAACTTACAAAGTTACAACTATGAGTCAGAGTCAGACTTCTTCTGGGAACAGTGAGAACAGTGACAACAACTACAGTGGTAGTGAGCCACAAGATGCACAAGAAGAAATTGAAAGCAGTCACAGGGGGGCAAGAAACCAGAATAGGCATGGTGTAGATTCTGGAGGCCCACCAAGAGAGCTGGAAAAATTTGCAAAGGGGACATTTAATCCTCTAAAACCACTTCTAATCTATGCAACTAGACTGTCGAAAAAAAATCCAAAAGTTGGTGGTGGCTCACGTGATTGGGTTTGCAATATTTGTGGGCATCACTTTGTTGGCAACTATACCAGGGTGAAGCAACACATTTTGGCTATTACAGGTAAAGGAGTCAATATCTGTCCGTCAAAGAACCTGAATTCAGCTCAAAGAGAGCAACTTTGGAGGCTAGAAAGGGCAAACACTGGAAAAGGATTGTTTTCTAGCAGAGATGTTGATCCATCCACAAATATTCCTCCATCCACTGCTTCATCAAAAAAGACAAAGGTTTCTACTGGTGCATCTCGTTCTTGTGCAATGGGTGGTACAGTGTCTGGGATGTACAACATTCTAGATCGAGATGACACAGATGATGCAATTGGAAAATTTCTTTTTGCCAATGGAATTCCATTCCATGTTGTTCGTTCTCTTTATTACAAGGAAATGGTCCAAGCAATTGCAAGAATAGGGCCTTCATATGTACCACCCGGAGAACATAAGCTACGAACAACAATTTTAGATAGACAAGTGTCCAAAATTAATGTGCAAAAAGAGAGAATGAGACAAACATGGTTGAGGTTTGGTTGCTCTATTGTTATGGTTGGATGGATTGACATCTGAAAACGCCCACTAATCAACATCATAGTGACATCTTTAGAAGGTCCATTATTTCTTAAAGCTGTTGACTGTTTTGGAAAGCGCAAGGATGCATCTTTCCAATTTGAGCTTCTTCGAGAAGCTATAGAGGATGTTGGGCTTGATAGTGTGGTGCAGGTTGTGACAGATGCAGTAGCAGTTTGTAGATTAGTTGGGTTATTCATTCAAAATAGGTATCAACATATTTTTTGGACTCCTTGTTGTGTGCATGCACTCAATAATGCACTGAAGGACATTCACAAGATTCAGTGGATATCAGACTTGGTGACAACTGCAAGATATGCGCAGATGTTTATCTGCAACCACCACACCTCCTTGGCTATGTACAGGGCTCACACGAGGAAGGAATTCCTCAAGTCCACTGATACTAGATATGCTAGCTATTCTCTCTTATTGGAGAGGATGCTAGAGGTACAAGCACCTTTACAATCCTTGGTCGCGAGTCCAGAGTGGGGAAGGTGGTCCAGAATCAAAGACAAACTCGGGGAAGAAGGTCATGCTTCAGGTGTTGGACAATGATTTGTGGGCAGATTGTTCTTATTCGGTGTCATTCTTGGGTCCTATTGTGGAGGTCATTCATTACACTGATTCAGATGCTCCTAGTATTGTAGAAATCTATGAGACCTTTGATAGCATTTTGGGTCGTGTGAAGGTAGCTATTCAGCAGAGGGAGCCCTCATTAGAGTTCTATACATCCCAGATTCGACCCATTATTCAGCGTAGGTGGGATCACATGAACACACCTTTGCACATGGCAACATATGCATTAAACCCAAAATGGTATGTTGAGAGACCCGGGAGGATTCCTCCTATTGATGATCCTGAGGTAAAGAATGGCTTCCTAGATGTAATTGCAAAGATGTACAATGAGGAGGAGGGGGCAAGATTTCGAAGACAATTTGTTCAGTTTGCATCTCTTAGTGGCCCCTTCAACACATGTGGTGCTCGGGTACATTGCATAGATCTAGCCCAAGATGACCCGATTGGTTGGTGGAGGATGGTGCTCCAGAGCTCAAAGATCTAGCTATGCGTTTGTTGTCTCAGATTGCTAGTTCCTCTGCAACAGAGAGGAATTGGTCCACATATAGCTTCATCCACTCTATCAAGAGGAACAAGCTTACCTCTAAAAGAGCGGAGAAGTTAGTTGTTGTGCATAGTGCCCTATGTCTTGAGCATAGGAAGACACCTGAGTATTTGAAGGGACCAACAACACGATGGGATGTTGATCCAGAGGATGATGCACATGTAGATATGGAGGAGAGACTTGATGAGAGATAGATGGGGTTGGTTGGTGTGCCACTTAGCATGTTTGAGAATGCTAGTGATTCAGATTTAGATGGTGATATGGTTGATCCTGATTTATTCATGCAGTAGATGGATGCACAGACTAGCAGGGCATTACCTTGAGGCTTTAGCAAAATTATGCTCGTTTATCTTTTGATATGTTGATGTTCTTATGCTATTTTGAATCTATAAAACTTTTACTCTTGATGTATCAGACTTGACTTTTCTAATTTTATGTCAATATTCACTGTTCAGTATTCAATGTTCATAGTAGGAAGTGGAACGTCAATATGGTTTAATGAATAAATTAGAATTTAAAAGCTATATGATAATGATATTCATATCAATGATCATGCTTTGCAGCTTTTAAGTTATCGTTTTAAATTTGTTTTAGTGATATGATTCATCGATTTATAAATTATATTTTATATTTATAAGTTTTTAAGACCCTGACGTCCCCCCACATTTCCTAAAAATTGGTGGGGAGCTTTTGCATAGGCTGCTCCCGCGTATCCTCGCTCTCTCGCCCCATTGTCCCGGAACCTTGGTGGAACATTGGTCGACGACCAAAAAGGTCTGTTGCTAGTTGAGAGAGCTTGTTGACGACTAAGACGACCGAGAGAGCTTGTTGATAGCCAAGAGGGTTCGTTGACATCCAAGAGGCTGAGAGGGTCTATTGGCAGCCAAGAGGATCAAGAGGACCTATTGACAATTGAGAGGGCCAAGTGGACCTGTTGAGAGCAAAGAGGGCCAAGAGGGCTTGTTGATAGCCTAAAGGCCCTGTTGACAACAAGAGGGGCGAGAGGAACTATTGACAACAAGAGGGCAAAGAGGGTCACTTGTTGGCAAAGAGGGCCGAGAGGGCTTGTTGTTGCAAAGAGAGCATAGAGACATGTAAGGGTACAAGACATTAGTTGAGAGATTCTCTCAACTAGACATTGAGAGAGAGATTCCCTCAAGTAATTAGGAATGCATGTGTAATATTGCAGGTTTGTTGTGAGTGAGATACTCAGTTGCATCAGGTCCAAGGAAAGAACATGGAGCAACAAAGCAAATCTAGATCAGCTAGATCGAGTACAGATCTAGGGCTTGGTCCGTTGGATCAGATCCAAAGTAATTGCTGTATATGTAATTTCCTCGAAGGCCATTATCCCATTATGGGAGCTCGAGTAGTTTTTGAGAAAAAAATAATGAAGGGCTGTTGATTGGCAAAAAAATTGTGTGTAATATGTTACTGTGCATGCTCTAATTGCTGGTTTTATAAGTTTTTCTCTGCAAAGTTTGTTTATGGTTAGACACATAAGTGTGTTTTAGTTCGTTTGCTGTGTAAAGTTAACAGGAAACTATTATTAGATCTTTTGTGTGTGTGCATTGAGTTTAGTGCTCAAAATTGTACCATTGTATTGGAGCATGGTCTCCGAGAAGGGCGGTTGGATCTAAGATTTGCACAAGTGACAACTTTGAGAGGGAGCTCTAGGAAGTTTACTGTGGCCCATGACAAATGTTTTAAATGAGCTGGCAGAAAGTATTAGAGGCAAGGGAATTGCATTTGGAATGACTACTAGGATCTCAAAGGAGGTTCTAAAAGAATACATTGCTAATCTGACAAAGAAATCAATTTGATTAAGTCTTTCCTTAGTGCACTTGAGAGGAATGGTTCCCATGCCCAAGGAACTAGTGTCCTATGAAGTTGCCTTTGAACAATTGATATTTAGGTGCATCATAAAAATATCTTCTCAATATGAGGTGTAGGTAGCCTACTTAGAAGACAAAAGCTCATGGTCGACTATCACCATAGTGAAGGGCAAATTTTGATACAAAATATTCCTTTAAAAGGAATAATGAAGGAACATGAAAAGTTTATAACTACCAAAAAAGGAAACCAAGAAGTCAACAAGCAGTTATGAACTAAAAGGCTATAAAGTACAGTCCACTTGCTGTGTGAAGGGCTTTTGGCCCGTTGATAGTTTGTAAACTCTTTTATAATATTTTAATGAAAAGAAGCCCCGAGGGTTAATTTTGAAGGAGCGGTGGTGTCTAGTACTCTGTATGCGAAGAACTTTTTCTGCTGTTTGTGCTGTTACTGGAATCACTGTAAGACAATATCTTTCTATTCTAGACTTTTCTGCATAAGATTAAAATTATTGCTTTGCTTTTCTGAAATGTTTGCTTTGGGATGGTTAGTGCAAGGTTGTGTTCTGTTTCTCATTCCTGTTCATATTCATATGTTTCTGCTTTTCTTGAATAGCTTCCTGTTCGGAACACTCACAGAAATATACGACTAAACTTGTATTCACTAGTTAAATATGCTCCTAGGTAGGATAGATAGAATCATTGTTCCAAGGGATGGGGGGATACCTGGGAAAATGTTTCCCCCGGGTCCCTTTGGGGAAAACTTGGGGAAACATTTCCCCAAAAGAGGGATGCCTGCCTCAAATGGGGAACACCTGGGTGCTCCCCCCAGTTAGTTTGTCTTAACAACCCATGGAGATAGAAAAAAAATTAAAAATAAGGGCTAGACCTTTGAGGAATCTAGGATCTTGGTAATTCATAGTAATATTAATGTGAAAGTGACTTCTTCCTGTCACTTAAATGTTTAGCATAACCATTAATTGTTTCAGGATGTTTGAGAGTCGTTCCAACCTCATCAGACTTCATATGGAGAAAGTAGAATTTCATATCCCATTCAGATTTTTCAGCAGACTTAAAAGTTTTCAGAATTGGCAGGATTATAGCATTTCCACTGGATTGCAGAATGATGAATTTGCATTGGATGAATTGCTATTGTTGGAATTTTATCATTATTATTTTATATTTTATAATTTTAGAGATGGGGACTCCTTTAGAAGGGACCCGGATGTCCCGTCACTCCCCTGAATTTTCCTAAAATTTGGGGGTGCTCCCACTCATCCCCCTTGTGTAGATCCCCGCTCGTGCACTCCCCTGTCCCAGAAACTTGGTGGAACATAGGGTAGAATAGAACAGCATTCTGCATAAAGTTTAAATGCATTTTGCATTCTGCATTTCAAAGTCCATCTCATATTCAATACTAAGTTCTAACAGAGGCTAGGCCACAATCCCGATGGTTTCCTTGTTCCAAATGTTGTGAAGTCTACTTGGCACTTTACATTGAGGAAAACCCCTGCTGTTGAAGCAGGGTACTTTGCCCACAACAACACTTAGCTAATGGGACATCCATCAACCTCCCCATTGAATCTTCTTCAGCTTTTTCCTTTTCCCTCTATATGGAGTTAATTTGCTTTCTCCTCTCAACTAAGAGATTTGAGTTAGTTAAGACTTATTAAATTGGTGTATGCATATCTTACTAGACAGAGGCCACAAAAAATCATTGACTAATTAACTAATCATTCAAAAGCTCTCATAAGTGGGCCAAAAAACCAATACAGACCCATACTGGAGATTAAAGTGGACCATGAAATGATTTGACAGTGTATGAATGCTGGAAATTTTTTGCTTTATTCAAGGGGTAGATCCTCCTGCGGAAAGGTGTGAACCTTGGGTCTGCTACTGGCATCGGAAGCCCACTAAATTTGATTACTTTCTGTCATAGCTCAAGACATGTATTCCTGCAGGGTAGGGTTTAAATGACACCCAATTGCAGGTAGGGTTTAAGTCCCTCAATCCTGGTTACTCTATGGGGTTGTGCTTGAGAGAAGCAGCTCCTCATAGATATGCCACTGAAACTTGCTGTCTTCAATACATGATATACTTATCATATGTTGAAACACTGGCTGACATAGGCAAATTTAAGACCTTCCATCCTGGTTACTCTATGGGGCTGTGCTTGAGAGAAGCAGCTCCTCATGGATCTGCCACTGAAACTTGCAGTCTTCTATAGATGGCCTACTAATCATACGTTGAAACACTGGTTGATGTAGGCCATAAAGAAGGGTTCGGAGGACTGGTCTCCACCTTGCAAATTTACCCTTTCTAAATTCTAACACTTTAGCATTTAGCTTACCTGGTGCATCACATAAGGTGGGAAAACCCTAAAGGATTTCTGGCCCAAGGGTCTACTGGCATCACCCTCATCCATCCATCATGTGGCTGAGGTCTATCTAATTCAGAAAAAAAGGAAAATGTCATGGGGGGAAAACTCAACCTGCAAAATTGTTCTCATGAAGGCTGAATAAAATGGTTTTGGTCTTCATAATTAGTGGTCTTGCTCACACAATTACCTTATCAACCACAGGCATTCTAACCATCATATATCCAGAAACTGTTTGACAGTCATGTTAAAAGTGGGGTATTATATTCATTAATGTACAAAAAAGTTCACATTCGTAAGGAAAAGAGGAAGAGCTTGGAGTCAAGATCTGCGATCCCCTGTTATATGGTTAATATTGTTTGTATATGATCAAATTGACAGTGTAGCAAGATGTTATGCTCTGCATGTTGTATATGCATAGCCATGTGGCCCTGTTTTGATATCTTGTCTGCCTGTCTATAACGATATGGTTACTCAAGGAGTTGCTTGACATCAACATAGATTTATTCACTCTACTTGATGTCAGATATGTTTATATGATTTTATGCTTTTTATTTCTTCTCAATGTTGACTAGCCTATATGCTTGCATGATGCAGGGAAAACTCCCATCGCCCATTTCGATGTCTTGATTGCCAGTACAGGAGGGAGTTAGTTCGTGTTTATTTAACTAATGTTGAAGGCATTTGTAGAAGATTTGTGGAAGAAAAACGTGAAAAGCTTGGGAAGTTAATAGAGGACAATGGTAGATGGTCTAGGTACTGAATTTTGTTGAGCATTGTTTTTATTAATCCCTGGCACTGACTGATATTGGTGTATTATGGGGTTCATGTACTGTTGGAATTCAAGTAGGTGAATAAGGAAACCTATCCAAACTTGTAGATTTCTATAAAGCAATGACTACATTATAGGCTTTTATTTTTACCACGTGCGTATCTATTTGTTCCATGGTTCAGATTAGTTGGAGATGTTATTGTCTTTTAAGAGATGCATGTCTGGAGATTTTGGCAGTTTTCGTGCTTTTTGGTCAGCAATGGAGGAAAATGTGCGGCAACGCTTGTCAAGAGAGAAAACTGATGTGATCCTAAAAGCGATTGTGAAGCGCTTTTTCAATGAGAAGGAAGTTACTTCAACATTAGTTATGGATGCTCTCTACAGTGGTTGCAAAGCCCTCAATTACCGAAGCAGAAACAAGAAGGAAAAGAGAAACAGTGTAGAGGTGGACAGTACATCATTCCAAGTTGTTTGGGTGGAGAAAGATACTTTTGTTCTGTCTGATGATGTTCTCACCTTGTTGGAAAAAGCAGCTACAGAACCATTGCCACCTTTTAAGGAGGACAAGGGCCCTCAGAATCGTACAAAGGTAAGAAATGGTTATGATCTGACATTTTGCATATAGTCATCTCAAAATAAAATCAGGAAGTATTTGATTGCTATCTTTGATGTTATATGTATGGCTGCTAACTTTGTTTTGGCAATTTTAACCTCTATGAATAAAACCTGGGGCTTTGCTCTCTATCGTTGGTTGAATGTAGTTAAGGTTTTAAACTTTGGCAGAAGTCAGTGCTCCAAATGACCATGGAGATTTACTCACCACCTGTAGTGAATCTGGACAATGAGGAAAAATGTGTATTGTTATTTGTCTATCACTACCATGCTGAAGATGATGGTGGCCGCTATTTTAAATCTTTTCAATCCATTAAATCTTTAAGATTTATAATAATCTATATTTCTGTTCTCGCAGTCATTAGGAAAGTTGTATAATGTAATTTTTTGTCTTAGTACATGGCTGGTATTGATTTATACTAATAGTACCTCTGTGCTTTCTTTTGTCATAGTCACATAGATCTTGGTATTTTGTTAGAGTTAGCAGTCCTACTAAGGTCTTTAAATCTCAAGTCATTGAGCATTAGTTTTGTCAAGCAATTTCAGGTCTAATACTTCAGTTTAGGTAGGAGTCAGTTGGAGGAGAATTTATAAAAGTAGTCCTAATATTGGTTATGGTAGGTACAGTCTTTATACTGTATAAAGGCACCAGTATACTGATGGTTAAGGGAATTTATAAAATTAGTCTTGGAATGATGGTTGCCAACCATCATTCCCATAACTCTTTCATTGACAGTCATTCTATCACATTTTCATGTTCATGCTTTTCCCTTGCGAAGCATCAACTGATGTGTAAATCAACCAAAATCAGTGTTCTGTGAAGTAGGAATTGCAGGTCTTGGATGAGAGATAGATGCTTGTAGGTGAGCACAAAGGATCGGCAATATAGGGTGCTTTCACCCACTGTATTGTCTGCTCATTGGATGCTTGAGAGCCAAGTGTTATGTTTGCAGGCTATTCCAGGAAAGCATTCAGCAGATTGGACTCTTTCTCCCTACACACCGAAGAACATTAGGAGGGAAGGATATCCCCGAGCGACTGTTGAGCAGAGAAATGGAAGATCTTCCTTGCATTGTGTAAGGTAGAGGAAGAGGTGCCATGGTTGTTTCTTGGTTGGATGAGGTGCTTGGAGTTCTCTGTAGAAAATCGTGTAGATTCACAAGCTAATGCAATTTGCTAAGCAAGAGACAAGAATCTACTTCTACTCTTTACAGCTGAAGCCTATAAACATCGAGCAAACAATAATCAATAGACGAAAAGAATCAAAGGCACATAACACAATAAATATCTGGGGAAAGGCACAGCTCAAAACCCCACTATCTGTTTTGTATTAATCTGGAAAATCAAGATGAAATTACAATGCTTGTTCTTTCTAGAACAATCCCAGCACTCAGCAAATTCAGTCTCCAACTCATAAGCAAGCTCAAGGCCAAAGCTTACCCATTTCACAACCTTTCCAAGTCTCTATTCCAATGTGTAATTCCTGTGAAGGATAGCTTGTATTTAAGGGGAAATAAAGCCTCTAAAAACTGCGCAATCCCTCAAGGATCAGTTCCTGATTGCATGCACTATCAATGCAACTCAGAAAAATCTAAAACAAATAGCACATTGTTCCTGCACTCTAGTCTCAACTGGGTCTTTCTCAGAATCGACATGCATGAGTTTCTGATGAGTAAATATTCAGTTAACTAGAGTAGCACTGGTGGAGTTCATTAGTGTCACCATTGACTGTTAACTCACTATTAGTTCTCTCAATCAGTTTGAGAACTAATTTAACTGCACTGAATCATGAAACTGAGTCTTTTATTTTTACAAATCACAATTAACTCACACTGGACTCCTAAAATGTAGGGAGAACATATATATGACTTCCAAAAGACTTCCAACTTGAATTTCCGAAGTTAAGTAAGTTTAATAAACTTAATTTAACTATTTTAAGTTGCTATGAGAATAGAATTCGAATTTAATTCACAGTTTAATTCAATGACAAATTAAACTAGAATTTCTTGTTGCCATTTCTCAACATTCTCTGTAGTGAGCAGAATGTTTGAGGCATGAGAGAAAATGGGGTGGGTTGAATGAGCTAGAAGTCTGTAGCTTGGTTCTTTCACGTTGGTGGCCTCATAGGCCGGCTTGGGTGGCATCTTCACTGGATGTCTACCGTTGGGTGGAAAATTTCTCATACACAGCCAATTTTTGGACTACCAATTGTTAAAAGACAAGTGTACTGTCTCTGTTTATGAATCTGGAATTTAATGTGAATTTCTGTAATGGAAATATATTTATTTTGTATCTTGTGAGTGATTATGTTTAAATCTGGTCATGGGCATTTGGTTGCCATGATCTCCCATTATTCCATGCTTCTATATTTTGCTGCATATTAGTTATTGTACCACTAGCATGCATTTTGAGTTAGTTTTAACCTCTATGGAGACAATCCCTGTATTGTTATGGGGAATGGGCTCTGTTTTGGCATGGGGAATGGGTCTTGCAAGGGTAGAAATTTCTATGCCCTGTTTAGTGGCTACCTGTCTCGTTGCTGGGATTACTGGCCAGAGATTCCACAGCATGTGACATATGCCAGTGCATAAACCTGTTTGAGCCTGATTAGAAAATAAACTAGTGGGAAGTAATGCTGTTTTCCATTCATTTTGGGTGGGTCTAGTTAACTAGTCACACTTCTGCAAATTCAGGGAAGCTGCAGCAAACTCCTGAAGCATAAGGACCCATTAATTTAATTTAAAAAGGAACCTAAGGGAAAATTACTAAAATATTATGCAACTGATTATTAATTATATAACTAATGTTTTTGTTTGAAATATACTTGTGAAATTCTGTAACATTATGTATGCAAGGAACATATTACTAAGTAATGGGTGACAAATGGGTAACTGCCATAGAGTCAAGAAAGGGATTCATTAATCAAATCCCCTTCGATGAACTAACTAAATCTAAGAAATATCGAAGTACAAATGACCTTGGGCCCCAAAAATAATATTTATATCCAAAATTTAAAGTTTGTAAGAAAGGTCCTTACCCAACCTAATATCGAACTTATTAGATACTTAAATAATATATGTTTTTTTTTTGAAATATGCTTCTAAAATTCTATAACATTATGGACATAAGTTACCTATTGTAGAGGAACGGGTGACAAGGGTAACTACCATACATTCAAAGTGGTCGTGAATCAAAATCTCACTTGATCAACTTCTAAATTTGACAAATATCAAAATATGAGTGACCCAAAGTAATATTCATATACAAAAATTAATTTTTGCAAGAAAGGCCTTGAATGATAGCCAATAGCATGATTAAAATTCATAATTATCAAGTGCATGGTGTTGGAGCTGCAAAAGGTGGAGAATCCTTTTCATTAGGCTGTGTGGGCCACCGGGATGTTGGATGAGGTTAATTAGCCACTAAGGTGTAACATCCATCCATGGTATCCTTTGGAGGTTATCCATGCTATAAATGGTTTAGAGGCACGACTAAGCAACCATTGATGTCAACCTTCACACCTTTCTTGAAGTAGTCTTCACACTTGACACTAGGTTGATGTTTGATTGTTCCATACTAAAAACACCGAGAAAGCATCAATGATCTGGTCTGGGGGCCGTTCGATGGGACCCAACTCATTGTACACATTGTTTTTCCCCAAGACTCCAATATGTGGTGCAAATGTTTAAGTTTGAAGGGCACCTTATTAACTTGGGGCTGAATTTCAAAAGACAAATTATTCAAGATTGCCACTTTATCAACCAAGTAATAGTTTTGTTATGAACATAATAATAAAAAAATATTAATAATATAATAAATAATGATAGGTAGTCTATGGAAAGAGGTGTCTTAATAGAAAGACATGTCCATTAATGAAAAGGAACCCCACCTAGGTATTTATAATGTGGGCCCTCATTGTAATTTTCATCATTCGTATTCATTCTAATTTCTATCAATTGTTTATAATACATTTATACAATTACAAATATATTGTACACAGTGCACACACATACAAACGTGAACTATTTGTTGCATTGGTATCAAAGCTAAGTTTTGGCTACCATTATGTTTTTAGATGCTGAAATTAGGGAAATAAAGACACTTTTCAATGAATTAAGGGAAATTAATGAATCACAAAATGATTTTTTTTTTTTTTTTGTCTTTCTATGTGGTTCATAGTCACTGGAGATTGGTGACTCGCTATGTCTACAAAATATTGTTTCAGGTAAATCCATTAGAAGGGATCACTTCCCGCTGGCTCAAACACGGAGCTTGACCCCGAAGGTGTCAAGAGAATTAAACCTGTGACCTCCCAATAGTAGACATGCTTAACAATGGAGAGTTGACCAATTGAGCTAACCCTTGAGGCTTGATGAAATGAATTGCTATAGGGAATCAAAGAATTAATTGAGTGTAGGTTTGAATGCTGCTAGCAAGGGCCATGCATACCATCACCAAAAGTTGGGTTTTGCAACAATGAGTAGTGAAGATCGAAATTAAAGCAACAATGATAAACAATTAAAAAATGGAGATAATTTGTTTAAGGCTATGCTTGTAATTACTAAAAACATGGAAGATAGGACGACCGCGATTATTTTGATGTCTAAAACCCTTGTTGGAGAAAATGGAAGGTTGTTTGATGGATTTCAAGAGTCTAAAACCCTTGTTGGAGAAAATGGATGGAAATGTCCAAATTGTGCTTTCAAGCTTGTTAGTGGTTCTCCTAAAATGAAAACACAACAATAAAGGAAGAAAATCACAAAGACATGGATGTCGATGGAACATCTTAGACATCCATGTCACAAAGAGAGTTTCTAGACTCAGTGATGAATCATGATGTCATTTTGGGGGAACTGATTCCTCGATTATTCTGGGAAATGCCACAAGACAAGGGACTGATCTTGAGCTTGTTGAGTCTATCATGGGCCAATACCAAGGTGGGTTACTCCCCATTATTGTATGATCATGCTTATAATTTGGTTTCAGGCATCTCCAATGGTGAATTCATTATATACCATGTTTTTTCATTTCAACATGAGTTTGGGCTTTGTTATACAGATACCAATCTATATGTGTGGGATCCATCTCGTGGTATAAAGAACACACTTCCATTTAGTGTTGCACAAAGCAAGGATGTTTTTGGAAGTGAGTGTCGAAAGTGTCATTTTCCAAAAATCTTTGGAAGCGAAGCATATATATATATATATATATATTGTTGTCTTGGCCCATGGGGGATTTGAATCTCATGTTTTACATAATACTTCATAACATGATGATTGCCAATTGAACTACCCCAGTTGGTTGTCTATATATATATATATATATACTATTTTGCATTTATATTCAGAAAAAACATCCAAAATACCAAATTAGTTGCAGTAGGTACAAAAACATGCATATTTATACATAAATCAAGATCGATATGGCGTCCATGGACCATAGTACATCAATGATTAATTATTCGAGCATCAACTATCTAGATTCTAGTAATTACAAACAAACATCAAATTTTTAAGCATATCACAGATAGTAGAAGTTAGAAAGTATCAAATTATTAGGGCTTTTTGGGAGCAAATTCTAAGGTCTTTATTTGTTTATTTTTATTTTTATAACCCCACATTTATTACTTGCCTTTTCCCAAACAATTGTCATTTTCACCTATCTTGCCCAATCCATGATTTAAAAACATTCTATATTATAAAACATACATTTGTATCCAAAAGTAGACTTATGACATGGTCGTGATGGTTTCAACTTTCAACAATAAAAACAACTATATTTAAAGAATCATATTAATCTTGTGCATGGTAATGATTCGTCGGGCAACGTCGTAATTGGCACAAAAACCCATGTTACTACTTAGCATCTTTCACAAGGAGCAATGTCTTCTACCACATCTAAGGTGAGGAAGATAAGGCAACTCTTTGAAACGTTCCAAGGCACTTAACTAGCCCAATTCAAAGATAGGCTGTGTAGTAGTCCAAAAATTTGTTCTTATATTGCTTGCAACAACTATGAGATTAAATATCAATGGAATTTGTTTAAATTTTTTTACTACCATTCCAGGAAATGTTTTGATATATTCAGGGAATTTTGTAGTCCCCTGTGAAAGACTCAATGACAAGCCAGTGTGAATGATTGAAGATGAGATATTTAGGATGTTCTACATTTCATGCTTGCAGTTACCAGTGAACAAATTATGTAGCCCACATTTTAAAAGCTTACTATGTACGTTTAAAGAGAGTAGTTTGTAGATGGTCTGTAATGATTAAAAAATAAAAATACTAGCTCAAACCTTAAGCTACCCACTAACACCTACTATTGGATGCATTTTATGTGTTCCACTCAAGAAGCGTGATGGAAATGTGGTTTGGCTCGTGGAACCGTGCATGAAACAGTGATTGTCCCCACAAGTTCAACAAGTGTGAAATTAAAGATGAAGTGCGGTTTCGAATTTAAGAAGTGTGGTTCCATTTACAGTTCTTGCACGGTTTGTGGTTCTAGCCTCTGAGCCATGGTGGGCCAGGGGGGGGGGAACGGTTCCTGCAAAATTGCTTCCACTACCTTCAATATGTAATATTAAAACAATCTTTGATGTGGCTTTTGTGTGTGACAATGAGAGCTTATATTTGCTTACTCCAACTGTTGTAACAGAAGAACAAAACATCTAGCTTGATGCGTACAATGTTTAGATGCTCAATTTAAGAAAATTCAATATTAATTGGAAGAAACACCCTTAGTTGCCGTGGTTGGGAAACTTATTTACGTGTCCTCTTGTGTGGGGCAGAGCTACATATGGAAGCGAAGACAAACTTATTCCTTTGAGGCAAATGGATGGAAAATCTCAAGAAACAGAGGATGGAAACTCTCAAGAAACAGGGTAAATAATAGCTACTGGCAATGTGTTATCGTTAATACTCTGTCTCCCCAAAACTTGATCTTCGATAAGTTCCCCTCGTATATTGAGGTGAATCACTTGATTGACGTTGATGTTGTTGCAAAAATTATATACATAAGTTGCCCCATTCCCTAGGACTTTTCAGACCTTCCAAACATCAAACATTTGGACTCATATGTTTTTTTCTCACCGGATGTCAATAGTGATGACAACATTGAACTATCATCTTAGGAGACTTGTATCATTTTGATATGGTTAAAAGCAAAAATTCCATGACAGAACTTCAATATTTCAAGACCTTGTTTTCCCTACAAGCACCCATGGTAGAAGAGCGATTCAAAATGACATGCAATATATTTTCATTGTTGTCTTCTCTTTCCATTTTCCCCCCAATACGACGGATGACTAGGCTTCCTGGGACGACATCACTGTAATGCCCTAGGGTAATTTTGCCCTTAGGGTTTCCAACAAAAATCATTCACTTATTCAACAATGTATATTCATTCATGTAATAAACAATACATTCAATAGTAACAATAGTCATACATGAATACGCTAAGCAATATGGTTCTCCTCAAATCCACAATAAACAAGGCTGATTGCCTAGTAAACAAGGAATGCAACCATCAGTGATTTGACAAACCAACTCCAATACTAAACTAAATTTTAACTGAATTCTGCTAACTGCAATTTATTCTATTCTCCTGCAACAATGACCTCGACTGTCCTTTGTTAATCCGCAGGCCTGGAAGAACAATTGCAATCGCCTACCCTTCCTACGATACCCATAGCTTAGGAATATGGTCTTTGTCCTCAGAAAGCCTTTAGAACAGTTCGTGACAAGATCTTATGCTTCAATTGGGGCTCGTTTGTCTCTGTGTAGTAGTCCGCAACCTTTGGTTGGCCAAATCTCTTGAACAATGCATACTTAAAACTTGTTTTCTTAGAACCCATCGAAATTCTCTGAAATGCCACAAAATTGCCTCATATTTGCCAGCGAATTGCCTCAAAAATGCCAACGAATTGCGTCAGATCTGGTCATGATTTTCGGTCTCGTGTCCCCGTGGCCTCCAAAATATTGCTACGAAGCTCACCGCTTTTTGCTGTTTATGAGGCTGAATTCCTTATGAATTGCTTGGACGATACTTGCTATTGCTGTAGAGTTTATGCCCTCAGTTGCTTCATTGTATAGAGAAAACACAAGAGCTCTGTCTTCAGACCAGATCGAATTGCTCCAAAGAATATGCTGTGCTAGGACAAGGTAAAATCTTCAAGCCTTAAACCAAACCAGAATTACTGCAATGACCTGTGCCAGAACAAGAAGAGGGTGTCTAGGTAGGGTGGGATCAACTCCATCGAAACTAGACAAAGGGATTAGATAGGGTGGGATCACCTCCACCGAGGTGAATCAAGAAGAAGGGGTAAAGAAGGGGTATTAAACCCTCAGAGCCTCAACTTAAGAAAATAGAGATATCAAGTCCAAATTGATGATGCTAAATGACTCTAACTCTCCTTTATTTATATATTTCTCCAAATTTGGGCTTTTTGCCCCAGCCGACCCAAAATCTACCTAATGTTACCCCAAACATTGGATAATTTGGATTCCTCTCCCGCGCGCCCCTTCCCCCCCCCCCCTTTATCAAGACTATAGCCTACGGGGCCTGATAGGCTATTCTGTCCTCCCATGGGTAATTAATCCATTGGGGACATTACAATCCCCCCTTCTTGACACCAATGTCAGAGGGTTCGGGTTTGAATTTGAATTCGGCTAGAATTAAGTTTGATTCAAATTTAAATTTTCATATGAGGTTTGTATGGGGTTCGCCATTAAGTTTGTTCATATACATACTCAAAATTTTAAAAATATATAAGAAAATAGTTAAAATTATATATATATATATTTTAAATTTTATTAATTTATAATCAATATATGTTGATAATTTTAATCATATATTATATTAATAAATTTATAACTTTTTATAAGTTATATTAATTTAAAATATTTATAATAACAATACCCTAATCTGTTTAATTATATATAATTTAAAATATATTAAAAGTAATTATTTTAATTATCTATAATTTAAAATATGTTAATTTGTATTTATACACAATAAATTTATAAATAAAATATGTTAAGTTCTAAACTTTTCAGAATATTATTACGTATAAATTACACGCTGTGTATCTGTGGAAAAAAATTACATGCTGCAGTATCATTTTAGACCTGTAACCACTATTTTAAAGGTCCAGGTTAACATAGAAGCAATGAATGTAGAGCCAGGTTAATGTCGAATCAGTTTCTGTCGGGGTTGGATCACTAGTCGACCATCCCACAATTCAGTTTAGAATTTCGTGCAGAGCAAGCACGTTGATCCAGCAGCAGAGATATAAAACTTGTCATCGCTGCAACAGATTGATGTCGTTTTCCCTGACTCTTACACTCGTTTATCCCACGATTACTTTTAGAATTTTGTGCAGAGCAAGCACGTCGATCTAGCAACTCAGATAAAAAAATCGTCATTGCCGCAAGTGATTGACATCATTTGCCCCAACCCTTGTTTATCTCACATTCATTATTACCAAACCTGAAAGCAAAGAACCTGAAGCTGAACCAGCTCGAACCTAAATGAATTTTAATATTTTTTTTGGAGTTCAACTAATTCCGAACCTCAACATTTGGGTCCGGCAAACCCTGCGACATAGCCCAACCCTGCTTGTCTTCAAGCAATGGCATGCATTGGTGCTGCATACTATACTCTTCAACTTCCAAGAATGAGAAGCTTCCCTCCATCCTCACAACTGCATTTTCGAACATACCAACATTCCCCTTTTCTTCTTGCAACAAAATAACCATACTGCTGGTTGAAGTTGTCATTATGCAGTAGTTGTTGCTTGCAAATGCCAATTTATAGGTGAATAATGTACAACTGCATGCAATTGCTGAAATAAATTTCACTTTAGACGAAACTCCTTCTCCTGGTATAGAAACACCCTTTCATAGTTGTAGAAATAAGCTGCAGACTGTTGATCCCTTTGCTGGAGGCAATAAGCTCACAATATTTTTATAACTTGTCCTTGTTTTACTGCTGCCTTCATATTCTTGAAGGTCGTCTGTTTTCATTCTTGTTTTCTTCACATAATTTCATCCTTGTATAATAAAGAACCAATCAATCTTTGGTGGATCAATTGAAACCTTCGAAGCGATTGAATAGGTACATTTTCCTGCAATCTTAGGATTGTTGAAGCAAGGTAAGAATGTTTTGGCAGCCTGTAATATAATAATGAGGCTTTTCCAGTTTTGGAATAAAATTGATGTGAAAAACTTCTTATTCTTATGGACCATAGTTTTCCTCTCCATAGCATTTGTTATCCCGAGATAATTTGCAGCACAACAAATTACAGCCGCATTGTAGGTATTGAGTGCAATATAATAGAGTTTGGCACATTGTCTAGGGGCTTGAGACCCTCTTGGAAAATCAACATCCTTTGCTACCCAATCCTGTAAGTAGCAACTCTTACGACAAGACACTGAATTTGTGCAGATAAAACTTTGCATTTTTCACCTTTACAACAGTGCTACTTACCATTTTTGTTGCCATATACTTTTTTCTATGCCTTCTATGGTACTTCTAACAACTAATAAGTCTTGTGCTTTTCCCTTTTATAGGATTGTCATGAACTTTAGGGGAATTTTCTGTTGCAATATGTGTTTCTTTGTGACCTTTATCATTAGTTTTTAACCTGCTCTGCTCCATGTTTGTGCAATCCTTGTATTGAGGGTAAGACTTCCGTGTGACTTCAGCTGGTTTGCTGTGTGTGGTCCTAACAAGCCTTTTCTCGAGTGTAGATTGGGGAACAAAATATATCTGGTCTTCAAAGAAAATGATCCCATCCAATAATTCGCAGGCAAATTTATTTTTGGAGTACTCCACTAAGAGCAAGTTACTTCAATTTTTCATATTAGCCCAATGACAATATTCAGATTAGCAATCACATCAGCATGATAGTAAAGTGCAGATAGAACATAAACATAAAGAGCAAAAGACAAGCAAAGACAAGAGGGCACAAGATGTGGCACCAGCCAGGGACAAACCCGAATGTGGGGAAACCCTTGATCAAATCTTATATTCTTCAATAGTTCAGCAGAGAGAGATAGTACAAATACATAAATCTGATATTTATGACAGCAGTAGAAAACCCTTGACCAGAGAAGTCAATGCTGGTCAAACTAAACAGAATATTCCATCCAAGTGTCATCAATAGGAAGCTCATCAAACTGAGTCGAACATAGTCAAACCTTGACTCAATAGAATTTCCAGAACACTGTGTTCTTCTTGCTGTACTAACTGACACTGCCTCAGCAGTTATCCTTCTCATCAATAATGAAGGCCTTCAAGTCTGCAGTATGCCACGCAGTCCAAGACTGATAGAACAGCCTATGCTGCTGGCTATGGCCTGCGGCCTAGCCCAGCAGCAAGATAGGCCTATGATCCTCAAACAGTCAGCAACTAATAACATATGCTGATCTTATGACAGTGACTTATCAACCTTGAAACAATCCTAAGGAACAGCCCTTATCAATGTGCTGTCACCATGCTTCTTTTATCTATTGCAACCGAAACGCTGTCCTTCCAGACCTCCTTATACTGTGAATAGGATCCTTCTTTTGCTGCAGATTATGAGTCTCTTTCTTGCTGTGTATAGGGTCAATAGACTGCGGTTTCAGGCCTTCTGAATCTGTGGATTATGGCCTTCATTTAGGGCCTATATTAGCCCTCCTCTCAGCTGCGGATTGAGCCTCTTGTGACTGCGTATAGAAGACTTCCTTTCTGCTGCCTAAACTCTTCTCAATACAGTGGCTAGGGTCCCCATTCAACTGCGTCTAGGGCACACCAGAACAGCAGTTAGGACAGCAGATAAGACTGCGGATTAAGGTCTCTTCTAGACCTGCGTTAGAGGGTCTCTTTTGACAGCGGATAAGGCCCTTTAAGGATTGCGGATTAGGGCACCTTCAAGACAGTGATTAGGGCTTCTTCCTTGCTGCTAGATAGGCCTCCTTAAACTGCGGCTAGGACTCTTTTTAGGACAGCGTATAGGTGTCTGCAATTAGGGTTCTTTCCTTCACTGCGTCTAGGGCTAGAGCTCCCCTCTAGGACTGCGGCCAGATCCTCTCCCTTACCTGCGGCTAAGACTCTTCCTTACTGCGGCTAGGGTAAGGCAAGATCCCTCCCTTTAGGACTGTGGCTAGCTGTGAATAGAACCCTTCCTCTTGTCTGCGGCTAGGGCTCTTTTAGAGCTTCCTTTGACAGCGAATAGAAGCTCCCTTGGACAGCGCATTGAAGCCTCTCCTTGCTGCGTAGAAGAGCCTCCTTTCTCTGCGTCTAGATGTCTCCTCCTAGGACTGTGATTTGATCTCTTTAGGGCAGCGTATAAGACTCCTCCATGACTGTGATTAGGGCACTCCCTCTAGATCTCTCTTTCACCAAAACCCAAACAAATGAAGAGAGAGATCACAAGAGATGAGTGTGTACAAAATGACTTGAAGACCTCTTCTATTTATAATAAACGTTGAGGATAGGTTGGGGTAATTTGGTTGCTGGCTGACCTTGACGAATTGTCACATAACACAAATAAATTCATATCTCCATGAATACATGTCGGAATCGGATGATCTTTAGATCAATCCTACACCTCTCGACGAGAGGAATTCAAGAAAAATATCAGCTGTCATAAATAAGAAGACCCACATGGAGTTTGGCCCTAGTTGCCAATTTTAACACTCCCTGTCAACTAGGGAGAACTCCATCTGCTAATCCATTTGCCAGACTATACTATCTCTACCATCAGCGCAATGCCTTTCACTGCTCTGCTTTGGTGAACTGTGAAGAAGAAGAAGTGATCGAGATTGTGTCATACCATTCTCTACTGACCCGAAGTTAGCCCCATATAAAGAGAGTGTATCATACCACTCATATTGATCCGAAATCAGTTCCAAATAAAGAGTGTCTCATACCACTCTTACTGATCCGAAATTAGTTCCAAATAAAGAGAGTGTCTCATACCACTTTTACTGATATGAAATTAGTTCCAAATAAAGAGAGTGTCTCATACCACTCTTACTGACCCGAAGTTAGATCCAATTGATCCTATATCAATATCATCCTAGCATAGGGAGTACGGCAGTACACGATGCATCCATCGATAGTACTATGGTCCCTATCCTCATTTCCCTACTCATTGGCCAGATGAGAGGTACTTCCCATGAGTCCCAGATTGCATGGGTAGGATGTTTCATCAGGAGAAGGATGTACCACTCATCCTGCCTACATGTCGCCAGGGGTATCCCAGGGGAAGGCTGAACCACTCACCCTGTACACAAAAAATCACTAGGGGAAGGCTGAACCACTCACCCCATGATTGTGTCTCAGTAGGAGAAGGATGAACCACTCTTCCTGCCTACATAGCAGACCACTAGGGGAAGGCTGTACTATTAACCCTATGGTTGCTTATTGCTCCAAGAAGTACCCCATGCCCCAGGAGCTCCCAAAGATCAATATCCATATCATACAGGACCCTCAGGAGAGGGTCTCTCCATGACTCCTAATCGTTTTCGGAAAGTAAAGAATTTGACCTTTCCCAGGGGCTTCATTAGAATATCGACGACCTGCTCATCAGACCCAATGTGAAGGAGCCTTATTGCTCCTCGCTGTACCATATCCCAGATAAAGTGGTACCTGATGTCTATGAGCTTGGAGCAATCATGAAACACAGGATTCTCCGACAATCGAATCTCACTCTGGTTGTCATAGAGGATCACGGTGGTATCCAACACGTGTCCAAACAACTCACAAAAGAGCTTCCACAACCAGACAACTTCACAGGGGGCCATACTATCAGCTATGTATTCGGCCTCAGCGGTGCTCAAAGCAACCGACTTCTTCTTCCTGCTCATCGAGGATATCGAAGTAGAACCTGAAGAGAAACAACACTTGGAAGTGCTCTTGCGATCCACCACACTGCCTGCCCATTTAGAATCAGAATAACAATGCAGCCTCACAGCTCTAGTAGTGTATCTCAGTCCATGAGTGATTGTGCCTCGAAGATATCTCAGAAGATTCTTGGCACCAATCCAATGCGCGAGATGAGGCTCAACCATATGTTGGCTCAACATGCTAACTGCAAAGCATATATCCAGACGGGAGTCCACTGGGGACATTACAATCACCGACAACGACAATTCTTCATGGGGTTTTTTGCCTCCATTGATGCTTGATGGCAGTGGGACCACTCTCTTCCACATGAAGTCTCTTCGAGATAATCTCTCTTCTCACAAGAAGGGTTCGTCCATTTTTTTCACTAGCAAGTTGCAGTTGTTTATGTCTTTGGTAGATGTGAAATGCGCAGAAGACCTCACCAAGTTGGAGAAGAAGCTTAAGAGTTCCCACACTTGGGAATCAATGGTAAAATCATCATATAAGAATCAAACTATTTGCTTATCAAACCTCTTGGTAGGCTCAGTTGAATCTATTAAAATGTCCTGCAAGGTTTCCAATGGCGGTAAGATGGAAAAAAGCGGATGGATAAGATTGATATACGTTGACTACTAAGTTGCATGAAACGCCGAAACGTTTCGGAGTTTCTGAAACGGGTATGTTTAGAAACGTCACCTCCCAGAAATGGAAATGTCGACTA
The DNA here is from genome assembly GCA_031772625.1 of Pinus tabuliformis. Classification (NCBI taxonomy): domain Eukaryota; kingdom Viridiplantae; phylum Streptophyta; class Pinopsida; order Pinales; family Pinaceae; genus Pinus; species Pinus tabuliformis. The sequence goes on from CM062813.1 coordinate 236,109,965, forward strand.
AAATGTTGGCTGAAACGCCATATATGTTTATATATATATAAACAAATTTTCTAAAAATGTGAATAACACATGATCTTGCAAGGAAAATGGGAATAAGACCCATAGATGACAATTTAGAAGGAAAACGAAGTCTATATTAACTCTCATAGATGATTACATAATGGTAGAGGTTCGGCCGAGTTTTGAAGTTTCAGGTATGGGTACATCTCGAAACGTCGAGTTCCTAGAAGTTTCGTGCAACATAGGGTGACTACGATGAGGATAAATTGTTGTCCTAGCATGCCAAATCTCTCACAAGCTTTGTTCCCATGCCACCATTTTCATTTGACATTTGGCGGTTGTTGACTTTTCAAATGGTTTTAAAACCCAACAACGTCGAAAATAACATCAATGCTGTGTTGGTCTTTGAAAGGGCATATCCAAACCTCAAACGTTATGATTTTTTATATTTAACATTGAACCACAATCATCAATGTTAAAATAATATAATTAGGTTAAATATTATATTAATATAATTCATGAAGGCAAAATATTATTAAATAAATTGGAGCATTGTTATTGGAGTTAGAATTTACTATTGGAAAAGTTAAAATAGAGTTGAAGTTAGTGGCGAGTCGCGACCTAATGTTTTATAAAGTCAATCAAGTTAAGTTCATTTTCAGGGAAAGAGATCAACACCTAATTTCGAAAGAGGACTTATGATGGGAAATACAAAGTTTTCCCCTACAATATCCCTCATTACCCATGCTTTGAGGGGAAAACAATTTTAAGGGGATTTCAATGTTAAGAACATAATAATAATAAAATAATAATAATATAATAAATAATGATAAGTTAATTAGTTAATGAAAAGATGTGTCTTATTAGAAAGACATGTCCATTAGTGAAAAAGGCACTCCACCTAGGTGTTTATAATGGGGGCGCTTCTTGTAATATTCATCATTCTTATTCATTCTATCAAATTATATATCAATACATTTATACAATTACAAATATTTATCTACACATACAAACAGGTATTGTTTGTTACAATTTTGATTAGTCTTCATGTTCTTGAATTCGATATTGTTTTGTCATATCCATAGAAGACACAAAATCTCAATTCTATGTCAATGCAGTCAAATTGTAATTCACAATTCATAATTTCTTTTGCCTAATAAGGTGACTTTCTAGTATAGCAAGCCCATTGAAAAATGACCATAGAGGTCCTTGGCCCAATCCTAAGGCACTTTTTCCATCTTTTAAAATAAAAAAGGATGCTTGAGTTTGGCCCCACCATAGAAAGAATATGTGGTTGAAGTCACACCAAGATTGCGCAAATGCCAACCCATAATAAGGCTAACATGCAATGATGACTACACAAAGATGACCACCTTTGGTTTGACAGAGGCCTTTTAAATTGTTTGAAACATGTATGCAACCAAGTAGAAGCTCTAGATTGTACATCCAATAATTATTAAGTCGTGTCTGGAACTATTTTTTTAGTTGAGCCATTTATATCCATTTGTAAGTTGGTTTTACTAAAATCCTTTTACAATTCCATACATAGTGATTTAATTAATTTTATAGAGGGTTGACATTTATCTCAATTGAAGAGTCCCAATAATGATTTTTAATGTTTTCATCAATAAAATTGTTTGAATTTTTAGGTGAAAGGTTTCATTCAATCGTCGCTATTTGGAGAGGAGAAAATGCCCATTAGTATGAAAAATCCTGAACCAGGAAATTGTGAGTTATTTGATAGGGGCTTGACCTCAACAAGGAGATTTGCAACCCAGTGTAACAAATGGCCATTTATTGATAAACCAAACCCAAATTGAGCACCTTTCCATGAAAGGTAAGTCTTACTAGATTTCGAGGGCTTTTAAATACTCCAAATTACAAATGAGCCTTCAATTTTATTTGGGTTAGAATAATAAGTGTGCAATTGAACAAATGCAACTAAGGAGAAAATGTTTTCATGCTTCATCCTATAATCTCAATTTGGAGAAAGTAGAAATTCCTATTATCAGTCTAATTTCCTCCATGAAGAATCATAAATTGGAAAATTATGAGTTCTCTGATAGGGGCTTGTCCTCATCAAGGAGCATTGCAATCCATTTTAATTTGTAGCAAATAGTCGTTAATTGCTAACCCACACTTAAATTGATAACTTTTCCATGAAGTGTAAGGTTACCAAATTTGTAGGTCTTTTAAATACTCCAAATTGCAAATGAGCCTTTATTTTTTTTCGATGTTAGAATGATAATTGTGTGGTTGAACAAATGAAACTAAGGAGAAAATGTTTTCATGCTTCATCCCCTTCCAAGGATCATAGAATGATAATTGTGCGGTTGAACAAATGAAACTAAGGAGAAAATGTTTTCATGCTTCATCCCCTTCCAAGGATCATATAATCCATTTTGTGTAAAGGTCTAGGACTCTAGGCCTTGCATTTGCACGTTAGTTACTCCTAATCCCCTCCTCTATTTAGAGGTGCAACAAAGGTCCAATAAATGAAATCCATTCTTCTATTTGCAGTTAGCCTAGAGAAAGAATCACAATTTTTTGCTATTGCATATTATGCTAGGGCCAAAGGTGCATAGTGAGAGAAATAGTAAATGTGAGTTGTTGCTATCACATTGGTGCAAATTTTCTAATGCGTCGCTAAGGATCATATAATCCATTCTAGGCCTTGCATTTGCACATCAATTACTCCTAAGCCCATTTCTCTTTAGGGGTGGAACAAAAGCTCCAATAAATGAAATCCGTTCTTCTATTTGAAGTTAGCCTAGAGAAAGAATCACAGTTTTTTGCAGTCGTATATGGCTGAAGGTGCATAGTGAGAGAAATAGTAAGAAAATTTGGTAATGCACTACTAAGGAAAGAGGTTTGGTAAATTGCATAGCTAAAAATTCATTTGTTTATGAGCTAAAAATCCATGTCTCCATCTTAGATCTAAGCTTCCACAAGTTGTACAAGTGTCACCTAGGATAGGCTAATGATAGCCATGGACAAGTGTTTATTTTTTGAAAATCTCGGAACATTGCTTTTAATCCTTCCATCTATGAGTTGTAGATTGCACACAAAAGCTTATAGGGAAGGATTATAGCGTTGTCCTTGATTTTGTTATTGACCTTGAAATCCTCTTTAAGCTCCAATCTTAGGACCTAGTCTCTGGAGTGTGCGTTGCAGATATCAAAAAGGATTTGTCACCTCTCCCAAAGATTTTAAAATGTGAGAATCAAGGTGATTTGATAAGGGGCTTCACATCATGAAGTTGAATAGGTGACCAACTTGAGGAATTCCATTAAAAAATAGGCCAAATCAAACATTATGACTTTTTAACTTAAAAAAGGCTCAATAACCTTTTATTCTTTCAAGAGGTGTTTGTTCCAAAGATACTCTTAACTTTGACTTTGTCTACGGTCGAAATGTGCATTTGAAGATTTGATCTCACCCAAGATTTCTTTCCATAAGTAGCTATTTTGAGAATTAATTCCTCATGAGCATCTTCCAAGTTTCATTTCCTTCCAACACCCAAATAATCCATTTTGCACAATGGGCTTGAACTTGCGTACAAGTTATAAGATTTTGCATGCTCTCACCACTATTTCCTAGGCATGCAATGCTGTTCCACTTCCAACTATTGATATGAAAGCAATTACTATAGAAAGGGAAGTCCATGGAACTTTTCATGGTGGTGATAGGTATTGGTGAAGGGCATCCAATATGAGTAGTAATATAAATTATTCATTTCCCACGTGTTTGTGCATGTTTAAAATTAGGTGGCCAACATCATCAACAATATCCTCCCTAATCTCTTAATGGTTATCTCCCATAACTCTTTAGGAGAGGTTGAAACCATGGTTGTAGGAATTGCCCCACCCCCACTGTTGTAGAAATCAGAACCTTGCTCTAACTGGGAGTTTTATAAGATCCCCCATCAGAGTGTGCTCCCAAAAATCGGAATTGTGGTTTGCCTCATTTTGCATTGTCCTTCGAGTTTTGGAACTGTGCATGCTCTTCAGTCCAACCTTTGGTTGCCTTAAGGGTAATGATGATGAACCAACACTCATCCATCTAGGAGATCTTATGTTGTTTTTGTACAATTATTAGGACAAAGTGACCTTAGTTTCATACAATAGGTTTTTTCTTTAGGGATAATATTTTTGAAAAATAAAGTAAAATAGTAGCATCGCATTTACGCGTTTCATGATCATTCAATTGCAAATTTACACAAACTTGAAACAAAGGAAACTAAAAACCATCATTTTTGCAGGTCATTCCTTAGGAGGGGCAATTGCAGACTTGGCCACATTATAGGTTCTGGGAAAGAGGCTAAGCTATAGCTCTCCCATTTGTACCACATTTGGTTTCCCTCTTGTTGGAGATAAAAAACTTGAAGAAGCAATTGGTTGTGAGAATTGGGGATGCAACTTCTGTCATGTGATTTTCAAGCATGATATTGTTCGTCGAATGCTCCTTTGCATCATTTGAGTTAACTACTATTTTTTGATATTAGTAGGGGATAGTTGTGCCCTATTCTTTTATTGAAGATGCTTGTAGGACTCTTATTAATCATGTCCTTGATTCTACAAGTAGCCCACACACACACATACACACACACACACACATATATATATAGACATATATATGTACCCACACACACACACACACATATGCATGCACAAACATACATATCTATATATGTGTGTGTGTTTTGGAAAGTGACTCTTATTGACTCTTATTCAACCTTCTGGGTATAGGAATGACTTTGATGAGCTATCAAATAACCAAGGGCTTATATAGCTACCTCTTTCATTTATGGCTATAATGGAGAAGCAAGATGAAGTATCTTGAAGTATCTTGCAAGAATGTCTTAGTTAACTTTAGGAAAATGGTTTTGTTACCCACCAAAATTGGGTAACCCATAAGAGATTTTTTTTTTCCTCATTTGATAGCCAACTAACCAACAACCCTATATGGTCTTCATATAGCTTTATCTCAGAGCTCTCCACCTATTGCTCTGGTCAGTGCTCTCGTCCATCTAGCATTCTTCTTGAAGGAAGGTGGGTCATCTATCAACAGGTACTCTAACCATTTTAACAATCATGTGCTTTCATTTAATGTTAAGGGCATATTAGTATGAATCAAAAGGCAAATTGAATGATTGATCGCTCTTGATTGTACCTTTGTTCCCACACATCACTTGGGAGGTTAGCCTTTGACCTAGTCCAATGGGACTTTCTCTAAGGCCTTATGGCTTAGGAGGGGCATTGATTGTTGAAGTTAGAGAGAAAGTTGTCCAGCTAGATTTGGGGGTGTGCTAAATTTGGCAGGGGACCCACCAAACTCCACTAACAACCATATTTTTTTCTCTAATGTTTGACTTAGCAAACATTTGAATTTTCCTAAGTGGGTACCAAATCAATCTCATCCCTTGAATCTCTTGATTCTGAGTCATTGAGATCAATTGTGGGGCCCAAGTCGATTTGAGAGGGAAAAAGGGCGGCGTGGAGCTTAGTACACATTAGATTGTTTGGTGAAGGCTTCAAGAATTACTCTAGCACAACTACAACAAGAAGTTGGCTTCAACAACATGAAAATAACAAAGAAGAAGGGCATAACAGTTGTGGGATAACAATAGAAGTGCCCAACACTCGGTACCTTCACAGAACAAACACACAGAGGAGGCCATACAATTTGTACGAACTACTACAACACAACCTGCACAGAAGAGCCACGAGCTGGGTCAATTCCCCGCTTGGCTAAGTAAATTTCAAGAAGAAATTCATAAGGAATGTTTTCCTTCTAGATGTAATTTTTCTCTTAAATTTTCTATTTGTTGAGGTTGCCCTAGTAAAAGCGACCAGACCAATAGGTTTTCCTGCGTTGGGTTTCCTGGGTAAATTTTGTGTCTTTATGATGATGTGATTGTGTTTTTATTTCTGGTTTTCTTGTTAAGTTTCCGCTGCATATGTAGCTAGAAAAACTCAACATATTTGTGGATGAAGTTAAATTTCAGTTTTAGTTATTTACTTGTAATTTCTAGAAATTAGTTAGCTGGGTTTTTAGAGAAACTAACCTAGTATTAGAGCGAGGCTTTGTATAAAGACCAATGACCCGTGACCAAGCAAAAAGAGTGGTGTGGAAGAGGGAGGAGTGCTAAGGTTTGAGGCACGGTTAGTTTCTAGCCACTATAAGTGCACTCAGTTAGCCAGATTTGCGTAATGGTTTGAGAAGAAGTCAACCAGTAACATGGCATATCAGAGGTTGAGACTAGGACATAGTTTGGAGGGTGCCTGCAATTTCTGTGCTTGGAAAGAAAGATTGCTTGTGGTGTTGGAGGGTCAAGGGGTCAAGGAATTTGCAAAAATCTCTTGGCTCAACCACATGACCCTCATCAATTAGCTCAACATAACCGGAGGGATTCTAAGGCAACGAGGATAATCCTTGAGGGGTTGAAGGAACATATTATTCCTCTCATAGTAGGCAAGAAGACAACACATGAGATGTGGACAACAGTCTTGAACTTGTATCAGGGTACCAATGAAACAAGGAAGTTGGTGTTAAAGGAAAAACTCAGGGCAATATGCATGGCCAAAGGGGAGTCTATTGCGTCCTACTTGACCAAGTTCACCCATGTTCGGGATGAGCTCACTGGGGTGAATGAGGTTGTTTTAGACAGTGACCTAGTAAGCCTTGCGTTATCATGGCTTCACGAGTCGTGGGATAACTTCCATGACGCAGTGATAGGTAGAGAAAAGATTCCTGATTGAGAGCAGCTATGGAGTGATTACATACAAGAAGAAATAACGAGGTAGTCAAGGTTTGGCAGTGATGTCAAGCAAGAGGAAGAAGAGAATTTTGCCCTAGTTGGCAAGGGGACCAAGGGCAAAGGCAAGAAACATGCAGGACCAAATGAATCAAGCTCCAAAGTCGGAAAGGCAAGAAAGATCTGTCCAAAATTAAGTGTTTTCATTGCCATTAGTTTGGACACTATGCTACGAAGTGTCCACAAAGAAAGAAAGGGTCCAAGAAGGACCAAGTAGCAGCCATTGTTGAAATAAGCAAGTTCAACTCCAAATTTGATAAGGAGTTCTCCCTCATTGCATGCATGGCAAGTTCAACGTCCAACAATGTTTGGTTCATAGGTAGTGGGGCTTCACGTCATATGACTGGGGTGTAAAGGTTCTTTCTTCCAGCTTACAAAAAAGGACTAAAGAGTCACCATAGAGCTTGGTGATGATGGCAAGTACTTTGCCACGAGTATGAGTATTGTCAAATTTGACAGGGAGTTAGGCAGTCCCCTCTTTCTCAAGGACATCCTCTATGTACCAGGGCTGAAGAAACACCTTGTTTTAATTTTCAGCACTTGAAGGCAAGAGTGTATGTTGTCATTTTCAGCAAAGGGAAAGCTCTTTTGACTCGGCAACAACATTGACCAACTAGGTTGGTCGTGAGTAGAGCAAGGACGCAGGGGAACTTTGGCATAGACAGATGGGGTATTTGCACCATGGGGCATATAATATATTGCAAGAGATAGCTACGGGGCTGCCAAATTGCAACATGGACCAACATTACGTGTGCAAGGGTTGCACACTTGGAAAGTACACAAAGACTTCTTTTCCCAGTTGAGACAACATAGTTGCAACTATTCTAGATTGGGTACACTTAGATGTATGTGGCCCTTTCTCTCCCCCTTCTCTCACGAGTTATAAATATTATGTCATCTTTATTGATGATCATTCTAGAAAAACTTGGATATTTTTCATGAAGAAAACAAAGGAAGTCTTCTTAAAGTTTGTAGAATTCAAGGTCCTAGTTGAAAACTTGTCAGGGATAAAAATTAAGGCCTTGAGAAGTGACAGTGGCAGAGAGTATATCTCAAATTCCTTCAAGGAATTTTGTGCCAAGGAAGGAATTAGGAGAAAACTCATAGCTCCCCATGATCCTTAACACAATGGGGTAGCTGAATGGAAGAACCACAATATTGTTGGAGCAGCCAAGGCTATGCTGCATGACTAGGGTCTGCCTATGTTTCTGTGGGTAGCGACATGCAACACAATAGTGTTCCTACAAAATAGGGGTTAGTTCTGGGACGAGTTACACCAAAGGAGGCATTCACAGGCAAAAAGCTTGATTTATCTCACTTTCGCATCTTTGGCAGTTTGGTTTATTGCCATGTGTCCAGTGATAGTAAGAAGAAGTTGGAACCCACAATTGAAAAGGGTATTTTCGTGGGCTACAATGAGACATCTTAGGCGTACAGGGTGTATGTTCCAGCACTGAGAAACATAGTGCTTAGACATGATGTGAAATTTGAGGAACCAATGGCTGTTACGAAGTCCTTGGAGCACGAGTAGTGTGCAAAGCAGGAGGAGGAGCAATAGGCTCCCAAGTAAGAAGCTCATTGAACTTCTTAGTTACAGTCATAGGCAGTGGGTGGACAGGCCGTACGGAAGATGCAGGACAATGAGGAGAGAGATGATAGAGTGAAGGCAACCACTTAGCTAGTGTCTCCTAGTACAGGGAAAAGGAGGAACAAGTGGGCTGAGAAGTTGATTCAAGAGGCCTAGGAGAGGGTTGGGGCACCCAACTCTAGCTTTAGGCATAGCAAACAACCACAAAGATACTTTGGCTACATGACACTTATTACATAGCGTGTTGACTTTAGTATGTCCCTACAGTAGTGCAGACAACAAATATTTTGACTAAGGCTTTGCCAAAGGGCAACTTTGTATTTCACTGAGATAAGTTGGGTATTGTGGAGTCTAGAGAACCACTTCCTCTCTAAGAGGGAGTGTTGAAGTTAGAGAGAAAGTCGCCCAACTAGATTTGGAGGTGCACTAAATCTAGAAGGGGACCCACCAAACTCCACTAATAACAAAATTTTATTTTTTCCCTAATCTTTGACTTAAGAAACATTTAGATTTTCCCAAGTTGGTGGCAAATCAATCTCAAACCTTGTATCTCTTGATTCTCAGCCATAGAGATCAATTGTGGGGCCCAAGTCGATTTGAGAGGGAAAAAGGGCAACGTGGAGCTTAGTATGCATCCGATTGTTTGGTGAAGGCTTCAGGAATTAGGGTAGCACAACTGCAACAAGAGGTTGGCTTCAACAACACAAAAATAGGAGAGAAAAAGGGCGTAATAGTTGTGGGATAACAACAAAAGTGCCCAACACTCAGTACTTGCACAAAGTAGACACATAGAGGAGGTTGTACGGCCTGTACGAATTACTACAGTGCAGCTTGCGCAGGAGAGCCACGAGCTGGGTTGATATCTTGTGTGGCCAAGTAAATTTCAGGAAGAAAATATAAGGAAGGTTTTCCTTTCAAATGTAATTTTCTCTAAAATTTTCTATTTTTCGAGACCGCCATAATAGAAGCCACCAGACAAGCAAGCTTTCTCGTGTTGGTTTTCTTGGATAAATTTTGTGTCTTTATGCTGATATGACTGTATTTTTATTTATGGGTTTCTTGTTAAATTTCCGTTGCATATTTAGTTAGGAAAACTCTACAGATTTGTGGATGAAGTTAAATTTCAGTTTTGGTTATTTACTTGTAATTTTAGCAGTGTTCCACAGGGACGCATCCCCCAGGGTCGGGTGCATGCTCCCCTCACACCCCTCGCACCTGGGACGGGGAGTCTCTTTGGGGTGCGTTTCCCCACACACCCTTTTTGGGGAGTCTCGGGGAGACGCAAGGGGCGCGTTTCCCCAATGTGGGAGTCTAGACTCCCCAAAAAGGGTGCGTCTGGGCGTCCCCCTTTAAATTTGTCTAATAAGACCCAAATTAAAAGTTAAAAATAAAAAAAATCAAAATCAAATCAATGTATTTGAATATTTCATTATTGATTTATAATTTATAATTTTTTTAATCGAATCTCATGGTATGTATGAATAATTCAATAATGGGACTTGAGTATGTCATATGATTCATGAATGATGTATGTATCAAAATGAACAATGAGGATGGATCAATGATTCAATTGTCTATTTAATATTTTTATGCTTTCATTATTGCACAATGAACAATGAATATGAACTTGAATATATATATATATATATATATATATATATATATATATATATATATTAAATTATATACCTCGACTTCTCCTCGCACTCCCTAAATTACCCTAAAATTTGAGGGTTCTCCCACACGTCCCCCCTGTGCGTCTCCCCACACTCGCATCTCCCCGCACACTCGCGTCTCCCCGCACTCGTGTCTCCCCGCACCAGAGTCTTGGTGGAACATTGGTTTTTAGAGAAACTAACACTGACTAATATAGTGTGTCCATGGTAATCCATACTTTACTACTTTTCGTCCTTCCTTGGCATTGTATATCCACATCGTCTGGAAACTTGGCGCCAGAGGTTGATGTAGCTGAAAGAATGGTAAAGGCATGTAAAGCCACAATAGAAAGAAAATGTAAAATGCAAAAGATGGCTGGGACTTGTTTAGTATGTGGGAAGAAGCCTAACATGAACTCTACCTCGTCATTAGCGATCACCTAGTTCCTTAAGCATTTAATGCTTCATCTAAAATGAAGGAACTTTTGAATGTCCCAACCCAAATGAAGGAGAATTGTTGCATCTTTAAGGGGTATTGGAAAAGCACAAAGCAACCTTGGTCTTGTACTAGAAGGGTGGAAAAAACAGGTTGAAGAAAGGAGTAACCCATGCCTCCATGATTGCTCCCTCCTTACATCATTATACTCAGGGTGTTGGACTTTCGTTAGTTGGTCTCATGGCTGTGGCATCTTCCTTGAAGTCTTTCCCACTCCATGACCACATTATCACATGCACCTATGGATTGATGGGTCTACCTAAGACATGTCACTCCCTTTGGGGGTTGGAAACACCTAATAGGGTTGTTGACCTAATCATCCCTAACATAATTGAGGTAAGTTGTTTAAAAACCTTGAGCTAGTTAGGCATTTGAGGGTAAGTCTTGTATGATGTATTCATGTGCCCCTAACATTAGAAATGGTTCACTATGATGCCTTAATGGTTTTTGTCCCTAGTGATGCTGATCTCACTTGATCTTGAGATTTGTTTAGGTGGTATCACACATGTAGCAAAGATCCCTTGAAGGATGGCTTGACTCCTTTCCTGCAAATTGCAGCAGATGCTTTGCCCTGTGCTGAGAGCAAATGTGACCTTATAGTCCCAATGTTGTCTCTCCAGAGATGAGCATTGGGTCTTGAGTAGATTCCACATGGCTCCACACCTCTTGGTGTACCTTTGGATGCTGAAACGCTGACCCAGGAAGCTTGGGTGTTGGCTTACTTGATGATGTGTCTAGATGGACCTAGGATACCCCCATGATGTTTTTGACCTTGTTTGATGGTTGTTGCCTTGTTCTAGAGCCCAGATGAGGATGGATTTCACCAAGATGACTCGGGGAAGTTGGGAGGGTTAGCACAACATGCTATGTTGCCAACACTTTTCCTAGATGATACCATGCCACCCCTACGGTGCCATAGGAGGGTGATGTAAGCCTTTTTGTGGATGATGTCATGGTGGAGGAGGTGCCTTCTGGAGATGTACCCATGCACTTTGATTATTTCTTGCAATGAGGACCACTCAATGGACCATTTTATCACTTGCTTGATGGAGATTGATCATTCTTGGATGATGACATCATCATGGAGAGTCTTATTTCCCACATGTGTGGGTTATTTTGGCACTTTTATTATGTTGTTGAGCTATCTCAAGGTTTTCTTGTGAGCTTTGACCTAGTTGAATGCTTAAATCAAGCTTTTCAAGCCTTTTCTTGTAAAATTATGGAAAAGTGACTTAGTTACCCTAATATAAATAGATGGGAGTCACTTTTCCTTATTCATCATCATCATTAATCACAATTCTCTTGTTTTAAGAAGTGCATACTAGCTATTTGTCTTCTTCTACTTGTACGCAATTTGATTTTTATGGAGCAAACTATCTTGGAGGGAGATGTTTGCATGGGAAGACTTCTTTGGGATTGATTGTAGTACTTGTTGTGGAATGGCATAAGTTTCGTGCTATTTTTTTTTTTTGTTCCTTTTCCATTTTGCATGCTAGATTATGTGAATTAGGGTTTTCTATGTATGCCATATTAAAAATTGCAATATTTTTCTTGGAATCTTAATTTTTCATGGTATAAAATTTTGTTTGCAAGAATCCTCAAGAGAACTTTGATATGCACATCTTTTGAACTTAAAATCTCCCACATAAAAACGTTGCTAGGGTCTCAAAGTGGAGATCTTCATTTTCGCACCCTCTTCATCCAAGCCCTATTCATAGATCTTGCTCTAAATGACTCCGTTGCACAATTAGATCAAGGCACTAGTTTAGTAAGTGTTGATCTAAACCCCAATTTCACTCTTTTTATCTATTTTCTTGGTAACTAGGGTTAAGGTTAGGTTAAATTTGCATTTTCAGCAATTTTATATTTGTGTGATTGCCCTAATAAAGGGGTTGCATTTGATAAACTTTAAAAATGAAAAATCTGGCATTACTTGCATGTTAAAATCCCTAAACTATGTTGAATTCTTCTTATTGATAATTGTTTTAGACATGTTTCTTGCATGCTAAAAACCCGAAACTGGGGTTGACATCTTCTTATTGATTGCTGTTTTAGGCATGTTTCAGCCATAAAAACTACATTGCTGCCCTAAACCTCGTAGATCACCTTGCTTGATTGTTGACCCATGCTTGATAGACTATTTTGTAGAGTTGCTTATGCCATCATGTGCCATAAATATACATATCTTACAAACCCTAACTTTTAACAACTCTCCTTTAAATTACGTAGGTCTTAAGAAAGCATTCTTGAACTATTGGCGACTCTTATCTCAACCTTTCTAGGTTCTGCCAATACCTTCCTTTCAAGTCATTGGACCTTGTATCACCATTGAGACCTCTTGAGTTGAATACCTTTCTGGTGATCTATATAGGGAAGCCTCCCTTATGGGATTGAATTCACCACTAAACAGCTAGAGAGAGCCATTGAGTTAATAGTGGTGCTGATCTCTTGTTGCAATAAGACCTAGGTTGCTTGATGGGGCCATACACTAGGCCTGCTAGATTTTGCAATAATAGGGCCTAAAACCAAGAGCCCTCAATATGCCTATGATAAATAACACCACTACATTCTTTCACAGACCTTCTTAAAGCCAATTTTGATATTCTTGACATTGATGCTAGAAAATTTGGCCCATTCCATGCCCTCCTAGACTTCTATATTACTGTCTACTATGAAGTGCCCTTTAATGAAGCTTTCTTGTTAAGGGTAGACAATCTTCAAATAAAGATGCTTAACTTTGAGCGCAAGCACTTTGGCCAAAATCTTTTATGGAACATTCAACAATGTGGTAGGCCTCCAACTCGTGGTCAATTTAGGTGGCTAACCTTAGGGATGAATTTGATAATACCTTTGTGTAAGGTTTTTCTCAATGTTGGATTTTTAAAGGTTTATTCATATGTGTGAATCTTGTGCGCATTGACAAAGTTCCTAGTGACCTTATACAATTGACAACGGAATCTAAGTTGCACAAAGCGTCGAAACATTTCAGAGTTTCCAAAATGGGTACGTTTAGAAATGTCACCTTTCAAAAATGGAACATGGACCGAAACGTCACATATGTATATATATGTAAAAATAAATTTATACATAAGTGAATAACACATTATCTTGCAAAAAAAGAGAGAATAAGAACCATAGATGACAATTTAGAAGGAAAACAAAGTCTATATTAACTCTCATAGATGATTACATGATGGTCGAGGTTCAACCGAGTTTTAGCCAAGTTTCAGAGTTTTGGGTATGGGTACGGCTCAAAACGTCAGGTTCCTAGAGGCTTCGTGCAATATAGATGGGAATCCATCTAGTACTATAAGTGGCTTTTAAAGCGACAACCGAACTCATCCAAAGTTAATGGCGAATCTCACAATCCTGTTAGTGCATAAGAAAGTTTTTGTGGGACCATAGGAATACATGTTTTGATGGTCATCATTCATTCCTTCGTTAGATTTGGGAAGTAAAAAAATATTCTCTAGGGAGAAACAAACTCGTTTTCGACATCCTATTGTTAAGTAGCCCACCCTTGATTACTTTTATCTTGGAAATTTTCTCCATAGCTTCTATTGAGGCCAATGACTTAGATAAATTATTTGAAGGCCTATCCTCTGCCTTCAATGAATGGTGTTTGGTTGTTAGGTCATTCGTTTTGGTGATTCAAAGCTCAACAACTCTGAAGTGGTGCATGGGCTTCATTACTTTAGGTTTTAATTCCTTGTTAAAAGGATTGTTTTGAAGGCATTGGCTCACCAACCCCAAACTTCCCTTTGTATTTTTTTTGCTTGCTCCTTATGGAGGTAATTTGTCTTTTGTAGCATTTGACGAATTTAGTGATTTGGGTCATGATATCATCCGCTTGGTATTTGTAAAAGCTTCCAATCCCCTCTAGTGCATTCAATGCATTTGTTGGCTTTTTAAGCGTGACACACTCATTATATAGTGTGATCTTGTCATACATATCTTAGATGGAAAATTGAGGTGGATGATGATAAATAAGAGTAGCTTCAATTAACACTTCATTGATTGGGATCTTGCATAGTTGAAAAAATAACACATTCTACTTAGTGATCACAATTCCATTAAGATGTGTGAGGACCCTGTCATTGCCCTTTTGGAAGTTAGACCAAGTGTGCCATAGCATTGATGAATTATTTTGTTTGAGCTTATTGGGGTCATACAAACCTGAGGGAGGTCTTCTTTTTCTTGGTTATGAAACCTTACATGCACCAATGCTGCTTTATTTTTTTTAGCATCAACAATTTTGAGGATTCCTCAATTAAGTGAATGAGCTTTAATGAGCTTGTTGACTATCCATTGTCAAAAAGTCTCTCACTTCCTAGTTTCATTGTTCACAAATGTTGGCAAGGCTTGAGATATTATTGACCAAAACAAAGTCCAAACCAATCACTATTCGGGATTGACATCTTAGTCAAAAATAAAACCAATCAATTGCGAGGAAACGAGAGTCACAATCACACCTTTACCATGTTAATGATGTGAAACAAAGTTGGCCAAGTTTGACCAAACACAGTTCAACATATCTTGTCTTCTCGTAAATATACAATATCTAAATTTGGAAAGACATTTTTATTTCTTTTGACTATACTTTTGTAGCAAGGGTTAGAGAACTCCATGGTATTCCATGATTTTACCTTCATTAAGATTGGGTTGTGATAAATTCAACATTGGCATCCTTTGAAGTTTTAGCCTTCTAGCAATCCTTCGAGGGATCCAAACTAAATTGGTGGCCTTTCCTTGGTTGGTAAGGTCGTAATTGAAGGCGAAGTAGCTCAAGGCTTATTAGTAGCAACAACCTTGTTTCCCCCTATGAGCATTTTTTGACAACTTGAACCCATTCTAGTTTGGTATTTGCATCAATATTACGAACATAATTTTGGGAAATACAATGTTGAGGATGTAGAATGAAACTTATGGAAATATTGGGGAAAATATTGAAAAATTCTAGTGAAAATATTGGCAAGCATAAAGTTGGACTTGAAAAACATGTAAATATTGAAAACTTGAAAAGCTAAAAAATTATAAGATAAATCAAAGATATTTGCAACAAATGTTTGCATTGGCTTGAAGACTTGCAAACTTGCTAAACTAGAGGGGCTTGGGGAACTTGGGGCTATGAAAGTTCATGCCTAGCTATAAAGGAGGAATACTTGATTTTATGATCATGGCTTTGCGTATAAAGTGGGAAATTTGGAAGATTGATGTACCTCACAAGTTGTCTGAGCATTTTATTGTCAACCCACATTATGACATATTCCTAAAGATCTTTTGATTGGTTGACCTGTCAATCTCTTTCATGAGGGCAAGGTTTACGAATTTACATGGTTCATGAAATTTAAAGCCACTGAGACGCTTACAGAATCATTCTTGTAAAAGGCCAATATTCCAGGGGTATGGCTAAAAACACAACCTACAAAGGGTAATGACTTAGAATATTCTGGCTTGGTCGTGACCTTAAAACTAGATTATCATCATCATTATTATTCATATTATTGAAAAGAGATAACAAGGGTGTTGCTGCAATCCCACGGTTCATGGGAAACAATTTCATCACATGTAACTTTTTTTTGGGTAATAAGGTAGCAAAAAGCCCTTGTTTAGGTTGCGCGTTGTGTCGTAAAGCCAACCTTGAGCTTCCCACGCTTGGGCCTTCTGTTATGAACATAAATATATAAAATAATATAAATGAATAACTCAATTAAATAATAATTAGTATAATGGAAGGACATGTCTCGAATGACATGACTCTTAATGAAAGGGGACTTTGGTTAAGTATTGTTGATTTTTGGTATGTTCTATGCTAGAGCAATTTATTTAAATTTTCACAGTTAGCAATCACATCAGCATTACGATAAACTGCAGATAGCACATAAATATAAAACGCAGAAGACAAGCCAAGACAAGAGGACACAGGATGTGGCGCAAGCCAGGGACAAACCCCACTGTGTGTGGGGAAACCCTTGATCAATTCTTCTTTTATGTTCTTCAAAGTTCAGCAGAGAAAGAGAGAGAGATA
Source organism: Pinus tabuliformis (assembly GCA_031772625.1). Taxonomy (NCBI): domain Eukaryota; kingdom Viridiplantae; phylum Streptophyta; class Pinopsida; order Pinales; family Pinaceae; genus Pinus; species Pinus tabuliformis. The sequence continues at coordinate 236,126,549 of CM062813.1, forward strand.
GTACAAATATACAAATCTGAGATTTTATGACAGCAGCAGTAAGTCCATCATTCTGCTAATAATGACTAATCTAAGATGCAGCCCTGACAACATTCAATAAGAGTGATGTTGCATATCTCCTTTTAGTAGATCATCAATCCAGTAGTCTTCCTTAGAGCTGCAACATTCCACTGATGGCTTGCAGCACCTACAGACTTCAAACACTCATGAAGAGTAGATCATCAATGCTGCTGCAATGTTCCTCTAATTGCCTGATCCTGCAATTATAGTTAGGGCACAAGGAGAAGCCCTTTAACCTTCCAAGCTGTTAGACAATTAAGCCCTTCAAGGGCTGCAGTCCACCTAGGAGAGTCTCTCCTAATCCACGCTGCCACCTGAACTTAATGCATGCTGCAATACTGCCTTGGAACAGCCTTAGGTGCTTGCTATGGTTTGCAGCCTAGCAAAGCAGCTGGCTGTAGCTATAGATTCTTCCAACAGGTCTCATGAACCCTTAAATCATGCCCAGTCATAACCTTGATACAACGCTGTCACCTACAGCAATTCAAGCTGCATTTAGGGCTCCTTTGGCAGGCTTAAAGTTTCCTTTAACTGTGACTGGAGGCCTCTCTGTTGACTGCAATATTAGGGCCTCTTTCTAGCTATGAATTAGAACCATACTTGCTGAGGAAAGGCCTCTTCTGGACAGCGTACAAATTCTGCGGCTAGGAGACCTGCTTTGGCAGTGGATAAGTGCTACACCTGTCAGCGAATTAGAGCAGCGTATGCTAGTCTAATTGCTGCGGAATTTGATGTCTTAATGAACAGAGAATAGAGCCTTTAGACAGCATGCAAGGGTCACCCTTAACTGTGGGTTAGATCATCCTTGAGGACTGCGGCTAGGGTAACATAGAAGCCTCTTGAGACTGTGGATCAGGGGACTGCGTCTAGGGCTAGGACAGCGGGCAGATCTCTGTGGCTAAGACTCTTCCTTACTGCGGCTCTTCTATCCCTGTGGCTTCATATACCTAGGCTCTCTATAGCCCACTGATCTGTGGCTCCTTAACCTCCATTGACTGCGGCTTGCTGCGGCTGTTCCTTTTATCACTGTGGCTGACTGTGGCCTAAAAACAACTCCACACCAGAAGCAGCGCGCAACAAATCACATTGTTTCGGTCAACGTTGCCATGCCGCTCTGTCAGAACTGTCGTGGTTAATTACAACCTCCACTGAGACTTTGGACCCTGATCCAACCCTATTAAACTTCTTGTGTTGACGACTCTACACTTCAAACAATAGCAATCGTTCCCCCTGATATACTTCTTTGTTGTCCCACAAGAGCCCATCAATACACATGTAGCTGAGCAACAACTACATAGTAACTACGAGCAGCTCGATACGTCCCCTGGCTGCCCATTCACATGCACTCAAACTTGATCCGTCGCCATACATATTAAATCAACGCAAAGGTCGTCATGAGGGTCCATTGATTGCCCGTTAATTGTGCTCAACGCATTTACACTCTCAATTTGGACAAATATGTAGATCACAGTCCGGCTGCTACAGTGAAGGAAAAACAAATGCGCTGATCAATGTCAAAGAACTGGTTAATAATTTTATCTTTGATCTCTAAGCGGAAGTTTGGCATTCCAATTCTGAACAGTGGTCTTGCCTTCAAACTGGAAAGTTTGACGCCCCCTTCAAATATGTTTGTACTGCAGCTAGGGCATTATACACTAGCATATACTCTCAACGTTTCTCCTTTTCCAAAAACCCAGACGTGGAGAGGAGATCACATGAAGAGTGTGTCTCAATGACATCAAATCCTCTTATATTTATACTAATGTGTAGATGATTAATAGACATGATGTTTGGGCTTCTAGAGCCTACATAAGTGCTGGTCGACTTGATAATAATTACATAAACAAAATAAATTCATATCTCCATAAATACTTATCGAAATCGGATGATCTTTGGATCAATCCTACACCTCTCGACGAGAGGGATCCAATAAAAATATCAGCTGCCAGAAATAAGCTAACCCACATGGAGTTTGGCCCTAGTTGCCAATTTAACAAGTATATATATGGGCCCCATCATATCATATCCTTCTCTCATACATTATTCGATATATTATTATTATTCCTAAATGGATTTCTTTATTGCATTCCAAGTATTTTGGATATTTTATCGGTGAATCAAATTGGTTATCACCTTTGGTATCATAGTTTTGTTTTTAATCTGTCCTTTTGGCCATGCTCTTATCAGAGCGTTGTTTTCGGCCCCAGACTTTGGGCATAATTCTTTTACCCACACTTAAACGTTTGGAGTTTCTCAAATTCTGAGGTCTTTGATGACCATTGGCCCTTTTTAAAGATTTTGATAAATGAAAACATTCCACTACGAGTTTAAAGGAAAGATTAGATACCGAAATTCAAATTGAACAAAAGATGAGCTGCTGCTGTTCATGCAATTGATCCATACAATCGTGTGAATGAAATTTGAAGGCAACTATTGTTAGTAGGGTTGCAGGGGAGCCCCCCCTGAATTTGCTCTTGAAGCACGCTTCGCTCGGGAGCGGATCCGTAGCGATCCAGGGAGCTCGCTCCTAAAAAAATTTACGCTCCTTAGTTTTTTTGGAGCAAACATGGGAGCGTTCAGGGAGCGATCACTCCTTGGTTTTTTGGGAGCTATCGTGGGAGCGTTCAGGGAGCGATCGCTCCTTGAACGCTCTCGTCCCCCCTCGGAGCAGTTTTTTAAAAAATTGCTCCCTGTGGGCGAAAATCACATTGCTGGATTTTGGAGGGAGGGGAGGGGCCAAAAGAAATAAAAGGCCTCAATGCACCATTTGCATATTGAGAGAGCAAGAGAGGGATTTTGGAATTGGAGCTTGAGTTGAGGAGGAAGATTGAGAGGGTTGCTTGGGAGCTTGCTGAGCTTGCAAGGGAGATTGGAGCTTGGGATTGAAGGCACCATTAGAGAGCTAAATTAGTAGGGCCTTGACTCTAATCTAGCATTTGTGTTTTTTATATGTTCATTGTTAAATGAAAGATGTTCTCTTTTCTCTTTCCCATTCCCATTCCTCCATTTTATTGCAGGCAAGAAACTATAACTCTACCAAAGTTCAAAACTATAAACATCATCGCTATATGGCTTGGCATTCTCTTGATGTTGGTTACTTTTTTTGTTATGATGGTGTTGGGGAGCAGAAGGAGTGATGAAAAGGATGAAGAAGTGGTTAGTGGTGGATTTGAAAACCATGCAGAGGAGGAGTACCAAGAGGAAGAGGAGGAGGAGGATAATGAGAGTGGAGATGATTAGGGCAAAAAAAAAAAGTAGACCAAACCCCCTTATGGAAATATGTTACTAAGGTTTCAGGAAGTGAAGGGGGTGGAACCACTAAATTTACATGCCCCCATTGCAAAAACACTTACACAGGTTCATAAACCCATGCTAGAAAAATCTCTATGTGAAAATGACATGGGATGGAAATAAACCAATAGGAATCAAACTTGTGGATGTGTGTCACAACAAAGAGTTAAATACATAAGGGAAGAAGAGGAAGCCCAATACAAATCTAAAAGATCAAAGGGTGACTTTGAACATGACACCACTAGCCCACAATCACATAGACTAAGAACTCCATCAACATCCACCCATGGTAGTGGATATGGAAGTACAGGAAAAACATCCCTTTACGTGTAGAACCATATCAAATTTCCTTGATCAAGGGTGTAGGGATGATGTGGATGTAAAATTTTTCGTGTTTCTCTATTCGTGTGGGATACCATTCAAATGTTCTTCACTTACCTTATTTGCATGAAATGGTTGGCGCCATCAATGATGCCCCTAAAGGATACAAGAGCCCTAGGTATGACAAGGCTAGAATCGTGGGACTTGATCATGAAAAAGCCAAAATAACACATGCTTTGGGTAAATTGACAAACTCTTGGAATGGCTATGGGGTATCCATTGTATTTGATGGTTGGACAAATGTAAAATGAAAGCCATTGATAAGTGCCCTTGGTGTATCTGCTAGTGGTGCAGTCTTCCTTTCAGCATATGATTACTCAGAAAAGTTCAATACCACCATCAATATTGCAAAACCATTACTTCAAACAATTGAAAGTAGTGGCCATACAATGTCATCCAAGCCATCACTGATAATGCTTCTAATTGTGAGGCAGCGAAAGCAATCATTGAGGATAAATACCCCAACATATTTTGGTTTGGGTGTTAGGTTCACACTGTGAACCTTTTGATGCATGATATTATTAAGAAAAAACAACCTCAAAACAGATGGATTGGTGAATTGTGCAAGAGAGCAAGAGAATGATAAAATTTATTACTAATCATAGCAATACCCATGGGCTTTTCTGCAGTCACTCAAGGTTGGAGCCGTTGAAGATTGCGAAGACTAGATTTGATAGCTATTTCCTCACCTTCAAGCTCCTTTTGAAGGTAGGAGAGTCATTGGCTAGCATGGTATCAAGTCAACATTGGCAGGTATTAAAGGACAAGACTCCAACCGCGCTTGACAGGAAAGGTTTTCAAGAGGTGGAGGAGACTGCTCTTGATGGTCTGTTTTGGGCATGTGTGAGGGATCTTTTGCAATACATCAAGCCCATTTATAACATGATTTGTTTTGCAGATATAGATGCACCAATGATTGGGGAGGTGTATGAGCAGATGGATAACATGGTGGGGCAATTAAAATATATTGTTCAACAAAAATATCCCAACTTGTATGATATTATTTACAATTTCGTGTGTGCACAGTCGGATAAATTTAATGTTCCATTACATGCCTTGGTGTATATCCTTATGCCAAAATTATGCTCTCCATCTTGTTTGGGCATACCTGCACCTGGGGGTGAGGTTAGGACCAAACCCCATACAAATCTAGAGGTACAAAATGGGTATATGACAACATTAGATACGCTGGTCGCTGACAGGGTGGAGTGTGCTAGATTGCGTCTTGAATTAGGAAAATACTTCACTAGCACTAGAGTGTTTGGTTCTTTGCATGCAATGGAAGATAGGGATAGATTGGATGCTGTCACATGGTGGGACATGTATGGCAGCCACAAACTTTTGGCAAAATTGGAAAAAAGGTGTTTTCACAGGTTGTAAGTACCTCTTCTGCAGAGAGGTGTTGGAGCACCTTTAGATTCATCCATAATGTGAGAAGAAACAACCTCAATGAAAACCAGGCAAAAATACTTGGTTTTTGTGCACTACAACTTGAGGTTGTTGACAGATTATTGTGACTGAGCTTGTGATGATACATCATATTTGATTTGGGACAATAACCCATGGGAAGATAATTTGCAGGATGGAGCTCTACATCTAGAAGAGTTGGAAACAAAACTTTTGAAAGATGATGAAGCAACAATAACAACCATGCTACCCCCATCATCCAGTAGCAGTGCTTGAGTTCCCCAAACATTGCCTTTGCTACCGCCACCTTCATCTACATCCCCACGTGCAGGTAATGTGCCTTTTGGTTTTGGTTTTAATTTTGGACATGGTTGTCCAACTATGCGGGAGGAGACTCCCAGTACACCACCATGAGCTTCAAAAAAATAGACATTTCTCGTTGCAAGAGCCAGAGGGAGCAATAGATACTAGATTTTCTTGTCTTTTCTAGTTTCTAGTAGTTTCTATAACAATTGACTCTTTCATATTTATTATGATATTTTTTGTAAACAATATATGACAATTTAAGTTTGAAGTTTGAAGTTGGCAATTATAACTCATTGGTAATGAATTGTGAATATGATGCTTTTTGAAAGTTGAAAGTTGAAACATTCATTTCATGTTAGATATTCTTTGTTATAGTTTGGTTACTTGGTAATGGTAATGGTAATGGTTACAAGTACAACTTTAGCGATCAATGATGATACAAGTTTTATATTGAATTTTGAAAGCTTGAAACTTTAAGATTGATGAATCATGAGACTTGATATGTTGTATGTCACTAACTTGTGGACGTGGTTGATGAAGATTATAACTTCTAGATATATGGTTCAATCCATGTTTTTATGGTTCTTATATCTAATTCATCATTCTACATGCTTTTGTTAACATATATGCATCAAAATATATAAAATTATATATTATATAAAAATTCACTCCTGATTTGCTCCTCACCCGAGAGATTTTGAAAATGTTGCTCCTTGCTCCCTCTTCCCGCTTCCATTCCTGCTGCCAAGCAGCCTTGGTTGTTAGAGCCATTGATGGAATTTGTGTGCTATAAGGTACAAAGTTCCGTACACAACATCAAATCTCTTCTTCACTGTAGTTTTGTACATCATTTGATTAATTATTTTCAGTTGCCTGTACATTTTATGACAAAATGGATCACTGTACCATTTGTTGAATTTTTGAGCAACTAGGGAGAAATTTCCCTAGAAATAAATTTATGTGGTTAACCCCTTTCACCCTTGAAGTGAATTATTTCTCAAGAGCAAATTATATTTCATAAGAGCAAAAGTTATTTCAAAAATATTTTATAAAGCAATTAGACATGTGCAAAATAAAATCCCTTAAGTGATTCAATTAGACATCTGCAAAATAAAATCACTTAAGTGATCTAATTCAAATGGATCACTCTAGGAGGTTTCAAAACACTTAGTTCGAGGAAGGGATTCTGACTCAAAGATTTCTATATATTGAAGAGAAGTCTTCATTTTGAACACATTGAGTTTTCTCTCTCTTTCTCGCTTTGGTGATCTAGCTCTCACATTGATGATTAAGTCCTCGCATTTATCTCTCTTATTATTAGTAGCAAACATATTGCAAATTTGCAGATCCCTTATCATCATTGGCAGGGCCATTATTATCAGTAGCATATCTCTTATTATCAGTAGCAAATCTATTGCAGATTTGCAAATCTCTTATCATCATTGGCAGATCTGATTATCAGTGGCAAATCTCTTATCATCAGCGACAGATCTGATTAACAATAGAAAATCTCTTATCATCATTGGCAAATCTGATTATCAGGGGCAGATCTTTTATCGTCATTAGCAGATCTATGATTATCAGTGGCAGATCTGAATATCAATGGTAGATTTAGCAGATTTATCATCCGCACAGTTTGCCTTTCGTTCCGTCTCATTCCGACAGCTTTGAGAAATCAACATTATTATTGGGCATAACTTAATTAATTATGCTCGAGGTGGCATTCTGGGGAGATTAATTGGTGGAACACCTCAATGTAATAGCTTGTCGGAACCGAAACGAGAAGATCTACAAGATGGGATGGTTAGATATGAGTTTTATTGGCCTGAGGAGACATGGTGACCAATTTACCCTTTTTCCGCATTAAAAGAATATTTTAATTGAAATAAAAGAGGGAAAAGTGCTCCATGATTAAAATAATAATAAGATAGAAGGTTCTAGAGAAGTCCATCAAATCTATAAAAGAGGAGGAGGAGACCATTGGATGACATCTTGGATTTAGATATTGTTTCTTGTATGAGAGGTTGAGAACTTGGTTCTCTACTCCATTGGTAGCCCCAGGACGGAAACCCTCAGGTGATTTAGTGAGATTGGGCGAGTACCCATCTCCCCTTGGTGAGTTCGTCCAGAATTCACAAGAGAGCTTAGCGTTGGCAGTTTGGTTCAGTTTTGGTGGAGGGCTCATGCAACATTGGAGCAGATCCTTGAGGCCAGTTCTATCTCGGTTATCTCAGCTATTTTTGTTATTCCAGCATGTAAAACCCCAGTTTATACATTATAATAAAAGCTAAAATTATTTATGCTCATTGTATGATTGATTTGCATGCATTCTCTTGTTTTATTTTACATGGCAATCTTCTGTTTATGAATGGAAAATTTATCCGAAGTATTTATGAGTTAAAATTTTGAGAAAACCCCAAATTGTTCCATTTGGGACATTACAGTGGTATCAGAGCCTTGTTCTTGGCTCAACCTGTGGGTTTATTAGTTTCAGTCGCAACTATTATGACTCTAGGGTTTATACACCACTAGATTTGTAGATGTTGAGTTCATACAATGAAGGGGCCAGACCATTCTATATTCCAACAATCAAATTGTGTGGGTAAATCGTTGTATAGAGGGGTCGCCGCAATTGTTACCATTGTAACTGGTAACGAATCGAAGTATTTCTCTTTTGGCTAGATCATTGAAAGCTACAGCCGTATATATATTTTGCAGTAGGAGTCAAATCATTATTGAAAACCAGTTCTGGGGTCAAAACCGAATAGTATTGGTGCATTTCGTCTGCTTGGGCAGCGTCGGTTGTTGAAGACAAGACGCTATCTCTGATGGAAAAATTGAATTCTATGGACGAGTGTAAGACCGAGCGTCTAAGCTCGTGATTGGTGGTGTGGGCCACAAGGGAATAACCTTGCTAGGTTTGTCGGCTAAGTGAAGCAACCAAAGAACCATACTACATAGATTGGGAGCTGCTGGGTGGAGTTCATTGTCACGATCATGGGACAAAACATCGAGTCGCTGCCTTAATGCATGAACGGTGTTGACAAGAGCCATATTGTGACCGCCACATTAACTGTGGAGCATTACATGTCCGAGTCTGATATTGAAGACCGTGAGCGAAAATTATCTTTGAAGAATGCCTGTTGAATGTGGAGACTACACGTGACTCATGTTATGAAATTTATGCGAAGGGGTCGAATGTCTGATCACTATCGGCACAAATCTGCGTAGCGACATATCGTTGTCAAGCGAGCTATACATCGTGTCAAACTAAAGTGCGTGCTAAATAGATTGCTCTGCTGGCATCATCGTCGATTAGTGCTAGGCTGTCAGGTTTAAAATTCACGTATTCACGTAATGGCTGTGAACAAGTTTTCGCTTGTGGAAGCTTGCGGAGGAGCCACACTCACTTCCAGCGGGGAGACGACTTAATTCATCACCGTTTGAGTGTGACAGGCCGCATTATTGCTGAGATGGAGTGTGCATGGCGATATGGAGCCTGCACGAAGATAAATCGATGGCAAGCATTGTTATCAGTATGAGTTGAAGACCGATTGAAGTGCTGCAGGGGAATCATGATAGAGATTTTGAGGAATTTCGATTGTGCCGGGACAGATTCTGCATCGAATTAGTGCATCAACAGTGAACCCGCAGGGCCGCATCATCTACGTTGTATACAAACTTAGCAAGGACCACATCGCATTATTTTTTTAGAAGGATACTATCAAAATTATCAAAGGGAAGCCGAGAACCATTGAACCAAATATTTAAAGGGCAAAGTTCTTGAGGGCCGCATTCATCATCGTAGCAAAACAAAAAATTACTCGAGACTGGGCCATATCGCAAGTTAATGGTTGTGCCAAGCATTTTTTTTTCCTGAGCGTGAATTTTGCCAGAATACTCTGTGCGTGTGGTAGAAACGTTCCAGTTTGGAGAAACTCAGTTTATGCGTGATGAGCATGGCAGAAGTCTTTACCATTTGCGTCTGGGGTATCTGGAGCAAAGAGTGATAATGGTTGTCTCCTTATTTTTTTGTTCCGTGCCTAAGAAATGTATGGGAAGCGTGAGGTTACGTAGGTGTTGACTCAGTTGAAAAGTGTTCCTCTCATGGGTATTCTTGATCGGCTGCTATATATTGCCAGTTTAACTGCCCACTCAGAGTTTATGGAGCAGTGGATTTGCTATTCAACTTGAACTTGGGGCTGTGGAAAACTCAAGGGTCGGATTTCCTCCTTTGTGCCTGATTGTAACTATAGAATTTTACCAGGAGGATGTGAGCATAATTGGTGTGCCTATATTGCTATAATACCACTGCCAGTGTTACGTGCCATCCCAAAACACATTCCGGATGGACTGCTGAAGCATAAGGTTAAGAATTGGACGAAGAGGGACGTGTCAAATCCTATTGTTGAGGTGTAATTCAAAGCTATCCTTAACTGTAACTAAGCAAAGATTGGTTGGGACATGAGACTCCTGTAGAAGCATATGTTTTCACTTACATACCAGGTTCCATTTATTCATATTTTGCATTTCAAAATCAGATTTTAGGTTAATGATAGAGGGCTCATTTATATAATAATTTTGGGTCTATAATGTAATACCTTTGAAGCTTATAACTAGCCAGCCTTCCATGTGTTGATGGTTAGTTGTCTTCCTGAGTCTAATATATGGAGCAGAGGTCAATTTGATGCTTGGTTCGAGCCCCTTCATCATTATGTATTAGGTTTGTGGTGGTGAAATTTTAAACTAATACCTACAACACAGTACAACTGTTTGTCAAAACTCAGAAACTTTTGGATGAGTATAGATGTCAACACATATATACTAAAGTGAGCCAAAACATGGATCAAACCCTTATTAACTTCCTCGATAAACCAACTGTCACAAACAACAGACCCTTCTCAACCCTTCTCAAAGGGGGTCTATGCCATTCTTCAGAGAAAACAACCAAAGGATGCGTAAAAGGGGCAGGATATAGGACACAAAATCCTCACACTTGGGACAAATTTAAAATGCATGAGGTTCACATGGCAAGTCCTTTTCAAATTAGATGAGTTGGACGAACTCCTTTCCAAGATAGATCATTGGGAGGGGGAGAAGTTGATGTGGGCTTTGAAACCAACCATGCTAGCTCTAATATAGCCCAAGTTCTTGGAGGAACCTTGTGAAGGGGTCAAACTTCTAGTTGCATCGTGTCTTAGTAACATTATGAGGTTGACCGCCCCTATAGCTCCTTACAATGATGATGTTATGAGAGTTTTTAGACTGATTAGAAACTTTCTGAGACTTGGACAACAGTGCAGGCTCGACTTTTGGGAAGAAGTTTGATATCCTAGGAGGCATGGCCATGACTAGGACTTGTGAAATTATGTTTGATCTTGAGTGCGATGGGTTGATCCTACAGATGTTCCAATGCTTCTTCAGCATTAGGAAACATCATTTTGACACAGTGATCGCGCATATGTAGTCCATCTTGTCCCCATGAATGAGAGGCCGTGATGCCATTTGTTGGGAGTTGCAGTCTTTGTTGTTGTTTACTTGGAGGAGAGCGCAGTTGGTCTCACCTATCACTTATGGTCTAGCTGAGAGGTTGGTTGGGCAGAACATTGGGCTGTTCAGGAGACAGTTGACTAGGGAGGTGCAGTTCAAGTTTGGGGGCTCATGCAACAAGAATGAGATGAGGAGGAAGGGACCTTGCTTCATTTGCAAAGGACCTTGGGGGCCTGGCCACTCATGCTTGAGTGACACCTGTCGTAGAGCAGGGAGATATTCTTTATGTTTGTCAGGATGAGGACTCTTCGTTGGACGAGTCCATGGGTTTATACGATGATACCTTAGAGGAGCACGAGTAGTCATATCGAGTTGATAACAGTGGCCCAGATATGCATCCATGTGTGGTAGAGGAGTATGAGGATCAGCTGATTGTTCCCATGTGGGAAAGAGATCAGGGAGCAGATGAGCGATTGATGATTCAACATAGAGAGCACATAGAGGAGCATGAGTCATGGCGAGTCATTGACATCAGGCCAGATTCATATGATGAGCAGTCTATGGGTCCTAGGAGAGACATTCAGGATAATGTGTCACCAATGATGAGTCAACATAAGTAGCATATGATGGAGCGTGAGTCAGCGGAGGAGGATGATGCGTGCAGTATGCATGGTGAGCCTTCTATGGAGGACGAGTTGGAGGTTCGTATCGAACCTGTGATGATGGAGGACGAGCAACTACCCTTGGCGTTAGTCATTGATGAGGAGCAGACAGAGGTACAAACAACTGGCAGGGTGACGGTATTCGCTGACACTTGTCCTCAAGGGATGCTGGAGTATGACAGGACAGTTTGGCAGGAGATTGGTGGACTGGAGGAGTGTGGACCTTCCTATCAGTCGAGGGAGGTGGCAGTGCATCCATCTTTGGGTTTACCCATTGATGAGGTGCAAATAGATGTAGTGGCAGACATACAAGCTATAGTATTTTTAGGCCGCAACCCTCTCCAGGAGTACATAGACAGGGCTTGCAGCACGTTTTGCCCACTTTTTCCCATTAGAGGGAGATAGGCAGGATTTCTTAGACATGCTTGGATTGTCCAGGTAGAGCATCAACAACTAAGCATGGACCAGTTTCAGCATAGCCGACATATCCCTTGCACAGGTGTCCATGCGTTGGATTGGCGAGAGATCATGCGCTGGTATCCTTTTGATGGAGTGTCATTTTTAGTCAGGAGCATTGTATTACAGGAGCCCTCCAAGGTGAGGGATATTGCATGCTTCAGTTCGCAGCAGGATGTAGGTTGGCCACTCATTAGTATTTCAGCACGACTTCAACATGACGAGATTGACCTTGGTCTATGCCAAGGGTTGGATTGGAGAGAGGTGATGAGTTGGTATGCGAGAGGTGGAGCAACATTCACAGCTGAAGTTATAGCACACCAGGAGATGTGGAGCCTTGATGCTTATTCTTGGCGGCATTGGGATCCTGGAGGATTTGTTGATGATAGGTTCCGTCAGAGATTGATCCAGGTATTGAGGAGTCCATTCATGGTGGGTTGACACAGGAGCAGAGCGTCACCCAGTGGTTCGTATGGGATCCTGGCATTGGGTCTCAGTTGCGTTGGACCACCAGATTGGTCCACATATTTGGATTACTTGAGGGCAAGCAATCTTGGGGTGGGAGGACTATCATGTCCCCATTTTTATCCCTCTTCATAATGCAGCCAGGGTGGATTTCCAGGATAGGAGATGGCCAGGTTAGTGGAGCAAGTTTATGTCATTAGGGGTTCCGATGGAGTTTTGCGGAGTTTTTATGGGATTTGATGGCATTCACTTGGCATATTCCATCATCCGCATAGTTTGCCTTTCATGCTGTCTCATTCCGACAACTTTTAGAAATCAACATTATTATTGGGCATAACTTAATTAATTATGCTCGAGGTGGCATTCTGGGGAGATTAATTGGTGGAACACCTTAGTGTAATAGCTCGTTGGAACCGGAACAGAAAGATCTACAAGATGGGATGGTTAGATATGAGTTTTAGTGGCCTGAGGAGACATGGTGACCAATTTACCCTTTTTCCGCATTGAAAGAATATTTTAATTGAAATAAAAGAGGGAAAAGTGCCCCATGATTAAAATAATAATAAAATAGAAGGTTCTAGAGGAGTCCATCAAATCTATAAAAGAGGAGGAGGGGACCATTGGAGGACATCTTGGATTTGGATATTGTTTCTTGTATGAGAGGTTGAGAATCTGGTTCTCTACTCCATTGGTAGCCCCAGGACAGAAACCCTCGGGTGATTTAGTGAGATTGGGCGAGTACCCATCTCCCCTTGGTGAGTTCATCCAGAATTCACAGGAGAGCTTAGCAGTGGCAGTTTGGTTCAGTTTTGGTGGAGGGCCCGTGCAACATTGGAGCAGATCCTTGAGGCCAGTTCTATCTTAGTTATCTCAGCTATTTTTGTTATTCCAGCATGTAAAACCCCAGTTTATACATTATAATAAAAGCTGAGATTATTTCTGCTCATTGTATGATTGATTTGCATGCATTCTCTTGTTCTATTTTACATGGCAATCTTCTGTTTATGAATGGAAAATTTATCCGAAGTATTTATGAGTTAAAATTTTGAGAAAACCCCAAATTGTTCCATTTGGGACATTACAAAATCCTGCATCCTGAGGTGTCACAGGTTCTCACAACTGAACTATCTATTAGGGCTTTCCTAGCCCTTCAATGCCTTGCAGCCTGTTCATAATCAAGGGCCTGTTCCTAGCTGTAGGCCAGCTGTATTCACGGTGCTTAGACCTACTCTTCCTGGTCTTCAAGTTCAAACAGGTTTGCTGTCCATCGATATTTCCTTAACACTAACTGAGATTTGCATAAAACTGTCCACAACAGGCCTTCAAAACTGTCGCTATGCAATATTCAGTGGTTTAGGTCTTGGCCTACTCAATGGGTCTGATGTCTGTTCTGACAGGGGTTACCAGGCAACCCTGTACCGAGGCTCGACCTACTTGAAAACAAGTGTAAAGGGTGCCCAGAATTCGGTCTGCTCAAGCAGAAAAAACTTGGCATTCACTTCAATCTGCAATCCAGCCTGTCTACAGCCTGCAACTAGGGTAATTTGAACCTTGGATGTAGACAATTCGGGCATGGAACAAGGGTAATTATGGCCTGCGACAAGGGCTGGTTTTGGGCCTGCAACTCCATCTCAAAACCAGTCTGAAACCAATCTCCAAAACAATGGAGAATAAAGTCTCTTACTGCCTTTATACATCTTTTGTCACTTCTTTACAGTGCCCTACAGGCATGTGGCCTTGATAAAACAAAGCTTCGCCACTTCCAAAATCCACAAGAATAAGAAGCAAAACCACAAGATAAACACTTTACCTCCGCAATCCTCTCTGTCTCAACTCGCCAGTCTTCTTCTACCGCTTGGCCTTGTCTCCCTTTAGTTCGGCCCCGTTCTCCTAGCTCGGCCATTTTACTCAGCTCAGATCCTCTGGTCACCGCAGACCTTATTCCTTGCACATAACCCAAGTTACTTGCCTCAAATAAGCCACATGATTGGCATATATATACTAAGCTGTGAGAGTCTAGGGGCGCCTTGTCACCACAAAATTGGAGTCAGTAAGGCCTTAATGATAGGGCCCACTTGGGACTGACTTTAGTTGATCCATGTATATAATTAAAAATATCACTTCTCTTCAACTGTGAAGAGTTAGGAGGTGTGCCATCTATCACTGGAAAGGTTTCAAAAAATTCTAGCTGATTATCTTTAGGCAACTTTCCCCATCATCAGGACTGCCTTTGGCATCAATAACAACCATTTTCAACAGTTGCTGTACAATGAACCAATATTAGGGATGCTATAAATCTAGAAACCACCAACTACATAGCTTATATCAGGCCATGTTATTGTAAGATATATAACTGGAATGAACAAAGTTCGTTTTTCAAGTTAAATAATCTATTTTTATTAGTCAATAATTTTGTTTTTTTCCTCCCTTTACTCTTGAAAATGCTTCCTTTATTTTGTTTTATTTTAATTACTCATTTTATAATTGAATTGGAATTATCCCCTTCCTTTTTCTTACTTCAACCCTTTCTCTTATTTTTTTTTTAAATTTTTTTGATTTCACTTTCTTTTTCTTTAACTTTTTTTTAATATAATTTTTTTTTCTATAAATATTTATAGTTATATTTGTCTTTTTGAAAAGTTACAACCCTAGTTAAATGTGGCTATTCACCTCTTTGGGGTATAATATAAAATATATGTCTACTTATGTGCCTTTGACCCCTCAACGTAAAAATAAAACTTACCATTCACATAAAGAGATTTTGTATTCCTTTTGTTCTTCTTTTAGCTTGAAAATACGATGGGCAATTACCATGGGTTGCTAAAACCATGAGCTTGTAAACCACTTAATGAAGAATCAAGATAATCTTATCTACTCTTCCTTCTCTTACGTATAGTTTTAAAGATATTTGGAGAGATTGCCTTTTGACTTTCTCATACACTTCTTATCAATAATGTAGAACTTTTATATATATATATGAATGTTCTCCTTCAAAATTTACATCGAACTATTTTTTTTAGTAGATCCATTGAAATGTTAATGGCCAAAGGTTTTTTTTCTTAATTAAATATTTATTTATTTATTTTCTAACACTTTTCTTTTATAATCTTTTTTCCAATATTTTTTTTTTTTTTTTTACTTTTTTTTTGTTATATTTTTCTTTTTCTATATTTAAAGTGGCCAAGGACTTGACCAAAAATGGAGAAACTCCAACTCGTGTAGCGAAACACTTTAGTAGCGACGACAAGTTGATGGCCAAAGGTCGGAATCTGCCAACGTGGCTCTGATACCGAATGGAACAAACAAAGTTCGTTCTTCAAGTTAAATACTCCAAAAGACTTGGAATATATAGATCTCCATTGAGATACAAGACTATATATTAAATGTATGAATAAGAATGATGTTACAAATGAGAGTGAGGGTCCTGTATATATAGCCAAGTAGGTACCCTTTCACGAACGGACATGTCTATGGAGATATGCTTATTCACTACTAATTATTAGTTAATTAATCATTGTTTTTTTTTTGGGTCCATAGAAAAATCGAACCATCTATTGATATAAGAAGGTTACATAGCATAATGCAAAGCATTTTCGTTTCCCTTCTTTCAGAGAAACCAAAAACAGTTGCTTGTGGAGATTTCCAGATATTCCTCCAAACAACCCTGTCAAAACCATTCTTTAGGACAACTAGATAAGCTGTGGTTTCCCCAACCCCCGACTTCCTAGTAGGAAAACAACCGAAACAGGGTGAGGGACAAACTGCCATGTCAAAAAACCAGATAGTAGGCACTGTACTCGCTGTATGATAGTTTAGTATCAAAAAGGACAGGAACTCAGGCCTCCAATGAGAGGGAAACATCACTGAGTGCTGTTACAGTTTATATAATAACAGAAAGTTTTTGCAGCAGTATATACAAAGAAATAGAAAGCTGAAAAGTGAAAGAGAACTGTGGGCAGCTCACAAGTTATGCAAAAACGGGAGGAGCAAGTCGCCTTGCCACCCCGTCCACCACTTTTTCTACTGACCATGCGCCCAAATCCTGCTTAGTGCCTTTTTTAGAAAGGTTGTCTGCGTCTGTGTTTCTTTCCCTGAAAATATGACAAATTTGAAGCTCAGAAAAACAATTTTTAAGTCGAACAATCTCATTAAGCAAAGGAGTTAACAGAAAATTCCTGCAATGACGCATTCCATTGGCCCACTTGATTGTATTTAGAGAGTCACCAAATATCTGAGCCTCACGCTCATTGCGCAAAGAGAGCCAACAAAGAAGCAAATGTAAGGCTTTTAATTCAACAAAATTATTTGTTTCGGTGCCAAGTCCAATGGATGCTTTGAGGAGAATCCCCGAGGGAAAGTGGATAACTAGACCAGCGCTGTATTTCTTATTCATATTTGAGGCCCCATCGAAGTAAGCCCACGGGATGGAGCCCTTTATTTCTTCTATCTGAACAGGCCTGGTACGCTGAGAAGAGGAGGGAGAGGGTATGCTTTCATAAATGGCCACTCCCTCTGCTGCTAATCAGGCAATGGGAAAGAAAGTATCTGTGAAAATCAGGCGGTTTCTGGCAAGCTAGATTTCCCACACAACCAATAAGGGCAGCGTTCTAACTTTATCATTGGGAGCGTGCTGCCACTAGCTATTCCAGGCCTCAGAAATCTCCTCCCCCTCCCAACTTAGGGGGATATTAGTCAATCGTAGCATTTCATTCCAGAGGCTTTTAGAAAAGGGACAGGCAAGGAAGATATGCTGGGGAGTTTCCTCGCTCTCCTTACACAAAGAACACCACCCGGGGCCATTTTTCCCCCTTTTTTGGAGAAAATCCCAAGTGGGTACTTTTCCTTGTAGAACACACTAGAAAAACAGCTGAGTCTTGGCTGGCCCTTTCAATTTCCACAGTGACTTGGCCCACCAATTTGGTTCCTCCCACCCCTTTTGGGACATAAGCCAGTCATATCCCTTCTTAGGAGAGTAGAAGCCCGTCTGTGAATGCACCCATCTCAGCTCGTCTGGCTCATTGGTAATACGAATGTGAGAGTTCAGCAGACCAGCACGGAAAGCCCTCCATTCCTCTTGCCATCTTCCTTCTAGGGCGAGGAAATCCCCTGATAACCACTCTTGTCGCCAAATAGATGAGTTTACAGGATCAGCAATTTGACAGAGAAAGAAAAAACCTCTGTTATTTAGATGTTCGATCAGATCCCGTGAGAGGGCGTATGAGTCCGAGCAGCCCACCCACGGATCTCTTCCAAGCCTTACTGAGCTGCCATCACCTACTTTCCATGCCAACCCTTTTTCAATAATCTGTACAACTGCCACGAAAGCTTTCCAGATAACATAGGTGTTTTTTGATGATTTGATGGGCTGTCTGATCCATTCCAAGGGAGAGATTGGGTCGATATACTTTCTTCTGGTCACAACAGTCCAAAGATTGTCCGAAACTACCAGCGTCCAGGCTAATTTAGCAGCTAATGACTGAGAGAAAGGAAACAAGTCCTTTATCCCCCATCCACCCGAGCATTTTGGGCTGACAATTTTATCCCATACGACCCAGGGAGTAACATGGTCCTTCTGTCCAGTCCATAAGAACCTGCTCCAGATTTTATTTATTTTCAGCAGAATGCATTTCGGCACCCAGGTGAGACTAGCCCAGTATACAGGGATGGCCAAAACCACAGATTTAATCAAAACTAACCTGCCAGCCCTTGACAGCCATTTAAAGCTCCAATGTTTCATTCTGTCCTCAATTTTCGCCAAAAGCCAAGACCAGTCTTGAACCCTGTAGGAGTCAGGCTTAAGCAAAAAACTGAGATATTTGAAGAGGTCATGAAGGGACTTTGCTTCAAAAGAGAGTAGCTCTTTTGCTCTGTTCACTTCAGAAAGTGAGAGCCCTGCAGTAGTGATGGAAGATTTCTGATCATTTATGACCAGACCTGTGGCTTTTAGGAAAATGTCTAGAATCCTTCTAATGCAGCGGCAGTCATCCCGGCTCCCATCACAAAATAATAGAATATCATCTACGAATAGGAGGTGAGTTACCCAAAGATTAAGCCCAACTTCAATCCCTTTCAGATCACCCTGTCTCTTTGCCGCTTTGATCATTAAGCTTAATCCTTCAGCTGCGAGTAGGAACAACAGTGGGGAGAGAGGACATCCCTGGCGCAGACCCCTTTGAGGATTGAAAAAATCCGAAGCAGCACCGTTGATTAGGACAACAATCGAGGTTGAAGAAACACACCCCATAATCCATCTCACAAAGTCATACTTGAACCCAAGGTGCGTTAGGAGAAGCCTTAGATACATCCAGCTGATTCTGTCATGTGCCTTAGAAAGATCTATTTTGATGATGGCCCCTTTTTTCCGACTCTTTTTGAGGCTGTGAAGGGTTTCCTGAGCTACTCCAACAACCTCATGAATTTGTCTTCCATCCAGAAAGCCAAATTGTTCCAAGGAAATGTTTTTGGAGAGGAAAGGTTTTAGCCTGGAGGCAACAATTTTTGCAATAACCTTGTATAAGCAGGTGCACAGTGAAATGGGGCGAAAATCATTAAAGGAAGAGGGGTGGTCAGACTTTGGGATGAGGGTCAGGAAGGTAGCATTGAAGGGCTGGTAGACCAAACCTGAGACCCTGGATTCTTCCACCACCGCAGTCAGATCTTCGCTTAGGGCATCAAAAAAGTGAAGGAAGAATTCCACCGTCCAACCATCCGGTCCCAGGCTTTTCTCTTTTTGCATCGACTTTAGAATAGCTTCCACTTCATCTTTAGAGATCGGAGACATCAAAAGATCATTGCCTTCTTCATCAATGAAGCTTGGGAAGAATTGAGCTACTCTTATAACTTCAGCAATAGAAGCTTCTGCTGGAGCTCTAAACAGATCTTTGAAGTAGGCAACCCCAAGAGAGGCAAGCTCTTCAAAGGACTGAGCCTTTTCCCCATTCTCTTTTGGCATTTCCCAAATGGTATTTAAATTTTTCCTTCCTTTGGCATATTGCTGGAAGAATTTTGTGTTTTCATCCCCCGCTTGGAGCCAGATAGCCCTGCTCTTCAATCGCCAACTTTCCTCCTTTACCTGAAGAATTTTCCTTCTAGCTGCTTCAAGCTTCCGGATTCTGTCTCGAGAGTCCAAGGTGGCATAGCCACCACCTTCCGGACCTTCCAAAAGCTCAAGTTCGGCATTTATAACCCTTAACTCCTCATCTTCCTTCAATGTCTTTTGAAGAACCCAGGCTTTAGTTGCAGTCTTCAAACGTTTTAGGTTATTCATGAAAGCCTTACTCCGACTCAGCCCCTCCTCATCAGCTGGCCCATCCTTCCTCCAAGTAGTATGAAAGAGAGTTTCAAAGGAGTCATCGGCAAGCCAAGAGGCATTGAATTTGAAAGGGGACCCAGGTTTTTTGAGAGTTCCTTTTGCCTCCATCAGAATTGGGAAGTGGTCGGACAGGCCCCCTTCACCCACCCAATGTCGAAAAATGGACAATTTTTCAGATAAATCTTCACCTATGAGAAAACGGTCCAATTTCTTACCCACCCAGTCATCACCCACTCTTTTATTTCGCCAAGTAGGTCTGGATTTGAGGAGCGTAAGATCGACCAGATGGGAAGAGGCTATCTTGGAAAGGAAAAAGTCTGAAAGAGGGTCCGCACGAGCATTTGCTCCCCAAGATTCCGAGACCCCCAGAGAGAAATTGAGGTCCCCTCCAATGATCAGATTAGGGTGGGCAAGACAAGAATTTTGGAAAAATGAAGACCAGAATAGCTCCCTCTCCTGACAAGGCCCATAAACATTAAGGAGAAGAAGAGGTAGACAGAGCTCCTTAGAGTAAAGCTCCAACGCTAGAGAGTGATCATACCCCCAAGCAGAGATTTCCCTGAGATTTCCTGCTTTATAGCCTGTGACCACCCCCCCAGAGCGACCATTTGCATCAAGGGCTTGAAAGAGCCAACCAGGAAGCAGTTTAGATAAAAGAGCTATAATTTCCTCCCCTTTACCAAGAGTTTCTTGAAGCATAAGAATGTCTGGGTTATTTTGTCTGATCAAATCCCTCAAAGCTAGTTTTTTGGGCTGACTAGCTAACCCCCTACAGTTGTAGGAAAGAAGGATCATTTCAAAATGTCAGGGGGTGGCTTTGCTGCTCTAAGCACCCCAGTCAGGGTAGTTAATCATTGTTTATGTCTATTATTATTTATATTATTTTTACTATTTTTATATATATATTATTCATAACAATAACTTAGTCCATAGCCTGTATATACAAATTTGCATATACTGATTTATTCTACATGGTGCCGACAATGTTACCTCAACTAGTATAGGTTTCACAATTGGTTTGGAATTTGACAGTTTGAACCTGGTTAGTATGCCTTTTCCATATTTGGTTTGTCACTTGACAATTTGTCTTCTATTTTTCAAACTTTCTTGTCCAATGTAGTGAAATATGCTGTCATGTCAAATGCCACATTCAAGTCTGTTTTCAACTCATGAAACAGCCTTGACTTATTATTACCTGTAATTATAATAATTAGGTCTTAGAGATATATGCCAACAACAAATATTGTATCTAAGTCTTCAACTTTTATTTATAAACATGAATCAGAAGAGCTTCATTAAAACCCATTCTGCTTGAAGTATTTATCAATTTTGGAGTGCCATGCTCTTGGATCTTGTTTCAGCCCATATTGGCACTCTAAATTCTTTTCTGTTCTTTTGAAAACAAGGAGGCTGATCAATGCACACCTCGTTATCTAGAAATGCATTCAAAAGGCCACTTGCCACATCCATTGGAATTGAGCTGCTAATCCATGTATAAGCTTAATAGTGTTTTTGTTTTCAAATTGATGAAAATGTCTTTTCATAATCCATACCCTCCTTTTGTGCATATACCATTGCTATTAGTCTTGTTTAGCATTTGCCAATGAAGCCATCAACATTTTGTTTTATTTTAAGCACCCATTACGTTTGTTAGTTTCAATTTTTCGTCCTTTTATGGCATCCTCCCATTCTGTTCTTCCGATGAATGGTTAATATGTGATGGAATTTTTCAATCTTGATTGCATTTAATTTCATCGTCCTGTCATAATGTCTCAAAATCTTTAATAATCTGCAATTATTGTTTTCATAGTTTCCAGTCTCATCGAATTTACACTTGGGCTGCTTTTGCCAGGAATATATGTGTTATCACTTTTGTTATCTCATGCTTTTCTTTTGTTTATTTTTGTCCACCAGTGTTCTTCCTTCATTATGTATAAACTGAGGTGTTGTTTGGTGTTTTTCTTTTGAGTACATCCTTCATAAAACTGCCTCCCTCCACAAGATAAGAAGAAAAATCTCTGGAAAAGAGAAATAGGCATGATTTCAGACATGTCTTCCGTAACAGAGTGTCACAGTGACTGTTTTGTAGGACTTGGAGACATATATGTTGGGGTTCAAGTCCATAGACAGATTGCAGCGGAATTTGCCACTGCTGGAGAACATGGTTGATGAGGGTTTTGGCATTTCCCACAAGCTGTCAAGTTTTTTGTTGCCATCAAGTTTTTGGGCTGCATCACTTCTCAAAATATTTTTGTTCACCATCTAAAGTTCAAATTTAGGTGCTTTGTATCCTTATATCACATATGATCTTTTTCTGTTGTGTCCTTGGCCTAATCTTTTTTCTATAGCACCATGGCCTAAGAGGCAATTTTTATCCATGCAAGTTAACTATTTCTTAATGTATATAAGTTGAGAGAAGATGATTTTATTAATGTTTACAAATGGCTAAGTGATGGGTCAATGGGACTAGAGCGTACAATCAGTGTCCAGTAAACATTGGGTGTGTCAGGAACACTCCTATAACTAAAATGTATTCAAAATACAAGAGATATAAATGAGAATAAAAGAATGAGAAGCACAAAGCTAGGCAAACTTTATGAGACACAAGGTTTTAGCTCCACATTGGCATCATAAGTGGAAATAAAAGTAGAGTAAGAAGAGGGAGAAGAGGCCTCCTGGCTCTCATCAATGATTGTGAAGGGACTGATGGAAACTTGTTGATGTTGACCCAAAGAGTTATCATGGCTGAGGGGACCTGGCTGTAGAATCTTAGGAGGGACAGAAGGGCTTGAAGAGAAGGAATTTCAATAAGGGTGAAGAATAAGGTCAGAAAGAAAAAAGAGGATTTATGAAGGTGCGAATGACAGCTTTCTCAAGGAGTAGTAACTTTAGTTGTGAATCTTTATCATTAGGACTCAGGAGCATCACAAACAATACTAAACTTGTTAAATTTATGTGAAAGTTCAAAAAAAAAATGTATACTGTTAAGGAAATTATGGGCCATTGTAGATGGTCAGGAAAACAGACTAACTACGGCAGATGAATGAGGGAAATTTGATGATAGTGACAGAAAGGCACTGGCGATTATTGGTATGGTTGTAAGCAAATGAAATTGTCCCACGAGTTCAAGATACATGATCATCCAATACCACATAAGTTATATTTTTAAGCTATTATAGGATGCCAAAATGAACAAGGGTGCTTTATCAATTATATGGCCTGACAATGACAGAATGGGGCACACTGACCAAAGATTTAATAAAGCTAAAAGACATTAGGAATTGGCTAATTTCCATTGGAGACAAAATGTCAAGGAAGGATCTGGTTGTGATAAAAAAATATATCAGGTATATGTTACAAGTTTTAGGTTTTCTAGAAGGATAAGTGAATATAATAGAATAAGATAAGATAGGTCAATGGGACTGCTAAATACAATAGTATCAATAGAGTCTCTGGGAGTTCAAAGGGCCTCTCCTATATAAATTGATAGAAAAAAGATCTAATCTAAGATATATAACCTAACAGCTGGAAAAAAAATACTGATCGGAAAACTAAAGTGATGCATATACTGCTGAGGGACACAATCAAAATGCCTTAGAGGGATGCGTCAGAGGACAATACAAGGGGAAGGGAAGGAGCCTGAGTGCCCACTGGACCTATCTGCTGAAGATGGGTCGGGAACACTGCACTCCTGTGGGCCATTCACCTCTGTATAAATATTTGCTGTATTCAAGAAGCATGAATAAACATTTGGACTACTGTTGCAAGAAGAATGAAGAAGCAAAATGTATGGTGTTAACAATATTGAACATGCGTTTGTCACATAAGCACACAAATCACATAATTGAATTTGATGAAGATAGATGTTTTATTAAAGACAAATCGATCATCGGACAATTAGAGGGTAGTTGCAAAAGGGAAATAAGGAAGTTGGGTTATGCAAATTTGAAGCAGCAACGATTTGTCAGCAAAGTGTTAATGGTTGGTGAAATGTAACAAGAGAATAATGGCATCAAATATTTGGTCATTTGAACTATTGTGATCTCTTTTTTGTTAAAAAGATTTAATATGGCACATGCCACATGGTTTACTTAAAATCACACCTGCTACCTTCCTTTTTTCTAGATCTCAGATTTGACAAGACTCTTACAACAACTGAGAGGCTGATCCAGGCTGGCAGATTTTGAGATTAATCAGCAATTCTTGAACTAAAATATTTTCTAGTGCAATTTTTATTATATGAACAAATAATTGCTTTGTCATCACCGCCTTCTGAGGTTTTCCTGTAGAACCTAATGAACACTCTATAGAGTGTCTGTGCAATGTGATACTCCTTATCTGCACACAAATTGATTGATACTCATTCTTGAGAGGCACCTCCCACTTTCATTTATCTCAAGCTTCGATTTGACAGAACTCCTACATCAACTGAGTGGGCCATCACAGCTGGCAGAATTTGGAGATCAACCAGAGTTCCTAGAACATAAAAGTTTTCTAGTGATATTTTCATTATATGAACAAAATTTGCCTTGTCATCCCCACCTTTTGATTCTTCCATAGGTCCTAATGAACAACCTATAGAGTGCCAGTGCAATGTGAGACTACTTATCTGCACACATATTGTTTAACACTCATTATATCTGAGGTCTTGACAATACACCAATCCAGTATTATAAGATGTTTTAGGTGCTGAACATTCCCCCAAAGGGAAGGGCCTACTATCATCCAATGTCCCTTAGAATACTTAGAGAGTAGTAGGAAAGAATCAATGTAGTCTAGCTGCTCCATGCCCCTTGTAAACCTTCAGAAACTGTAATTTTTAGGCTTAATCACCAATATACATATATCACATCAGGAAGATCCACCCGAAGCAAAGAAGAAGAGTGGTGTGCTGTACCTGGTTAATTTACAAACCTTTGCTTGAGAAACTAACCATAATTGAAAGAGCCTACCAAAGCCGTGAAGATGAGCTGGAGTGCTCTTGCGTTCAAAGGAAATGATTAATATGGAGATTTATTCTGTAAATTTTGCAATTTTTGGTCAATGAGCTGTGCAGAGACAACACCAGCCAAGACCAGATGACTCAGCTTGGAGGTCAAGTTTAGTTGATTAGCACTGGTGACATATGTACTGATATCCAAATGGATTATTGTCTATTTCCTTTATTCCTGTCTTTCCCTTTCATTAGTTAAAGAAATGTTACATGATAAGTAACCTACTGTGTCCCATAGGTCATTTAACCTCACGTTTTAATAAAATCTATTGATCAATCTATCTAACTCATCCATGGTCAGATCACCTCCACACTTTAGCTTCAGATTCAGCTCAGATGAGAATTAGGATAGGAGGCCAGAGACCAGCCTATGTCCTTCTTTGCTTCATCAATTTAGTTGTGGTTCCCAACCATTACTAGTTATCCTATTTGTTTTGTTCTTGCCATTTCTTTTTGATTCTTTTCCCTTTTGTGTAAAATATTGTGGTTTTGATCCAACCTTCTTCCCAAATTCATATTTCTCTTCTGCACCATCAAAGCATTGGAATTGGATGTTTTAGTTTACAGTACATGAACACAATCTCGCATATTTTCAAAATATAAACATTTTTGTCTTCTTCTCCACAGGATTGTTCTGGTGATGATTTTGCCAAAGATAATGTTGAACGGGATGAAAGGCGCCTGACAGAGTTAGGAAAACGAACGATTGAAATTTTTGTGCTGGCTCACCTTTTCAGGTAATTGGTAATGTGTTTAAGTCATAGCTGTTGATGTGCTTCAGTTAGTGATGTTTGTTTTGCACATAGGCCATTATATCTTGGTTGATTATTAGAACTGGAGTGGAATGACGATGTCCTCCCTTGGACCCCCCACCTCAATGCTTCCCATGTTTTAGGGACTGGGGGACTCAGTGTGGAATGTTTAGCCATAGTTTTAAAACCTAGTTGACTCTAACTTGGACCCGGCCAAGTTGACCCTTAAGGGCATGGACAGAACCACCAAATTGGCTCAGGTGACTGGTTTGGTACTGAATCTGTCCAACTCAGTTGAGTGCATACCTACTCAGTCAAGTTTGTACTGGCTTGGTTTCCTAGAGGCTGAAGTGCTATTTAGGGCAAAAACAAGTTGCTTGACACATTGGCACAGGTCAATCTGGAATGATAATATAAAATTCTCAAGTAAAATGGTAGATGCTAGAAAAGGGATAGACTTAGGTGAGTACTTGGCCCAGCCAAGACTCAGCAATATCTGTGGGTCTTAGCTGAGTCAAACTACACTGATCTGGATCAGGGTATGGCATGTTGAGATCTTGATATTGCTAGGCATACTCATGATACATGGTGGACACACTTGGCTTGTATCCATATCTGTATCAACCCAGAAAACAGAGAAGACACAGAGACTTGAGATCTTAAAATATTTTAAACCCTAAACTTTGCATTCAAATTCTCTTCACGGATCCTCCTATTCTTCACGTTTATGGTGAATATTTCTCTGTAATGTATGTCTAATGTGTGTCTCTAATATCTATCTCGATATATATTTAAATATTTATCTTTCAATCTATATATTTGTAATAATTCATTCTCTTTTCAAACTAGTTGCTTCTAGAACTGTACCCATTTTCAGAACCTCCCTATTTCAAGGAACTGTACCCATTTTCAGAAAACTCCCAATCCTCTTTCTAACTATTTACTCACCAATTGGATGAGAGTACAGGCTGGCCAAAGAATTCATCCTGTCTACCATTTTTGTAGAGTTTGGTTTGTCATGAACTCACCTTTTCCACTCCTTGATATCACATCAAATCAATGTTCTTGTTGTGCTCTGCCATTGAAGCACTATTCTGCTTCACTGTTGAAGCTTCTTTGCCTTGCCTGAAGGTTTTCTTTTCTTTATGAACAACAACAGCAGATAAAAGAAAAAAAATACACATGTTGTTTACCTTCTCTTTTCTGTCATTCACTTGAGGAAACTCTTCCAACCACACATACTCCAGAATTCTATAGTACCATGTGGGCATTTTTTCTCTGATCTTCCCTCCAAAGCAGTGTTGTGTTCTACCTGATATGGAAAGTGAAGTGTTACAACATCGTCAATAGTTTTTGTTTGCTCATGTACATAAACTCCACAACTCGAATAATTCAGGTAGTGCATTTGAATACACTCAGGCAACTCATGGAAAAGGGGAGATTATTAAGTGATGCTGGCAGGCTCATAATGGGCAAGGTCATAGAGGTTTGTTATTTTATCTTGAGACTATGGTCTCTCAGGCTTCTATGACCCATTACACATAGTATCTTATGAATAGAATAAGCATTGACCACTGAAGAGAAGAATTTTGTACTATATCTACTCGTATTATTAATTCTTATGCCTAGAATAATAATATTGGTGAATTAGTGATAAATTATCACAATTCCCTCCAGTGATCCTCCTTAATGTTGGAATAGAGATTCAACGTCTCAAGTTTTGAAGAGCTTTGTTCAATCAACTCTTGCGACATCTAGGGAGTTTCCATGGTTGTAATGGTGGGCTAAAGGTTCATGCTTGATTCCAATATGTCAAGGCTTTGTCCTTTTTGGAAATACTCGGTAGCCATGATACTTAGTTCATTGGTCAATATTCATGTTTGGTACTAGATGCTGAGCCTGCTATAATCCCAATGCATAGAATATCTATAGCACTTAGAGATTAAAGGAAAAGAATTTGGATTGTGAGGAGCAACTGGTGGCAAAAATGCATTCTCTTGTTTCAATTTTTGGTGTGGTGCTTAGTGGAAAAGAGAATTATCTAGAAAGGTCAAGGAAGAGCGAGCATACCCTAATTTTCAATGATCTTTGCAATGGCATTTGTGATGATGATACCAAGCGTCTTGAACCTACAATAGATAAGGAGCTTGCCATATGGATGACAAAAGACAAGAAAGTGTATGTCTCGATTGTTGCTTTTATAAGTGAAAAGGACCAAGGCGAGTCATCATATTAGATCTATCAAATATTCTTGGAGTGATTTGAAGAAGTTGAAAGATTTGTATGATTCACAGTTAGAATTGGAGCTAATTCAATTGCTGTTGAAGCCTCAACCTGGAGATGAACGATAAAGATCCCATGGATTTAGCATCCGAAATTAAAGCTATCATGCATGACATTGATGCTAATGGTGTGAAGATAGACATTGCTCTCATGACCTTCATCAAGACCATTTAACCCACATATTCTCATTATCTTGAATCACTTCACGCTAGTGGACAACTGAAGTCTCTTGATTTTGACTCTTTGTGTGGAAAAAAATGCAGAACATGAGAAAGATTTTGGTAAGAAGACAATTCGAGCACACTAGAGAGACTGCATGCCTTGCTCAAAAAGGGAAGATTTAATTACATGATTCTTCTAGAGGAGAAGGTATCTAGAGAGGACGTGGAAAGAAAAATTTCAGAGGCGGAGAGGTAGACATAATTAAGGTGAGAGATCTAATCTTCACTGTGTTTATTGTGGCAAGAATGGACAAAAAGAAAACACACGTAAAATCCCATGGGAGAAGATCAAATAAGAAGAAGATCAAAAGGGAAAAAAGATAAAGCTCCTAAATCCACTCATTCTATTGTTGCCCATTGCAATATTGACATAAATGAAGATTTGTTCAAAACTTCATTTGATTTTTGGAGAGATGCCTGGTTGCTTGACAATGGTGCTACTTGCCACATGATATTTTAGAGAGAATTTTTTTGAAGAATTGAATGACAATGTAGAGGGTGCAATATACTTTGTTTATAGATCCAGTGTCAATCTTGCAGTAACTCTGATCGTTAGGTTCAAATTGCTTGGATTCAAGGATTTTCTTTTACATGATGTTCTCTATCTTCCTTAGTTTCAGAGGAACTTGTTGTCTCTTGTACATCTTTAGATCAAGGCCATAACATTCACATGTTTGGCAGAAAAGTTGAAATAAAGAGTTCTTCTGGTTGTCATGACAGGATGGGAGGATGACAAGTTGTTGAAGTTCAAAGGGACATCTAGATGGGCATTGAAGTCTGCGTAACTTTCTCACTATGATGAAGTTATATTCCATCTATAAAAAATTAATTGAAGGGTTTTGAGATGACAAACATGGGATATTGGGCAAAGAGATTGCTGGAAATACACATCCATTTTTATAATTTCGTTTCGACATTGTTGGTCTGAAACATCAAAACAATACAAATGGATGTGGTATTTTAAAAAATCTCTCTACCCAATAATATGGCCCACATAAGTGTAAATTTGACACATTGGATGTCTTCACTACAACTAGGGTATTGCAGTAAATACACATGGGATATTGGGCAAAGAGATTGCTGGAAATACACATCCATTTTTATAATTTCGTTTCGACATTGTTGGTCTGAAACATCAAAACAATACAAATGGATGTGGTATTTTAAAAAATCTCTCTACCCAATAATATGGCCCACATAAGTGTAAATTTGACACATTGGATGTCTTCACTACAACTAGGGTATTGCAGTAACTTAGAGTCTAAGATATATATTCATCTCCCAAAAGTACATTTGAGAGTTATTGGATACATTTGGCATGGCTGTTTGTAATCCTTTCTCTAGTCCAATGAAGCAAAATTTGAAGCTAAGATCAAAAGAAGGGAATGAATTTGAGGATGCAACTAAATATAGATAGCTTGTGGGGAGTCTTATCTATCTTACTACAACCAAACTAAACATTTCATTTGCAATTGGTATCCTTTCTAAGTTCATGGGAAAACATTGTGAAGGAGATTGGTGTGCTGCAAAGAGAGTTCTAAGGTACTTGAAGGGAACTCAAAACTTTGGGCTCTAATGCGCTAAAGGGTAGGACATCAAACTAGTTGGACATACAGATTCAGATTTTGATGGGGATAAGGAGAATGGAGTCCGAGTATCTACTTCTGAATATCTTATGTGTCTTGGATCAACAACTATCTCTTGGAGATCGTGCAAATAGTCCATTTCAATAGATTCCACTATAGAGGCAGAATATGTGGCTATTGCATAGGCAACAAGGGAGATTGTGTGGCTAAGGAAGATGCTAGAAGATTTGCAGGAGAAATAGGGGAATGTTACTCCACTTTTGGTTGACAACGCTCCTACAGTCAAGTTGGTCGACAAACGTAGATTCAATGATCGAACAAAGCACACCAGCATGAAATACTATCTGATTTGACATCATGTAGAGGCCAAGGTCATTCAACTGATACACTATTCCATAAGTGAGCCAATTACAAACATCTTCACCAAAGGACTTGGAAGAGAAAAGTTTGAAAAGTTTGGAAAGATGCTTGGACTCACAAATATACCTTCAGATCAATAGGGAGAATGTTAGATACTTAATACTAGGGATTGGTTTCTTGTAAATATTGTAATTGAGAAATGTGAAGAGTCATAGGTGAATAAGAACAATCGTATGACCTGTGAAACCAAAGGGCAAGTTGGTGTATTTATATATGGCTCCTTTTAATAAATTATTTCAATGGGTGGAGTTATTCATCCTTGGCTTGTAAGTTGTCACATAGATAATTCACTATATCAAGCAAACATATGTTAATGCTTTTTCATTTAATTTCAATTTTATGGAGTAAAACGATATTCAGTAGAACTAAAACCTTAAAGTGGCTAACTCGAGGATTTCTATTGGGTCAAGCCTCTTTCAAAGTAAGATTCTGCATTGCCTTTTTAGGATATGTATTTAGCAAGTACAATCCAATGTGTATTATTTCTGGCTAAGACTTGTTCAATATTGTCTTAGGTCACAATCAATGTTATCAAGGTAGGATTGGTTGACCCCAAAAACCAGAGAAGGACTTGAATTAGATTAGAATTGGTAAAAAATCATAAACAAAGATTAGTCAACCAGAAAATACGTAAAACATTCAAATTTTATTTAAAAGATATATTCATGTACATTCATGCGAATCCAAACCATTAGACACAACATATACAAACTTTTTTCATCTATAATAGCAAATAAGGGTTTAGAATTAGGTTTTTAGTTTTTTGAGTGAGTTTAGTCGGTCCACTCGCGCCTATACGAAATTGTATAGGGGGTGAGTTGGTTTTATGCAAAATAGTTTGTTGAGTAAATAACTAGTTGATTTAGTTATGGAATCTTAGTGGATGTTTAGTTGGAGGAGTTTCCTCTACTTAGAGGGGAAATAATGCATTATATCCATTGTGTTATATGCTTGTAAATGAAAATGAAAAACAAACCCCTAGGGAGGGGGAAGCTAAAGAGGGTTTTGTAGTGAAGCAAGATGGTATTTCCATAATGAAGCTAAATTAGGACTTTGATTTGTTGGGCTACAAAGATGTGGAGTGGGTGAGTTAAACAAATAAACCATATAGTACATTAATGATGGAACGATTAAATTATTTAGACACAACATAGTTAAATAGATGGCTGGTGATATGACCCGTTCTATATTTAGCTATGTCAGTTTTATTTCATATAATTCATTTCTAGATGCTAATTGAAATATTTCATTAACGTTGACTGCAAACACGTTGCTTAGTCTAGATAATTTGTCCTTATATAAGAGCAATTAACTATATAACAATATGATCATGAGGGGAGAATGTTAAATATAATTTGCATATTAGTTACTTAGGCATTTTTTGACTAAATGTTTCTTCTATCTATTAATATACAAAATGTTATGTTACATGCATTTTATTTTTATTTAAGGAAAACCGCATAGGATCCCCACCTTTCTCCCCTAAATATCACAATCGTCAATGGAGGTTGGATCAACCATCAACCGCAATAGTGGTTGGTAACTCTCAGGTCTCCATTAGATTTGAACCTGTGATCTAAAGCTTGCCCATTGACAACATGCCTAAGATTGTTGGTTCAAAGGATTGAGCTAACCTACATTGCAGCAGAGCATTCTCCCAAAGAGAGCATTCAGGAAAGTCCCCTAGTGAGCACACTTCCTTCTGTGAGCGTGCTTCCTCATTAAAATTTTAACTTGCTACCATTTTAGGAAGTGCTTAGGGAGCATTGCTTCCAGAGTGATTCTAGAACGCTCTTGGGAAGCTCTTTGGAGCAAAAACATGCTCCCTCAACACTCCTGTGTGATGACGCGAACTTGGCATTTTCTATATTTTTGAGAACCAAGTGCTAACCATTGGGGCTGCATGAATTTCATATTGAAAAAGGTTTGTGATGACAACCACCATTAAGTAAGTTAGTGGGAAAAAAGAACCTGGCCTTACACATTGTATGAAACAAATCAATAAGAGAACTTGCAATAGATCAGAATCACTTATAATATGAACTTGGATGCATTTTGGAAGGCCTTTTAGGAACACTTTTTATCTCTTCATCGACAATACATTGAAATTAAATGGGTTAGACTCATTTGAGCAATGAGACATTAATGTACTTAATGTACTCCTCTCCTACTACATAATGAGACATTGCATTGTCTATTGTATGTTTGTATTGGGGCTGCATGAATTTCATATTGAAAAAGGTTTGTGATGACAACCACCATTAAGTAAGGCCAGTGGGAAAAAAGAACCTGGTCTTACACATTGTATGAAGCAAATCAATAAGAGAACTTGCAATAGATCAGAATCACTTATAATATGAACTTGGATGCATTTTGGAAGGTCTTTTAGGAACACTATTTTTATCTCTTCATCGACAATACACTGACATTAAATGGGTTAGACTCATTCGAGCAATGAGACATTAATGTACTTAATGTACTCCTCTCCTACTACATAATGAGACATTGCATTGTCTATTGTATGTTTGAATCCACTCTTACTATTATGTGTATTCTTGTTCAAGCTTGTGGGTGTAAAACCAACATGGTATTGATGCCAAATTTAGAAAAAGCCGAGGAAGTAGGTGAAGGAGTTGAGCAATGTTGCGAATATCGGCATCGGGATAAAATCGGCAAGGGTATGGAAAACAAAAATTCGTAAAAATCAGGAAAATATCGGTAAAAATCGGCAAACATCGGCAAAATTAAGATACCATAAAAATATCTTTAAAAATCAGCAAACATTGGCTAGGCCAAAAAATAGTGATTTCGAGATAAAATCGGGATGTTATCAAGATGTTCGCAACACTGGAGTTGAGAGATTGCTGTGTTCACAGAAGGCATCAAGGAATTGCTTACACACACAATTGGATAGAATGACTCAGTTAAGTCAAATTTGCACCCGTGATTTTTGTGATGGTGAAGGGAATTTCTGTGGCTTTCATGGTCAACGTGTAAGAAGGAATTTTGAGGGTGTGGCAGTGTATTAGCCACTTTTGTGGGAAGGTTGAGTTAGAGCACTTCTCAAGGATGAGTTATTTCTTTTCTTACCTTATCTTTATTACTAATTTACTCATAGTATGTATCATAATGGTCTAGGGAAACGTCATTATCTTGGCCACACTGTTTCTATAGCGTAATTCTAGCTGTAAACTTTAATATTATTTTAGGGATTCATAACTTGCAAGTTAAACTGACCCATTCACGATATAAACTGGCAGTCTGGCACATTATTGCTCGAGTCAGTTAATTTCGAGAAGAAGAAAATAAGAGGTCTCATCCAGCATCTCTTTTCCAGTATGGAGCTTCTTTATTCTTAGTGTATTGATTGCTTGGTGCCTTTTTATTTCTCACCTTTTTCCCAGGTTTCTGGACGAGGAAAATACTGTTCTTTAGAATTTATGTTTATGATGTTTGCAACTACTAAGGTTTTTGTGTAGTTTAAATTTCTCTTGAGATGGTTGCACTTATCAAAAAAGAATTCACTAACACAACTCTGGAGAATTTTAATTTGCCATCACTACTGCAAATTATGTCAATTAGGAAGATTTGCCATGCTTAAATGTTATCTTTGCCTTGCTGTAGCAATCATGTTGAAGTAGCCTATCGAGAGGCCATTGCTCTTAAAATGCAAGAAGAACTCATTCTCGAAGAAGAGGCAGCAGGTCAAGCTGAGATTGAGTTCAGGGCAAAGCGTGAAGCTGCTGAAAAGGAAAAGCGATCCAAGAAGAAGCAGGTTGGTTTACCCTTAGCTCTCGCTGCTGGTTTTCATTTCATTTAAATCTTAAAAAATGTTATAGTTCAGTTAATTATTCTTGTTTCTTTTTTGACAGCCATGACAAAAAGGTTGTCTGTAATTTATCTACATTATAACTTCTGCAAGAGTTTTCATATATATATATATATTAATCTGACAATCTTTCTACTTCCTCACCTGGGTTGTATCGGACTAAAATTTATTAGAAATCTTAGTGGGTTAACTTGAAAAGTATAATGAATTTTTGAACTGTTTTTAAGCTGATCTTAAATTTAAATATAATTTTGATGGTTCTAGCTTCATACTCCGCATTAATGGAATTTGTATGTTCCATTTCTGGTTTCTTGTTTAGTTAGTTTGGCCATATTTATCTAGATAATTGTTTTACTATTCAACTATACATATTTTTTTTGCTATTTGTATTGAAATGTAGCACATTGTGTATTCAACTAGTACTGCAACAACATATGAGGCTGGCTATGAAAACCTGGTTTTCTGGGCAACTGTACGTGTTTTGGAAATGCCAAAAACCTGGGTTTATGGGTAATTATACGTGTTTTGGAAATGCCAAATGTTTCTGAAATGAAAAGGTTTTTGGAAACGAGCATCTTCCCAAATTTGAGGAAGCTGGAAAGTGTTTGAATAATTGTTACACCAACCAACCAAGGTTAGCCTAAGCAAAATTGCTAATGTACGGGTCGGCTTTAAATTCTTGGTAGAAGAAACTAGTTATGTCATGTCAGCCTGCCATTGAACCTTGTATAACAAAATGACTGCGCCTGAGAATAAAAGGCTAACAATCTTTAGAAGATTGTGAAGCAAGTGCCTCTCTCTATTGTATTATGTTTATTACCAACTGAAAGTAATTTGTGAAATGTCTCATGAACAACCTTTGAAAATATGTCCTGTTACATTCTGAAATCAGTGTTCTCTGAGCATAAACACTGAGGCCTCAGAGCCTCTTTCATAAACACTGATTGTCTGATCTATTGACTGTCACGTGAAGTTGAAAAGGATATGGCTATCATTATGAAAAATAAATGTCTATAGCAATTCATTATCCATTGGAACAAATCAGAACCCAGGCAGTCAATTCCAAACCCTATTTTGAAAAATAAACTCTGGAAACTTGGCTAGAGCAAATTTTAGTGTTAACAGGGTCCCGGGGTCTCAAAAAGTAGGTTGAGTCATTGTTGATATTTTGTAGCATCAGGAGGTATTCCCGCATGCCAAGGATCCTTTCAAATCATCAAAAAGAAATTATGAATATTATAGGAAAAATCAATTTTTTTATAATTGATCATGTCAGCTCCAAGAAGCCTAAGTCAGCCCCCCCATTAGAGGTGACATTTGGCACAAAAGGGCACCCATTTGATCAATATATAAACATAAGAAGACATCCAATATGGCCATTGGCCAACCAATAAGAAAGCAGCAAATCATCTGAAGTAGACACACGAGTGGACAGAAGAAGGACGAAGTTGACCAGACTTGAAGTTTGACCAAGATTGACTCTTGATCGATTCTTTATGCTGCCTGAATTTTGACCAGGATGTTGACTACAGGACGAAATCAACTCTGAATTTTGACTGCAGGACTGAAGATCGCAAGAGGCTTAAATTCGGTCCTGTTGGCTACTGTTGACCTGCATTGAATTCTCTGTTTTGAAGAGTTTGATCAGCTACTACAGTTTGGAATTATTTTGACCAGGTTTGACTGGTATTTGGGCTTGAGAATTGGCACAGATTTCTAGACAATATTTATTGTAAACTTTTGCTGAAGAATTGAATTCTCCTTAGAAGAAAAGTTTGTTGGGTTTTTCCCAAGGTTGGGTTTTCCCAG
Source organism: Pinus tabuliformis (assembly GCA_031772625.1). Classification (NCBI taxonomy): domain Eukaryota; kingdom Viridiplantae; phylum Streptophyta; class Pinopsida; order Pinales; family Pinaceae; genus Pinus; species Pinus tabuliformis. Next base: position 236,162,272 of record CM062813.1, read on the forward strand.
GGTAAATTTGTGTCTCTTGTGTTTGGCTGTCTCTTTATGATCCTACTGTTATCATTGTTCTATTGTTGAGATTTTCTATGTATAATTGCTTAATGATTCATGTGGCATAAGACAATGTAATTATAAACCATTAGAAGTAATTATCAAGATTAGAGCAGCCATTAAGAGTCTAGGGGAACTCAAGATTAATGAAATCTGTGGTCAGAATTTCTCAAGCACTAGGATGGAAGTCAAATGTCAAAAGAAGTCTAGTTTAGAGTTTAGAGGGAGCTAGGTCTCGGGCATTGATGTTTAGTTAGTAGATAGTGGTGCCTCAAAACACATGACTGGTTTTCTAGATGTTCTTACAGATTTGACAAAAAAAGACTCACTTTTAAAGGTGGAACTTGGAGATGATACACACTATGCTGTAATAGGAATTGGATCAGCTTCATTTCCACTAGAATCTGGAAGCACTCTACATATGAGTGAAGTCTTATTTGTTCCAGGATTGCAGATTTTTTTTTTTTTTTTTTTTTTTTCGTTATTTTTCTATTTTAGCCTTGGAAGACAAAGGATATAGAGTTGCATTTGTGGATGGACAAGTGCTTACATGGCTTAAAGGCTTAGACATAAATTCTGCAGAAGTAATTGGCTTTCGGGAAGGATTGTAGAGGTTGATAGGATGACCAACTCAAGCATTAGTCCATGACAGCATCAGTCTATGTGAGCTATGGCATAGAAGATTGGCTCATCTACACTACAAGGCTTTACCTACATTAAGAAATATCGTTACAGGTATTCCAGAACTTCAAATTGAACATGATGGTGTTTGTAAAGGATGTGCTCTTGGTAAAAATACTAAAGGATCTTTTCCAAGTAGTGATAATAGATCCAAAGGAATCTTGGATTTGGTTCATTCTGACGTATGTGGTCCAATGACAGCAAAATCCTTAGGTGGTTATTTATACTATGTAACATTTATTGATGATTTTTCAAGAAAGACATGGATTTACTTTATGAAAACTAAAGATGAATTTTTTAGAAAATTTCAAGAATTCCAAGCCCAGGTAGAAAATATGACAGGAAGAAAGATCAAAATTCTAAAATCAAATAATGGAGGAGAATATACATCTAGAGAATTCATTGATTTTGTAAGGAAGCAGGTATCAAAAAGGAGCTCATAGTTCCATATAACCCTTAACAAAATGGAGTAGCAGAAAGAAGGAATAGAACTATTGTGGAAGCAGCAAAAGCTATGATTCATGATCAAAACCTACCTTTGTTCTTATGGGAAGAAGCAATAAACACAACAATTTATGTTCAAAATCGAAGTCCTCTTCGAGCTTTAGATGACCAAACTCTTGAAGAAGTGTTCACTGGTTGTCCAATATATGTTCATGTACCCAAGGAAAAGAGGAAGAAATTGGAACCTTCAGGAAATAAGTGTTACCTTTGTAGGATATAGTGAGACTTCAAAGGCATATAAAATATACACTCCAAAACATCGTCAAGTTGAAGTTAGTCGAGATGTAATCTTTGATGAAGAAGCAACCTACAAAAAGTCGAAGGAATCACACATGGAGATTGATGATGAAGAAAAGGAGGCTTCAAGAATTACAAATTCAGATCCTTCTAGACCTCATCCTTTAGGAGATCAAGAAGAATTAGAAGAACCATCAAATCAAGATGATCCTCCTATAGACGTTGCTATAACAAGGAAAAGACCAACTTGACTTCTTGAGACCTTGCAGGATGCAAAAAAGACATGCAACTCCTCAGGGAACCTTAAGAGAAAGCAAACCACCTCAAAGGTACTCAAGCTATATGGCCTTGACATCTCATTTCATTGATTCAGAACCATCCAATTATGAAGAAGCAACAAGTAAATAGGTATGGAAGGATGCTATAGTAGAAGAATATCAGTTTATTATGAAAAATGATGTATGGGAGATGGTACCTAGACGAAAAGGGAAATCAATAGTGACTTCCAAATGGATTTTCAAGATCAAGCGTGCAACTGATGATAACATTGAAAAATACAAAGCAAGATTCGTGGCTAGAGGTATTTCACAAAAAGAGGGAGTTGACTATGACGAAACATTTGCTCCAGTTACTAGGTACTCTGTTAGAACTATTATTTCTCTTGTTTCTGTTATGGGCTGGAAAATACATCAGATGGACGTAAAGACTTCATTTCTAAATGGAACGATTGAAGAAGTATGCATTGGGAAGCCCCAAGGTTTTGAAATATATGGAAAATAATCCCATGTTTGCAGATTGAAAAGGGCTTTGTATGGTGCAAAGTAGGCTACCGAGCATGGTACTCTAGAATTAATGGATATCTGATGAGTTTAGGCTTCACTAGAAGTGATGTTGATGTTGATCTGTACTTTATGATTGTTGAAGGAAATCCTTTGATTTTGGTGTTATATGTTGATGATTTGTTTCTCATTGGAACAGAGAAACTCATTATTGAATGTAAAAAGGATTTTGCCTCAAAATTTGAAATGAAGGATCTTGGTCTAATGTACTATTTCTTGGGATTGGAGGTATGGCAACAATCTAATGAAATCTTTCTCGGACGAGGAAAGTATTTTGCTCAACTTTTGAAGGAATTTGGTGTGAAGACAATGGCCACACCCATGGTATCTAATCTAAAGAAGTCAAATGACTCTTCAACAGACTTTGAGGACCCCATGTTCTACATGAAACTGATTGGATCCTTGATGCACCAAGTTAACACTAGGCTAGACATTGGTTTTGTAGTTAATGCTGAGTCAGTTTATGGTCAAGCCAAAAAGATACATTGGATTGCAACAAAACATATTTTGAGATATTTGTGTGGCACCATTGAATTTGGATTAAGACATGTTTCAAATAATAAAATAGAACTACAAGGATTCTATAATTGAGATTGGGATGGAAATGCAAAAGAAAGAAAAAGTACATCAAGATGTTGTTTCACCTTGGGATCTGCTATGATATCATGTTTCCACAGAAAACAAACTTTAGTTGCACTTAGGACAATAGAGGCAAAACACTTCTTAGCCAGTGCAACATGTTAAGAAACAATATGGCTTCAAAAGCTACATGCTGGTTTATTTGATCAAGAGCTTGAACCAACTGTGATATTTTGTAATAACCAAAGTTGTGTAAAGCTTTCAGAAAATCCAATTTTTCATGACAGGTCTAAACATATTGAAATCAAATATCATTTTATTTGAGACCTGGTACAAAAAGGAGCAGTGGAACTCAAATATATATCCATTGATGAACAAATTGCAGATATTCTTACTAAGCCTCTATCTAGAGTGAAGTTTGTATACTTTAGAGATAAGCTTGGTGTAGTTCAGAATACCACTCTCGTTGAGAGGGAGGATTGATATCTTTATTAAATTAGATAGATAATCTCCTAGAACCAGAAGGACATGGATGGATCATGGAGGGCCTTGATCAATTGGGAGATGGATTCATTCACCAAAGCCAAGAGGACTTGGCTAGTGTCATAAAGGACGTTGACCAGGGGTGGATGATCACCGGGCAAAAATTGGATAGATCTACACCTTGAAGCTAGAAGGACTTGGCTAGATTATAAGGGACTTGAACAAACGAGATAAATGCAGTGCACCTTGAAATCCATAAAGGACCTTGGCTAGGTGAATGGTCCAAAGGAAAAACTCTTTTCTAAACTTGCCAAAAGGACTTGGCTAGGTCACAAAGGACTTTGACCATAATTCATTTGCCATTAATGTCATAAAAGACTTTGACAAGGAAGCCCTGGATGTTTAAACATGGAGTGACTTAATGAAATCATGCATTTAAAAACAAGTCCCATTGTCTACTCCATTTGAATCTATAAACATCAACATTATTATGAAACTTTCTTATGAAGGAGAATTCTCAGCTAAAGGGGAATATGTTGCATGAGAATACCTTCCTTGCTAAGAGGGAATGTTGATTTTTTCTAGCATTAGGAAGTATTCCCACATGCTAAGGATCCTTTCAAATAAGCAATTTTTTTTTATGAATATTAAACGATTTTTATTTTATTTTTATAATTGATCATGTAGGCTGCAAGAAGCCTAAGTCGACCCCACCATTAGAGGTGACCCTTGGCACAAAAGGGAACCCATTTGATTAATAAATAAAGTTTAAACACAAGAAGACATGCAATTCGACGAATGTTAATTTTAGTTAACAATGGTATGTTATATGCTTTAGCACAATTTACTTCAATGTTCCTTATTTGCCCAATGACAATTTCCAATTTCCAGTAGCAATCACATTAACTTAAACACATTAACAGTAAATGTAGATAGAACATAAAATCATGTGTAGAAGACAAGCCAAGACAAGCAAGATGTGGCGGATGCCAGGGAAAAACCCCAATGTGGGGAAACCCTTTGATCAAATCTTTTTATTATTCTTCAATAGTTCAGTAGAGAGAGAGAGAGAGGGTACAAATATCAAATTAACTTGCCCAAAACAGTCCTGCAAATCAACAATGAACAACAATCAATTACAGCCCTAACCATAAAGTCAACGGTGGTCAAAGAAACTTCAAAACGTCCTCCAAGCAGCTCGGTCAACAACAAATAAATTTGACATTCCAAGAGGGTCAAAGTCAACCCAAAATAGATCGGTCAAACAAGTCAAAGGAGAGAGAAAACCTTGCTGTAAATTTTGCAGTCAAATCTGAAGTCAATGCTAAAGTCAATTCGGTCAACCTATCCCAATCACCTCGAAAATGGTGCCAATCAATGTGGCCTCCAAAAATCAATTTTTTTCTACGAGAAGGAAGTCAACGTTGGTCAAAATCACCGAAGTCAATGCTGGTCAACACTGTCCTGTTTCCTGAAATTTTAGGCCACCAAAACAGTGCAGAAATTCGTCCTTCTTTCACACGTGCGAAGTAGAGAAGGCTACCTCCAAGTTGTACGAACCAATCAAGAGAGGAGAGAGAGATGTGTGATGAGATGAGATGAGTGATGTCCAAATGAGGAGAGAGGTCACTTCTATTTATACACTTCGTTAAGGGTGAGGAGACACATCTATTGGGCTTATGAGTCTACATTTGATTGAGGCCGACCTTGACAATTTGTGCATGAGAGAGGCTAAATTCAAAATTCCATTTCTTCTTATCAGAATGAGATGATCTTTATATCAAAATTGGACCTCTCAAAAAGAGGATTTCAATGCAATCATCATCTCCATCATATGAATTGTCCTAAGGTGGAATTTGGCCCTAGATGCCAATTTTAACCCAACCAATAAGCAAGCAACAAATCAGTTGAAGAAAATGCATGAGTGGATAGAAGAAGGATGAAGTTGACCATAATTGAAGTTTGACCAAGCTTGACTCTTGACCAAATCTTTCTGTTGCCTGAATTTTGACTAGGTTGTTGATTATAAGACAAAATCATTTTTGAACCTTGACCACAGGAACGAAGATCTCAGGAGGCCGAAATTCTTCTTTGTTGATAATTGTTGACCAATGTTGGCGTTTGTTGACTTCTCTATTGTGAATATTTTGACCAACTACTGTAGTTTGGAATTATTTTGACTAGGTTTGACTAGTATTTAGGGTTGATAATCAACACAGATTTCTAGGCAATATTTATTGTAAACTTTTGCCGAAGAATTGAATTTTCCTTAGAAGAAAAGTTTGCTAGGTTTTTTCGAAGATTGGGTTTTCACAGGCTAAATTTGTGTTTCTTGTGTTTGTTGTCTCTTTATGATCCTATTGTTATCGTTGCTCTTTTGTTGATATTTTCTGTGTATAATTGTTTAATGATTCATGTGACATAAGATAAATTAATTAGAAATCATTAGAAGTAATTATCAAGATTAGAAAATAGTTCTTGTATTGAAAATTCAACAATAGAGAGGGTGCATACAAGCACACAATGTCCTCATTTCTCCAAATAAAAGCAATTACTCCCTATTAAATTATGTTGGTAGAAACAAGTTTGTATCCATTTGAATGGGAAGTGATAAGGAGGCTAACTCTATATAGGGAAAGGGTTATTGAAATGAGCAATAAACGAGTAAACTGAACAATGAAGTATTGCAATGAAGGAAAACACATGGGAGCTTCAATGTGAAAAATGGCTAGAAAGTTGGGACATAAAGGAAGAAGAATTGCCATTGGTTACGAACTTGTTATAAGAGGGGCAATTTGAAGAAAAAAAACATAGAAAAAACAACAATGCTACATCGATGAGTTCAACCCAACAAGTAAAATCAAGATCTAAGAATATTTGAAATTAAATGTCTTGGAATGAGAAGCACACTTCAGCTCAACTAAGGACAAGCTCACACAAGCTAGAATGTGACATGGGGACATGGAAGGAGAACAAATAAGAGTGAGGTTGCAGAGCTTGTTAAGTACGTAGTTTAGGGGATTTAGAAACAAAGCAAAAATTCATTTTTCATTCCCAGGCATAAGACCATGTTAGGAAGTAGTCCAGAATGGAGGGGGTCAACTAGACAACTGTTTTTCGTGATGGATAACTTGAAGATATGTCAAAGAGGGCTTTAAGGATGATGCACCAATAGGACAAGTTGATATAGGCACACTAATTTGGAGTAGTTGACTTGCCTAGGTGGTTGGCTTAAATAAGGAGTCTAGCGACTTGTTTAAGGCCATAGTTTTAAAACCCGGTCGGTTTGAACCAAAAATTGGTCAAACTGGCAGGTCAACAATTTTTTTATGTCAAACTGACCAATCGAGTCGGTTCACTGACCGGTTTGGTACATAACTGTACCAATCGGTCCAAACTGGATTATTCTGTCATAAACCAGTCCAAGTCAACTAATCTGCATGTAGCGAGGATGTGGGCCCATGGATTGAGGTTTTAGTATGTTTTTAAGGAAACCATGTAAAATTTCCCTCCAATTTTTGGCCTCCTAAACTTATAAATGCAACCTTGAGCTCTTTTTTGGTTCACACTTCTCATTTCAATTTTTTGTGAGGATATGAGAGCTTGGAGAGTTCTGCAACAACAACAAGTTTGCGGGTTCTTTGTCATATTGGAGTTGGTTTGGAGCTGTCTAATGGAGTTGGCATATTTGGAAGGAGGCTTTGTATGCTATATCTACCTCTTTCTGTTTTCAAATTTATCATAGGTTTTGCAATTTACTTGGTTGCATTTTTTTTTTAATTCTATTTGCAGATCTCTTTCCTTTCAAATCATATACGTCATCATCCACCATGGCCCCAAAAGGCAAATATGTTGCATGGGTTCATTGTGATGTTTTTGAGGGAAAAATCTTGTGCAAATATTGCAAGTGCCCAATTGGAGATGGGTCATCCATAGGTTGAAACAACACTTGGCTTGTATAAGAGGTCACATAACCCCATGTGGTGCACCAGATGATGTGATAGGGCCTATTAGGGAAAAATACCATGAAAAGTTTAGAAGTTTGAGGAGGCGAAGGCTAGGGAAAAGACTATACAAGGAAAATTTACAAGAGAAGTTTGATGAGTGATCATGTTGATTAATGATTTGTAGTTGGCTAGTAGTTGAGTAGCTTTTGTTGTAACATTGTTTTTAGACTCTATAGGCCTTTTAGAGCCTCATTGATTATGTATTTTGTTGATGATATGTTTTGCACTCATTGCTATTTTGACATATGCACCCTTACATGGTATATAGATGAGCAAACTCTGGTTATTTTGTCTAATGCATTGGAATCATGGTTTGAAATCTTAAAAATCATTTCTTTCCCATTAAAATAATTATTTTATGTATTTTTTTCAATTTCCATGCATTGAATCTGGTTCGATCTGGTTTGATTTGGTTTTGGTTTGAAACCTAGTTTGAGAGGTGGCTCAATTTGAGAGATGGGTTAGGAGATGGACTTAACCAAAGAAAACAGAGTGGAGAATAAGGTTGAAAGAGAAAGAAATAACGAATAGAGGATAGGGAAGTAGAACATGTTGAAGTGGGGTATAAAACAAGAAGATTATAATTAGGGAGACCATGGTAGAGGGCATGAGATAACGAGGGATATTAATTCAAAATTGGCTTTGGGGTGATTTCATTGTGGAGAGCTAAATGAATATTGAATGAGTAGTTCCATCATGGAGATTGAAGTAAATTAAAGAAGAAATAGGATTAACATTTGAAAGGAAAATGTAAGGGACAATAAATGAAGTTGTGGGCTCTAGGAGCTAAAATTTAATACAATAATGAGATTATCTATGTAAAAACTACACAATGAACTCTTGGATTCACCTATGATAAAAGTTCACTATTATATGCTTTAATATCCTTTCTTTTGTTACAATGACCTATAGAATGCGCTCCATAAAAATGCCTCGAGTAGCGTGTTTGTGTGTCTGCAATACATGAACAATACACTTCACTGTCCTCACCCTTGCATCTATCTACTAAAAAATGTTACAAAATATATAAAGACTGACCTTTTATTCTTCTGATTTGTGTTATACTTTTAGTATGATTATATGAGTTAATTAGAGTATTTTTGCTTTCTTGCATTTGATATGATCACCTTATTTTGTGGAGAAAATTTGATAACCTTGAAGATTAACAATTACCTATTAGAGCAATAATCTATTCCTATATTGAGGGACTAAGATAGGTTGTTGATGTCAACTAATATGATCATGAAAAATACATGAAGATTTATGGATGTCCTAAAATCCAACTTACTAGGATATGGATACAAATATGCATTTTGTGAAGGATAAATATATGTCAACTTAGAAAGTTTGACAATATAGGTAGATACAAAATTCACTGAAAGTACCAAATATCTATGTATTCATGGATTGAAGAGTTAATTGTAAAAATAATCTTGGATAATCTTGTTGGAGAGTCAATGGCCCTTTATGCAATTGTATATTTCAAAACCAAAGTCATAGACCAAAATTTAACAATGATTATAAAAATCCAAAATGGAGTATCACTAAGTGGTAACAATTCTCAATGCAAAATTGAACAATAAATCTACTTAATAAAATTGAATAAAATATTTAAAACTTCATGAGAAAAAAGAAAGAACTGGATATTTCATGACAACTTCATAAATTTATATAGTATAACATTAACATAAGCTCATGTAAATATTGGAGAAACTCAATTTTCATAATATAAATATTGAACATAGATGATAGGACATCTGTTAAATTATGGTATGTTCTATGCTTAGAGCAGTTTACTTATTTTTCTTCTTATTAGCCACAGATTAGCAATCACATATACATTAAGTAAAGTGCAGATAGAACATCAAATGATCGGTAGAAAACAAGCCAAGACAAGAGACACAAGATGTGGCGGCTAGCCAGGGACAAACCCTAATGCGGGGAAACCCTTTGATCAAATCTTCTTTTATCTTCAATAGTTCAGCAAAGAGAAATATTACAAAATTTGAATTCTGTAATTTTATATCAGCAGTAGCAAACCCTAGATCAACAAAGTCAAACTTGGTCAAACTAGTTGAAATTGACCTCAAAATTACTTGGTCAATTTCTGGTCAACTTGTCTTCGAACAACCCGAAGAAACAACCCTTGAACAACCCCAAAAGTTCAGTCAATTTGCAGATTTCTGAAGTCAACTGCAGCCCTAAACTAGGGCAGTCAACACCGGTCAAACCAGAGGTCAGATCACCTTGATTTTCATGCCAAAAATTGCGGCTTGCCTAGGAGAGGCAACCACACCCAATCTGCACTTCTGGAAGGTCAACGCTTGGTCAACGCTGGTCGAAGAGATGACCTGCTGCCCTAGCGTGCTTCTTTTCGCGTCTTCCTTGCCCTAGGACGCCTTCCTTTCAGCCACACGTGTGTGAGAGAGAGGCTCCTTTTATGCGTAGGAGAGAGAGAGAAAAGATGAGTGAATTGAATTGTCCAAATGAGGAGTATGCTCCTTGTATTTATATGCAAATGTTGAGGATGAATAGACGTGACTGGTGGGCTTCTGAGCCTACATAAGTTTGCTGCCCGACCTTGACAATTTGTCGATAATCAAAATAAATTCATATCTCCATAAATACTTATCAGAATCGGATGATCTTTAGATCAATCCTACACCTCTTGATGAGAGGAATCTAGGAAAAATATCAGAAGCCATAAATAAGGTGATCCACATGGAGTTTGGCCCTAGTTGCCAATTTTAACACTCCCTCTCAACTAGGGGGAACTTCATCTGCAATCCGTCAGACCGTCGCTACAATCCATCCATCAAATGCACTGTCCTGTACAACTTGACCCCACTCTGCTCTGCTTTGCTTTGCTCGAACTATGAAGAAGAAGAAATGATCGAGGTTGTATCATACCATCCTCCACTGACTCGAAGTCAGTCTCAGAGTGTGAACCACTCTTACTAATCCCAGATCAGTATCATTGATCATCGATCAATGGAGGTCATCCTAGCATAGGGAGTATAGTAGATACAACGATGTGTCCATCGATAGTACTACTATGGTCCCTATCCTCATTTCCCTGCTCATTGATTAGATGAGAGGTACTTCCCATGAGTCCCAGACTGCATGGGTAGAATGCCTGTCCTAATCATCCTGTCCACAGGAGAATGAATCATCCTGTCCAGTGGATGCCACGAAGAACTAATCATCCTGGGCTACAGGAGAACTAATCATCTTGCTCCACAGTCGCCATGGAGAACGAATCATCCTGGCCCACAGGAGAACTAATCATCCTATTCCACAGTCGCCACGGGGTGTCACAGGGGAAGGTTGAACCTTTACCTTGTACATAGTGCACCACCAGGGGATGGTGAGTCGCCTTGTGGTCACATGTCGCTCTAAGAAGTACCCCGCGCCCCAGGGAGCTCCCAAAGCTCAATACATCATACTCGACCCTCATAAGAGGGTCCCTTAACGATACCAAGTCGTTCTCGGAAATTCAGGAATTTGACCTTTCCTAGGGGCTTTGTCAAAATGTCGGCGACTTGTTCATCTGTACCGATATGTTGGAGCCTTATTGCTCCTCGCTGCACCATATCTCAAATATAGTGGTACCTGATATCGATATGCTTGGAGCGATCATGAAATACGAGATTCTCTGATAAACGGATCCCGCTCTGGTTGTCGCACAGAATCACGGTGGTATCCAATGTAAATTCAAACAACTCACTGAAGAGCTTTCACAACCAGACTGCTTCACAGGAGGCCATGCTAGCAGCAATGTACTGTGCCTCGGTGGTGCTCAAAGCCACCGACTTCTGCTTCCTGCTCATCCAAGATATCGAGGCAGATCTCAAAGAGAAACAACACCTGGAAGTGCTCTTTCGGTCGACCACACTGCCTGCCCAATCAACATTAGTATACCCAAGTAGTCTCACATCTTCGGAAGTGTATCTCAACTCATGAGTGATTGTGCCATGAAGATATCTCAAAAGATTCTTGGCACCAATCCAATGTGAGTGGTGAGGTTCAACCATATGTTGACTCAATGTGTTGACTGCAAAGCATATATCCGGACGGGAGTTCACCAAGAACATTAATGCTCCGACGAGTTGACGGTACTTGGTAGCATTTCGTAAAACAGGTCCGGCAACACTACTGCTTAACTTCTTGAAGTCAAGTTCCATTGGGGTAGTTACGGGCTTGCAGTCCACCATGTTGAATCTCTCGAATATCTTCACCACATATTTTCCTTGAGATAGGAAAATCTCCCCTGGTTTCTGCAAGACTTCCAGTCCTAGGAAGTAGTGCATAAGTCCTAGGTCTTTCATCTCGAACTCAGAAGCCAGCTCCCTCTTACATTTGTGAATGAGAGGGTTTGCACCTGTTAGAAAGAGGTCGTCAACATATATCATCAGTATGAGAGGCTTGTCATCTATGACCTTAAAGTAAAGGTTAGGGTCGGCTTCTCTCCTAGTGAATTCCAACTTCATCAAGTAGCTATCGATCCTCTCATACCATGCTCGGGGTGCTTGCTTTAGCCCATAGAGGGCCTTCTTCAACCTGCACACATGAGATTCTCGATCATAAATCTCAAATCCTTTGGGTTGCTCCACATAGACCTCCTCTTTGATCGAACCATGTAAGAACGCAATCTTGACATCCATCTGATGTAGGTTCCATCCTTGCGAAGCAGCAAGGGCTATGATTGAGCGGATGGTGGTATATCGGGCAACAGGTGCAAATATCTCGTCATAGTCTATACCTTCCTTCTGGGAGAAGCCACGAGCGACAAAACGAGCCTTATACTTTTCCGTACTTCCATCAACTGCATGCTTTATCTTGTAAAGCCATTTTGAAGTGACAACTGCTTTGTCTTGGGGTCTGGGGACCACATCCCAAACATCGTTTTTCATAATGAACTCATATTCCGCGGTTATAGCATCCTTCCATACTTGATGCTTGACAACATCTGTGAATGATGAAGGCTCATTTTGGATGATCATGTTCATGATGGTCAGGTATCCTTGATACCTGCTCGGCTTCTTATTTTCACGGAAGGTTACTCTGGGTGCAATGTGTCCTTCAGCATCATCAAGTGTCCCCCCTAAGCCATGAAGGCCTCTTCCTAGAAGAGGAAGGCTCTTGCGGAGGAGGATCAATAAGATTCATAGGTTCTTCCACATCGGGCATTGTCTCATCTTCCTTTTCCTTCGGTTCCCTAGTGTCAGTGTATTTAGATCGCCTTAAAGTAGGAAGATTGTCTACTTTGCTAAGAGCCATATCTTCGTCAAAGGTGACATCGTGACTAATCTCGTCTTCCCTTTGACCAACTACATAGATTCTATAGCTCTTAGTATTTTCGCTATAGCCCACGAAGATTCCTTTCTTTTTAGATGCACCCAATTTATTTCTTTTTTCTTTAGTCACATGAAAATATACACAGCTTCCAAAAATTCTAAAATGAGATACGTCAGGTTTCTTGCCGGTGAACATTTCTTCGGGAGTCTTGGAACCCAATGCTTGATGAAGGCACCGATTTTGTACATATACGGCGGTATTTGCAGCTTTAGCCCATAGCAACTGCGGAAGTCTTTGATCATGGAGCATAGCACGAACAATTTCCACAATTGTATGATTCTTCCTTTTCGCCACACCATTCTGCTCAGGAGTGTATGGTGTAGTAGTCTCCCTCTTAATGGTAGCCTCTTTGCAAAAGTCATGAAACTCATTGGATTCATATTTAGTCCCATTATCAGTCCTTAAGGTCTTGAGCTTATTTTCGGTTTGATTCTTGATCAAGGCTTTGAAGTGCCGAAACTAGGGGAACACTTCATCCTTCTTTTTCAAGAAGTATATCCAAGTCTTGTGAGAATAATCATCTGTAAAAGTGAGGTAATATAAATATCCTCCCAAGGAGTTCATAGGTATCATACCAGATATGTCTGAGTGAACCAACTACAATATATCGAAGGTCTTGCTTTGGCTTGAGGGGAATGGTCCCCTTTTGAGCTTTCCTTCGACACATCCTTGACATACACCTTCTTGCTCTAATCTGAACTCGGGCATCCTGGTCACCATTTTTCTTACATTGGGTAGAGCTTTATAATGAAAGTGAGCAAACCTCCGATGCCATAGTTCGGACTGAAGAGATGTGTCACAAGACATGACACCTAGCGGACTTCCTCCGTCATGATATAATGAATCAACTCGAAATCCAAGAGTAAAAGCGTCTTTAAAGTTCTCTTTCCATACACGTACCTTGTGATCGCTAAAGGCCACCTTGTAGCCTTTGTCTTCCATTGCCGAAATGGACACCGGGTTCTTTTTGAGATTAGGTACATATAATACATCTTGTAAGTGGATGGTATTAACCTAATTCAATTGAAGAGTGACATTTCCTACGCCTTTCACGGGATATTTTGAATTATCTCCAAGAACAATTTCCAGGTTGGTTTCCTTCTCTATCAGATTATAGAGAGCTTCTTTGTAACCAGTGAAGTGCCTTGAGGCACCACTATCAATAACCCAATTTCCCAGTGAGTCTGGGGGAGCAGTAGTAGATAGAGCTGCTGGTAGATAATATTCATTTTGCTTATTGTTAAAAATGTTAGATTTATACCTGGAATTTCTTGCCTTCTTGAATGGTTGTCCTCTTCCTTGATTTTTGACACTTCGTTTACCTCTGCCATTTGACTTGCCATTCCTTTGATTGCCATGAGAGGGATTTTTATCGTCATCCCAGTGTGAGTCCCTTTTATCAGGGCACTCCCTCGCATAGTGACCCGTTTTATTGCAATTGTAACATCGTTCTTTTCTTCCACCCTTTGGTCCAACCTTTCCTTTGAATTTAGCCTCAGAACTGTTTCTTCTTTTAGTATGAGAAGAAAAGGCAGAGGGATGACCTTTAAGTATGGACACTTCTTGCTCTTCCATCCTTGTTTCTTCTTGAATGCATCGGGCCATTAATTCCTCAAATGTAGGAATTACATTATTGTTGAGAAGAGTAGTATTGAATATATACCATTCAAATGGCAGTCCTCCAAGAGTTATGAGTGTCATTTCCCTGTCGGGAATTACTTCCCCAATAGATAGGAGATCGTTCTTGATCTCGGTGATCCCTAAGAAATATGCTTGCATACTCTCATCTTTGCCCTTCTTAATTTTCTTCAGCTTATTTCTAAGAAACAAGACTTGATTTGCATCATTAACTTTAAATAAACTCACTAGTCTATCGTAGATTTCCTTGGAGGTGTTCAGCGTGGAACCATAGGCCACCAAGCGCTTGTCGATAGAGTCGCGGATGATTTTCCTTGCTTTGACTTCTCCCTTGGTCCATTTGTTCCTAGCAATAGCAGATGCATTTGATGGAGGCTCAACAATTCTGCCTCTCACATGGTCCAACACTTCCTGTTCTTCTAATGTTAGATTGAGAGACATCTTCTATTTGTGATAGTCAAACTTCTCGCGAAGTTTGTCTTCAGTAGGGAAGTGTGTTGAGGACCCCATGATTTCTTTAAGATAGCCTTGCCAACCTTCTCTTCGGTGATTGCTCTTGCTCTTGCTTGGGCTTTGTCTTCACCTCAGCTCTGATACCATGTTAAATTATGGTATGTTCTATGCTTAGAGCAGCTTACTTACTTTTCTTCTTATTAGCCACAGATTAGCAATCACATATACATTAAGTAAAGTGCAGATAGAACATTAAATGATCAACAGAAAACAAGCCAAGACAAGAGACACAAGATGTGGTGGCTAGCCAAAGACATACCCCAATGTGGGGAAACCCTTTGATCAAATCTTCTTTTATCTTCAATAGTTCAACAGAGAGAAATAGTACACAATCTGAATTCTGTAATTTTATATCAGCAACAACAAACCCTAGATCAACAAAGTCAAACTTGGTCAAACTAGTTGAAATTGACCTCAAAATTACTTGGTCAATTTCCGGTCAACTTGTCTTCGAACAGCCTAAAGAAACAACCCTTGAACAACCCCAAAAGTTCAGTCAATTTGCAGATTTCTGAAGTCAATTGCAGCCCTAAACTAGGGCAGTCAACACTGGCCAAACTAGAGGTCAGATCACCTCAATTTTCGTGCCAAAAATTGTGGCCTGGCTAGGAGAGGCAACCACACCCAATCCGCACTTTTGGAAGGTCAACGCTTGGTTAACGCTGGTAAAAGAGATGACTTGCTGCCCTAGCGTGCTTCTTTCTGCGTCTTCCTTGCCCTAGGACGTCGTCCTTTCAGCCACACGTGTGAGAGAGAGAGAGGCTCCTTTTATGCATAGGAGAGAGAGAGAGAAGATGAGTGAATTGAATTGTCCAAATGAGGAGAATGCTCCTTGTATTTATATGCAAACGTTGAGGATGAATAGACATCACTGTTGGGCTTTTGAGCCTACATAAGTTTGTTGGCTGACCTTGACAATTTGTCTATAATCAAAATAAATTCATATCTCCATAAATACTTATCGGAATTGGATGATCTTTAGATCAATCCTACACCGCTCGATGAGAGGAATCTAGGAAAAATATCAGAAGCCATAAATAAGGTGATCCACATGGAGTTTGGCCCTAGTTGCCAATTTTAACAACATCAAAATTTAAGTGTTTCCTAGGTACATATTTCCATTGCCCCAATTTTAACAACATCAAAATTTAAGTGTTTCCTAGGTACATATTTCCATTGCCCAAGGGTAGGGAGCCTAGTTTTAAAACTAGGCTGGTCTGACTCGGAATCATCTTGGTTGAGCGAGTTATACCCCTGCCCGGACTGACTAGGTCAAATATCTGGTTCGACAACTGGTTTGTTACCGAACCTGCCAAGTTGGTCTCCGATTTGGTCAGTTCAGTAATGGATCGGCTGGACCAACCGAGCCTGACTTAAACCAGTCGGTCTCGACGACAGGAAAAAAAGCGGGCTGGGAGGAGTTGAAATCGATTTTTTTTTTTGTTTAAACTATTTCCTAGCCCCTCTATTCTTCTCCCATGCCTATAAAGGTGACCCAACCCCCTCATATTTTCTCACAACTATCTCATTGCATTTATGTGAGCATTTTGTGAGTAGTTGGAGTTGGTTTTTGGAGCAGCATCGAGGAGGTTCTTGGGCGATCTTTGGAGCAACATTGGTTATGTGTTTTTGTTTTGATCTCTATATATTACATGTATTTGACAATGCACTTTGTGCCATTTTGATATAATAGATATATTCATGAGCATGCTTTGATCAAGTGTTGTCTTCTCTCTATTATTCTAATGCTTTGAGATTGGAAACATGAATGAAAATCTTTAAAAATATGACTTTTTATTAAAATTAAATATTTAATGTACTTTTTACAAAGACCGAGTCATTGAAATCAACTAGTTTGAGTCGATACCGAGTCAGAGTTGACCCTTGGCCACTTCTGACTCTGAGTCCGCGTTTTAAAACATTGGTAGGGAGTGCACTTCTCATGATCCTAATGCTCTTAGGATGTGGAAACTCCAAGAGGGATGTTTCCTGTTGTACCCTTTTGAAGAGAATGCACAAAAAATCACTTGGGGTTGTTTCTCTTCAAAAGGGATGTTCTCTTTTGAAAGCAAAACTTGATAAGTACCTTGTGAAAAGGGGGAATGTTGGGTGCACCCCTAAAAAATGACTTTTGAGATTAAATCTATGTTGTATGGGACCTCGACCCTCGGGAAAAACCCACATACTCATCATTCCTATGTTTTGGGAACATGGGACCCATTGGAGACATGACTAAATTGCTGGGAACTTCATTGGGGACCCGGGGACTTGCCGACCATCCCCAAGATGTTTCGAGCAGATTTAAGGGATATTCTGGGCATATGTCTTCAATTTTGACAATCATGGACATTGATGATTGGACACTACGATTATTTTTCTCACCCATTATTTTTATATTGCACTGAATCTAAATCTATTGTAGAATTGCATCTCAAAACATGGGTTTGTATGATGGGTTTCAATTTGGGTTTTGGTGGATTTTAATTTTGTATTTTTAGCAACAACATTCCAGCAAGTAGAGAGCCTCCAGGTTAAAAACACATGAAATGAAACATTTCAAAGGGTTGATCCTAGTGGTTATTGCCCTTCTTATTTTCATTTTCTAGGTCATCTAAGCATTTACATAATGTACATGGGATTCTAGGAGTCATTCAAGTTTTGTGCTTCCACCTTCCCAACCTCAAGTGTTGTGAAAACAATCTGATAATGGTGACTTGGATTGGTTACTAAATGTTCGAATAAATTCCTATTCAATCACCTTTCTAATCTAAAATATTAATGTAATTTCTTTACAGAACCAAAGTTGTTTATAGTGGTTTTGCACAGTTATAAAAGTGTCTAAGAGTGTATTGAGAAGGGAATGCCTTTTATGTTTTAACATAATCATCATTAACAAGAAATATGAGGAAGAAAATCTACTATAGAAACAATTCTCTGTTTCACAGACCTTTCATGGAACTTATTTCAAATTGAAATTAGTTACACTTAAGTTCCTAAAGCTAAACTACATTTTTCTCATTTATAACGGCCAATAATGCCACTGATTCCTTTTTTAAATTGCTCGAGCCTTTTCAAAATTTGTAAGTGTAAAGGTTGCGACCATGTTGCTAGAGTGCAGAGCAAAGTGGGAGCTTTTTTGAGAGCGTGAGTGTCATTTTCCAAAGATCCTTTTGAGCAGACTGTCCTGCATATATATATATATATATATATATATATATATATATATATTTATATATGCTTGTAGGGCGCTCCATATATATATGAAAAAATTCACGCAAAATGCCAAATGAGTTGCTAAGTATATGAAAAGATGCATATTTATAAATAAATGAAGATCGAGATAGAAATGGTATCCATGGTACATTAATGATTAATCATTCGAGCATCAACCATCTAGATTCTAGCAATTACATACTAAATTTTAAGCCATATAAATGAAAGTAGACCATTAACTTATCATTGGAATTGGTTATTCAACAACTGTGAACATTACAAAATAATCCATCTACACATTGAAGTATGAAGTTCAAAAGGCCTAAAACACTAATCTATCATCAATGACAAATAATGTAGTGAAGAAGGAGAAACACTTTTCTAATATCAATGATTCTCTATATACTATTCTCTCTCTCTCTCTCTCTCTCTATATATATATATATTTATATATTTATATATTTATATATGCTTGTAGGGCGCTCCATATATATATGACATTGTTTTTATATGAAAAAAATCACACAAAATGCTAAATGAGTTGCAAAGTATATGAAAACATGCATATTTATAAATAAATGAAGAATCAAGATAGAAATGGTATCCATGGTACATTAATGATTAATCATTCGAGCATCAACCATCTAGATTCTAGCAATTACATACTAAATTTTAAGCCATACAAATGAAAGTAGACCATTAACTTATCATTGAAATTGGTTATTCAACAACTGTGAACATTACAAAATAATCCATCTACACATTGAAGTATGAAGTTCAAAAGGCCTAAAACACTAATCTATCATCAATGACAAATAATGTAGTGAAGAAGGAGAAACACTTTTCTAATATCTATGATTCTCTATATACTATTCTCTCTTCCTTACGTCACAACGATTATTGCATGGGCCTTCACATGGTGGTATAGAAGTAGGTGGATGCAGAAGCTTCATAACTGAAGATGAAGCCCATGCTATTGTAGCTGGAGTCTTGGACATGGGGATTGTGGCAGTAGTTGGGGGTGACATCTCAACACGATCATCATCATTTGTAAGAGCATTCTCCAATTTTTCTAAATACAACACTCTATCCTCCAAATTATCCTCCACTAGATTTTGTCTCGAAGTGTAAAGTATTTATTTGTTTTTACTTGCTCATAGTAATGGAATAACAATCTCAAGTCATAATGAACATAAACCAATCTCTTTGATTGGTCCATGTTCAACCCCAAGATGCCATCCATTTGCTTATACACCTTGCCAATGGTTGGCCTATCTAAATTTGCAAACTTGATCATGTGATAAATTGGCTTGGTGAATTGTAAAGCATATCTAACCCGTGGCCAAAAAGGTTTGGCAAGAAGAATTTCCTTCACTACTTTAGCACCATCTTTATCAATGCTTATTTCTGGTTTTTGTAGTTTTAATCAGTTGCAACTTGGAGTAAGTGCGATAAAAGTAAATCACCCTTGTATGCTTTGTCATAAATTTGATGAGTTGCTTCCGTTTGTTGTATAACTTATTAATCCATCCACATTCTTTATACTTGACAATTCTATGCATTGACACTATCATGCATCAAAAGGTTCAATGTGTGCACCAAACACCTGGACCAAAATATGTATGGATAAGCTTGCTCAATGATTTTTCTCTCTCCCTTACATTTTGCCACATTTTTAGTGATTACTTGGACCACATTAGTAGTACCAACAACGTTATATGTTAATAGAAGAGTTGCAATGTTTTGAGAAGATGTAATGATCGTGGAGGAGTCATGCGTTGTAAGAGACACTGCACCACAAGTGGAAACACCAAGAACATTTATCAAATGTTGGTTTCTAACATTGATACAATGGATACCCTAAAACCCCCCCACTCATCTTAAATCGTGTCATAGTCCTTTGAATTTTTTCTTTTTCTTTGACTAAGAACAAAGTTCTAGCTCTCTCATAGCCATGGCTCTTATATCATCTAGGGGCTTTGTTGATGGCCTTAACCAAATCATCCCAATAGGGGGAGTGAAACACATTGGTTAGTATATCACGAACATAGAGAAACCACACTATTTATGCATCTACTTCATCCCTCCCACTAATATTAAGTAAATTTGCTATTGTTCTTCTAGATTTATAGGTTCCATAAGTTCCACGAGGGAATGGAGACATATTTGCACCCGATTGAAGTTTTTGTTTTTTACCATGGTTTTTTTGTACAACCTTCTCTGTTTTGATATATTTTTGCCTTTCTTCATTTGACATCTTAGGGCACATTGAGATCCCAATGGCACCCTTATTATCATCACTCTCCATTACCCAACAAAGATGCCTCCTCACTTGGGTATATGAATAGGTATAATGCTTTCCTTGATGACAATCACGAGGATATAAATTTAGTGGTTCCACCACCTTTCCCCCTCTCAATTTTGTCACATATCTCTGCAAGGGTGTTAATGAACCTTTTCCACCTTCATTGCCTTCTTCATCCTCGCCACCTTCAACCCTTCCTCATCATCATACATTGGGTTAATTTGAGTGTGACCACTATCTCCTTTTCCATTTCCTCCCTTTGATACTATTTCCCACCAACACCATGAGAACCAAAAATGGAATGATAAACCACAATAATATACCATTTTTCTCAAATCTTAGATGAACAACTTGCAATAAAATGAGTTAGAAGGAGGAATGGGAAAGAGTAGGGAGACCAAAAAAACTACTAACAAAGAATACAAGGAAAGGAAGGAGTTGGGGTTTGCACTTACCTCTTTAGCTCTTGAGAAGTTGAAACTTAAGACATATGGTTGCTTTGTTATCTCCTCTTTCTCCTTTTTGTTCACTCCTCCAATCTCTCCTTTGCTCTCTCCTTCAAGCTTTCACAAATCTGCCCTAAATTTTTTTCTCTCCCCTTTGTTCTCTCCTCGAACCTCAAGCAAACAAGATGAAAGAATGAGGAAAAGAGAGGGGGAAGAGGTGTTTTAAACTCGTGCTCACTTTTTTCTCAAACTTAAACCTACCCTAGGTCCCACCTCCACACAAAAGATTAGATTTTTTAAAACTCTTTTCATGTTCGTGTAGGAGCATCCAAGTGAGTGAGGAGATGCACAAGAAGCTTTGCTAGAGTGCGGACAGAGCGCTTAGGGAGCACTTTTTTGGGATGTGGGAGCAATTTCGAGAGTGTGGCTATATAGTCTTGTTAGGGAGTGGGATTTTCAATGTCAGAGTACGATTTTAGGGTCGGAGTTGGGGGGATGCTTTTGACAACAATGGTTGTGTGTAATACGATATAGTATAGCTTGTTATGCTTACAAGCTCGAAGCAATTACAAATCTTAATGGTGAATTTTAAATTTTTAATATCTTTTTTATTATTACTATGATTCTATGAAATCAGATTCGCCCCCTAGTCCCTATGTGTTGCGAATCCGGCAAATCGGACACGATTCGGGCAGATTCGTTTCCGAAAATTGGGACACGTCGTGTCCGATCGAGACACTTCGAATTCAGAACGTGTCCTGTTTAGGACATTTTGAATCTGGAATGTGTCCCGATTTTCGGACAAGAATCCGAAAATCAAGAACCTGCATGGTGTTATAAAGGCGTATTTCCCGATTCTATTTACACATTCACTTGTTTAGTTTGCTGTGGGTTTGTTGTGGGTGTTTGGGAGCAAGGAGCAAAGGGCATGGGAGAATTTTCAAGCATCGACAAGCTTGCGAGCTCTCTTTTATAGGCCTCAACCTCCCTGCATAGAGCCCAACAGTCCTGCGGCCTTCCTACTCCACTTCGACTGAACTTCCTTTGTGCTGCCAACCCATAGTGAGTCCATTCTAGGGCTCGACACTCTTTCTTTAGCCCTCGGCCTTGTCCTTTAGGCCATGGTCTACTCCTTTAGACCTTACTTCAAAGCTCTGAATTCTGCTTCCAAATTCACCTTCCAACTCACCAAACACAATGGTCAATTTATAGCTGTTATAAGGCCATGCGAAGGGGTGTGACTCCTAAGTTGTCATGACTTTTCGTTTCCAACCGACCCTTCATGTGCCTTAGCCAACCTTCCATTTCTTAAGTTGACTCATCTCAACTCAATACAAAATATATTAAATGCTTTTCCTTGGGTGCAAAACCCCAACAAACACCTGCACATTGGGTGCAAAGCCCATTAACCAAATCGGAAGGCTTCAAGGGCTTTTCCAATCAGAGATACCTTCTGAGCTACCAATATTTCAACAAGGTCTAAATGTCTAGGTGTGTGGAAGTTGTCCAAAAGAACCTTTAACCTAAGCAATTGCTTTAATTAAAGAAATTACTAAAGTGAATGACTTTTATAATAAGAATTGAGTTAATTTAATAAAATGCAAAGGTTATTTGCATTAGTGAATTAGATGAATCTCAGCTATTGATCTCAAATGAAGTGGAGATCCTACCTCAACTGTCAATCACTTTGGAGATTAGGTTATGGATTTAGTCAATAATTCAAATTTATAAAAGGACGCTAAGTTAAGGGAGAAGACACACCAAGTGAGCACAATGCAATGAGCTAATGAGATCTTAGTAATTGGGTGGAGAAGGACATTCATCCAAGTGTGCAAGGTCCAACGGGAGAAGAACAAGGGGAAGCAACGGAGAAGGATCCAATAGCCAACAACATTGGAGGAGGAGTTTTAAGGGTTTGATTAGTTGGAAATTTTTTAGGTTTTTGCTATTTGTATTGTTCCTTAGAGGGTTATTTTCCCAGTAAGGGAGCCCTACTATGTTAATGATATTTATTAATGAAACAACATATTTGATGGGTATAAATTTATGTGTGCATGTGTTTGAGATTGGTACTGTTTTTTTTCGCTTTTGTTGTCATCTTTTTATTTACGTGTTAAAATTTTAGTAGTAGCTTTATTTAGTAGATATGCAATAAATTAATTAATTTACAACAAGGTATTTACTAAAGAACAAATAGCCAATAGCTGGGATGGAAATTAACATTGTATCAAAGTGTTGTCTCCGAGGGAAGCCAATTTCTAAAAGTATTGCACACGAGGCATAAAAGCCAAAAATTCGTATAGTTGTCTCAATGATTCATACAAGTGTTGTGAAATTGTAGAAATCAATGTACAAATTGTAAGAGCATACATTGGGAGTTGGTTGTACGTAGAAAATTGACAACTATATGAAAGGACATGAGACTGCGTAGTTGTACATGGATGGCATTGATGTGAGACATGGTCATACAGGGAAAATTGGCAGTTGAATGTGTTGGACGTTGCGCTATATGCACGAGTTAGAGACAACGATCACTGTATGTTGAGCTCATAAGACAACGAAGTGCAGTTGTGGTATGAATGTATGGTGGTAAGTTGCAAAATAAGTGATAGCGGCTAGAGCTGCTAGGTGCCGTATGCGCCGTATGGAAAATTTACAATAGTACAAGAAGTGATGCATATAGGCCATACGAGAGCCCAGTAGAGACAACAATGCGGTATGACAATTAGTCGTATGGTCACGTAGTAGGTGCAACACATACAATAGGAAGAGAATATGGAAAATAGTCAGCAAGGTATGTTGAACGTAGTGATTTTTATTAGATTGCACAAGGTTTGTATGGAACAATAGTTTGTTAGAACAACTTGTAGGTTGGTGGAGGGCATACTACAGAGGGAGATTGTTCCGGTCAAGGGTTTGGCAGAAATCAATTTTTGTGGGTGTCTTGAAGGACCAAAACACAAATCCACAAGGAGATCTTAGCATATCTATAAACTAGCAACACTATTTTTCCTTGTCGATGCTAGACGAACTTAGCACATCGATGGAATTATTAGATTTAGATGGCAACAACTAGGCTTGAGTTTGAATACTGGTTGAATGGAGTGTCTAACTTCATGTCTTCAAAGGTGAGGTTGAACTTGCTTTTAAAGGAGCATGACCTTTGGGAGATTACAAAAAAGGTTGTTCTGATATCGACAAATGCAACATTCTAAGGCGGTTCATGAGGAGGACATCAAAGCTCAGAGGTTGATCATGGATGTTGTAAAGGATCATTTGATCTTGCATTTGGCAGAGTAGCATTCAACTAGAGATATGTTTAAGGCTCTAGTGGACCTATTCTACAGTGACAACATGAAAAGGAAGATGATCATGGGAAATTAGCTCAAATCCATCCAGATGTCAAGATCTGATAATGTGACTAGTTATCTCATAATGATCACCCAAACATGTGACCAACTTACAACAATTGGGCAAAGGAGGAGGATGTAGAACTCGTAATTATGGCACTATATGATTTTCCCAAATCATGGAAACCATTTGTCAAGGGCATCTTTGCTTGGGAAGAGGCTCAGGATAAGTCTAAGGACAAAAGGTAAGGAGATGGAGAGGAGAACTTGGCCCTAGTTAGTATAGCCAAGAAGGGAAAAAGGACAGGTTCTAAGTGTAATAATGAGGGGGTAACCTTTTAGCCACAGTAGGAGGACTTGAGCAAGCTCGGGTATTTCATTTGTGATAAGAATGGGCACCATGCATCATAGTTTTTGGAGAAGGGGAATGAGAAGTCGCAACAGAGAACAACATCAACAGCTAAGTCACCTGACACGGAGATTCAGGATTCGTAGGATTTGGGATTCGTGGTGTCGGATTCAGACACGTTGACCCCCCGGAGCAAGACACGTAGGATTTATTATATATTATTTTATTAAAATATATATATATATATATATTAAAAATTAGATATTTCTTACACAAATTTTAATTAATGATACAAATTTATTGATTTCAAACATAGATCTTCATCTATAGCTATTAGCATGCATAGTACATACAAAATTCAAATACATGTCAGTGGTACTGGTCACATAAATCATGATTCATAATTCATAACTGAAAGACAACTTACAACTACAAGATAGTAAGATAAACACACTGAAAACTATAGTTTTCTCATTAAGTCATCAAATCAAAATGTGTTACATAGGTAGTGCTGGTGCAATGCCAATGACAAATAGAAATAGAAAATATAAAACAACTACAGGTATACAAGCCTCAAGGCATCAATCAGCATTAGAATTAGCATCAATTTCCTCATCATCATGGTCCCCACTGCTCTCCTCTGCAACAAGTATACAAGCCTCAAGGCATCAATCAGCATCAGAATCAACATCAATGTCCTCATCATCATGGTCCCCATTGCTCTCCTCCGCATCCTCCTCCTCCCCGGTATCCATAGTCGCCTCTGCATTCGCTGGTGTGGAGGATGACCCCTCTAAGTCATCAAATCTAACAGGCTCTAGCACTGGATAATTGAGATCCATGTTGGCCAATGCCAACTCAACACTGGTGTCTAGACCCATATCATCAGGAACAGTGTTACTTGGGAGTGGGAGTGAAAGTGGGGAGCGGGAGCGACATTTTCAGAGCTCTTGGTTTGGTGCTCTTGATTAAATACGAGTTCCATACCCTAATACATGACAAAATTCAATGGAAACATTGCAATCCCCCAATCCTAAAATCCTGAAAAACTGATAAGTCTGCTGGATTTTGAATGAAATCTAAAATTCTACTTTCTCCATATGAAATCCAATGAGGCCGGAACCACTCTCAAACATCCTGAGTCATTTCATGGTAATGTTAAAAATTTAAGTAAAAGTGACATTCTCCTTAATCTCACTTTTACTTTAAGAATTTAACATTACCATGAATAGCATATCAATACTAGGGCCTAGACTTGATCATTAAGCTGCGAAAATGCTTGCCAAATGAAAATATGCGTGGCTGTAATGACCAAATGCGGCCTTTTCATACCCGCGCAGGTCACTTTTGCCGCCTAACGAGTCCTGGAAAACAGGACACGATTTCCAAAATCGTGACACGCTGCCAACATTGTGACACGCTGGGGGATTCGACATGTCAAAATAGGACACGACGTGTCATGTTTTTTGGACACGAATTTCGAGAGAATCGTGTCGGACACGACGGATTCGGATTCGTGGGCCCTATAGAATGAATCCGGTTACTTAGATCAACAGAGGTTCAAGTTGATGAGTTTGCAGTGAAGTTTGAGAAGGACTTCTCATTGTTCTCCTGTCTATCTACCGACACCATCACCAAGAGTGCTTGGTGCTTGGATGCACCATTTGGCAAAAGCACAGGAGTTGTTTAACAATTTGATGGAGAAAGACTCAGGGGTTCATGTGGAGCTTGGTTATGATGCCAAGTATGTAGTGAAGGGAGAGGAAGCTATTAAGTTCTAGCTCGAGTCAGGAGGAACATTGGAAACTAAGGATGTGATGCTTGTACCAAAACTGAAGAAGTAATTAATCTTAGTCTCAATGATGAGGATAGGGGATATGAGGTCATATTCAAGAATGGGCAAGTGCTCACTTGTTTAGAGGATATTGGCTTAAACGATACACTAGGCCATCGAGGTTAAAGAAGGAAATTCATATAGGTTGAAGGGAAAACTTGTTTGGGCTTTGGTACATGGCAATGATAACCTATGCAAGTTGTGGCACAAGAGGTTGGGATGTTTGCACTATAAGGTGTTGTTGATCTTGAGGGAGATTGTCACTGTTCTCCTAGATTTCAATATTGAGCAACACAATGTGTTAAAGGGTGTGCACTTGGTAAGAATGCCAACGTTGCTTTTCCAAGCAGCGGGACTAGGTGCAAGGGGCTCTTGGATCTCATTCATTCAATTTCGTGTGGACCGATGTCTGTGACATCAATACAAGGAGCATTATACTATGTCATGTTCATTGATGACTATTTTAGGCAAATTAGGGGTCTTCTTCATGAAGACCAAGGATTAGGTCTTTAGTCGGTTATGATATTTCAAGCCCCATTTAGAGAACTAAACAGAAAAGAAGAGGTATTGAGGTCGGACAATGTGGGGGTGAGTACACCTCTAATGACCTCAAGGATTTCTGCAAGGAGGCATGGATCAAGAGGGAAATGGTAGTCTCATACACTCAAGCCTCAACAAAATTCAGTTATGAAGAGAAAGAATCAATTCATCATTGTTTCTGCCACGGTTAGGCTACATGACTAGGATCTAGCTGTGTTTCTTTGGGCAAAGGAGTGTAACATTGTGATATATATGTAGAACAAGAGTCCTCCAAGGATATTGGGAGACAATATTTGCATGGAAGCTTTCAAAAGAGTGAAGCTAGAGATAGGGCACTTAAGGATCTTTGATTGTTCAATGTTTATCCATGTGCCTATGCAGAAGAGGACGGAGCTGGAGCCTTTAAGACAAAATGGGATGTTTATTGCGTACAACGATACCTCAAAAAGCTTATAGGATTTTCATACGAGCATAGAGGAAGACACTTGTGTGTAGATTCACCACTAGTGATAGAGGATGAGGATCAAAAGGCTTTAAAGAGATAACAACGTTCAAAGACTTTCGATTTAGGGAGTCAACCTTTAGTTGGGGAGGAGTCGTCGTTAACTCCTAGTTTTGTTTGTAGACCGAGGTGGTTTGAGTAGACATTAAGGGATGTTCAAGAGCATGTTGAGCCTTCGAGGAGAAACTTTATGGAGAACAAGCCTTCAAAGGATTTACTGAATTCCATGGCATTGATGACTAACATCATTGAGAATGCAACAAACTAGGAGGCTTGGAGGAAGGCCATGGTGAAGGATGATGCATGGGACATTGTGCTAGGACTGAAGGGAAGGATAGTTATAGGTGGTTGTTAGAGAAGTACCTTTCTTGCTAAGAGGGAGTGTTTCATATAGTAGCATCAAATAAGTACTTTTGCATATGTCTAAATGTCTAGACATTTAGAAGTTATCCAAAAGGACCTTTGACCTTAGCAGTTACCTTAGTTAAAGGAATTATTAAAGTAATTGACTTTTATAAGAAAAATTGAGTCAATCTAATGAAATGAAAAAGGTTGTTTGCATTAGTGAATTAGATAAATATCAACTGTTGATCTCAAGTGAATTTGAGATTTAATCTTAACATCAAGCACTTTGGAAATAGGGTTGTGGATTTATTCAATAACTCAAAATTATTAATGGAAGGCTAGACTAAGGGAGAAGACACATCAAGTGAGCACAAGACAAATAATAAGATCTCAATGATTGGGTGGAGAAGGACTTTCATCCAAGTGTGCATGGTCCATGGGAACAAGAACATGGGGCAATAAGGGAGAAGGATCCAACAACCAACAAGATGAAGGGATAACTTTAGAGGGTTTGATTAACTGGAAAAATTCCAGGTTTTTGTTGTTTGTATTTTTCCTTAGAGGCCCATTTTCCCAGTAAGGAAGCTCTTGTACATGGAAGATATTTATCATTGAAACAACAATCTTGACGAGCATAAATTTTATGCATGCATGTGTTTGAGATTGGTGTTATTTTTTTTGAGAAATCTAGGGCATAAAAATTTGTGATTTCTCTTATATTAGTAACTGGTTGTGAGTGCTTTTTACTTCTTTAGATTAGGATCTTCTTTTACTTAGGTTATTAGTGTTCTTCTTCATCAGACAACTACCAATACATAAACCATAAAGATACAAGAGTCACAAAATATAGGCTACCAGCCAGGGCCAAAACCTTTCACTCTTTGAGAGGAAAACCCAAACAAATTCTTCTTCTTATAGAGATTCCAATTGAAGAATACCAAGACCAAGACTCTTGACCTATTTCCCACTCCAAGACCAAGACACAAAGCCTTCTTCCTCTTCCTTGAGTCAATGCTAGTCAAACCCCTTTGCTTCTTCTATTTCTCGACTTGCCTTATGAATTTCGACAACTTGATTTAGTTCTGCAACTTTTGGTTCCAAATCAGAAACCCTTGATTGTATAGTTGACTACCTTATACCCTTAACAAGTCGCTCTTTAGAAGGAGACTTCTTCCTTTTGGTTTGGCTTCCCTTTGAGTTGTCCTTCACCCCAATTGGTTACCATTTGATGATTGTAACCTTTTCAGCCTCCTTGCTACAACAAACAGTTCTGAAACTTCGGATGTGTGGAGATTCCTTAGCCCAAAACAGTCCTAAAACAATACTGCAATGCTTCACAACCTCTTCCTCCCTCTTCATTGGTTCTTAGGCTCCTTCTTTATCACCTTCCCACTGTTTTACTTCAGACTCGCTGTACCTCGCACTTCAGACTGTGATGACCGAAAATTTTCCTTTAAAATGATGGCGAGTACTCATATTTATAGTTTTTTCCCAAGGTAATTAGCTGACCTGACATGTAGGTGAGCCGACGTGATTGTTGGAGGAGACAATTAATTCCACTTTGAAGCCGACTTGAGGTTAATGCTTGTGCTTGGTCTTGGAGGGCTACTTGACATATTCATTGACTCATATACAAATATAATATGCCCAAGAAGGGTCCTTCATACATGACATAGACTCAAATTGACTTTATGACCAATCCTAAGGACTCACAATGGGAGTCATACTAAAAATAAAATTCCTTGCTCATGAAACCCATGAGACAAGCATTACAATAATAATTTTATTTTTCTTCTTTTCATCAATTACATAAAATCACAATTACACGTCATTATGAAGACTGAACATAGTTACACTTTTCGACAATTTTTGCTTCTCTCAACAATGCTTTTATTTAGTAGAAATACCATAATAAATTAATTTATAGCAGGTATTTACTAAATAATAATTAGTAAGTAGCCATGGTTAGAAAGTAACACCCTTAAATGAATTCTTGTGTCCAGATGTCTTGGAAACATGGGGTAATATTGCAAATTAAAGATTTTATATGTTCCATAGACCAAATTTTTTAATATTATGAGAAGGTTTTGTAGAAGATTTTAGGGAACATTGATAAGGCTAAAAATCTTGTTTGATATCATGTTCAAAATATTGGAGAAAGTTCAAAATAATTTAAATGCAATGGATGGTAGATATGGCATAAAATGATAATGATTAATCATGAAGTAATCGTTTTTTTAAATTCTTTATTTTTTTTTATAAATTTTTATTTTTCTTGTGTACTGCATTTGTGCATTTCCAAAGCTTTGAAGGTTAACGTTTCTGTTGTGGAAACTCATACCTTTTTCCATGTTTCATGCAACGCAACTTTGATGTGGCAATTGCTTCATTTACTTCTCTCCATGAAACCTTATAAAATACAAGTGTTAAAATTTCTATACTTTTTATTCTGATTGTTTATAGTGTTTCATGCTTTCTTAAACGTGACAATCACTTCATTTAGGGTGAAACCTCATTAAATACCAGTGTTCCACGGGATGCGTCCATTAGGGTGGGCTGCACTCTTCCCACACACCTAGGAAGGGGGGACGCCTGGGGAAACGTTTCCCCACGTGAACCTTTTGGGGAGATGCAGGGGGAAATGTTTCCCCAGCATGGGGAATGCATTTTTCCAAAAGGTGTGCTTGTGGGCGTCCACCCCAAAAAGGGCTAGGCGTCCACCCCAGTATGGGCTAGGCGTCCCTGCTTAATTTTGCTTCAAAACGATGACTTATGAGTGGGGAAGCTTAATATTCAACCTTAGGGCACTACTAATGCTTTTTTACTCAGGATGTTTGAGAGTGGTTTTGACCTCATTGGATTTCACATGGAAAAAGTAGAATTTTTGATCTCACTCAAAATCCAACGAACTTGACAGTTTTCTAGGATTTCAAGATTGGGGGAATTGCAATGTTTCCATTGGATTTTGTTATGTATGAGGGTATTGAATTACTATTTAAACAAGCGCACCAAGCCCTCTATGTACCTTATACTGATTCTTTGACTCATCAATCTTTACTATTTTTGAGGTTTAGTTATATCAATTTACTATTCTAGTCTTTAGATTTCAATGTCTACTATAGTCTATTTTGCTTAGTATTAATTATATTCTAGAATGATGAATGATGAATTTTAATTTTAAATCAATTTAGAATCTAGAATGGTGAATATGAATGACGAATATGGATCAATGTATTTCATTATTGAATTTAGTGGTCTATGGATGGATCATGTATGTATCAGTGAGATTGATGAGTATGGACTAGTGTATTTCATTATTTAATTCAATTATGTATGGATCAATGTATTTGAATTTGAATATATATATATATATATATATATATTCATTATTTAATTCAGTTATGTATGGATCAATGTATTTGAATTTGAATATGTATGTATGTATGTATGTATATATATATATATATATATATATATATATATGTATGTATGTATGTATATATATATATATATATATATATGTATGTATATATATATATATATATATATATATAATACATGCTTTCATTATTGTACATGAGTTTGAATATATATATATATATATATAATACATGCTTTCATTATTGTACATGAGTTTGAATATATATATATATATATATATATATATATGTATATGTATGTATATATATATATTCAAACTCATGTACAATAATGAAAGCATGTATATATATATATATATATATAATACATGCTTTCATTATTGTACATGAGTTTGAATATATATATATATACATACATATATATATATATATATATATATATATATTCAAACTCATGTACAATAATGAAAGCATGTATTATATATATATAAAGTAAAAAAGAAAAAAATATATACCTTGATATACCCCTGACCCCACGAAATTTCCCTAAAATTTGAGGGTTCTCTCACATGTCCCCATTGTGCGTTTCTCCCTAAAATATTTCCTATGTTTGCCGATTTGTGCCAATATTTTCTCGATTTTTATGATTTTTTTGGTTTTATGGACTTCTGCCAATTTTATCCCAATGCTGATGTTTGTAACACTTGTTCTATTTCTTCCATTGGCAATGCTTCTAACATAATTATGCAACATGTATGTGAGCAAGCACGATGCTTAACAAGGACTAGTTGCAAATGTCCAACAACTGCGCTCAAAATTTCCCCTGTAGTGCCATAAGTAAGGGCATTAACACCAGGATCACCCACAATGGCATCTATTATAGGTTTGCCAATACGAGGATCTAGCAATATTATAGAAACAAGTCCAAATTAAACCAAAAGTTGCATATCAGTTCATATGCCTTCTATGATTGCCTCTAGTTGGTAATCTCCAAGGTGGGTTGAGAACTGGGTTGGATACATGGAACCAAGAGTCACAAATAGTAGTAGAGGATGGCACATAAATGTGGTGTTGGAGGACACAGAGAACTCTTTTTAAGGAGGGTTAGTAGTGCTTTAAAGAATGGAAGGTGAGGGTGCTCCACTATTTTAGCTATCAATTATTTTCTACTAGCATTAATTTTAGTGATGACTTCTAGATTGACAATGCCTTGATGGGTTATTGAAAATGATTTGATGGGTTACATTTGAAGCTACTTTTAGATAGGGTTATATGATATTTGCTAGTGATTTTGGCAAGGTGGCATTTGAGGTGGTTCACTTTTCCAATTATTGGTCTATTGTAAAAAGCTACACCCAACCTTTCTCCCACTAGGGTCCTTGCAATATGCCCATGCAAAGTGTTTTTCATAACCATTTTTCAATTGCCCAGTGATATGAAATCTGGGCTTTTAGTGGTCTATGAGATATTTGAATAACCACAAAATGTCGCAACTATTTGTGGTGTCGTAGAAAAAACCAACAAAAATAATAACTAAAGGCCCTTCATTTATCCTTGTATTGTTTGTGCTCCCTCCTATGTGAATTTTCAAAAGAAATATGCTTATAATACGAAAATTCATGCTATCTTTGGCTTAGTGATTTTTTGTACTCCAACGCAATGTTGCACGAGGCAGGGATGTTTTTTGGAAGTGAAGACTTGGAACCGTCATTTTCCAAAAATCTAGAAAGCATAGCGTCGTAGAAGCATCTACTATATATATTATATTTTTTGCATTTAGATTAAAAAAATCCAAAATACCAAATTAGTTGTAGAAGATATGAAACCATGCATATTTGTAAATAAATCAAGATAGATATGGCATCCATTGTACATCAATGATTAATTATTCAAGCATAAACCATCTAGATTCTAGCAACTACAAAATAGTACAAACATCAAAATTTTAAGCATATCATAAAACATAAAACATTTAGAAGATAAAATCATAAAACATTCAAATAACTTATCTAGCAAGTGAGCAATTGTCAGCATGAGACATGTCCAAAATTCAAATAATAATGTTTACAAAATAGGCCACTAAGCCCAACACAAAGTGCACACTGAACTAGGGAGAGTAAGACAAAAAAGTTCAAATTCACAACAAATCTAATCTATGATAAAAGTGGTAAACTGTGAATATATCTACTAATCTCTCATTCCACCACAAACACTACATGAGCCTCCACGTGGTGGCAATGAAGAAGATGGTGGCTGTGGAAGTTGTGGCAACGGAATTGATGAAGATGAAGTCCCTATTGTTGGTGTTGAAGAATGGAACTTGGGAACCATGGGACCAGATGGAGGTGGCATCTCAACTCGATCATCATCATCCTAGATAAGAGCATCCTCCAATTTCTTTAATCGCAAGACTCCATCCTCCAAATTGGCCTCTGGATTTTTTTTCCCTAAGCTTAAGGTCTTTATTATTCGTGGTATCCTTATAGTAATGGGACAACAATCACAAGTTGTAGCAAGCATAAAATAGGCTTTTTGTCTGGTCTAAATTTAACCTGTTATTTTTAACACTATGGATGAAAGAATAAGAGCTCTAACTCCTCTCTGCAGAAGGTGTGTTTATCACCTGTGAGAGCACCTGCAATGCCAAAGTTTGTTGAAGTGGAGTAGCACCTCCATGCATGCTCCATTACTCAAGTGAAGATAAATTCTCTTGATTTTTAATTGCATGATTGCTCCCAAATGGACCAATGCCAAGTGCATAGTTGCTCAATTGTTTCCGTAGCATGGAAAACTCCTCATCGTGGACTAATTTATCCAATGCTTTCATATAATTAGATAGAACCTCTGGATCTATGTGTGGTTTTCTCTTGCTCCCCCCCAGGTGCTAGTGTTGAAATCCATGATGGATAATAGTATTTAGGTGTTAGAACATATGCTAAGGCATGCAATGGAATGTTTAGCATTTCCAATTGTTTTTCCACCTCTGCACAAATATTATTGTACAAGGTGATATATCTATGCTCAACAATGTCTTTAATTTGCCCCATCATGTTATCCATTTACTCATACACCTCCCCAATTATTGGCCGATTTGAATATGCAAACTTGATCATGTAATAAATTGGTTTGGTGAATTGGAAAACATATTTAATCTGTGACCAAAAGTAATTGTCAATAATAGTGTCCTTGACAACTGTAACGAACAAAGTTCATATATGCTCTGATACCAATATAATAAACAAGGTTCGTATACTCAACAGAGTACTTCAGAAGCTCTAAAATATAAGAATATCCATGATAGGACACTATATTATATATAAAAATATTCGGATACAAGTGAGATGATGTGAATGTTACAAATGAGGCTTGCTTATATACCTAGGCAGGCGTCGCTTCATGAATGGTCACGTCTTTAGGACATGCCTCTTCATTACTAATGACTATTTAGTTAACTTTATTATGATTATTATTGTTTACATTAACTTATTATTTTTATATAAATTATGTTCATAACATTGCCTTCCTCTTCAAAAAGCTTTGTCCTCGAAGCTTACTGATGAAAGGGCTTGATCTCTTTTCCCGTTTTTAATATCTTCTCGTCTTAATAGTTTCGTCTTTGTTGATACAAGACTATATGATCCTCTAAGTGATAAACAAAATTGTTGGATTGAGAATGGATCTGACCATCCTAAATTAATCTTCTGTGGAATCTTCCGGTCATTGGAAATTTGTAATGAATTGTCATCACAGGACTAGATTTTGCAAACTTCAGTATTCCTTGGAACATAATTCTGTTGTTTCCGTTCTGAATGGTTCAAACATGTAGACTGACTTAGTTGTCTGCTCTTGTGATTCAGATGTCGATAACGAGTTCTTGCGGTTTGATCTCGTCTTAATTTGTTTGTGCTGTTTTCTTGGTTTATTGGGGGTATTTGATTTTTTTCATGTACATAAATTGCTTGATTAATTACGAGATCTTCACTTGAAAATTTTGTTGTTTGGACTGCAACTTGTGAGTATGTCCTCACTTCAATGGGTTTATTTTCTTCTTGAATTGTGATATTGACTGGATCAATGTTTGTTCTTTTTTCTTCAATTTGGATGGTTACATCTAACAAATTCGATACTTCCTTCGTGAGAAGTTCTT
This sequence comes from Pinus tabuliformis, assembly GCA_031772625.1. Lineage (NCBI taxonomy): Eukaryota > Viridiplantae > Streptophyta > Pinopsida > Pinales > Pinaceae > Pinus > Pinus tabuliformis. The sequence goes on from CM062813.1 coordinate 236,197,564, forward strand.
CTAATTTGTTTTTTAATGATTTCTTACCATCCTTAGGTTTCTTAATTTGAGTAAGTAGGCTTTGATTATGGTTTTTGAGACGTACAAGTTCTTGAGTTTCTGATTCATCAATCTTATTTTTAAGTTTTTCATCTTTTAAATCTTTGATTTGTTCTAATAACCTTTGATTTAGGTCTTTTAAGCGCTAATTTTCTTTTTCTTCCTTTGATAGATTCTCATCGAATTTCTTCTCGAGACATTCTTTTTCTTCTTCTAATTTTTTCTTTGTAGTTTTGGACTTCTTGATTTTCCCAAGTAATTTTTGATTACAATCTCTTATACACCAAATTTATTTGTTACTTTCTGCTGATTCTTTGGAAAACTGATCTTCGAGATCCTTATATTTCTTTTTTGATGCCTCATTTTTTTGTTGAGGTTCTACAAGTTTTTCTTTTAATATTTTAATTTGTTTATATGGATTATCTTGATATTCTTCCAACATCAACAATTTCCTACATGTTGGACAAAATATTGTGCGATTTAAAAAAATTAATGAATACTTATATTCTGTTCGACAAAATGGACATATGGTCCAAAACGTAGAATTATGTATAGAATCCTTTGTTTCTTCGTTCATTTTCAAATTAAACTCCATTTCTTTCTCTTCAATGGTTGATTCCATTACTATAATATTTCACCTTTAATATTATTATTATATACGTATTATTTTATTATACCTTTCTCCTTTAGTACTTTTTTATTAGCTTTCTCTCTCTCTTTTCTTTTTTACTCTAATAATCTTTTCTTTCCTCTCTTCTTCTAAAAAGTAACTTAATACATTTTCACTTGGAAATTTATTTCATACTCCAAAAAATAGCCCCTGAATATTTTTTATAATATGATTAACCTTAAGCTTTCCTTTTATAATATTTACCAACTTGTGACAAACGTGAAAACCCTTTTTATTAACTAAATTGACTTTCGAAGGGTCATGACTCTTGAATGGCGGCAATGCATGATTCCATGGCTTGCTCTCGAATCAATTGATACACCGATAATTACTTTTAATACAACAATCAAATTCATTTGAATCAAATGTAATAGAATACGTGTGATTGTTGACTTATTTATACTTATAGAGTGGTGGCGGAGGTTCAACGGTGTCTGATTGGTATATTGGTGGTCGTGGCTCGAACTTTGGGGACGCGGGTGGAATGAGTGGTTGCGGACGTGGTGGAGAAATCAACTTGAAGGGAGGCAGTGGTTGTGGATGGAAGGAGGCAAAAGGCTGTTGCGACGTTACAGGTGGTCATTGATGGACGATAGCGGTGGAATTTTTTTTTAGGATCTATGGATTGGGTTGACGATGATGGTTACATTTGGTGGCAAGGTTGGAATGGCTGCTGTGGCAGGAGGCTAGACTTTGCAGCGACGTGTTGATAATTGTGTAACAACAACGACAAGACGACGCAAGTCTGTACGACGAAGGCTGGATTCAGTTGGCGGCAGCGGTGGCAACGAATCGGGTGGCGACGACCGAAGATGGTAGTGGTGAATGCCAGTTGTGGTGACAACTAGTGGACAAGCAACGAGAGGGGGTGTCGATCTGTCGTAGTTGCGGTCGACGAAAAAATGAATTGGGTCGAACAATGGCTACAAAACAAAGTTGCAGTGGCAGTGGCAGTGGTCGCGTGGACAATTTGCGGCTGCAATCTTTTCTTTTTATATATTTTATCTTTAATTATATATATATATATATATATATATATATATATATATATATATATATATATTTATTTATTTATTTTATTTTATTTTTAAATTCAATAATTTTTTTATATCTATTTTTTTAAATCTCTTTTTTTTTGATATTTTCTTTTCTATATATATTTAGCTTTTAATTTTTATAATTATTTTTTGAATATTTTTTCTCCATAATTTTTTAAATTAATTTTTATTTTTAAATAATTTTTTAATGACTTTTTTTAATAATTTTTTTTTCAAGCTTGGATATATTTATATATATATTTAATTTATTATTATTTATTATTTTATGTTTTAATATTTATGGCCAAGGGCCTGATAATGAAAAATGGAGAACCTCCAAAAGCTTGTAGTGAAACGCTTCAATGGCAACAAAGTTGACAACTTTTGACGGCCAAAGACCTTGATCAGAGAACGTGGCTTTGATACCAATGTAACGAACAAAGTTTGTCTATGAAAGACTTCAATGGCAACAAAGTTGACGACTTTTGATGACCAAAGACCTGGACCAGAGAACGCAGCTCTGATACCAATATAATGAACAAGGTTCGTATACTCAACAAAATGCTTTAGAAGATCTGAAATATAATGATATCCATGATAGGACACAATATTATATATGAGAATATTCAAATACAAATGAGATGATGTGAATGTTACAAATGAGGCCTGCGTATATACCTAGGCAGGTGCCTCTTCATGAGTTGTCATGTCTTTAAGACATGCCTCTTCATTACTAATGACTATTTAGTTAACCTTATTATGATTATTATTGTTTACATTAATTCTATATAAATTATATTCATAACAACTACATTAGCACCATCTCTATTAGTGTTAATGTCATCCGATGATTCACATGTGACCATATTAGTTAAATCTTGTCTCACTTTCACTAGCCGCCTAAAGATGAGGTAATAGTTTGCAAATCTTGTTTTTGAAAGTTTAAGCAACTGCAACTTGGAGTAATTGCCATAAAAGTGGTTACCCTTGTATGCCCTGTGAAGAATTTAATGAGTTGCTTCCCTTTCTTGTAAAGCTTATTAATCCATCCACATTCTTTATGCTTTAAAATATCATGCATCAAAAGGTTGAATGTGTGCAACAAACACCCAAACCGAAAGTTGTGTGGATGAGTATGCTCAATCATTTTCCCTGTTGCCTTACAATTCGCTGCATTATCAGTGATCACTTGAACCACATTATTAGTACTAACATCTTTGATTGATTTCAATAGGAGATCTGCGATGTTTTGAGAAGTTCCACTGACAGAGGAGGAGTCATGACTTCCAAGAGACACTGCGCGGTGCACTGCTAGCAGAAACAACAAGAACATTTATCAAATGTTTGTTTCTAACATTTGTCTTACCATCTAATACAATGGATACCCCACAATGCACCCACTCATTTGTAAACCAAGTTACCGGAAATGCGTGGAGATTCCCTGAAACGTCGTTCCCTGTGTCATAAATAGAAATGGGTACGATCCTCGTTTGAAACACTGTGGAAATGTTTGTGCTGTTTTAAGAAATCAGAAACTTTGGATCTGGAATTGGATACATTTCCAAGGGTTTTAATTTTTTTTTTTGGGTCTGTTTCCAAAAATCCGTAAATGGATCCATGAAAATTGTGATCCATTTACAGATTTCCAAAAATAGATCCACCCTTAAAATGTTGAAAAGCATAGGGAACAAGAATTATCGTGCCCGAGGTTTAATTTTTATGTTTTAACCTATCCGTCGTGGCCCTTAACCGTTAACGCCAAGTGAATTGCCTATCTCGATGATTATTTTTCATTCGATCGACGTTGTGCTGTTGGAGGCTCGGCATCTGTTGTCATATTTGATCAAACACCTGAGCACTTAGTGAGTTGTTGTTGGAGGAGCCACCGTGACCCGCTGTTGCCATAGAGCGGGCATCGATGCACCTGAGCCACCGACCCACTGTTGGAGCAGTTGCCGTGACCTGAGCTTAAATATAGGTTCGACTGTCCGACATTTAGCTTTGAACTTCATATACATTTTTTTTTTTAAAATTTCACATGATATGATGTGCAATAAAACATATATACCAAAGATGATTGTATTCCTTTGTGATTTGAGGACTTAAGACTATGTGAGTCTGCTTCTTCTGTGACCTGGAAATAAATGTTATTTTTTAAACTTAGTAACATCTCAAATTTTGTTACAGCAAAGTAGGCACAACAGAGTTATAAACTTATAGCCTATAGGATAGTAAAAGGGAGAGTTAGAGAGTGCACACATGAATCCTTGAAACTTAGTAACATCTCGGATTTTGTTATAGTAGAGTAGGCACAACAAAGTTATAAAGTTATAGCCTATAGGATAGTAAAAGGGAGAGTTAGAGAGTGCACACTTGAATCCAACAAGCATGTGCAAGTCTCAATTTTAATTTTTCTCCTAGTATAGGTCTTCTGCTAAATTCAACAGTTTGAGTACAATTTGGAATTATAGTGTACTTTTCAAGTTTAAAGACACACTGGACAAAGTAAGCCTTGGTGGCATCATTTCCTTAAGTTGTGTATACTACAAAGATCACATTTTTAGAACATTGTTGTTCATCCATATCTTGCTAATTTGGAGCATTGCAGGGACAACATTTTGATTGCTCCCAACTTTGTCAAATTTGCTTTCTTGTTAGCCTAATGGAGGCTGAATTTTAGGCCGTAGTAATAAATATTAAACATTAATTGGATTTCCTATATCTTCACTCTTCTCCTTTTACATTGTTGATGCTTATGTTTAGCTTTGGTTATATTGTTTTCTTGAGGCATGCATCTAGCAAACCCTTGGTTAAATCAACATACTTGCAAAATTGTCTATTTTTTTCAAATGACAATTATTTTGATCATTCGTAGAGATTTATACAATTTCAAGTTCAATTTCAACAAGGTTGAATCAAGATTTCACCATAAGTTTTAACGAGAGCAATTTGTCAATGCCAATCTTTTTTTGCAGTTTCCATTTATATCGTCATAATGGCAACTTCAAGTTCATCCATTCGTAATGAGGAACATGAAATTGAATCTGTCCCTAAAGTTGATCCAATGTCACCACTTTGGAAATATGTCGTCGTTGTTGGGAAGATCGAAGGGGGGGAATCTTTGACATGGGTTTACACTTTGCAGTGAGTGTCTAAAGGAGTTTAAGGGATCATACACCCGGGTTAAAGCACATTTACTTGGGTTAAGAGGCAATGAGATTTGAATATGCACTGACCCACCTAAAGGGAATGGGAGAAAAGGAAAGGGTTTAAGTAAGAAAAAACTTGCAAAATATCAAAAAGAACAAGACGAGGTAGATGCTAAAACAAATGAGGCAAATCCCACCTCTCAATTCAAACAACCAACAAGGTTGGGAGCATCTTCATCAAAGCCTTCACTTCCCTCTTATGGAATTGGCAACCTATGTCACACGCTTCAGGTTCAAATTCGAGTTCGATAACGATTAAGTTTGATTCGAATTCAAGTGTTATGATGAGGTTCGACATTAAATTCGACTATGACTATATATATATAATATCGATATGACAAAAAAATAATGAAAAAAATGAAAATCTATCAATAAACACGAGTAAAATTTCTGATTAATAAACATACATGAATAATTTAAGTAAAGCCTAAAGAGAATGGGACAGAAGGAAAAGGTTTAAGCAAGGAAAAAGTTGCAAAATATCAAAAAGAACAAGATGAGGCAGATGCTAAAGCAAATGAGGCAAATCCTACCTCTCAATTCAAACAACCAACAAGGTTGGGAGCATCTTCATCAAAGCCTCCACTTCTCTCTTATGGAATTGGCAACCTATGTCACACGGTTCGAGTTCAAATTCGAGTTCTACAACGATTAAGTTCGATTCAAATTCGAGAGTTCTGATGAGGTTCGACATTAAATTCGACTATATATATATATATATATATATATGACATAAAATAATAAAAAAATTCAAAATCTATCAATAAACACAAGTAAAAATTCTGATTAGTAAACATACATGAATAATTTAATCATAATAACATCTAATTATCAATGGCATTAGTTAAATGTAAACATACACAATAGTAGTTTGCAAATGCAAAAAGAAATGGCATAATTTTCAATCTTCAAAATTTAAAAGAATGTCTATAATGTCAAATACTTGTAATTTATGGAAAAATCACATAATTAAAACATAATCAAAGTTTAAACATTCACATCACAATAAAACTATATTGAGAACTCATATATAACATCTTCAAATTTCAAAATTTAAAAAAGGAAGTCATAATGTCAAATAGTTATAATCCATAAAATTGTTCTAGGAAATTCAAAAACATAGATAATCTATACTTATGGCCTACTTGTAACATCAGAAAGCTTTAAATCATCATGAGCGAATGGCCTAGTAAAGCTACTAGAATGTTGATTATGATAATGTCATCAAAGTCATCAATACATGGAATTTCGTCATTTGGCTCATCTAGTGAGTCACCGTCAATGCTAATATCATAAGGAAGTCATAATGTCATCATAAGGAAGTCATAATGTCAATTAGTTATAATCCGTAAAATTGTTCTATGAAATTCAAAAACATAGATAATCTATACTTATGGCCTACTTGTAATATCAAAAAGCTCTAAATCATCAGGAGCAGATGGCCTAGTAAAGCCACTAGAATGGTGATCATCAAAGTCATCAACACATGGAATTCCATAATTTGGCTCATCTAGTGAATCACCATCAATGCTAATATCATCTTCTTCTAGCTGTGGATCATCATCAAACCATGGCTGAGAGGAACTAGACGTATCTATGGCCACAATACTGAAAGCCAACTTCAAATTACTGTGAACACAAACAAGGTCTTCCAACCTTGTAGAAAATAATTTGTTTCTTTTCTTGTATTGAATATGGTTAAAGCTACTCCAGTTCCCTTCACAAGCAAAGGCACTTGAGCCCTAGCTCAAAATACAAATTGCAAAACGTTGCAATTTAGGGGTCTTGATCCATAAAACTACCACCATCTCCTTAGAGGAATATTGGGCCTATCTTGTATTGCACTAGTCCTTGCAAATATTCCCTCTTCCAACTTGTATGCTTGGATCTGCTCTCTAATTCTGCTAGATTCTTCTAGATCAGGAACCAACCATTCAACTTCATCATAAAGACCATTCATGACTTCTGGATCATTTGTTCTTTCTATCCCAAAGAGTCTAGGATCCAGATAACAGGCTACTGCATGTAAAGGGCTATGCAACATCTTCCATCTTTAATCAGTCACCTCCCATATTGCAATGTACTCATTTTCCTCATTATTAAAAGATTTTACAATGGCTTCTTTAGCACGATCCATGCCCTCATAATCAAATCCCATGGAAGGGGTATCACTATCAACTATGCTAAACATATCAACAATTGGTTCACATGATTTTAAGACCTTGTGAGCATTGTCCCAAAAAACATTCCCTAAAATCATCTATTCCAACTCCTTTCCTCTAGCTTCCTTTGAAAGTAGAGACTTTTCCCACTCATTGTTGCAAAAATCACTTCTTATACTTCCTTTTTCTTCAACTAGTATTTTGATAGTTGTTATCACAATAAACATTCCGCATTCTAAAAAACTTATTTGGAAAATGCTAATAGTTGTAGTGTCAATATTTAAAATTGTAATAAACAGGGAAAATTTCTTGATAGCAGGGATGTCAACATTTTTTGGAAATCTGAGTAAATAAGTAGAGAAGTTTGTAGTCATTTTCCAAGTAGCAGAAGGACTCAAAGTCTACATCAGACCCTCTCCATTGGAAAGTGCTTTGAACAAGCTTTCCAACGATATGTGGAAGTCCAAAAATGGACTCCTGGATCAAAAGATATGGCTTGTTGAAGTTTAAGGTTTGAAGCCTTTGAAAGGAAGGCATATCGGAGATCCAGGGCACATCGACAATCGCATGTTGGAAGGTCCTGCATATCACCAATCACATATTGGCAATCACACATCTACGCATCACAATATCGGAGGTCTAGGGCATACGGGCCATCGGCGAATCGACGGATCAGAGAATGTGACAACCTTTAAAAAGTGCGATATGCAACTGTGCCGATAGTGTTAAAAGTGTTGGGGAACGCCAATACAGGTTAACAAAGGATTTCATCGCAAAACCAAAGGAGAACGGGCCCTTTTCTCTCTCCTCTAGAGGGACACGTAACAACATATGATTGGTTTTGATAAAGCGACAGTGACATTTGATGTCAACATAATGTGGCAGTACGTAAGGACACGTGGCAAACAATTTTGGAATTTTGAGGGGGCCTAAGGGGGCAAAGCAGGGTGACACGTGTCACAACTCACGAGATGCCACGTGGATTGATGACATCATATCGAAGGTCACATGTCGGAGGTTGAGGAATATCGTGTTGATCAAAGTTGTCATTGATGTCAATATGGCATTGTTGGAGATGGTAAATATTCTTGTGATACATGAATAACCCTTGTTGCCCTAACCTCATGCAATCCCTAGGAGAAACCCTAAGCATGAGATGACGCAAATTCCCTAGCTATATACCCCTATCTATATAATGACAATTCCCTAATCTAATGATGCATGATATAATGATGAATGGAGGAGCCTTTTCCATGAAACCCTCCTAGGCACATTTCTTAGCTACATGAAACCTTAGATGGTTTGCCCTAGAATGATGCATGCTTAAATCAATGCTGCCCTAAACAAACCCTTGCATTAATGTACCCGAGTATTGTTGAAGCATACTAGCAAACCATAAATGAAGCAAACATTAATGATGCCCTAACAATATTGAAGAAACCCTAGATGCTATAACAAGACCTTGAAAAACACTAAATCCAAGCATAAAAACCCTAACCTAATTAATGCCCTTGTTCCATGAAAGAATTATTCATATTCATATATATATATATATATATATATATATATATATATATATATATATATATATATATATATATATATCATTAGAGGTCACAACTTGAGAAGATGACCACATCAACTTGTAGAGGAAATTTGTAGCTTTCCAACGAGCATAGGGTTGCCTCCAAACTCCTTCTAACTTGGGAGAAAATTAATTTTTAAGTCTGCAAAATATATAACTTCATGCTAGCCTACTTATGTAGGCTCATCACATCTTTCCAACTGACGTGTCCCTTGAGAATATGGTGGAACAACTATAAATATAGCACTGAGCTCGTCATTTCAGGCAACAAAAAAAATTATAGGGAAAAAAATTTCGGATCTGAGATAAAGAGGAGAAAAGAGCAAAGGAGGGCCGAGATCCCTAGGCAGAAGGTCCAGGCTGTAGGGAAGAAATCTGGGCAGATTAGGTGTTGTTCTGAGGTACGTTTATCTTCTGTTACAGGCTGCAGATCCTCTGTGGAGATTGCAGGGTTCAGATCTCTGTTTTGTGGAGGCCGAAAGGCCTAGAAAGCACCCCAGTCTAGGCCGCATACACAGGGAGGAGCAACAAAGTATCTGGGACTGTTTTGAAGGGTAAATACAGAGGTTTGTAGCAATAAAATAGGGCTGACGTGTGCCCTAACCAGGTCTGTCATAAACTCAGAAAAGTGCACAACTGCCAAGAACAAGTGGAGCAGTAAACAAGACCAAATTAAAGACTAAGTTGCAGGCCTTGTTGCTGATAATTGAAGATCTTGGAAGGCTAAATCAATGCATAATTTGTAGGCATATTTTAAGTGCAGAACTTGGCTTAGACTGCAGACTTGAGAAGACATCCAAGCACTTCTATTGCAGACTTACAGTGACATTCTTGCAGAGTTGAGAAGACATCCAAGCACTTCTATTGCAAACCTACAGTGACATCCTTGCAGACTTGAGAAGACATCCAAGCACATCTATTGCAGACCTACAGTGATATTTCTTTGCAAACTTGTGGTGACATCTAAGTGTGATTTGCAGACATACTGTAGCACTCCCTTGCAGATTTGTGAATACACTCCACACCTTAGGACCATTGTAAAAGGAGTGTGAAAACCTATTGAAGATCCCTTTGGAGCATTGTGTTGTAGACCTCCTCAAAGCATTGTTTGAAGGTTTGTGTGGAGAATATCTTGGGTTAAGTATTGTTAAAAACCTATTGAAGACTCTTGTAATAGTTGATCTTCGAGGCATTCTTGAAGATCTTGATGCATGACTGAAGCCTTTACAGAGTAACCCTGAGAAGTCAGCTTGGGTGACATGAAGAGCAGTGGTGATACCTTCTAAGAAAGATAAGGTTGTCATTAATGAAGTGATTTGGAGAAGGTAGTGTTGAAGATATTGTCAGGGCTCGTTGCAGAAAATATTGGGAGCCATAAAGAATCATCAAACTTATCTTGACGAATTGAAGCTGAGGGTTGGAGCCCAAGAGGTTGGAGCCTCGAAAAGACAAGGTTGGTGCCTTGGAGAATAGGGTGAGAGCCCTAGAGGATCAGAGTCCTCAAGAAACCATGTCGGAGCATGAACCAAATATAGGGTTGGAGTCCTTGAGGTTGGTGCCTTGAAAAGTCCAAGTCGGTGCTTGGCACATTAGAAGTTGGAGCCTGGAGATTGAAGATTGGTGTCTTCATCTAGGGTTGGAGCCTTATATATATTGTACTTGATTTATTGTAAAGAAGAAATCAATAAAAGCTTTTATTCTTATTGTTCATTTTGTGTTCTAAATATAAGTGACCCCCCTCTCAGTATTTCCAACATATTGTAGCTCCAAAGTAAATCCTCTGATTGGAAACATCTGATGACAGGGGCTCTGGTATTGGGTTGGCACATGGTTGAGAGGAATTTAAAGAAACTCGGGCGCTAAACGCTTAACAAAGGAAAAATAACCCTCGAGAGCGAACAAAATGCCCTAGCACCTCAAGGCTAAGTGATAGGTCACAACACTCAGTCCTATATTGAAGAAATGCGGGAAAGGCTAAAGCAAAAGGAGCCAGGACAAAGTCAGAAATTCCTGTTAAGTTATGTTATAAAGGGGCTCCGATATGGAAACTTCTCCGATAAGACCATACAGAGAATTGAAGGTGTATGAGGCGGCAACTGTTGAATTGCAGGAAAAGAGGGGTTGCCAGTTTGAATGGACAATCAATAAGTTTTTGCAAAAACAACTCTAGCCACTCTAGATTCAAAGGCAGAGGATCAACATTAATGAACCAATTTCTAGATTTGAAGGTTAAAGATTTTCCAACAGAATTGAAGAGGAACGAGAAAAACAAAGAAGCAGTTTTGATGGATTGTTGCAGAGGGATCTATTATGATAGCAGAGATGCTAAACTATAGTTTAGGGACCTGTTCTACTTTCAAGGGGGGCAGTTGACCAGATATTTCTTTTTGCCTAAATACAAGCATATTTTCCTATAGCTATTCTATGAAAGACATAATATTTTTAAGTTTATCTTTGCGTACATGAACTTGAAAGATATTTAAAATATCTCAGTTTCTATAATTATGTGATGACTATTGTTTTTCAAATTGTTATGTAAGAACTATATAAACAGTTTATGAATATTGAAACGAGGATGGCTTTTATTGGAAAAACATTTGTAGTCCAAGTATATTTCAGCAAATATTGAATGTATTCACAGTGTTTAATGAGCAGTTAGTGGGAAATTCATGTGTTACTTCTCGCTGTCACTATTTCTTTGTTATATAGTTGTTTTCTTCAATGTCTGAGGATGTTAATTTATGAGATTGGGTTTCATTGATGCTCCTCTCTTAAATTATCAGTCATTAATATTTGTTATTCTAGTCATCTATACACTGTTTTCCTTCAGTCACCTTTCTCTTCCAAATCTTCCAAATAGTCAAAAGAGTTGCGGGGCAGCGGCTTGGCCCCCTCGAACCCGCTCCCTTCGGGAGCGACCCCAAGAGCGAAATTTTCGCTCCCTAGCCTCTTTTGCATTTTTTTTTTTTTGCAGTGACATTCCAAATGCAATTTTTTTCAAAGAAACAAATAATTTTTGAATGGGGCAGCCTAATGATCAAACCTACCTAGTATTGATATGCGATTCATGGTAATGTTAAACTCTTAAAGTAAAAGTGAGATTCTCCTTAATCTTCATTTTCATCCTTCTACTTAAATTTTTAACATTACCATGAAATGACTCTGGATGTTTGAGAGTGGTTTCGACCTCATTGGATTTCATTATGGAGAAAGTAGAATTTCAGATCGCATTCAAAATTTGGAAGACTTATCAGTGTTTCAGGATTTCAGGATTGGGGGGATTGCAATGTGTCCATTGGATTTTGTCATGTATTAGGGTATAGAACTAGTATTTAATCAAGAGCACCAATCTCTCTATGTACCTTGATGTTTGTGACATTGGTTGTGAAACTCCTCTATCATGACCCTACTAAAAATGTACCCATCACTCAAACAAAATCTTGACTTGACATGCTATGTTTTTTCTATCTTATGTTAATGCTTAGAGGGTGTTATTAATGACAAAGGTCCCTATACAGTTCCAGAGGTAATGACAAAGATACTTCTGGATATTAATGCATGGAGGGTGATATTAATGACAAAGATCTTGATTTTCCAACAAGACAAAAAATTAGACATTTCTAGTGGCTGCAAGAGGCCCAAGCATTAGCAATAGATAATTGATTTACTTGTTTTTTTTAGTTTCTAGTAGTTTTTGTAACTGTTGACTCTTTCATCTATACTATGATAATTTTTTGTAAACAATATATGACAATTTATGTTTGAAGTTGGCAATTATAACTCATTGGTAGTGAATTATGAATATGATGCTTCGTGGAAGTTGATAGTTGTTTCATTTCATTTCATTTTATAACATTTCATTTCATGTTAGATATTCTTTGTTGTAATGGTGACACTTAGCTTACAAGTACAATTCTGGTGATCAATGATGATAAATGTTATATATTGAATTTTGAAAGCTTGAAACTTTAAGACTGATGAATCATGAGATTCAGTATGTTGTATGTTAATAGCTCGTGGAGGTGGTTGATGAAGATTATAACTTCTAGATGATCGATGTTATATGGTTCAATTTATGTTTTTATGCTTTTTATATCTAATTCATCATTCTACATGGTTTTGTTGACATATATGTATTAAAATATAAAAAATATATATTATATAGAAATTCGCTCCCCGATTTGCTTTTGAACCGGGAGCTTCTGAAAATGTCGCTCCTGCTCCCGCTTCTGCTCCCAAGTAACCTTGGGTAAGTTATTTTCATAGGATATCACAGTGGTAGTGGAAGAATATCAAACATGTAAAGATGAAGACTAGAACATGGAAGCATCCTCTTTGGTGACAGTGGACACAAAGAAAGAACTGCAACTTTGGAAATGTTATATAAATTGACAAGTAAAATATATGAAACAAATGGGAAACTAATTTTGGGTATTTTGGAAAATGAAAACAATTAATGAGGCATTTAGAAACCAAATTGAAGAGATTCAGGAGATTCAGGAACTATATGAAATATCTGGTAGGTAAAATAAGTGGATAATTTAAAGCAAGAGAAAATATGAGATCCAGTGGAAGAGACTCAAAATTTGATCCATTTGAACCAGCAAACAGAACACACATTACAAAAAGAGGTTTGCAGTGTAAAGCAAGAAGAATTAAAAAATTTATAGAATCAGACTCGGATACATGGTTTTTGCACAGTTTTCTTTTACTTCTCATTCTCTATTTCGTGAGATTGAAGACGCCAACTCTCAAGCATTCATTAAGCTCAATAGCAGCCAACTCTCGAGCCCTCAATGTTCACTTTGTAAATGGCGATGCATGAAATATTCAAGGAGATAAGGCTTATTTTCCACTTGCTGTTATATTAAGTTTCGAGGGAAACTTTAAGGTTGCTCAGCACAATACCCTGTTCACCAATTCTTTTGGTGATAACTAATTTATAACAATTTAACCCAAACAAAACCAGGTTACACAAGCTTATGGGGGTGGGGCAATGACAAGATGTGGGGATGAGTTTATGGTAAAGGGCACACTTTCAGAGGGCAGCACCATAGGTGGTGAAATAGAGAAGGTACATGAATGAAAACCATAAAGCACCAGTAGCACATAGGGGACAGTTAGTTGGAAGGTTTGTTCCCAACTTGACTTTGAAAAGAGAAACTTTTCTTAACTTTATTCATTGCTTATAGGGAGTAGGAAATGATAATTTGGCTACTCGAGGTTCCCGGGTGACATAGCCTGAGACAGGCCAGAGCAAATACATGGAACAAGAGTGCATTCTGGAGGCAATCAATAAGCACCCTGCAGCAGACTCAATGATGCTGCATATGCTTAGATATATACGACACATAGAACAGGAGTGCATCCTGAAGGAAATCAATAAGCACTCTTATTAATATATACAAATGGTATATGTCCAATCATATACAACATCAATGAGCCTGCTGCTTGGTGCATAATGTTTTCTACTTCAAATCTGACTATATATCCCAACATATACAGTATTAATGAGTCTGCTACTGTGCATAATGTTTGCCCATCCTAATACAAGCTGACAGGCACAAAAATGAGACAATTGTACACAAAAGACGAGTAGGGATAGGTGGTACAGAATTTGTTAGAAAGAAAAAGAGCTCAAAAATCAAGCTGATTGTGCACCAAAATTGAGTCATTGTTGCATGAAATTTAAGGAACTATTGCAAAATGTTTAACCAGAGGAAGAACACAAACAATAAACTTCAGGCACAAAAACTCAAGCAAAATAAGCACAGAAATCAAGACAGTGGTAACAGAGTTCTTTTTTTTCTACAGAAGAAAATTAAATTTTCTTTGGCAGTTTTATGGTTACCTCAGAATACAGAGTCAGTGTGGCAATTAAGATGGACCTAAATAAAGCTAAATTCAGCACCATATTCAATTTTTACATTGAACCTTCTTCAACACTTTGTGCCACTCACTTCTATTTGGACAAGGTGATATCATTTAAGAATCAAGATCAATATTACTAACCTGTGTTGGGAAGTTCGAAGTTCCCAAGCCTGCTGCCTGTTGCTTGTATGAACACTGCACAATCACAATGCACACACTGCGCAGCACGATCACACCGACCAAATAACTCTCTCCTTGACCAGTCACCAAATAACTCGGACCAGGAGTTTGCACAGCGCACAGGCTACAACACCTCACTCGCCGTCAGCAGTGAGCACCTCACGCACTCACAGACTCGTCACTCAGGAGCCAGCACCTCAGCAAAATCGTCACTCAACACCTCGGTCCTCAGCAAGCTCGCACCTCAACACCTTGCACACTCATCACTCAGCACCTCAGTGACTGTGACCTCCTTGATGGGCTCACTGTTCAAACTTCACACTGACACGATCTCCTCATGGCCCAGGCAATACAAACGCACTCAGAAGTCAGCACCTCACAGGCTCACACTCTGCTCGACAGACGACTTAAAGCTTGTGCGAAATCCTTAGAGCGGCATGGTAAGTAAAGGAAAATGTTTGGCGGGAACAATCACGAGGAAAACCATCTTGCACCCATGGTTTTCTTGTAAACCATCAATTGAAACCCGCGAACCATAAGCTCGAACCCCAATTTTGTTTTTTTTTTCAAATTTGATAATACTCGCTTCAGGTTCAGGTTTGGTTGAGGTTCGAATTCATTTGGGTTTGTCAATTTTTTTTTTTGGGGGTTCGCTGAAGTTTGAATCCCAAGGTTCAAATTCAGCGAACCCTGTGACATAGTTGGCAACCTAGGTTCAAAGCAGTCTAATTTGAGACCGCTTGAAAAGAGTTTTAATTATGACACTCGAGAGAAGGCAGGATGCAACTATAGGTCAATGCATTTATGCAAATGGCCTTCCCTTTAACCTTGTGCGATCTCCTTATTGAGCAAAGATGATTAAAGCAGTGAGAAGTCAGATTTGGAGGTTAAATTAAACCCCATTCGTAATTCATGGCACATTTTAGGGATGTCCATCATTTCTGATGGATGGAAAGATCAAAGAAATAGGCTTTTGATCAATGTGATTGCTCATAGCCCAAAGGGGGCAATGTTTAACCTTGTGCGATCTCCTTATTGAGCAAAGATGATTAAAGTAGTGAGAAGTCAGATTTGGAGGCTAAATTAAACCCCATTCGTAATTCATGGCGCATTTTAGGGATGTCCATCATTTCTGATGGATGGAAAGATCAAAGAAATAGGCTTTTGATCAATGTGATTGCTCATAGCCCAAAGGGGGCAATGTTTTTGAAGGCTATGGATTGTGAGGAGCAGCAAAAAGATTTCCAATTCATCCCAATTCATTGCTGACATCTTGATTGAAGCAATTGAAATGGTGGGGCCATAAAATGTTGTCCAGGTAATAATTGACAATGCAACTATGTGTAGAGCAGTAGGCCTAATTATTGAAGGCAAATATCTGCACATCTTTTGGACCCCTTGTGTTGTACATTCATTGAACTTCATGTTGAGCAAGATGGAGAAGCAAATTGAGTGGATTCAAGTTAGTTTTGAAGAGGAAAAAGAAGTCAAGCCGTCATCACAAACCACCACATGTCCCAAGGCATCTATAAAGAATTTTCGAAGTTGGAGCTCCTTAAGGTACCTAAACTTTAAATTTTATTTCATAAATTCTAATTTGTATGACTCTAAATTGGAATATGTAAATTGGATTCTCAAATGTCATGATCCATGAATCATAATAGGTATTCAATCAATTATGATTTTTAATTTATTGAAACATTGGCACTTGAAAGTCGCTAAGACTTGTTTTGCTTCTCACATCATTGCCTTAACAAGGCTTATGCAAGTGAAAGAATCATTACAGTCAATGGTATGTGTTCTCTTTGGAACCAATGGGAGGCAATCCCAATCTAAAAGGCCACAAGCGATGAAAAGGGTGGTTGTTGATGATGAATGGTGGGATAAGGTGGAGTACCTCTTGGCATTTATTAAGCCAATTGTGGATTTGCTTCCCATCTTTGCCACAGATATACCTAATTTGCGAGAGGTGTGTGAGGGTATTGACTCCATGATAGAGAAGATAAAGGTGGTTATAAATGCTATGGAGAATGACCTAGATGAAGTCTTTTACAGAGAAGTAAAAGATATATTGACCTAAAGATGGAACAAGATGACCACCCCATTGCACCTTTTGGCCTTTGTAGTGAATCGAAAATATTATATAGAAGAGTTGCTAAGTGATCTAGAAAGAACAACACCAAACAAAGACCCAAAAGTCTCACAAATATTTAAAAAAGCTTTTAGAAAGCTATTTGTAGATCCTGAAATTGGGATTCAGATTCGTTCAGAGTTTGCTCATTTTGTGGGATCAGTGGGTTTGGGTGCTGATGTTGATTCTATGCGGGACAAGACTAGATTAAGTCTAATTGATTGGTGAAACTACTATGGTGGGGAACTTTAACATATCCAAAAATTGGCCATTAAGATCTTGTCACAGGTTGCTAATTCCTCTTCAACAGAAAGGAACTAGAGTACATATGGTTCCATCCATCCAGTGAAGAGAAACAGATTGGGCCCCAATAAGGCGAAGGATCTAGGTTATGTTTATTCGAACCTTCACGTTCTGTCACACAAGAGTGACGAATACAAATTTAGGCCCATCAAATTATGGGATGTGGAACCAGAGTTGCTTGACTTGGATATGACATTGAATGCCATGTCTCATATGACTATGTTTGATGAGGAGGCACCAGTAGTTGGATCTTCAAGTTGACATGGCAAGAATGCTACCACTCCTAGAGAGGATGTGGATCTTAATTATATGGATGAGGACATATTTGATGATGTCTAAATGTAATTTATGATGATGTTTAAAACTTTTGAAGAATGGTCATTGAATAACATAATATGCCATATGATAGTGGACTATCAGTGATAGTTCATTTTGTACTTCGTACTATGTAATGTGCATTTTTAATTTTGGTGATGATGTTGTCATGTTGATGATTGAAATCTGAAACAGAAACTGAGAAAATTGATGTTATGTTGAATGTTATAATAATCACTAATGATGATGACAATGTTTATGCTGAACTGATGATGGTGATTTGTTTATATTGAATTCATGATGATTATTATGTATTTTTAGGTATAGAATCCAGATTCTAAAAGATGAATGGTAATATGAAATTCTTATATATATATAAAATAAAAATTTTGTATTACCGTTCATAAAACACAATTTCATCATTAGGTTTGTATATATATATATATATATATATATTCAAAGTTAAGAACAACATATATTAAATTAACATAATACATAATGATCCCTAAATATGCTTTTAACATAGATTACTTTGTATTATATAAAAAAGTATAATGTATATAATATATAATATTATAGTTAATATACAATATTTAACATATATATTTTAGCTCACTTTACCTTATGCGTATCTTTTCTTGTTGGCTTCATATGCATAGCTTTACTTGCTAGAAGTGCCAAGTGCTTCCCTTCCTTATTTATGCTCCAAGGCCTTTAGCTTATACCATAGAAATAAAGGGGTTGATGTGACACGACACTAACATATAAGGGCATTAAACTCTAGTCCAAAATGTGTGTTGGAGATTAGCTCGGGTAGTCAGCCTTCCTTTTTGCAGTTTATTCCATTGGGCACTTAAAGAGGTGGCATGGGTGTTGGTGGGTGTTTGCGAGGAATAGGAATCGATTGTTTTTGGCATGCATCCACTCGGGAATATTAAAGGTGACTCTACAAAGAGGCAACAACGACGCCTTGGATTGCTCTGTATAGTAAATGCGAACCCCTCACCCTAAACTAAAAAAAATTGATTAAACTATATATGGAAAGATGTGACACCCGCTTCTTCCATCTCGTCCTTCGTTCTAAGCGCCACCATTTATACCTTTTTCTCTATCTAAGATTGCAAGTTTGCAAACTCATGCACTGCCCGAGAAGTACAAATTCATTGTGATGGGTTAGGTATTGCATTGTCTTTTTGGATCCAGAAACAGCTGCAAAAAAATTAAAAATAGTTGAAATGTTTCCATTTTGGGACTTGTTGTTTCCAATTTATGGAAACAACTAAAAAACATTTTGAAGGCGGATCTTATGCGTGTTGTATCTGTTTGTGTTTTGGAAACTTGGAACGACATTTTTGGCAGTTCAAGTTGACGTTTCTGGTAATGTGTGTGTGTGTCGTTTCCTTATCGATTTTTTTGGAAAACTTGTCGTATTCGTTTCAAACCCTATATCTGTATTTATGTCAATGCCACTTAGTTTGTAAAATGTGTCAAAGCTCTTTGAACTTTTGCTTTTTCTTTTCTAATAACATAGTTCTAGTTTTTTCATAGTTGGGGCTCTAGTATCATTTTAGGGCTACATTGACGGCATTAATCATATCATGCCAATAGGGAGAGAAAATCACATTGAATGGTACCTCGCAAGCACAAAGAAACTGGACCACCTTTCCATCCACATCATCCCTCCCAGCAACATTCAGGAAATCTGCTATGGTTCTTCTATTTTCAGAGGTTGTAGAAGTACCATGAGGAGATTAGCTACCAAATCCAGAGGTTGCACTTGATTCATTATGAGTTTTTTGTTTTTCTTTTGTGCAATGTCCTCTATTTCGTCGTATTTTCTTCTTTGTTCCATTGAATCCTTAGGGCAAATTGCTATTGTTGAGATATCAATGCTAGTAGAATTAGGGTTAGATTTCTCTTTCTTGATAATTACTTGTGAATTATGTTGGCTTCTTTTACTTATTTTTTATATTAGCTTTCATCAAGCAATTACTAAATTATGTGTGCATGAGGATCACAAAAACATAAGACACAAGATGTATGTACTTTGCTAGGGCAAAACCCCTATCTAGGGGAAAACCCAATCAAAATCTCTTCAATATTTTTTCTTGAGACTCTTCAACCTAGACACATACCTGCTCCACACCAAGCCAACCTTTCCTTCTTCGATCCAACCTTTGACCTAGTAGCAGCAACACTTCGACCCCAACAACTTTGTCTTCGTAGCTTCTGATATCAACAGGCAGTAACAAAAGCTTCGACTTTGACAAGGAGACTTCGATCTCCTAAATTATCACACATGAGAGAGAGAGAGAGAGAGAGATAGAGAGAGAGAGAGATCCCAAAACTTAGATTTTGTCCTTCCCTTCCTTCTTGACCAAACTCACACTCCTTTTAGCCTCCTTCTTCACCTTCGCACTTATCCTTGCTCTTTCTTGGATATCAAACTTGTGTGAGAGAGTGAGTCCAAATGAGTTCTATTTGCCTCAATATAATAGGCTTTTGGTTGAGGTCGAATTGCTCAGTTGAGGCCGACTTGATCTCCTTGAGGTCGACTTGGTGTGGAGGTTACACAATTCATCTTTGACTCAAAAATAATTCTTTTTACATCGTTCGAAAGCCCAAGAAGGGTCTCATAAAATATACAATGACCCTAGTGACTCTTTATTATTCCTAGGAGTCCACAATGGGGACTTTGACTAATAAAATGATGACCCAAGCATGAAACCCATGCTTTAATAAGTTAGTGTAACAATAATAAAAATTCTATTAACAAATACTTTGATGAAGACCGAACCTAGTTACATTTTTCAACATCTATCCCTATGGGACCCTTTTTCTCACCACTGTCCAATGCCCCACAAAGATGTTGTTGAAGGAAATGTAGCTAGGTTCAGTATTCATAAATGTACTTTTGATATTTGTATTTATTCAAGAAAAAAAATATTATTTTTATAATATATGTCAATGAGTTTCTTTCTCATTGAAATAGGTCTAGCACAAGTTAAAGTGCTATAGGTGAGTCAAATAGTCAAAAGAAAATGTTGAAGACCTTAAGGGCATGTTGCATCATGTATATGTTTGTATAGAAGTCAATGAACCCTCCTCCAAGCAAAGTCAAAACTCCTCCAAACCAAAGGCACCATCAAAGAGTCTCCTCCAAGCATGTGACACCACCAAAGAAGTCATCCAAAGTAAGATAGCAAGTCAGCGTACAAACATTTATCAAGTCGGCCTTCTAGTTGGCCTTAAAGGAGGGACAATCCTCTATATATAGAGGTTGTCCACTCCGCTATAACGCACTTATATAGCTTTGAAATCAACGAAGTTAAGGAGATAAGAAAAGAACGAAAAAGGACGAAGTCAAGGAGCCTTGAGTGCAACGAAGTAAAGGGAAGCATAAGTGAAGGTTGGAGGCTGGTTTCTAGAGCAATTACAGTCACACGTGCGAGGAAGAAGAAGGCTGCCTGCGGTCATAACATCAAAGACTCACAACCAAATACATCTCATCATTTGGGCTAGAAGACATAGGCCTAAAGGGTCTCCCACTCAAGCAAAATAGAAAGGAAGAAAAGCGCAGTGAATAGGGCTGTTATAAAGCCTATTACAGTCACACGTGCGAGGAGGAAGCTATCTCTACTGTCATAACAACCCTCCCATTACAGTCATACAAGTTCATTGGTTGGTGAAAAGAAGGAAGGGATCATAATAAGGAAAGGGTCTCATCAAGGGTATCTCTTCTAGACCAAGTGCAACAAGATCTAACGACTGTAGGAAGAAGGACGAAGTGCCAAAAGAAGGAAGTGCCGGAGAACAAAGTGCAGAAAGGAGGAAGGACCTAACTTGTGTTTGGAGGACATTCTAGTCAAGGGTCTAGGGTTTGACAGTGATCAATAAGAAGTTTCAATAAGAGAAACTTACTAAAGGGTTTTCCTCTCAAGAGAAGAGAGGTTTTGGTCCTGGCAGAGAGCCAACATCTTGTGTTCTTGTTCTTATGTTTTTGATAGCAGTTTGATGAAGTACACACACATGCCTTAATAAGAAGAAGAATATTAAGCTAACAAGAAAATTGTAAAGACTCCATAAATTGTTATCTTGTCAAGGAGAATCACTCTACACCTAATTGCCCTAGATTCTTCAGCAGATGCCTCCTCACACGGGTCTATGTATCACTATGTGCTTTTCCTCCATGACAACCACGAGGACACAAACTTGTAGCTTCCACCACTTTTCCCCCCCTCAAGTTTCGTCACATAATTCCACAAGGGTGTCAATGCAACTTTCCCCTTTTGCATTTCAATGTCCTTTTCATCCCCTTCCTCTTCAAACCCTTTCTCCTTATCCATACATTGTGTCATTCATATGGGAACCACTATACTCTTCTTCTTCTTTCCTTCTATTCCTACTCCCCAACACCATCATCAAAACCAAAAGTGGAATGATACATATAAGCCAAAAGAACACTCTTTTGGAATATGAATATAGATAAACAACCTGCAATGAAATGAACAAGAAGAAAGAATGGGAAAGAGTAGGAGAGGGAGGATAAAAAATACAAACAACAATGACAAAAAAATGAGGGAGTTTGGGGTTTGCACTTACCTCTTTAGCTCTTGTAGATGGTAGCCCTCCTTTACTCTTCCAAGCTCCTCCTCCTTCACTCCTCCAAGCTCTGCTCAAGCCTCTCTTCTCCTCTCTTCTCCAAGCTTTGTGAAGATGCAAGAATGAGGAAAGGAGAGGGGGAAATGCCTTTTAACACCATCTATCCTTTCACTAACTCACCATAAACCCACCCCCCAACCCAAGTCAAATCAAAGAAAAAATTAAAAAAGAAAAAAGAAATTGGGCCTCTTGCGGAATCGTCTGGTACCCCCCAGAGCCCTGCTCGGATCTGTGCCTGATTCTCCACAGATATGAGGTGGATCCTTTTTAGGATCCGCGGATTGGGTTCGTGTAGTTCTAGATTTCCAGGAATCGCCCCAAATCAATGGAACCGTGGGTCCGATTTTCAGATCCACACTTCCGTTGGAGGATCGACCAACGATCGGTACGAGATGAGGTTCTAACCTAGGATCCTTGGTGGGGGGGTGGGGAATCATGCAACATTGCTCTAAAGCAATGTTTTAAAACTCCGACTCCGATTCCGACTCGGCCAAGGGTCGACTCCGACTCCGACTCGGTATCGACTCGGCCGACTCGATTTCAATGATTCGGTCATTGTAAAAAATACATTAAATATTTATTTTTTATAAAAGCATATAATTTTAAAGATTTTCATTCATGTTTCCAAACACACAGCATTAAAATATAGATAGAAGACAACATATGATCAAAGTAGGCTCATGAATATATCCATTATATCAAAATGGCACCCAGTGCATTGTCCAATACATACACGATGATGATATAGAGATCAAAACAAAA
Organism: Pinus tabuliformis; assembly: GCA_031772625.1. Lineage (NCBI taxonomy): Eukaryota > Viridiplantae > Streptophyta > Pinopsida > Pinales > Pinaceae > Pinus > Pinus tabuliformis. The sequence continues at coordinate 236,220,490 of CM062813.1, forward strand.
ACACATAACCAAGGAGGCTATAAATGGCCTCTACAACAAAAGTCTGTGACCAGTACTATTGGCTACTGCTAGAGTTGCCAACATCAACTGGCTCAGTATTACTTGGGAGTAGGAGCGAAAGTGGGGAGCGAGAGCGAAAACGGGAGCGGGAGCGACATTTTAAGAAGCTCCTGGTTTGGGAGCGAATCCCAGAGGAGTTCGACAACTAATGTCACTAACATCAAAGTACATAGAGGGATTGGTGCTCTTGATTAAATACAAGTTCCATACCCTAATACATGACAAAAGTCAATGGAAACATTGCAATCCTTCAATCCTAAAATCCTGAAAAATTGATAAGTCTGCTGGATTTTGAATGAAATCTAAAATTCTACTTTCTCCGTATGAAATCCAATGAGGCCGAAACCACTCTCAAACATCCTGAGTCATTTCATGGTAATGTTAAAAATTTAAGTAAAAGGATGAAAATGAAGATTAAGGAGAATGTCACTTTTACTTTAAGAATTTAACATTACCATGAAATTTGAATAGCATATCAATAGTACAGAGCATTTCAGTGTGTTAAATAGGTTTGGGAGGGGGAAATGGACCCTAAATAACATTTAACTAATTCATACAACACATTGTAGTCCAAACCAATCAGCAAACACCTTAAAAAATCACTAAACAATTGTTAAATTGCTGTTTTACTAGTGTTACAGGCCACTATTTGTGACTCGGCCGAGTTAGTATGGAAACGGCTGAGTTGGCCGAGTCAGCCATGACTCGGCCGAGTCATGGCTGACTCGGCTGACCAGACCGTTCCAAAGGCCGTTTCAATGTTTGAGGTGCCGGCTCGGATCAACCCGGCCGTTTCGGTTTCGAAACGACCGTTTCTTAAAACCATGCTCTAAAGTTTTGCAAATCCCCTAAAAGTCCTTGAAATAATTTGTGTAATGGCAATCTAAATACTTAGGCAACAATTAAGTTTCCCCTCAGCAGAAACTAGCAATAGAAATCGTTAAAATTGATGAAATACTACAACTAAAATCGTTCAAAGTTCACATAGGACTTGGTGAGTTTCTGCAGACCTATTGAGTATTTGTGAATTTGGATGGATGTGGTTAAACTTGCCTCATTTGAGCAAAATTCAGAGGGTTTTGTTTTAAATTTTGACTTGGCTTGCCTGCTTAGACAATACCATTTCTCCCTTTAGGGTCCTTGCAATATGCCCATGCAAGGTCTATTTCATTTACCATTTTGCAAATTTTCAGGGATATGAAATCTGGGTTTTTAATGGTTTATGAGATATTTGAACCACTGTTATCAGAACTGGACCAGACCGAACCAGTCTATTGTTTGAACCGGTCGGTCCTACTGGTTTGAAGCCAAAACCGGTTCGGACAGGTGACTTGCACTGTTTTTGGCTGGTTCATTTACGAAACCGATTGGTTTTGTATATTGTTGCCAAGGACCCTTTAAACGATTTTTTTTTTACAAAAAAAAAAATGATTTATGACAGGGGAAACCTAGTATTTGACAGTGTTCCACAAGGACGCATCCCCCAGGGTTGGGTGTGCGCACCTCTCGCACCCCATGCACCCAGGACCTTGGACCTTGGTGGAACATTGATATTTGACCATATTGCCCTACTAATGCTATGCACTTCATGGTAATGCTAAATTCTTAAAGTAAAAGGATGAAAATGAAAGTTACTTAAATTTTTAACATTACCATGAAATGACTTAAGATGTTTGTGTGAAAATTTCTGAATCTACACATCAGAAATCCTACTACAATCACTGGTTTACCATCTCCTACTTGTTTTTTACATTCAACAAGTTATTTAATTATTTAAATAGTGATGAAAACACTATTACAGACTACACATACATACATATCATGAACTAAAATAAAATGAGACAAATACACAAGGGACACCGTTATTTTTGGACAATCGTCCCTGGAAAGACCCAATGCTGGAAAATCGGTGCAACATATAGAGGGTTTGTATTATTACGTAGATTTCTGAATACAACTAGGGTGCTAAATCTGACTCACCCAACAGTGAATAAGCCCGACCAACACCTGGATGAAGAAACCCCACAGGTCACTGTGCTGTTCCTAGTGCTGGGCAATGATGGCTGCTCCAAGCTCTGCGTTGGAACTGCTTCACCCCCTCTAGGAGCTGCTCACTACGACACTGCATCATTGCGTCATTGAGACCCCTTAGCCTCCACTGCATCTCTCCGTCACTGCATCACTCCATCACTGCATCAGAGCTCTCCCTCTGCCCTGTCTCTCCTGGTGCTACTCTGCCTCTCTACTATGTATTCTTGCCCTTGGACTAAAGTCCCTATGCCGAACTTCCCCTCACTACAACTCAGATCACCTATTTGATTTTCTTAGCAAACCACGCCTGAAAAAAATCGAACTAACTGATCTCTTAAGTGTATATCCAACTAACCTTCAAGCCTCCTCTTATACTTTTTCTGTTAATGAATCAACGACCGAGATTAAGTCCCTAATCAATGACTAAAAATAAAACAGACTTGATCCTCGTCTCTGAAGCTTCTCACCCATATTTTTATTAATACCCATTAATATTTTTATTTTCCGAAGTTTAGACTTAGGAACCCATAAAAAATATTAATTATTTTCATAACTCCTCATCTAGGTGGAATTTCTCCAAATGATTTCTGGCGTCTGGAGATCTCATTTATTTTAGCCCCTCCACAAAGTTTCGGAGCTAGAGCACATCTGATGCTACCCAAAATCAACACTCCCTCTTAGCGAGGAATGTGCTCTAGTAACACTTCTCAACCTAAGTACTACACTGATCTACTGCATCGGTCCTTTGTGCTGCTGATGCTTGCCCTGATGCCCTTCATCCACTTTATTGTTGCTTCATGTACTGCTGCCCATGACTTTGCCACTGCCACTGCTACATCTGTATTACAACTCCCTCTCAATATGCTGCATCATGTTGCCCATATCACTGCCACTGCTAACTGCTGCATTGCAACTCAGTTGCTGAGAAGTAAGCAACTGAAACTTCACCCAAAAACTGACATGCTGGTTAGTATGGATGCCTCGTGATGCTGAAGCTACCTCTGCGTCTAATCTGTGCTAACCCTCTGTTGCTACTGCGCTGTTGCAAACTGCTCTATGATTCTCGCACTGCTACAACATCCACTGCACTGCCTCAGACGTTGGCACTCTAGCTCTGCCACTATCGCTCCATCACACCTTTCTCCAACCGACACTCGTCATTTTGCTACTGTCGTTAAGGGTTCCTGTAACCATATGTGATCCAAGAGTTTGGGCACCTCAAGGATCCTTTCCCTCCATGTAGTCCTCTTGACTACAACTCCATGTCGCCCCACCTCTTCTCCAGAGGTGCATGAGCACTCATGGCACAATCGTCATCCTCGCCTTCCCTGTCAGCTTTCGCTGGAGCAACCTTTGATTTAGAAGCTTCCTCCTTGCCCTTCTTCTGGGGGCACTGAGTGGCATAATGTCCAAGTTCCCCACACTTGAAGCATCTGACCTTGGAAATATCCTTCTTCTTCTGCTTCTGCTGCCCTTGCTGTCCTGATGATGCGAGAGTTGCATCCTCCTCCTCCTCCTTCTTGACCTAGGCTACTTTGCCGCTACCCCTCACCTTAGTCAACCTCTTGATCTCTTCTTGTCGAAGAGCTGCCCACATCTCCTCCCAACTGGGGAGAGTCACTGTGCCCAAGATACTTTGGGCAAATGTCTCCTAGTCCTCGGTGACTACATTCAGGGCAGTCCTGACCATGAACTCAGGATCTGGTGTAGACCCCACGGAAGTCAACTGGTCTCTAATCCTTTGCAATCTGAGGAGGAAGGGATCGATTTCTTCTCCCTTCTGCATTTGTTACTGTCTCAACTGATTTTCTAATAGCATCTTTCGCTGGATGGAAGTGCCCTAGTACAAGGTGGTCAGCGTGTCCCACATTTCCCTTGCTGTTTCTTTCTTAGCAATCTGTGGTACTACATGATCTTTGACCCTATCTAGGATCATGTACTTGGCCTTTGCCTAAGCCTCCTCGTACTTCTTTAATGGATCAACATTGACCGGAACAACAACTACTTTCAAGGCATAGTCCTTGATGCGATTTTTGTCGAGGACTGCCAGGGTCCTGGCCTTCCAAATGACAAAATTGGAAGTTCCATCCAATCTGTCCTGATCTCTTAGTTCATTAACTGTCATCTATGCTCAAAAAATATAGGACATGTTCTCTTGTCCCTCTCTTGCTGCTAATCCAACAAGACTTGGATTTGGATTTATTTGGTGCAAGAAATCCTCCAAGGAACAAGCTCCTCTAGACTCCCTCCAAGTCTTGATTTCCTTCACAGAAATCCTCCTGCCAAATGTCAAATCACTCCTCTCCAATCCTCCTTTGCTGTTGCAACCCAGATCTAGATTTCTTTGGCTAGAAATTTGTCAAGGCAGTGACTCCCTCTACCTCAACTCTGTCTCCATAGACACTGTTCTGCACCAATAGCAACAACCTCCCACCAGCTCCACTGATTGAATTTGCACTGCTTCTCCAACACTGACAATTGACTGAATTGAGCCTCTCAAGCTCTGTGCTGGCCTAGAAAGCTGACACAGTCACTGCGTGAGCTCCTCTCGGGTACTACGTCACCCTCTACAGGCTCGGAATGCTGACCCAAGCACTGTGTGAGCCTTTGTGTCACTCCTCTGGCTCTGTGTCCCTCCTGCAGCTGCTCCTCTGCCTCTGAAACAACATTGTCACTCGGGACAACTGCTTCTCTGCAACAAATTCTATGGATCTCCCGGCTGGTGCCTTCGGTCTCTTATGATCTGCAATGCTCTGATACCATGTGAAAATTTCTGAATCTACGCATCATAAATCCTACTGCAATCACTGTTTTACCATCTCCTACTTGTTTTCTTACATTCAACGAGTTATTTAATTATTTAAATAGCGATGAAAACACTATTGCAGACTACACATACATACAGATCATGAACTGAAATAAAATGAGACAAATACACAAGGGACACTGTTATTTTTGGACAATCGTCCTTGGAAAAAACCCAATGCGGGAAAACAGGTGCAACATATAGAGGGTTTGTATTATTAAACAGATTTCTGAATACAAGTAGGGTACCAAATCTGACTCACCCAACAAACAATAAACCTGACCAACACCTGGATGAACAAACCCCACAGGTGACTGTGTTGTTCCTAGTGCTGGGTAGCGATGGCTTCTCCAAGCTTTGCGCTGGAATTGCGTCACCTCCTCTAGGAGCTGCTCACTGTGACACTGCATCATTGCGTCACTGTGACACTGTGTCAAAGCTCTCCCTCTGCGCTGTCTCTCCTGGTGCTGCTCTGCCTCTCTGCTATGTATTCTCAGCCTTGGATTGAGTCCCTCTACTGTACTGCCCCTCTCACTACAACTCAAATCACCTATTCGATTTTCTCAGCAAACCACGCCCCAGAAAAATCGAACTGACCGATCTCTCAAGTGTATCTCCAACTGACCCTCAAGCCTCCCCTTATACTTTTCTTGTTGATGAATCAACAACCGAGATTAAGTCCCTAATCAATGGCTAAGATTAAAACATACTTTATTCTTGTCACTTAGAAGCTTCTCACCCGTATTTTTATTAATACCCATTAATATTTTTATTTTCCTAAGTTTAGACTTAGGAACCCATCAAAAATATTAATTATTTTAATAACTCCTCATCCAGGTGGAATTTCTCCAAACGATTTCTGGGTTCTGGAGATCTCATGTATTCTAGCGCCTCCACAAAATTTTGGAGCTAGAGCACATTCGATGCTACCCAAAATCAATAGTTTGAGAGTGGTTCTGACCTCATTGGATTTCATATGGAAAAAGTAGAATTTTGGATCTCACTCAAAATCTAGCAGACTTAACAATTTTCTAGGATTTCAGGATTGGGTGGATTGCAACACTACATTGGATTTTGTTATGTACGAGGGTATGGAACTAGTATTTAATCAAGAGCCTACTAAAAAAATTACCTTGATGTTAGTGGCATTGGTTGTTGAACCCCTCTATCATGAGCCTACTAAAAAAAAGTACACATCACTCAAACAAAATATTGACTTGCATTCTATATTTTTTTATCTTATTTTAATGCTTAGAGGGTGATATCGATGACGAAGATCCCACTATAGGAAATGATTTTGATAATATGTAGGTATTTGTTGTAGCATAATGTTTTTTGGATTCTAGAGGCTGTGTGCAGCTTGTTTGCTGCTGTATTTTCTGTTTAGAGATGGATTGCACTCGGTGCTATTTTGGTTATGTGCACCTTTACATGCTATATAAATGAAAGCTTTTGCTTATTTGTGTATAAATGGTTTGGATTCATATGGATGCACATGAATATATATGTTTTTCTTTAAAATTTGAATATTTTTTGTGTTTTTGGTTGACCGGGTTTTTGGTCTGATAATTTTTACCGGTTTCTGTCTGGTTCTGACCTGTTCCCGGTCCAAAGGGTCGACCAGTTCAATGACCTGTCAAGTTCTGATAACTATGATTTGAACAACCACAAAATGCTGTCACTTGTTTGTGGCGTCATAGAAAGAACCAGCAAAAATAATAGGTGAGGAGCCCTCCAAATATCCTTAATATTGTGTGCCCTAGCTCCTATGTGATTTCTCTTGTTAAAATATTCTTATAGTAAGAAAATTCAGATTGTCTTTGCCTCAGTGATTTTTTGCGCACACAATCTCTAATTCCTCCAAAAACCATTAAAGAACTTGTGCTATGGCAGCCGCCTAAATCCTTCAGCAGCAACAAAATTGTCCCTTCAACAGAAACTAACAGCAGAAATGGTTAACATTGATGAAAAATTGCCCGAAAATCATTTGAAGTTCACCCAAAACATGCTTTCTTTAACATGAACTGTGAGTTTATGCAGACTAGTTGAGTCTTGGTGAGTTTGGACGAGTCTGGTAAACTTGCTGTGTTTGACCAGAATTCAAGTTTTGATTGAAATTTTGACTTGGTTTGCCAGCTTGGCAAGTCCAGTCTATTCAGCTAACTGCAAATCTGGGTGAGTCATGTTTCACTGGCCAAAAAGAACTGTTTGTTAGATGGGAAATAGAGCTCACCTAATATGATTTATCTTATTTTGCCATGGGAAATACCTTTTGGTCAACAAGAAGAAAATATAGTTTGATAGATTTCTTTAGAGTTTTTAGTACTTAACCTTTGTGTGTTTGAAAACATTTCTTGCATGAAGGGAACTCTGGTTGGTGAGTGTCTGCATGGCGCAGATCAAGCCTAATGATGTATATTCATGGCCCATGAATTTTTATTCATTCGAAGTTTTTATATTTTCTTGTTTTCTCATCAACCGTCTTTGCATATATAACTAGGGAGTCCTTCCCTGATGTCTCTGGAACGAATCCTAAAAGGATCCATGCGGTATACCTTTCTGATATGGACCATGATAGATCTATGATGAATAGGAAACAGATCCAAATCCAGAACAGATCCAGGCAGATACAGAGATGGTTGTTAGGGCTGTGGGGAGTGTTGTGGAGGGTCGGTTTTGGTAACACAACCAAAATAGCTGTTGGAATATTTTGTAGGATGGCAGAGCCATCCCAGGGATGAAGTTTGTTAGGTGCACAACTCTTCCAATCAATGTTGCGATAATTGCAATCGGGATTAAATTGGTGAGGGTCCAGAGTAAGAAAAAATCGTAAAATTGAGATAAAATCGGTAAAAATCGGGAAAAATTAAAAAATACAAAATAAATAAATAAATAAATAAAATACAAAAAAATACAACTTTTGGGGAAAAATCACGATTAAATTGCGATTTTTTCAAAATGAAAAAATTGGCGATTTAATTGTTTTAGGGAAAAACTCTATTAAATCGTGATTTATGCAACACTGCTTCCAATATCATGTTAAACATGTGTGAAATAAGGTAACCAGTGAAGACGATTCTTCTTTTTATGTGAGTATATAATTAGTTTATTATGTTTCCTGACACACATTGGTGACATCCTATAGTTATGCTATTTACTCCTTTGGATTAGAGATCAATCTTAGATGGTAGTGTGAGGTGCATCTGCTCTACGAAATCTGTTTTGGCAGCATCCCAGACATTTGGGTGCGATGCCCCCACTTTGATGAGGTCTTATATGATGACATTAATTGATAGGCTTTGGTAACTATTATAGTGGTTGATGCATGGAATTCTTGATCAAATTAAAACAGTGCGAACAACACATATGGATTTCCAATGAATTAATTAATCATGAGCAAGCTGAAGCTCAATAATAATACAGAGATATTTACAATAATAGAAACATCAAGTTTCTATGTAGAATATGGAAACAATCAGTTTCATCTAAGAAACTGCTAAAAGAATAAAAATAGCAACAGCTAAAAGAATGAGCATTAAATACTAAATAGAAATATTCTAATACCCTCCCTTAATGCTCAATCTATTTACAACACCAATAGACCCTCGGAATTTTACAAACTTATCAGGACCAAGAGGCTTGGTGAAAATGTCGGCGGGCTGTTCTGTTGTGGGAACATATTGCAACTGAATTGAGCCGTCTTCGACAAGCTGGCGAATGTAGTGGCAATGAGTTTCCACATGCTTTGTTCGTTCATGAAAGACTGGATTCTTGGCAAGTTTGAGCACTCCCTGATTATCACAAAACAAAGAAGTAGGCCCTGTCTGGAAAACATGCATATCTGCAAGCATACGTCGAAGCCAAACTGCCTCACAGGATGCCTTAACTGCTCCCCGATACTCTGCTTCTGTTGAGGAGAGAGCCACTGCCTGTTGCTTCTTACTAGTCCAAGTAACAGCACCGGATCCTAGACTAAACACATACCCAGCTGTAGATTTACGGTCATCAACCGAATCGGCCCAGTTAGAATCAGTGTAACCACTGAGTATAGGATTGGAACTTCGAGTGTATAGGAGGCCATAATCAGAAGTGCCACGCACATATCGTAGCACACGCTTTGCTGCTATCCAATGATCAGCTTTAGGAGCTGACATGAAGCGGGAAATGTAGCTTACTGCAAAACTGATGTCAGGTCTGGTAGCAGTAAGATAGATGAGACTGCCCACTAATTGCCTGAATAAAGTTTCATCCACAAGGGGAGAGGGTGACTGTGCTGAAAGTTTGAGCCCTGGTTCCATAGGAGTCTTGGCCGGTTTGCAATCCTGCATTCTGAACCTTTCCACAAGATTTTTGGCATACTTGGACTGAGAGAGAAAGATCTGATTTTCAGTCTGCCAAACTTCAACCCCCAGACAGTAATGAAGAAGTCCCAAGTCTGTCATCTGAAAAGTTCTGCATAAATCTTGTTTGATCCCATGGATCAAATGTGCAGAGCTGCCAGTAATGATAAGGTCATCCACATAGACAACCACAAACAAGATATCATCACCAGTATGCTTGATATACAGGTTTGCATCAGATGGGCTCCTCTGAAAACCCTGATCTGTCAGGTACTGATCAATTTTCATGTACCAAGCCCAAGGAGCTTGTTTCAATCCATAGATTGCTTTAGCTAACCGACACACTTTCTGTTCTTGACCAGCAACCTTGAATCCTGGAGGCTGCGTCATGTAGACTTCTTCTTGGAGATCACCATTTAGGAAAGCACTCTTTACATCCATCTGATGAACTTTCCAATTGAACTGAGCTGCTAGGGCAAGGACAAGCCTTATGGTACTCATCTTGGCTGTAGGAGCAAAAGTCTCCTCATAGTCGATGCCTTCCTTCTGTGAGAACCCTCGAGCCACAAGACGAGCTTTATACTTGTCTATGGTTCCATCAGCTTTGTATTTCACTTTATATACCCATTTGCAGCCTATGGGGTTTTTTCCTGCAGGAAGATCAGAAAGTGTCCATGTGTGATTCTTCTGAAGACTCTGGAATTCAGCTTCCATAGCCTGTTCCCACTCAGATGTACCCTTAGCCTCTGAATAGGTTTGAGGCTCAAAAATACTGTGTAGGTTAGCCATAAGAGCAAAATTGACTGTAGACTGTTGTCTGTTCTTATGTCTAGAAGTTCTACCTTCAAGGAGCTCATCCTCCCGGAGATCACCAATGGTTTTAGCCCACCATTTTGGCCGAAGAGTAGAAGAACCAATATCAGGAGTAGAGGAACCAATATCAGGAGGAGGTGGAGAAGACTCAAGAGCAATAGGGGCAGCAAGAGGAGGGTTATTTTCTGGAGGAAGCTCAGATAGAGTATTATCAAATACTGATGCTACATCATCCCTCCCATCAGGTGGACCGACCGGAAGAAGAACACTGCTCAGAAGAAGAAGACTGAAAGAATCCTCTGCCTTCATCAAATACTACATCTCGACTGAAGCTAAGACAACCAGTGGCTATATCTATCAGCCTATAGGCCTTGTGATGATCACTGTACCCTGTCATCATGAGTTTCTGGCTTTTGGAATCCAACTTAGAGCGCTTAGCAGCTGGAATCCAAACATATGCAACTGAGCCAAATACTTTGAGATGACTGATCTTAGGCTTACAGCCAGACCAAACCTCTTCAGGAGTCTTCCCTGTAACAGCCTGAGTGGGTGATCGGTTAAGAAGGTAAACAACAGTGAATACTGCTTCAGCCCAGAATTTGTTTGGAACACTCCTGTGTTGTAACATGGAACGAGCCATTTCAACAACCGTGCGGTTGCGACGCTCGACAACACTGTTCTGCTGAGGAGTGTAGGGTGTGGTTAACTGACGTTTGATGCCATGAATATCACAGAAGTTGGCAAAAGCTGAAGAACAAAATTCCCCCCCATTGTCGGTCCTAAGAGTCATGATGTTATAGCCAGACTCTTTTTCAACTAAGGTTTTAAACTTCTGAAAGGTACTAAGTGCATCAGATTTATTTTTTAGAAAATACACCCACATCTTTCTACTGAAATCATCTACAATAAGTAAAAAATATTTGCAAGCAGTGATAGAAGCTGTATTCATAGGACCACAAATATCAGCATGAAGTAATTGGAGTACCTTAGATGCGCACCAAGATTCTCCATTCTTGAATGAGGACCGATGTTGCTTTCCCGCTTGACAGGCGCCGCATACCCCCAACTGCTGAGTCTGAATATCAGGTAATCCTGACGCAAGTCCCTCTCGAGAGAGCTGAGAGAGATACTGCATATTTAGATGCCCATATCGCTGATGCCATAGAGTACTAATGGGAGAGACACGTGTTGCTAGAGCCACTTCTGGAGAGTCACCGGTGTCAAGTAGCCTGTATAGACCATGGTCCTCTAGGCCAACAGCAATTGTTAGACTAGACTCCCTGTCAATAATGGAGCACTTGTGCGCACTGAACACTACATCAAGTTGAGGAGAATTTCTCATAATTTGGCTGACAGACAGCAGATTAATTTCCATACCAAGAACATAGTACACATTCAAGAAGATGAGTGTGCGCCCACCAGACTGGATCTGAACGGTACCTCTGCCAACCACTGTGTACTTTTCACCTCCACCAAATACCACGGAATCACTGAAAGGTGAGAAGTCAATAAACTAGTCACGCCTGTGAGAGAAATGGCGTGATGCACCAGAGTCAATGTACCAAGCAGAAGACGGTACATGATCTGACGACCTTTTAGCCATAAAGGCGTAAAAGGCAGATTCTGTTTGCTCGGAATGTTCCTGACTGCCTTCCAACATGAGATTGGTTAAAGAAGCCATCTGCACGTTTCCCAAGATATGGAAAAATACAAAAAATCCTGCACGGATTTCAATGCGGATGCTGGCTGATCCAGACAAATGCTGATCTAAATATGAAATGATTCCCAAAGGAAACTGATTTACTGTAAGAAGCACAATTTTCTTAAACAAACACTGGATAGGAAGAATCAACAAATTGGGCCCACAGGCATAGGCAGGAAACTCAAGACGGATATGAAGAGGCACGAAATTTCTGGAAAGTTAAAACCTCTGTTTTACTGTAATAACAATGCTGATTTACTTGAATGAACTTCTTCCCAAACTCTGCTGCTTAAGATAGTGCTTTGAACGACAGATTTGACTCAGAAAATATCGGCTTATTTAATGAAATTTTGCCAGAAAGCGTAAAGGATTCAAGAAAAATAATGCCGCTTTACAATTTTATCACTCTTCTACAGGAAAAAAAATACCCTTTGTGAATGCGTTTTGCCGTCTAAGAAACCCAAATGAGCTATTACTGAAATCCTTGATTTTCTCTCTCTGCTGGACAAACAGATCCCTTGATTGCTCGAAAAATAAAGATCGTAATTTTGTTTCACACTAAAAACAATAATGAATTTGACCTTGAAGTGGACAAATCGGCCAAATGAGAATTTACTGTTAATGGAACTTCACCGTAATAAAAAATTTCTCAGAATGGTTGCGTACTTACGGTTGCGTATTTACGGTTGCAGCTGTTGCACCTGTCTCTGCAGAACGGAGATGGCTCCAACACACCCATAAACGGGGTCTTGCAAATGGGCTTCGGCTTCGTAGGCCAGAGATTTTTGTTGCTATGCGGAAGCCGTCAATATAAGAAGCGTTGCAGTCGAAACTGGTGTTATCAGCCCGCAAATGAAAAATAGCGAAACTGGTGTTATCACTGTTATAAACTGATGTTATCGCTGTTATCGGCCCGCAAATGAGAACAGTCAAATAACGCCCGAGTCTGGTTGATCAAGTTGGTTTTGAAGGAGCGAATGCGTGATCGGAAACCACGTATCAGTATGTGGTGATGTCGGATGTACGTAACGCTGGAAGCCTGGTTATTTGCTAGCTGTGAAATTCGAATTCGAGTCAGAAATGACGCCCACGGGAGAGAAGAAACCCGCGGAGAAGAGAACCCGTCGCAGAGAAAGCTCCTGCAGAGAAGAAACCCTGTGCTATGCCTGCACTGATTTACAAGGATCGATCGAGCGATATATTCACTGGGTCGTATATAGCAGAGACTGTGAATTGAGTCCAAATATTACTAAGGACTGAGCCGCCAAATGGTGAAACCCCAAGCAGAGCCCGTCGTTGACTCAAGTTCGAACAGCGTTAACCAGCTTGAAAACAAAAAACAGACCCTGAGAGCAGTTTCGAAATGAACTACTGAATTTTTCAAACTATGAAAAATTATTTCGAAAAAAATCCCTGTGCTCTGATACCATAAAACAGTGCGAACAACGCATATGGATTTCCAATGAATTAATTAATCATGAGCAAGCTGAAGCTCAATAATAATACAGAGATATTTACAATAATAGAAACATCAAGTTTCTATGTAGAATATGGAAACAATCAGTTTCATCTAAGAAACTGCTAAAAGAATAAAAATAGCAACAGCTAAAAGAATGAGCATTAAATACTAAATAGAAATATTCTAATACAAATGCTATTATATAGGACATTGAAACATCTATTTTTCAACAATTCTACAATATACTTTATCATTTGTTTATTCAGCCTTGGCTTGAAGTTTTTTTAATAGTGGTTTATGTGATTTTGTTCATAGCTTTCATATGTAGCTAGGAGGATTGTGATATATGACGTTTCCTTGCATAATTTGATTTCCAGTTCAATTGGCTGCCTTTGGTCAATTGATGAATATTGATATATTTCCTTATGAAAATTTTCATAACTTCAGATCTTAAATAATTTGTCTTATTCATGTGTGTTTTGTTATTCCTTGGACTCTTATTTGCCCTGCTGACAATTATCTGACTTATCATGAATTTACACATCGCACTTGAGTTTATTAGAATTTAGAACCCTGTATTTTTTTTTAGATTGCAGGAGTTTACTATTTCAGTTCAACTCAAGCCAGCAGTATAATATTTTTCTTGCACAGAATTGCTTTACTGTCTGGTTTGTATTAGCAAGTAAACTTGTTCAATTCGAAGTGGTTAATCAATCCATTTTGGCTGGGATGCCAGGTTCATATTAGTGTGGGTAATGGGGTGAATTCATATGAAGTTTGCTATTATTCTTGTTCTTATTTGTCCTTTAATTGCTAGCACATAGTTCTTGTCATGTTGAGTCTGATAAATTAGATTGTTGATTAAGTGAAAATATTCAATGTTTGTTTCTCTGTCCTATCCGTTAATATGAAGGTTGTCCACCTATTCAGGCAAAGCAAAAACGGAACAACAGGAAAGATAAAAATCGAGGTAGGGAGGAGAAGGGTTCTTCCTTAGTTCAAGACAAGGATCAGCAAGAAAATTCTTCGAGGAGTAGAACATTGAATGAAAGCTGCTTGGAAGAATGTGCAACACCTAACCTTGCAAGTGTAGGAACGGCTGAAGAAGATGACGATTTGAGTGGGTTGGACACCACAGATAATGTTGTTGGTACACTTGGACCTGCAGTAGAGGATGGAGATCTAGATCGCACAGACTGGGACATGGATGGTTCAGAAACACATCCAGTTATGGAAGCAAGCTTCAGTGGTGATGTCTCCATGCAACCTGTGCAAAGTTGTCGTGTTGGCAGGAAGCATCAAGTTGCCATAGATGACAGTTCTTCAACTTGTTCAACAGATTCCCTTGCATCTGTTGTTGTAAATGCCTCATATAAAGGGAGGCCTTCACTAGCTGACCGTAGCCAATCATTAAACAGGTGTGTAATGTTATTATCTTATTGTTATTTTGTCTGATGTGAATTTAAGATGTGTAGCTGAATTCATTGTTGAGATTTGATGGTTTACCTGCAGAGGAAAGACCAGAACTGATGGTGAGAGATATGAGAAAGACAGTTCATTGGTAGAGATTGATAACTTCAGAAGAGTTGCCAGTACAGACTCAAATGGTGCACCTGAGGCGAGTAGCAGTGCTGCAGGGTTGAATTCAGAGACAGTGATAGTCTCTCTGAAAGAACGTGTGCAATGGCTTGAGCAACGTCTTTTTGAAAAGGTGACTTTATTTAAGTTGTTCATAAGCTCAATCCTAGTTATGAGAATGAGCTTGGTGCTACACATCTAAGGGCTTAAATATATTTTCAACTTTTCAAATTTCTGCTTATGCTTAAATTTATGCATTTGTTTATTGCAGTAATTTTTTTTCTGTGTGTGACTTTACTGTTTTCCTTGCGAATCAGGAAGAAGAAGTTGTCTTATTACAAGAGAAACTTAGCCTGCAACACCACCACGTGGATGATGATAGACCTAATAAACAGTTACAAGACAGGACTTCAGATTGTTGCTTTACAAAAGATTCAGAGTTATCAAGCTCCATACATCTGGATGAAGGGAAACATGATTCTTCACGTTTTCCTGCTGATGGTCCATCAATGGATTCAAACAAGGCATGTAGTCAGGTTGAGTCACAGGCAAACCATGTTCCACCAAATAATGTGCCGAATCAGAGGAGTAACCTTCCTAAATCCAGTTCTGACAAGAACAATGTGCAGTTGGCCCATGCATTGGGCAAGCATGATCAGCTAAAGTCACCCACACATCAGACAAACAATACAGAGTCCAATCTCCCTTCACAGAACAATAAAGCTTGCACTGATGAGAATCTTTCTTCAGTTAGTGGTCAGTCATTTGCACATTTCTCAGGTGGTTCTAATGAAGTTGAAAGCATATCAAGGCCATCAAGTGCTCCGTTGATACCTGCAGGCCCAAGACCTGCTGTTCCTGTTGTATCCATTCAAACTGTTCCATTGTTGTCACGGTCTGTCAGTGCATCAGGAAGACTAGGAGTTGGAGATTCTATGGCTTCAAATAGCATGTTGCTGTCTCAAAGTTCACAGGTGCCTCCATCATACAAAATGGCTGCTGTTGGAAAGAATAAGAGTACTTACGCTGGGCATGTTCCTCTTTCAGTCTCGAGTGCTAACACTCTGGCAGCGGCAAGTCCCTCTCAAGGTTCCACTGCTTCACATTCTAGTGGTTTTATGCAGAACTCTCTTTCATCTTCTGTGTTACCTCCATGTACAATTCCAGGTTCTCCTCAATCAAGTCATAGGATGGACATGCATAATGAATATTCCTCAGGTCGGACAAGTTGTGATGCCTTGCCTTCTTCATCTGGGGCTATTGGATCATATATTCGCACATCACAATTATCTTTCTTGATTGGACCTGAAAAAGAGCAGCGTATTTGTGGTGCTGCTAATCAGAGTGAGCGTCCTGTGGGCTTCACTTTTGGCTCAGTAACTCCTGAGATGCTAAATCGGCAAAGATCTCATGGGCACATGCTAGATGTTGAAGATTCCAATTCTCGTGTACAAGAAAAATCTTTCAGAGTGGACCAGCTTGATCATCAACCAAGTTTACTGGATCAGCATATACATCAGCAACCACAGAGAGGGAAGAATCTGAAAGATTTCCAAGTTCATTCTGAGCTTGATGGTCATGATATCAGAGTCCAGCAAGCCACAATGAATGATCTTGGTATGCAGGGACCCCCGATGCATGTATATCCATCTACTGATGTCAGGCAGGTTAGTCCTATCATGTCAGAAGAATTTCCTTATCTCGATATTATCAATGACTTGCTTGATGAAGAACATTATCGAGGCAAAGACCACAGTGGGCAGCATTTAAATCGACACATTCCTTTTCCTGGGCTTGAAAGGAGAAATTCAGGTCATTTGCTTCCAGAAGTAAGTCTCGTCAAAGGAGATAGGGTTGAGATATCCAGATTGCATGAAGATGGTTTGTTTCAGTTGCATTCTTCCTCGGATCCCTCGAGTATTGGGTTGAGGGAAAGCTTGCAAATGGTTCCTCCTTATGCACATTCACTGTATGGTCAATCATACAATCAACAAGGCAGTATATTTGAGGGAATTCCTCCTCATCACTGGCCTATGTCTAATGGTGATTTTTCTGGAGGAAGTATCAGTAACAATGGGTATGGTGGTCTAAATACTCCCATGGCATATCCTATGCATGGAAATCATATTTCACTTGGTGATTGTTCAAATTTTACCACAGGTCAAAATGATTACACAATTTTTTCACCTAGAAAGGATCTGTGATAGCTCAACTTTAATTTGTAACTTTGGTATCAATTTCATTGTTTGTGACTTATTTTTTCTGAATGAATTCAGCATATGATGTTGATTAAATAGAAGATTACTTCCCCTTGGAGCCATGGTTCATGCAGATGCTTATTCATTTTATTGTCTGCTCAAGACATGTCTGAGGAGGGGGGGAACTTGAAGGAGTTTAATGCCAATTTGCTGAGTGGTGTTTATGAAGAAACTGGTAATGATGCATCTAGTATGTTAACAACAATGCTGCTGCTTCATAATTAAGAATATCTTTAACATTCAAATTTTCTTTAATTCTTAATGTGCGAGCTTTTATCTGCCTAGAGTTATCACCCATATAGTGGCTTCATATATTTAATGCATTCCATTATGTCTTACCTGAATTAAATGTAATTAACTGTTCTCATTATGCAAAAGGGCTGCATTTTGCTTTTGGTTTTTAATTTTAGTTTCCATATTTTTCATTCAAAGTTGACACCATGGAATGCATTTATTTATTTATTTTTTATTAATTTATTTATTCTATATATATCACACACACTCTCTCTCACACATGAAAATAAAGAGAAATGAAGAAAAGGCCACTGAATTAGTTTCAGGGAGTTACCTGACCAGTTCTGAGCAAAAACAGGGATGGATACCACTTAGCAAGCTAAGTACACCCCGTGTGTACAGAGGGTTGCTACTTAATTTACGCAACAGAAAAACTTGCTCCACCTTTTTATTTTATTTGAAACGATATATATTGTGGATGAGAAAGATTGGAACCATTGCTATGGTCGAGCATTTCGTGTTTAGCTTCATTAATAAACTAGCACCTACCTCTTGCAGCGGCTTAAATTGAGATGGTGTCATTTACAGATAGAGGGGATAAAAACAGTCCATGAGAATTGAATATAATGTTTCATAGACGTCTATCCTGTTCTTCCATCCAATTGCTTTGTCAGTGATGCATTTTTATATTGTTGAAGGATAATGATTTGTTAAAAAATGTTGTAAAATGAATATACGAAAACAATGAATAAAAGTTGAAGAGAAGTGTGGAGAAAGAACAATTGAATGTCTGGAGAAAAAATGCATGCAAATTATTGCTTGTGTGAATAAAAATGACACTCTCCCTTGAAAGCAACATTTTTTTGATGCTATGATGAATACCATTTTTGGGATATTTTCGTACAGCTATTTGTTCTTTAAACATGACGGTGGTTGTGATTATGGGTGCGCTGTTTGATTTTAATTTAAGATAATTAGTAATAATACTCTTTCATCACGTTAATAATTTGTTTTACAAACTAAACACTTCCACGCAAAATAAACTTTATTTGGATAAATATGAATAAAACGTCACGCCATCTTCATGCAATGCAAAGTAAGCTGCAATGGTATAAGTTTAAAGAATAATACATTACATTCATTTCTTTATTTAACATCAAGTAAACCATCTCATCATACATCCAAAACTGGAATTTCAAAATGCAATTTTTCTATTAGTTTTTAATAGGTCACTGCTTTTATGCTTTGATGACATGAAGTACAAAATGAGGGTAATGGTATAAGTTGAGACATTGTGATGAATAGGCTAGTGCATTTCCTTGTACCTATTTGGATCGCATTGCTTGCATATAGGAGGTTAGTGGGATCTCTCCTTTAGGCTCTCATGCTACAGTGGAAGGAACTAGCAGTCCTTTGACTTCCTCTTACAATGCCCCCTCTCACTATTGCTGTGCATATTAAATACAGTGGAAGGAACTAGCAGTCCTTTGCGTCTTACAATGCCCCCTCTCACTATTGCTGTGCATATTAAATACATGCATAATATTTCCATAAATAATTATACAATAACATAGCCAAATAAATAATTATACAATAACATAACCAAAAAAGTGTTAATGCCATTGTTATAATATTCAAGGGGGCTAAATGGTCATTTCCTTCACCATGCCTGCCCCCTTAAGAAATAATCATGCGCCCCTCTTCAAATTTGGCATCTCCCTTGTCTTTGTCACCGCAGGCATCATGCTTTCACCTTGCACATGTTCTAAAGATGGAAGATTTGATCCTCACAAGAATTTATCATTTTTGACTCTTCATTATGGATATAAAATAATACCAATTAAAAAATAAAACATTGATTGTATAAGCATGGTCAAACCTACCTCCTCATTTTGCACTCACTGTTTACATGTCTTGAGTTTTTTCTTTGTAGTTCAGGCAAGCCTTTCTAGCAAGAAAACTTGATTTTTTTTAGGTGAGCTAGTAGTGGAACTTGTGAGTTAGATAACACAATAATACATTATGTTAGATAAGAATATGAGAAGTGTCAAAGATAAAATACTTGTACGAGTGTTTCCCAATCTTTTATTGATTAAAATATGGAATGCTCTTAGACATTAATTTTCATCAACAAAAGAAAAAATGTGCTAGTTCTAATGAAACAAGAAACAATTAATTAATTAAGCACCATCATTGTTGTGATCCTAATACCTCTTTAATATGCTTGCTCACCTTTTGCTTAATTTCTCTCATTAACGTGTGCCATTGTCATATGTACAACAAAACTCTTGCTTCTTTTGTGGGCTGTATTTCTGTCATATTGTTGAGGGTGTCCCTGAATGTTTTCTCCAACTCCTTATATATATATATATATATATACACAACAAAACTCTTGCTTCTTTTGCGGGCTTTATTTGTGTCATATTGTTGAGGGCCCTTGAATATTTTCTCCAGCTCCTTAAATTATATATAGATATCTTGGGTTCAAACAAGTCATCAATTAGTGCAAGTGCATGATCAATATGCATTTGTAATTGGTGAATCACTTAATTAATGATAGAACATACATTTTTGAAACCAACAATAAAAAATCATTGGTGTAGGGAAGCAAGAATTATGTTAATTATAGAAATAAAAGTAACAATTTCAATTAATTAATGCATTAAAGAAATTTCCTAAGCTTGAAGTTGAATCCTTATAATTTAGATCCTTGTCATCATAATTTTCAAGAGTATAGTGCACAGGGAATGGGTTTAGGGAGAGCTATCTTTCTCTATGTACGAGGCAATGACCTCTATTGGGTACTAGTCCCTAGATTGATACCAAATTGAGCATGTGTAGGTTCCTAAATATAACGGGGGCCCAACTTGGTAGTGACACCCCAAATACTTTTTGTCCTTGACCAACACAACATTAAATGAGTGGTCATTATCAACTAGATCAAATTTAATGTGATTCCATCCTGTGCTAATAACATAACTAATAAATGGTGGCTCTACTACGTGTGTCTTTGAACCCTAATTTTGGCCATTGCTACAATGAATCTAGGCCCTAGAGAAGGTTCATGCCCCTTGTCTCCTTTCCATATGTTAAGATTGTTACTTTCTGCACCTTGATAGCAATGTTTGGGAAGTCAATCAAGCCTCCAACATTCTTGATTTGTTAAAAAATTGGATAACATTCCGAATGTTCCTCTCCTTGATCCGTCCTCACCATAAAGGACTCCGGCCCTAACAAATCACGGTTTGATTGGTCAATTCACAAGCATATGTGCTCTCCTTGAGTTGTGGCAATCCAAAATCATAAAAGATGGAAACACATGATTAAAGGCAATCTCATTGATTTCTTTTGTGGGAGAGCATTTTTGCTTTCTTGTTTGAAGACAAAGGACATTGAGATATGAACTTCAGGAGTGGTCCCTAGTTTTATGGAACAAGAGGTATGCATCTTAATAGGTGGACTTTCGTCTTCAACCTAGAACACAAAGTCTCCTCTTCTATTTTAGTTTGGGCTTGTCTTTCATATCTTCCTTTCCATTATTATAATGATGAGAACATGAAGTGCATTGGGGCTACACTTGGAAGGTACATTGACAAATATGAGCCTATGCATGGATGTGGTGAAGTGAATGGGGAAAAAGAAATATTGGAATCCCTTTGTTTGAATATAGACTAATGGAATCATATCCAACCCCTAGACTGAGTAACTTCCATTCAAGCGTAAGGTATGCCATGAATATGAACATTTTGTAAAATATTGCAAAAAGACTCTGCAAACAATCCAACAAGAGTAGGAAAATAATGAACAATTGCAAGCAACAAAGAGAGAAAGGCTAAATAAGTAAAAACATGAATCAGGGGGAAAGCAATTAAGCTTAGTTATTCTTGAAATGTCAAAGGCACTGGAACAAAGGCCACGAAAAGAACAAGGAGCTCTAATCAATCCAACATTCCCAAATCAATTGAGGGGAATAAAAATGGTTAAAAAGTATCCTTAGCCTAAACAAAGAGGTAATTGAAGTAATATGTTTAAAAGTATGAGGTATTATCTTATGCAAAACTAGTAGCAAGCTTTGTTTCTGTTCCAGTCAACCTTGTCATTTGGACCCCAATATTGAAAGATCTAGGATTGATTCTCAACAAAGAAGAAGTTATCTTGAACCATTAGGAAGAGCGGATAGATCGAAACTTTGATCTAGTTCAGTCCACTCCAAGAATTTTAACAAGGAAAACACCCCAACAAGAAGTGAGGAAGAGAAGGAAGAAGAAAGTAAAGAGGATAGACAAGTCAAATAACTTAGAAGAAAACTAGCCAAATAAATGCAAGAAGAAATAACTGAAAAGAGAAAAATTGGGTCCACAAACAACAATTGAAAACTACATGGCATCAAATGTAACTTTTGTTAATAATTTTGGACCAGTAGTGCCTTTTCAAGGGGGAATTCAAACCCATAAATAAACATTGATCATTCTCTGTTGGAATTATAGGGGTATGGGTAGCAAGTCGAAGATGGAATGTGTAATAAAATTTAAACAATAATAACAATAATAAGAAAACTAGCTATCCTTTTGATCCAAGAGACTAGGTATGCTAGAAGATGAGGAAGTTTGGAAGAATGTAAAGCTCAATGGAAAAATTGTGAGGTTGTAATAATCAGCTCTAGAGGTGCTTACAGGGGAATATGCATGTTCTAGAATAATAACATTATGATATTAGAGCCCACACAAAATCGTATCATTGGATCTTAACAAATATTATCCATTGTCAATCAAGATAGAATTGAATATCATCAATATTTACATTCCAAACAACCATAGGGAAAATGTTGAAAGTTGGGATTCTTTGCAAGCTATAAGGAACACAATGATTGAGCAAGATAGTATCTTTATTGGAGACTTACAATGTCACCCTAAGTCACAATAAAAAGTGAGGGTTAGTATCATTGAAGATCCCTTTCAGGAGAGACTAGATGTTCTGATCTTGGAATGAGACTTAGTAGATGTTAAATGTAAGCAAGGAATTTTTTTTGGATTCATAATTCTACTAAGAGGGAGGGAGGGGAGGAAGGGGAGAGTGGGGGGGGGGGGGGGGGGGGTGGGCATTGTAAGTGAATCATTATAATACAATTTTTTTACTTATTTGAAGCATTCAAGCACAATTAAACACATGTATCATAAGAAGAACATAAGACATAGGATATACATGAAACCTTTTAGGGAGAAAACCACAAAAAATCTTTTAAATGATTGATCAATGTAGGCACTAACATACTGTTACAATCTTTGTAGGCACCAACCTACAGGAGAAACCAATCCCCTTTGCTAATTTGTAGACACCAACCTATAGGAGACAACAATCCCCTCTATTTATTTATAGGCGCCAACCTATAAGAGACACCAATCCTTTATGCTGTCTGATATGCAGTGTTTTCCTCCAATTTAATTTTCTCTTCCACAATTCTTTACAATCACCTTAATCTTATGTGATATTTAATCTTCTTTGGTTCACTATGCTCCTCTGCAAGTCTTTGTAGATACCTTAATCCTCTCTGATCTTTGATCTTCTATTTAGATCTCAACTTCTCAAGCTACAAATTTTGTTCTTTGACTCTTATCGGTTTCTCCTATCATCATCAACATTGCTCATTTCTCTTCAAACGAGTGCTTCCTTCATCCCATTGACTTAAATACGATTTAGCAACATAATTCATATTTATAATGGTGCTTCCTTCGTCCCAACCTTTAAATTTGGTGCTCCCTTTAGTTTTGATTGTCAAGACTAAGCGTTCACTGAGTTGAGCATTCTTTATAACTTGTATACTTCTTTTTTCATTTATTATCTCCCTTTAGTCAAACCTTTGGAACTTTAGCACTTATGCACCTAATACATGCCCATACAATGAGTTCAAACCATCTTATCTCGGGATATCAAGAGAAGTCCTCGAAATTTTAACACATGAATCACTTGCAAACCATGTTTTTTCCATGGGCCTTTGGCTCCAGGTGCTACAACTTAGGCTCCTTGCGATTGAGGGGCATAATTGAGCCCTCACTAAAATGCCAATATCCAAAGGACTTTGCAACCTTTAGGCATCATGTGCTACAAATCTAGAATTACATGACTAAATGTTGGGACCAGGTGGAGAAGGCTGAACCTCAAATTTTGAACATTCATTCTGGGATATTAGGAAATCATCCAAAACCTTTAATAGTGAAAAACATCTCAAAAAATGGTCCTTCGAAGTACAGATGGTAAGATATATTCCTCCCAATTGTCACCAAGTTGTCTATTAATTAGTTGAACTTAGGCACCATATGTCAGGACATTAGAACATTTCACACATTAGAGTTGGAGCTTAGGCTCTTCCATGACAAAGAGTATAGCTAGGGGCTGCACCATACTGGAGTATCAGAAAAATAGGACATCACACACATTTCCAATGATTGATATGTCGATATGTTGAGGGTATTTAAGCCCTTAGGTGCTACACCTTAGCGCCACATGATTGGGGTTATGACCAAGAGTTCCCTATATTAAATATTAGGGAAATCCTGTGGACTTTTTCTTTGTACAACAACGATATGCCAACAGTTCTTAAGGGTGATTAGCCCTCAAGAACTACACTTCAAGCACCTTGTTACAAGGGCCTATGACTAGGGGCCACTCCATATCAAATATTGGGAAGATTGGAGTGATCTACCTTGTAGAGTTAATGATATGCTAATATCCTTAGGGGCGCTTAGCCCTTAAGTGCTAACCCTCAACACCTCCATGACTAGGGGATTGACTAGGGGTTGCTCCATATTGAATATCAAGAAAATATATAGAAATACACCATTATAAAACCCTGATATGTCAAGGATCCAATAGATGGATGGAAAACTGTCGAAGAAAAGTCAGTCTTTCAATAGACTATGGGGGTCCAACTCTTTGGATTTTGTTGGGCCTTCACGGTTATAGCGAAATTTGAGGTTTCCTCAAACTTTTAGGCTTTTCCCCTCTCTAGCTTTCTGTGTCTTATTTGTGGTTTCACCCAATCTTGATGTTTCATCCCATGAATTTTGAGTTTTACTGAATTTGAGGTTTTGATCCTGAATTTCGAGGTTTGTCAAATTGGAGGTTTCGGCCTTAAATTTTGAGGTTTGTCAACTTTTGTCCTGTTTTGCACCTAAAGTGGCTCCTACCTTACAGTTACAACAACGTATCCCCCTTGCTTTGACAGCAATGACAACATTATTCCATCGATCTTCCCCTTTAGCATTTATGGCATCCTTAAACAAATCAGGGATAACACTCAGGAACTGCCCTTGGTTGCAATTCTTTTTTCTGTCTACAATTCCTGAGCTCCCCTTATCTGTGTGTCTGCAATTTCTTCAATGAGGCTCCCCCTGCCTGTTGTTTCTCAATTTGTCTCGAATTCCTCAACTTTTGACATCAATTGCAAAGGGATTCTCCCCTTGAATTGATGCATATTTTAAATCTGTGATTTTTCGCCTTTATTTTTTCAGACTACTCACCCTGAGTGTATGTTGTATGAATCTATAGAGACAATTACAATTTCTGCTTATATGCTAGTAATAGCCTTTGATGATGCATTTGAATGAACAAGTCCTTGTTTTCTTTCTCATGCAAAATGATTAACCTCAATTGTTTCCAATTTGAAGTGATGGAATCTCGCACTGCTCTTTATGCTTTCCTTTTATTGATGAGGCGAGGGAGATATCACTCCCAACTTTTATCTTAGATATTCAATTGTCTCTCTATGAAGAGGTTAATCAAACACATGTGCAATTTGTTCTTTAGTAGTAGTGTATTCCAGTTGAACATTTTGATAAGCTATCCATTCTCTAAGGAAATGATATTTGATAGGAATATGTTTTGTTTTTGAATGAATAGTAGGGTTATTTGAGATATTAATTTCACTTGTACTATCAAATATAAGTGATATAGGTTGATCACAATTTACCTTGATATCCTTTAGAGTCTGCTTCATCCAAAGAACCTGAGTGCAACATGCTACTGCTACAATATATACTTCTTTCGCTATAGATAGAGAGAATGAAGTTACGATTTGTTGTTCAACCATGATACCAAACAATTTCCCAAAAACAAAGCTCCACCAATGGTGTTTTTTCTTGTCAGAAACACTTCCTACACAATTTGCATCTCTATATATATGGTTAATATAAAATCTTTTGTTGACACCTAATCCGAAACGGATGGGTGAACTGGACAGTCATCTAGAAGATGAACTGATCCGTTTTATTTATGTATATAAATATGAGTTAGCTAATGAATAATATTATCAGTTTTCTCTCCCGCTCATTCTGGAGTTACCCTGGCCTGACATGGTATCAGAGCTCAGGTCCCAGTCCCTAAAATAGTTGTAACTCCTCTGCTCTCTGGCGCACTAGCGCTGCATCTGCCTGAGCGTTTGCCTGACATAACGCTCTCTGCTCTCTGGCGCACCAGCGCTGCCTCTGTCTCTGAGAACGTTGAAGATTCTTCCGTTGAGGAGATTTGACACCGATTTGCAGCACGTTTCAGGTACATTCCGCTGGTATCATCGAAATTCCGCTTGGAATTGTTTTTAAAACGCTATATGCGCATACCAAACGACTTTTCTCTGAACCTATCCACACATTCATTGGTCGTTTCTGCTGAGTTTCATTGTAGCTAACCGCAGGCTTCTCAATAGGAATTGCAGTCGTTGTTTCTCCTCACTTTCATAGCAAGCCAGCACTCAAGTCAATCGTGGTATCGCGCCCCACTTACACAGCCTCTTCCAGTTTCCAATTTCTTCGTTCATTGTTTTTCTTGCCGCCTAGACTGGTGTAACGAATTCTGACGCTGTTGCATTGTTTGTTATTTTTCTTGATTGTCAAGAAAGTTTGCATTTGCTGGCTGTCTGATAGATAGGGAGTGTCGCAAGGTATTTCATTAGCTTGCCTTAAAACGGCTTGTTCTTTTTTGGCTTCGACTATCTACCTTTGAAGCTTTTTCCCCGGTGTAATACCTACGGAGCTGGGGAAACGAGCAATCTATTGTAATCTAATGGGTAATATTCCGGATTCTGTTGGCAATCTGTCGTAGAATGAGGCTCATTCCTGTCTGCTGCTATTTGGAAAGAGTATTTTTTTTAGTCTAAGGTAAACTTCGCTCAGAAAAAGGGGGATCCGGTCATTGATGACTATCGTATGGTACAGATTGCATCTCATTGTGCATAATCAACTCACGGACCATGGTCTGGTGACTCAATATTGCTAATACCATCTGTACACGTTCCACAGAATCGCAAGACTAAGCTATGTGAAAACTATGCTAAGGGTACATGCACTTTTGGGGATAGATGCAACTTTGCACATGGTGCGAATGAGCTGCGGGAGCAGCCTGCCGGGTCCTAATCCACTCAGAAACTCACGTGTGCAGAAAGCTTAATTGAATACTTTATTATGTTTTGTTTTAGAGGCATAGTCACCATTAAAGTATGTAGACTTGTTAAAAGAGAAGTGCAGTGTATTTGCGCAGTTTGTTTATGCAATATTTGCGCAGTTTGTTTATGCATATAACCATAAGATTTTAACCTGATTCATCTCAAAAAAAAAAAAGTTTGAGAATGACAAGAAAGATGATTTTAATGGCGGTATAATGTTGTGCTGATGATATGTATTTATGATGCCTTCTGTCACACATTAGAGGGATTTGTAGAAAATATAGTGCATAAGGCTGTAAGGAAGTTCTCTTTTTTCAAGCAGAAGTATTTTTTTACAGAATGCATTCAATCATTTCTATGGTAGGAATAGTTCTCACTGGCAAGGAGAACTATTCTGAATGGTCTTGAATGGTAAAACACACCCTCATCTACAATGAGCTGTGGAAATGAGTGTGTGTCGGAGAAGAAGACAAAGACCCTGTGCAGCCTACATCAGATAAAGAACTTGTCATTTGGGAAAACAAGAACAGCAAAGCCTATGCATTGATCGCAGCATCTGTAAATGAAGAAGTAAGTCATCATATTTCATCCTATTCCACTGCCTTTGAAGCTTTACAAAAGCTGAAAGAACTCTATGATTCACATTCTGCACTTGAAGTTGTTCAGCTCATGATTAAACTCTTCACTCTTGAACTGAAAAATAATGATCCCCTTGCTCTTGCATCTGAAATAAAGTCTATAATGCATGATATTAAATCCACTAAGGTTGAGCTGGATATCTCTCTTATTGCCTTTCTCAAAGCACTCTATCCTACCTACTCCAATTATCTTGAGTCTTTACAAGCAAATGGAAATCTTAAAGACATAACCTTTGAGTCTCTTGTGAAAAAGTTTGCTGAAAGAGAGAAAGCCTTTGGAAAGAAAACAGTCCCTGAATCTTCTGAAGAGACTGTTTTCCTTGCTCATAAAGAAAAGCATCCTGCTAGAGATTCTACAAGAGGAAGAGGTGGACGAAGAGGAAGAGGAAGATACTTCAGAGGCAGGGGGGGCAGACATTCTCAAGTAGAAAAGGCAGATCTGCATTGCATTCGCTGCAAACGAAATGGATCACATGATGCTTCTACATGCAAGCTACCATGGGACAAGATTGAGCAGAGAAGAAATCAGCAGAAAGGTAAAATTGATGACACAGACAAAGGTAAAGCACCTGAATCCGCTCACTATATTGAGGCACAATGTAACATTGGAGTAAATGAAGATTTGTTTAATGCTTCACTTGCTTCTTCGAAAAATGACTGGTTGCTTGATTCAAGAGCAACCTGTCATATGACTCATAGGAAAGATTTTTTTGAAGATTTCACTGATAATGTTGATGGAGCAGTATATTTTGCAGATCAGTCAAAAATCAAGCCATCAGGGCTTGGCACAATCAGGCTTAAACTGCCTGGTCTTCCAGACTTTCTTCTGGATCATGTTCTATATCTCCCACAGCTCAAGAGAAACTTGCTGTCCCTGGTCCACATCCGCCAGCAAGGTCATTCCAGTCATATGTTTGATGGAAAGCTTGAGGTAAGAAAGGCATCTGACCATTCACTTGTCATGAGGGGTATAGAAGAAGAAAGACTTCTTAAACTGCAAGGAACCTCTGCTCATGCACAACATTTTTCATATATTTCTCATCATGAAGAAGGTACACTTCCATCAAGTTTATTATGGCATGCTAGATTTGGACATTTAAACTATGATAGTCTCCGCTTGTTGAAGAAAAATGGTGTTGCTGGTTTGCCTACAATTCCTAGAAAACATAAACAATGTGATGCTTGCATTCTAGGAAAGCATAGCAAACAGTCTTTTCATGATTCACATTCAAGAGCACATAGGAAGCTTGAACTTATTCATTCAGATTTATGTGGTCCAATGCCTGTTCCTTCTACAAATGGAAATAAATATATCATGACATTTATTGATGATTACACCAGAATGTGTTGGGTTTACTTATTGAAGAACAAATCTGATGCTTTTCAAACATTCAAGAATTTTCATAAGTGGATTGAAAATGATGCACAATCTCATATTGGGTCTATTCGCACTGATAATGGAAAAGAATATACATCAAATGAATTTGAACACTATCTTCGCCAACATGGAATTAAACATCAAACAACTGTGCCTTATAATCCTCAACAGAATGGTGTAGCTGAAAGAATGAACAGAACAATTTTGAATATGGTACGATCCATGCTTTTCTTCAAAAATGTAAAGACAATGTTTTGGGCTGATGCTATTCTATGTGCTGCATATATAAAGAATAGATGTCCATCTAGTGCTATAAGAAACAAGACTCCTTATGAATTGTGGTATGGACATGTTCCTTCGGTAAAACATCTCAGGATTTTTGGTTCCACCTGTTATGCTTTAATACCAAAGGTACATAGAAACAAACTTGGTGCTAGAAGTCGTAAGTGTATCTTCCTGGGGTATTCAAACACATCTAAATCATACCGCCTCTATGATGAAGTAAATAAAAAGTTTGTTTTATCTAGAGATGTCATTTTTCTTGAATCATCCAAATCTGACAGTGTTGTTGAGCGGCAACTTGATCGCTTGGATAAATTCACAAAACCGAAATCATTTCAAGAGTTTGATAATCAGATTCCACATCTTGAAGGGGGGATTCCTATACTAGATCAACATGTGGAATCTTCTTCTGAAGAACAATCTCCCCTGCATGACACTCCAACAACGGATGATGCTTTAAGTGATGTAATTGATAGAATTGGGAGACTTAATCTTGATTCAGTCCCAACTCAATCAACAAAACAGCCTGAACCATCTCAGAAAGGTCCCCCAAAGTGGCTGACAAAGACACTTGAAAATGTTCATCCTGATGAAATTGGAAAAACAGGAACCAGAAATACAAACTGACAAGATGGAGGTGATGTAGATAACTCTAATTCACCTGTTGATATGGATGTTACTTATGATTGTGAATTGAACTTGTCTACAGATTTTGAACCAACTTCCTTCAAAGAAGCTACTTCTCATGATGAATGGAAAGAAGCGATGCAGAAGGAGTATGATGCCCTCATAAAGAATGGCACCTGGAAGCTGGTTGATCCTCCATTTGGAACCAAACCAATTGGCTGCAAGTGGGTCTACAAGAACAAGTACAAAGCTGATGGCTCACTTGACAAGCACAAAGCTAGGCTTGTGGCAAAAGGTTTTGCACAGAAGGAAGGGGTCGATTATGAGGAAACTTTTGCTCCCACAGCAAAGTGGGCCACCATCCGGACACTCTTTGCACTAGCTGCTCAGAATGGTTGGAAAGTCCATCAAATGGATGTAAAAACTGCATTCTTGAATGGAGATCTAAAAGAGAATGTTTTTATGTCCCAGCCTGAAGGATTTGCTGTGAAAGGACATGAACACAAAGTATGCAAACTTGTGAAGTCCTTGTATGGCCTCAAACAAGCACCACGAGCCTGGTATGAAAAACTAACTGAGCATCTTCTGAAACTCAACTTCAAACATTTTGATCTTGATGATGCAACTTTATTTGTCAAGAAAGTTGGCAAAACAGTTGTATATCTTGTGGTATATGTAGATGATCTTTTAATGACAGGGAACAATGAAAGCTATATTGCATCCATAAAGAAAGAATTATGAAATTTTTTTGAAATGACTGATTTGGGCTATGTTCATTACTATCTTGGCATTGAAGTAACCCAACATCCAAAGTCCATATTTCTTTCTCAAAAGAAATACATTGGAGATTTGTTAAACAGATTTGGCATGACAGAGTGCAATCCCTTTTGTACTCCAATGGAACAAAACTTGAAGCTCACATCTATTGAAGGAAAGGAATTTGAGGATGCAACAAAGTATAGACAGCTTGTAGGAAGTCTCATCTACCTCACTACTACCAGACCAAACATTTCATTTGCTGTTGGAATCCTCTCCAGGTTTATGCAAAAGCCTTGTGAGGGACATTGGTCTGCTGCAAAAAGAGTTCTAAGGTACTTGAAGGGAACTCAAGACCTTGGAATCAAGTATACACAGGTGGACGACTTCAACTTGATTGGATACTCTGATTCAGACTTCGATGGAGACAAAGAAACTGGGGTATCTACTTCAGGATATGCTATGAGTCTTGGATCAGGAGCTGTCTCCTGGAGATCATGCAAACAATCAGTACCAGCAGATTCCACAACAGAAGCAGAATATGTGGCAGCAGCTGAAGCAACGAAAGAAATTGTGTGGCTCAGGAAAATTCTTGAAGATTTGCAGGTAAAACAAATACAATCAACTCCACTCATGATTGATAACACATCTGCAATAAAGTTGGCCAAAAACCCAAAATTCCATGATCGTACTAAGCACATCAATACTAAATATCATCTGATCGGACATCATGTTGAGGCCAAAACAATCCATCTCCGTCATTGTTCCACAAATGAGCAAATTGCAGACATCTTCACTATGAGTCTTGGATCAGGAGCTGTCTCCTGGAGATCATGCAAACAATCAGTACCAGCAGATTCCACAACAGAAGCAGAATATGTGGCAGCAGCTGAAGCAACGAAAGAAATTGTGTGGCTCAGGAAAATTCTTGAAGATTTGCAGGTAAAACAAATACAATAAACTCCACTCATGATTGATAACACGTCTGCAATAAAGTTGGCCAAAAACCCAAAATTCCATGATCGTACTAAGCACATCAATACTAAATATCATCTGATCGGACATCATGTTGAGGCCAAAACAATCCATCTCCGTCATTGTTCCACAAATGAGCAAATTGCAGACATCTTCACCAAAGCGCTTGGAAGAGAAAAGCTTGAAAGATTCAGAACGATGCTTGGACTCACCAACATCCCTTCAGATTAAGGGGGGCAATGTTGACACCTAATCCGAAACGGATGTGTGAACTGGACAGTCATCTAGAAGATGAACTGATCCGTTTTATTTATGTATATAAATATGAGTTAGCTAATGAATAATATTATCAGTTTGCTCTCCCGCTCATTCTGGAGTTACCCTGGCCTGACATCTTTGTTTCTTAAGTACATAAGAAAAATTCCATAGCCCCCTTAATATATTCGAAAAATCATTTTACTGCCTTTAAATGTGTCTCCTTTTGTGCAAATGTTGGAAATACCGAGAGGGGGGTGAATCACTTTAATTAGTTAAGTATTTTAATCTTCACAGAGCATTAATTAACATTAGCATTAGACATATACATAAATCAACAACACCATTCAACAGTGCACAATATCGGAGAGAATAGACACAAGATTTTTATGTGGAAACCCTTCCAGGAGAAAAACCACCGAACGCTTTTTAATATTTGTTTTCATTAGTTTACATCAATTAGGAAGCTCCAACTTCTAATATTTTCAAATCCAATTGAAGGAGGCTCCAATCCCCTAATTTACAAGGTCCGACCTAAAGGACGCTCTAACACCCTAGTCTATAGGCTCCAACTTGAAGGATGTTCCAACACCTTATTTACCAGCTTTGATTAGAAGGCCACTCCAACACCTTGTACAGGCTCCAACCTGCCCTAGCACCACCTTGCTGCCTTGAAGTGTTCTCAAGCTTCGACGTGGAGACTCTAGCCTCCTACCTTGCACCACCCTACCATCCTACTCAACAGGTTGCCACTTTCATGAAGGATCCAAACTTCAACTGATCCGAGTTGACTCAGCTGCTAGATTTAACCAAGATCTTTTACTTTCATGATGTGATTAGGATTGCATTTAAAATAACATAATTGAACATATATGCATGCTGTAAAGAAGAAGGAACGTGACAATCATAAGACTCAAGACGTTGATAACAAAGTTCGTCCAGGAGTGACTACGTCTTCGGGCCCCGGTGTCAAGATGGTGTAGGCCGCTGCATTAAGTGATGTCAATAGTGATGATGTACATAAGATGTGATGTCACTATCATACAAGGAAAATTCCCTCACACAGGAGTGGCGCCAAGAGATGTTCCTCTATAGGAACTCTCAGTCAAAAGGACTCCTATCATTATGACATAACTTCACATATGACAATAATGAGCATCCCGCCAACATGGCATCAAAAGGGATCTCAATTCAAACATACATGGTGACAACATGAGTATCCTGTCAACAAGACGACAAAGGGATCTCAACAAAAACATGACGAATCATGACAACAAGTACATCCCATAGATGATTCCACGTCACAGCGAGCAGGAATCATGAAACAAGTAAGAAAACAAGATTCCACATCAAAACATCAAACATGGATCTATGCAACACAATGCATCTCATAGAAAAAAGAAGTACATGAACACACTGCATATACCTCACATCTAGGGGCCATCTGAAGAAAATGATGTCAAGCTGCTGAAGTTGTTCATACCATCGATCTCACGGCGTCGAATTGCATGGAAATGACTGCTCGCACATGAACGCTGACACCTGCACTCCACTTTGAAAAGTGGCTGAAAAATTAAATGAACAAATGTAAAATATGAATGCACCATCAGATTTGTGGCGTCGAATAGTGCAAAATTAACTGTCAAATTTATGAATTTTGAGAAAATGAAAATCTAGGGCTCAAGGAATCTTTTAGATTCCCCCTAGATTCCTCAAAGATTCCCTCCTCTAGGTCATCTGACTATCTTCTGTTCAGATCAAAATTCTAACTATGCCATCAGGTTCGTGTCACTGAGAGGTGTAAGGTCGACATAAAATTTGTCCAATTTGGACACTTAAAAAATTTCACCCTCCTAAGAATATCACCCAATCATGGTTCCCCCTGCCTCTTCTCTGGGCTCATGGTTCCATCTACAATAAATCAAAAAAAATTTAATGCCTCAATTTCCGTGCACGCTCTTGGCTCCTCCATGCTTGGGCGCACTAACGAAATGAGGGTTTATATATAAATTTCAGGCGGACTTTTCCACGTGGGTTGGTTGGCACAGTGGTAAATTCGACAATTCATTGAGCAGGGGTCGGGGGATCAAACCTTGCCCCTCCCAAATTAACATACATATTTTTTCTAATTTATTATTGGGCGGCCGTCAATTCTGTGGAATTAAAGGTGGAGTGTTTGGGCGTATTAATGTTTGGGTTAGTTGGATCATGGCGCTGCCCGGTGGGGGCCGACCCACGTGGGCCGTGTGGGTTCAATCCCCGCCGGCCCCACATTAATATATATGGCATACGATAGTGTGTTGGGGTGTGGGCCAGGTCCACCGGAGGTGGCCCGCCCAACCCATTAATGATATTAATATAACATATATGGTGAAGGTTGGTGGGTACGAGGGGGTAATGGTCGTCGACCCAATTTTAATGTTAAATCTTGGTTTTGAGGGTGCGGTTGGAATGGTGGTGGTCATGGCCCTTCGGTCCTTTTTTTAATATAATTTTGGTTATGTGGTTTGGGGGTGGCCGGGGTGGTGGCCCACCACCTCATATATATTTTTTGATTTTTTCTAAAACAAAATACATTTTTTTTGAATTTGTCTAGTATAGGAGATATTAGTGTAGAAATTTTGAATAATTTAACACATATTCAATGGAGATTGTCCTGATCATGTACTATTTCGGAATACATACACAATACATAAGCTCCTCTACGTTGATCATCAATATAGCAGCATCAATAACAATAAAACATCAAGAGCATTCACACATTAACACAGTATGTAACCCGGGGAAAGCATCTCGCTAAAAACCCCACACTATCGATATATTAATGATTGAGACCATGTAACATTACAAAGTACAATGCTTATCACAAGCAATCCAGTACCAGCTCCACCTGTTACACACAATACAGCTAAGATCTGATCTCCAAATCTATTCCACTGCTTGCCTGCCTCCACTGCTCAATACTTGCTCAAGAATGAATGAGAATGGTCTACCAAACTCGTATTTCACATCCAAAGAATCACTCACAATGTGTAAGACGTGAGCAGAAGCTACAAACTGGGCAAATACATGAGCAAACTCATTGGCATACTCAATCCTTTGATTGTGCAAGATCTGATGCACAACTATAGTCACAACTGATAGCAATCTGATTCTCTAACACCTGTCCCTGCTGAACTGTACATGCACTGACATGCAACTGAGTTAACTGATGTATTCTATAGTTGTATTATGAGTTAATAATTAGTTTAACAACTCATCATTAGTCTATCTGCAGTTAGACTAACTACAACTAGTTTAACCAAGTCAAACTGAACACAACTCCATCAACTCCACAATCAACTCCACCAAACTCAATTGATTGAGTTCTAACTGAAGTCATGCATGCAACAACTCAACTGACTCATAAGAAAAGCGTACTTCCTTCTGACAACTGCATGGGCCACATCTGTAGCTCAAACTGAAGTGCTCCAAGAGAATAAGATCAAGTTTATAGTCCAAATATTATTATGAGACAATAATATTTGACTTTTCTATTTTTGACAGCCAGTCTAAAAATAGACTTTGATCACGCACACTGTGGTCACCCACACTTTGGTCAAAAATAGAACTTGTGCCATAATTTGCCTGTGGGCCCACTTAGTGAAGGCGACTCTTTTCACTAAGCTCCATCATCTTGTTGCAATCTCAACACTCCCTCTCAACAAGATATGGATTATCAGCAACCCCTATCCTGCCTCGGTGGTACTCGAATTTGCTCTTGGTGAGAGCCTTCATCAGAATATCAGCATCCCGATCCTCCGTTGGAATGTATGAAAGCAACATGATCCTCCGCTGCACACAATCTCTGATATGATGGTACATGATGTCAATATGCTTAGATCTATCATGAAATACAGGATTAGCCGAGAGTTTAATGCAACTCTGGTTATCACAGTAAATCACAGTAGGATCCAAATGAGAACCGAACAAACCAACCAGGATCTTCCTCATCCATATAGCCTCGCATGCAGTCAAACTTGCTGCCATATACTCGGCCTCCGCTGAACTGAGTGCCACGGATCTCTACTTCCTGCTGTACCAAGAAACTGCTGTCGATCCAATACTGAAGACCCCTCCTGATGTGCTCTTTCTGTCCATTAGGCTCCCTGCCCAATCTACATCCATGAAGCCACATAGCTTCACCTCATCCTCCTGTCTGTACCACAAACCATATCCCGATGTGCCTCTCAAGTAGTCGCAATACATGCTTGCCCGCCTTCCAGAAGAGCTTGGCAGGCTTAACCATAGCTTGTGAAAGCTGGTTAACTGCATAGCATATATCAGGTCGTGTATTGACCAAATACATCAGCGACCCATCAACTGTCGATAAACAGTGGCATCCACTTCTTCTCCCGAAGTGGCATCCTCCTTCCTCCAACCTCCAGGAAGAGGAGTATCAACAGGCTTGCAGCCATGCATGTTGAACTTCTCCAGTATCTCCCGAGCATACTTGCCTTGAGAAACAAATAGTCCACCACTGCGCTGCCATATTTCCAATCCTAGGAAATAGTGAAGGAGGCCCAAGTCCTTCATCTCAAACTCTGTGGCAAGATCCTTCTTGCATGACAATATCAACAGCTCATCACCCGTTAGAATCAAATCATCAACATACAGTACAATGATAAGCAACTTACCCTCCACCACAATTTGGTATAGGTTAGGATCTGCCTCGCTCTTGGAGAATCCAAGTCCTGTGAAATAGTTGTCTATCCGTGTGTACCAAGAATGTGGTGCTTGCTTCAACCCATACAACGCTCTCTTGAGCCTGCACACATGCGACTCGCTGTTGAAGACCTCAAAGCCTTCGGGCTGCTCAATGTACACCTCCTCCTCAATGACTCCATTGAGGAACGCAGTCTTCACATCCATCTGATGAATGTGCCATCCCATCTGCGCTGAGAGAGCAAGAATCATCCGTATTGAAGAATACCTTGCGACAGGTGCAAAGGTCTCCTCATAATCGATCCCCTCTATCTAAGAAAAGCCTCGGGAAACAAATCTTGCCTTGTACTTCTCCACACTCTCGTCAGCTGCCTGCTTGACCTTGTAGATCCATCTCGAACCCACCACTGATTTCCCTTCCGATCTAGGAACAATCTCCCATGCACTGTTTCTGACAATAGAATCATACTCTTCCACCATGGCGTCTACCCATGCGGGATCCTCCACAGCTTCCTCGAAAGAGGATGGCTCAGTCACAACACACTTGCTCATCAGAGCCATGTATCCAGTGTACCGATCAGGTGACTGTCTCTGCCTGCGTTGGGCTGTAGGTGGTCCTACAACTTTCTCTGCATCTTGAGCTAGTCGCTCAGCTTCTGTCAAGCGCTTTCGCCCTCTGATGGTTGGCGCTGCATGAGTGGTCTCTTCCACTCCATGAACCTCGTCATGTGGCTGATCCACGTCCTGAAGCTCATCCTTAGGAACTAATAGCTCCTCATCTGCATGCAAGTGTAGCTCCCTCTCAAGCGAACACTTCATGGCTTTCTCCTCCTGAAATTTTATATCCCGTCGCACAACAGTTTTACCACTGTCTGGCAAATACACACGATAGTTGTGGGGCGTATCAGTGTACCCCACAAATATCCCAACCTCTGCGGTCGGCTCCAACTTCTTCCTGGCATCCTTCGTCACATGCATGTAAACGTTAGCACCAAAAATCCTCAAATGAGAAAGATCAGGCTTCTTACCAGAATAAGTCTCCTCAGGTGTACTTATGCCAAGTATCCTATGAGGACAATGGTTCTGCACATAAACTGTTGTATTGCATGCTTCCGCCCACAAGTGAAGGGGTAGGCCCTGATCATGCAACATTGCCCGTGCAACACCCACAATCGTTCTGTTCTTCCGCTCAGCTACCCCGTTCTGCTGTGGGTTATGGGGAGCTATGAGCTCTCTACGAATCCCTTCTGCCTTGCAGAAATCCTTGAACTCGTCCGAGATGTATTCACCACGATTATCACTCCTAAGAGCCTTCACCTTCTTCCCCGACTCCTTCTCGACCAGTGCTTTGAATTCACAGAACTTTGAATATGTCTCACTCTTCTTCTGCATGAAGAAGATCCAACACTTACGAGAGAAATCATCAACAAAAATCACATAATACCTGTGTTTTGCTGTCGAAGCAACTGAGAAAGGTCCACACACGTCTATGTGAGTTCTCTCAAGGATCGTCATGGCGCGACTATCCTTCTCGTGAAAGGTGGCTTTCACAAACTTCCCCAAAGTACACCCCTTGCACTGATCTGACTACGCAAGTGTGCCTTTAGGAAGCCCTGTAGTGATCTGCTGCAGTATCTTCAAGGCTCCATGGTGAAGGTGACCCAATCTCCTATGCCACAACTCGCCATCATCCCGGCTCACCAATCCTTCTACCTTGCCTACCATTGTTGCGCATCCATCTACATGCAACTGATAAAAGTTCCTCACTCGAACCCCTATCTTTCGGGTCTCACCAGTTGTCTTGCTGTGCAGGAAAGCCTTTCCATCGTTGAAAACAACATCATACCCCTTGTCTTCTAACATTGCCACTGAGATGAGATTCTTCGTCAATCCTGGAACATGCATGACTTCCTTCAATACGAAGGGTTTACCAGACTCCCTCTCAAAGGAAATGGTACCGATATCGGTCGCACTGTATCTACCATCATCGCCCATCTCGATGTGCACTCCAAGATCTTTGTACTCCAGATCAGAGAACAAATATCTATCTCCCGTCATGTGAAAAGACGCACCACTGTCCAAGAACCACACTGATCCCATCACACTTGAAACCAAGCATGTGATCAATGAAAAATCAAGCTCAAACTGTAAGGCTAGAGCCTCTCGTGCTGAAGATCTAGCAGCCTGCTTGTTCTTCTTCTTCTGCAGACAATTAGTGGCATAGTGTCCGTGCTGGTGACAGTGAAAACACTTCACCTTGGACATGTCCTGCTTCTTGCCTTTCGCACCGGAATGAGAAGCTTTCTTGTTCTTCCCATTCTTTTCTTTGGCAGCCAAAGCGCAATTCTCTTCATCAGATACCTTTGATGAAGATCCATTCTCACCTTTATTGTTTTTGAGTTTATCCTTGAGCGCCAGGTCGCTCTTGCTTTGGAATAACATTTGAAATCCGTTGAAAGACATTTCAACAACACTGCTGCAAATTCGATTTCCACCAGCTCAAACTCAACTGCTTCCGATCTAAGATTCGTGAGAACACAATATTTCTCGTACAGAGATTGACTGTATGGGCATTCACTAGATATCTCACCTTCCAAAGGAAGGATGAATCCAGAGGCTACCTGGCCCGATTACAGACTCTGCCTGAAGAAATAGAATGTAAACACTTCCTGAATAGTAGATCTGATGATCAATCCTCGCTTGATATCCTGTAAAAATCTCTTCTACAAATCAAGCAGCTCCGATACCATGTAGAAATTTTGAATAATTTAACACATATTCAATGGAGATTATCCTGATCATGTACTATTGTGGAATACATACACAATATATAAGCTCCTCTACGTTGATCATCAATATAGCAGCATCAATAACAATAAAACATCAAGAGCATTCACACATTAACACAGTATGTAACCCGGGGAAAGCATCTCACTAAAAACCCCACACTATCTGTATATTAATGATTGAGACCATGTAACATTACAAAGTACAATGCTTATCACAAGCAATCCAGTACCAGCTCCACCTGTTACACACAATACAGCTAAGATCTGATCTCCAAATCTATTCCACTGCTTGCCTGCCTCCACTGCTCAATACTTGCTCAAGAATGAATGAGAATGGTCTACCAAACTCGTATTTCACATCCAAAGAATCACTCACAATGTGTAAGACGTGAGCAGAAGCTACAAACTGGGCAAATACATGAGCAAACTCATTGGCATACTCAATCCTTTGATTGTGCAAGATCTGATGCACAACTATAGTCACAACTGATAGCAATCTGATTCTCTAACACCTGCCCTTGCTAAACTAAACATGCAACTGAGTTAACTGATGTATTCTATAGTTGTATTATGAGTTAATAATTAGTTTAACAACTCATCATTAGTCTATCTGCAGTTAGACTAACTACAACTAGTTTAACCAAGTCAAACTGAACACAACTCCATCAACTCCACAATCAACTCCACCAAACTCAACTGATTGAGTTCTAACTGAAGTCATGCATGCAACAACTCAACTGACTCATAAGAAAAGCGTACTTCCTTCTGACAGCTGCATGGGCCACATCTGTAGCTCAAACTGAAGTGCTCTAAGAGAAGAAGATCAAGTTTATAGTCCAAATATTATTATGAGACAATAATATTTGACTTTTCTATTTTTGACAGCCAGTCTAAAAATAGACTTTGATCACGCACACTGTGGTCACCCACACTTTGGTCAAAAATAGAACTTGCGCCATAATTTGCCTGCGGGCCCACTAAGTGAAGGCGACTCTTTTCATTAAGCTCCATCATCTTGTTGCAATCTCAACAATTAGGCAAATTAATGATCCAACAAATTCACCCTCTTTTGTGACCTAGGTTTCATGCCCCGGGTTGGTCAAATTGTAGGACACTTAAACATGGCCCACGGTGCAGCTTTGACCAAAACTTTGACTAGCTTGTTCTCCATCATACGAGCTCGGATTAATGAACCATTGACATCGTTGCAATCAGGACGACAAGATCTACGTTCTGGTCCTTGTTTGAAAGAATTATGATCACTTTTATTTTTGAGTTTCCATAAGCCCTCTTTGTCCTGTGTGTCTCTGGAGCCACCTGGATCATCAACTCACCACGACGGACCATGTTTCACAATTTTTTGATAGGATCCACCTATGCTCAGTATCAATCACATATAATATCAAAGCAATATGTTGACTTTATCAATCTGCAATGCTGAAACAAGTTTGTCAACAAAAATAACAACTTCCTCTGCTTTTGAAATACAATACTTCTTGCTCAAACCCTAGCACTGATAATCAATCCTAAATAATGCCAAATCTATAGATCAGTAGGAAACCCTATAATCTCTTATCCATCATATCGATCTTGCAAAAATAATTTCCGCGATATGTGTCATTAGAGAAAATTTTAGCCTAAAAGTGGTGTGGAAAAATAAGAAAATAATAGTTAAAATAATAAAATAAGAATTATGAATTTTGGAGGGTAAAGAAGAAAACTACTTTTTATTTATTTATTGTATTTTAAACTTATCTCCTTATAAGTTTACTCAAATTTCAATTGTAGACACATGTTGGATGCACAATTAAATTCCACATCCAACTAGTACATTATGCATACTTATGAGAAGAGCCACTTTGATAAAAATTGAAGATACATTTAAAAAACATGTTGAACATGTTTTTTTAATGTATCTTCAATTTTTATCATTGTGAGTCTTCTCAAAAGTATGCATAATGAGTACTCATTGGACGTGGAGTTTGATTCCACATCCAATGAGTGTTTACACTTGAAATTTGAGTAAACCTATAAAGAGATAAGCCAAAAATACAATTAAAAAAAATAGTTTTCTTTTCCCTCCAAAATATTTACATTTACCTTTTTAAATTTAAAGGAGTTTGATTGGTTTATATATTATGACATGGAAATTACATAAAAAATTCAAGGACACTTTAGGTTGAAATATCCTCTAATGCCTTGGCTCTGCTCAACCACAACATATAACTAACAAAACTTTCAAAATCTATATACAATCATCAATGACAAGTCTAAGCTAACAAACAATCACATACCCTGTTCTCTAAAATGCCACATAACAATGCCACTGTCAAACCCTAGTAGAGGTTTAGAGTTCAAGATACTTCTTATAACATGCACACTCAAGGTTCAGTCCTCACACTTCTGCAAGTATACTTCAGGTGTACAAATATGTCTTTGAAACTCAATCACAACAACCCAAGCTCAATTGTTTTACTAGAGCCAAACTATCCAAATACGGAAGATGCACAAAATTTAATCAAACTAACTGCTACACGACATACCTCAGTTTCTCCGCTGATGAAGGATCATGGTGACGAATATGTGTGCAATATGAAGATGATGTGATGCCTCTGACTTTGAAGAGAAGTTTGTGAATTAGATGTCTTTTCCCTCGGCTCTTAGTGCAACAATAACTTCTTCCTTTCCACTGCTTAAGATGAATGACCTATTCCTTTTGAAGATGAGTCTCGGCCAAAATTTCACCATCTTTTTCTCTATATAGAACTACTCTGTTGTACGCTGCCTTCTATGTGATGTAAAACTGCTGCCTTAGAAACCCTTATAAGTTACACAAGTTCTAAAGGAACCAATTAGAAAATGAGGTCTGTTATATTAACAATAGGATATACCATAGTTTGTCAAAGGAAAAACCCTTGTTCAAGTCAAAATTCTATTGTTCCAAGAGATATGTATTCAAATAATGAGGAATTTAGTATCAGTCCAGAGTGTCAAAACTAATCAAGGTTTGAGTCACATACATCAATTTAATGAAGCTAAGTTTTTATTACTGAATCCTTAGGTCAAGTTTAAAAGGTTATTGTATTGTCAAATAAGGACTATATGTCAACCATAAATCCATGCATTTTGACCTAAACAATGCTCCTTTTCATCCTACAAACCTTACGAAAGGATATCTAGATATAGAGAGAAAAACTTCTATGAAATCTGCTTTAGATACAATGTCGAATGTAGGTTATACCAAGGACAAATTTTTCAAGAAATTACCCATATTTATGTGCAATAATACTTCAAAAATACACACAAGAGAGTATAAGGCTGAATGACCCAATGCCATAATCCTTCAACATCCTCTAAATCAAATGATTGATACATACACATATTTGTAGGCCGAAATTCTTGCACAAGAAATGAAAGGTTTGCAACTACTTGTGTCCATAAAGGAGGCCGAGTAGGCTCTGAACCAGGCATATATTAGGGCCAAATGACCACAATATTCAACGATGCCATTGACCAGGGATATATCACAATAATGGAGGTCAAACAACCATAGTTGTTGTTACACAGTAATTTGTCACCATTGGTCACCGTCCCTATCGCCCCGTTTCCGTACATTGGAGGACGCATTTCGGGACCTGTGAGCAGTGACATAACCCAAAAATACTTGCATTGTGTTCCCCTAAGTATGTACTTCATGTTCCTTGAAGACACCTTCTGCAAATTATCCCTGAAAAGTGCTCTTTTTCTATTGGCGCATGTCCACAGTGTCTTACCTGCGCCAATCACTGAGATCCTCAAAAGGGGGTGCGACCATTGGCGCTCTGTCATAGAACAACACCCGCGCCAACCAAGTTTGGTAATGATTTTTGACAAACGCGCGCCCATATGTTTTTTCCCTTCAGATCACGAAGTCTTTTGAGGGTAAAATCCATCGGATAGAGGTCGAGAGTCATCATCTATCCTCATCATCTATCCTTTCAGAGATAATGTCAATCCACAATGGGTGTCCTGGTGCATTGAATCCTCCTCCCTTCTCCATCTATAAAAGTTTGTCCTCATGCATTAGACAAGCTAGTTTTTGGAGTAATGCTAGTTGTGATTACGCTTGTCCTGAGTGATAGTGAAGCATAGAGAGGTTATGCTGCCGGAGAGGAGGTATATTGCAAGACACACATAGCTGCTCGCCCAGCCAGAGGAGAGGTTCAGCGTCAGAACCTTGGTTGTATCTTTTCCCGTCTATTATTCATTAATGAACGACTGCTGTTATGGTTCCAATCTCTTTGTCTATTATAATGA
This sequence comes from Pinus tabuliformis, assembly GCA_031772625.1. Lineage (NCBI taxonomy): Eukaryota > Viridiplantae > Streptophyta > Pinopsida > Pinales > Pinaceae > Pinus > Pinus tabuliformis. Next base: position 236,263,904 of record CM062813.1, read on the forward strand.
TGTTTGATTTATTTCCTTTCTGACTGAAATATAGTTGTACCTTGGTGGATTTTATGCTTGTATCTGGTTCTTCCTTTGCATGTGCAGGTGTCCGTTCGCGAGGATCGCAAGGATTGTGACCTGCCGGAGCAAGGGAGCGGGAATATCAACTCTGCTTCGACATTAGCGTTGGACTCCAGGTTGGTCTTCTTAATTCACCTTTAATGTACAACTAGGAACTTGCGTAGCAGCGTGAATCGATTGTGGCTAGTTCTATTTTAGGCTAGTGGGATCACCTCTGTCCGCAGAGGGGATTTACCTATCCAACAATTTGGCGACTCCACTGGGGAGAAGCTATTTGGAGTTTGTCTTGCATGTTAATTTTCTCTTGCTTGCTTGAGTAAATGAGCTTTCTGGGTCAGTTTTGAGATTGTTATTTGCTGTTTGATCCATTTGAACACTGTCGGCCCGACTTTGAGTCGTGTTATTTATTTTTTAGGCCGGCAAACTTAGTTGGCGCGTTTTTAAATCTGACAGTCGCGCCAGTTGGCGCATGTTGCCCAACAGCAACTCGCGCCAATCTTTTGGTAGCGCAAGTTGCAGGCTGACAGTCGCGCTAGCCTTGTGAATTTTGCCTGTGTGTTTGTTGGAAGCTCTTTAAACTCGGATTTTTGTCTTTTTATATCCCTTGCAGCTTCTGGAAGTGTGTTGAAACTCTGTTTGACTGGTTGTGCTTTTATCCTTCAGTTGTTTGCTTATTTCTATCGACTTTGTATTCCGACCCTAGAACATCTGGTGGCCTTGCATGTCGAGCCTTCTGTGGGAAGTTCCGGTTCTTTGATTTTCCAGTCAAATGTTTGATTGTTTTCCGCACCTATCTAGTGGTTGATTGTTAAAGCTTGGTATTCTATGCTTTGAGCAGTTCACTTCTAGCTTGTTTGGATTTTGCTTGGCTTCATTTGAACTTAGATCACGTGGTTCATTGAAAGTCTTTGTATTTTTCCTTGCTTGCACAGTTCATTTTTGGTGTTTCATAATTGGTTCTCCTTTCATCGAGTGAATTTTGTTTGTTTATTCTTGTGAATATCTCTTAAGATTTGATTAAATGCATCATGCCATCTTAAAAGAAAGAAAAACAAAAGATCTTTTTGCATCATATTAGTTAGCATTTATTGTTATTTGTTGCTTTTAAAAAGAAAATTTTTCATTTCTTGTTATTAGCTGCATTAGGATCTTTGTTGATTGCTTAGTGATCATTTTGTTTGTGTAAAAATCTCAACTCTCCTGTAGATAGAATTCATTGAATGAAATGATATAATTTTGGCATGTAGTTTGCATTTAGGAAGTTTTTGAGAGATCACATACGGTAGGACCAAAAAACTGAAACATAATTGAAGATAAACTTTAAAATAAACTGAATGAACCTAACAACGCATTGGAACCTAATGCAAACATTCTAGAGGTCTAGGTTAGAGACGTGTTCCGGCGTCTTTAAACCTGGTAGCTTACCGTCGAGTGGTTGGGTGATTCCTCCACGGTGAAACGATAGGTGCCAGTACGGATTGTGCTCCCACGTACCGTCGCGTATACATTGGGAGACCCCTATAGGATTAAAACCTTTTATCCATAGGAAGCCGAGTCTGCCGCCTTACAAGCCGTAATGCACTGAACACAGCATTCAGGAAGATTGACTGTCGTACGGGAAGTCCTTGGTTTTCATCTGATTGCCAAGGTGTATAAGCAGTTTTATGGATTGTTTGGTAAACCTCTTGCCTAGTTCTCCAGAGCAGTCACTTTTGATCCTTTTCGGACTCTCTAAAAGAAAAGGTGCCAGTGAGCTTCTTGTCACTTCGTGCTCATTAAATATTCGAAGGAGACTAGAGTCATCTTTTTGTCCTTTTCTCGACTCTTAAAATATGAAAAGGTCAAGTTCAGTGTCTTAAAATCTATTTACAACGGTCACATACTACCCGGTTAGATTTTGTTTGCATTAGTCTGAGTAGGGCCTTGTCTCATTAGATTGCCTAGGATTTTGTGAAGTCCCATCCTGGCGGAATTACCAATTTCGTATTCCGAGATACCGGTTGTGAGTGAAACTCTTTCTATTGTTCCAAGTATACAACCGCTCAATTCTCGTGCTCCGGGCGACGAGACTTATCAGTTTCATTGGAACCCTATTTGGGAACCTTCTGAAAATGGTATCCCTTTTTGGGAATACACTTCTCCTCGGGTTCCACCACCTCCATTTCCTTCCGATATGGAAGATACATCACCTACTACGACTGACGAATCCGGTATGCCCGGTGGTGAAAATCCCACCTCAATGGTCTCTACACCTGTCAGTGGCACTCCTACTACTGAGAGGCTACCTCCAGGTTATAGAGCAATAAGCCATGTTATGTCTTCTCCATTTCCGACCTCTATTTGGTCACAACTCAATTTTTCCAACTCGGAGCTTTTGACTCCACCAAATCGCAGTACATCTGTTACCTCAGTCACGACCGCTCCAACGGTATCTGTGGCTTCGTCGACTCCTATGTTTAGTCAATCTTTATTCGGAGGTTTTGATCCTACATTGAATGCCCCACCTGAAGGCCAATACGATCAGTATTTACCACCTCATGGGTATTTGACGGGTCAACCGCATGTTGAGGTTTCAGTTCCATTGTCAATCGATTGGAGTTCCACCGTTTTTCATGGTGGTCAAGCTTCGTATGCACAACCCGACAAACCACCTCAGCAAAACCTACAAGGACAATCCTTCCAAGGAAATCCTTTTGCCTCTGGTGGTCCGTTTTTCACCTCTCAACCTACTGGTAACCCAGGTCAACCTTCTATGCAACAAGCCCAACCTGGTATCCAGCAAGGTTCGCCTACTGGACAAACTGGTCAATCCGTTGTTAATCTCAATCAACCCAATGTCCAGTATGGTCCAATATCTGGACAAGTTACTCAACCACTTGGTCAGCCTACTGTCCAGTATACTCAACCTTCTGGGCAAGCCGGTCAGCCTCAACCACAGTTAGGCCAACCAACTGCCCAGCCCTCTCAGCCATCTAGTCTGTTAGGACAACCTTCCGCTGCACAACAACAGCTCCAATCCCAGCAGGTCGGCCAACCTCAGTATCAGCAGATACAACCTTCCGGGCAGGTAGGCCAACCTCAGTATCAACAAGGTTATCCTTCTGGCCAGATAGCCCAACCTACAGGACAGCCTACTGGCGCTGCTCAATCCGGTCCGTGGCCCCAAGTGGGACCCCAAAACCCATCTGGTCTTCAAATGCAGGCTGGAGCTCAATCCCAAACTTTTTATCAAACCCAGCCTGGTGCTCAAACTCAATATGGAGTCCCACCACCGTATGGTTACCAGCAACCTCAAGGGCAACCTTTGTTCGCCCCATACCAGAATTACCAACAACTGCAGGCGAATCCTTTGCAGAATTATCAACAACCATATGGCGCATCTGCAGCATCGTTTGGTAATCCCTATGCTGGGGGGCAAAATACAAATCCCTACGGCCAATACGCTATGGGGCCAAATCCGTCCGGGCAAAGTCCATGGGGGCAACCGCCACCTGGTTGGAACCCTGGTGCTCCATCCTACCAGCAGCCCCAGATGTCTTTCAATCCTCAATTACCATTCTTAGCGACTTTAGAATTACCGGATGTGTCCAAATTGACCAATGATCCTATTCTTCATAATCCTTATTGGCCTCTGGTTCCAACCAAAATTCCTGGTGACTGTCCAAAATTCGATGGTAAAGCTAATGAAGATCCACAAGCCCATGTCATGACTTATCACTTGTGGTGTTCATCCAATTCATGGCTTGATGATTCAATTCGGCTTCGCCTTTTTCAAAGGACTCTCACTGGCTCTGCCGCTAAATGGTATATCGAACTCAATCGCGGATCCTTTCAGGATTTCAACTCTTTGGCTATGGCATTTCTCACTCATTTTCAGTTACCCATTCGATATGAAACGGGTACACACCTCCTCACATCCTTAAGACAAACGACGGCTACGCATATCTCTGATCATATCCATGAATGGAGAAGGCGTAGACGTATGATCAAATTTTGGATTCCCGACCAGCTTCTTACCGATTGGTTTACGACTTCGTTCGTTCCTCCAATAGCTCGGGATATTGCCATGGGGGCGTGTGTCACTGAAGAGCAAGCTATTGCGCGTGCTCAGTACCTTGATTTAGTTTATTCTCAATCAGGTACATTATATGATTATTTGCCTGATGCCCCAAGACCAGGAACATCTAAACCCCCGCCAACACCAACTGTTGACGGTATTATTGGTTCGGTTAGTTCATCCTCAAAGAAGAATCCCGCGAACCCTGGGAAGCAAAAATCGACTGCTTCGAGTGAACAACCTTCCCAGGCACCACCCGTTTCGAATGTCACTTCCGAGGTTAATGTCGTCCAATCCAATACGGCAAACAAGACCTCGAAAGAAAAGAAGAAAGGGAAAGCGAAAAATAAACCAGAGCAACCCAAACAGGAAGCCCCTAAACCTCCACCCGAGGACGGCGCTAAACGCAAACCCAAGTATCCTTGTCTTATCTGTGATGAGGATCACTATACCAAGGACTGCCCGAGGCGGTCCGAAGTTAGTCGCTTGTTGAAAGGCGCCCCTGGGACTCCTGCGGTGCTCAAAGAGCCCTTTCCCACCCAACAAACTCAAAAAACTCAAATGGTGGCTGACCCTTCTCAGCCTCCCTCTTCCTTCGGTTCTCAAGTGTTTATGGCTGGCACGGTACCTATCAATATCAGTACTCGAACAAAAGATTATCCGCCATCTGCCGGGAAGGAGCCTGAGATTCCCTCTAGTGCTCCTCCGTTCAGTTCAGGTCCACTCCACATTGAGAGACCTACCACTGAGACGCCTCTTCGACCCCCTCCAAAAGGAGTACTCCGGAAATCTTCTTACAACCCGAATGCTCGTGCTGCACAACACTACAATATCGTTGAGGACTTAGCACAGACTCCGTCGGCTATGTCCGCTTTAGAAGTTCTCCAAAGTTTCCCTTCTTAGAGGAAGTCCTTGCTATCTGCCATTGGTGGCATAGACCCGGCTGATTCGGATTTGATCACTTTTGACTTAGAACGCCATACTCAGAGACTGCCTCCCCAAACCGCCTTCCTTATACAGGTTATTATAGATTCCAAAACAATTCATCGAACAGTCATTGATGAAGGTGCCTCAACTTGCATCATGTCTGTTGCCAGTTGGAAAGCTATTGGATCTCCAAAGCTGAGCCAGTCTCCTACTACCTTGGAAGCTTTTGATGGAAGAGCGTCCCGTCCTTACGGTATACTCCAACGTTTACCCATTTCTTTGGAAGGCAAGACGGTCGAGATGGAAGTTGAAGTTGTTGATGCCACTCTAACCTACAACCTCCTTCTCGGACGTAGCTGGATATACGTGATGCAAGTTGTTGCTTCATCTTTCTTTCGTATCATTCGTTTCCCTCATCAAGGGAAGATTGTTACCGTAGACCAGCTATCTTTCTTCGCTTCTTCTTCCGAAGGCACCATCCCGTTTGTGGAGCATACCTCCAAATTATCTGAGAGTCTGGGAGCTGGGCTTTTCAAAGATCCCGCTCTTATGGGTGTTTTTCCGCTCCCTCCTCCAAACGTCGCCTCTGTCAATATGATCACTACTCGGTCTGACCCGTGGATCATCCCTCCCGCAGACCAAGTAGATTCATGGGGCGACCGAATGCCGTTGAGTCCTGCCGAGCTCAACTATGTTGAAATCATTGCTGCATCGGCTCCCTCTTCTACACTTACTCCATCCTCGGGGCTTCTAGAAGAGGCTTCTTCGGATTCCTTAAGAGAAACATTCCTCTCCGACGAAGCCATTATTGAGACCATGTCTCTAGAGGAACCGCCTTGGCATGATTCTCACCATCGTTCCTCATTTCTACCTGCCTCGCAGAATTTTCTGACTTGTCTCGAAAGGTTTGCTCCTTGTCTCCCATCACAAATCCTTCAAACGCCTATTCAGATTGATCAGGTGTTTTCTGAAGGGAATATGGCAAACATTACGCAAACCCAACCTATCGACATCTCTGTCAAACCAGGGATTGTCGAGCTTCTTCACATCGGAGTCACTTGTACTCCAGAGGAGATTCAACTTTATTCCAACCTTTTTCGCGAATTTCGTGATGTCTTCGCATGGTCCTATGAAGAAATGCCCGGCATTGATCCTAGTATAGTGGTGCATGAAATAATCACGTACCCAGGTGCTAAGCCTGTTCGTCAACGTTTACGCCCTGTACACCCCCGAAAGGCTGCAACAATTAAGGCCGAGGTAGAGAAGCTTCTTAAAGCCGGTTTTATTTATCCGATTCCTCTCACTGAATGGGTTTCTAATATTGTACCTGTGACCAAAAAACAGGGTACAATCCGGGTTTGTGTCGATTACCGTGATATAAACAGAGCCTGTCCTAAAGATAATTTTCCCACACCATTCATCGATCAAATTATTGACGAGTGTGCCGGAAGTGAAATGTATTCTTTTATGGACGGTTTCTCTGGCTATAACCAGATCAATATTGCTCCCGCTGATCAACACAAAACTGCCTTTATTTGCCCATGGGGCACTTTTGCCTATAAGAAGCTCCCCTTCGGTCTAAAAAATGCTGGTGCTACCTTCCAGCGTGCAATGTCTTATGCTTTCCATGACATTCAACACATTGTACAGCCTTACCTGGATGATCTCCCTGCTCATTCAGTTAAACGCCAGGACCATCCTAAACACCTTCGCGAAATCTTTCTTCGCTGTCGACACTACCGAATTAGGCTTAATCCTCACAAATGTGTCTTCTGCGTTGAATCTGGCCGACTTCTCGTGTTTGTTGTTTCCCGAGAGGGCATCCATTTGGATCCCCTTAAAGTCAAGGCTATAATGAATCTTCCTCCCCCTGCTTCTTTACAGCAATTGCAAAGATTGCAGGGCAAAGCAAATTTTTTATGTCGTTTTGTTCCAAACTATGCCGAGGTGGCCAAAGGTTTTACACGATTACTAAAGCGCGATGTCCCTTTTCATTGGGATGCTATTGCTCAGGAATCTTTTGAGCATCTCAAGGGTCTCCTTGTCTCTGCTCCATTACTCCGTCCTCCGAATTATTACCGCGATTACACGCTGTATTTGGCCGTCGCCGACACCACTATCGGCATGGTTCTTGTTCAATCTGACGATGATGGCACTGAACATGTTATTTATTATCTCAGCCGCAACCTTCTAGATACGGAAACTCGATATGCTTATGTCGAGAAGTTGGCTTTAGCCGTGGTTTGTGCTGTCCAACGTTTCCGTCATTATATCCTGCTGCGAACAACTACCGTGATTTCTGATTGCAACCCCATGACGTATATATTGTCACGCCAATTGCTGGGGGGAAAATACTCAAAGTGGATTGTTATCCTCCAAGAGTTTGACTTGGAATTTACCACTGCCAAGTCTAAGAAATCCCTTGTGTTTGCTGAGTTAATTTGCTCTTTGCCATCTTCTTCCTCGACCTCGCATATAGAGGATCAAATTCCGGATGAGACCCTGTTCCTCATTAGCACCCTCGATCCATGGTACGGAGATATAATCACATATCTGAAAACCTCCTCCTTTCGCCCGGGTGTGTCAAAAGACGCTCGATGAAGGATTCGTCATCAATCTCAACCATACCGTATCATTGGAGATACATTATATCGTCTCGGTGCAGACTCTGTTCTCCGCCGTTGTCTTACTCTCGAGGAAGCTGAACGGGTTTTAAATGACTGCCACTCCGGTGCCTGTGGCGGACATATGTCCGGATATGCTACTGCCCAAAAAATCCTTCGTGCTGGCTACTTTTGGCCCTCTATTTTCAAGGATTGCATCCTTGCCGTCCGCTCTTGTCATGAGTGCCAGATATACCAGCGGAAAATGCGAGCGCCTCCTGCTCCGTTGCACCCTGTTGTTTCCGTCGGTCCTTTTGCAAAGTGGGGCATTGATTATATGACCTGTAACCCTCGCTCGGCCGGGGGGCATGGGTTTATCATCGTTGCCGTCGATTACTTTACTAAATGGGCCGAGGCGATGCCTACACTAACTGAAGACGGTCACACAGCGGCACAATTTTTATTCAATCATGTTATTTCGCGATTCGGCGTCCCTCAAGCCATCGTCACCGATCACGGAAAGCATTTCCGTAATCATATGATGTCGGAATTAACAACCCAGCTAGGCTTGCAACACGATAGTTCAACTCCGTACTACCCTCAGTCCAATGGTCAAGTTGAAGCTGTCAATAAGGTCTTGGTTACAATGCTTCAACGTATCGTTGGCGTGCATAAGTCTAACTGGAATTTGATGTTGTTCCCAGCCTTGTGGGCCTACCGAACCTCTGTGAAGGATGCCACTGGTTTCACTCCGTTTCAACTTGTTTATGGACTAGAGGCTACCCTTCCAATTGAATGTGAAATCCCCTCGTTAAGATTAGCTGTCGAGCTACTTCCCAACACCACTCCATTAGAAGAACGCCTTCTTTACTTAGAACGGCTGGATGAGACTCGTCGCCTGGCCTCTTTGGCCATCGAAACACAAAAGAAGCGAGTCAAGACTCACTTCGACCAGACCGTACGTCCACGTTCTTTCGTTGAGGGAGACTTAGTCCTGCTCTATGATCAGGCAAAAGATAAGCTAGGAGCAGGAAAGCTCGAGTCTATGTGGCTAGGCCCTTACATTGTCAAGAAAGTTCTGCAGAAAGGGGCCTACGAGCTGATTGATTACGAAGGAAACCCTCTTGGGAAGCCCCGAAATGGGCTTTATTTGAAAAAGTACTATGCGTGATGCTAGTACATTTTATTGTGTACATACATGTACTTTAGTGTGTTGTGTGTGTGTGTGTTAGTTTTCAAGACATAGCTACCACTTATTGTGTTTTTCGCTTCTTGTGCAGATGTCGGATGCACCTTATGTTGGTTTCGCTGATGGTGCCTGCCGCAGTACTCGCGATTTGTCCTCTGCGGCATGGGTGATCTACGATCCTCATGGCGAGCTGATAGATTGTCAGGGTGTGTGTTTAGGTCGTACTACTAACAATGTCGCCGAATACTGTGTTGTAATCGAGCTACTTGCTAAAGCAATTAATTTCGGCATTCGTGCATTGGTAGTGAACCTTGACTCTCAACTTGTTGTCCACCAGCTCAACGGGCAATATTCCTTCAGAAACCATCATATTCTAAGGTTGTATTTACGTGTAAGATTGTTAGAAAGGAATTTTGATTTTATCACATACCAACATGTTCCAAGACAATTAAACACATTATCTGATGCATTGGCCAATCATGTATTAGATAGACATTTGCATAATTTGTAACTAAAACAGTACATAAGCAAGCACATGAAAACACAATAGTAAACCATAGGCATATGTATATATATACGAGTGTGTCATAATGTTTGCGCCACGCGCATTACATAATCCAAAAAATAATACATGTCCAAACCCCATACGGCCACTGACAACATGTCTCTCAAAAATATGCAAAAATGAAACCTAGGCGTCTAACCACGGTGAAGCTCATGGTAGCATGTCACTGCTCGCACCACACGTCTCAACAGACGATGGACGCGAGTAGATACTCCCACCATGTGCCTCTGATACGCTCTGGGCATGTCTGCCAATCTGCCATAATCTGGGATCCCTCGAGTAAGTGCCTCGAGGTTCTGTACTAGGTCATCATCCGCATCACCCTCTACCTGAGGGTCGGCAGCAGCTGCCCTCCATGCTATATGAGACAAGTCAGCTAGTCGTTTTGCACCGACATCTGCATACATATATAGTTGTTGTTAGAGAATGGCATGTATTACCAAAAAAAACTTAAATACATAAAAACATCAAAAACACAGAGAGTTCTTACCTAGCTCCTCGTCCCAGTCTTCCCCTGCAGGCAATGGGAGGTCTGGATCTCCAGTGAAATCAGTGGCTGCATAGGGCCAGTCCTCTACGACGATCATCTGGTGACGGAGCCAGATGAAGAACTCGGGCCTCCAGGCCATCTGCTGGCCCCCTCCTCCTCTGGGCATGAGTGGTGCCCATCGAGCCAACCTTGGCTCCCGTGGCAATGGATCTTCCACTAGACCTCCCTGGATCCGGAATATCGGTAGTCGCTCCAGAAAAAATGATACTATGATGGATCCATATCCAAACTGTTTGTTGCCATCACGCTTACACTTGGTAAGCTGCCTTTTGATGTTTGTTGTCACTATCGTGGCCCAATCAAATAGTGTAGGGTGCAGACACTCAGTTGCCAGCAGCAAGTGATTCTTGCTGGCCTCGTGGGGTGCCTGTACCCCAGCCGTCCGGGTGATAGTGAATAGTACCACTCGTAGCACCAGGTCCGGAATAGTGACAATATCTACCTTGGCACTGTTGGATCCAAACTGTGCCCCAGGACAAACTCTTGCCATCACCTCCCCCATCTTTTCCCCGGAAGGCCTGCTTCCAGTCAAGATGGGCCGTGCACCCCGCCGTGATAGTCCTGTAATAAAATAGACATCGGAGACATCCAACTCCAATGTCTGGTCCTTCAGGCGGAATACTTGATCCTCCGTGTCCCAATCATCCACAATAAACCTTAGTAACTCAGGTTGTGCACGTAAGTATGAGGTAAGGAAGAATTTCTTCAAGCCGCAATCTCTCAAAGCATCCATACATGCATCATCCTCCAATGCCATGGCATCTATGGCCTCATGTTCCCTTTCTCTCCATTCTACAGCCATTTTGACAGATCCCTGCAATCACAAAGTCGAAATTTTCATCATTAGATCATTGATGAAACCAAAATCAGAGAAAAATTGCAAAACAAACGGTGGGATTCTTTGGAAACTCAATTCGTGCGGTTGGCGCGACTGTTTTCAGAACAGTCGCAAAAATGTCGCGCCTCCTTTTAAGAAAATAATCCATTGGCGCGAACCCGCGCGGGGAACTCGCGCCAATGGGCGCAACCCTAGTTTTTGCAATCCTCCTTGCAGAGGATCATTCTGTGGATGGAAAACTGAAAAAATGGAATGAAATTGAAGCTAAGGATGAGGTCTCTTACCTGCTTCAGACGGCGGCTCGAATGCTCTCCTGGATTGATCGCAATCAGCAGTTGAACTTTGCACCCAAAACCCTCCAATGGTAAACTCACAAGGTAAAAAGTGAAAAGTAAATTTATTTTTTACCATTTCACTATTTATAACATTTTTTGACCCAAAATTACATTAAAAATGATATTTTTTGAGTATTTTTGGAATATATTTATGTCAAAGTGGGTTTTACGCTGTTCTTTGTATGATGACAGGGGTTGGTGCAACTCAAGCAACAAACGAGCTCATTTTCCTACTTTTCAGGCTCAGTAAAACAAATGAAAAGGTTACTCTAAGGTCTGCTTTCAGCTCTTTTTCTGACCATTTAAAAAGGAAAAGATGGCCGAGTTACTCCCCTTGACTCGTTAAACATTAATAAGGGGCGGTCGTTTTAAGTTCTTTTTGTCGACCGTTAAAACATAAAAAGATTACCGGGTTTTGTCGTTTCAAACTCGTTAATGGTCACGAAACGACGTGATTTTGACCACTTTTTTACTTTTTCAGGTCGAAATCACTATTTATGAAAATTACTCCTCGATCGTAATGGTCGGGCGGTTCTTTCGAGCATTGTTTTATACTTTTTCGGGCTCGAGAGACACAACTTTACGAAAAAGGACACCCCTGGAGTTTCCTTTTCTGCTGTCTTTTCAAACTCTCTAAACATGAAGAGACGCCGAGTTCTTCCTTTGTCAGACTCGCTAAAACCTGATGACATCGGATTCTGTCGAAATGACGCACCAAAAGCATATGCTATCCCCATCAAGCTTGTTAAAAATAATCGGGGTACTCGCCAGAAATGGTGGGGAAAAAGAAAATTTTGGAACCATAATTATTGTCGTGTCGGCAGTATGTCGCTCTTGAACATGGCACTTATCTGCTTTCGTGTCTGGGTGGGGATATCTCATCTCATTTTTCACTGGCCTCCGTGGATTTGGGTAATCCTATTTGACCTCTCATCTGCTCATTGCCTCGTCACCATGACCTCTGATCCATTGATGTCAAATACTGCCAATTCCACTGTCGTGCCGCCGATATGTTCAAGAGAAGTTGACCTCTGAAAAGAAACAACCTCCATCTGGTAGTTCACATGATCTTGATTCACAACATTATCTCTCTGTCTCGTGTTGATGATGTGGGAAACATTATGGCCCACCTTCGATCAAGGTCACTTCCTGTCGACTTCAGCTCATTATCCAGGAAGCTGATCTAGAGACTCCCTTCCGGTGCCTTGGAGCCTGCATGCCTCAATGGCAGGTTCTTCATATTCAACGTGAGGTTTTCATCATTGGCCTCCGATCGAATGATTCTACGGGTGTTTGACGTCAGCTCATTAATTTGCACGCCGTAGATTGTACCCATAGTACCTTGAGGGCCATTGTCATTATTGGTGGTACCTCTCACGTCTGTTAACAATTTCCATTATTGACTGGTAATCAGACGATGTTCATGCATGTTCGACTTCAGCTCATATATTCGCATGCTTGAACTTGTACTCTTGTTTGAGTCGAGATGGAGCGCAAGACCCTGGATTGTGTCTGTTGTAATCCAGGCATGATTCTTGATACATGACTCATTCACTGGATGGCTGCGACCATACCTGAGTCAATTCATTGATCCTAACCAGATGGCTGCGTCCATACTATGGATCTAGATTATTTATGTACTCTCTTATGGATGGCTGCGACCATACCATGTACATCATGTAATTGAACTATCAGTCGTTCCTCTCAATGCAGATCTTCGGCGGCAGCTATATGTGTTCTTGTAAAGCATTTCACCCCTCTCTCCCTCTCGGACCTCATGCTTTAGGGGGCATCTGTTACACAGTAATTTGTCACCATTGGTCACCGTCCCTATCGCCCCGTTTCCGTACATTGGAGGACGCATTTCGGGACCTGTGAGCAGTGACATAACCCAAAAATACTTGCATTGTGTTCCCCTGAGTATGTACTTCATGTTCCCTGAAGACACCTTCTGCAAATTATCCCTGAAAAGTGCTCTTTTTCCATTGGCGCAGGTCCACAGTGTCTTACCTGCGCCAATCACTGAGATCCTCAAAAGGGGGCGCGACCATTGGCACTCTGTCATAGAACAACACCCGCGCCAACCAAGTTTGGTAATGATTTTTGACAAACGCGCGCCCATATGTTTTTTCCCTTCAGATCACGAAGTCTTTTAAGGGTAAAATCCATCGGATAGAGGTCGAGAGTCATCATCTATCCTCATCATTTATCCTTTCAGAGATAATATCAATCCACAATGGGTGTCCTGGTGCATTGAATCTTCCTCCCTTCTCCATCTATAAAAGTCTGTCCTCATGCATTAGACAAGCTAGTTTTTGGAGTAATGCTAGTTGTGATTACGCTTGTCCTGAGTGATAGTGAAGCATAGAGAGGTTATGCTGCCGGAGAGGAGGTATATTGCAAGACACACATAGCTGCTCGCCCAGCTAGAGGAGAGGTTCAGCGTCAGAACCTTGGTTGTATCTTTTCCCGTCTATTATTCATTAATGAACGACTGCTGTTATGGTTCCAATCTCTTTGTCTATTATAATGATGTTTGATTTATTTCCTTTCTGACTGAAATATAGTTGTACCTTGGTGGATTTTATGCTTGTATCTGGTTCTTCCTTTGCATGTGCAGGTGTCCGTTCGCGAGGATCGCAAGGATTGTGACCTGCCGGAGCAAGGGAGCGGGAATATCAACTCTGCTTCGACATTAGCATTGGACTCCAGGTTGGTCTTCTTAATTCACCTTTAATGTACAACTAGGAACTTGCGTAGCAGCGTGGATTGATTGTGGCTAGTTCTATTTTAGGCTAGTGGGATCACCTCTGTCCGCAGAGGGGATTTACCTATCCAACAGTTGTCATGCAAAATTCTTCAAGACAAACTTCATATTTTTATCCTTTAATTAATGCTTCAGATCTTCTTTAAGGAGTTTGAATAACTGTAGAGAAACTCAAAAAACCTTTGATAAACAATTAGACTTAATCGAATTCCCCAAGAAAGGTAAAACAACCTCTGAAACCAGTGAGTGTTTAAAGAGGAAACAAATGCCAAAATATTGGAGCTTCGTGCCACCAAAAATTAGCTCGTTGCTCCACAGGGTCGAGTATCATTAGAGAAATTTTGAGGTAAAAAATGGGCCTCAAAATAAAAATGTACAAAAAAATCAAATTTATAAGAACCAATAAGATTCAATATGATGATGTCAACCATGGGGGATGATTCACCATTTTTGGAGTAAAAAGGTAAAAATATTAAAAAAATAAGGAAATAAAAAAACTATTTTTTCAACTCATATTTTCAACTTATCTCCCTACGATTTTACTCAAATTTCAAGGGGAGCGCTCATTGGATGCATAAATTAGTTTTTCATCCAAGGAGTACCCATGTTGCATACTTTCGATGGACTATTCTACACGAGAAATGTGAAATACATGAAAAACACAATTGCAATCACATTTTTTCATACATTTTTTGCGTAGTAGGGTCTATCGAAAGTATGCAACATGGGTACTCGTTGGATGAAAAATCAAATTATACATCCAATGAATGATACCGCTCGAAATTTGAGTAATATTGTAGGGAGATAATTTGAAAATATGAGTTGAAAAAGTAGGTTTTTCTTTTTTCCCTCCAAAACTTGATGAGGTGATCTAATCTTCGTTTATTATTTCCACTATTATTTTATAATATTCTTTAGGAGGCCCATTTTAGACCTCAAAATTTCTCTAATGGATTCCTTAGCAGATGATGCTTTATAAATGCTCAGGAATTACCAGCATATACCCATAGCCAAAAGATTAAACGTTGATCAAAGAACTTTGACCTCTTCTAAGGATTTTCAAGACTACCCTTGGTTGCATGATATTTCAGAACTTTCTTACACTTGGATAAATGTTAGATTCTTACCTTTGATGAGGGAGACGAGAGCCTTTGTATAATTTTTGAAGAACTATTTTTTAGGGTGGTTGACTTGTATTTAGGATGGAAACAATTATGAATTTAAATTTCAAACTTTATCTTTTGGAGCCAATAACCCCATACTTGAATTTACGCCAACATATACTTTAATTTAATTTGAATTTTGAGAACCCCTTCACAAAATACTTTAGCTATAAATAATTTTGATTCAATTTTTCAGTGAAATCCCTTTTTATCCTTAGCCAATGATAGACTTCCACATCATCTCCTTTTGGGGATATTGACCACAAGAATGTGGCACAAAATTTAATTTGACATATCTCTCAAACCATGAGGAGTTTCATGGCAAGCCATATACCGTTGGAATCAACATGACGAATAATATCCAATGATGATGGTCATGATCCCAAACAAACTGATCTTCAAACCCAAATTCCTCATTAGTTGTGGGGCATCTAGGGATTTACATAACTTCTTGTCATTTAGAGCTTTTAATAGATGCAACCTGTGACATGTATTAATAACGTTTCGAGAACCGAAGTTAGCATCAATGAAAATACCATTCAACAATCTCGCCCTTTGTCATTGATGGCAACACATACTTCCCCTGCGATTACTGCTTCCCCTGAATTCATGCTTTGATCTTCCTTTCTTGATTTCTCCCACCCCGCCCCACCTTGAAATCAATGGAAAAGGGTTACTCCCCCTAGCGAAATACCTTATTCTCTCTTCCTACAATAGACTGCCTTTCCCCCTGACATGTTATGCTTCACACATTTTGCCACAACTGATTCTACTTGTGAAGACTATGAGTCCTTCTTGAAAATTGTGCATGACCAAATCTTCCATTCTTCCATCTGCCTATCAAACGATAGACCTTCAAAGGCACAACCATTTCTACATAGAATCCTCCTCTTCAATATTCCTAGGGAGTCATCAAACTAGATTCTTCATAATAGCATGTGAACCAACTCTTTGGCTAGATCACCCTGAACCATGACATCTTCCATTGTAGGTTAGTTATGACCTTTTGAAAATCTTGAAAGCGTGATTGCAAAGAATTTTCCATTCACTTGATATTCTTTCTTTTGTTTTCTTCTCCAGGCCTTTCTATTCCTGGTGTTAGGGATATCTTACTGGGAATATTCCATCTTGTACCTGTAATCACAAGCTATATGCACATAGTTATGGCATTTGTAACATTCAATGTTGGGCCTAAATGATGAAGAAAACAACGTATAGTTTCTGCTAGCAAATTCATTTTGAAGTTTGTCTTGCGATATTGCAAACTTGCTTCTAGGGTTTTGATATTGTCTTTGTTAATCATCCCTATCACACATCCTGAAATCCTTATCCATATGTTCAAAGTTAGAACATGAAAAAAATAACCATTAAACATGTTAGGGTACCTAGATGAGACATTCTTTCTTGAAGGAGGTACAATCCTTATTGTTCCTTATCCTTGTTTTATTCTTCATTTCGAGTTGGCCTTTGAGGGATCCTGCTGTCAGGATTCTTGTTAATTTTTCTCTGCAGAGGTTTGGAGCTTGTGGCTCCCTTGGATGAAGGTTCACTTGCATAACCAATACCTGTTTTGATGCATAGAGACATTTGGAAACTGAGAATATCATCCAAGGTATGTGTTCTCTTCAAGCTTTTATTCAACTTGTCAACTTCAACCTTTAATTATATGGTTTCTTCTTCTTGTTTCGTGCAATATTCTTCTTTCTTCTAAATTTGACATTTATGTTATTCTTTGATTCTTTTGGATTCTTCAACTTGGGTCTTTAGATAGATGTTCTCCTCTTCTAGTGTTGGGTGTGGAGCCTAATTATCTTCCTACTTGTTCAAAGGTTTTTTTTTTTAGTCACGTTGGTCTGATCCCTACGCCGCCCATTTAATCATCGTCAGGTGGGTGACAACGACTTTTATGAGCCTTCCCCTGGCGGGGCTTCAGGGGCAGTGCCCCCAAAGCTAAAAAGAGATGAAACTTTCCTTGTAAAATATTGTAATTTCATAACCAATCTGAGCCGTTCACTAGGAAAATGATATGACAGTAGAAGTTATGTTTAATTTATGGTTTTTTGCCCTAGAAGGCAACCCTAAGTTTATATGAGGGAATACTATTGTGACTGTGTATTATTATTATGAGAGAGAGAGAGAGGAGGTTGTGTGAGATACAATAGGAAATTACAACGAATCTGCTGTAGGTTGTATCTCTTCATTTTGGTGGATAATATAAAAGGAAGGACTGATTGTTTCTCCATGGACGTAGCCCAAATTGGGTGAACCACATATATTTATGTCTCTCTTGTTTTATGTATTTTTGTATTTGTGTTTCTGCAATATTTTTTGTATTTCATTGCTCCATTAACTAGTTTCTAAAAATTGGTATTAGAGCCGAAGGTCTGTTTGGACAATAAACTCGTAGGAAAGAAGGGTTCTTGGTTCGAGTGGGAGACATGGCAGAAGATGGTAGGTTTAGGGTCGAGAAATTCAAAGGCCAAAAATACTAGTTGTGGAAGATGCATATGGAAGATTATATGTATAAGAAAGATCTGTACCTACCATTGAGCAGAAAATCAAAGAAGCTGATGAGTATGACAGATGTAGAATGGGAGACTCTTGACAAAAAGGCACTAGGAACAATACAATTGTGTCTAGCAATGTCAATGGATTTCAACATTTCAAAGGAAATGAAAACAGAAGGCTTGATGATGGAATTGGCCAAACTATTTGAAAAAACCTTGGCCTCAAATAGAGTATTTCTTATGAAGCGTCTGTTTAATATGAAGATGCCAAAAGGTGGATCTATTGCTGATCATTTAAATGAATTTAACACGTTACCAGTCAGTTAAATTCTGTAGGGGTAAATTTTGATGATGAAGTTAGGGTTCTGTTGTTTCCTTGCTCATTACGAGAAATTTGGATTGGCTTAGTTATGGCTATCAATAACTCTGTCTCTGGATCTATCACTTTAAAGTTTGATGATGTTGTTGGTGTTATCCTTAGTGAAGAAATGCGACAAAAAAGCTCCGGTGAGACATCAGGTAATGCTTTGACTGCAGAGACTAGGGGAAGAAAAGTGGAAAGAGGAAGGAGCCCAGGAAATCGCAGTAAGTCAAGAAAAGGAAGATCCAAATCTAGATTGGGAATAGTGTACTAGAAATACGGGAAGAAAGACCACAAATTTTGGAAGGGAAAAGAAGGAGATGAACAACAAGAGAACATTCATGAAGCCAATGTGACAGGTGATGTGTTGCAAGATGCTTTATTCTTTCATTAGAGAATATTATTGATTCCTGGGTGGTAGATTCAGGGGCCTCATTCCATGTCACACCTGATAGTAAACATTTTCATGACTATGTTCAAGGAGATTTTGGGCATGTTCATTTGGGTGATGGTAAACCCTGTAAAATTATTGGAATGGGTAAAGTAATAATAAAACAACAAAATGGAAACCAGTGGATATTGAAGGAGGTAAGACATGTTCCAGATCTGAAGAAAAATCTAATTTAAACAATGAAGTTAGGTGGTGAAGGATGTGTAACTACATTCATAGGCAAAACCTGGAAGGTCACTAAAGGAGCCTGATAATAGCAAAGGAGAAAAGGTTGGTACGTTGTATTTATGCAATGGTATTTATATTTTTGTTAATGATTTAACCTCCATAGGAGCAGATACGATATTGTGGCATCATAGGCTCGAGCACGTGAGTGAGAAATGGATGCAAATTCTTGACTCAAGAAATATGTTTCCAGGTTTGAAGCACGTTGATTTGGATTTCTATGAAAATTGTGTATATGGAAAACAAAAGGGAGTTATATTTATCAGAGTTGGGAAGAAAAATGAGAGTGAAAAATTAGAGTTTGTGCATACAGATGTATGGGGACCTGCTCAGGTATCATATCTAGGTGGCTCTCTCTATTATGTTAGTTTTATTGATGATGCAACTAGGAAAACCTGGATTTATTGTATTCAAAATAAATCTGATGTATTTGATACTTTCAATAAATGGAAAGCTTTGGTTGAGAATGAGATAAGGAAGAAGTTGAAGTGTCTCAAATCAAACAATGGAGGTGAATACTGTAGCAAAGAGTTTTATAAATAATGTTCAAAGCATGGAATTCTCAGAGAGAAGATATTTTTAGGAACACCACAGGAAAATGGTGTGTCAGAAAAGATGAACTAAACAATCATGGAGCATGCAAGGTGTGTGAGATTGTATGCAATATTTCCCTTACAATTTTAGGCAGATGTTGTAGATACCACTGTTTATCTAATAAAAAGAGGGTCTTCAAGTTCCTTGGATGGTGGTATTTCAGAGAAGGCATGGATAGGTAAAAAGGTAAAATACTCATTTTTAAAGACTTCCGATTGTGAAGCCTTTGTCCACATCAATAAAGAAAATAGTGCAAAGCTTGAGCCAAAATCAAAGAAATGTACCTTTATTTGATATGGTGTAAATGATTTTGGTTATCGCTTATCTGATTATGAAAATCAAAAAATCATTAGGAGAAGAGATGCCATATTCAATTAGAAGGTCTTGTATATGGATCAAATGTAGGGAAAGAAACAAGAAAAAGAAAACAAAGAATACCTAGTGCTTGAAGAGATAAAAGAAAAAGTAAAGGTGTCTGAAAATAATAATGATCAACAACCACAACAACAACAAGCACCTCATACATCTGAAAGTGGTGTTAAAATATCTACCACGATAAGTAGACCCCCTGAAAAATACTCTCCTTCATTATATTATGTATTGTTGACTGATTTTGGTGAACCAAAAATAGATGAAGAAGAAATGCAGGTAGAAACCAGGAAGAATTGGGAGCAAACCATGGAAGAAGAGATGGACTCCTTGATGCATAACCTGACTTGGGACTTAGTCAAGTTTCTTGCAGGTAAAAAACATTGCAAAATAAATGGGTTTACAGGTTGAAGGAAGAATATGGAGGTAAATATATGTATAAGATTAGACTTGTGGTGAAGGGGTTTTCACAAAAGAAAGGTATAAACTTTGATGAAATTTTTTCTCCTGTTGTTAAAATGACTTCAATCAAAACTATTTTAAGTCTAGTGGAAACATAAGATTTGCATCTTGAGCAGTTAGATGTAAAGACAACCTTTCTCCATGGGGATTTCGAGGAAGAAATATATATGCAACAACCACAAAGGTATGAGGTCGAAGGGAAGGAGAAGTTAGTGTGAAAATTGAAGAAGAGCTTGTATGGATTAAAATAGGCTTGAAGGCAGTGGTAACTAAAATTTGATAGGTTTATGTATGAACAAGGTTATACTAGATGTCACTTTGACCATTGTGTTTATCTTAAAAAGATAAATGATGGTAGCTATATTATATTGTTATTGTATGTAGATGACATGCTTGTTGCATGGTCTAACATGTAGGAAATAAATGTGCTTAAAGTAAAATTGACAAACTCATTTGCAATGAAGGATTTGGGTGTTACAAAACAAATCCTTGGTATGAAAATAACTAGAGACAGGCAAAATCGCAAATTAACATTGTCTCAGAGTGACTACATAGAAAAGGTGTTGGAAATATTTACTATGCAGAATGAAAAACTAGTTAGAACACCTTTGGCTAGCCATTTCAAACTAAGTAAGGATATGTGTCCCAATACTCAGGAAGAGATGGATTATATGTGTAAAGTTCCATATGCATCAATAATTGGAAGCTTAATGTATTCAATGATTGGATTCTCAGGTATTTGAGAGGTATCACAAATCAAGTATTATGCTTTGGTGGTTCAAACATTAGTTTGCAAGGATATGTATATGGAAAGTGATAGAGATAATAGGAGAGCACCACAGGGTATGTGTTTAATATAGGTGGAACAACTTCCAATTGGATTTCAGAATTGTAAAACATTGTTGCACTTTCAACAACAAAAGCAGAGTATGTTGCTTCTATAGAGTCTAGTAAAGAAATGATTTTGGTTACAAAGGTTTATGGATGCAATCAACAAGAAGCAAGAGATGGGTAGGTTATACAGTGACAACTAGAATTTCTTTCCAAGACTAAACATATACAACTCAAGTACCATTCCATACGGTAAGTGTTGGAAGATGTATAGTTGGAATTGGAAAAGATACACACTAACTAGAATCCTGCAGATATGTTAACAAAAGCTGTAACCAGGGAGGAATTGAGATTTTGTTTAGTCTCAATTGGTCTTCAAGTATGATGGTGAAGATGAGAAACAACCAGGTCCAAGTAGAGTCATTTTCCAACAAGTGAAGCAACAATAGAGTTTATATAATAAGTCTTCAAGTGGGAGATTGTTGGGTGTGGAGCCTGATTATCTTCCTGATTGTTTAAAGGTTTTTTCGTTTCAACTGCATTGGATCTATGTTCCTAATGGGGTAGAAACGCCGCCCATTTAATCGTCGTCAGGGGGGTCCAAGGGGGGGGTGTGGGGCGCGCGCGGCGACAACGAATTTTATGAGCCTCCCTTGGTGGGGATTTGGGGGTAACACCCCCGATGCTAAAAATAGATGAAAAATTTCCTCGGATAATATTGTAATTTCATAGTCAATTTGGGCCATTTATTAGGTGGATGATCTAATGGTAGAAATTATGTTTAATTTAGGGTTTTTTTCCCTATAAGGAAACCCTCGATTTATATGAGGGAGTTGTATTGTGGCTATACATTATTATTTTGAGAGAGAGAGAGAGAGGAGGCTATGTGAGAGTGAAGATGAAATTACATCGGATCTGCTACAGGTTGTATCTTTTTTTTTCTTTTTCCTGGATAATATAAAAGGAAGGACTAGATGTTTCTCTGTGGACGTAGCCCAAATTGGGTGAACCACCTATATCTGTGTATCTCTTGTTTTATGCAGTTTTTTATTTGTGTTTCCACAATATTTTGTGTATTTCATTGCTTCGTTAATTTATTTCTAACATCTAGTTTTCTCACTTGATGACTAAAGTCTATTTCAATGATACGATCCTTATTTTCAATATCTTGCAAATGTTCCTTATGTCATTCCTTAAGCTTGTTAATTTTAGTTAGAGTTGCGTCAAGTTCCTTTTTCTTTCGACTTACTACACCTTCATACTTCCAAATAGATTCTTCTAATTAAATTGCCAAGTTTTTCTCTTTCTTTTCTGCTGCCTAAATTTGGAGTTTTAAGAGAGAAACTTCCTCCTTGAGTGTGTGATTTACCTTCTCTATGTTCTTCAATTCTTTCAAGGCGCTAAATAGTAATTTCTCCATGTCCACTTCTACCTCTTCTTCATCATTGTCAAAGTTTTTGATCTAGGAACCTTCTTTATTTGAATCGCATTCTTCATCATCATTTCCATCTTGACTTGCATGCTTCTTTGAGTAGAGATCATGGATATTATTTCAAATACTTTTGGTTGATGATAATTGATCAAATTCGGCTTTTATAGGATGTGGCAGAGAACTGAAAATGATATTAATGGATAAAGTATTGTACCTTCTAGATTCATTGGTAGATGTGTCCCCAAAAATAACAGAGCACCATACATCACATCCTCGAGTTTTCAAATATAATATCGTTTTGGATTCCCAAATTTCATATTTGGCTTGATCGAATTAAGGAACTAGTGGACCAACTTGATTTACTTCATCAACAATAACACTTGATACTTCCTCTGATTCTTTTGAATATTTGGCAACTTACTTATTTGACTTTCCCATCTCTGCACTTTGAGATCTTCCTTCCAGCTATTAAGTTTCAACTGAAGAAACCTTCTCTGGTACCAATTGTTGGTAATAATAAGAGGGGGTGAATCAATATTTCACTTCAATTAGTTAATTATTTTAATATTCATAGAGAATTAATTAACATTAGAATCAGACATAAACATAAATCAACAACACCATTCAATAATGCACAATATCAGAGATAATAGACACAAGATTTTTAGGTGGAAAACTTTCGGGGGGGGAACACCGAACGCTTCTTAATATTTGCCTTCAAAAGTTTACATCAATTAGGAAGCTACAAATTCCAATACTTTCAGCTCCAATTGAAGGAGGCCCCAACTCCCTAGTTCTCAAGATCCAACCTAAATGACACCCCAATTCCCTAGTTTTAGGGCTCTAGCCTGAAGGATGGTCCAACACCTTATTTACTAGATTTGACTAGAAGGAAACTTCAACGCCATGCATAAGCTCTGTTATGAAACCAACTCAAGAAAAGATAGAAAAGATAGATCAACGCCTTAGAATTCAGCCTCTTCAAGGGGGCAACCTCCTTTACATTACATAAATGAACAATTCTTCGATGATTCAAATGAAAAAACCTCCTTTCTATATATAGGAGTCTAAGGAGTCACAATATAATCCAGCCGACCTAACAATAATAATATAAAGCCAAAAAAATAACAATAGAGGGATTCTATGGGGCACAGAAATAACAATATGGGGGTAATAGGGGCACAGCAATATAAATAAGGGGTATAACTACAATAGTAATGGGGTAATCACTAGTATTATAGGGACCCAACATGCCCATCTCCTTCAAAAAAGTGTTGTCCTCAACGCTTGAGTAGTTTCGGATACTTCTGCATAAAATTCTCATCCTCCCTGTGGAATCTTCAGCGGATAAGTTCTTCCACTTGATAAGATACTCTGAAATTGATCGATTTCGTAGCTGTCGAGTTCTTGTTTCTGTGACTGCTTCCGGTTCCAATATAATTTTTCCTTCCTCGTCAAGTTCTGGCAATATTGTTTGAATTGGGAGCTTGTTGCCTATAACCTTCTTTAAACATGAAACATGGAAAACTGGGTGCAATCGAGAAGCTGCAGGAAGCTCCAATTTGTATGCCATAGTACCAATCTTTTGCAACACCTTGTACGAACCATAATACTTTGGTGATAATTTATTATCCTTCTTAGCTTGCTTTAGGGACATTTTCTTATATGGTTGTAGCCGTAGGAATACCCAATCACCTACATCAAAACTTCTTTCACTGCGATGTTGATCCGCCTGTTGTTTTATTCTATTTTGTGCCAACAGGAGGTTATCCTTTAAGAGTTGGAGGACTTGTTGTTGATGTTTGATGTGATGTTCCACTGCCTGAACCTTAGAATTTTCTCTTAAATATGATGTGATGGATGGTGGTTGATACCCATAAAGTGCCATAAATGGGGTCATTTTTGTTGTTGTATGGAAGGAAGTGTTATACCACCATTCAGCCAGAGGCAACCATTTGACCCATTGTGTCTGTTTATCAGATACAAAGCAACGAAGATATCCTTCCAAACATTTGTTTACTATCTCAGTTTGCCCATCAGATTGAGGATGATAAGATGAGCTATGAGCTAACTGAGTACCAAGACAAGAAAATAATTCTGTCCAAAAATTTCTAGTGAAAATGGGATCTCTGTCACTTACAATAATCTTTGGGTTTCCATGTAGCTTTTGAACTGTTTCCATAAATGCAGTAGAAACTGTACTGGCTTTAAATGGATGTGATAATGCACAAACGTGTGCATACTTGGTAAGTCTGTCAACTACCACCATGATGACACTCTTTCCCTCAGACTTGGGTAAACCTGTGATAAAATCCATTGAAACCTCCTCCCAACGTTGGCTTGGAATGGATAAAGGTTGTAATAGACCCGGTGTCTTAATTGTTTCAACTTTATTTTGTTGGCAAACCAAACATTCCGCCACAAACTTTTGAATATCTGATTTAAGGCCATCCCAAAAAAATTCCTTCTTAACCCTGTGGTAAGTTTTTAAAAATCCTGAGTGCCCTCCTAAGGGAGAAGTGTGCAATTCCATAAGAATATTTTGTTTTAGTTGGGAATTCTTACAGAGGTATAAGCGATCTTTGTACCATAACGAATCATTTTGCCAGCTAAATGTATCAGAAGTACTGGAATCTTGTTGTAGCTTTCGAATAAGTGCCAACACTTCTTCGTCATTCTTCCATTCCTCCCTTGCTTCGTTTATCCAATCTGGTTGGATAATAGAAATGGCACACAACAATGCTTCCACATCCTCATCCTTTCTTGAGAGTGCATCTGCCACCACATTTTGCTTCCCTTTTTTGTAGATGATTTCAAAGTCATAACCCAACATCTTTGTGACCCACTTTTGTTGCTCTTCAGAGGATAATCTTTGTTCTAAAAAGTATTTAAGGCTATCATGATCTGTTTTTACCTTGAAGTGTCTTCCCATTAGGTAGGGTCGCCATTTCTTAAGTGCATGGAGTATTGCCAACATTTCCTTCTCATAAATAGCTTTGCTTAAAAATTTTCCCTTGATTGGATGACTTTCAAAAGCAATGGGTCTTTCATCTTGCATTAGAACAGCACCAATTCCATTTCTTGAAGCATCACATTCCACAATAAATGGTTTTGTGAAGTCCAGTGTAGCTAAGACCGGTGCTTGGCACATTGCCTTTTTAAGATGTTCAAAGGCCTTTGTTGCTTCCGGAGTCCATGAAAATGAATCTTTCTTCAATAATGAAGATGTTAGAGGTGCTGCTATTCTCCCATAATTCTTAACAAACTTGCGATAATACCCTGTCAACCCATGAAATCCTCGCAGATGCTTTATGGATGTGGGGATTTTCCATTCCTTAATGGCTTTAATTTTGCTAGGGTCTACCTTAACTCCTTCATGAGATACAATATGACCCAAATATTCCACCTCCTGGACTCCAAAGAAACATTTGGATCTTTTTGCATATAATTGTTTCTCCTCCAATAGTTGTAGCACCCTGTCAACATGTTCAACATGATCCTTCCAAGACTTGATGTAGATTAGTATATCATCAAAAAATACTAACACAAAATTTCTAAGGAATGGTTTGAAAATTGAATTCATCAAACCTTGAAATGTTGAAGGTGCATTGGTAAGGCCAAAAGGCATGACCAAAAATTCATAATGACCCTCATGAGTTCTAAATACCGTTTTCGGAATGTCTTCAATCTTCATTCTGATTTGATGATATCCCGAACGAAGATCCAACTTGGTGAAGTAAATTGATCCATGCAATTCATCCAGTAATTCATCAATGACAGGAATGGGGAACTTATCTTTAATAGTGAGCTTGTTGAGCTCCCTATAATCCGGAAACATGCGCCATGATCCATCCTTCTTGTGCACCAATAGTACTGGAGCTAAGAAAGAACTTTGACTCGATTGAATTATACCAGCCTCTAGCATTTCTGCAACCATACGTTCAATTTCACTTTTTTGGACATAGGGATATCTGTATGGCCTGATGTTTGGAGGAACACT
Organism: Pinus tabuliformis; assembly: GCA_031772625.1. NCBI lineage: Eukaryota > Viridiplantae > Streptophyta > Pinopsida > Pinales > Pinaceae > Pinus > Pinus tabuliformis. The sequence goes on from CM062813.1 coordinate 236,290,193, forward strand.
TCCTGGAATCAAATGAATAGCATGATCATGATCACGCATAGGTGGGAGACCTTTGGGAGTCTCAAATACCTTGGAATGATTGTCCAGGACTTTTTGGAGATCTGGAGAAATAGATGATTCCAATGTGGAAACATCTAGCGAACACAATTGTGCAATTACACCTCTTTGCTCCTTTTTTAGAAGCTTTGTCATGCCATTAGAGTTGATTATCTTTCCTGGTTTCCCTGCAATACCCCTTAATTCAACTTCCTTTCCTTCTGTAGAAAATTTGATGAAAAGTTCTTGAAAATTAAAAGCTATTGTACCCAAGGATTGTAGCCATTGGACTCCTAGTACAACATCAACACCTCCCATTGGAATGGAAAGCATTGGGCTAGTCAATACATATTCTCCCATGGATAGCTTGATATTATGGCACTTTCCAGAGAAATTTATTGTTCCTCCATTTGCAATCATCACTTGACACTCTGGTGCTGGATATAGGAAGCAATTCAATTCTTTTGCTACCCTATAATGAATAAAATTTTGGGTGCTTCCTGAATCAATCAACACTATTACCTTTTTCTTCTTGATTTGTCCTTCTATCTTGATGGTTTGAGGAGTGGTAATTCCCGCCAATGCATTACAAGATATGGTCGAATTTATTTGTTCTTCATCTAGGCTTTTTTCTTGGAGTATATCCTCTTCTTTTGACCTTTCTTGCTCCTTTTCTTCTTCCTCTTCACAATCTATGTAGAATAATTTCTTCTCAGCACACTTATGACCTTTTGTGTATTTGCTATCACAACTGTAACAAAGCCCTTTTGCTCTTTTTTCTTCCAATTTTTGTGGTGTCAACCTTGTAGGTTGTGGAAGACTAGGGGCAACAACACTTCCGTCTTTATAGTTGTGAGTGGTATGCTTCCTAGTTTCCATAATTTTGCTTTCCATTTTTCTTGCTAACCTGAATGCCTTCTCTAATGAATCAGGTTCCCAAAGGCGAACATCATGTTGGATATTATCCTTTAAAGACCCTATGAACACATCAATCCTATGCTCCTCTGGAATATCTTTTACCCTTATGTTCAATTTTTGGAACTCCTCAATGTGCTCCATTATTGAACCCTTTTGTTTGAGACTTATCAATTGGCTAAAAAAAGTGTTGCTTTTTGTATCCTCATAATGTGCTATCAATTCTTCCGTAAAAATTGCCCAAGTGATAAATTGTTTACGAGAACAAAGTCATTGATACCATACAAACTGATTTGGTTCCAAATATACAGTTTCCATACGTACCTTTTGTGCATTTTGCACATTATTGAGATCGAAGAATTGCTCCATATGTAATATCCATGTGGTGGGATCCTTGCCATCAAACTTCCTCATATCGATTTTTGGAATATGGTGATTCTTCGATCCAACATTAGCGTCTATGGAATCATGATTAACATTTCTTTTGTTCTCATCATGAGTTTCCTTTACTACCTTTTCACTATTAGTACGTATTTCTTGTAGAAAATTTGTCATATCTGTCTTTAAATCTGCCATGCCTGTCTTCAAATTTGTGTTCAAATCTATCTTCAAATTATCCCTCTTAGCTTCCATGCCATTCATCTTACCTTCCACGCCATTTATCTTAGCTTCTGTTAACTTTTGTGAGCGTGACATTTGTTGCACTTGTTCTTGTAATTTTGATATATCATGTAGCATTTCTTCCTCTTCTTCATGAGTCATGCTAGAGCTTTCAGGTTCCTTACTAAGTGTTTACATTTTCTTTCCTCAGGGCATCAATTACTGATAATAATGCTCTACTATGCCCTTTGAATTACTTCAAAATAAATTTTCAAACCAAGCTTAAGCAAAAATTTAAAAAAATCTACACACCTTTTTTCACTTTGTAGGAGCTCGATATTGCCTCTGATGTATCTCTATACTTTCGAATCATCTAGTTCTGAATTTGTGATCTGTAGTAGCTCTCTGTGTCCTCTTTCCAATGCCACCAGTCTGATCCAAATTGGATTCTCCAAGAAAGAGTTATGCACAATCTCCCAAGATGACCTGATTATAGACCTTTCCAGAAGAGCGAACTTGTATGAAGTGCCACGTGTACAATTTTCAACCTTTGGTTCTAAAAAAGATATACAAGAAAGTACAGTCCATCCTCTGTCTGTACCTTCTTACGAAATTTCAATCTGATACCCAGAGAGAAAGTTATGACGATTTTCCCCAGGTCACCTGTTTTGAATGTAATTTAGGAGTCTGCAAAAAGACCAACTTCCTCAGATCATATCTCCGCAAATATCGCGCAAAAAGCTCTGAAATTCAGACCCAAGGTTCAACGTGATTTCTTCTCAAATGGGTTTTTTTTGCGACTTCTGAAACTTCACAAAACAAAAATTATAGCGAAAATGTCACGATGACCTGTTTGGAGCAACGAAACCCTAGAATCCAAAGCTCTGATACCAAATGTTATGAAACCAGCTCAAGAAAAGATAGAAAAGATAGATAAACGCCCTAGAATTCAGCCTCTTCGAGGGGGAAACCTCCTTTACATTACATAAATGAACAATTCTTCGATGATTCAAATGACAAAACCTCCTTTCTATATATAGGAGTCTAAGGAGTCACAATATAATCCAGCCGACCTAACAATAATAATATAAAGCCACAAAAATAACAATAGATGGATTCTATGGGGCATAGAAATAACAATATGGGGGTAATAGGGGCACAAAAATATAAATAAGGGGTATAACTACAATAGTAATGGGGTAATCACTAGTATTATAGGGACCCAACAAGCTCCAACTTGCCCTAGCAATACCTTGCCATCATGAAGTGTTCTTAGGATTCAACCTGAAGGATAATCCACTCTCCTACATTGCACCACCTTGCCACCCTACTCAACAAGCTACCATTTGACCTGAAGGCTCCAACCTTCAACTCAACACAACATACCACGTTTCACAATTTTCATACTATATCTACATGTGCTCAATATCAATCACATCTAATATCAAAGCAATCTGCTAACTTTATCAATCTGCAATACTGACATAATTTTTTCAGAATTGATACCAACTTCCTATGCTTCTACAATACAATACTTCTTTCTCTGAAACCCTAGCACTAATCATCAGTCCCAAACAATGTCAAATTTGTATATCAACATGAAACCATGGAATATCTTACCCATCATATTGATCTTGCAAAGTAATGTCTGCGATAAATGTCCTTGGATTTTATTAGCCACCAAATATAATTGACAAACCTTTCAACATCTATATGCAATCATCAATGACAATTATAAGCTCACAAATAGTCACATTCCTTTCTCCAAACTGCAGCATAACAATGCCACTGTCAAACCCTAGCATAGGTTTACAATTCAAGATACTTCTTATAGCATGCACACTCAAGGTTCAATCCTCACATTGTTTCATGTATAATTTAGGTGTACAAAGCTGTATTCAAAACTCAATAACAATAACCCAAGCTCATATGATGTACCATAGTTAAACTATCCAAATATGGAAGATGTACAAAATTTAATCAAACTAACTGCTGCACAACATACCTCAATTTATCTACTGATGAAGGATCATCGTCATGAATATGTATGCAATCTGAAGATGATGTGAAGCCTCTGACTTTGTAGGGAAATCCTTGAATTAGATGCCTTTTCCCTTAACTCTTACTACAACAATAACTTCTACCTTTCCACTCCTCAACATGACTGACCTCTTCCTTTTGAAGATGAGCCTCAGTTAAAATTTTACTATCTTTTTCTCTAGATAGCACTACTTTGTATACTGCCTTCTATGTGATGTAAAAATGCTACCTTAGAAACCCTTACAAGTTACACAAGTTCTAAAGGAACTATCAGAAAATGAGGTTTGTTATATTAATAACATAATATACCATCTTTTTTCAAATGCAAGAATCTCGTTGCTGAAGTTAAAATTCTTAGTTCCAAGAGATATGCATTCAAATAGTGAGTACTTCAATATCAGTCCATACCATCAAAACTAATAAAGGTTCGAGTCACATAGAATTGTTTAATGAAGACAAGTTTTTATTACTGAATCCTCAGGTGAAGTTTAAAAGGTGCTTGTACTTTCAAATCAAGACTGTATTTTAACCATAGATCCAAGCATTATAACCCAAAAATTGCTCCTTTTCGTCCAACAAAAGTTTATAGCCTTACTGTTTTCACCTATCATACCATCTTATATTTGTGTCAAATGGTCCTATTTTTTATCCCTGGTGCAGACAAGGATAGGTGCATTGTTGGTTGACTAAAGAGAAAGCCAAAAAGGAGAGTAAAAAATCAAAGGGCGAAATCAAAGGGAGAACCAAAATTTCAGAGTCAAAATTCATAAGGGAGAAAAATTCCAAATGGAAGTGCTGAAATTCAGAGGCAAAAATTCCAAGAGGAAGTGACAGAATTTGAAGGCCAAAGCCAAACAGGAGAGCTGAAGTTCGGATGCCAAGATCTAGAAAGCAACCAAAAAAGGAGAGTCAAAATATCAGGGGCCAATTTTTGGAACAATGGATATTGAAGATAGACTCAGAATATTGGGGGTCGATATCGGAAGGACCAACAAAAATTCATATCGAGACTTCAGGATTTCAGAGGTAGGAACATAAGAGACCTTGACAAACTATTTAAACACAGACCTGAAATGGAATATTGGGGCAGGCAGTCATAACGATGGATTTCAGAGATGACTAGGAATATCGAAACCCGATATCGGAAGGTTGGACCTCAGAGAAAAGTGACATCAAAACCTCGGAGTTTCCTAACTCCTTAATAATTGAAATTCTTTGAAAAATGTTGAGGTTGTCGAGAAGGGGAAATAAAAAGGAAATCATCACAAAAACAAGGACCCCAGGGACCCTTTCTCTCTCCTCAAGACAGGGCACATGGAAACTGGTGATTGGCCCCGAGAAGTAGACATGGTTGATGACATTTTCGTACAGTAGACACGTGGCATTATTTTTTTGGCATTTTTTAAGGCCTAATGGGGTAAATACGGGTGAAACGTGTCACCACTAGGGATGCGCCTCGTGGAGATGATGACCTCAATATGGCATCATTTTGGAGGTTAGGTTTTTGGAGGAAAGAGATTTTGTAACCCTTGTTTAAATTGTTTTATAAAATGTTTTGATCCAATGGAGGGGCTATAATGTTTAGTGGAATTTGGTCACGAGGAATCAGAGGGCTGAGGGCATAGAGAGGGAAAAGCACCTAGGCATTATGGAGAATATCAAAGGTCAGAGTTTTTAGAACCCCTTTGAAATTTTATTTTAGAAAAGCTTTTAATGAGAAGGGTTTCTGATGCAAACTGACACATGGTCATGTGAGATCCAAAGAACCCAGACCAAAGCTAAGATTTAGCGCCTAAGTGCTATGAACCATATCAAGATGTGAATATCGAAACTCTTGTGTAATTTATTTTTGAAAATGTTCAGATGAGAGGGGAGTTCAATGTATTGTTGGCATTTGGTTATGAGGACTCAAAGGACCAAGGGTGTAGAGTGGGATAATCACCAAAGTGCTATAGAGAATATCAGAGGGAGGTGGCATCGAAACTCTATTTTTAATTCCAAATTGAAGAACTTCTGATGAGAGGAGCTTCAATGGGGAGAGGCACTCGGTTGCAAGAATTCAAAAGAACCAAGGACAGAGCATGATTACACGGGGAATTAGGCCCTTGACAGAATTTGGAAGGATTTAGCACCCAAGCACCAAGCTGTTGGTCACGACACACGATTCTATGGAAGAATTATGATAACAAGGCTAAGAGAAAAGGGGCCAAGAGAATCAGAAGGTTACATTTTCGTAACATTATTTTAAATAGAGTTATGATGGAAGAAGGATCCAATACTAAAATTCCTACGCGCTAAACTGGTGGTCATAGGTGTTTAGTCAATTTAGTGTTCCTAAATTGATGTCATTAATTGTCAACCCGGGGCTCGTAAGCTGATGAAGTGAAGGTGTACTATATGTACTTAAGCTACCTCTTAGAGCTTTTTGTCGTTTGGGGGGTGTTGTTTGTGGTTAATTTATATTTCTAAAATGGAGTGGTGATTTATAAACAGATGAGTGATGGTGTGTGTAAAGTGAATTCTAGATGAGTGAGAGTGTGTGATTAGTGATTTCTAACTACTTGCTGAAAAGGAAAAACTTGAAGGAAATAAGTAACTTGAAATAACTTGAAAGCAAAGAACCACTTTCTAATGGCATTAGACACCATTCATGCTGCTGCAAATAAAAGGTAAGAAAATCACTTAAAATACCAATGATAAAGTTTATCTCTTCCTAACTCCCTGCCTCTAACACATAGTACTGTGTAAGACACGATTAGGAAGTAGCTAAAGATAAGTCTAAGAAATGAGAAAAATGAGAAAAATCTACTTTAAAAACTAGTTATGATGTTCAGCTCTCTCTAACTCTCTGCCTCTAACACATAGTACTGTGTAAGACACGATTAGAAAGTAGTTAAGGATTAGTCTAAAAAGCACCCAAAGCCAGCTGCAAGTTATTAATATTCTGATCTCTAAAAGATAGACAATTTATGATAAAGAGATCATTCATATGTTAGCAAACCACTTTGAGAAATAAAACTAAAAATCAGCTATGAAAATAAAGTAAAGGCAGCAACTTGAATCTGTCAACTGAAACTACCACTAGATATTTAAGCAAATACACAAACACAAAATCAATCCCGGGCTTAAAAACCTGCAAAAGAACAATGCTGATCAGCTAAAAAGAAAGGCTGGAAATGAAATAACAAGAAAGTAAATTACGCTGTACATGTTTCAACTAAGAGAAATGCTGAATAGAAATAAGGAAATGCTGCATATAAAATACATAAAATACTTTACAAGGCTAACATGAACAGGGGCCCTCCATTCATATCATCCAAAAGAGACTCAAGGAATTGGAAACTTCAAAACAACACTGTTTCTATTACTCCATGTGCAGAAAAATACAGTCCAGAGTGCTAGAACAGCACTATAAAAACAGAGTCTTCGAATGCTCTAAATTAACAACAAGTTTATAAAATGCAGCAACTAAAAAGTAACCTTCAGCGTATGCAAACGCTAGTTTTATAGGCATCTGAAAGACGGCCTAATGCGTACAGCTAAAACTGGAAAACTAACTAACTGTCATGCGTAATTAAGGATCAAAACACGTCATAAGTCTGCGTGGATGAGCTGGAGGTTCTGGTCGTTATGGGCATTGAATCCAGAGTTGGATTATGTCCCCCACGGCCTGCATAAGACGGACAAGTCACCGTTTGAACTGACGTGACCCAACAGCTTACGTATCACCGTTAAGCTGCCTTTATTGACCGTAACTTGACCCTCGTTGACCGGAGGTACAGATGACGTGGATGGCTGAACAGATAGCACAGGAACCTCAAGCACCTTGATTCCTAAGTGCCCATGTGGCTCATTTGGAAAAATGACACGTGGAACCTTGAGATTAACAAAAAGGCTGCGGGATCATCAGATGGCTGCGGAATCAGCAGATGGCTGCGGAATCAGCAGATGGCTGCGGAATGCCTGTAAGTATGTCAAAATCTAAACAAAACAGTCACACATTAGAAAAATCCGTAAATCATGCTTAATGCCATCATATGTAATGATCTGGGTGAGTTTATGCAGCAAAATAGAGCAAAAGGGAGAGATGAGTGAGGGAAAACTGTAGGAAATGATGGATAACCAAGTGTAAAGTGGAGACTCTACATACCCCCACTGCGAGGGTATTGCATGTCCTCATGCAATCAAAAACATGGTTCAGTCCACCTGCTGGGATGCCTCTGCTAGGACATCCAGCCTTCTCTTCTTTCTCTGTGTGGCCACATTGACCCTTGGTCTTTTCATCAAACACCTGAATTTCAGATTGATTAAAGCTCTGTTTAATTTTCTGCATCTCTTCTTGAGCTTTTTGTTTTCCTTTTGCCACAAGCCCATATGAAGCATGGTGTTATCTTGGACCATCTTGTCCACATTGCCCTGTATCTTCAGTTTTTCATTTTCTTGTTTGATGTGGCGATTTAGTACCTCTAGTTCAAATATTTCCTGCTTCAGTGATTGGATTTGTTGCTCCAAGGGTTGAGCAGTGCTTGGCCCAGCCACTGCTTGTTCCAGCGTCTCCAGGTAATTATAAACTTCTTGTTGATCAGGGTCAACCTCAGGTGACCTCCTTGGGCTATGCTCATACTGAAATTCGGATCCTTGTTCAAATTCAGGCTCATGCTCAAATGGACTTTCCTCACGTGGAGGACTGGTCTCTACATACTCAGCGTGTGAAGGACTTTTCTCCAAGTCAAGACTTGTAGCACCTTTTTGAGGTGTGCTCAAGTCAATGAAGAATGACTGTTTACCCTTTGTGGCCCCTACTTTTCTGTTTTGTAATCTGCTGCTCCTTCTCACAGAGGTGGTACTCTGTTTTTCTTTTGGTACTTTTTGCTTTTGTTTTTCCACCTTTTTGGAAAGGGCAGTTTTATGGAGTTGAGCCAATCTTTGTGCTAAGGGCTGAGTGTCTTCCTCACTAGAATTCTCAGGAGTGAGGTAAGTTTCTTGAGCTATGGATTTCCCTTTATCTTTCTTTTGTTTCTTCTTACTCTCTTTTCTCTTTTGAGCAATTTCTTGGGCAAGTTCTGAAAGAGTTTCTGTGATAATTCCTTGAGCTGTTTGACCAATGTCCACAGCAGGCTCAGGATCAATATCATGTTCAGAATGATGTACATCAGTTTCTTCTACAATCTGCTCTTGAACAGTTTCCTCTTGGACAACAGTTTCCTCTTGGTCAACAGTTTCAGGGGTAGCCTCCTTTCGTTTTCTTCTACTCTTTCTAGGCACAGAGGTTTCTCCTGCTTCCTCAAAATGGTTTCTCACAAGAAATTTCTCCCAGGTATCTCTTTTTGCTTTCAACTGTTCCTCAACTAGCATTTTAACAAGACCATGATGACATAGATGTGATTCAATGTTTGTTGGGTTCTTTTGGGCCATTGAACACATTTTTCTAAGACTTGAGAGTAGAAAATATGGAAGGTTAATATCATCTCCTAAGAAATGCATCATGACTTTGGCATGGTAAACATATAAGACTCCAAACATTCCCTTACAAGTAAAGAATTTTTGCACTAGTAACAGTAAAGTTGTCCATTCTTCCTTGACATAAGTAACAGGAATCCCTTTTGTAAAAATGCTGGTATCCATACCTGGGTTCTTCAAGATTTTCTTCCACTGTTGTTCTTGTACTGATCGGTTTTTAAACCATCTTTCTCCAGTTTGTGGAAGTGAGGTAGCTTGTGCTATGCTGCTCTCAGTGACTGTGAACTTTAAATCCCCTATCTCCACTTGATTATCTTTATCTCTGAAGGAGCATGCAAAGGCCTTCGTAACTTCTTTGTGGTAACCTCTGAACTTCTGGATGCATTGTAGCCAGTTTGCTTTTTGCAACGCTTCTTTAACCTGAGGATATCCCTCCAGAAATTTTGAACCCTCTGGTTCTGCCCTTAAGAGTTTCCCCATTGGCTCTACGGCTCTGTTCTAAAACACGGCTTCAATAGTGGCCTTAACACAGTAAATTCACGGCTCTGTTCTAGAACTTTGTGGAAAAGGAGGTTACACGGCTTCAGCAATAGCCTTAACACAGTAAATTTACGGCCTTGACACAGTGGATTTACGGCCTTAACACAGAGGATTACAGCTCTTGACTCTTGATACAGCCGTAACAGACTTTCACTGGTGATCAGAATTAGCAGAGAGGAATAAAACAGAGTATGGTTAATGGTGGCAGTGTAGTGAGCACAGCGTGAATGGAATGAAATAGCGTGGAAATGAAACAGCGTGAATGGAATGGTATGAGCGTAGGAGGGTAGAAGGGTTATGAAATGATGAGTAGAAACGGCTAGGTCCTTAGGTTTCGGGCGTAGATTTACACTTGGCTGCGGGATTATGTCATAGAGAGACGTAGTACAGTAGGCTACGTCACTTAGGTACGAAAGCCTTAATGAAAGAAGCAGCCGCAAGTGAATTTCAAAATCGTGGTAATCAAGGACTGATAGATTTGGGAAATACGTGGATGTATGGTCGCATGATAGGGGAAACTGGTAATCATTACATGTAGTGGCAAAAAAACATAACCCAGAAAACTTTGCAAAATGAGATAACCGTAAGTTTAGGATTTAAATCATACCTCAAATCCGTGCTTGGATTTGCTTTTGATGATTTGCCACTAACCCTTCATTGATTTATTGCTGTTGCATGACTCTTTCCCATTTATTGTTGATGACTTCTGAACTGTAAAAAAAAATTTCAAACAGACTGTGTTTTTCTTATGCAGGTGCAGAGGGCTGCGGAATGGCTGAATGGCTGCAGAATTGCCAAACAGCTGCGGAAACTGCAGTGGTAACCTCCGGCTGCACAAAAACAACTTTAGCTATCTAAAAATGACTTTATTGATGGAATGGAATGTAGTGAACGGATGGATGGATGAAAAAAATGAAGTGGAGTGAAAATGAATGAAATGGTGGATGAAATGGTGGTAATGATGAAAATGAGATGGAATAAGGAGAGAAAGAGAATTTTTTTCTTTTGGAAAACATGAGGTGTCAGGTGACCCTGATTTTCACCTCAGGTTTTCTGCATGAGACTGCCAATCAGAGATTGGTTTTCAGGCTCATACATTTATTCTTTTTTTTTTTTCTTTTCTTTTTTTTTCTTTTTTTTCTTTTTTTTTTTCAAAAACCAAAGATTAGGCTGATGGAGGAGAAGAATCCTTCTCCACCAACCTGATTGCAGAATCTTCTTTAAACAACTTGACAAACTCTTCTTTTGAGAATGGCTTTTGGTAGATTTTCAAGCGATGTCCATTCACAATAAGAGGAGTATGAAATTCATCAATAGTTTTCACTCGAACTGCTCCATTATTAAAGACTTCATCAATCTCATATGGCCCAAGCCAATGAGTTTGAAACTTTCCTTTGAAGTCTTTGAACTTTGAATCAAACAATAGAGCCCAATCTCCTTTCTGAAACTTTCTTTCTTTGATATGACGATCATGCCATTTAGATCTTTGGTGCTGAACTAGATCGGTCCTTAGAATTGCATCTTGTCTTATTTCATCTAGCTCATTTAGCTGGTCCATTCTGTGTCTTTGAGCTTCTGAGAGGCTCATTCCCAATTGGACTGCCATCTTGAAGGTCTTGATTTGGAACTCAATGGGGAGCAGGACTTCCTTCCCATAAACAAGTTCATAGGGAGAATGTCCTGTTGTGTTCTTCCATGTAGTTCTATAGGCCCATAAGGCTTCAGGGAGCCTTTCCGCCCAATCTCTTCTATGAAGATGAACAGTCTTGGTGATAATGCCTTCAAGAACTTTATTGGTAGATTCCACTTGGCCATTTGACTGCGGATGGTATGGAGTAGATGTTCTGTGCTTGATCTTATATTCCTCCATCAGCTTCTCCATCAATTTAGATGTGAACTGGCTGCCCTGATCTGTTACAATTTCCCTTGGGACACCAAAACGAGTGAAAATATCCTCAAAAAGAAATTGAACAACTGAATTTTCAGTGGCAGAAGGCAATGCTTTTGCTTCTACCCACTTAGTAACATAATCAGTACAAACCAGTATATACTTCTTTTGCTTTGATGGTGGATTAATTGGTCCAACGAAATCTAGAGCCCATTTCTCAAAGGGTTCGATGCATACCTGAGGCTGTAGAGGCATTTCATTTGAAGGAGTTGGTTTCCCAACTCTTTGGCAGCTGTCACACCTTTTAACATACTGCTTTGCATCTTTAAAGAGAGAAGGCCAATAATATCCTAGAGAAAGGATTTTATAGGCTGTCCTCTTGTCAGCAAAGTGCCCGCCGCATGGTTCATCATGACATGCCTTAAGGATGTCAGGCATTTCATCTTCCCGAACACACCTTCTGATTATACAATCTGGCCCTGTTTTGAACAATTCATTAGAAATCCAAGAATAATGTGCACTCTCCTGAATGATTTTCCTTTTCTCATTAGGAAATAAGTGTAGAGGAAGCTTCCCTGTAACAAGATAATTAGCCATATCTGCATACCAAGGAGTCTTGGTAGTCACTGCAAACAAGTATTCATCTGGAAACTTATCTTCTACTGGAGAATCTTCATTAGTGTTTTGGATTCTAGACAAGAAATCAGCTACTGTGTTTTTTTTTCCAGGTCTATCTAACACAGTAATGTTGAATTCTTGTAAAAGTAAAAGCCATCTTGTAACTCTACCATTAGTGACAGGTTTGTTCATTAAATATCTTATGGCAGAGTGATCAGTATGGACAAAGGTTTCATAGCCGGTTATGTAGTGTCTAAACTTGTTGATTGCATGTACCACAGCTAAGAACTCTTTTTCTGTAACAGTATAATTTAACTCAGTGGGAGTCAAATTTTTACTTGTGTAATAAATGGCATAAGGGATCAAATCCTTTTGTCCCAAAACAACTCCTAGAGCTGTATCTGAAGCATCAGTAGAAATGTGGAAAGGGAGTTTCCAATTTGGCCCCCTTAAGATGGGTGCTTCAGATATTCTAGTCTTTAAAGCTTCAAAGGCAGATTGACACTCAGGATCCCATTTGAACTCATAGTCCTTGGTAAGCAATTTGAAAAGAGGGGATGCTATCTTAGTGAAGTTTTCAATAAATCTTCTGTAATACCCAGTAAACCCAAGAAAACTCCTAACATCCTTTTGGCAATTTGGAACAGGTAACTTAGAGATGACTTCAACTTTGGATCTATCAACCTTAATCCCATCTCCTGAAATATGATGTCCTAAAACAATCCCTTCAGTAAACATCATAAAACACTTTTCATGACTTAAAGAAAGATTTGTTTCCTTACATCTTACCAGTACTTTTTCCAAATTTTCCAAAGCTTCTTCAAATGTATTACCATAAACTGTGAAATCGTCCATGTATACCTCTACACAATCATGAATCAGATCTGAAAAGATTCCTAGTACAGCCCTTTGAAATGTAGCGGGTGCATTGCACAATCCAAAAGGGAGTACTCGGTAAGCAAAAGTTCCCCAAGGACAAGTGAATGTGGTTTTGTCTTGATCTTCAGGTGCTACCTGAATTTGATTATACCCACTAAAACCATCCAAGAATGAGAAATACTTTTTACCTGCTAAAGTGTCTAGTACCTGATCAATAAAAGGTAGAGGGAAATGATCCTTTAAGGTTGCCTTGTTCAATTCTCGATAATCAATGCAAACTCTCCATTTACCATTCTTTTTGGGCACTATAACCAAGGGAGAAACCCATTGGCTATCTGAAATGGGGTAAATGAAGTTTACCTTGAGCAATTTCTGGAGTTCTTCTTTCACGATTTCCCTAAGGTTTGGATTCATCCTTCTTTGTGGTTGCCTAATAGGTCTGCTATTTTCTTCAATATAGATGTGATGAATACAAGTCTTAGGATCGATTCCTTTCATGTCAGTGTATTCCCATGCAAAGGCAGTGGAATGTTTTTGCAACAGTTTAGTTAATTCTTCTTGTTGTGGTCTTCCCAAGTTTTTGTTAATGTTCAATGTTTTTCCTGGAAGGATTTCAACTGTAGAACTACCAAACTCTTCCATTGAGAAGAGAGACATCTGTCTAGAGGAGAGATATTCAATATCTGCATCCATCTGAAAATGTGTAGAGTCATATTCTAAAGATACTTCAAAATTTTCTAATGTATTTAGAATTTGACTGTCTTCACTAATCTCAGAGATGATTAGAACAGGTTGAATAGTATCTTCATCCTCTACCCATTCATCTTCTCCTATTTCTATTATAGCTTTTGCTAGGGGATACAAGTTGAATTTCTTGGTGGAATTACCATCTGAGATATACATGTCCCCAGACCTACAGCTTATGAAAGCATCAGCTGTGGCCAGCCAAGGTCTTCCTAAAATAAGAGGATGTCCTCCTAGATTATTCTTGGGAGTTAAAATCATAAAATCAACTGGATATTCCCAGGAATCTAGAGAGACTGGAATATCTTCCAATACACCATCAGGTTTAATGATTGATCTATCTGCAAGCTGCAACAAAGTAGGTGTAAAGAGAAGGTTAGGAAGCTTTAACTGATCCATGGTCTGTCTACTCATGATGTTGATCGCGGCTCCTAAGTCAATCAAAGTATTTGGGATTTCAACCCCATTAATATGAGTTTTGACAATAGGGCTACCGGGATCTACATATTTTTGCATGGTAATCTTACCCATCATTATGTCTGCAATTTTTCCAACTAGATGTATCCTTTTAGTATCTCTGGTTCTTTTTATTGTTTTCTTCAAACTCAACTCCTTTATTGTCTTCGCTAGAATGGGAATTTCCTTAATGGCTTGTAACAAGGGGATCTTGATACAGACATTCTTCAATTCATCTAGGAAATTATAGTCAGGCACCCATATCTGCTTTTCCACTCCTTTGTCAATTTGTAACCTTTCAGGAAAAGGAGGTGTAGCTAAAGATGTAGGTTGCTCAACTATGGGAGTTGTAGAGGTTGATTCTTTTTCTTTTTCTTTTTGGATATTTTGGTTTTGAAGTGATACTTCAGAACCTTTATTGGCTTTGAGAGATTCTTCCTCAAAAATGCTTGGTTGTTGAACACTTGTAGAAGGTTGGTCTAGGATTCTACCTGATCTGAGTTGTACTTCATTGAGAGGAACAACCATATAGGTAGGGAATGGTTGACCTTCCATCATGTAAGCATTTTGAGGGTTCCTATTATTTGGATTTGGTAATGGCTGAGAGGGAAGTTGATTTGACTTCTGCTGGGAGAGTTGAGAATTTTGATTTTGTGGAGGAGGTTGTTGTTGTTGAGGGTATGGCAATGATAGTTGTTGACCTTGATTTGGAAGTTGTGGAGCTTGCTGATTTTGAAATGATGGAGGATATTGATAAAATTGAGCAAGTCTCGCATAAGGATTTTGCATGCTTTGCATCCATGCTTGAAAAGCATTTTGAGGTTGAGGCCAAGGTTGTTGCCAAGGATTCCAATTTGGTTGGGATTGAGAATTCATAGAGTTGTTAAACCCTTGATTCTGTTGTCCTTGCCAAGGTCTCCTTGCAATAAAACAGAGAGATTCAAGTGTATCTGGATCCTCTTGAAAGACTGCTTTGAGGCCAGGAATTGAAGGACAATCCTTGGTCTCATGAGTTTCTGAGCAAATTACACATGTTTCTACAACGTGTGCATCTAAGGGACATTCCCTTAAAGCATGTTTCTTTCTACACTTCGGGCAAAAGATAGCCAAAGCCTCAGCTTCTGCTTTTTGTTTATTGTGAATCTTAAGGGTATCAAGTTGTTCACTGAGACTCCCTAAGATGTCAGTTTTAAATTCATCAAGCATACTGCCGATTTCAGCCCTACTCACTGATCCTGTTGCAGATTTATTTGCCCTAAGGAGAGAAGGATCTCTAGGCCCTTTTTGAGTTTTTGATTTGCCCCTTGAGAGATGGATACAAAGTTCTGCTATATCATTGAGAGAAAGTTGAGAAATATCCCCTTTCCCCATCATGTTTAAGATGTCTATCCATTCATCCCTAATGGCTTTTAATAAGAGGGCTTTTAAGGTCTCTTCATCCAAGGTACTCATTTTTGCTCTCTTCAAGTTATATTGAAATTTTTCAAGTAAATCTTCTAAGCTCTCATCTTCTTTTTGTATCATTTTAAAAACCTCGTCCTTGTGATTAGTAGGCATACAATAGTCCAAATACCTATCCAAAAATGTCTGTTTCATCTCATCCCAAGTCCTAATGGATTGAGTGAGTAACCCCATGAACCATTTTAAAGCTTGATCTTTTAATGTTGAGGGGAACAATTTGAGTTTCTGAGTATCATCCAGATAGTCATAAGTTCGACACACAACTTCAAACTCAAATAAGAATGTTTCAGGGTCCTCAGTTCTTAACCCATGGAAGTTAGGGAGGACAGATGGTGATATGTTTTTCATGGTGGCTCGGAATCCTCATTAACAATGGGAAACCCAAATGAATTATCCCCATCTCTATTTCCTCCTCCAAGGGGACCTCTACCTCCATTATTGTTATTGTTGTTTCCTCCTCCTCCTCTACCTCTACCTCTACCCCTACCACCTCCTTCTTCTTCTGCCATGATGATTCTCCTAGGGATTTCAAAATCTTCTGGTTCCTCTACAAAAGGTGAATGAGAAGAAATTTCTCCTTCTTCTTCAGATGATTCTACTTCCTCAATTACAATTGGTCTTCCTGTAGGAGAAAGAGAAGAGTCTCTTCCTGGTTCAAACTCAATAGAAGGTGTAGGAGAGTCAACTCTTGGCTCTTGAATTTCAGGAATTCTAGGAGTAGGAGTTTCGGTTGGAGATAAGGGGGGTGTCTCTTGTCTATCCCTTGAAGCAGATGGACTTGTAAAAATTGAACTTCGAGCTCTAGCTAAAAACCTTCCCCTAGAATCTCTAGCTCTATGCATGTCATTTTTTATTATTTTCTTCAAGTCAAGTTAATAGTTCTTTTTCTGATCTTCCAATTCACTCCAGGTGCAAGAAGAGAGCATACTCAAGAAACTACCGAGTTAATAATTTTCTCTTTTCTGATCCTCCAGATCACCTTGCAGTGCAAGAGGAGAGCATACTTTGATAGGTTATCAACTTCTTTCCTTGAAATTTTTATGTTTTTTTTTTTCTAAGAATATGGCTACTTAATTTCACTTCCCCGGCAACGGCGCCAAAATGTTTAGTCAATTTAGTGTTCCTAAATTGATGTCATTAATTGTCAACCCGGGGCTCGTAAGCTGATGAAGTGAAGGTGTACTATATGTACTTAAGCAACCTCTTAGAGCTTTTTGTCGTTTGGGGGGTGTTGTTTGTGGTTAATTTATCTTTCTAAAATGGAGTGGTGATTTATAAACAGATGAGTGATGGTGTGTGTAAAGTGAATTCTAGATGAGTGAGAGTGTGTGATTAGTGATTTCTAACTACTTGCTGAAAAGGAAAAACTTGAAGGAAATAAGTAACTTGAAATAACTTGAAAGCAAAGAACCACTTTCTAATGGCATTAGACACCATTCATGCTGCTGCAAATAAAAGGTAAGAAAATCACTTAAAAGACCAATGATAAAGTTTATCTCTTCCTAACTCTCTGCCTCTAACACATAGTACTGTGTAAGACACGATTAGGAAGTAGCTAAAGATAAGTCTAAGAAATGATAAAAATGAGAAAAATCTACTTTAAAGACTAGTTATGATGTTCAGCTCTCTCTAACTCTCTGCCTCTAACACATAGTACTGTGTAAGACACGATTAGAAAGTAGTTAAGGATTAGTCTAAAAAGCACCCAAAGCCAGCTACAAGTTATTAATATTCTGATCTCTAAAAGATAGACAATTTATGATAAAGAGATCATTCATATGTTAGCAAACCACTTTGAGAAATAAAACTAAAAATCAGCTATGAAAATAAAGTAAAGGCAGCAACTTGAATCCGTCAACTGAAACTACCACTAGATATTTAAGCAAATACACAAACACAAAATCAATCCCGGGCTTAAAAACCTGCAAAATAACAATGCTGATCAGCTAAAAAGAAAGGCTGGAAATGAAATAACAAGAAAGTAAATTACGCTGTACATGTTTCAACTAAGAGAAATGCTGAATAGAAATAAGGAAATGCTGCATATAAAATACATAAAATACTTTACAAGGCTAACATGAACAGGGGCCCTCCATTCATATCATCCAAAAGAGACTCAAGGAATTGGAAACTTCAAAACAACACTGTTTCTATTACTCCATGTGCAGAAAAATACAGTCCAGAGTGCTAGAACAGCACTATAAAAACAGAGTCTTCGAATGCTCTAAATTAACAACAAGTTTATAAAATGCAGCAACTAAAAAGTAACCTTCAGCGTATGCAAACGCTAGTTTTATAGGCATCTGAAAGACGGCCTAATGCGTACAGCTAAAACTGGAAAACTAACTAACTGTCATGCGTAATTAAGGATCAAAACACGTCATAAGTCTGCGTGGATGAGCTGGAGGTTATGGTCGTTATGGGCATTGAATCCAGAGTTGGATTATGTCCCCCACGGCCTGCATAAGACGGACAAGTCACCGTTTGAACTGACGTGACCCAATAGCTTACGTATCACCGTTAAGCTGCCTTTATTGACCGTAAATTGACCCTCGTTGACCGGAGGTACAGATGACGTGGATGGCTGAAACGATAGCACAAGAACCTCGAGCACCTTGATTCCTAAGTGCCCATGTGGCTCGTTTGGCAAAATGACACGTGGAACCTTGAGATTAACAAAAAGGCTGCGGGATCATCAGATGGCTGCGGAATCAGCAGATGGCTGCGGAATGCCTGTAAGTATGTCAAAATCTAAACAAAACAGTCACACATTAGCAAAATCCCTAAATCATGCTTAATGCCATCATATGTAATGATCTGGGTGAGTTTATGCAGCAAAATAGAGCAAAAGGGAGAGATGAGTGAGGGAAAACTGTAGGAAATGATGGATAACCAAGTGTAAAGTGGAGACTCTACAATAGGTAGTGGTTCTATGGTTAATAAATGATAAAGGGGCTAAGAGAAAAGGGGATGAAGGCATCAAAATTTGAGGATTTTGCAATGTTTCTTTTAAAATAGTTACGATTTATTGAGCGTTGAGACTATAATACAGTGAATACAAAGGATGAATGGGCCGACAACTAAGTAAAAATAACATCCACTCCACCACACCAAATCAAGGCCCACTCCAGAAAGAGGAAATTCAAGCAGTTAAAGGGAGAAAACGACAAGCATATTGGCAGGTAACCATGGAGGAATATTATGGTAGAGTCATGGACAGATCAGAAGTAATCAAAGGAATCAACACGGGAGATATTTTGTTGTGTCAATCATGACACCTCTTGTTTCTCATGTTTCAGTTAATATTGTATTTTCAAGAAAATAATCCAATCTGTTATGTAATCATTAGTATAGCTAGGCCATTCACATGCTCAAACAACTGAGAAATTCAGACAACTAGAACTTTGAAGATATTTTGTAACTAATATTTGGCCTCTATCCCTATAAAGAGGGAGGAAAAAATCATTAGAGGGGTTCTAAATTTTCTGGTTCCGGAGGTTCTGGATTTTTTGATTCCAGAGGTTTTGGATTTTCTGGTTCGGGTGGTTCTATTTTCTTATCCCTGAGGCTGTAACTATTTTTTTCGATATTTTGCAAGTTTGGGTCATGTGACATGCATTTCATTCTCAAAGATCAATGAATAAGTTCCATTGATTCCAAGCGTTTAGTATATGCAATAATGTATTCCTTATATGTACTTCACTTCATGTGTGTTTTTCTTCTTCAGAAATTATGTAATTGTAGCTTCCAGATTGACTCTTAAATCCCAAATTTACTTATATTATGTTGTAGAAAACGGTACCTGTGAAATTACAGAGTTACCTATGCTATGTGATAGAAAAAAATACCTATGAAATCATAGATTTACTAATTTTATGTGATAGAAGATGGTAACCGTGAGATTGCAAATTTACCTATGTTGTGTGATAGAAGATAGTACCTGTGAGACATCGAGATGAAATCCTTAAAACGCGCTCCATAATTTCTACACTTCATTCCTTTTATCCTTTCATGATTTTACTGGGATTTTTTACATAGGATTTCATGTTTATCCAACACTATGAACCGAGTCCCTTCATTATTTTTCTCCTTCCCATCTTACTATGATGACAAAATTTAAGATGCATTCCCTCTGTGTTAGCCAACAGACCGGAAACGTTATTATTGGGAGTGATACATTGTTCGTGTGTACGCTGAATCTACCTCTGAGAAAGGAAATTAAACCAATATCTAAATCATTTTACATTCATCTCTTGAGCTTCACCTAATTATCTTCAATAGAGACTAATATCTCCAAGGCACTGACCTCTCCTCAACCCGGGGGTTGTCTCTAGGAGCGACAACATCCTCTGGCACCGTTGCTAGGGAACGAATCAAAATATTTTTCCCTACGTACGATATTAATAAATTCCTTTTTTCAAGTGAGAAAAGGAAGTGTGGGTTGAATATCTCTCACCTTGGCAACTCCACTGTTTAAATCTTCATTTGATCATCCTAAATTTTAAAAGGCCTCATACTTGCTCTAACACTTCTTAAAAAAAAATCCCACTCAATTAGTCTTTGAGATCTCTGAGATCAAAATGGCTCTTCCTACATTCTTGGCCAACAAATTTTACCCATTATATTTTTCTTTCTTCGTTGGTTACCCCCATCATGTTCCTCTATTTCAAGAATGGTCTGCCTATTTTCCTAGATTCAATGGAAGCGCAGATGGAAGCCCGAACCAACAACTTATAGACTTTCATGAATGCATGGAAAAACATGGTATTGTTCATGAAGATGTGAAAATGAAATTGTTCATGTATTCTTTGGATATGGATGCTAGGGTTTGGTACAAAGAACTACCTCATAGCAACATATCCTCTCTAAAGTGATTTCACATTGCATATAATGGATTTTACAAAATATTATATCCACTAGCTTCTTCTTTTAAAGATTGTTGTGAATATTTTAATGGTGAAAATATTTCCAAGATTAATGATTTTGTTGAAGATATTTGTGGAGATCAATTCCAAGAAAACATATACCTACATCAATAAGCACTACCCAACATACAAGAAAAGGAAGAAGGAGACATTGTTAAGCTGCAAATAAACCCTCAAAGATTGTATTTTGTTGAGCTTGATCTTCCTCCTTTATATGATTTGTATGAATCAAATGGAGAGTTGGGTGTTGCAGAACCATAATAGTCCTAATCATGGGAAGCTGCTCAAAAAGTGGAAGTTGACAATGGGGTTAAAAAAGAGGCTCTTGTTTATGATTTACATCCTTCAGAAGGAGAACAAGGTATTAGCATATGCCTAAGACAACCACAAGAAGAAAACTATTCCCAGAAAATAAAGAGGACCTCTTCTTTTGAATATATATTAGCGGATACCGATCAATTTTATTGGCCCATGTTTATATGCCTACCTATGTTTCTAAAGTTGAAGAAGATAGTAATAAATTTGATGAAGACTCTCCTATTTATGTCTCATATGATTCAGAGTAGGATGAGATTGTTGCAGATTTTCAAAGGGATTTTCTTACCAGCAAGTGGGGAGAAGATAGCAACAACTATTTTATGAAGAGCCCAAAGTTGAAGAGCCAAACAATGTCTATGGCTGACTTTTGTAGAAAGATTCCTGCCTGCAAATTGTTCAAGAAAGGGAGGCTACTGTAATTTTTTCTCATCAGTTCTATGATCCAGTAGTTGACTATACGTCATCTTTCTTTGGCTAGCAGTATGTATCAATTATGGGGTAAACATTAAATTTTTTACCTGAAAATTTCAAATGGTGCATGCCTATTTTAATTATTAACTTTCCAGAGAACAATGGCATAAGGTCCAGTACTCAGATGTTGAGATGGTACCATTGGAAGGTTGACTTCACTTGGGTGAATTGGGCCTTGAACATAAGTGTGAGGTATACATAAATAATCTCACTATGTGAGTGTTTAATTTCCAATTTTTAGAAGTTATTGTTCTTCATTTCAAGTATTATGAGGAGAGGACTTCTAGCGACTAAATTTCCACAAACATTTTCTGGTTTTAAAGGTTCAATATATTTTTGACTCAATGCCCAATTGTGAAGGCTACTAGTCTACAAGTTCTCAACACCTTGCCATCAAGGAACTGTCCCTAATTGGAGCCGTTGTTGTCACTTGTTATACCATATTATATTTGTGTCAAATGGTCCTATTTTTTATCCTTGGTGCAGACAAGGACAGGTGCATTCTTGGTTGACTAAAGGGATAAACAAAAAGGAGAGCTAAAAATCAAAGGGAGAACCAAAATTTCGGAGCCGAAATTCAGAAGGGAGCTGAAAAGGTAAAGCCGAAACGCCGAAATTTGGAGGCCAAAGACAAAACAAAGAGCTGAAGTTTAGAGGCCGAGATCTAGAAGGGAGCTGAAAAAGGAGAGTCCAAATATCGGGAGCCGATTTTCGAAACGATGGATATCAGAGATAGACTCAGAAATATAGAGGGCCAATATCAGAAGGACCAGAAAAAAGGCATATCGGGATTTTGGGATTTCGAAGGTTGGAACATAAGAGACCTCAACGGACTATCTAAAAGCGGACCCAAAATGGGAATATCATAGTAGGGAGTTGGAACGATGGATTTTAGAGACGACTAGGAATATTAGAACCCGATATCGGAAGGATGGACCTCAGAGAAAAGTGATATCATAACCTAGGAGTTCTGTAACTCATTAACAATTGAAATTCTTCAAAAAGTGAAAAGGATATTGAGAAGGGGAAATATAAAGGAAATCATTGCAAAACCGAGGACTCGAGGGACCCTTTCTCTCTCCTCAAGACATGAAACATGGAAGCTGGTGATTAGCCCCGAGAAGCCAACATGGATGATGATGTTAGTATGACATGGCCATACAATAGACACGTGGCATTCAATTTTGGCATTTTCGAGGGCCTAATGGGGTAAATATGGGTGACATGTGTCACCACTAGGGAGGTGCCACGTTGATATGATGACCTCAGCATGGCATCATTTCATAGGTTTGGTTTTTTGGAGGAAAGAGATTTCGTAACCCATATTTATTTTTTTTATAAAAAAATATGATTCGATGGAGGGGATCCGATGTTAAGTGGAATTTGGTCATGAGGACTCAGAGGACCAAGGACAAAGACAGAGTTGAGCACCTCGGTGTTATGGGGAATATTGGAGGTCAGAGTTTTTGGAACCCCTTTGAAATTTCATTTTATAAAAGGTTTTGATGAGATGAGAAGGGCTTCCGATGTGGACTGGCACATGGTCGTGAGAGATCCAAAGAACCCGGAGAAGAGAGAAGATTTAGCACCTAAGTGCTATGAACCATAGCGGGATGTGAATATTGGAACTCCTGTGTAATTTATTTTCGAAAAAGTTCTGATGGGAGGGGCTTCCGATGTGTTGTTGGCATTTGGTTATGAGGACTCAAAGGTCCAAGGGTGTAGAGTGGGTGGAGAACCTAATTGATATAGAGAATATCGGAGGGAGGTGGCATCGAAACTCTATTTTTAATTCCAAATTGAATAACTTCTGATGAGAGGAGCTTCGACGGGGAGAGGCACTTGGTCACAAGAATTCAAAAGAACCAAGGGAAGAGCATGATTAGAAAGGGAAATGGGTTCCCCACAAGAGCCCGAAGGCTTTAACACCTAAGCACCAAGCCACTGGTCATAACAATTGGTTCTATGGTGGAATTACATTAAGAGGGATAAGATAAAAGGGGCCAAGAGAATCAAAAGGTTAAAATTTCATAACTTTATCTTAAATAGAGTTACGATGGATGAAGGATCTAATACTGCAACCCATAAGCGCTAAACCGGTGGTCACAAAAAATGGTCCTATGGTCGATAAATGATAAAAGGGCTAAGAGAAAAGGGGCTGAAGGCATCGTAATTTGAGGATTTCGTAATGTTTATTTGAAAAGAGTTATGATGTATTGAGCTATGATATTGTAATACAAAGAATATAAAGGATGCATGGGTCGATAGCTAAGTACATAGCACCTCCACTCCACACACCAAATCACGGCCCACTCCAGAAAGAGGAAATTCAGGTAGTTAAAGGGAGAAAGTGATAGGCATATTGGAAGGCAACCATGGACGAATATTATGGCAGAGGTGTTTCCAGATCAGATGCAATCAAAGGAATCGATACATGAGATATTTCGCTGTGTCAATCATGACACCTCATATTTCTCATGTTTCAGTTAATATTGTATTTTCAAGAAAATAATCCAATTTGTTATGTAATCATTAGTACAATTAGGCCATTTGCATGCTCAAACAGTTGGGAAATTCAAACAACTAGCACTTTGAAGATATTTTGTAACTATTATTTGGACTCTCTCCCTATAAAGAGGGAGGAAAAACACATTAGAGGGGTTGTGGATTTTCTGGTTCCAGAGGTTCTGGATTTTCCAGCTCTAGTAGTTCTATTTTCTTGTCTCTGAGGCTGTAACTATTTTTTTGGCATATTTTGCAAGTTTGGGCCATGTGACATGTATTTCATTCTCGAAGATCAATGAAGAAGTTATCGTAATTCCAAGCATTTTGTATATGCAGTGATGTGTTATTTCTTTGTACTTCACTTCATGTGTGTTTTTCTTTCTATGTAATTTCAGCTACCAAATTCACTCTTAAATATCAAATTTACTTATGTTATGTTGTAGCAAAAGGTGCATGTGAAATTACAGATTTACCTATGTTATGTGATAGCAAACAATACTTGTGAAATCACAAATTTACTAATGTTATGTGATAACAGATGGTACTTGTGATATTTCATATTTACCTATGTTGTGTGATAGAAGATAGTACTTGTGAGACTTTGATATGAATGCCTTAAAATGCACTCCACAATTTCTGCACTTCATTCCTTTCATGCTTTCATGAGTCTACTGGGTTTTCTTTCATAGGATTCTATGTTGATCCAACCCTATGCACTGAGTCCCTTCCTTATTTTTCTCCTTCCCCTCTTACTGCAATGAAAAAATTCAAGCTTCATTCCCTGTGTGTCAGCCAACAAATCTGGAACATTTATTCTTGGGAATGATACATTGTTCACATGTATACTGAATTCGGCTCTAAGAAAGGAAATTAAACCAACATCTAAATCATTTTACATTCATATCTTGAGCTACACTGAATTATCTTCAAGAGAGACTAAGATGTCTTATGCACTGACCTACCCTCAACCCGGGGGTTGTTTCTAGAAGCTACAACACTTATCTTATGAAAGGATGTCAAACTACAAAGAGAAACACTTCTATGCAATCTGCTTTAGATACAATGTCAAATGTAGCTTGCACCAAGGACACATTTTTCAAGAACTTGCCCAAATTTTTGTGCAAGAATTCTTCAAAAATATGCACACTAGAGATTATAGGGATAAGTGAACCAATTCCCTAAGCATGAAACATCCTCTGAATGAAATTCTTGATAAATACCCAAATGTGTATTCTGAAATTATTGCACATGAAACGCTAGGTTTTTCCAAACTTGTGTCCCAAAGGGAAGCCAAGTAGGCTCAAAACTAAGCATATAGTAGGGCCAAATGGCCACAATATTCAACAATGCCCTTGATTAGAGATATAACATAATAATGGATGTTGAACAACCATAGTTATCATGTGCAGTTCTTCTTGACATACTTCAGATTTTCATCCTTTAATTAATAGTTTAAATTTGCTCCAAGGAGTTTGAATATCTATATAGAAACTCAATAGAACCCTTGATAAAAAATTAGAATTAATCGAATTCACCAAGAAAGGTAAAACAACCTCTAAAACCAACAAGTATTTTAAAAGGAAACAAAGGCCAAAATACTATAACTTTGTGCCACCAAAAATTAGCTCGTTGCTTCAAAGTGCTGCATTAGGGGAGTTTTGAGGTCTAAAATGGGCCTACTATGGAAATTATAAAATAATAGTGGAAATAATAAAATAGGTTTAGATTACATCATAAAATTTTAGAGGGAAAAAAGAAAAAAACTATTTTTTCAACTTGTATTTTCAACTTATCTCCCTATGAGTTTACTCAGATTTTGAGTGGAAACACTGGTTGGATACAGAATTTGATTCCTCATCTAAGGAATACCCATGTTGCATACTTTCGATGGACCCTTCGACATGAAAAATGAGAAATACATAAAAAAACATGTTTGCAATCACGCTTTTGCATGTATTTCCCATTTTTCTTGTAGCAGGGTCCATCAAAAGTATTCATATGGGTACTCCTTGGATGAGGAATTAAAATTTGCATCCAATGCGTATTTCCACTCGAAATTTGAGTAAAACTTTAGGGAGATAAGTTGAAAATACAAGTTGAAAAAATAGTTTTATTATTTTATTATTTTTTAATCTTTTTACTTTTTTACTCCATATTTTTTGGTTGTATATTTTTCTTAGGAGGCCCATTTTAGACCTCAAAATTCCCCTAATGGAGCATGATTCCTTGAAAAATGGTGCTTTAGAAATTCCTAGGAATTATTGGCATATACCCATAGCCAAAATATTAAACATTAATCCCAGAAATTTAAACTCTTCTAAGGATTTACACGACTACCCCTTTCTTACACTTGGATCAGTGTTGGACTTATACTTTAATTTAGTTTGAATTTTTGAGAGCCCCTTCACAAAATACTTTAGCGATAAATATATTTGATTCTATTCTTTAATGAAAGAACTTGTTATCCTTATCTAATTATAGGATGCCACATCATCTCCTTTTGGGTATATTGACCACAATAATGGGGGACAACCATTAATTTGACATATCTATAAAACTATGAGGCAAAAACATTAATTTGACATATCTCTCAAATTATGAGGAGTTTCATGACAAGCCATATACAGTTGGAATCAACATGACAAATTCTATCCAATGATGGTGGTCACGAGCCCCCAAAAAATGATATTTGTACCCAAATTCCTCATCAATTGCAGAGAATCTATGGCTTTACAAAGATTCTTGTCATTTGGAGCTTTTAATTGATGCAACCTAAGACATATATTAAGAGCCTTCAAGAACTAAAGTTGTCATAAATGACAACATCTTTCAACAAGAAATTGAAAACTTGTTACAAATCCTATAACTTGAATGATTTTAGGTCTTCATCCCATTAAATATAATAAGTTTCTCGTCATTCACCTATACATAATTTGATTTTCTTTTGGAGATTCATCATCTTTGCTTATTTTGCATTTCATGACCACGGGAATGTCGGAAAATGTGCAATTTTCCATTCCAAATTTATTCGACATTTTATTAAGATATTTAATTTGAAAGATGAATATACCTTTACTTGATTGAGAAACCTACAAGCATAGAAATAATAACAATTCTTCGAGCATGGACATTTCAAACTTTTTATGTAGTTCTTTTCAAACCTTTGAATATTTTTGTCAACATCACTTCCAAAAGTGATATCAATCACATATACAATAAAGATCAATAAATTTTGATTACACATTTTTATGTAAAGGTTTCCATATGCCATGTTACACTTTTAAATATTTGTTGTTGTAGATATTTATCAATTCTTGAGTACTAGGTCTTAGGAGGGTGCTTTAATCCGTAAAGAGCTTCTTCAATTTACATACATGGTATTAATTTTCTGACAGTTGGAATTCCTCTGGTTGTTCAATATACATTTCTTCTTGTAAGCCTCCATTTAGGAAAGATGATTTGACATCCATTTGATAGATTTTGAACTTTGTAAAATATGCAAATTCTAAAAACATTTTGATTGCTTCAACTCTGACAGTTGGGGAAAAGCTTTCTCCAATTTCAAAATCTTTCACCTATGCATACCATTTGCAAAACTATATAATTTTATTCCTCACTACATGTCCACCCTCATTCAATTTGTTCCCGAAGACCCACTTGGTTCTAATTACATTCTTTTCTTTTGGTCTAGGAACAAGTTCCCATATCATATTTTTTTTTTCTAGTTTGATATAGCTCTTCCTCCATAGCATTGATCCAATGCTCATCTTCACTAGCTTGTACAAAATTCATCGATTCTATTTCGGATAACAAGGTAAAGTTTGCATGCCTTGGTGTTATTATCAATTTCTTTTTCATACGAACCCTTGAGTATTTATTTCCAAATATTTTGATTTTCTCGATGATACTTCTGAATATATATTGATGGAGTCTTGGGATGTGGAAGTTCTATCTCCTCCTCATCTTCCTCTTGTTTTCCATGTTCTTCCTCTTCTTTCTCTTTGTTGGTTATCTCATTTGAAACTTCATTTATTTGCTTCTTTTATTTTTGGGGTAATGCTTCATCTATTCTCACATTAATTCTTTCTACTATCTTCCATAGAGTTTTGTTCTAGCATTTTTAGCCTTTGCTCCTAGATGACTAACCAAGAAATATTCTTTCATCTACGCTAGAATAAAATTTCCCTAGTTTGTCTTCATTTATCTTGATGTAGAAATTGCTTCCAAATACTTTGAAATGTTTGATTGATGCAAGTCTACCGTTCCATAATTCATAAGGAGTCTTATTTCTATAACTATTAGATGAGGTTTATTTAAGATGTGAACTATTGTATGAATTGTTTCTTCCCAAAAGGTGTTTGGAATTTTTGCTTCATTAAGCATTGTTATTGACATTTCTTGCACAATTTAGTTCTTTCTTTCAATGCCATTCTTTTGAGAGATCCTTGCTATTGAGAAATGCTTTATGGTTCCATGTTTTTTAAAAAAATTCATTAAATTCACCAAAAGTAAATTCTTCTATGCCAGATCTCAAGAACTTGTTTTTTAGATCCATTTCATTCTCAACTTGGGCTTTGAATATATTGAACTTGTCAAATGCTTTATATTTCTCTTTAAGCAAAGAAACCTATGTCTTTCTAGTATAATCATCAATTATAAGCACAAAGTGTCTATGTAATGTCCCTTTTCTAAGATTAGGAGACCATAAATAACTAATTTAATTATTTAATGTCATATTAAAGGTGATAATGAAAAGTTAAATTAAAAATAGGGTTATTAAGTGGCTTTGATTTAATTAAGAAATAAAATTCATAAAGTCACTTTATTATTTAAAAAAAATGACCCATGGTATTTGGAAGGGGAAAATTATAAAAAGGAAGATCAGAGTTCATTGGGGGTATGATTTAGTATTTGATATTTGAGTAATAGTCTCGAAATCTCTTGTGGCTTAAGGTGGGAGGGAGAAAACCTCATTGTATTTCGAAGTTTCAATGTCGAAATACACACCCTAGTTGGTGGCAATGTTGAAAGACACATCCTAGCCAATTATTGTTTTGAAGGTCATTAGTTGTTCTTTAGAGGGATGAATTATTATATATCAGAAGGGTCAAGTTGGTTGACTAAGTTGTTGGAGATCTGATTTTAGGAGTACGAGAAGAAAAAATCTAGTCTATCTTCCAAGATTTTGATTTAATATATTTTTGACAATTATTAAATAAAATAAAATTGGATTTCTTGCATATTGTCTACTATCTCTGTGGATCTGTGCTAGATTTTGTCAACTGTATTTCCAGAAATATTTATGCTATAATAATTTCTGGGAATTTTTAGCAAATTAATAAAATTTTTTGGAGCAACAACACTTTATTTAATTTATGGGTTTCTACAATTTTTAATTTGCTGGCAATTTCTATTGTGTGAATTGGTGAAAATTTCATGGTGTTTTTGGATAAAATTCACAACATAATTTTTCTGAAGTAAATTTCCAAATATTTTAACGAAAATAATAAAGGGGATACTATGGTGGTATTAGAGTTGGTTTTCCTTCTAGGATGAAGGAGGCTTATTCTAGAAAAAAAACTTTTGAATCAACAAGAGAAATTATTCACAGAAGTTACTAGAATATTTGAAGATATTAGCAGAGAATGTGAAGTTTATAATAGAAAGTCATTTGAGGATTGTAATAGAATAATTGAAGAATATAATAGGATTTTCACAAGAATGGTAGATCAGATTGAAGCATGGCCATCATCAATGGAAGTGAAAGGAAAAGGAAATCACGGAACTAAAGAAACAACTAAAGGTCAGAAAACAAAGCAAGAAGTGAGAAATGATCCAGATAAAAATATGGAAGAAGAATCCACCAGGAAGAAGAGTAATGGCCAGGAAGCAATATAAGAAAATAAGGTTGTAGATATGATGATGATGGAATTGCAGTTGAAGAGATCCATGTAGATGTTGAACAAAATCCAAACGCCCATGTTGCTAATGCAGCTAAGACAGAGATTGAAGGGGAAGTCCATGATCAAAGTATCAAGGATGATCTAGGTGAAAATAAACAAGATGTAGGAGAGATAAGTCTTTTTGTTTCAAGGATTAAAGGTGAAAGCCATGGTTAAACTACCAAGGAAAAATTTAGAGAGGTTGCACATGTTGAAGAAAAATGTTGGGAATAACTTGACAGTGATGTTGGGATCAACTATGTAAGGACGATAAACCAGATGTATGTTGGAGATAGGCACACTTGGAATCCTGGTATAAATTTGGAGCTTCCAAATTGTATGCGACAAGGATTCACTAGGATTATTTAGAAGTTAGGAATATAAGTTGGGATTTCCTAGAACAAGCAATGTCAGGAAGGGAGGACTATAATGTCCCTTTTATGAGCATAGGATTCCAGAAATAATTAATTAATTTCATCTTAACGATGATAGTGAATAGTTAAATTAAAATAGGGCTATCAAATGACTTTGATTTAATTAAGAAATAAAACTTATAAAGCCACTTTATTATTAAAAAAAATGTGACACATGGTATTTCAACAACCCATGGTATTTGGATGGGGGGAAATTACAAAACGAAAGATGCGAGTGGTAAACTATGTTTTCATTGATTTCAAAGGAAATCATTGGTGATCAACATAAAAAGTGCATCCTCTTTGTAATTAGTGGAGGAAAGAAGGAAAGTCTTGAGATGGACACTTTATCTTAAATGATTTTAATATACGTAAATGGATTACAATAATTAGGAATAAGAATGGAAAAAAAGCCCTAGAAAAAAGGAAAGGAAACCCAAAGTGTACAAGCCTCAACGACATGTTAAATACACCCCACACTTGTTGAGGAAAAAAAGGGAAGAAAAGCAAATTTGCAAGCCATCATAGGCTGATAGTACTCATTGTGTTGTTTCCAACTCTAGGTGGCATGTCACATGGTTCCTCATACTTGAGGATATATGCCCTCCTAATGTTTAATCCTTGAATTCATGGTCAAACTTCCCCAAATGTGGTAAAAATTGGCATAATATTTAATAGAAAAAAATATTGCAAGTGTATGGTACATGTCAGTTTCATCAACATGAGAAAAATGGGGGTTAATTTGACTTTGGTTAAGACAACCTTGGGAGCCATATTCTTTTGAATATATTTTAAATTTTACTGCAAGGACAAGTCAACCTTGGTTGATTTTTTTTTGAAAATTAAATTAAATTACGTAAAGTTAGCCCTTGCAAGATTTTTAATGTCTTGGTTGAATCCATGGACAACCCTCCAAATCGTGGAATCACATAGTATATATAGTCATATGATCGAAGGATAAATATACAACTAAGTAGCAATTTGTTTCAAGCTCTGTGAACAAGAGTTTCATAGAGTTTCTAGTCCTAATTTGATGAAATTGGTTGAAATATGAAGGAAGTTTGAAAATGTGCAGAGGACAAGTTCACAATAGTTTGGAAAGATACATGGTTATGGTTTGTGGTTACAAACTTGTTTGTTTTTTAATGAAAGTTTGAGGTTTATTGGTTATTTTCCTAGTTCATAGTTTCAAATGAATATATGTTTCGAAGTTGTGTGGGTTGTTTATAGTGAAATGAGGTCAACTTGTGTTTGAAATCATGTGATATGTCCCATTTACAAACTCGTTGCAGAAGGTTTTTTAAATTGTTATGATTTGGTTTGAATGCAAAATGAATGGCTTAGTTTGAAGGGGAATTTAGTGGAAACTGGTTGCATTTATATCTAGTCTTATGGCTCTAGTTTGATGTTATTGGAATAATCACCCAACACTGAGACATATGACTCACGAAGTGGTTGAACCTTTGAACAATTGGGAAATGAATTAGAAATTGATATACATGAATATGTAAGCATTCACATAAGTTGAGTCTAGCTCAATCACACTGGTTGGTTAATACATCACATGGACACATTACCTTGAATGTAGTTGTCCGTAAACTAATTAATCCATGTATAAAATAATTTTGATATTTTTCATTTAAATTTATACCCACAAAAAGCCAGCTAAAATTACAAAGTAAGATTCGATCTTTCTACTTTAATTTGTAGTCCTCCACTTCCTTTCCTTTATGTTTGAAAATGTTTTCATTTTCCAAACGACACCTCGAATTTCTAGCACCTTCAGATTGATATTGATTGCTAGTGATTTTATAGTGTCAAATTACAGAGCAATAAATTTGTCTTGTGGAATGTGCCCGATGTCATAGTCCTCCTGTAATTTTTATCCTCAAGAAAATATGATGTGTTCTTAATTCTGTCAGTGGTCTTTGAAGAGTAGTCCAACAACCAAATTTTATAATCGTAACAACAAAGGCGGATGTAATCTCAAGGTTCTTGGATTGTAGTATTGAAACATAGATACAAGTGGCCCATTGTTAATAGACAATTGATTAATGTGTGTGTATAAGGATTGTTGAATATTAACTCTATGTCATTGATGTGCTTGTGAGTGGTAAAATAGGTATTGATAACAAAGATATGATATGGTCTTATGGTATAAAAGTCTAAGTGTTTCATTATGAGAATTGGTGTGTTACATATGAATCCGAGAGATCAAATTGTGATAGAATTTGTATGGTGCTCAAAATTTTTATGTTCATTATTCAAAACAGAATCACAATTTAAACCTCATATTGTTGACAAATAAGATTAGAGATATAACTAACCATGATGATGTTCCAGTAGAGTTAGAGAATTTTTGTTCATAAGGGTTATGGTGCTTACTGGAGAAATTGGATAAGCATCAGGGCATGTTCATTGATGTTGATATAGTCAAAGATATTACTTGGGGTTTTTGTTTTAAGCTATCTAAGTTTAGTTGCAGGATTTTAGTGTTAATCATTATGTGATAGAGGCAATACAAAGATTTTTGTTTGTGATCCTTTGGGTTTATTGCTATTTTTTGACTCATTGATGCGCTAATATGTCAATGATAGTGTGTGGTATTAGCAACAATATTAGGACTATTGATTGCAGTGGTTGGATAATGATCTGTGCAGTGGTTATGAAGTACAATGATCAATTGCAGTGAATGAGCAGAGTGATAAATGTGATCTCTCATATTCATTTATCTTTCTTTCTTAAGGGTGACAGGGTAGTGCAAGATGAATATTAAATTCTCCTTTAGGTTGGTTCCTGAGCAAACTTCAAGGTGGCAGGGTGGTGCTAGGGCAGGTTGGTGTTGATGCAACAAGTTGGTTCTTGCAGGGTGTTGGTGGATCCTTTATGTTGGATCTGATATAACCACAAGGTTGGTGCTAGATAATATTGGAAGTTTGTGCGTCCTATTGATGTAATCTTAAAAACTTATATTAAAAGAATTCTGTGGTTTTCTCACTTTTGGGTTTCCATATAAACAATTTCTTATGTATTGTGTATGATATTATGCATTCTTGAATTGTGTAATTAATTGTTAATGTTTACATGATATGTTTAAAATGGTAAAAAGCACCTAATACTGATTCAACCCCCCTCTCAGTTTTGGTGAATATTCCAACAATTGGTATGAGAGAAAGTTCATTAAGTCGCAACATAACAACTAGAATGAAAATATGAGGAGAACAGAGATGACAATATCAAGGAAGAAGCATGCCTCCAAATGGTCAAAGGAAGTCTCTAATATTGCACTAATTTCAGAATCTGTTACATTTGTTGAAAAGAAATAGGTTGGTACATTTCCTTTATTCAATGAAGCAAGCTATGAATTTTGGAAAGGTAGAATGAAAACCTATTTGGGAGCTCTTGGATAAAATGTATGACATTTAGTTATTTCTAAAAACAAATCTACAGATGAATGAAGGAGGTACATTACAAAAACAAATAATGTTATTCTAAGTGCTTTTCCATATTATGTGAAAACCAAAATGGGTTAATTCTCATCAGAAAAAAATCTTTGGGATAAGCTTCAAAATATTTACCTAAATACACATGCAGATGAAGATGAAGATGACGATAATGATCATGATTCAGATATAGAACTCTTCATGGGATCAAATAATCAACACAAATAAACTAACGATGATGAAGAAGAAGAAGGAGAAGTAGACATGAATAAAGAATTGATGAGTTCCTTAAGTGATCTTAAGAAAAAAGGGAAGGGAAATCAGATAATTGAAGCAAAAGTTATTCAAAAGCAAAAGGATCTTGATGAAACTCTAGATAAAATAAATAGGCTTAAGGAATGGCAGAAGGAGAAAATGAAGGATTTTGAAAAGAAGAATCATGTCATTGATGAAAATAAACAAGAGGTGGCTCACTTAATAATTGAGTTACAAGAAGCAGAAATAATAATTTTGACAATTCATATCAAGGAGATATTCAAGGACTTGAAGAAGCTTGAAGTAGATTTCAGTCAATAGGAAATAAAACTTGAATAAGAGATAATATCCTTGAAGACCCAACTTGAAGAAGCAAGAATTGAAGAAGAAATAAATATTCTGATTCCAAAGAAAGAAGAATACGAAATCCTCAATAGTCAAATATTTTCATATGCAGGTGAAGCTCCATGCAACAAAGACACAAATTCCATGTCCCCAAAGAGAAAGGTTAAAGATAATCCTAAAAGTATAGTCATCATCCTTCAAAGGACAAAACAAAGTGAAATCCATAAGAAGATTGAAAATGTTTATGCTCCAAGTAGTTATGATAATCAACAAAAGACTAAAATTTCTCCAAGGAAGAATGTTTTCAGAAAATCAACATCATCAAGGAAAGCCATCTCATCTAGGTACCCTTGTATATTTCCTGGTTATTATACAAAATTCGGATATAAGTCTAGGGATTGAAAATCTTATTATAGGGATGATTAGCAATTTCATTATCAAAATCCTAGAAGCAAGTTTGTAGGAACACAAGACATATGTCCAAATGGCCCCATCAATAGACAATATATGTCAATTGCTCCATCATTCATGTATCATATAGAATGCTTCAGATTCTTTAACTATGGAAATATAGATCATGATTGCATAATCAAGATGAAATATTCCATGAGAGAAAACACTGATATTAGGTACAAGAAGTTTTGGAGAAGAAAACAATAACAAGAAGAATAGGTATATGAAGAAATATTAGAGTTAATGCTTATACTATTTGTAAATTCTTAAGACCATAATGAATCTATAGCCATCAAAGAAGATGCAAGGATTCAGAATGATGATCCTATAGCAGAGCAGGTTCATATAACATTCTAACAATCTAACTTGGAGACTCCAGGTACTATGAACGTTGAAGAGGGGGGTCTAAGTAGTATCGATTACCAATTTGAAGATCTATCCTTTAAGAAATTTGATTTGGAATGGCAGAATCATAAAGGTTTGATGATATACATGAAGAATTCTTTTGAACAATGATCAAATTTATGGAAAAATTAGTAATAGTTGTCTATAGTTGAGTAGTAGAATTGAAAAACAGAATGAACAATTTTGTGGAACTTCAAGATCAAGCTTGGAAGAGCTGTAGGAGAATTTTTCAGAAAAGCATATTGATGAGTGGAATTAGCCAGTCATAGAATGGTAAGCCATGAAAGGCACAACAAGATAGGGGAATAGAAATTGTCAAGGGGAGAAATGAAAATTGTAGGAAGACAAAAGGAGATACTTCTTCAAGGGGAGTTGCCATTTTCCATTTATGTCAAGGGGGGAGAGAAATCAAGAGAGGAAGATTAGAAACATGGAGATAGGGGGATAACTAATCATAGGGGGAGTATTAGAGTTGCCATCAATGACAAAAGGGGATATTGTTGAACAATGTTATCATTGATGTCAAAGGAAACCATTGGTGATCAAAATAAAGAGTGCATCCTCTTTGGAAGTAGTGAATGAAAGTATTGAAATGAATGATTTATATTGAACAATTTTAATGTATTTAAATGGATTACAATAATTGGAAGTACCAATGGAAAATAAGCCCTAGAAAAGAGGGAAGGAATCCCAAAGCCTAGAAGCCCCAACAGTGTGTTCAAGATGCCTCACACTTATTGAGGAAATTGAATGGGAAGAATAGTGAATTTGCAAGCAAGACCATCATAGGCTGATAGTACTCGTCATGTTGTTTCCAGTGGTAGGTGACATGTTACATGGTTCCTCACATTTGAGGAGATATTCCCTCCTAAATTTGAAGCCCTAAAGTCATGGTCAAAGTGCCCAAAATGTGGCCAAAATTGGCATAATATTTAATAGCAAAAATAATTGCAAGTGTATGGTACATGTCAGCTTTATCAACATGAGAAAAATGAGGGTTAATTGTATTTGGTTAAGTTAACCTTGGGAGCCATTTTTTATTGAATATATTTTAAAATTTACCACAAGGATAGGTCGACCTTAGTTGAAAACATTTTTGAAAATTAAATTAAATTATGTAAAGTGAGCCCCTACAAAAAATTTAATGGCTAAGTTGAATCCATGGTTGACTCTCCAAATGGTGTAAGTATATATAGTCACATGATCGAGGGCCAAATATACAATTGAGTAGAAATTTGATTCACGATCTGTGCAAAAGAGTTTCATAGTTTACCTAGTCCTAATTCGATGAGATTGTTTCAGATAGGAAGGAATTCTGAAACTATGTGGAGGACACACTCAAATTCATTTGGAAAGATAAATAGTTATGGTTCATGGTTACAATCCTATTTGATTTTGATG
The DNA here is from genome assembly GCA_031772625.1 of Pinus tabuliformis. Classification (NCBI taxonomy): domain Eukaryota; kingdom Viridiplantae; phylum Streptophyta; class Pinopsida; order Pinales; family Pinaceae; genus Pinus; species Pinus tabuliformis. The sequence continues at coordinate 236,326,706 of CM062813.1, forward strand.
AAATTTTGAGGTTCATTGGTTATGGTCCTAGTTCATAGTTCTGAATGAATATAAGTATTAAGGTTGTGTGGTTCGTTTATACTGTAATGGGATTGATTTGTCTTTGAAATCATGTGATATATCCCAGTTACATAATCATTGTAGAATTTTTCTAAAATCGTTATGGTTTGGTTCAAATGCAAAAGGATTGGTTTGGTTTGAAGGAAAATTTGGTGGAAGTTAGTTGCAAATGATATCCACTCTTATGGCTCAAGTTCAAGGTTATTGGAATAATCACCTAACACAAAGACATATGACTCACAAAGTGACTACATGTTGGAATAACTAGGAAATGGATTGGGAATTCATACATAAGTAGATGTATGCATTCACATAAGTTGAGTCAATCTTAGCCATGTTGGTTCTTTAATACATCACGTCGACACATTACCTTGAATGTGGTGGAACCTAAACCAATTAATCGATGTATAAAATAATATGAATGCTTTTCATTTAGATTTAGACCCATAAAAAGGCATCTAAAATTACGAAGTAAGACTAAATCATGCTACTTTAATTTGTAGAACTCCTCTTCCTTTCCTTTATGTTTGGAAAGGTTTCATTTTTCAAATGACACCTTGAAGCTTTGACACATATAGATTGATATTGATAGATGGTGATTCTATAGTGAAAAAGTATAGAGAAATAGATGGCCTTTGTCTTAAATAATGTGCCCTATGTGACAGTCCTCTTGTAGTTTTTTTCCTCAAGAAAATATGATGTGTCCTTAATTATCTTAACGCTCTTTGAAGCATAGCCCAACAACCAAATTTTATAGATGTAACAACAAAGGTGGATCTAGTATCAGGGTTTTTGGATTCTAGTATTAAAACATAAAGACATGTGGCCCATGGTTAAAAGAAAATTGAGCAATGTGTGTTTATGAGGATTGTTGAGTATTAACTCTATGTGACGAATGTTCTTATGACTAGTAAAATAAGTACTAATAATAGAGATATGACAAGGTATTATGATATCAAAGTCTGAGTGTTTCATTATGAGAATTGGTGTGTTACATTTGAATCTTAGAGATCAATGTGTGACAATTTGTATGGTGCTCATAATATGTATGTTCATTATTAAAAACAAAATCTAAAACTAAACCTCATTGATAAGATCAGAAATATAACTCACCCTGATGATGTTCTAGTAGAGTTACAACACTATTTTTTATAAAGGTTTACGTTTCTTACTAGAGAAATTGGATAACAATCAGGGCATGTTCATTGATGTTGATATAGTTAGAGGTATTACTTAGGGTTTGTATTGCAAGCCAACTAAGTTTAGTTGCAGTGTTGTAGTGTTAATCATTGTGTGTTATATTTGAATCTTCGAGATCACAGTGTGACATAATTTGTATGGTGGTAAAAATATGTATGTTCATTATTAAAAAAAAAATCACAATATTAACCTCATATTATTGATAAACAAGATCATAGATATAACTGACCCTGATGATGTGCCAGTAGAGTTAGAAAATTACTGGTCATAAGGGTTTATGTTGATTACTAGAGAAATTAGATAAGAATCAGGGCATGCTTATTGATGTTGATATAGTTAGAGGTATTACTTAGGGTGTGTGTTGAAAGCCAACTAAGTTTAGTTGCAAGGCTATAGTGTTAATCATTATGTAATTGAGGTAATGGAAATATTTGTGTTTGTGATCATCCAAGGTCTCTTCTATTTATTGACTTGTTGTTGAGTGAGTATGTTAGTGAGAGTGTGTGGTGTTGACAACAATACTAGGGCTATTGACTATAATGGTTGGAAAATGTTCAAAGAAATGGTTATGAAGAACAATGATCAGGTTCAATGTTTGAGGAGGGTGACCACTTTGATATATCATATTCATTTATCTTTATTTCTTAAGGATGGCAGGGTGGTGCAAGGCAAAGATTAAAATTTGAAGTCTTCTTCAGGTTGGTTCCTGAGAACACTTGAGTTGGTAGGGTGGTGCTAGGGCAGGTTGCTTCCAGTGCAACAAGGTGGTGCTTGCATGGTGTTGGTGCATCCTTTCAGTTGGAGCTGATAAATCCAGGGGGTTGGTGCCTCCTTCCAGTTGGTGTTAAAAAATCTTGGAAGTTGGTTCTTCTTGTTGATGTAATCTTTAAAACTTATATTGAAAGTGTTTCGTTGTTTTCTCCTATTTGTATTTCTATGTAAAAAAATTCTTGTTACTATGTAAACTGTGTTCTGCATTGTTGAATGGTGTTGTTAATTATTAATGTTTACATGACGTGTTTAAAATGGTAAAAGGTACCCAATAGTCATTCACTCCCCTCTCAGCATTGGTGAATGTTCCAAAAAAGAGTTCATTGGGGGTATGATTGGGTATTTGATATTTGGTTAATAGTCCTGAGAGCTCTTGTGGCTTAAGGTGTGAGGGAGAAACCCTCAATATATTTCTCAATTTTAGTGTTGAAATACACACCCTAGATGGTGGCAGTTGGTTTCAGTGTTGAAAGACGCGCTAGCCAATTATTGTGTTGCATATTGTTAGTTTTTCTTCAAAGGGCCAAATTATTATATCTCAAAATGTCAAATTGGTGGACCAAGTTATTGGAGCTCAAGTTGCGGAGGTCTCATAACGAGAAACCTAGTATATTTTCTAGGGTTTTGATGTAATATCTTTCTAAAAATTGTTAAATAAAATAAAATTGTGTTTGTTGCATATTATTTGAAATTTTTGTGGATTTGTGTTTCATTTTGTCATTATTTCCTACAAAATTTAGGTTGTAATAATTTTTGGGGATTTTTGGAAAAATAATAAAAATTGCCAAAGAAACAACACCTTATTTAATTTCTAGGTTTTTACAATTTTTAATTTGCTAGCAATTTTTTGTGTGTGAATTGGTGAAAATTTCATGGTGTTTTTGGATAAAATTCACAACATAATTTTTCTGAAGTAAATTCCCAAATATTTTGATGAAATTAATAAATGGGATATTACAATCTCTAAAGTCTTAGTGTTTGTGTTCTTATGGGACCACAAATATTTGTATGAACACATTCTAATGTTTTTTTTGATGAGTTCTCTTTTATTTTGAAGTGTACTCATATTTTATTCTCATATTGACAAGACTTGCAAATAATATCACTTGGCTTTGATATATGAGGCATGCATCTTACTGTTTCCTTTGTTCTTAGTTTTACAAGATGGTAAAAAATGATATGGTCCAACCTTCTGTGCCACAAGCAATTTTCATCCACTTCCCCAAGACAACATTTTTCTTTGGCTTCATCTAAGACATATACATTGCTTGAGGTTATATCTGCATTTTCCATCAATCTTCCTAATCTAGCTTTCCTTATTTCAGATAATTTAGAATAAAATGTGATATCATATCCTTGATCACACATTTTATTGACACTCAAAATATTGTGCTTTATACCTGATGAGCCTCATCATTGAGTAATTATATGGGCCTTAATTGGCCTTAATTCACCTCCTAGCTTAGTCAAACCAACTATTCTCACAAGTTATTGCATACTTTTGATTATATTTTGTTTATGAAATGAGTTAGAGTTGGATATTTGGCTTTGTGGTCTAATGTGCATGTAATTTAGGAATAAAGGATAAAAGCAAGGAAAAATGTAGGTATAAAGGATAAAAGCAAGGAAATATGGCAAAGACCTTGGTAAAACTAGAATGGGACAAGAGAAAGTAATTATAGGAGGTAAATCCTCCTCATTTACTACCCCTCCATTCGAATATTCCTCCACCAGCTCGGAGTGAAAATAACCATCACTTTGAAGACTAGAAGACAACCGAGCAAGTGAAAAGGATAGAAACTAGTTTTTCTTGAGTTAGAGGCCAAGCCTCCCTAATGGGAAGGAAGTCGTTAGAGACTTCAAATGTATAATTAGAGAGGCTTAGGACCTCAGTAGGATTAGGACTTTTATTGTAAAACTCTGTTTTATTTTTATGCTGCACAGACTTGTGACAGTTTTCTATGTAATCCATGGTTTTTATAATAAGAATGAAATCTGTTTAAGCCAACTCTGAGTTAACTCCGAGGGTTGGAGCTTTTGGGTTAGGGCCCGACCCAAGAAACCACAACTCCTCTTTACTGTACATGTATGCTAACATAGTTTCTTGGTTTTCCTTGTTCATTTGCTTAAATAGCTTCCTGGTTCTATTTATTTGTTTAAATAGCTTTCTAGTTTACTTGTTCATTTGTTTAAATATGTTTTTGGTTTTATTCAGTTGCTTAAGTAGGATTCATTATTTTTCTGGTTACTTGCTTCAGTAGCTACATTTTCTGTAGTTTACTTCCATTTCTGCCTACTTTCAACTCACAAGTTAGTTAGGAGAAAAAACTCACTAACAGGTTGTGTGCAGGTGTCTCGGCCTCATCTCCTCCCTTTGGGACCATGATTTGAGGAAGAGACCCTTCAACAACCCCAAAAACACAGGTTTTTGGTTCTCGAATGAGCTATGGAGTTTGTCGTTTGATGCAGTTACTAGTTCACCTCACTGTGTTTTTCTATCGTTTTCCTTTAAAAACCTCCTTCAACACGTTCTTTGTGCATCACTTCCTCACCGTTCGATCCACAACAAACCTTCACAATCACCGTCCGATCCATTAGTTTTCCCAATTGCCATTTACTTTATGCGCTTTAAGTCCCCACCGTCGATTTTCCTCGCTTAATTTGATGGCTGTCGCTTCACCCAATCGTCAACTAGCTTGGCAAATCTCCACCATTGATCAGCCCCGCCTGATCCAATGGCTATCGCGCAATCTCATGCGGATTAGTGCACGACCTTTATCCACTTGAGAGCACGCAAGAAAAGTGGTTTTCTCGTGCTACATATCACGTAGTTAGGCTAATCACATGAAAAATCAAAATACAGCTTATAACCTGAAGGCGCATGAGAAACTACTTACCGTATTAGAAACTCGCTCCATCATTTCCGCACGTTTCTTTTTCCCGCGATACGATCTCCGCCGTCCATCTATTGACTTCATCTGCACAATAAGATCTCAGTCGTTCATTGCGTTCATTCATCCTATTCACCCATTTAGTCACTTAATCTGCGCGATAAGATCTCAACCATTCATCTGCTTTGTTAACCTCGTTCGTCCATCCATTCACTTAATCTCCGCAATTAGATCTCGGCCATTCATCTGCTTTATTACCTTGTTCGCCCATCTATCTACGTAACCTCCTGCGATCCAATCTCCACCATTCATTTTCCTTTCACCTGATTGATCCAATGGTTCTTATGCACTGTTGCTCCCTCATGTCCTCCTTTCACTGATTTCGACCTCCGATTGCTTTTTCTACTTGAAACACAATTTATCCTATGTTTCTTTGTTACACCTTAGTCTAGTTTTAGTGCTCTTTACTTCTACAACTTAGATGATTAGCATTAGGTTAATGTTAATTTAGCAATTATACTTAGCATAGCTATTTAATTGGTTAGTTAGGTTATGGTGTAAGTTTAGCATTTCATGTTCTCTCTTCGAATATCTCTCTCTTAGAATAGCTCTCTCGTAGAGTATCTCTCTCTTAGAATAGGTTTTCTCTCCTTCCATCAAAGAATTAAGCTTCTTAAGACCCTATAGAAGTTTGGCTTGGAACTCCTGGGGTCTCTTGCCAGACAAACAGTGAAAATAGGCAGGACCTTCACTTCTACTTGTGAATATAGCACTGTCACCTCCAAGTTTGTACGAACCCCAGGTTGATAAGTAAAGCTGGTAGCCCTGGGAGTTGCAGCATTATTTTTGCAATACCTAGGCTCATCACTTTTTGGCGTCATTGCCGGGGGGGGTGTCTGAGTAGAATGTGATTACTGCTTTCTTCTATTTCTAGTCTTCAACTTTCTTTTATTCTACTCCTAGTCTTCAATTTTCTTCCATTAGTTTATTTCTGCAAAAGTAATCTAGTTTATTTCTTTCTTTCAGTTGTCATTATCTACTTTCCTTTCCATTCTACAAGTAGAATTTAAATTATAAAAACAAAAACAAAAAATTCTCCAAATACCAACCCACCCCCCATTTGATCATATGGTGCAGTAAGAACCACATCACCATTCACTCTTGCAGGTAGAAGAAGAAAATGGCAAAGAATGTAGAAGAAATAGATGGAGATGATGACAATGAGGAAGATCATGTTCGATTTCCCATTCAAGATACTGATGGTAGTGTGCACATGAAGAACATCCCTCCATCTTTTCTTCCAAAATTTCATGGTTTAAGGACAGAGGATCTGGAAACCTTTCTCTTTGAATGTAAAATTATTTGTAGATCTTATGGTTACCTATCAAAAACTCAAAACCTGAGATTGTTTCCAACAACTTTAAAGGATAGAGATCTTAGATGGTTCATGAGTTTAGGGACTAACCCAATAAGATCATGGAATGATATGCAAAAGATATTTCTAGACAAATATAAAGATCATGATCTTAAAGAAGAAATCTTTAGAATGAATCAAAGAGAAGATGAGAGTCTAGAGGATCTAATAGAGAGGTTCATGTACAATGTTAAGAGGGAAAAACTACATCGTTTAGGATTTAACACACTAAAAACCCTCTTACTTAGAACAATTAGGGATGAATGGATTGATCTCCTTAATATCACGAGTAAATGTGGTGTATACCAATTATCATTTGAGGAAATATGTGAAACATGCAAACACATATCAAGAGGAAAATCAAGGGTAGGTAAATTAGCATCAGGATCAGTAAGTCAAGCTAAACTTGTAAATTTGTTTGATGATTTTAAAGAAGAAATTCTTAGCAATCTAAAAAAACAAGTAGAAATGTTAAGAATGCAAGATGAAGGAAAAGAAAATGTTGATATTTGTGTTGCAGAATCACAAGATGTTAGACATTGTCCATCATTACCAAGGTTGAAGAATGTTCACTAGGAGGAAAATGGACCAAGTCCATTGCCAATGCAGAAAGGTTATGTAGCTCCAAGAGGACCATGACAGCTTATTCAGCCTGATATGATGCAAGAGCCTAATTCAGAATTTTAGGCTTATGCATATCGACCTCCAAGTAGTTGGAACACACCTTTTCCTTGGCAATATTGGCCATCACAACCCCAAAACCAATCTTGGCAACAAGGTTGGTAAGGAACTTATGGGAGCCATCCACAATATCCTCAATATCCTCCATACCAAACTCCATTTTATCCTTACCATTCACCTCCACCACAACTACAACCCCATCCACATCCATCTCAAATATACACTCCCACTCAACTACCTGTACCACCATTTCCAAACCCACACATTGAAGTAGTTCAACCCACTTACAATGTTGAGATACAACACTTCCAAACATCTCCTCTTGAGGTCAATGGTATTCACCATAGCTCAGACAGAGTATTGCAAAAAAGAGATTCTCTTGATATCATTGAAGGACTACTTACAAAAGAAGAAGATTCAAAATATAAGATCCAAGAACCATGGGCTGCATTTGATAAAGAGCAGACAACAAAATCAGAGATTGAGAAAGCTCCCTCATGGTTACCATCAAATCCTCCATATGTTCAAAATAACACTCTAGAAAAAAGAGGAAGATTTGAAGGTGATGAAATAAGGAGACATCCAAGATGATCCAAATCAACAAGCAGACCAGGGATATCACAACTACATTGAAATATGGTTCCAGACAGTCACTAAGTTGCAACATCACTCTCTTCCTAAAATATGCTTGATCCTTTCAAAGTCAAATCATTTGGGCTCTGAAATCTAGGTACATGTCAAAGCATACATTTCAAACCTCCACATCATCTTGTTTTTCATCTTGATGTGCACCTGGTTCCATTGGAAGTATTCTTATACTTGAAAGTTATTTTTTTTTTCAAGTAGGGTAGGGTAGAAAAAAAAATGGGAATAAGAAGATCCCTAGGTGAAAACCTTCCTTGAGGCGTCCAGGGCAAATATCTAGGGTGAAAACCTCTCTAAGGTAGCCTAGGTGTTTTTCAAAAAAAAGGAAAAAAAGACATAATTGTTCTTTACAGGTGGGTGAGAAAGACAATCAGGGAGCAAAGAGAAGATCCAAAGGGAAGCCTACCTCACATGTATTCATCTCCTCCACTACTTACCATGCATCCATCCATCAATTCTATTGTTTTTCACTTCATTGCTTCAATTTAGGTGAATATTGTGTTTTCTAACGGAATCACCTCATCCATTACCATCATCCCTTCCTCCACACACACTCCTACTCCCTCTGTCCATTCATTACAACATCCTCATAGCACCATCCAGCAACAGGATCAAGAAATTCTAAGGGAGACACCAAACATTGCTAAGTGGTAATCCAGGAGCTCCATAGCAGCAGCAACATTAGATCTAGGAGCTCCACAGTAGTGACAACATCAGATCCAGGAGCTCCACAACAGCAGCAACATTAGATCTAGGAGCTGCTCCATAACAGTAGCAACATCAGATCTAGGAGCTCCACAGCAGCAACAACAACAACAGATCTTCAATCACAGACACCTCCAAAAGCCAAGAAACCATCAGCAGACAACAGAGGAGGAAGAAGAATGACCATCAGCAGCGCCTCTGATCTTTGACAACTGCAGCATGGCATCAAGACCACATGTAAGTATCTAACTCACTCACTCATATGCATCATTTGATCAAAAGTTGTAAAGGTTAAGAGGTAGTTGGTTTATAAGTGAAAAGGTGGAAAAAAGGAATTTCTTTAATAAGTCAAAAGGGAATGCAAGATTCCATAGATACAGTGTTGTTATGGCAACCATTTGAGAATTCTTGAAGAATTAAGATATGGGGTAGAAACACCAGTTCACCAAAGACTCAACATACCCTATTTCTTGATGCAATCACTCAGACTCCAACAACAAAGTAAAGGAAGGAAATTACCAATAGTTAGTTCACCATGGGTTGATCAGGATCCTCATTAAGGATTCCCTCCAAAGCCTCAGGATCCCCATAACATGGTCAATCTTAAGAAACTTACCAGCAGAGGATGAAATCAAAACCCTCACCTATGATGATAGTCCTTCTGTTAGTAAGGAGGAGGCAAAACAAGAAGAAGAAGATACAGAGCTAGATGGGGATGAGATGGGTGAAGAAGAAACTAATACAAAGGAAAAATATGAAAGAAGACAAGCATGATGATGCTAAAACAAGAGGAGGAAACAAAGGGATAAACTGATGAAGATGCGAAAGAACAACAAAAGGAAGAAGATACGAAAAATAGGGAGGATAGTTGCAAGAAAAGAAAGACCAACTAGCATATATGGCCAACCTCTCCTTGGAGGCCATCCAGTGTAGGATGCCAGCTAAATCCTATGCTCTTTACCTCAGAGAACAATGGCTGCAATTTCAGATTAAAACACTAGCACAAAGGGGCACCATGCCATTTTAGGACTGCAGACAGTTTATTGACCTTTGTGATCAAAGTGCAGTAGAGGATAGGGAAAAATGGCCTAGTTTTACTTGCACAATATGGTCCTCACAAACATGAATACTTGGGATCCTAATGTAGAGCTAGAAGATCTACAATTAATGGTGTTGGCATCATGGATGAACCATGAGAAGGTCAAGGGCTGCAGAGATGACAAGAATATTGGCCAGAGAGAAAAATGAACCTCTTTTTCATTAGAGCTGACCAATCAAATCCCATGGCCATAATAAGCACCCATAATCTAATGGCGAATGATGCTAAGCTAGCACCTAGATATCTTGCTTCCCAAGAGCAAGCAATTTCACATTTTGAAAATATTTTTAAGCTGCTAAGAGATGATAATACACATGCTTGCTAAAGGAAATGGAACACACTGCCACACAGCTTGAAGATCAGAGAATATCACTCCCGTAAAATGTTCAGAGAGGCACTCAACATGACACCTATGTATAAGCAATCAATGCAAAGGTTGAAGGTCAATTGAATAGGCCTAAAACTCAGTCCACCACTACTCCTGGGGATGCTAGAAGCTAGAAAATAAGAAGAGGAAAAGAGGCAATGGGGCATGTTAGGTCCCTATATATAATACTAGTGATTACCCCATTACTATTGTAGTTGTATCCCTTATTAATATTGTTGTGCCCCTGTTGTTCCCATATTGTTATTACTGTTCCCCATAGAATCCCTCTATTATTATTTTTGTGCCTTTATATTATTATTGTTAGGTCGGCTAGGTTATATTGTGACTCCTTAGACTCCTATATATAGGAAGGAGGTTTTGTCATTTGAATCATCAAAGAATCATTCATTTGTGTAATGTAAAGGAGGTTTCCCCCTCGAAGAGGCCGAATTCTAAGGCGTTGATCTATATTTTCTATATTTTTGTGAGTTGGCTTCATAACATTTGGTATCAGAGCTTTGAATTCTAGGGTTTCGCTACTCCAAATAGGTCATCGTGGAATTTTCGCTATAACTTTTTTCTGCAACGTTTCAGAAGCAAAAAAAAAAATCCATTTGAGAAGAAATCGCACTGAACCTCGGATCTGAATTTCATATATTTTTGCGCTACATTTGTGGAGATATGATCTGAGGAAGTTGGTATTTTTGCAGACTCTTGAATTACATTCCAAAGAGGTGACCTGGGGAAATCGTCATAACTTTCTCTCTGAGCATCGGATTGAAATTTCATAAGAAGGCACAGAAAGAGGACAAACTGTAGTTTCTTTTATATATTTTTCAGAGCCAAAGGTCAAAACAAGGACATGTGGCACATCGTACAAGTTCGCTCTACTGAACTAGTCTATAATCAGGTCACTGTGGGAGATTTGACATAACGCTTCCTTGGAAAATCCAATTGGGATCAAACTAGTGGAATTGGAAAAAGGACATAGAGGGCTACTATAGATCAAAATTTCAAAACTACATGATTCAAAATTACAGAGATACATCAAAGGCAGTATCGAGCTCCTACAAAGTGAAAAAAGGTGTGTAGGATTTTTTTTTATTTTTGCTTAAGCTTGGTTTGAAAAATTATTTTGAAGAAATTCAAAGGGAATAGTAGAACACTATTATCGGTAATTGATGCCCCGAGGAAAGAAAATGAAAACACCTCGTAAGCAACCTGAAAGCTCTAGCATGACTCATGAAGAAAAGGAAGAAATGCTACATGATATATCAAAATTACAAGACCAAGTGCAACAAATTTTACTCTCACAAAAGCTAAGATAAATGGCGTGGAATCTAAGCTAAAGGGTATGGAAGCTAAGATGAATGGCGTGGAAGCTAAGATTGACGATTTGAAGATATATTTGAAGATAGATTTGACAAATTTTCTACAAGAAATACTTACTAATGGTGAAAGGGTAGAAAAGGAAACTCATCATGCGAACAAAAGAAATGTTAATCATGATTTCATAGACTCTAATGTTGGATCGAAGACCCACCATATTTCAAAAATCGATATGAGGAAGTTTGATGGCAAGGATCCCGCAACATGGATATTATAGATGGAGCAATTTTTCGATCTCAATAATGTGCAAAACACACAAAAGGTACGTACTGCAACTTTATATTTGGAACCAAATCAGTTTGTATGGTATCAATGGCTTTGCTCTTGTAAACAAATTATCACTTGGGAATTTTTTACGGAAGAAATGATAGCACATTATGAGGATACAAAAAGCAACACTTTTTTTAGCCAATTGATAAGTCTCAAACAAAAGGGTTCAATAATGGAGCACATTGAGGAGTTCCAAAAATTGAACATAAGGGTAAAAAATATTCCGTAGGAGCATAGGATTGATGTGTTCATAGGGAATTTAAAGGATAATATCCAACATGATGTTCACCTTTGGGAACCTGATTCATTAGAGAAGGCATTCAGGTTAGCAAGAAAAATGGAAATCAAAATTATGGCAACTAGGAAGCATACCACTCACAATTATAAATATGGAAGTGTTGTTGCTCCTAGTCTTCCACAACCTATAGGGTTGACACCACAAAAACTGGAAGAAAAAGGAGCAAAAGGGCTTTGTTATATTTGTGATCGCAAATACACTAAAGGTCATAAGTGTGCTGAGAAGAAATCATTCTACATAGATTGTGAAGAGGAAGAAGAAAAGGAGCAAGAAGGTCAAAAGAAGAGGATATACTATGGGAACAAAGCCTAGATAAAGAAGAAATAAATCCGACCATATCTTGTAATGCATTGGCTGGAATTACCACTCCTCAAACCATCAAGATAGAAGGACAAATCAAGAAGAAAAATGTAATAGTGTTGATTGATTCAGGAAGTACCCACAATTTTATTCATTGTAAGGTAGCAAAAGAATTGAATTGCTTCCTATATCCAGCACCAGAGTGTCAAGTGATGGTTTTAAATGGAGGAACAATAAATTGCTCTAGAAAGTGCTATAATATCAAGCTATCCATGGGAGAATATGTATTGACTAGCCCAATGCTTTCCATTCCAATGGGAGGTGCTGATGTTGTACTAGGAGTCCAATGGCTACAATCCTTCGGTACAATAGCTTTAAATTTTCAAGAACTTTTCATGAAATTTTATGCGGAAGGAAAGGAAGTTGAATTAAGGGGTATTGCAGGGAAACCGGGAAAGATAATCAGCTCTAATGGTATGACAAAGCTTCTAAAAAAGGAACAAAGAGGTGTAATTGCACAATTATGTTTGCTAGATGTTTCCACATCGAAATCATCTATTTCTCTAGATCTCCAAAAATTCTTGGACAATCATTCCAAGGTATTTGAGACTCCCAAAGGTATCCCACCTATTAGTGATCATGATCATGCTATTCATCTAATTCCAGGAAGTGTTCCTCCAAACATTAGGCCGTATAGATATCCCTATGCCCAAAAGAGTGAAATTGAACGTATGGTTGCACAAATGCTAGAGGCTAGTATAATTCAACCTAGTCAAAGTTCTTTCTCTGCTCCAATAGTATTGGTGCACAAGAAGGATGGATCATGGCGCATGTGTCTGGATTATAGGGAGCTCAACAAGCTCACTATTAAAGATAAGTTTCCCATTCCTGTCATTGATGAATTACTGGATGAATTGCACGGATCAATTTACTTCACCAAGTTGGATCTTCGTTCAGGATATCATCAAATCAGAATGAAGACTGAAGACATTTTGAAAAAAAACATTTAGAACTCATGAGGGTCATTATGAATTTTTGGTCATGCCTTTTGGCCTTACCAATGCACCTTCTACATTTCAAGTTTTGATGAATTCCATTTTCAAACCCTTCCTTAAAAAAATTGTGTTAGTATTTTTGGATGATATACTAATTTACAACTAGTCTTGGAAGGATCATGTTGAACATGTTGACAGGGTGCTACAACTATTGGAGGAGAAACAATTATATGCAAAAAGATACAAATGTTTCTTTGGAGTACAAGAGGTGGAATATCTGGGTCATATTTTATCTCATGAAGGAGTTAAGGTAGACCCTAACCAAATTAAAGCCATTAAGGAATCAAAAATCCCCACATCCATAAAGCATCTATGAGGATTTCTGGGGTTGATAGGGTATTATCGCAAGTTTGTTAAGAATTATGGGAGAATAGCAGCACTTCTAATAACATTATTGAAGAAAGATGCATTTTCATGGACTCCAGAAGGAACAAAGGCCTTCAAACATCTTAAATAGGAAATGTGCCAAGCATCGGTATTAGCTACACCGGACTTCACAAAAACCTTTATTGTGGAATGTGATGCTTTAGGAAATGGAATTGGTGCTATTTTAATGCAAGATGAAAGACCCATTGCTTTTGAAAGTCGTCCAATCAAGGGAAAGTTTTTACACAAAGCTATTTATGAGAAGGAAATGTTGGCAATACTACATGCACTTAAGAAATGGCGACCCTACCTAATGGGAAGACACTTCAAGGTAAAAACGGATCATGATAGCCTTAAATACTTTTTAGAACAAATATTATCCTCTGAAGAGAAACAAAAGTGGGTCACAAAGATGTTGGGGTATGACTTTGAAATCATCTACAAAAAAGGGAAGCAAAATGTGGTGGCAGATGCGCTCTCAAGAAAGGATGAGGATGTGGAAGCATTGTTGTGCGCCATTTCTATTATCCAACCAGATTGGATAAATGAAGCAAGGGAGGAATGGAAGAATGATGAAGAAGTGTGGGAAATTATTTGAAAGTTACAACAAGATTCCAGTACATCTGATACATTTAGTTGGAAAAATGATTTGTTATGGTACAAAGATCGCTTATACCTCTATAAGAATTCCCAACTCAAACAAAAGATTCTTATGGAATTGCACACTTCTTCCTTAGGAGGGCACCTAGGATTTTTAAAAACTTATCACAGGGTTAAGAAGGAATCTTTTGGGGATGGCCTTAAATCGGATATTCAAAATTTTGTGGCAAAATGTTTGGTTTGCCAACAAAATAAAGTTGAAACAATTAAGACCTCAGGTCTATTACAACCTCTATCCATTCCAAGCCAACATTGGGAGGAGGTTTCAATGGATTTTATCACAGGTTTACCCAAGTCTGAGGGAAAGAGTGTCATCATGGTGGTAGTTGACAGACTTACCATGTATGCACACTTTTGTGCATTATCACATCCATTTAAAGCTAGTACAGTTTCTACTGCATTTATGGAAACAATTCAAAAGCTACATGGAAATACAAATATTATTGTAAGTGACAGAGATCCCATTTTAACCGGAAATTTTTGGACATAATTATTTTCTTGTCTCAGTACTCAGTTAGCTCATAGCTCATCTTATCATCCTCAATCTGAGGGGCAAACTGAGATAGTAAACAAATGTTTGGAAGGATATCTTCATTGCTTTGTATCTAATAAACAGACACAATGGGTCAAATGGTTGCCTATGGCTGAATGGTGGTATAACACTTCCTTCCATACAGCAACAAAAATGACCCCATTTATGGCACTTTATGGATATCAGCCACCATCCATCACATCATATTTAAGAGAAAATTCTAAGGTTCAAGCAGTGGAACATCACTTCGAGCATCAACAACAAGTCCTCCAACTCTTAAAGGATAACCTCGTGTTGGCGCAGAATAGAATGAAACAACAGGCAGATCAACATCGCAACAAAAGAAGTTTTGATGTAGGTGATAGGGTATTCCTACGGCTATAACCATATAAACAAATGTCCCTCAAGCAAGCTAAAAAGGATAACAAATTATCACCAAAGTATTATGGTCCGTACAAGGTGTTGTAAAAGATTGGTACTATGGCATACAAATTAGAGCTTCCTGCAACTTCTCGAGTGCACCCATTTTTCCATGTTTCATGTTTAAAGAAGGTTATAGGCAATAAGCTCCCAGTTCAAACAATATTGCCAGAACTTGACGAGGAAGGAAAAACTATATTGGAACCGGAAGCAGTCACAGAAACAAGAACTCGACAGCTACGAAATAGATCAATCTTGGAGTATCTCATCAAGTGGAAGAAATTATCCGCTGAAGATTCCACATGGGAGGATGAGAATTTTATACAGAAGCATCCAGAACTACTCAAGCGTTGACGACAACACTTTTTTGAAGGAAAGGGGCATGTTAGTTCCCTATAATACTAGTGATTACCCCATTACTATTGTATTTGTATCCCTTATTAATATTGTTGTGCCCCTGTTGTCCCCGTATTGTTATTACTATGCCCCATAGAATCCCTCTATTATTATTTTTTTGCCTTTATATTATTATTGTTAGGTTGGCTGGGTTATATTGTGACTCCTTAGACTCCTATATATAGGAAGGAGGTTTTGTCATTTGAATCATCAAATAATCATTCATTTGTGTAATGTAAAGGAGGTTGCCCCCTCGAAGAGGTTGAATTCTAAGGCGTTGATCTATATTTTATATCTTTTTGTGAGCTGGCTTCATACCAAGAAGTAGAAAGGAAAGCAGGCTTCTATCAACAAGAAGAAGAGACGACAACAGAAGCATGGGATGTCAGAGAGGCTACCAGAGCCATGAAGGACATGGAAATTGACTAAGTTGCTCAGAGGATGAGCAACACTTTCAGTAGGGGGGTGATGATGAGCCTCATCATTGAGTAATTATATTGGCCTTAATTCACCTCCTAGCTTAGTCAAACCAACTATTCTCACAGCTTATTGCATACTTTTGATTATATTTTGTTTATGAAATGAGTTAGAGTTGGATATTTGGCTTTGTGGTCTAATGTGCATGTAATGTAGGAATAAAGGATAAAAGCAAGGAAAAATGTAGGTATAAAGGATAAAGACAAGGAACTATAGCAAAGACCTTGGTAAAACTAGAATGGGACAAGGGAAAGTAATTATAGGAGGTAAATCCTCCTCATTTACTACCCCTCCATTCAAATATTTTTCCACCACCTCGGAGTGCAAACAACCATCACTTTGAAGACTAGAAGACAACCAACCAAGTGAAAAGGAGAAAAAACCATTTTTCTTGAGTTAGAGGCCAAGCCTCCCTAATTGGAAGGAAGTCGTTAGAGACTTCAAATGTATAAATAGAGAGGCTTAGGACCTTACTAGGATTGGGACTTCTATTGTAAAACTCTGTTTTATTTCTAAGCTGCAAAGACTTGTGACAGTTTTCTCTGTAATCCATGGTTTTATAATAAGAATGAGTTCTGTTTAAGCCAGCTCTGAGTTAACTCTGAGGGCTGAAGCTCTTGGGTTAGGGCCCGACCCAAGCAGCCACAACTCCTCTTTATTGTACATGTATGCTAGCATAGTTTCCTGGTTTTCATTGTTCATTTGCTTAAATAGCTTCCTGGTTTTGTTTATTTGTTTAAATATCTTTTTGGTTTACTAGTTAATTTGTTTAAATAGGTTTCTAGTTCTATTCAGTTGCTTAAGTAAGATTCATGGTTTTTCTAGTTACTTGCTTCAGTAGTTGCATTTGCTATAGTTTACTTCCATTTCTGCCTTCTTTTAGCTCACAGGTTAGTTAGGAGAAAAAGATCACTATCAAGTTGTGTGCGGGTGTCTCGGCCTCATATCCTCCCTCTGGGACCATGATTTGAGGAAGGGACCCTTCAACGACCCCAAAAACATATGTTTCTGGTTCTTGCATGAGCTATGGAGTTTGTTGTTTGATACAGTTACTCGTTCACCTCACTGTGTTTTTCTGTTGTTTTCCTTTTAAAACCTCCTTCAACACGTTCTTCGTGCATTGCTTACTCGCTGTCTGATTAACAAAAAACATTCACAATCACTGTCCGATCCATTGTTTTTCCCAACTGCTACTTACTTTATGCGCTTTAAGTCTCGACCATCGATTTGGCTTGCCTGATCCGACGGCTGTCGCTTCACTTGATTTCCAAATAGCTTGGCCTATCTCCACCGTTGATCAGACCTACCTGATCCGACGACTGTCACTTCACTTGATCGCCAACTATCTTGGCCGATCTCCACCATTGTTTAGCCCTGCCTGATCCAACGGCTATCACGCAATCTTGTGCGGATTAGTGCACGACCGTTATCTACCCGAGAGCACATGAGAAAAGTGTTTTTCTCATGCTACGTGTCGCGTAGTTAGGATAATCATGTGAAATTTCAAAATACAGCTTACAGCCTGAAGGGCGCACGAGAAACTACTTACCGCCTTAGAAACCCACTACATCATTTCCGCACATTTCTTTTTCCCGCGATACAATCTCCGTCGTCCATCTCTTGACTTCATCCGTGTGATAATACCTCAGTCGTTTATCGTGTGCGTTCATCCTGTTCACCCATCTAGTCACTTAATCCATGCGATAAGATCTCATCTGTTCATCTGCTTTGTTAACCTCGTTCATCCATCCATTCACTTAATCTCCATGATTAGCTCTCGGCCATTCATCTGCTTTATTACCTTGTTCACCCATCTATCTACGTAACCTCCTGCGATCCAATCTTCCCCATTAATTTTCCTTTCACCTGAATGATCCAACGGTTCTTATGCACTATTGCTCCCTCACATCCTCCTTTAACTGATTTCGACCTCCAATTGCTTTTCCCACTTGAAACCCAATTTAGCCTAAGTTTCTTTGTTACACCTTAGTCTAGTTTTGATGATTTTTACTTCTGAAACTTAGATAATTAGCATTAGGTTAGTGTTAATTTAGCAATTCTTCTTAGCATAGCTATTTGATTGGTTAGTTAGGTTATGGTGTAAGTTTAGCATTTCATGCTGTTTTCTTCATTATTGCAGTAGAGTAGCTCTCTCTTAGAATAGGTTTGCTCTCCTTCCATCAAAGAATTAAGCTTCTTCTGACCCTATATAATTTTGGCTTAGAACTCCTGGGGTCTCTTTTTAGACAAACAGTGACAATAGGCATGACCTTCACTTCTACTTGTGCATATAGCACTGTCACCTCCAAGTTTGTACGAACCTTGGGTTGATAAGTAAAGCTGGTAGCCCTAGGAGTT
Organism: Pinus tabuliformis; assembly: GCA_031772625.1. NCBI lineage: Eukaryota > Viridiplantae > Streptophyta > Pinopsida > Pinales > Pinaceae > Pinus > Pinus tabuliformis. Next base: position 236,345,060 of record CM062813.1, read on the forward strand.
GCAACATTATTGTTGCAATACCTAGGCTCATCAATACCATCAGCATATAGAACATTTGAAGCTTTACCCTTTTTATTTTCAAGACTAGACGTTCCTTTATCCATTATTCTAGCTAGTGCATTGTTTCGAAAAGTAAGACTTCCTTCTTTGTCTTACTTTAGAGAGAAAAATCTCTTATCCTCTGTCATATGATTTGAACACCCACTATCAATATATTTTTGACTTACTTGGTTTTAGGCACATAGAGAAAATCCACATTCTTCTTATTTTTCTTGCTTACTTTTCTAAATATTTGTGTATTCTTCTTTCTATTTTTGCTTAGGAGGCCTTAATAATATGCTACTACAATCCACATGATTTTTTCCCAAAGTTATTTCATTTGTAACATTCAATTTGATCCAATAAGTGACCAAATGGGTTGTGTATTCTAACTCCACCTTCATAAGGAATTTTATATTTGTTGCTTGTAGAGCCATTCATTGATTTCTTGTAAGATTTTCAGCCCTAGTTATTTTACAATTTATTGCCTTATGATCAAAGTTATTGCAGGAAAAACAAAAGCCATAAAATAAATTTCAATACTTAGATGTGAAAGGCACTCTTGAGGGAATAGTGTTTTTGAACCCATTCCTACTATATTTATGAGAAATCTTAGATATTCACTATTTGTTTACTCCATTTCTAGTATTGCTTGTATTGTTGATAGTTTTATGTCTCTGTTGGTTCTTAATTTCATTTATTACTCCGCTTGCATTTCTAATAGATCCTTTGAGCACATTAGAATATCTTTTATTTTCTTCTTTTTATGATGCCTTTTTGATTGATTCTCCCTTGAATATCTCATGATTTTCTTTATAGCCAAGGCCTATTTTGATAAAATGAGACCTTTGGTAGATGAGAATGTTATCTATTGCTTCAACCCCTTTTACAAATTTTAAATTCCGACTCATCTAAATATTTTCTTTCTCTAGTTTCTTTCTCATGGAAAGGGCCTATACTTCTAGCTTCTGAAAGTTTATTTCCTTTTTTTGGTTTCCTCATCAATATTTCTTCTATTCTCTTAGCCTCTTCTAGTTTTGTCTTTAGGAGGATGATTGTTGCTTCGTTAGATTCATGATCTTTCTTTTCAAATTTATGCAGTAGTGTCTTCTACTCTTTATTCTTTCTTCTGAGTATATCTATTTCTTCTAATGCATAAACAAGTTCTCCCTCAATGTATATCTCTCCATCGATATCTTCTTCCTTTGAATTTTATTTCTCTTTTTGATTTTCTTTATTTTCTTGTTTAGTACATTGAGTCTCCATGGGCATGAGAAAGAATTCTTCTTTGTCTTCATCATATGCATGTCCACCATTCTCTTATGATGAGCTAATATCTTCTTTGGAACACAATCTTTTCTTCTTGAGGGATCTTCCCTTTTTTATTTTTATGAAACTCACCTCTATTTTTGTGTTCCCTTTCATCATAATTGTCTTCTAATTTTTCACGTGGATATTTAGAAGCATACTCACCTATTCTACCATAATTAAAACAATTGAATGATAACTAACATTTATATTTTCTAGATCCTCTTTTCAATTTTCTCACAAATTGAGATTGTTTAGCATCTAATTCATGGATGGAATAATAATGGGCATGATGTTCTTTTTCTTTCTTTGATGCTTTGAAGGATAGCTCCATTAATTCCAACTTCTCTTTTCCTATTATTATTTCATATGCAGTGAAGATCCCATGTATTTCATCCATATTCATATCTTCCATATCTTTCATTTATTTAATGGATAAATATTTGCATTAAATCTCAAAGGAATATATCTCAACACTTTTAGAAAAATTATTGATTCATTAATATTTTCATCAAGTCCTCTAATAGTATTCACAACCTCATATGTATGAAGAAAGAATTATGCAATATCTTCTTCTTCATTCATAGTCATTCTATGAGTTTGAAGCTTTTCTCTCTTAACCTTTTCATTTCCTTCATAGATTCTTCTAAGGTTGTTCCAAATTTATTTAGCAAATTTGCACTGCATTACCTTTACACACTCTGATTCTGCAAGGCCACATAAAATGGAATTCATTTCTTTTGTATTATTTACAAACTCCCTTTTACCATTTGGATATGTCAAAGGAGTTGGTGGAACTTTATAACCATCCACCACAGATAGCCAAATTTTAGCGTTAAGAGACATCATATACGTCCTCATCCTTATCTTCCGGAAGGAATAATTTGTTCCATTAGAGAGTGAGGGCTCTATTTGAGTAAGAACCATCCTGACTGGTTGTTTGTCCCTTTGATATCTAACTTCCACTGGTTAGACTACTTGTGAAGGAACCTGCTTTGATAGAAATTGTTGGATCCATAATTATATTGTTGTGGGGAGGGAGGGGGTGGGTGGGGGTAGGGGCGGCGGGGGCGGCGGGTTGGCGCGGGGGGGTGTGAATCAATATCATACAAATGTTTACTTATTTAAAGAATTCAAGCACAATTAAACACCAATCTCATAAGTATAACATAAGACACAAGATATACTTGGAAACCATTCAAGGAGAAAACCAAAAAAAATCTTTTAATTAATTGATTTATGTAGGCACCAACCTACATGAGACACCAATCCTCTCTACTAATTTGTAGGCACCAACATATAGGAGACACCAATACCCTCTATTGTTTGGTAGGAACAAAGCTATAGAAGACACATATCCCCTTTGTTGCTTTGTAGGCACCAACCTACAAGAGACACAAATCCCATGTGATATTTGATTTGCAATCTTTTCTTCTCTGGTCCAATATATTCTTTTGAAATTATTTATAATCACTTCAATCCTCTCTAATATTTAATCTTCTCTAATTCACTCTTCTCCTTTGCAATTATCTAAAAACACCTCAATCCTCTCTAATATTTGATCTTCTCTTTATATCTTAACTTCTCAAGATACAAACTCTATTCCTTAAATATTATCAATTTCTCCTCTCATCAGCATTGCTCATTTCTCTCTCAACACGTGATTCCATGAACCCATTGATTTGACACACACTTTAACAACGCAATTCATAACTATATGGCACTTCCTTCAACCCAACTATTATCACTGAAAAATTGTACATTCAATTGCACTATAGCTAGGATGAAACAAATTGAAAAATGGCATGCACAAGTTTACTAGTGAATGCTATAAACCATTAAAAAAAACACCAAAGGTTCCTAAGGTCCCCAATTAAACAATAAAACCACGTAAAGTTACTTCAGTGTTTTTTCACTGATCATTGTGATTATTTCTTTGGCAGTCACATAGATCCATGAAAGTGATAACACAACATACCATGGGCCACTCCATATTGAATGGAAAACCATCTATTGAAAGGAAAAGGTTATCTAGCTAAGTCTCAAGCCATTCCACTCTTGAATTGGCATTAAGGATCCTCCAAATGAGCCCCCTTATCTCCCACTAGATCAAATATCATAAATAAGCCAAGGGGAGCCAAGGCATGAGCTTTGGCCTATAAATATTGGTGGATTTGGGAACAAAACAAGATAGAAGAAAATTCAAAATTAGGATGCCAAATTACACAACCAATTAGAATTCCTTCATATTCAAAGAGCTCACCATTGAGATCTCTCATTAGAATTCTTTGAGGAGAGATAATTCTTGCAAGGAGAGGAAAAATGGACCTTATTTTAGGAGAAATATAGGGTCCATTTCCATATCAACTCCCTTTAGTGTCTTTGGGATAATATTTAACTCTTTTTATCAAATAATAAAGAGAATTCTTGCTACCCTATTTCCTTTTTTTCGTTGTTATTGCATTGTAGCTAATGATATTTTGCAGATTTAGTTACATTTTTCATTTGTTTACGTGTGCATATTGCTAATCATTTTCCTATTGGATTTATGTAGGGAAAAAAACCTTTTAACTAATCATTTTCTTATTGACTCTATGCAGGAGAAAAACAACCATGTAACTAATCATTTTCTTGTTGACTCTATGCAGGGAAAAAACCTTGTAATAGATTGTATTTTGATACACCATTGTACCAAAATAAAAACAACATTGACGACTCCACTTTCATTTTATTTCTTCTTTTTTTGTTCATAGGTTTTCCTCCCAACTCAGTTTAATTTTATTTTCTTTCGTTGGTTTCTTGTATACCTAGTTTGGGCTACCTCTCGGCCCATGTGTGATGGAATTTGGCTCTGTTTCATTTTCAGGTTGGTTTGCAAAATTATCAGAGAAACAGTTGCAGTAATTTCCATGCAATTATTAGCAGAGAAGATAAGAAGGTTTATAGAACCTTAAGTCATTGTAATTTTATTGTCTTATCTGAGTTGGGTGGAAACCCTTAATGACCTTATATCATTCCTGCATATTTTAGCAACTTAGTTAGGTTGTTTTGCATTATAATTAATCACTAGTTTAGAAGAATTTATTTCCTTTTCCACGTGAATTGCCTTTCTTTTTGCTAACCAAATGTTCTATCGGGATTAGAAGTGGAGTTAGTAAACTATGGAGTATTCTCTTCCCCTTGAGCACATAGTGATTTGGGGGAATTAGAAACATCTTGAAAGATCATTATCATATCCCTTTAGTATTATAGGATAAATCACATAGTGTAATAAGGGAAAATAAGCATCACACGATACACACAAATTTTGTTCCATACAAGATAAAACTCACATAGTTTAATTAAACTGCAAAGTAATAGATCACACGATATCCACATTACTACAATCTCATAAACATTTGCGATGTTCACTTGACACTTTGAACACACTACAACCCACACATGAATTTCACTTAGTTTTTACTTGATTAGTATGCTCTTCCCCTTGCACCCAAAGTGATATGGGGGAATCCTAATGTAAGTATAGACTTCTCTAAGTTCACCATTTTCACACACTAAGCCACATCAACTTTAGGTCATCATCCCAAACGAAAAGCATCTTAAAAGCAACATCACTTAAACACATTAATTTTCCCCATAGAGGGGCCACAAAAGAATTTATAGTCTAAGTTAGGACCATAGCAGTAGACATCCAAATAACCCCCTTTGGTCATTCCCATTTGAAAGATAGAAAGTTTTCTTTTAGAGAATTTCAAAATCATCCATAATCTAATGTCACAAAGATAGAGGTGAGAAAAAACTCGTGAATAGGAAAGTTTTAGACCAAACAACAATCGCGGGCCTCTTTGAGTCTCTTGACTCTTGGTATGGGATTTGGATCTATGGTTGATACCTGGATTTTGAGATTCTCTCATCCACACTAGATCGAGGTAGCTTTGTGGCCAAAACTTAGGGCATCTTACCATAGGTGGTGGGTGTGGGAGATATTTCCCATAGAGGTGGTTTTGAATGCTTTGTAGAAGTGTTGTTTTTTTCTTTGGGACATGGCCTTGGTACCCCTCATATAACCTTCCTTTCATACCTTCACTAGTTTTCTTTTGGTGGCTTGATACCCCACTATCATAACAATTTTGGAAGGCCTAGGGACTTTTCAGTGGAAGACATTACATCTTTTAGGATTTCATATGAAAAAACCCATGCAAAAAACTTGGATTCTTTCAAACATTTAAACATCATCAAAGGAAATTAACCTTTGTTTTTATTTTCTTTCTTTTATGTATTGATACTTTGGTTTTGACATCCCATTCACCATTCAAACATTCATTTGAGCACCATACGGGACCACTTAGCACCCTATCAATCTAGTTTCCTTCAAGGCCTCTCACCTTTGTAGGAGGAGTGACACGTCTTGTAGTTTCACCTACTCAACCTTCAACTTAGGGATCATCTCTTGTTCCAACTTTTTAGCATCTTCCATGGTGATACTTTTCTAGGAACCTCATTACCTCAAAGTAGCCCCTCATATCACATAGGTCATATTAGTATGAACAATCCCACACATAACCTTCCATTTGTCACTTCATTGAACCTCCTAGACATGTTGAAATTGACAAATGACCCCATAACCCATAAGGCTATGTGGTAGGCTATTTGATCCAAGTATGTGTGTGATGAAGGACCCTTCCAAGACCTTTTACTTTCGTGATGTGTTAAATTGCATTTTTAAAAGAACATTAATGAATACATTTGCATGCTGTAAAGAAGAGGAATAAGACAATCATCAGCACATGAAAACATAAGCCGTTGATAACGGAGTTCGTCCAGGAGGGACTACGTCTTCGGGCCCCGATGTCAAGATGGTGTACGCCACTGCATTAAGTGTTGTCAATAGTGATGATGTACATAGAGGTGATGTTGCTATCATACAAGGAAAATGCCCTCACACAGGAGTGGCTCCAAGAGGTGTTCCACTACAGGAACTCTCAGTCAAAAGACTCCTATCAGTATGACACAAACTCATGCATGATGATCATCCCGCCAACATGGCATAAAAGGGATCTCAAAACACAACATGCATAGTGACACATGAGTATCCCATCAACATACAACAAAGGGATCTCAAAACTTACTATGACAAATCATGACAACAAGTACATCACATAGACGATTCACATCACATCAAGCATGAATCAAGAAAACAAGTAATAAACAAGATCCCTCATCAACATCAAACAGGGATATATACAGCACAATGCATAGCAAAAGAAGTACATGAACACACTGTATATACCTCACAACCAAGGGCCATTTGAAGAGGCGGATTTCAAAATGCTGAAGCTATTCGTGCCATCGATCTCACGACATCAATCGCATGGAAATGGTTGCTCGCACATAAATGCTGACACCTGCATTCCACTTAGAAAATTGGATGAAAAATAGAATGAGCAAATGAAAAATCTGAACACACCATCAGATTTTGGCGTCGAATAGTGCAAAATCGATTGTCGAATTTCTAAATTCTGAGAAATTGAGAATCTGGGGCTTAAGGAATCTTTTAGATTCCCCCTAGATTCCTCAAAGATTCTTCTCCATGGGTGGACTGGAAATATGCAACTCCAAAGGAGAATCTGACCTTGCCATTGCGATCCTTGCAGAAAACCATGAAAAACGACTGTAAACTTGACTATATTCCGACATGGAGAAAAATTACCTCCTTGGGAAAATTTCAAGGATCATGGTTCCACTCCCTGTTTCCGCAGCAGTCATGGTTCCTCTTGCATACTGAAAAATGGCCGAAAAATGAAAAACTCTGATGGAGAAACGGATAACACCATTGCGTTTGTGGCATCGAGAAGTGTTGAAACCATATAAAATTTGTCAAATTCTGACAAAGTGAAAATTCGGCCCTTCTGCAAAATTCTGCCTCGAACTACGTGCACTATCTTCTCTTGTCTAGAATCCCGTGCCCTCTCCTAGTTCTGCCATGCTTCGAACTACATGCACGCTCCGCCAGGTGCATTGATGAACTGAGTTTAAATATGAAAAGGTAGGCGAAGTTTACAAAAACTCCGTTAGACGGGTTGGTTGAAGATCCATTTATTATGGAGGAGGTCGGGCGGTCAAACCCCGCTCCTCCTTTGTTTACATAACAATTTTTAAATTTAACAAGGGTCGAGCTAGGCTCGTCTTGGGCGGCCTGCCCACCACACCTGTCGTTGGCTCCATTTCTTGTTAAAGGGTGGCAGTTGGAGCTTAGGTCCGCGCCCGAAGGGCTGACCCACCTTTATCGTTGCATATAGCAGTTACGTGGGAGGGGATGGGGGTCGTGGCCCGCCCCTCCACCATACAATATAAGGTGTAGTTATGAGGGTTGGGGGTTGGCAGGGTTGGTGGCCCCCACCCCATTTTTTTATATATATTTTTTGTTGTTCATAAAATAATATTCCGTTGGCAAAAATTCTGAATTTAAGGTGAAGGAGTCAATTTAACCAGGCCACCAATTTACCCAGAATCTGGCCCAAGTTGGTTGCAATCCGGTGGCTGGGTTCTGTCCAAATTGTGGCCTCCTTAAGACTGCACAGTCAGCGAAACTTTAACCCAACTTTGACTGCTTCTAACTTTCGCATACGAACTCGGTTTGATGAACCGTTCACATCGTTGCGATCATGACACCGACATCTATGCTCTGGTCCTAGTTTAAGCATAATCCAAACACTTTGATTTTTGAGCTTTCCTGAGTCCTCTTTGTCTTGTGTGTGTCTCTGGAGCCACCTAGATCAATCCTCCCCACTGAGGAGCTTTTGGTCCTCCAAAAGCATGAAAAACAATCTACAACTTCTCTGTACCTTGTTTGCATCACAAGCATCCTGAAAGGCCTTGCTTCCATCTCCTTCACCTTTATTCTTCGAAGCCTTAAGTGATGAGGCGACACCTGTAACCTCTCCAACCTATAGTACATTGTTTCGCAAATTACATGCTTGACTTTCATGACCAACTAATGACCCAAGTGTCCCATACTTTCCACGAGTTCATAACACATACTTGGTGGTCAAGTTTACATCAAGATGGACACAATACCCCAGCTACGAAAACAAGGCCAACATATCATTGTTGCTTTAAAAAGTGATGGAAAACTCATCATCACTGCAACACATGATTTACAATCATAAGGCCAAACATTATTATTTTGACAAGTGATGGAAACACAACATCACTTTCACAGTTTATCATGCAACACAAAATAAGACCAGACATCATTGTTGCTGAAGAAGTGATGGAAACAACATCATCACTTTTACATTTTAAAATGCAACAAATGATTTACAAAAGCACGACCATGAAATGACAACATGTCTAGAAACCATTTTTCACTTATCAAGGTGAATGGGTAGCCTCCTTGTGGTGTATTCGATGGTTGAACAACTGCTTCACTCGGTTCATGCACTGACACTTTGTCTTTAAGGCACTGCTCTGGATGGAGCCTCCAACAAGTGGATCTTTGATAGCCACTTTTGTTGCAATGACTGCAATAGGTCTTCTTCCTCCAGATTTTCTTAATCTGTTTCTTTACATGCTGTTGAGAGGGTCTTTCATACCTCATCCTTTTGTGTGCTTCCATTCTTTTACAACACTTAGAAAATGTATGGTTATGTAATCCACAAAAGGTACATGTTTTTCGATGCCATGTTTTATGTTCATCATTAAAAACATGATTATGATCGAAAGGAACATTCGAATATCAAAACTGGTTATACTTTTCCTTGCGTCTCTGGTGTAAGTATGGCGATGAGAGCTGGCCTCAGCTCTTTCCTTGCGATGGAAACTGCCATGAGATGATGGGGATGTGTTCCCATCATTCTTTTTTCTTGACGATTTCAACGGTGTCTCAGAATAATCTAACACCTTCGAGCATTCTCCTTTAGTGTATCTCGAGCTTATAAATTGAGGTCTCTCTATGCCTTGGTTAGTAACACCAAGTTCTTCTTCCTTCTTGTGCTTTGTCCTGGTAAGGAGCCTCATGTTTGTCCCTGTAATTGGAATCTCCAAATCTCCAACAGAAATCATACTATGTGAAGACGAAACCAAAAGGAAATCAACATCTTTTACCTCCTCTGTTGATTTGGAAAGAACTGATGAGGGCTTCTCATCATCTGTTGTTGGTGGTTCGCTAGCTATCTCGATGCATTCCGCAACTTCCTTTCTGACATACCCAAGTCCTACCTGACAAGGTAATTCTTCTACTTTAATGGGGTTGACAATGCCTTGGCCATTAACGCCCAAGCCTTTTCCTTCATACCCCATTTTCTTCAACAGTTTTGAGCCAATTCCTGTGGTATACTTTTCAAAGATAGCGAAATCATCATCAGGACACATACATGAAGATGGAGAACTACTTTTTACCTCACATGGGTGACGATGTAGCTTTTCCAAGGCCTCGTCCTTTGCTTGTAGTTGTCATAGCAAACTCTGTTTTTCTTCTTTCTCTTCATGTAGACGCATCTTCAATTCAGCGTTCTCTATTTGAAGATTATGTTTGTTTTGCTTAAGTTCTTCCATGGCCTCTTCTATGGCTTGCAACTGAAGCTACAATCACTCCTTTTCCTCTGTCTCTTTCTATAGAGTTTCATACATTATTTCTAGCCTTTTGGAAATTTTGATCATGGTCTCGTACATCGCTTTTTCATCCTCTGTTGCTGCACATTCCATTATTCACGTTGCAAGTCACATCAACGCAAAGGCTGCTCTGATACCACTTGATCTAGGTCCAGGTGTGATGAAGGACCCTTCCAAGACCTTTTACTTTCGTGATGTGTTAAGTTGCATTTTTAAAAGAACATTAATGAATACATCTGCATGCTGTAAAGAAGAGGAATAAGACAATCAACAAGACATGAAAACATAAGTTGTTGATAACGGAGTTCGTTCAGGAGGGACTACATCTCCGGGAACCGGTGTCAAGATGGTGTAGGCTGCTGCATTAAGTGCTATCAATAGTGATGATGTACATAGAGGTGATCTCGCTATCATACAAGGAAAATGCCCTCATGCAAGAGTGGCTCCAAGAGATGTTCCACTATAGGAACTCTCAGTCAAAGACTCCTATCAATCTGACACAAACTCATGCATGATGATCATCCTGCCAACGTGGCATAAAAGGGATCTCAAAACACAACATGCATAGCGACACATGAGTATCCCATCAACATAAAATAAAGGGATCTCAAAACATAATATCAAAAATCATGACAACAAGTACATCACATAGACGATTCCACGTCACATCAAGCAAGTATCATGAAAACAAGTAATAAACAAGATCCCTCATCAACATCAAACAGGGATCTGTACAACACAATGCATAGAAAAATAAGTACATGAACACACTGCATATACCTCACAACCAGGGGCCATCTGAAGAAACAGATGTCAAACTGTTGAAGTTGTTCGTGCCATCGATCTCACGGCATCAATCGCATGGAAATTGTTGCTCACACATAAATGTCGACACCTGCATTCCACTTAGAAAAGTGGTTGAAAAATAGAATGAGAAAATGAAAAATCTAAACACACCATCAGATTTGTGGCATCGAATAGTGCAAAATTGACTGTTGAAATTCTAAGTTCTGAGAAACTGAGAATTTGGGGCTCAAGGAATCTTTTAAATTCCCCCTAGATTCCTCAAAGATTCTTCTCCATGGGTGGACTAGAAATCTGCAACTCCAAAGGTGAATCTGACCTCACCGTTGTGATCCCTGCAGAAAACCATGAAAAACGGCTGTAAACTTGACTATATTCCGACATGGAGAAAAATTACCTCATTGGGAAAATTTCAAGGATCATGGTTCCGCTCCCTGTTTCTGCAGTAATCATGCTTCCACCTGCATACTGAAAAATGGCTGAAAAATGCAGAACTCTGATGGAAAAATAGACAACACCATTGTGTTCATGGCATCGAGAAGTGCTGAAACCATATAAAATTTGTCAAATTCTTACAAAGTGAAAATTCGGCCCTCCTGCAAAATTTTGCCTCGAAATGCGTGCACTGTCTTCTCTTGTCTCGAATCTTGTGCCCACTTCTGGTTCTTCCATGCCTCGAACTATGTGCACCCTCCCTCGAGTGCACTGGTGAACTGAGTTTAAATATGAAAAGGTCGGCGGAGTTTACAAAAACTCCATTAGATGGGTTGGTTGAAGATCCATTTATTATGGAGGAGGTCAAGCAGTCAAACCCCATCTCCTCCTTTGTTTACATAACAATTTTTAAATTTAACGAGGTTCAGGCTGGGCACACCTTGGGTGGCCCGCCCACCCCACCTGTCGCTGGCTCCATTTCTTGTTAAAGGGTGGCGGTTGGAGGTTGGGTCCTATTAGTCCTGAGATGCAGCGCTGACTCTCTGGAGTTTGAAAGGAAGGCTCAGTATGCTTTGTTGTGCTTAAAGAGGTCCCACATGGGCCATTATTCCCTTCTCCTCTTACCCTGCTCAATTTCTACCCTTCTCGTTCCTTCGTTCACCTTCTAAACCCGAAAAAACCCCCTTTTCTGGCCTTAGCCCCAAGCGCAAAGCTAAATTACCCATAAAACCCGACCATATGCCTTTACGCGCTCATAACTCATCACACAACATTTCCGCCATCGATCTTCTCCCGCCAATCCATCAGCCCACATTGGACCCGATAAAAGCAAACATGCTCGATCCCTCCTCGCTGTCAGATCACCTTCGCCAGATCTGATGGTCCTCGCTCATATCGCACAAGCAACTAGCACGGACAATACCCACGCGATATGGGCGGTTTCTCTCTCTCCTCCGCTGCTACGTGTCATTCATTGAATGGAATCGCGCGGCTTCTGACAATTACAACTTACTGCTTGATGTTTGCATGATAAAAATCATTGTCTCCCAGAGTAAACCACCCCGACCGTTACCATCCGCGCAACTCCACCGCCGAGTAACCATCCAATCTACATACTTGAAGATTTGATAGCCCGGACATGTCCCGCTCCCACCACGACCGCTAGCCTCTGCAAAGCGATCTATGCCACACATCTCCATTGATCCAATGGCCACCATTCACGAACATCCCAGCCATTCATCTGCCCATGCACTCCATGTCCCACATCTTGTTTGTTACCTGAAGGAGAATATGGCTGACTCCGTCAGTTTAGCGACAATCTGACCATGAAATTGAATTAAAGAAAGAGCATGGATGAAGGATAAAAGGACACGACATGACTCATCAACCGAATTAAATAGTTATGGCACTCCTCTGCCATGATCAATCCAACCGCTTGAAGGACAGCACAGTACCAGAACCAATTAGGTTTTCCTAGTGGAGAAAGCAACTACGTTCAAAGACGCTATCATACAGTTAATTCTAGTTGGTGGCCAATTAAGACCCATCCATCCCAAAACGGCTAAGAGCCATTGTAAAGATAGACTATAAATAGCCAGAAGAAAGATGTAATCAGGGTTGGCATTTGATGTATGGTTCAACTTCTGGAGACTGTAGACACTCTGTAACTTGCAACGTCTCATCTTCATTTTCAGCAATGCAAGCTTCTTTTGCTATTACATGCTCATTGTCCATTTCTTCTTTGTTCTAAGCTTGTGCCTATGGTGCTGTATTCATGATTGCTTCCATGTTTAACACTATATAACTGTCATCTTATCTCTGTATTGAAATATTGAATGTATCAGTGAGTAGGCCACTCAGGTTCCTTCTATGTCAGATGCAAAACAACTATCATCTTGTCTTTGCATTGATAGATTAGATCTACAAGTTTCTTTACTGTTTGTAGCTGGCCATCACATGGTTGTGTGTATTTGTTGGTGTGGTCAGTATTCTTCATATTCACCTAATTCCCAAATTGTTGAGCATTGGTGGTCTAAAGCCTTGTAGTCTAAGGGTGTTCATGCATGTCTGGAGTGAAAACAGAGTAGAAGTGGTTATCTGGCTTGAACCAAACCATCATCCCTTCCAATAAACTTCTGCAAAAATAATTCGATTTATATGTTACCAGGCATCTCCGAGCTACAACCTAGGAGAGTTTCCTGGAGCCCTAACATAATTGGCGCTGTTTCCGGGGAAAGGAGATTGAAGCTCAACTTCCCTGGGAGAACGACACAGATCTAGCTTTGATGATAGACAAAGTTTGGACACATTTTTTGTTGTAATCATCTATTTGGAAACTCTACTGGAGGCCGAACCTCTTGGCGACTCCACATCACAGTTCTGGCTCAGTTCGTGAGGCACAGTCGGAGAAATCCTCAGAAGTCACCAGCTGACCCAGTGCCTGAACCTGAGAAGATTATCAAGGAAAGAAAGACATCACAAAAGGGAGCATCAGGATCAGGTAAACCTAAACAATCTTATGCATCTCTGTAAGAAAGGCTTATAACAGAGCACATACATACTGAGAATATAGCCTCTAGTACTAGCAGTGAAGAGAAATTTTCAGAGATTCATAAAGCTCCCTATTCTTTAGGTCCTCCTTTGGATTTCAGCCCAAAGGAAACCCCCCCTCTTGTCCATCATATTCCTTTGACCCTGTCAATCATTTCTCAACTCCCTATCTTTCAAAATGCCACCATTCTTTCATCTACCTAAGTCATGGCAGGCCCACAAGCACCCACCAAAATGGAAAGAATCATAGCTGTTAGGTATGGACCTCTAGTACTGCCCACTCCCTTGAATGCAATGCCTACTAGAGAATAACAAAAATACATGCCTAATTTCACTGGGACTGAAGGGGTTACAGCTGAAGAACATATTGAGTCCTTTTATAGTTATGCTGATAACCTAGACATTAGTGAAGATGATGTGTGGATGAGAGTATTTGTCCAAAGCCTAGATGGAGAGGGTAGAAAATGGTTCAGAGAATTAACCCCTAGGTCTACAACAGACATTGAGGCCTTAGATGATGTTTTCCTAAAGAATTGGGGGGATAAGAAAGATTTTCTCTATTATCATACCGAGTTTGGCAACCTAAAAAGGGAGAATGGGGAGTCATTTTCTGATTTCAATAAAAGGTTTAACCGCATGTATAACAAGATACCAGCTGAACTGAAACCTACTCCCACCTTTTCTAAGCTCACCTATGCCAATGCATTTGATGCTGACTTCTTCCTGTTATTGAGGGAAAGAAGATGTGCTTCTCTGGCTGAAATGCAGGATGCAACCTTGGAGGTAGAATCCAATATCATGGCTGCAGAGAAACTCAAAGGACATGTTGATGGAAGGAGACAGAGGGGTGAATCTTCTTCATCTTCAGACCCCAAGATAGACAAAATGACCAAGATGATAGTCATTGGCCTCTGAAATATCCAAGCTGAAGGTTGAGCAGCATTCAGGGAAAGGACGGGCTCTTAATACATTTACTCCTAGAAACCCAAATCCATATAGAAGAGCAAATGATCAGTCATAGATTTTGCAAAGAAATAAAGATGCAAATGAAGGCCAAAGGGTGAAGACCCTTTTTTAGAATAGAGTCATGGAAGAAGAGTAGTTTAAAGAAGATGATGAGATCCATGGTATGGAAGACAAGGGCAGTGCCCTTTTTTAACCAAAGTTGCCTATGAGAAGTCATTATTCAACGGTCATATCAGCCAAGAATGGGATGGTGAAGCTATTCTACAAACTTTTGATCAGCACCAATATGATATGAGATCTATGATGAATAATGTCAAAGAAGCTCCTTCTCATAAAGCTATTGTCCTTGCAGAACAACAAGCTAATGAGCACAAGGAACCAGCAGTTGATCCCATCATCTTGAAAGTTCTAGCCATAGAGGTAAGAAGCCTTGAAAATTCCCCTTCGTCTTTCAGTTTTCAGTCAAAAATTCAGAAGCCAAGAATACCCATGCCTCTGATTGAACCAGTGAATAATGAGTCCTTCAAGAAATCTATCCTTGAAGATCTTGAGCCTAAAACCATCTAAGCTTCCACTGACTATGTGAATTTGCAAAATGACCGACCAGCTGTTATTCTTAGCCCAGTGATTAAAAAATGTGAAGTAAGCTCCCGATCATATTATGTTCCTCTATCTGTTCAAGATAAAATCCAGCATAATTTCCCCCTAGGCACTGGAGCTAGCCATAATTCAATGCCCAAGGCTGACATGGATAAGCTCAGTCTTGATATTACGAAGCCTACCCAGTTGGCCTCCACAAAGCCTGAAAAGGCAGTTTTCCAAATCACAGAGGAATAAGGCCCACAGATTTGGGACACCTTCTTTGATGGGGCTTGTTCTAAGAAAGCTACAGGACCATGTGAAGTCTTTGTGTCCCCCACACAAGAATACATTGATTCACCATTTAGATTGATTGTTCAGGCCAAAAATGACATAGTCGAGTACACAACAACCCTTATTATTTAGCAGATGTACAAAAGCTTCCACGAAAAACATCCAAGGATGAGAGCATACAGAGAGGGGGTGAAATATAAACCATCTCTACCTGATAAGGTCAAATTCCCTAAACTTTTTGAGGTAAGTGATCAAATCAATAGGCTTTTGCAAGTCTTTGATGAATTGGCTGACATGTACATTGACCAAGAGAAAGAAACCTTTCATAGAAAGGTAAAAATGGTCCATTCTTAGTATGGTGACTATTTTCTCCAATGGGATGCACTGAAGGAAAGGCAGGGATATCCTGGTAAATTTGATGCTCTATGGACAGGATCATTCGTCATCGCTCAGGTCCAGGGGAACAATACTTTCATGCTACAAACTTTGGAAGGAGAAACAATTTTGATAGCCCAATCAATGGGAGGTTTTTGAAAGTTTATTTTGTTTAAGGATTTCAGGCCTCAACATTGTAAATATGTTATTTTTACAGTTTTAGTGTAGGCTTAAATAGATTCCATGCCCAATGGAATACTAGGCAATTTTTCTGATCTTTTTTTTATGTAGAAGCCAGTGGTCTACGGTTCTTGAAACCTCACAGTGAGGATTTCATCCCCAGAAGGAGCCAGTGTTAGTCCTGAGATGTAGCGCTGACTCTCTGGAGTTTGAAAGGAAGGCTCGGTCTACTTTTTTTTGCTTAAAGAGGTCCCACATGGGCCATTATTCCCTTCTACTCTTACCCCGCTCACTTTCTACCCTTCTCGTTCCTTCATTCACCTTCTAAACCCGACAAAACCCCATTTTCTGGCCTTAGCCCCAAGCACAAAGCTAAATTACCCATAAAACCCGACCATATGCCTTTACGCGCTCATAACTCATCGTACATCATTTCCGCTATGGATCTTCTCCCGCCAATCCATCGGCCCATATTGTGCCCAATAAAAGCAAGAAGGCCCGATCCCTCCCTGCCGTTAGATCACCTTTGCCAGATTTGACAGTCCTCGCTCATATCGCATGGGCAACTAGCACGGAAAATACCCACATGATATGGGCGGTTTCTCTCTCTCCTCCACTACTACATGTCATTCATTGAATGGAGCGCGACTTCTGACAATTACCACTAACTACCTGATGTCCACGTGATAAAAACCATTATCGCCTAGATTAAACCACCCCGCTCGTTATCGTCCACACAACTCCACCGCCCAGTAACCGTCCAATCTACCTGCTTGAAGATCTGACGCCCTGGACATGTCCCGCTCCCACCATGACCGCTAGCCTCTGCAAAGCGATCTCCGCCACACATGTCCATTGATCCGATGGCCACCATTCATGATCATCTGAGCCATTCATCTACCCATGCACTCCATGTCCCACGTCCTGTCTATTACTCAAAGGAGAAGATGGCTGACTCCGTCAGTCTGACCATGAAACTGAATTAAAGAAAGAGCATGGCCGAAGGGTAAAAGGACACAGCATGACTCAGACACTGATTTAAATAGTTATGACACTCCTCTGCCATGATCAATCCAATCGCCTGAAGGACAACACAGTACCAGAACCGATCAGGTATTCGTAGTGGAGAAAGTAACTATGTTCAAAGATGCTATCAGACATTTAATGGTAGTTGGTGGCCAATTAAGACCCCTCCATCCCTAAATGGATAAGATCCATTGTAATGATAGATTATAAATAGCCAGAAGAAATATGTAATCAAGGTTGGAATTTGATGTAAGGTTCAACTTCTGGAGACTGTAGACACTCTATAACTTGCAGCATCTCATCTTCATTTTCAGCAATGCAAGCTTCTTTTGTTGTTACATGCTCACTACCCATTTCTTCTCTGTTCTAAGCTTGTGCCTGTGGCGTTGTATTCATGACTGCTTCCATGTTTAATACTAGATAACTGTCATCTTATCTCTGTATTGAAATATTGAATGTATCAGTGAGTAGGCCACTCAGGTTCCTTCTGTGTTTGATGCAAAACAACTGTCATCTTGTCTTTGCATTTATAGATTAGATCTACAAGTTTCTTTACTGGTTGCAGTCGGCCATCACATGGTTATGTGTATCTGCTGGTGTGGTCATTATTCTCCATATTCACCTAATTCCAAAACTATTGAACATTAGTGGTCTAAAGCCTTGTAGTCTAAGGGTGTTCATGCATGTCTGGAGTGAAAACAAAGTAGAAGTGGTTATCTGGCTTGAATCAAACCATAATCCCTTCCAATAAACGTCTGCAAAAATAATTCGATTTATATGTTACCAGGCATCTTCGAGCTACAACCTAGGAGAGTTTCCTGGAGCCTTAACAAGTCCGCGCCCCAAGGGCTGACCCACCTTTATCATTGCATACGACGGTTCTGTGAGAGGGGCTGGGGGTCATGGCCCACCCCTCCACCATAAAATATAAGGTGTGGTTATGAGGGTTGGGGGGTAGCGGGGTTGGTGGCCCCCACCCCCTTTTTTTATATTTTTTTTGTTGTTCATAAAATAATATGTCGTTGGCAAAAATTCTGAATTTAAGGCAAAGGAATCATTTTAACAGGGCCACAAATTCACCTGGAATCTAGCCCAGGTTGGCCAGAATCTGGTGGTCGGGTTTTGTCCAAATTGTGGCCTCCTTAAGCCTGCTCAGTCAGCAAAAATTCAACCCAACTTTGACTGCTTCTAACTTTCGCATACAGACTCAGTTTGACGAACTGTTCACACCGCCGTGATCAATACGACGAGATCTACACTCTGGTCATAGTTCAAAAATAATCCAAACACTTTGATTTTCGAGCTTTCCTGAGTCCTCTTTGTCTTTTGTGTGTCTTTAGAGCCACCTGGATCACTATTCCTACCAAATTTCCCTTAGATATACCAAAATTTTAAGGTAAACTTGTGGAATATCCCACAAACCATGTGATGGCCTTTCATCTATGGTGTTCTTCTAACAATTTGACTTACAACTCAGTTCAATTGAGGCCATTTCAACACACCCTAACAGGTGATTTGATTAAATGGTAGGTTAGTCGGTAGTTAGGATCACACAACACATTTGAATCGTTAGGCAAGTGGTTTCTCACACATTTTCAACTCCTTATTCGTCATGAAACTAGGTTATAACTATTGTTTGAATTTGCATATTTTATTGTAGATTCAACAACTTATGTGATTTTCTAAAACATAAGACAAGAATATATCCTACTCTTCAATGGAAACTAAAAATTGATCGATGAAAAAATAAGCAGAAAAGCACATAACACAATATTTCTTTGTGGAAAGTAGCTGCTCAAAACCCCGACTATCTATATTATATTAACCAGAATATCTAAGAAGAAAATACAATGCTTTTTAAACCCGAAGAATTCATGCAATAGTACAATCTATCTCTCTGTCTCACAAGCTAGCTCAAGCCAACACTTAGCCAACTCTGTTGCCTTCCAAGCCCCTACTTCCTTGCACAATCCCTAAGGGAATTAGCCCATATTTAATTGGGAAATCCACTCCCCATAACTGTGCAATCCAAACATAGGTCCTCAACTGATTGCATGCACCATCTGTACAACTTGGAAAGTTATATAACTGATAGTACACTTTCCATGAACTCTAATCTCAACTAGGTATTCCTATGAACTGACATGCGTAAGTTATTTATGAGTGAATCTTCAGTTAACTAGTGTGGTACTGGTGATGCACTGGTGCACTACTCCACTACTAGACCTCTACTAGTTCCTCCAACAGTTAGAACTAGTTTAACTCACTATAACTTAGTTAGACTGAGTTATCTAATTACAATTCAAAATAACTCAACCTAGGCCCCTAAAATTTAGGGATCACTCTACATGAATCTAGATAGGCTTCCAACTCGAATTTCCTAAATCAATTTAACTTAATTAACTATTACAATTTGCTATGAGAATATAATTTTGATTTTATTCACAATTTAATCCAAGGACAAATTAAATTATAATTACTAGATATTATTTTTAACATTTCTTGTTGCTATTTCCAACACTCCCTCTCAACAAGAAAGGAATTCAACTCTATCCTGATCCGGTACCTTTTGAATGTTCTGCATGCAACACTTGTTGACTAAAAACTCTGTGCTTCTGCTGAATCTGCCTCTGTGCTATCTGTACTGCTGTCAACTCTACTCTAAACTCTCTAGTATCTGACTACTCCTAACCTCCACCTCTATAACTCTGATATTTGACTACATAAACTGCCATTGATCCATCCTGCTACTGTGTATTGTGGGATCCTGTAGCAAAGTAATGATCCATGAGACCAAAACCTCTCAATGGACCCTACCAAAATTTCTGCACTCTTGGCACTAATACTTCACATCACCCCACCTCTCACATGGAGGTATGGTTGCATGCGCTCCCTCTACCCACTTGGCTCAAAATTCCCCCCTACTGGAGGTCTCTTCTTGAGTGGATGTCTCCACTCGGTCTCCTCTTTGCTTCTCCAATTGTTGCTACTCAAAAAAAAATTGAAACTACTTCTGAGGCTACTTCTTCTCTTCTTGAGTGGATCTCTCCACTCGGTCTCCTCTCTGGTTCTCTAATTATGGATGCTCCACAACTTTTTGAGATTGCTTCTGGGGCTACATGTTGAGAGGTAATTCATGCTTCCTCTTAACCACCAAGTCTCTAACCTTTTCCTTTCTCCTCAAGGCTTTGCATGCACTTCAACCTCGAGAGCATACAAGTTCTTGACTCGCACATTGATCTATTTCATCGATCTGTTTCACCTATCTTCCAATACCATGAGAGAAACAAGATTATTGTTTAGTCCTATAACATACATCACATATGTGATTCTGAGAGGGGAGCCAGACTCTCTCTGAAAGGTAACTATACTGATCGCGGTACTGCTATACCTCCCGTCATCTCTAAACTTTGTGTTCTTCTTGAGGTCTTTCTCCTCAAAGTCACTGAAGAGATTTCTATTCCTCGTCATATGGAATGAGGCACCGTATCGAGATACCACACGCTTCCCATTATAGTGTTGTCCATGCATGCAATGATAGTGAATTCAAGTTTGAATTTTGAAGCTATAGCTTCACCTACTGCTGCTATTGTAGGCTCCTTATTGCTTGCTTTCTTCTATGGGAAATTCGGGGCATAGTGCCCGTACTCGTGATAGTGAAAAAACTTGAATTTTGGCAAGTCCTTCTTATTGCCACCCACCTCACCTTGGGAATTCTTTCCCTTGGATTTCTTTTCTTTTCTCACTAATGCAAAGTCCTCTTCCACTTCTTTGGAAGAGGTCTCGTCTCTGATGTTCCATCGAAACTCTTTTGGTACCAAGTCATACCACAACCACTCTCAGTCTGGTAGCTTCTCCCTCCCATTAACGGAGTCTTGGTAATTGTGCAAGCTCTTGGGAAGTCCTAGAAGTGCTAGGCTCACCATATCATCTTCGAAAACAATAATATAGACACTTCCAAGCTCATTTCGGCAATGGGTGAACTTGGTTAAGTAATTCAGAATTGATACGATGTCGTCCATCTTGATCTTTCTAAGTTTGTCCTTTAGTTCCAACTTCCTATGGTCATTGTTATTTTGAAATAGGTTTGTCAATCCCTTCCACATTTCATATGAAGTATCCTTACAACAGAGGCTCGAGACAATGTGATCTCAAACTCCTTCTAGGATAATCCTTCTCGCTTTTTCTACACACTTTATCCATTTAGCCATATCTTTAGCATCCGATGTTGGAGGCTTAGGAATGTCATGATCTATGAATTCCTTGAGGCCATTGTCTTCAAACACTACCTCCATCTTGTCCTTCCAAGCTATGTAATTCAAGATTCCGTCCAAGGCATACTCAAGTCTCAAACCGTTGAAACTCATATTCCTGATTCTGAAGAATGAACTTGCAAATTCGATTTTTACCTGCACAACAAACTCAAATTCTCCTCTTCTATACCATCTTCAGCTCTGATACCATGTAAATTTTTACTGTATATTCAACAACTTATGTGATTTACTAGAACACAATACAAGAATCTATAATACTCTTCAGCGGGAACTAAAATTGATCGATGAAAACAATAAGCAGAAAAGAAAGAATATCAATCTCACATAACACAATATTTCTACGGCCAAAGAAATTTATTAAAACCCCGACTATCTATATTGCATTAACCAGAAGACTTGAGAAGAAAATACAATTCTTGTTCAACCTGAATAATTCCTGCACTAGCACAATCTATCTCTCCGCCCCACAAGCCATCTCAAGCCAACACTTAGCCAATTATGTCGCCTTCCAAGCCGCTACTTCCTTGCACAATCCCTAAGGGAATTAGCCCATATTTAATTGGTAAATCCACTCTCCATAACTGCGCAATGAAAACATAGGTACTTAACTTATTGCATGCACCATCTGTACAACTAGGAAAATTATACAAGTACATTGTCCCTAAACTCTAATCTCAACTGGGTCATCCTCTGAACTGACATGGATGAGTTATTTATGAGTGAATCTTCAGTCAGCTAGTATGGTACTAGTGATGCACTGGTGCACTACTCCACTACTAGACCTCTACTAGTTCCTCCAACAATTAGAACTAGTTTAACTAACTATAACTTAGTTAGACTAAGTTATCTAATTACAACTCAAAAGAACTCAACCTGGGCCCCTAAAATTTAGGGATCACTCTATATGATTCTAGATAGACTTTACTCGAATTTCCTAAGTCAGTTAAGTCAATTTAACTTAATTAACTATTACAAGTTGTTATGAGAACAGAATTTTGATTTAATTCACAATTTAATTCAAGGACAAATTAAATTAGAAATTCTAGATGCTATTTTTAACATTTCTTGTTGCTATTTTCAATAGAATTTTGACAAACACCTTCCACTCACATTGTAGACCACATCTGTGAGTGGCGCATATGTTGTACTATTTTCAAAATTTATGTTCTCAAAGAACATGTCTTAGACTTCTTTCCCAAATTGATTTTTCCTATCATATTAAAGGACACTACCACGACCATGTCGCAGGATGAGGAAGAATCCATAAATGAATATGAGTAGTTCAATATTATTTATGCACAATCAAGGTACCTTTACATCGTAATCCTTGATTCTCCACAAAAACAACCATTCAACAAAGAAATGTTGGGGGAATAAAACAGTGCTAATGGATTAATAGGCCCATTACCCAATACCAAGACTAGAAAGGGAACCAAATTCATTATCGACAAAATTCATATGGACCATATCAGTCATTCCCCTGAGTTAGGTGGGACATCATCAACCCCATTAACACCCATGATCTGGTACTATCATAGAAATCTTGATCAAGTTAGAAACCACCCCATGCAGTAGATGCATTATCCTTTGCATAACTCTAACAAAGTGTCAACATCCCAACCTTCTTATGGAAATTACCCTCAAGGAAATCAATATTTACCTTTACAATATCAACAAAAAACTAACCCCCCGCACCCTCAATAAAATGTCAGGTGAACTTTGTTCAACATTATTTCCCCCAACAACAAAAGGAATTTTAACAACTCAATACCACTAACCCATCCAATAATGGGAAAAAGAAAGGAAATATAAACATAAGGGAAACCAAGGATTAAGTAGGAACTTGCAATAACAAAATGCATAGGCAAGGGGAAATTCCCTTAATCAAAACCAAAACTCAAACCAATGCACCAGCAAACAACAAAAATAAGGCAAGAATAATGTTATATGAATTAACTATGCTTGCACTCTTTGTGGTGAGTATACACCCATCATTTCCTGAAAATTCCCAAATTAAAATGCATGAGGGAGGCTATGGGTAATCATAGTGGAAAGTTAGGAGGAAATTAAAAATATTGTAAAATCCCTTCCATACAAAGGGACAATAGATACCTAGGAAGAAGGTGGACCTCCACAATTCTAGAACCTTGTAGTAGGAAACACCCCAGATCTTGCTAATCAGGGCATTTACATGAATGTCGTAGATATTATACTACAAAACCATCACAAAGAATATGGTTCTCCTCTTGAATATATCCCCTCATAAGAAGAGGAAATCCCATATACTAAAAACCCGCCTTAACGATCCCACGAAATCCCATAGACCTAATTTCTAAGTTGACTTAAGTACCCTTAAGACACACATCACACAATGGGAAAATGACACTTAGTTACAATATCATCAAGGAACTTATAGATTCCCCTCTTGCCATGTCCGCATTGGAAGTGATTCAAACATATCCAACTCAAAGGAAAGATTTTATTTTAGCATTAGGCATGATTGATCCTTCATATTCCCACTTGATCACATTTGATTTAGAGAATTCATTACTGTGACTTCCATCACTAGTCACTTTTTAGATCCCAGTTTTTATATGTACTATCACCATTCATTAATGCATCATCAGTGAGGGGGAATACAAATGTATCATGTCCAAGAAAACATGGTATAAACTAGGATCCCCTGAGTTTATAACTTCATCTATCACCTTTAGGGCATACAATGGTCACCCTTTGCAATTAGTAGGACTCTTTAAAAACATCCTTGTAGAACTTGTTGGCAAGATAGTTCTCATCGATATTAAATTCTTGGATACCCCCCTAGACTACAACATTTTGTTTGGCCAAAGTTACATGTATGGTGTGAAGGCTATAATGACTTCATTATTCTACACTATGAGCTTTCCCCATAATGTAAAAATAATGACCATCGACCAATTAACACCTTATGAGTCAAGGGCCTCCCCCTCCCTTGACAGTATGTTTCCATTTGTGGGATCCTAACAAGAATTGACCCCCTCTTCTATGAAATTCAAGCTTGGAGTATCTAAAGATTCCACTCTCTTTGGTTCATATCTAGGATACCCCCAAGTCATTCATTCTCCCACAATGACTCCTATATGTGTAGTAACCACCTCTTTGAGAAAATCATCCCAAGATAACTAATCCACAAAATGGAACTAAATATGGATATGATGAGTGATACAACGTTTTTACCAAATGGTATCACTCAAACTCCCTTCCTATATTGCTCTCCTAGTTTCATCTTACATCAAGTGATGGAAACACTGGCATTTCCAAAAATGGATTTGGCACTACTCATGTGGTATTTGGCACCTCACACAACATCGGCTATGTTAGTGACATCTCCCATTGGAAAAATTACATCGACTCCACCTTTAGGGGACCCTACTCCTTCAAAAGCACCAACCAACACATGGACACCATAGGGAACCAAGAAAATAGAAGGGGGAAAGCAAAATAAGAAACACCCCTCAACCACAACTATGCCTAGGATGAACTTCTCATGCTCCCTTTGCGACATGTCAATCCATCTTATCAATCAATTCCCAACTCTAGACAAGTTGAAAGTCCTTCTTCACCCCCCTGAGGGATCCCCATTTCTTTCCTCCCCATCAGGAGATAAAGCAAACACCTCAAGTAATAAGGGTCTACAAACCAACCATTCTTGTGACATGCATGCACAATACAAACACTATATGCACCACTGTCCCAATCTCCCACAATATTAATATTAATTTGTAGCCCTCTGTGACACTTTGATGGTCACACTTCCATTTCCACCAACTTTGGATGTGGATAATGCACTGAAATCCATTAATTATGTCACCACCTCAATTAAAAAACAGGAAGATGCCTTTGCGTGCTATGTACTGAGACCACTCACCTCACGTATAAGTGTCCCTTATGCATGACATACTGCCAAAACCATAGGATAGTGGTGGCACCTTCCCCATCTCAATAGCCCACACCACTCCACGGTGATATTTCTCCTGAAGCACCAATTTCCTCAACCATACTACTACAAGTCCCATGCGAGATTTGTGATAATCATTCACATCAAGATGAACCTAACCTATATTTATTTATCTCCTTGACCATTTCAAAGGAATGAGCCACCTCTAGCATGGTTCCCATGATATCTACACAATAATCAGAACTATCGAATTCCCAACCAACTAGACCCAGGAAGGATATTCTCCTACCCATAAGTATTTATGACACACACCATTAAGAACATATCTATAATTCTTCATCTACGGGAGCAATGATATTAATTATTTTATCATCCTTCCATGGTGTTAAAATCACTTGATCCACTATGAATATAACACCATCTTGGAGAACATAGAACCCACATGCATACATTATATCCACCTTTGTTGGTCCTACATTACCTAGTATGATATCACATTCTTTCATATCCACTAGTACTTCCATGCACCCACCATTACCTCATGACTTTATTGTTGAAAATAACAAGAAGAAATGATAAAATAGAATCCAGAATATTCCAATTTTAATTTGTCCTTGAATTAAAATTGTGAATTAAATTTGAATTTAGTCTCACTAGCTGCTTGGAATTAATTAACTAATTCATTATGGATTAATTAGTAGGAAAAATTCAAGTTAGAAGTATTTCTGAAGTCATGCAACAGTTATCCCTTAAATTAAGGAGATTATACCTTAATTAAGGAGATAATATTGAGTTATATTTGAGTTGTAATTAGTTAGTTAAGTTTACTGAGTTAAGTCCAGTTAAATTAGTTCCAAATCATTTGAGGAACTAATTGTGAGTTATCAGTTAGTTGATGCATGCATGCACTCAACTAGTGTAGTCCAGATAACTGAAGATTCCCTCATCAGAAACTCATGCATGTCTATTATGAGAGAGACCCAGTTGAGCTAAATGTCAAGGACAATGTACAATCAGTTGCATGTATTCTCCTATAAAGGAAACTCATGCATGCATTCAAGGGAAGATTCCTTGAGGATTGTGCAGTTTTACAGGGTGTGAGATCAGTGTGAGTGATCAGTGTTCCACTTGGTAACAGGAGGATCATCCAATAGAAACTACGCAAGGAAATAGGAGTTTGGAGGCTAGAGGAGAAGGCTAATGAGAAGTCTATTTTCCCTGTGAGCATCTAGGAGGATTGTACTGAGATCTGGCTAGCTGTGAGAGCTAAGGCTTGGTATAATTTTGATGTATTTCCACCTTGTATGATAATACAAATAGTGGGGTTTTTAGCTGAGGCTTTCCCCTGAGTATTTCCGTGTTTCATGTGCATTCATTCCTCCTCTTCTGGTTATATGTGTTCAACTCAATCTTGCTCAATCTTTAAGCTTCTGCAAATTGATAGTAGAAGTAGGTTATAGTATTTTTATTTGGTTATATTGCATTATTGGGTTAATCTACAGTCAAATTTTCTATATGTTCTTAGAGCGAGATTTGTAGAGAATTTGCAGAATTTCTACATGGTATCAGAGCCAAGTTTATCAGAGCAGTAAATAGTATACTGAGAAGAGAATTTGAAGTTTGAAGTTCGGGGTTGCAGGTGCAAATCAAATTCTTATCATACTTCAAGGTTTGCCAATGGCGTTCTATGGCTTGAGACTCGAGTATGCCTTGAAAGGAAGCTTGAATTACATAGCATGGAAAGATCACATGGAGGCCGTATTAGAAGACAATGGCTTGAAAGATTTCATTGATCAAGAAATCCCAATGCCAGGTTCAACTAATGCACAAGAGTTGGCTGAGTGGAAGAAGTGTGTGGCGAGGGCGAGACGGATCATCCTTGAGGGAGTTCGAGACCATATTGCCTCGAGTCCCCATGGGAAGGATACTCCATATTCAATGTGGAAGACATTGAAGGACCTCTACTAGAACAATAGCGAGCAGAGGAAATTGGCACTCAAGGATAAGCTTCGAAGAATCAATATGGAAAGCAGCGATAGTATTTCCACATATCTGAACAAGCTCACCACTTGTAGAGATGAGCTTGGAAGTGTGGGAATAACTACTAGCGATGATGATATGGTGAGCCTCACTCTCCTTGTCCTTCCAAAGAGCTGGAATAGCTACCAAGACTCTATGAATGGAAGGGAGGAACTGTCGAATTGGGAACAACTATGGTCGGATCTCATGCAGGAGAAGATCGGGAGGAGCACATGAGATGGTTCTTCATCCAAGGATGATGATGAAGAAAATCTGGACTTAGCAAGTAAGGCAAGGAAAGGGAAAGGGAAGGATTCGCATTCCAAATTGAATTCTTCTCATGGAGGGAAGAAGGGTGATAAGTCTAAAGTGAGATGCTTTAATTGTTATGAGATGGGACATTATCTGACTAATTTTCCATTGAAGAAGTCTAAGAAGGGATCCTCGGAAGGATCGGAAGGTGAGGCATCAACCTCTCATTTTGAAATGGACTTCACCCTCATCGCATGCATGGTGTCATCGATGATGGGTTGTGGTTGGCATCTTGACAGTGGAGCCTCATTCCACATGACCGACGATAAAAGTTTATTCAATACCTTGGAGGAGAAATACTTCAAGATGCACACAGAGATGGGTGATGACGAAAGGTTTAGTGTTTCAGGAGTGGGCATGGTTTCTTTTCAGAGGGAGCATAGAGCTCTTATCACCTTGCAGATGGGAAGTATGTGCCCGGATTGAAGAAGAACTTGGTATCGGTCGCGATGTTGGAGGACAAAGGCTATGATGTTGTCTTCAGTAAGGTAAAGGTTTTCCTTAGACACACCACCATGAGACAGGTGAAACAGATCGATTCACGAGTCAAGAACCTGTATGCTCTTGAGGTTCAAGATGCATGCAAAGCATGGAGGAGCAAGGCAAATGTTAGAGACTTGATGGTTGAGAGGGTGAGTACATTACCTCGCAACATGCAGTCCCAAAAGAAATATCAAACAATTGTGGAGGAGCCATAATTGGAGAAGTGGGCAGAGGGATCACATATAGCCATACCTCTAGGTGTGAGGTGGGGCGATGTGAAGTGATAGTCCCAGGAAGGCTGAAATTGGGTAGGGTCCATAGAGAGATTTTATCTCATGGATCTTACCTTGCTACAGGAGCCCAAAGTACATCGTAGTGGGAGAAATCAGTGGGATTGATGCAGTCAGAGATCAAAGTGATAGAGGCTGGAGTAGTCAGATATTGAAGAGCGCAAAGAAGGATTGACAATAGCGCAGAAAGGCTGAGTCAGCAGAAGCGCAGAATTTTCAGTCGACAAGGGCAATAGTAATTAGAGACTTTGATGACAGAGGCATCATTCTGATTCAAGTTGGATGTTTTTTTGTTTCTGGAGTTGCTAGAGCTACAACACTAGAGAGAAGTGTTGCATGTAGAACATTCCAAAGGTTCAGGATCGAGAACGAGTTGAATTCCTTTCTTGTTGAGAGGGAGTGTGGAAAATAGCAACAAGAAATGATAAAAATAGAATCCAGAATATTCCAATTTTAACTTGTCCTTGAATTAAAATTGTGAATTAAATTCGAATATTAGTCTCACTAGCTGCTTGGAATTAATTAATTAATTCATTATGGATTAATTAGTTGGAGAAATTCAAGTTAGAAATCTTTTTGAAGTCATGCAACAGTTATCCCTTAAATGAAGGAGACTATCCCTTAATTAAGGAGACTATCCCTTAATTAAGGAGATAATATTGAGTTATATTTGAGTTGTAATTAGTTAGCTAAGTTTACTGAGTTAAGTCCAGTTAAATTAGTTCCAAACTGTTTGAGGAACTAATTGTGAGTTATCAGTTAGTTGATGCATGCATGCACTCAACTAGTGTACTCTAGATAACTGAAGATTCCCTCATCAGAAACTCATGCATGTTTATTTTGAGAAAGACCTAGTTGAGCTAAATCTCAAGGAAAGTGCACTATCAGGTGCATGCTTTCTCCTATAAAGGAAACTCATGCATGCAGTCAAGGGAAGGTTCCTTGAGGATTGTGCAGTTTTACAGGGTGTGAGATCAATGTGAGTGATCAGTGTTCCACTTTGTAACAGGAGGATCACCTAGGAGAAACTGCGCAAGGAAATAGGAGCTTGGAGGGCAGAGGAGAAGGCTAATGAGAAGTCTATTTTTCTTGTGAGCATCCAGGAGGATTGTACTGAGAGCTCGCTAGGTGTGAGATCTAAAGCTTGGTATAATTCTGATGTATTTCCACCTTGTATGATAATACAGATAGTGGGGTTTTTAGCTGAGGCTTTCCCCTGAGTATTTTCCGTGTTTGATGTGCATTGATTCTTCTTCTGGTTATATGTGTTCAGCTCGATCTTGCTCAATCTTTAAGCTTTAGAAAATTGATAGTAGAAGTAGGTTATAGTATTTTGCTTTGGTTATATTGCATTATCGGGTTAATCTACAGTCATATTTTCTACATGTTCTCAAAGCAAGATTTGTAGACAATTTGCAGAATTTATACATGTTATCAGAGCCAAGTTTATCGAAGCAGTGAACAATATACTAAGAAGAGAATTCGAAGTTTGAAGTTTGGGGTTGCAGGTGCAAATCGAATTCTTATCATACTTCAAGGTTGGCCAATGGTGTTCTGTGGCTTGAGACTCGAGTATTCCTTGGAAGGCAGCTCGAATTACATAGCATGGAAACATCGCATGGAGGTTGTATTAGAATACAACGACTTGAAGGATTTCATTGATCAAGAAATCCCAAAGCCAAGTTCAACTAATGCACAACAGTTGGTTGAGTGGAAGAAGTGTGTGGCGAGGGTGAGATGGATCATCCTTGAGGGAGTTCGAGAGCATATTATCTCAAGTCCCCATGGGAAGGATACTCCATATTCAATTTGGAAGACATTGAAGGACCTCTACCAAAATAGTATCGACCAGAGGAAATTGGCGCTTAAGGATAAGCTTTGAAGAATCAAGATGGAGAACGACGATACTATTTCCACATATCTGAACAAGCTCACCACTTGCAGAGATGAGCTTGGAAGTGTGGGAATAACTAATGTCAATGATGATATGGTAAGCCTCACTCTCCTTGGCCTTCCAGGAGCTAGAATAGCTAACAGGACTCTGTGAATGGAAGGGATAAACTGCCGGATTGGGAACGACTGTGGTCGGATCTCATACCGGAGGAGATTAGGAGGAGCACATGAGATGGTTCTTCATCCAAGGATGATGATGAAGAAAATATGGCCTTAGCAAGTAAGGCAAGGAAAGGGAAGGGGAAGGATTCCCATTCCAAATCGAATTCTTCTCATGGAGGGAAGAAGGGTGACAAGTCTAGAGTGATATACTTTAATTTCCATGAGATGGCACATTATGTGACTAATTTTCCATCGAATAAGTCCAAGAAGGGACCCTCGAAAGGATCGGAAGGTGAGGCATTAGCCTCTCAATTGGAAATGGACTTCACCCTCATCACATGCATGGTGTCATCGATGATGGGCTGCGGTTGGTATCTTCACAGTGGAGCCTCATTCCACATGACCGACAATAAAAGTTTATTCAATACCTTGGAGGAGAAATACCTCAAGATGCGCATAGAGATGGGTGAAAACGAAAGGTTTCATTTCTTCTTGACAATCTCCCCTAGGCAAGCAACTTCATTTTATTTTCTGCGAAAACAAATTTATGGAATCCTCTTTTAAAAAATGCCTTCCTTGACTCTGCATATTTTTTTTCTTTCGTGATCTGCATGTGAAAATGATGTCTCGTCCTCTTTTAGAACAGAAGTAAGATTCCGTCCACTTTTCTCCATCCCTAACATAGTTTTCAATGGCCGTCCATCATCTTCATCAAAACCTGCAATCATGCACAACTTGTCAGTTTTAAAAACAAAAGGCTCTGTAACCTCTATTGGTGTTTTGGTCATCAAATCCACATAATTCATGAGACTCTCATGAAGTACCTTATCATCATCTTCATCATCTTCTTCCCTTAGTAAGGGTCCTTGCTCTAGTTCACTAAATGCACACATCCATCTCGCACTCGGATAATCTAAGTTCTTCCCTCAATCTGGCACACTTCCTTTGCCTAAGCATCATCTACAACTTGTGCCACTTCACCTTTTTATGTAGCAACCATCCACATCTCTGGTTTTCAGCATCTTGTTGTAGAAGCTCCCTAAGCACATTCAATAGTGCCTTCATGTCATTGAATTCCTTATCATACTCTTCATCAGTCATCTTCCCCTTAATGTCTTTTTCTTTCACATCTTCTCTCTTTCTTTTGTGGTTTCCACCTGAACCTATGTCATGATTGTCAGTGGTCCTCTTCTCTTCCTCTAGTGTGAACTTCACCTTTTTCACTATGAGTTTCAATCTAGCCTATGTAACAAGCCTACTCCAATGACATGTTACTTACTACCTCACCAAGCTCCTCCTCGGCTTGGACTATTGGTACCCCACTAGTTCTCCCGTTTAGAACCTCCTTGAGCACTCCTTGCTCCTCTGGCTACTACATATACTTACTCACTTCTCTGAGAACTTCTACTTGTCATCGTTTTCTCCCTCAATGTTCTTTGCCAAAATATTTACTTTAAAATATTTTACTTGCTTTGTTCCTCCTCTGTCACAGCTTTCTAACTGCAACTTTCTACCATTGTCATCACCTGTAATCAGCTATTTATCCCACACATCAGTTGAAAACATAAAAACCATTTTACCTCTTGTTCGATGTTATTTGAACATGTGTTGCTATCAATCTTCTTGTTTTCTACCTCCATCTTACTTTATGGCTTAAGAACATAAGTGTTCCTCCTTGCTTCCAAAGCTTATTCCTGTAGTCATTTATCCTCATAATGAAAATCAAAAGAATTTTACCTTGTCAGATTGTCCAAACATGTTTTCCTACAAACTCTATTTCTTCAAAGGATTTCTTGTATCCTCCACTAAAGAATTTGTTTTAGTTACAGAGTTGTCTAGCTCTGATACCAAATGATGCTGACCTACAAATGGTTGTGTCAATTTAGTCGGCCTTAAAACCCACAGTCCCCATCTCTTGATGAAAAGGTTCTTTCTTAATCCCAATTTAGGGAGGTAAATCCCTTTGTAAATCCAAGTTTAAAATGAAGTAGGAGGATCCGCAAAGGTGATACAAAACCACCAAATTCAAAATCTTTCCATATAGCCTAGAGAGCCCAACATTCCACACAAATTCGTTTCCCAACCAATAGAAAAACCACCGTGGCCAAGCTCGTTCATATAAATAAACCAAAGGGAAGGCATTATAACCAATTCCCTAAGAACCATCACTACCTCGACTTACTATATAAATAAATAGCGTGCGCGACAATTATTATGTAGCCCCTTTACCTTTATAGTAGTCGTTGGAGTCAAGCTGTATCGTAACACTCCACATGGGAAGGCCCTTCATACGACCTTCCCATATAGCCTGGATCTCGGCCCTTTTTGAATTTGCGCACAACCTTTATCCTTCGGGACAGTTTAGTAATCAAACGACCCCACTTCTATGTATCGCATTGGTCATCCGTTCCCACTTTAGTCGGTTGGACGCCTAGTTATTTTGTCTGCTTCCTTGTGCGTTTCTCGTTGTTCTTTCAGGATGGAAATTTTTACCCAATGTTATCTCTCGACAGAGTTGTTGCGACAGAACTTCAAATTTTGTCTCCCGACGTTGTTGACTGATAGACCCTCATCGAAGCTTTAATAAAACTAAGTTTGCCTCCTTTTCTTTCTGCGCCCTTTATGCTCTCTACTCGCCCTTCTGTTCAGATCTTGGCCTACTGTCTACAAGCTCCCACTTAAGTCTCGGCCCTGTTGCACAGGATTTTATAAGAATACATGCTCGCAATCTTCTTATGATCTTTCATTATCTTCGGATCTCCATGATTTTGTTGTGCCACTAATCTACTCTGAAAAGGCTCTGTTACAAAGTTATCACTTCCGCAACTGGATCGTTGATCACTCTATGGATCAATGATCAAATGCTTCACTCATCCCGACTATAAAAGGAATGGCTCGTCCCCATTTCAAAAGGATTTGTTTCCTCATCACAGATTCTAATGCTCGTTCTCAAAACACTCTCCCTCCTGAGCTTATTTGCTACAATCCTACAATATACTCGCATTCAATCACATCACAGTGATAAAAACAGGTGGGCACACAAATTCCAACACTCGAACATAGTGTTTATTTTATTGAAATACACAAATAATGTACAAAGGCCTTTATGCTCACTTTTGGCTTGATTTACAACAAATTGGCACTCGATCGTTTTTTCCCTCGCTCCTCTACCCTCAACTCTCTTCTATTCACACTCCTACATCTACAATACATGCGTCTTGATTATATAATTATAAAAAAAATTATGAAACCATAACTTGGTTTAGATCCACCAATCACTCAACAAATCCTTATTTCTAGATCCACATATCTTCCAAGAGATCTAACTAACTCTCAAAATTCTCTAACTCTTTCAATTTTCTTGAAATCTCTCCTAAAGAGTAATTTGATTCTCATCACTTATATACAATTCTTCTAAAAGCATAGGAAAATACATTTAAATTAATTATTTCACTCAATTAGGGAACCAACTCCCTTGGTAAATGAAACCTCTAGGTCTAGTCAAAAACAGTGTTGACTTGGAGGTTAGATGCACTTGCATCAAGAAGGTTGCCAAAAACATAAGGACAACATTGTCTTAGAAAAAGAGCAAAAAAAGATGATAAAAAACCCCAATAATATTATAGTTTTTATCTTAAAACATAGCACTGACAAAAATACCAGAGGCCTAAAAACAAAATTTGTAGAGTAGATATCATAGTTGTGGAGAGTCCCTGACATTGTGAACAAAACCAACTTAGATATTTACTGTCAAAAAAAAAGAAAAGGTCTCAACCTAGAATATAGACACAGAATGTGCACTTTGAACTGAGTTGCCAACAATTTCTTCATAATACATGTAGCTTATGCCCATAGTAAGATCACCTTTGGATAGAAAGTTTGTTATTGTGTTTAGCTCCCTGTGGATGTGTTGAAAGTCGATTTCTTGGAAGTGATTCCTTAGCTCCTCCATTCTACTTTTCCAAGAGGCTAGGTTAAGTACTTCCAGTTGTGTTTTACCTACCAACTTGTCTATTAGGAATTTGGAATCTCCATGAATTTGAATGCATTAATATTTTTCAAAAAAGAAAGAAACATAACAGACCAACAAGAAATTAGCTCAGCTTTGCATTTTTTCCTCTCCCTATACCAATTTTGAATTGTACAGAGTCGTTCCCTAACATTCTAATCCCCTCCCCGCCGCATATATCCCCTATTGCAATTCCATCAAAAAAACCAACCAGAAGGCATTGAGAAACAAATGGGAAATTGATCCTTCTTTGAATATTTATGTTTTGTTTCAGGTTATATTCCCTGAAGTGAGACACAATCTTTGAAGATTATTGAAGTATACTGATATTTGAGTTTTTGAACATGACTATGTTTCTTTGTAGCCAAATTCCCTAAGCAACAAATATTGGAAGGGAACAAAGGTTTTGTACTTCTTGTTCCAATGTTGAAGTGTATCCTCAAAGGAGAACAAATCTAAGTTCTCTCTTACACCCAAAACCAATAAAATTGCTTGGAAAAATTCCTTGGCAATTTTATAGCCCATAAAAAGATGGTTAACTGATTCTTCCTTAATCCTACAAAGGCAACATAGATTTGGCCCAAAAAAACCTCTTTTCTGAAGATTTTCCTAGGTTAATATTTTATTTTGCAAGGCTAATCAAATGAAGCATTTCAGCTTGTTAGGGATGTTCCATCTCCAAATTGAGATATTCCACTAGCATACTTCCTAGACCACAGTTGAATGAGCAATGGATACATAAGAAAATTTTGCTTTCACCCTACCAGAAGACATGTCCCAACTCCAGACAAGCAAACCCTTCAAGTTATTTAAGCTAACACTATTAGCATATAACTTCTTTATGAAGAAATTCCATTCAGCGGCCAAATGTCCAACCAAACCCATTTCCATAGGAGTTAACCAGTAACCATTAGAGAAAGGTGTAGACTCCATTCTTTTGACATTGTTTAGGTAATAATAGCCTTTGGAATTTAAGAGTTGAATCAATTCTTGAGATAATTTATAGCAACAAGGTCTACCGATAAAGGGATCCTTGCCAAGAATCACATGTTTAGCATCTCCAACTTTCTAGGCAAGCTAATTGAAAAGAAAAGGAAAAGAGTTTGTGTGGACCTTCTAGACAATGGAGCCCTTGTAGACTAGCTTATTTGCAGCTCTTCTAAGCCATTCCACCACATAAATCCTTCTAAGATACTTTTCCTTTATTACTTGACTCCAAATCCCACCACCAAATAAACCTTTCCACATATTTTTCAGAGCTAGTGCCTTACCAAACCAGATCGAGTTTTTGAAACCCACCCACCAAGATCTTTTGGCTTGGACAAAGATGCCCAGTTGGAAAGGTGTATCCCCTTCTTACTTTTCTTACATGTCCACAAAAAACTAAACATCATTTAACTTACATTATTCAAAATTGATTTGGGAATCTTGGAAATAGATAGCCAGAATATTGATATGTTTTCCAATACAGACTTCACTAAAATCATTCTTCCCCCTAGGGAAAGCCAGTTATAACACCATAGGCTTACTTGCTTCTCAAATTTTCTAAGCAGCCACATCAAATCTTCTTTTTGGTATCTATTTGGTTTAAGGAAGAAACCTAAGTATTTAAGACCTTTTTCTAGAGCACCAACCTGAAAGGGCATAAAAGACTTTATGGAAGAGAGGGTATCTAATCTACATTTTGGTGGCCTAACAAAATAAGGTTATCACCCCATGGAAGTCATGCCATTCCAAAACAGAAGCAAACCCCAACAATAGTACATCATCTACAAAGAGTAAATGAGTAGTATACTATTTGTAGGAGACTTTAATTCCTTTGATGTTTCTTTCCTACTTTTCTTTCAGCAAAAGGAGACTCAAACCTTCCATTAGTAGTAGGAATAGGAGGGTATCTGAGTTGACACCAATTTGAAGAAAAGTAGATTTTTTTACATTAATCTACATTTTGGTGGCCTGTCAAAATAAGGTTATCACCCTATGGAAGACCTGCCATTCCAAAACAGAGGCAAACCCCAACAACAGTACATCATCCACAAAGAGTAAATGAGTAATATACTATTTGTAGAAGACTTTAATTCCTTTGATGTTTCTTTCTTGCTTTTCTTTCAGCAAAAGGATACTCAAGCCTTCCATTACTAGTAGGAATAGGAGGGGAGAGAAAGGACACCCCTGTCTCAATCCTCTGGAGCAGGAAAAGGTGCATGAGTGGGATCCATTGATCAAAATGGAAAAGTTTCTTGGGGTCACATAACCCATGATCTAATTAGTGACCACCAACCCTAAGCCAATTTGTAATAGGACTAAACTTGTGTCATAAATGTAGAAAATGGAACAATCACATTGAAAATGATTACATGCATTCTTGCATCTTATGATGTATACTGAGAAACCAAGGACTTACCTTCAAATATAATCATTCAAAGAAACTCTTTCTTGTAACTCTATTTCCTCATTCATATCATGTTGACTCCACATGTATCTACTTAACACCATGCACATTCACTGACTAGAGTTGCCACTCCTAGAGGATGAAATGAGGTTGCATGAGATAGATGAGATTGAGATATCTCAACAAATTAAAACTAGTAAAAAATCCTTAAAAAAATGAATATGCTAATGACAATGTGAATATTTATATTATAATTATGGTATGAACCAATAATCTACAGAGTAATTTAAAATGACAAAATCGACATAATCTATATCCATGATATAATATACCATCTCTCTATTTGAGTAAAAACAAGTGATTCACATTACATATAAACTCAACAATAATAATAAATATTTAAGTTTTTACAATTCAAATCATAAGAATATCCTCTTTACATTATTTATTTACAGTGATAGTATAGCATTTTTAATTTTCTATTTAAAATTGTTTTTATTTTAATACAATTTATAGATATATATGAATGAATTTTTAAATATAGTTATTTTTGTATTTTATATTTTTGATGTATTGCTTCAAGTAAAAAAAAATACACACAGATACGTGTGTATTTCTTCGTTACTTAAACCAATATATCAAAAGCTATAAAATATAAAAATTACATTAAAAATGGCTTCACTTTATCTTCTAAATTTATTTAAATTAATTACTATCTTTATGCAATTCCTTCGCCATTATGATGGATGGATTAGCTATCTGAAATGTTGAACGAATCGAAAATCCATTATACAGTTCTTTTCAGGAAATGTCTAAAAATATTTTCAAGATGTTAATACTTTAAAATAAAAATCATTTTAAACATCCTTCATTTTAATTTTTAGCAATTATAAATTTAAACAAAATACAAATGAAAAATGTAATGAAGCAAAATTAAAATCATTAATGTTTTATCACATGCTATTTCAAACTAAATCCATTATTATTGAATGAATTCAAAAAGAGAAACAAATTATCCTATACTAATTAGTCTAGGTAAGATGAATAATGGTATAAATTAGCCAAATTTATTAATATGTAACATGAATAATGGTATAAAATAGCCCAATTCATTAATCTTCATTTTTGTTGTTGTATTGTTTTACCCACTCACACACCCATTTAATATCTGACTTAATCCATTACCCTATTTTAGTCCCATTACTTCCATGTTCTTCATAGGACACATTTCCCCTCGTTATATTTATTTATCCGAATAATAGGGGTGGTTGATACAGAAATTTCTAACAAAACTCAAAAATAATAATGACCAGTATCCTCACAGTGGCACTCCCGAATGGAAGTGCAAATGGAAACATAATTATGAAGACCATTATATATTAAGAAAGGCATGGAACCTCGTAATGGTAGATCTAAGAATTTGAGAGCTCTGACAATAATTCAAAGTAATACACCCTTTTGTTCATGTTTTAGCCTTCAGCTACTGTCATATTGGCTTCCATCACCTTCTGTCAACCTGACAAGGACTTATATGCTTTGCTGTACAGATAAATAAATAAACTCTCACCCACGGGAAAATGATTTGAATAAACCAAATACTATGAAAACAACACAGGAATTAAATGCCTGTGACAATGTTGGAGTTGCCTCCTCTTCGATGTAAGCTTCTTGTCGAGTCCTTCACCGTGCATAGAAGCTCCCATTCTGATCCTGATTCTGATTATATTACAGTCGTAACAGTAACTTTACAACTTGTGTAACTTGTTCAGTGCATAGCACATCACTTAGCAATGAACATGTAAAGAAAGGCATTGGGCTAAAGCATTTTAGCTCTTGTTCAATAAAGCCCAAGCATTTTCAGCTCAGTGATATGCCCAGGGTCAAGCTCAGGTGGCTCTTCATTCTCATTCTCGTTCCGACTTTCTACGACATACTCCTGCAATGAGAACATTACACAGTAAAATAAAAGTACACATGCTTGTAACTCACAGTCAAAGTGGATATTTACTATTTAGAAATTAAAAACTCGGGTCGAAGAATAACATGGTTTTCTAGTCGTTTTGAAAATTTTACTTCGAAACCCCCCATTGAAATTTTTTATGTTTAATCAGTTGGAAATATATTCCCTTTGCCATCTACCTTAGAGGTTGAAACAAGCAAACAAAATAATTTGAAAGCGTATAAAAAATGTAAATAGCCTGTAGTTGCATACAATGTAAACATCTACAACAAAAAAGTATCAAATGGGAACACAAGAGACACCTTCGTTAACTCTTGCTTGGCAAGAACATGATAATGACGATCACTGATCTTCTGACCGCATATTATGGCAAGAAAGAATCCGTACAGCAAACCCACCAAAAGCACAGCAAACACTGAATCATCAAAGAACCCAAATTTGCATTAGACATAAAACATAGTGCACTCCAGCCAAAATAGTTACGCCCAATTATTTCAAGCAACTAGAATTTATGACAAAAGCAAGAGATAAGATGAAATATTTGCCATTAGTCAATCTCAAAGTTCACTAAAAATAAACTTGTAAATACTCGAGGATCGAGAAACAAAATACATTTTGCATAACATATATCTTTAATACTGTTTAACTCGAAGGAAAAATGTATCATGCACATATAGTATATATTGCAAGAAGACGTATTTGCAGCCAAGATTTACTTCACCTTCACAACCCAGTTTACATGTGGCTGTGATGTGACACCTATGAAATCGAGCTAATGACCACATACTGCGGAAAAGCACCGAAAAGCAGTTGACCAAACCCACTTGTAATCTGTGTATATCTAAAATAATCGCAAGAAGTTCTGATGAAATCTTTTTAGTGTGCTCAAGCGATGAGAAATATTTATGGACATAAAGTTCAAAGAACACTTCAAGTGAAATGGTAGTATATCATTATACGAACACTTTTTTCCTGGGAGTGGCTGAGAAAGGAAATGTTTCCATATGGTAAAATAGCGTAAAGAGGTACAAATTCAAGTGTATATGAAGCTTTTCCACCGCCAATATAACAAATTTCCATGCCTGTGATGAGAAGTGGGATTTCCTTCAAGAATGTCGACATTGAATTGCAAATGACAGCCGGCATATTTTTAGGGCATGTATGTCATGACTACCACAATTTAGAACAAGGAATTAACGTGGATATCGGTGTCAGGCTGAGGATCGTGCAAAACGCTTAAATGATCATTCATTAAAAAATGAAACATATTTATTACATGGAGAATCTGTTCAACTACGTATGGGCTGTCAGTCTGCTTAACCATCCGTTACACTGCACCTAATTACTATTTACCATAATATCGAAGGATTAAGGTGTCTAACATTCCCCACATAATCTGAACAGGCATTTGTGAGCCTAAGCAGCGTTCTGAACTTTTCAATTTTTTCTCTTCCAAGTGTTTTGGTGAAAATGTTTGCAATTTGCTCAGCCATGGAACAATGTCTTAGATGAATAGTTTTGGTCTCTACCAGGTATGAAATCAAATGATACTTGTGCTTGGTTCGATCATGAAATCTGGGGTTCTTAGCCAACTTGACTGCAAAAGTATTATCGACAAGTAAAGGAGTTGAGTTCACTTGTTTCTCCAGCAAGTCTTCAAGTATTTTCCTGAGCCACACAATTTCTTTTATTGCCTCTGCGGCCACCACATATTCTGCCTCTATTGTAGAATCTGTCAGAACTGACTGTTTGCGTGATCTCCAGGAGACAATTGCAGATCCTAGACTCATAAGATATCCTGAAGTTGATACTCCATTTTCCCTTTCCTTGACGAAGTCTGGATCAGAATGTGCCATAAGATTGAAGTCATCCACCTTAGTGTACTTTAGTCCATAATCTTGAGTTCCTTTGAAGTATCTTAGGACTCTTTTTGTAGCAGAGCAATGTCCCTCACATGGTTTCTGCATAAATCTGGAAAGGATGCCCACAACATGAGATATTTGGTCTGGTCGTGGTGTGGTGAGGTAGATGAGACTTCCTATAAGTTGTTTGTAGTATGTACTTCATTGCATCCTCAAATTCATTCCCTATTTCGATGTAAGCTTCAAATTCTGTTCCATTCGAGTGGAGAGAGGGCTGCAATCTGCCATGCCAAATTTGTTCAATAGTCCTCCAACGTAATCCTTTTGGGAAATGAATATGTATTTTAGATTTTGTTTGACTTCAATGCCCAAATAATAATAAAGATGTCCTAAGTCTATCATTTCAAAACCTTTCTTTAGATTGTTCTTCACGGATTCAATATAAGTTTCATTGTTTACAATGATTAACAGATCATCTACACATACTACGAGATACACAACTGTTTTGCCAACATTTTTGGCAAACAAAGTCGCATCATCAAGATTGTAATGTTTGAAATTTAGCTTTAGAAAATGCTCAATTAGTTTTTCATACCATGTTCGTGGTCCCTGTTTTAGACCATACACGGATTTGATGAGCTTGCATACCTCTTCTTGTCCCTTCTCAACAAAACCTTCACACTGAGACATAAAAACATTTTCTTTCAATTCCCCATTCAAGAAAGTTGTCTTTACATCCATTTGATGGATTTTACATCCTTTTTGTGTTGCCAAAGAGAATATTGTCACCCATTTTGTTGTGGGAGCAAAGATTTCCTCATAGTCAACACTTCCTTTTTGTGCAAATCATTTTTCCACGAGCCTTGCTTTGTGCTTATCAAGTGAGTTGTTTGCTTTATACTTGTTTTTGAAGACCCACTTGCAGCCAATTGGTTTGGTTCTGTATGGAGGGTCCACCAACTTCCAAGTTCTATTTTTGATGAGTGCATCATATTCCTTCTGCATGGCTTTTTTCCATTCATCATGAGAAGCAACTTCTTTGAAGGAAGTAGGTTCAAAATCAATAGACAAATTCAATTCACAATTATTCAAAATATTTGTGTCATCCACATCACCTGAATTTGCACCTCCATTGTCATCCCTTGTAGAACTCCCAGTTCCAGTCTTTGCAATCTCATTGGGATGGACACTTTCAAGTGTCTTGATCAACCACTTTGGGTTTTTTGGAGAAAGTCTAGATAGCTCCTTTAAGGGTGTAGCATCATCAATTTTCAACTTCTCAATTCTGCTTATAAAATCATGCAAATTTGATGCGGATTTTGGAACTTCTTCATGAGGAACTTCATGAGGAGGAGTTGTTCTGGTTTTGGGAGGGAGATTCCAATCACTGGCCTAGAATTGGGTTCCCCCTTCAACATTTGGAATCTCATTGTCAAATTCATGATATGTCTTCATCGGAGAAATTCTTTCTAGACAATCAAGTTGTCTCTCAACAGAGTCATCACTTTTGGTGGACTCAAGGAATATGACATCTCTAGAAAGTATGAATTTCTTATTTGCCTCATCGTAAAGACAATAGGCCTTGGTGGTATCCAAGTACCCCAAGAAAATGCATTTACAACTCCTTGCATCAAGTTTCTTTCTCTGTTGTTTTGGAATCAAGGCATAGCAAGTGGAACCAAAAACCCTAAGATGCCTAATGGAGGGGGTGTGGCCATACCACATTTCGTAAGGAGTCTTGTTTTGAATAGCATGCGATGGACATATGTTCTTTACATAAACTGCACACAAAATAACTTCAGCCCAAAACATCAATTTTACATTCTTAAAGAACATCATGGAACGAACCATATTCAACAATGTTCTATTCATCCTCTCAACTACACCATTTTGTTGAGGATTGTATGGAATTGTTGTTTGATGTTGGATCCCATGTTGTCAAAGATAGGATTCAAAATCATTACTAGTATACTCTTTGCCATTATCAGTATGAAGGACACCAATCTTAGTTTGTGCTTCATTTTCAATCCATACATGAAAGTTTTTAAATGCTTCAAATGCTTTAGACTTGTCTTTTAACAAAGATACCCAACACATTCTAGTGTAGTCATCAATAAATGTCATAATATATTTATTTCCATTTGCAGAAGGTACAGGCATAGGACCACACAAATCTGAATGAATCAAACCAAGTTTTCTACATGCTCTAGAATTGGAGTCATGGAATGATTGTTTACTATGTTTTCCAAGAATGTAGGAAGAACATTGTTTTAATTTTCTAGGAATAGTTGGAAGACCAGAAAGGTCATTCTTTTTCATCAAACAGAGACTACCATAATTAATATGTCCAAATCTAGCATGCCATAGACGACTTGAAGACATTGTACCTTTGTTATGTTGAGTGAGATGAGTTGAGTGTTGTGCAAAAGATGTGGATGTCCCCATTAGCTTCAGCAACTTGTCTTCTTCTCTAGGAGACAACTGCATATCCTAGACATAAGGTATCCTGAAGTTGATACTCCATTTTCCTTGTCCTTGACGAAGTCTGGATCAGAATGTGCCATAAGATTGAAGTCGTCCACCTTAGTGTACTTTAGTCCATAATCTTGAGTTCCTTTTAAGTATCTTAGGACTCTTTTTGTAGTGAAGCAATGTCCCTCACATGGTTTCTGCATAACTCTGGAAAGGATGCCCACAACATATGAGATACTTGGTCTGGTCGTGGTGAGGTAGATGAAACTTCCTATAAGTTGTTTGTACTTCGTTGCAT
This sequence comes from Pinus tabuliformis, assembly GCA_031772625.1. Classification (NCBI taxonomy): domain Eukaryota; kingdom Viridiplantae; phylum Streptophyta; class Pinopsida; order Pinales; family Pinaceae; genus Pinus; species Pinus tabuliformis. The sequence goes on from CM062813.1 coordinate 236,388,592, forward strand.
CCTCAAATTCATTCCTTCTTTCGATGTAAGCTTCAAATTCTGTTCCATTGGAGTGGAGAGAGGGTTGCAATCTGCCATGCTAAATTTGTTCAATAGTCCTCCAACGTACTTCTTTTGGGAAATGAATATGTATTTTGGATTTTGTTTGACTTCAATGCCCAAGTAATAATGAAGATGTCCTAAGTCTATCATTTCAAAACCTTTCTTCAGATCTTTCTTCACAGATTCAATATAAGTTTCATTGTTTACAATTATTAACAGATCATCTACACATACTACAAAATACACAACTGTTTTGCCAACATTTTTGGCAAACAAAGTTGCATCATCAAGATTGTAATGTTTGAAATTTAGCTTTAGAAAATGCTCAGTTAGTTTTTCATACCATGCTCGTGGTCCCTGTTTTAGACCATACACGATTTGATGAGCTTGCATACCTTTTGTTCTTGTCCCTTCACAACAAAACCTTCAGACTGAGACATAAAAACATTTTCTTTCAAGTCCCCATTCAAGAAAGTTGTCTTCACGTCCATCTGATGGATTTTCCATCCTTTTTGTGATGCCAAAGAGAATATGGTCTGGATGGTCACCCATTTTGTCGTGGGAGCAAAGGTTTCCTCATAGACAACACTTTGTTTTGTGCAAATCCTTTTGCCACGAAACCTGCTTTGTGCTTATCAAGTGAGTTGTCTGCTTTATACTTGTTTTTGAAGACCCACTTGCAGCGAATTGGTTTGGTTCTGTATGGAGGGTCCACCAACTTCCAAGTTCCATTTTTTATGAGTGCATCATATTCCTTTTGCATGGCTTCTTTCCATTCATCATGAGAAACAACTTCTTGGAAGGAAGAAGGTTCAAAATAATAGACAAATCCAATTCACAATTATTCAAAATATTTGTGTCATCCACATCCCCTGAATTTGTGCCTCCATTGTCATCCCTTGTAGAACTCCCAGTTCCAATCTTTGCAATAAACAAATCAACGTGGCAACTAATATAACTTATTAGATTCGGGAGGTTATGGTTTATCTTGCTCAGCAGGTCGACTTGGATCTCACTACACTCCTGCAGGTATTTGGCGTTTAATGGTCGGTCATCTGAAAACCACAGAAACCGTAAACTCAACTATCATTTGGGATCACCCTTGAATGCAGTACAGAATCGATTTTCCTCCTAAAAAAAAGAACTCGCAATGTGCAATAAAAGCATGGCACTTTGTTGAGAAATCAAGGGCAGCTAGATTAGGGTGATTTCTCTTACTTTGATAACTGCTTGTGATGTTCTTTTACTTAACTTGATGTATTTGTAATTAGCTTTTTCGTTCACTTGATTATTAGTGTTCTTATCATCAAACAGCTACCAAACTATGATGATCAATGACAAAAAATATAAGATGCTAGTCAGGGCAAAAACCTCTCCCCTTGAGAGGAAAACTATAATGTTCCAAACTAGAAAAAATAGTGCTATGCAAAGAAAACAATAAAAATAACACCATAAAATTAAATCAGACCATCAGACCACAAAATTGGCAACCAAACTGCGTTGTCTACTCATTTTATTAAATGGGAAGAGGTGTACAACAAGGTGTTGGAATGTGTGCACCTGGGCTTGCTCTAGGCAAGCTAGCAAAAGCCCAAAATGAACAATGGAACACCCTCCTCAAATCTGTTGGTAATCCGGCCCAAGAGCTGCGTTGTTACTGCCTAGAAAGGTGTTGCTACCTGAAATGATCTGCCATTAGAAACTTCCTTGTTGCTCAAAAAAATCTGGGAAATTAATCCCAAGCTCTACACAAGAAACCCAGAATAACTCATGAAGGAATTGGCCAAATGTTGACCTCAGAATTTTGGCCCAAATTCCCCTTAGCTCCTCTAGCTGTTGGCTGAGTTGGGACCCTTGTTTAACCCCTTAGATCTACCCAGAAAATTCTATAAAATTAGGAGTGTGATCCTTGCCCAAAACCTAGAAAAACCCAGAAAGGGTTTCCCTTGCTTTCAACCTTCAAAAATTGACCCTTCACAGCTTGGCCCTCCTCCAATTTCAAATTTTGTTGCTATCACTGATACTGTCAATCTCTGCTCTCCCAACTCCAGCAATCCTCCTAAAATGGCCCTCCAAATGATCTCCCAGCATCCCAGCTCCAAACTCTCTGAATGGTGCTGCCCCAAAGAGTCTCACTCCAATGACTGCGCAGTCATGGAGGAGATGACGCAATCCTGCGTGTGATGAAATGAGAGTTGCTTGTAGGATGGCCCTCGTGTTTGTGCTTCTGTCTCCCCAACTTCTTAGAGTGCCTCACGCTATGACTGCGCAATCCCTGCGTTGTTGTTACTCCCCCTGCTGCTAGTACTCAACTTACAGCTGTTGTAACCTGTCTCCCTACTACTGCTACAAACTGAGATGAAGAAGAACTCCCTTCTCGGCTGGCATTCGAAGTCCACCGAAGCAAGGGTTGAGATCTTCGATCAAAGACACTCGTGTGCTAAACAGCACAGTAACCCGGTTAAGCAGCTCAAGCAACTAAGATTGAGTTCAATATGTCAAAATGATACCAAATGAGGTTGAGCCTCCTCTATTTATAATTCGTAGGCCTCTTTTCCCATGTGGGCAATTTGACTTTCCCTCCTTAGTCATTCGAACTTCCCTCTAAGGTGGTGCGTATTTCCTCATGTGGGTGGGCCCCACGCTATGCCAACAAAACATTTCGGCCCCTTTTTCCTTCCTAAGTCTTTTCCAAAAATCACATGGGTCCCATGGCCTCCAAAATTGTCTAAATTGAAGAACAAATAAACATGTAACAATTTAATTTTAGAAGGGACATTACAAAAACCCACAAGAATTCTTCTCTTCTTATAGAATCTTAAAATGACGAATTCCAAGACCTAAGACCCAAGACAAAGACCCCTCCAAGACCAATTCAACCTCTCCTATTGATGAGTATGTTCTTTACAAAGTCAACCCAAGTCATATTGCTTCAACAATTTAGATTTCGGCCTCTTCTTCAAATTTTCGTCCACTACTTCAGGTCTGTGATTTTCGGCCTCTACTACAGAAGACCTAACTTGGCACGTCTGAGAAAAGATGGTTAAATATGTCTCTTTCTTCCTTCGCTTGGGGAGTTTCTTCTTCCTTTGCAACTTGGCTTGCGAGATGATCCTTTTGACACCTGATTTCAGCCTCCCAATATGACTGGAATTTTTCGGTCTAGCTGCAACAATAATGGTGTCCTAGTTTCGCACGTGTGAGAGATAATGGCCCAAAAACAGTCTTGAAATGCTTCAATTTTTCTCTTTATGTTTCCCTTTCCTTCGTTGGTTATCCTTGTCTTTCTTGTGCTTCAACAAACTTTCTTGGATGCTCTCTTGATGAGGACAATTTTTTCCTTATATAGGCTTTCTTATGATGTTTGAACAGCCCAAATGAGGCGGACTTGTCACAGCTAGGACAACTTGTCTTCTAGCAGGCCGACTTGGTCTTGGAGGAGTACATTTGACTCTTTTGAGTCTTACCACTGACTCTTGAGGGTCAACCTAGGAAGATCAACAAACAATAGGGTAGTTGTGATCCTTACCTCACGGTAAGTAGTATCCTTCCTATTGTCCTGACGATAAGATAGTTGTGATCCTTACCTTCCATGGTAAGTCGTATCCTGCCTATTGTCCTTGGATAGAGGGTGGTAGCTTGAGCTCCCCTATGATGTCAAATTCTTCTTCTTTTAGATTCGAGAGTGTTCAGCAAATGAGCAGAGATGAGCAGAGACGACATTTGACTTGATGATGACAAGACATTTGAGATGGGACATATGATGCAGTCAGAAATTTCTCCCTAGCTAAGAGGAAGTGTTAATTTTACAACTCAGGGACAAATTCCTTCCTTTGGACAACCTTCCTCATCCAAAGAAGACTCTCTTTGCCTTTGGAAGAATTTAATTTGGTCAAGGAAAAATATATTTTTAATGTGAAAACCCACATGTGCATAAAATTTTAGGTCAGCATGAAGGAAAAATTGGATCTCCAAAGAAGTATATAAATACAGGACAAGTCAACCTCATTTGGACATCACACCACACACATCATCTTCTCTTTCCTCTTGTGATTGGTTCATACGGGTCTAAAGCAGGGCAACCAAGTTCACACATGCAAAGGTTCAAGGGCAATTCTGAAATTTTACATTGACTTTCTAATTGGGTGACCGTTGACCAAGTCTGACTTGGAGTTTTCACCTTCTTTAACTTGCAAAAATTCAATCTTTTGAGGTCGAGTTTTTCTCTAGAGAAGCCAATATTTTCTAGGCACTTTTCACTGTTGCTAACTATTGACTTTGACCTCTGAAATATGAAGTTTGACCATAGGAATCTTCTCTCTCCTTTGACCAAGTTTGACCGAGTTGTTTGGGACTATTTTGACTGAGGTTTGACCAACTTGGAGGGTCGAATATTTTGATTGCTGACCGAGCACTTTTGGAAGAGTTTGAACATTGATTTTTGGACTAGTTAGGGCATCTTTGACTACTATTGACTTTGATAGAATTGCATACTTGACTTGTTAACCAGATTTGACTTTGAAGCTCATCTATTGGATATTGGTTTGTAGATCTCTTGGATAGTCAAAGAATTGGCTTTGACTCTTTTGTTGATGAATGGAATCATTGTATCTCTCTGTTGAACATTCTATGACAATCTAATAAGAAGAAGAATTTGAAAGGGTTTTCCCCCTTGTGAGGTTTTTCCCTAGTCTTTGACCAAATCTTATGTCTCTTATTTCTCTTGATTGTCTTCTATTGTACATTGCATTTATTGTTCTATCTACAATCACTATTTATCATTGGGAGATTAAATTTGATTGCTAATTAAAGGAAAGGTTAGGCTAAAGTGATTGTAATAACATAGAACAGTGGAAAATTAACACAAATAATCATAGAGCTACGCCTTTCTGCTACAGGAGAGACCCTCAAGTCACTTGTCCTAGGCCTCAGCCTTAGACTTCTATTCCTTCTTCAATTTGTGGTTAGGGCATCGAAACTCCTCCATGGTATAAACTCGACCAAAACTTTGGCCCTTGATGAATAGACCATAAAACAAACTCGGGTTTGTTCATTAGTTTGAGGCCTTATAACTCTCTTGTGCATAGATTTGAGGCCCTTCAACCCTCCTGTGCACAGATATGAGGCCCTTTGGCCTTCTTATAGGGTTACGGCCATCTCTATGCACATAACAGAATATCGACCAGCCTTTCCTCTTTGTCTAGAAGACAGAAAAACACCTCGGCCTCTTCTTGGATGCTACTCGTCCTCTCCTTAGACATATTAGTTACCAAACTCAGCCTCTTCTTCTCTTCTATGGCTCTTCTCTTGAGACCTAGCTCTGATACCATGTTGATTTTTCTACAATATATACAGTAGAAACTAATCTTCTGATATGATAATACCTACCTAATAATTTTCATGCAATTTATCTTATGTCACTAATATTATTAAGCAATTATACATAGAAGATTTCAATAGCAATGCAATGAAAAACAATAAGATCATAAAGAGGTAGCCATGCACTATACAGACAACAAAATTCTTGCCTCAGAAACCCAAACTTGGGAGAAAACCCAACAACTCTTCTTCTAGGAGAAATTCTTCTTTAGCAAGGTTTACAATAAATTGTGTAGAAATTTGTGCCAAAAACCAAGTCCGAACTTCAGCTACTTCATCTTTTCCCACAAGTATCCTCTATATAAGAGGGATGATTAGTGAGCAATCAAATGAAGTGTCACTATATATATATATATATATATATATATATATATACACACACCAAGTTGAATGGGTACATTTACCCCAAGGGACACACCCTTTCATGGTGGGGTCGAGTTGTCCCTTTTGAGCCTACATAAAGCTCAAAAATAAAATTTATTTTATTTATTTTCCATAATTTTTCTAGGCCGACATAGGAGGCTTGTTGGCATGTGGGAATACCTCTCGATGCTACACAAAAATCAACTAAGGGGAGGAATAGTTCCTAAGTTGACCCTTTCAAAAGATAGTTATATGTAATATGTGTTATGGAATGGGGTGTGCTTCATGAAAGGAGTCATGATCATATACTAGGTTATATCAAACAATTGTCCATAAGTGCCTCTGTAAAGGGAAATCTTTGCTTGCCTAAGGTACCTTCCTCGTGTTGATTGGAGTAGAGAAGTAGGGGTTTTTCTTGCCTAAGTGGTAATGCGAGCAAAGGGACCCACAAGATAGTCACTTAGCAAAATATTAATTTATTTAACTATTTCCTAAAGTTAGACTTAGGTAAAATTGAAAAATCCTAAGTTAACTTATGATTTAATCTCGGCTCTTCATCAAGATCTAATCTCGGTCGTTGAGAGTAAAGGAGGGGTTTAGGTCAAAATTATAAGAGGAGATAGAGAGAATAAGTGGTCAATTCGAAAAGCATAGAGAGTGCGTGATTGTCTCAGCAAAAGAAGTTATGGTTTTTAGCAGTCAACAAGCAAATCAGTGATCAAGAGGCAGGAAGGAAGGGACTGAATAGCCTTAGCCTAGCTTAGAACTAGCATAGCCACAAAGGGAGTTATAGTGTGGTAGGGAAGGTCAAATTGCGCGTCCATATAGTGTGCATTTGTGCACAAAATAACAGATCTGCACAACCCTAGATTAGCACGAGTGTGTAGGCGTTGTCTTGCTTTTGGTTCAGATTAATTATTTAGTGGAGTTTGCTACCGAAGGGGTATTCCCTTGCTGTATAAATTTTTGGAGTTTATCATTTGTTGAGCTAATAGAAAAACACACAGTTTGTAGGTTTTCCCTGGAGTTGGGGTTTCCTGGGTATATCTTGTGTTCTATGAGTTGAATGTTTTTGTCTTCTAATTTATTTCCACTATGTATGTTATGTTAGAAAACTCAGTGTACTTGTAATTTAAGTTTCCAAAATAATTGTTTGTATTTATGGTTTTACACTTAGAAAATTGTGAATCACTTACTCGGTTTTAAGGAAATCTAACATGACATCATAGCATAGCCTTTGATTGAAGACCAAACATGTTTTTTATGTTCAGGAGTAGGGTCTGTGATTCAAAGGGACCAAGTTCACAAAGTCGAATTGGCCGCTACGGCTTTTGGGCAGTGCAAATTGGCAATATGGCGTATCAAGGTCTCATATTTGAGGACAGATTGGAAAGTGCATCCAACTTCTGCTCATAGCATGAGAGAATAGTAGTTGTGCTTGAGGAGCAAGGGGTGTGGGAGTTTGTTGATAGTGTCCCAGTTGCAACCACTAACCCTTAGCAGTTGATTCAGCATAATAAGAAGGATGCCAAGACAAGAAGAAACATCTTGGAGGGTATCAAAGACCACATTATTCCTCACGTGATCGGGAAGAAGACAGCGAAAGCTATGTGGACTGCCATTGTTGACCTCTATTAGGGTTCAACAGAGGCCAAGAAACTTGTGTTGAAGGATAAATTGAGGACTATCAAAATGTCCAAGTATAATTATGTGGTGTCTTACCCCACCAAGTTTACCCAAGTGAGGGAAGAGTTGGCTAGTGTGGGCGAGATAGTTCCAGATGGTGAATCTTTCCCTGTTGGGTTTCACCAAATCATGGCAAGCCTTCACGAATGGGATATGTGTCAGCAAAAAGCTCTAAGACTGGGAGCGATTATGGGTTGACTATGTCCAAGAAGAGATTCGCAGACAAGCTCAATCTGGGTCTCATGTTAAGATCGATGAAGATGAAGATAACTTTTCCCTAGCCAGCAAAGGGGGTGTTGGCACTCACTTCTTTATCAGTCATCAGTTGCTTCAAATGCCAAATAGCAGTGAAGTTTGATGCTAATTTTTTAGCCACTGAAGCTATAAGAGCTTAATCAGACCCTCTCCATTGCCTAGTGCTCGGAAAGAGCTTTCCAACGGTATATGGAAGTCCAAAAATGGACTCCTGGAGCAGAAGTTAGAGCATGTTGAAGTTACCCTTGGGAAAGTTGGAAAACAAAGAGAAAACACCAAAGGAGCAAGGCAAATCGCAATAGGAGGTCTGGGGGCAAATCGCAGTCCCGCAGTCCCGCATACCGCATCCCGCAATATCACTATATCGTAGTCCTGCGATCCCGCATCCCGCAACATTGCAGTCCCGCACACTCCAAAACCTTGCATTATCGTCGATTTGTGATATAGCGGTACATCGCCAGGGAGGCCAAAAAATCGTTTACAAAGGAAAAGCATGAAAAAGCCAAGGTCGGGCCACCCCCTTCTCTCTCCTACACATGGCAGTACGAACGCTGACGTGGCAGATGACACGTGTCACTCAATTCCAGCGTTTTCAGGGGTGAAATGGGGCCATTTTCGGGTGACATGTGTCGCCACTCACAGGGTGACATGTGGCAGTGATGACATCACCCCAGGGTATCGGCGATCAGTGATCGCACGAAGTAACAACGTATTCCTCCACCAATACTCCTCCCCCATTGCAATTGCGATAAGGAGAAAGCCCCCGGATGCGATAAGTTATTGCAGTCTATTTCATAAAGATTTCGCGTCTGGGATATCGGTCAGTGTAGTGTAAGGGGAAAATCAAAGGCGATTCAAGTTATAAAGGAAAAGGCCCCCTAGACAGCAGTTGAGAGCCTTAGCGCCCAAAGGGCTAAGCGCTCAGTCACAGCCCACGGTCAAGTGATATGAATAAACAGAAAGGGGCTGAAAGCATGGGGGCTAAAGGGTAGTCGAAACTCGCCTATTTTCGTATTAGTGCAGTGTTAAAAGCCTGCGCCCGAGAGTCTTCTTTGTTACACTGTAATACGCAACCCTAGGCAGATCAGGGCACTGATTGCGTTCAGCAGGACGTTTAAGGCTGAAATGACAAAGTCAGTCCCAACAGCAGCTTTGACAGTAAATCATGGGGGATGGCGCATTCAAACCAGGTGTGGGCGCATTCATGAGAAAACTATTCTGCAACACGCCTCCAGAGTTGGCGCCAAAAGCATTTAAAGGAGAATAGACAGTAAACAAGCCAAGCAGCATGGGAAGCACACTGTGACAGAGACAAGGCTTGATTTGAAGTTTTCACAGGGACAGCAAAGGACTCCTTCCTCCATTCTTCCTCCTGTTTCTTTTTGACTTTCTGTAGTTTTCTATTTCCAAGAAGGGATTTGATCCCGATTGTAATCTTTAGGTAGTAGAGCCTTACAAGGGCCAAGACAACTAGTCTAGTAGACAGCTGGAGCTCTTGCTCAGAGATATTTTGATTGTAACTCAAGCTCTCCCTGTCTTATTATAAATAGGGGGATGAAATTCATAAGGGGGGTTCCGGAATTTCTCACCCACTGGGTCTGAATTCTGAGATGCCACTTTGGTTCTATTTGTTGTTTCATGGGGGACTTAACTAATGTTGTGCTGAATGTATGGACTGGTTATTTGGACCCTTAAGACTAATGAAACTCCCTGTTGATTCCAAGCATGATAGATGTGCAGCATGTTCCCCTCGGTAATCTCATTTCATTTGTGTTTTTCTTTCCCTGAAATAGTATTAATGAAGCTGTTGGTTTCTTGCTGATTCATGGATTTATCTAGGCTGCTTAATAAGAGAACAATACTTGTGCATATCTCAGATTTATTTGTGTTATTCACTAGCACTCAGTACCTGTAGAAACTACATATTTACTTGTGTATTTGATTAGCCTGCAATACCTATGGTAGCTCAGATTTACTTTGGTTGTTAAGCAGAGAATGATACCCATGTATATTTAGCCTGAACCCTTAATCAACACTCCTCTATTTCTACCATTTCACCTCCTTCCTCTTCCATATTTCTGTTGGGACATTATTACTAAGGATTCTGCTTGTTTACAGCCCTATGCATATATTCCCCTCCTCCTTCTCCTCCTTTCCACCACTACTCCAACTTCAGTTTTAAGCTGTCTCATTGTTGTGTGTCAGCCACCAGGAAAAAACATTTCTCTTTGAAGATCACCCAATATACCCCCTCATTTTGATCCATGTATTGGCTTGAGTCTACCTTAATGAAGGCCTATTGAACCAAGCCCCTCCTATTACCTTTTTACGTGACAATTGGAGTGTTGCAAACCCCTCACATATAACCTTTCATGCACTCCTCTATTTAAGATGTCCTAGGCACTGGTCTACAATCAACCCAGAGGTTGTCTCTAGGAGACTTTCTATCTCCCCTGCAGCACTTGTGCCACAGGGTGCTAGATTTACCTACAACAGGGGGTGAATCAAAGGGCAAAAAAAATAGTGGTGATGGAGAGTCGAGCTCCAAGGGAGAGAAGAAGAACAAGGATCTTAGTAAGATCAAGTGTTTTTCGTGCCACCAGTTTGGGCATTATGCTACTAAATGCCCTAATAGGAAGAAAGGGTAAAAGAAGGACCAAGTAGTAGTGTCTACAGAGATAAATCAGTTTTCTCATTTTGAGGAATTTTCACTCATTGCTTACATGGCATGCTCAATGGATACCAGTTTATGGTATGTAGACAGTGGTGCGTCTAGTCATATGACGAGAAATAAGAAGTATTTCGGCAAACTGTCAGAAAGGGACATGCAGTTCAATATTGAGATGGGAGATGATGAGAAGCACTGGATAGAGGGTAGTGGTACAATCATATTTGATAGGGAGTTTGGAAACACTCTATATCTCAGAGATGACCTTTATGTACCTGGGCCCAAGAAGAACCTCATTTAAGTTGTAGCATTGGAGGATAAGGGGTGTGAGGTGACTTTCAAAAAGGATAGGGGTTTTATAAAACCCTCAAACACCAAGATGGCCAAGTAATTTGGGTTTAGGCAAAAGAGGTTGTACATATTACAGTTTGAGATAGATTACGAGCAGAGGGAGACGTGACTCAATCAGGGAGCTTGGTGAGTTGTGGCATAAGTGCATGGGGCATGTGCACCATCGCATGTTGAATATTCTCAAGGAGATAGCGACAATGTTGCCACAATGTAGCGTGGACTAGCATGACATGTGCAAGGGGTGCACACTTGGCAAGTATGCCAAAACCTCTTCCTAGTAAAAATAACAGGGCCTAGAGTATCCTGGACCTTGTTCATTCAGATGCGTGTGGTCCCTTCTCTACAACATCCCTTAGTTGGTAAAAGTATTGTCACCTTCATAGATGATCACTAGAGGAAGACCTAAATATTTTTTATGAAAAGGGATGAAGTCTTCTCAAGATTTCTGGAGTACAAGGCCTTGGTTGAGAACCAAACTAGCAAGAAAATCAAGGCGCTGAGGTCTGATAATGGTGGGGAGTACACCTCAAACACATTCAAGGAGTTGTGTGCCAAGGAGGGCACTAGGAGCAAGTTGAATACACCATATAATCCTCAATAGAACGGGGTGGTAGAGTGCAAGAACAGGGCCATAGTTCGAGTGGCCAAAGCCTTGTTCCATGACCAAGGATTGCCTAAGTTTCTTTGGGTTGAGGCATGCAATATTTTAGTTTTCTTACTGAATCGAAGCCTACACAGAGTGTTGGGTCAAGTTACACCAGAGGAGGCTTTCACCAAGAAGAAGTCGGATGTATCACATTTTCAGATATTTGGTAGCTTGGTGTACTGCCATGTACCAGAGGAGAAAAGGAATAAGTTGGAGCCCACAACAAGGAAGGGTACCTTTGTGGGTTACAAACTTACAGCAAGACGTCCAAAGCATACAAGGTGTATATACCAACACAGGAAAACAATCATCAAGAGAGAAGTGAAGTTTGAGGAAAGGGCTTTGAAAAAGTCTTTAGAGCATGAGCAGACTATAGTGCAAGAGTAGAAGCAGCAGGCTCCCAAGCAGGAGGCTCACCCATCGCCTCTGAATACAGTTGTACATGTTGATGGGCAAACCGAACAACATGAGGACGAGGGGGGCACGCAGTTAAGAGAGAGAGTGGAGCCCACTCAAGCAATGACTCCCTGCACAAGGAGAAGGAGAGTGAGATGGGCAAAGAAACTGATCCAGGGGGTGCATGAGCAAATTGGTTCTCCTAGTACATCAGTTCGACAAAGCAGACAACTACATTGGTACTCAAGCTTTATGGCACTTATGACGGAGTTGTTGGATGTCGAGCCTTCTAGTTACTAGGAGGCAGAGACTCATCAAGTGTGGAGAGATGCCATGGTGGAGGAGTATGCCTCCATCATGAAGAATGATGTATGGGAGGTGGTGTCAAGGCCAGAGGGAAAATTTGTGGTGGGCTCTCACTGGGTCTACAAGATCAAGCATGGGGCTGATGGGAGCATCGAGAAATATAAGGCAAGATTTTTGGCAAAGGGGTTCTCACATGTAGAAGGGATTGACTATGATAAGACACTTGCCCTAGTGGACAAATATTCGTTTGTCGAGACTATTACAACCATTGCAACTAAGATGGAGTGGAAAATCCACCAAATGGACATTAAAATAGCATTCCTCAATGGGGTTGTTGAGGATCAGATTTATATTGAGCAATCAAAGGGATTTGAGACATGCAACAGGGAGACTCACACTTGCAAACTCAAGAGAACCTTGTATGGGCTCAAACAAGCTCCAATGGCATGGTACGCTTGAATAGATAGTTACCTACAGGGATTGGGCTTCACTAAGAGTGAAACGGACCCCAACCTCTACTACATTATTGTTGGAGGTGAGCCACTTATTTAGGTGTTATATGTGAATGATATGATTTTGACAGGCGTAGATAAGCTCATTCAGGAGTGCAAGAGAAATCTTGCAAGCAAGTTTGAGATGAAGGATATGAGGTTGATGCACTATTTCCTTGGGTTGGAGGTTTGGCAAGGTGATGGGGAAATCTTCTTGAGGCAAGGCAAGTATGCCCTAAAGAAGATTCCACATGCAAGATTGCAAGCCCATGACCATGCCTCTAATCACAAATTGGAGGGAGGTGGATACATCCAGATCAGAGTGAGTAGATCCTTCACTTTACCGACAGTTAATAGGGTCGCTTATGTATTTTGTAAACACGCGGCCAGACATATGTTTTGCAATTAACTCTTTGAGGCAATTTATGGTCAAACTTACAGAGCGCATTGGGTTTTTGTCAAGCACATATTGAGGCATCTCAAGGGGACAATAGAGTATGGATTGTGGTATAGACAGGTTGATGGGGCGAGGCACGAGGACTTCACTGATGGAAATTGGGTAGGGCACTCCACAGACAAGAAGAGCACATCGGGATGCACATTCAGTGTTGGATCAACAATTGTTTCTTGGTTCACCAAGAAGTAGAAATCAGTTGCATTGATCTCAATCGAGGTCGAGTACATGGTTGCAAGCTTGACAAGGTGCAAAGCTATTTGGTTGAGGAAACTTCTCGTGGGCTTGTTTAGATAAGAGTTGGAGCCCATCGTGATCCACTGCGACAACCAGAGTTGTATCAAGCTCTCTGAGAATCCATTGTTTCACGATCGCTCAAAGCACATCAACATATGTTATCATCACATCAAGGATAGTTTAGAGAGACATAGTTACACTCCAATACATACCAACAAAGGAGCAAAGAACAGACATTCTCACCAAGGCTTTGCTAGGGAGAACGTTTGTTTACCTCAATGTGAAGTTGGGTGTAGCGCAGAATGCCTTCCTCTCTACGAGGGAGAGTTGATTGGAGTAGAGAAATAAGGGTTATGATTGCCTAAGTGTTAAGGCTAGAAAAAGGGACCCACAAGACAGCCACTTTGCAGAATATTAATTTATTTAACCATTTCCTAAAGTTAGACTTAGGAAAAATTTAAAAATCCTAAGTTAACTTATGATTTAATCCCAATTGTCAAAAGTGAAGGAGGGACTTAGGTCGAAATTATAAGAGGAGATAGAGCGAGTAAGCGACCAGTTCGAAGAGCACAGAGAATGTGTGATTGACTTAGCAAAAGAAGTTAGTGTTTTCAACAATCAACGAGCAGAGCAACAATCAAGAGGCAGGAAGGAATGGGTCAAATAGCCTTAAGCCTAGCTCAAAAATAGTGTGATCGTACAAGGAGTTACAGTACACAAGGGAAGGTCAACTTGCGCAGCCCTAGATTAGCATGAGTGCGCAAGAGTTGTCTTGCTTTTGGTTCATATTAGCTATTGAGTGGAGTTTGTTATAGAAAGGAAGTATTCCCTTGCTGTATAAATTTCTACAGTTTATCATTTGTTGAGCTAAAAGAAAAACATCGAGTGTACAAATATCCATTTGTCAAGACGGATAAGAACCTTGTAATGGTGGGCAGGCCGCAACATATTTAGCTTCAAACATATTTCATGAGCTCTCAATCCCCCTTGCCAAAACAACTAACTATAAGTTGTGGTTTCCAATGTATTTTCAATTTTCGTGAATTGTCTCATCATTTGTGTGTATTTGAATAGGGGTATCCACAAAGGGATGTAGTCTTTGAATAGGTTCTAGCTGGAACCACCATCAAAACCTTTCTTGTTTACCATTATAACAAGAAACCTGGACAAGTAGTCTTATCCTTGCAATGGAAAAGAAAATTATATTAACCCCATTGATCTATGAATTGAAGAGGCTTGCAATAATACAAGTGAACCTTAGTGCTTCCTCGATCTCCTTTCACATCATGGTCATCCTATTGTAGGAGTTGTTCGAGCCATGAACAAGATTTGAACATATGCCTTGTGTAGGTTTGATGTTTCACCGTTTTGGTTAGCAACCAAGCACAAAGGTAAAACCAATGGTAATGATAAATTTAATCGGTGGTTGTGTCGATTATATGATTTTACCTAATGTATTTAATTTCTCTTAGATTAGAGCAGGATAGGTTGATTAAGGTCTCAGGAGCATTAGATTACGTTAGATGTTCTTTCATTTACCACAATTCATTTTTTGTATAATTTCAAATTTTGCTAGTGGCATTTCATTTCATTGCGATGTTAATTATATGTAATAGATCAGTTATATGTTTATGTTTTAGTTGGAAGCTACTTTCATCTATTGAATTAGTTATGAATTTTTGTCTTAGTTTAGTTACTTTATATTTATTATGAGTGATTGACCTCATATAAATAGAGGATCACTCATTTGTATTCTTTCATCATCACTCTTGGATTTCAGCCTCCTTATAGAGCTCGACTTTGCTTTGTGTAAACTCACTACTTGTGGAGATGTGATCTTTATGGTGCTATTGATATTGGAGATTGATTTTTGTCTTGGAAATTTATTTTTGGGATTAAAAGAAATATATTTCATGGAAGAATTGTAAGTTTTATTGCATATTTTTTTGTTTTTCATGTAATTAATTATTGTTAGGATTTTTCTTGTTATGTGTCTAAATTCATACTATTTATGGAAAATCTACGCTGATTATGGCAAGTTAAATTTATCTTCCTCGAAATCCATAGGGGACCTCCTAGAGAGCTTCACCTATTTAAATTTCTCCACTCACAAAAAAGATAGTTAGGGTTCGTACAAGTGAAAACAAGAGGTTTTCCCCCTTACTCTAGGCATCTATCCATATCTCCTCAATTAGCCCTAAGGACTCCATCATCCAAGTAGCAATAGGCACTAGCATCCTTGGTGTTGGTTAAAAATATTGAAAACATAAATATTTTACTTTCTTTATTTTTCTAAGACTTTCAACGCAAGCCACTAGGGAAAATTCATAGGGCCAAATTTAATTAGGGAAATTTTAGATGAACGTTGGAGATACTAAGACTTGAATTTAACCTTGATGAGCCATTTACCTCAAAATCTATCCTTTTGAATGGTCAATTTTTCCCTAAAAGCATTGACATCATCTAATCTAAGAAATTTGTGCCCTACAAAAACCCTAGCCCTAGCTATGGTTTCAACTTAGGGCTTAATTTGAGTGTTTACCTTAATCATTTTTTGATTACATCTTTGTAAACCCTTTCTTTGATGCATGTATGCCTAGAAATACTTTTGTTGCTATAAATATTGAAGCCCTAGCTCATGTGTCATATCTAGGTTTTGTGTATGATACACATCTCCTTTACAAGAAGAATTGTGTCTTTTTCCATCAAAGAGTTTCTCCACCTAGCCTACATCTTATCAACTTGATCCATCTAAAATAGAATATATTTTAGGTGATCACTAGGAAGCCTCCCTTATGGTGCAATTCTACTAAAGAGAAAGAGGAAGAATGTTAAGGTGACAATGGCAATATCCCTCATTATTGCAACAAGGTCTGGCCTTTGCCTTGTGAGGCCTCTCACAAGGCTTGCTAGATTTTGAGGCAACATGCCTAACATTGAAAATGGTCCACTTTGATACTTTAATGGCTTTTTTCCCTAACGATGTTGATCTCACTTGATCTTGAGAGTATGTTTCAGGTAGTTTATCAAACATACAACAAACATCCCTTGAGGGATGGCTTGACACCTTTCCAACACAATGAAGGGGATGTTTGCCCTATCTTTGAAAGCACATATGACACTGCAACCCCAATGTTGCCCCTCTTGAGATGGACGTTGGGCTTTGAGGAGCCTCCACATGGTTGTATGCCCCTTGCTACACCTCAAGGTGTGAAACACTAAGACAAAAAGCCAAGGTGTTGGCATGATTAATGATGTTCCCGGATGGACCTAGGATGACCCAAGCCAGCCTTGTACTTGTTTGATGGATGTTTCCCTATTCCAAAGCATGGATGATGATAGAGACCAATTGGGAGGGATACCACACCATGTTTTGATGTTAATGCTTGATCTTTTAGGGCTGCCACATCCCCCATGCATGCCTTAGGGAGGTGACTTGAGCCTACTTGATGATGACATCTTAATGGAGGAGATGTTACTTGGAAATGCAGCCATGCACTTTGATGATGTTCCTTGGAGTGAGAAGCAATCCTAGACCCACCTCGTCACTAGCTTGATGGAGATGCCCATTTTTGGAGGATGACGTCATGTTGGAGATCCTTTCCTCCTAGACATGTGGAGGATTTATGACATTTTATCTATGATTTATCATTTGTAAAGCTATCTTTAGGTTGGCTTGTGACCTATTAGCCTAGTGAAAAATGACTTTATTGCCCTCATGTAAATAGAGGGAAGTCATTTTCACTTATCATCACACACACCCATCTCTCTTCTCTTGAGTGACCGCACACTAGTTGTCTTCTCTTTTTCTCTTAGATGCAACGGATGAATGATGGAGCAAATTGTCTTGGGAGAGATATTTTTGCATGGAAAGATTATCTTTGGATTAATGAAGTAATTCTTGATTGGATGGTGTAAGTTTATTGTCATTTTTCTTCCATTTTGCATGTTATTGTTTGAAGTTAGGGTTTCAATTGTTCCATATTAAAAAGTGTAAAATATTTCATGTAATATTATTTCTATATGTTATGCAAAACATGACTTTCAAGAATCCATCAAAGGAAATTATTGCATGCATCCTTTGATCTTAAAACTCCTACTAAAATAATGTTGCTAGGTTACTAATAGAAGCTATTTACTCTTCCACCCTCTTCATCCAAGTCCTTCTATCATTGACCTTGCCCTCTTTGATTCCATTGCCTAATTGAATAGAAGCACTAGTCTAATTGTGGGATCATCTTTTAAAATTTCTATTTTTCCTTTATTTCTTGGTAAGTAAGGTTAGGTTTAGTGTTAATCTTCATTTAATACCAAAATTCAATGATGTGATTAATCCGAAAGACAACCTCTTTACCAATTTTGTTCCTAAATGTTATTTTCCTTTAGATGTAAATTATATTTATTAATATTTGAAAAGCAAAATCTAGCATTTATTACATGTTTTCACCCCAATTTTCAGGCTGACCTAAAGGGTTTATGTTGTTCCTGCACTTTTAACCACTAAAATCTTAAAGTTGACCAATCCCTTGCTTACCTCTTTAATAGCCTTCAATCCTTTGTTGACTTTGTTCCCCACCAAAAGCGGGTGACCCCACAGGAGGAACTTTTCTCCTAGATCTCTCTTAGGTCGGTAGATAGCAGACCCTGACAACCACCAGTGCAACCGATACATTGTGTCATTTAATCTCTGCTCCCTACATTAGTCATATGTCCCCTCGCCCATCTGTCAAGAGTTTATGTTTGAAAGTGGGCAATCCAACCCAAAAGGTATGTTTTTCATTATGCAATCAAGTTCTTATGCTTGTTTTTCCTTGGAAAACTTGGGCATAAATTACGGGGTGACTTGGAAGAAGGGCGGGCTTTGACCGCAGTTTTGTTCCCTCGCCTTGAATGGGGGGTTAATCCTCAATCCTGGTCCTGTGGGATTTTCCCTATTGAACTATGGTTTCAAAAAGGGCACAACTTGGGAAACACCAATTTTGGTTGTGTGGTCTCGTTTTCCCGTTCCACATTTTTCACTCTCCTCCGCACATTACAGGCCCTATTCCATCATTTTCCTTCTCTAGGTCCACGTGACCACTAGGTCCATAAGGCACTGGCACGCCTCCCTCCCCTTGTCCACAAGTCTAGGACGAGCTTAGGAATGTTGCCCTGCATGTTGATGCACCTAAAAGAACGTTAAAAGCATATCATGGCTACAAGCAAGAAACAAAAAAAGAATATTAGAAAATGCAAAAGATGGTCAGGACATTAATATAGCACGTAGACAAAAGCAAGCATGATCTTTGCCCCTTATTATGGCCATCACCCAAGGTCCTAGGGCCCTATGAGTGCCCCCACATCATTGAGGAACCCATGCACCTCCCAACCCCTAGTGGGCAATGAATTGCCCCACCTTAAGGGGTTGATAACTGCTTACATCATACACAACATGCTCTCATTTCCTGGATCTCCGTGCAGTAATACAAAATAAAAATCAAGAAAAGGCAAAAGGAAAATAAAGAAGGGTGTAAAAACAAAGGTTGGGGAAACTCATGTATCCACGATTGCTCCCTCCTACGTCTATGCACCCAATATGTGGATCCCTCATCATTACCACCCTTGAACCCATGGCATTTGGCCTTTAGATCCTCATGTCCCCATCCATTCATCATCATCCACATGGAATCTATCAATTGAAGGGTGTACCAGGGACCTGTCTTTCCCTTTAGGGATTGGGAACACCTAATAGGGTTGTTTATTAGTGACTGCTTCCTAGGGAGGTAAAACTATTGCAAGCTTAAAGCCCCAAATTTGGAAGGGAAACCCACCATGAAGTCTCAATATGCCCTTGATAAACAAGTTTGGTTCACTTAGATGAACTAATGAATCATTTGACCTAATGGTGAGGATGTGCATTGGATCTTATATGTAATTGGCAGGTGGTCTCGTCATAGGTTGGGCAACTAAATTGGGGCCTATGTCCACCAGAGGATCATATTGACACCCCAGGGGAAGTGTTAGAGCCATGGAACTCCTATCATGTGCAAAGCATCATTTCACACCATGTGCAGCCTCAGTACCTTCAGTGGTTTGTTTATTGCCCCCCATTATTCACGAGATGATGCACTTGCACCAATGTGCCCAGCCGAGATACCATATAGAGTGGTAGTTGATCTGAGGCCTAGCGGAGGTTTATGTCACCCTTGAGACATGGGATGGCAAGCACCATCATCAGAGCCCTTATTTCGAGCATCATGCAGGTTCTTTTATCATCAGGAGACCCATGAGATCAGCAAGTGTGCGCCAAACCCACTTTGGGGCCCCACATGATGACTTGCATGGAGAATTAGGGGCCATCCTCTAGTTTGTGATTTATGGAGCTAATAAGCTAAATTCAATTTAGGACTCATATAAATAGAACTTATGTTCATTTGTGAGAGATCATCATCACACTTGGATTTTTTTCTCTTGTAAAGAAGTCGCACTTGTTTCTTTGGCTATTACAGACACTTTGGATGCATTTCGATATATGGAGATGATTTGGATTTCTTCTTTGGAGCTACTTCTTGGATTTTTGGGTGGATATATTGCATGTCATTTTGTAAGTGCTTCATGTTGATGCCATTTTTCTCTTGAATTTGTTTAATGTATGGAATCGTTGCTATAGAATATGCTAAAATTGTGCCCTAATTGTTGACAATTAAATTTGAAAAGCTTTCTAGTAGAGTATTGCATATGTTATCTAATGTATGGCATGTAATGAATGTTCCTAGTGGATGAATATCTTTGAATTCTCCATGAAACTCCGTTACCTCTTGAAGTAGGTAAATGTTTGAAATTGGTCCTTAGGGCATCAATTTTGAGCCTCCTTACGGACATTTTATCTCATCTTAAACATCCTAAGACTCCATATGCCCAAAGGACAAGGCACTAGTCCAAGCACTTGGTGGTCAAATGTCCTCTTTCTCCATAATTTTTCCTCTTAAAATTCGGCCCTTTAGGGCTAGGATGAAAATCTAGTGCTTGCAGCGAAATTTTAGGAACGATATTTTTTGGGATTTGAGAGCCTAAACATCAAGCTTAGGGTCTAGTTTCATCCATAAAATCTCTTTCCCTAGGTGTTGCTCCAAGAGGGAAACCCTAGGCTCTTCTCCCTCAACTTGAGGACTTCCTTGAAGGTTGTATGAGCTTGGTACCAATTGAAGTAAATCATAAGAAGCCTTTTCTCCTGCGCCTTGACCTTGTGAATACCTATTACCATCCTACCAGGACCCCTCCCATTGGTGAAAGTTCGTAAAGAGCAAGGGACCTTGGTTGTGGTGACAGTGAGCCATTCTCCCATTCTTATCACATAGTCTAGCTCTCCATCCTTTAGAATTTCCCTCTTTAGGCCCTACTAGATTGTGTGGTAAAAAATTTAGCGTCGTTGTTGGGGAGGAAGCAGGTCTACCTCCTTGATCAAATATTTGAAGAGGTGATTTCTTCAATGAAAATATAGATCTTCTTTTGGTGACTCCATTGGAAGAACAAAGCCCTTGTTCTTCATTGAACCTCAAAGTCAATGCTTGTAGGGTGAAGCAAGCATCTCTCAAGGCATTTTGGATTCACCTTGGCGACTCCTACATGACTGATAGGTGTAACCTAATATAATGTCTTGTTGAAAAATGGGTAACTAAGTTCGGTCTTCATAAATATGAAATGTACTTTTGATTCTTGTATATTGTAAAATGAAAGAAAAATTATTATTGTTGTTTTGAACATGGGTTTCATGCTCAAGATCTTTTATTTGATAGGTCAAGCACCCATTGAGTGCTTCTAGGGTTTATCCTAGGTCAAGAAGTCAAAAGAGTAATTGTCATATGATGAAGACCCCATCGGGCACATTGTAACTTGTAAAAAGAATTTTTTTTGTACTTAAAAGTCTTAAAATACCTTCCAATACCAATTTGGTCTACCAACTAAGAAGTTGGCCTAATTTGGGGTACTTCGTCCACCTTGGAAGCCTATATATAGGAGGTAACTCGATCGCCTATTGACACAATTGATTCTCTCATCAAGCAAGCAAAGGAGAAAAGGAAAAAAAGGCTAGGGAAGGAAAAAGAAGGACGAAGATCAAGTGATTGGGTTATGTTACACTTCATTTTGTCACCATTAGGAAAATGACCGCCAATCTGGATCTCTCGCTATCCAATGAAGTGTTCCAAAGCATTCCCCTACAATGTTGGAAGCAAAAAAATCCCAAAGACAACAAGAATCCTAGATTACATTGCTTAAAAACCTATTTTCAAGCACTTGCGTAGTTTTCCTAGTCATTTCCTGCACAAGCGCAGTTTTGACCATTGTGGTCTATGCAATCTTGCGCTTTGTTCTCCACTAAAAAGTGTGCAAATCTCTTAATGTGGGTAAAAATAAAAAGCAATTTCTAGAAGCTTTGTTGGGGGAATATTTCTCAACTAAAAGGCCTCAAGCCCCTACCTACTTGGGCCTCATCCCTTTGTTCATGGATCAAACTCCCTCTCTTTGTGGAACCCTAATCCCTCTCTTTATGGATCTCATCCCTTGAGAAGAGGATCTCAAACCTCCTCCTCTTGGCCTATAAATTCAACATAGACCAAAGGGTGAAAGGAGGCTTTTGGAATGTAAACTTATGTTGTCAAATTGAGGCTGGAAGCTTGTCACTTTAGGGAGGATTGGAGATTATTGGAAGGAGGTTTGCAAAATCAAGGCTAAGGTTGAATCTCTCCTTTTATTCAAGATTAATATAAGCAGTTGTTTCTTTCCTCTTTGCACTTGTTACGATGATCATTGCAAAACTCTTTGATCTTTTGCATAGTTTGTAATTGAGTATTGGATTCATGTTATGATAATGATGTCGATAAAAACCATGTATTTCTTTACCTTATGATCTTGGAGGTTTATTCAAGTCGTCCATGGACCCTCTAGCACAATCATTAATGATGATGAGCATAGGTCATTTCCCCCTTTTGAATATGATTATGAGGAAAAGCAACTTATTTGTTGTAATCCTTTGCTAGCCATCCCTTCATCCTTATACCACTAAAGAGGATTTTGACAACGAGCGCTTGAGCTTGGTCATTGATTTCTCCATATTTAGGGTTGAGGGAATGATCCAATGGGTTCGGCAAGATTCATGTTCCTCCCCTTTTCCCATGGCTCCATTGCATGTTCATGGTCGCCTTACTTTCCCACCTCCCACCTTTTTGACCTAGCATATGAAAGTCAAGATTATCATTTTTTCTTTCAAATGTATATCATAATTGATCATAGGGGTAGGAAATATGATTTTGATCTTATGATATGTTGGTTACGTTGGCTATATGACTATACTTAATACTTGACATTGTATATTATAGTAGGATGCAATGCATATTGATTTTGCATAGCTACTATCATAATATCATGTTCTCATGCTAAATAGGTGCATTTAGATTAGACTTGCATCTTAGAATAGATTTTCTTTTATGTATGGTTTTATTATTTAATGAAAACATGGGCGATAAAAGTACACCTAGGACACATACTTCCAGCATTGTTTGTGATGTGTAGGACACAGGTCTGTAGTCCTAGAGGGTTGTTGGTGTTCTCATGACCTCCCTGTTTGAGTACATTGATCATGCACTCCATAGAGAGCTCATGTCCCAGTTCGAGCCAGAGGTTACCCACCAAAAGTGGGTGACCAGATAGGAGGAATTTTTCTCCTAGATCTCTCTTCAACTAGCAACTAGTAGCCCCTAACAGTGACCAGTGTAGTCGATACATTGTGCCATTTGATCTTTGCTCCCTACATTAATCATATGTCCCCACGACCATCTGTCGAGAGTGTATATTTGAAGGTGGGGAATCTAACCCAAAAGGTATGTTTTTCATTGTGCAATCAGGTGCTTATGCTTGTTTTTCCCTAGCCATCTTGGGCATGAATTACGAGGTGACATGGAAAAAGGAAGGGCTTTGACCGTAATTTTGTTCCCCTGCCTTAAATGGAGGGCTAATCCTTAATCCTAGTACAGTGGGATCTCCCTATTGACCTATGGTTTCAGGAAGGGCATAACTTGGGAAACCCCAATTGTGGTTGTGTGGCCTCGGTTTCCTGTTCCACATTTTTCACTCCCCTTCTCACATTACAAGCCCTATTTCAACATTTTCCTTCTCTAGGTCCACATGACCATTGGGTCCACAAGGCACTGGGATGCCCCCTCCCCTTGTCCACAAGTCTGGGTCAAACCTATTAATGTTTCCCCAAAGACTGATACAGTTAAAAGAACATTGAAAACATATCATGCACACAAACAAGAAACAAAAAAAATGTTATAAAATTCAAAAGATGGTCGAGACATTAATATAGGAAGTGGGAAAAAGCCAAGCATGAGCTATGCCCCTTATTATGGCCATCACCCTGGTTCCCAAGGCGCTTTGAGTGCCCCCGCATCATTAAGGAACCCATGCACCTCCCAACCCCTAGAGGGCGATGAATTGCCCCGCCTTAAGGGGTTGATAACTGCTTACATCATACACAACATACTCTTACTTCCTAGAGCTCTGAGTAGTAATACAAAGAAAAATCGAGAAAAGGCAAAAGGTAAATAAAGAAGGGCGGAAAAACAAAGGCTGGGGAAACTCATGTATCCACGATTGTTGCCCCCTACATCTATACACCCAATATGTGGACATCCCTCATCATTGCCACCCTTGAACCCATGGCATTGGCTTTCATATCCCCCTATCCACATCCATTCATCATCATTCACATGACACCTATCAATTGAAGGGTATACCAAGGACCCGTTTTTCCTCTTAGGGGTTGGGAGCACCTAATAGAGTTGTTTATTAGCAACTCCTACCTAGGGAGGTAACACTCCCCAAATTTGGAAGGGAAACCCACTACGAAGTCTCAATATGCCCTTGATAAACAAGTTTGGTTTACTTATATGCACTAATGAATCATTTTACCTAATGGTGAAGATGCACATTGGATCGTATATGCAATTTGCAGGTGGTTTCATCATGGGTTGGGAAACTTAATTGAGGCCTATGTCCACCAAAGGATCATGTTGACACTCCATGCGATGCATTGAAAGCCATGGGACTCTCATCATGTGCAAAGCATCATTTCACACCATGGGCAGCGTAAGTACCTTCAGTAGTTTGCTTATTGCCCCACATTATTGAAGAGATGATGCACATGGACCAGTGTGCCCAGTCAACGTACCATATGGAGTGGCAGCTAATCTGAGGCCCATAGGAGGTTTGTCTCACCCTTGAAAAATGGGATGGCAAGCACCATCATCAGAGTTCTTATTATTAGAAAATCAAAAAGGCGAAAGGATTTTCTTAAGTTGATAATTTACTTGTGATATTCTTGTAATTTTGTTATCTTCTCTTTATCTTCTTCTTTTATCTTAGTTTCATCAAGCAATCATCAAATCAAAACATGAAGATCAACGACACCAAATGTAGGCACTCAGCCAAGGCTAAAACCCCTCTCTAGGGGAAAACCCAGTCAAACTCTTCCACTAATCAAATTGAGATAGACCAAGACCTTAGACCTAACCAAAAGACCTTCCTCCTCCACCAAGTCAGCCTTCCAATATGATTCAACAAACTTCAGTAGTCTCTTCTTGTCCAGTAACTTCAGCCCAACAACAATCCAAAATTTTGACCCCCAGCAAATTCAGAATTTCAGCCCAACTACAATACTGCAATTTCGGCCCTTATAGCAAACCAACAACTTCGCACCTGTGAGATAAGAAGAGAGAAAATTTGACTTCTTATGCTTGACAAAGACTTCCTTCTCCGTCGCTACGGTTTGCTTCCTCTTCTTTGAATGTCACACCTTTTTCTGTCTCTAACCACTGCAAATCGAACTTGTTTATATATTCCAAATGACTCGAGTTGTTGCCCTTTTATAGTGGTTTCTGCCTCCCTAATTAGGTCGACTTGTCTAAGTTGAGGCCGACTTGGTGGAGGAGGCCTAAATGACCTATTTTACATAAAAATAAATTTCTTCCTTGATTGACAAAGCCCAAGAACGGTCCTTTACATTATGACATGGACAAGGACACTTGACATAAACCCTAGAAGCCTACAACGGAGGCTTTGACCTATTAACCATTGACCCAAGCATAAAACCCATGCTTTAATAAGTCAATTTCTTTTATAATATAATTTATTTTTCTTTCTTTTCAAATATACATTACATCACGACTCAAATGCAATTATGAAGACCAATACTAATTACATTTTTCAACACTCCCTCTTAACTAGGGAGGCATTCATAATTACACATACGGAGGTACATGGAAGATCTCAAAGTGATATTCTCTATGAAGAGTCACAACACATGCAATGCTACAGATTAGATCCCTGACCAAGGTACTCTAATCAGGTAGGACTAAGGTGTACTCAAGCTTTAGCCATTTTAGGTACCATTAGGCTTTTAAGCTTTAACACCAACCCAGGGATCTAAGTGTGTATCCAATGTCGGAGCTCCATGACCAACGCCACCCTCCCTACTTCGGGATCTAGACATCAACACATAGGTCAGCCAAATGTCCTCCTAAGCATCTTGTTTCCACAAGATGCTTCATCTCTCCTTATCAACTAAATCAGATATATATCCATCAATCCAAGAATCCTTCAAACATTCAATCTTTTTACATAGAGATCCTGCACAATCATAACCCCAATCAATAATAAACTTTCAAATATATATACAAGTAATCACAAACCTTTGGGATCCTCAATAATTATGATGCTACTTATATCAAATTATCCAAATACAACTCGTCAGAAGCTTTCCTTTTCTTTCGCTTCTTTAGGAGCACCAAATACAACCTCAATACTTCTCAAATCTTTTGTTTGCAAATCCAACTGTAGTACTTTCATTCATTTTTTGGTTTCATTCTTTCTTCAAGGTATTCACCGACAGTTATAATATGCCCTCCTTCTCAACTAGGGAGATATACCTTTTCTTCTATCCAAGCTCCCTCTCAACTTAGGGAGATCAACAACTACCTTCTTTTATAACATCGGAGAAACTTCAACCTTTCAAGGTTTCATTTCTTTCTCATGGCATCAGGTTATCTTCTGATTATCATCGTTCTTGTCGCTTCCTTCATCATGCTCATCATTATGAACATCTTCAACATCTTGAAGGTCATGTACCTACAAAACTTTAAAAACAAGTACAACCAAAATACATATACAGAAGCATGAAGTTAACTATATCAAAGACATGTCATTACAATTGAAGCATCAAAATATTTTGGCTTTAGACATCCAATACCTAAACTTGGTTAGGTTCATAATCAGCAAAGGTCACATCTTTTTACATACTAGACTTTAACTTCTTGACAGGGTTTTGTCATAAAAAAAATATGATCTCCAAAAAAAAAATATGAATTTGGAGTGGGTCCACGGGTCTTATGCGGGTCCTATGCAGGGCACATACGGGTCTTCACGGGTTCAATACGAGTAGACGGCTTCTATGCAGTTTTTGACGAGTACGGGTAGAGACTGCGGGTCCTATGCGAGCGACCCGTCTCGCTATAGAACCTGTCAAGACTCACGGGTACTCACGGGTCTTATAAGAATCGTGCTACACTAGAGAGAACCTTGTAACAAAACTTCTAGTCTAAGACATACCTTGAGATGTTCTTCAACAAACCTTGTAGGACATCAGTTCTTGAAGGGCTTCCTTTCCAACAGATATTCTTTCATGATTCAAGTTTTTCCTTTGAAGTCTCCTCCATAACCTTGGTGTATTTTGTAAGCTTTCCTACTAAAGAAAATATAAAGAAAGAGGTTATGAGTATATAATACAAACAAATCTCGAAGTGAGGAGGAAACCAAACATGAAAGATAAAATAGAGAACAATATACTTATCTTTTCGTAAAATAGTGAAGGCTCCCTCTTAATCCAGTCTTTTTTAGGGATACCTACAACTTATCAAAACAACTTAAAAGCTTTTAACAAGATATATTGAATCTATTAACTATGAAAATCAAAACATAAAATAAAACATTACAAAACTTAAAGTAGGATATGCAAGGGATAGTATCCCTAAGAGTCTTTAGCAAATACGTCTTTGACTTCGGATTCTTTTGTCTTGTTGTTCTTTGGTGGAGCTTCATCAGCAACATTCGTTTGTTCTCTCTCTCTCTTCTTATTCCTTGGATTTTCAGGACATTGACTTTTGTAATGACCCATCTTATGACAATTGTAGCATTCAATCTTGGATAGGTCAACTTTCTTCTCAGGTCCTCTAATCTTCTTGAATACACCCTTTTGTTGAGTAGTGTAGTGATTTGAAGTGTTGTCTTCTTCATCCTCCTTGTTATTTATTAATGAGATCCGGGGTTCTTCTTGACAGCGTATGCATTCTACACTTGTTCAAATGTAGGTGTGTCTTTCCAACTGCTAATTCCTTATGCAAAGGAGCTCTAAGGTTTCGGTAGACCTAGAAGTGCAACAATCGCGAGTTCTTTCTCCTGTACAATTTCATCAATCGCTTGGAATTCATCTCTTATTCTAGAGATCCTTACAAAATATGATGACAAAGTATCGTCTTTTGTCATCTTTATTGTCCTTAGTTCATTCTGGAGGCTAGCTATTTGACCAATGTTCTTGATGGTGAATAACTTGGAGAGGGTTTCATACATTTTTTGAGCGGAATCTATATTGGATATGTATGGGATTAGATTGTCCTTAACTCCATCTACTATGAGATTCATGGCCAAGATGTTGGTTTCCCTGAATTTCTCCTTTCCTGCATCACCTGTAGGTTTCTTAACTTTTCCTTGAACAAGATCCAGAACATTATTCTTAGCGAGAATAAGATATATCCTCTTCTTCTATGCTCTGTAGTTGGAGGCTGCTCGCTTGTTTTCAAACTTAGTTGTCATGACTTCATTTCTTGATATAGTAGACATTACTCTTCTTATATAATCCTTATCTTTTGACCCTTACAGTAGATCTTCAAGTTGCTTTTTTCTTCCTTCTTCACCTTAGCTCTGATTCCATGTTAGAAAATCGAAAAGGCAGAAAGATTTTCTAAGTCTATAATTTACTTTTGATATTCTTGTAATTTATTATCTTCTCTTTATGTTCTTCTTTTATCTTATTTTCATCAAACAATCATCAAATCAAAACATGAAGATCCATGACACCAGATGTAGGCACTAAGCCAGGGCTAAAACCCCTCTTTAGGGGAAAACCCAGTTAAATTCTTCCACTAATCAAATTGAGATAGACCAACACCTTAGACCTGACCAAAAGGCCTTCCTCCTTCACCAATTTAGTCTTCCAATATGATTCAGCAAACCTCAGTAGTTTCTTCTTGTCCAACAGCTTCAGCCCAACAACAATCCATAATTTCAACCCCTAGCAACTATTGGGTCTCCAAATTGTCATTCATTTCACCCTCTTTTCTTTCACTTTGCTTCAAAACTTTCCATATTCTGTAGCTCCATAACCATGCACTAAGACCATCTTCATGATCAAATATGGGTTTAGGCATATGATTTTCCAATACATTTATTTTTGTATTTTGAGTGAATTTATGGTTAAATATTAGAAAAATAACATGTACTCACTTATATATAAAAGTTGGATGAGTTTTGTGACATGTGTAGGCATATTTGAAGATTCCAAGACAATCATATTTGGCCTCCAAGACTCAAATTCGAATTTCCTCTTCAAACTCTTGAAGATTTGAGGAATATTTGAGATCATTGGTCAAGCACATTTCATGGAGAAAGATCATGGAAGTTTTCATAAGTGTCTCCTATCAAAGCTATGAAATATTTGTGAGAGGATATGAAGAGATGCTAATTGTTAGATGTCAACACATGGTTGTAACCACATGAGATATTTGTGGATCTATGAGAGATTTGTGGATCTACATTTATGAATTAGTTATATTAGTTTTTGTATAAATAGGAGTGCCTTCTCCTCTCAAAAGGTGTGAAAAGTTTGGGAGCTATGCTCATGCTTCAATGTAGAGTTTTGGATGTTAAGGATTGACACTATGCTTATGATTGATGTAATGAATACCATTGTAGTTCACTTTGATATGGTTGTGCCTTCATTTGGTGTTTGATCAAGAGTTTTCTCAACTTTCCACCTCTCATGCACTTTGGGATGGGCACCTTGATATGGCTGTGCCTTCATTTGGTGTTTGATTAAGAGTTTTCTCAACTTTCCACCTCTCATGCACTTTGGGATGGCCACCTAATGAGTATGGGATGTATTCTAATGTTTTAATTTATTTATTTTTATTTTCTTTATGTTCATTTTAAGTCTTTTGATTAGATGCATTGTTTACATTCTTTCATGCTCATTCCATTTATGTTCTTTTGCAGGTTAAGCGTTATTTCTCTCATTTCATAGATTCATTGCTTTTCAATTTGTTTGATAGATACTCATGAATTATTCTAATTTGACAATGCACACATTAGTAATTTCAATTGATCTCTCACTACTTTCAGAATAGGTTGCCTTTAAATTTCATAGTTTAAGAATTCAATGCTTTCTTAGTATAGGATTTGTTTCTTTCTAGATTAAATTTACTTTAGAACAGATTTACTTTCTTGTTGGTAGAATAGATTTACTTTCATGTCATTAAAATAGATTTATTTTCATGTCAATAGAGTAAATTTACTTTCATGTCAATTGTCATTTCAATTTCATAGATTAAAATATTTATTTCCAAGTTCCGAATTTGAGACTTTTGAAAAAGAAAGTGTGTGCATACTCATCTTAGACATTTTTCATGAATAGGTTTGCCATCATTTCAATAGGTTAATTTACTCTTAAATTGAAAGTTGATTCCTAGCATATATTGTGCAAGTATATTTCACAAGTTCACGAACCTCGGGTTTGACAATTTAATGACAAGTAATTTAACTGGCAATTAAATTACCCAATAGTTGTGACTTCCCATAACAACTCCAAGGTTCGTAACTAGGCGAATTTCGAAATATGTGGCATATTCTTTAATGTCCACTAATGGATAAATACCTCTCAGCTTCTAGAAAAGAGCCTCGCATGTGTCTGATCAACGTTGGTCAAACTAGGCCACTTCAGCAGAAAATGCTCTGTTTTTAGCCTAAAATCAAGACGGATTTGGATTTTATGGGATTTCCTTCATATTTTGTGGATCTGGGGTTGAATTCGACCTTATTAGCATGTATTTAGGATCTTATAAACTAATTTGAGTATTTTTAGGAATTTGGTTACAAAACCTCTTCTATAAGTACTCAAGACTTTAAGGGAAACATGTGTTATGATGTTGAAGAATTCTCTTTGATTGAAGCTAATATATTTGGAGTTTTTGGACACCTGAATCATGATGTGTTGAATGTGTTAGTGTTGTTATCTTAGCTTTTCTAGCTGGATTTCATCTAAGTGTGCAAGCAAAGCATGAAGGGCCCCCATTGTCAAGCATGTGCAACTAAATTCTTGAATGTTTGGTATGCATTCAGATTTGCTGCATTTTCTTTATCTTCCTAAATGCTTTCATTTCAATTAGATTGATAGCTTTGACTGTTGCTCAAGTCTGGTAGTACATTGTGCATAGATATCTTGTAAAAGAGCTTAATGTATCTTCACTTTCAACAATAAAAGTTGTCATTTGCTATATTTTCTTTCTAAATCCTTAAATGCTTTATTATTCATCAAATTAACAACACTTGACTGTTGACAATTTTAATAGCACATTGTGTATTGACCTCTTGTAAAAGAGCTTGATGTGTTTTTACTTATAACAGTAAAAGATTGTCAATTTGTCATTTTCTGCAATTCATTTTATGTTATTTTAGCATTTCGTTTGTTTAGAAAATCTGATGATTTTAGTGTTGTTATGTTTTTGAAACATTTTGAAGGCATCTCCTGTAAGGAGTTTGACGTTCACTTGCTTACAACATCTAAAATCATTTAGATACGCTAGGTTCATTTCCAAATGCAAGTACATTTAAATTTTTGTAAATTAAGCTAGTTCAGATCGACAAGTCCATATATATTGGTGTGCTTCGAAGTTCTACAAATTCCGGATTTATATTAAAATATATGATCTAATTTATACCCTTAAGTTAGACACGCATTTTTAGTGTCATTGTCGAGGAAGCACATTTAGATAGAACTAGTTTAGAAGTTTAAAACAAAACCCCCCAACCACTAGACAAAAAAATAAAAGCCTCCAACCACTAATCCATTTGCAAGACAAGACCTATCAAACTTCAAAAAGAGGATGCTAAAGAATTTATTCAGTGAAGGAGGGTATGCCACCACAAGGATCTTCTTAAATCCTTGTCCACAATTTAGAATTGTCACTAGGGATGAGTTTTCATTTCAAAAGATAGAAGAGGTGAAAGGCATCTATGGAGAGAATTCGCAAAAGGAGAACCTAGAAGCTTTTTCTAGTTATCCTTGTAAGGAGGACAAAGAGTCATTGGCCACATTCAATGAAGATCAAACATTAAAGCCAAAGATTGAATAATTTCTCTCCTGTAGATCACAAGATCCCTTGTGCATTCATGAATGTAATGAACAAATTTTACAATAACTTTATGGTATGACAACAAAGCAAAACCAAGGAGACAAAAATCATATCGAAACTTGCTTCCAAAGAGTCACTAGGCCACCATACCACTCCATTTTTCGACATCTCTTGGCATCAAATTTGTATGGACAATTGATCTCTCATGTCCAAGCATTCATTAAGGCATATTTTTCAAACTTAGATATGAGTTTACTTATGATCTTGTTACGCGCACAGATGCATTGAAAATTATCTTATACTTGAGCGAATGTTTTCTTTTTCCAAATAGAATAGGATAGTATAGAGGAATAAATTAAATGAATAAAATGAAAAAAAAATATTGCATAATAAAGTTAGTTCAATATTGCATGAATAAAACTCATTTTGAGAGGATTTTATGACAAAATGCAGCTGGGACAGTCCTATTTTGAAGGACCATATGGGCTCATCTTTAAAAAGTTATTTCTATACAAAGTAGTCCATGAAATCTGGTTTCTAACCCATTTCAATTTGGATCTCAAACGAAACAAATATGGCCAAAATAGTTACTACGTCTCAAGCAAAATATTCAAGAACAGAGTTAGTGACGCTATAATTTGAGTGTTTTATTGGGAATATTTTTACAATTTGTTTCTAGGGGAGTTATAACTTAGAATCTAGTTTGCAATCCAATTTGAATCACCTCAATATGACACCGTATGACAAAGTTATGCTCAAATTACTAACTGATTGTCATAAAATCTGCATTGTGACAATTCTACATATCGGTTGTTCATCAGCATATTTCACATAACAAATCGTCTTATTTTCAAAATTTGTTTATAAGAAAGATATACCTTCAAGTCTAGTTTAAGCCACAATTTGAATCATCCCATTTGGAGGTCATATGAAAAAGTTATGCTACATTTAGTAACTGCATGTTTTACAAACAGCGTAGTGAAACTCTGCCTCTAGGTTTGTTCATAAGCAGTTTGAGATATCATATCTAGCATTATTAGAAACTTGTTTCTAGTGGAGATAAATACATGAGTCTACATTAATCTCCAATTGGAATTACATGGATCCATTTTTTAATGAAAAAGTTATGCTCAAATTAATGCCTATTGGTCTACAAAAGAATCACAAACAATCCCATCAAGCAGGTTGTTCCTCACAATGTTTGACACGTCATTTAAACTCAATTTCAAAACCTATTTCTATTGGAAGTAGCCCTATGAATCTACTTCAATATGGATTTCGAATCACTCTAATCAGACATCAAATGAATATTTTATTGACAAAATATTACTGGGTAGCTTAAGGCGGTCGCCACTCCTCAGCAGGTAAAAATTGAATTTTTCTTCGATTATTTTTTGGACCTGTTTTATATGTATTGTTTGCATTTATTTTGTATGTTTTATGGAAGAATAAAGACTGATCATCTTTCTTCCCCCATCATCTCATGTTTTATTCCAAGCAAATGCTTAGTTTTTGCAGGTCCTGGGAAGATCCAAAAGGGGTTAAATCTATGGATGAGTGTTTTTTTTCAAAAAAATCAAATTTTGAAGAATCAAGAATGAGGGTGACATCCAAGACAAACAAGTTGAACAAGCCATATTCAAACCACAAGTCTCTGGGAGCTTGGTACAAATGTTTTAGTCACTGACCAACAACACCAACAGTACCAAATTTTTCAAGATGGATAGAGATCAAGATGAAGGAAAAAGAAGAATGATATGAAGACATGAAATCAATCGACAAAAGAAGAAGTCAAGTTCTATACCACGTCAAAGTCACATCAACTACCGAATAAGCCTCTCAAAAGCTTTACTTTTCATAATGTCATTCATTAACCCTGCTCTATGCCATTTGCCTTCTTCCAAGTTTCATAATCCATTCATATTGAAGTCTGAATTCATCCATTTCGCTTTCCATCTATTTTCCTTCAAAAGATTACAATACTCCCTTACTCCACCCACTTTCTCTTCCATCTCAAATTTACTTTAAAAAAAAAAAGAGAGAGCTTTAGTTGTGAAAATCCAGGCAACTGGCACAATATAAACCAGAATTCTCATTGGAAAACCAAGTAAAATTGGCCAGTGAGAATTCACAAAAATATCTGTCAGTGGACATTATTTCATTTACTTATGAGGTTTTCCTTTGAATAATATTTGTATCTATCAAGTTTATTGACAACAAATAAAATAAAAATATTTTCCATGCAAAGGGACTTGAGGACAAGTCAATTCTCAAGGTCGGGAAGGAGCTGCAAATTTTCTGAATTTTTGAAAATCTATTTGAAAGCCTTCTGCAGACATTTGCACTACCTTTTGAAAATGCTACAGTTTCAAAGGGACCTGTATTTTTCTAGTAAAGGGACCTTAATTTGCAGCCATCATTACTATCCTTGGAAGATATTGCAGTTTCAGAGGGACCTGAATCTTTCTTTGGTAGAGGGACCTGAATTTGCAGCCTTTTTGAAGACATTACAGCTTCAAAGGGACCTGAATTTGCATACATACACTTGCAGCCATCAAAAAACATCATTCTAAGACCTGAAGCAGTTTCTCCAACCAGATCAACTACAAAAGAAGAAGCATGACAAAATATGAAAAAGGGAGCAACTGAAAATCTGTAAGAAAATTTTGTTTTTAATGTTTTTAATTTTGCAAATTCTTCATTTAAAGTAATGATACAAGTACCTATCCTTTCCTTACCTCAACCATGATTTTCATAGAGCATCATTCCATATATAAGTTCATTCATTCCGCCACTCCATTTTCCTATCCCTGACCATCAAAAGTGGCATGCAACCCTTCCAGCACAAGGAACAAAAAAGGAAGAATATGTCAATTTGATCTCAATGTCAAAGAGCTTTGGTTTTAGTTTCCCAAGGGAAGCAAAAAGATTGCACAATGAACAGTGATTTCCCAGTCCAAGGATAGGTGCAATAAGGAAGATTATGGCACAAAATTGAGAAGGAATTCTTACCAAAACATGGCATTAAAAGCAAGCAAATTTCTGTCTACAAACAGAGGTTCATAGCAAACCAATCAAGCAAGAAATAGTAATTTGTATGTTGACAATTTCGTTTGGCAACATACAGGAGCCATAGTATTGGTTTATGAAGATCTAAGGAAGACTTTTGGATTGCATCACAAAGTTTGAAGAGAGGCAAAAAGAAGATGAGTAAAGAGTAAAATGGATATATTAACCTCAGAATTTTATAAGAGCAGCATCAGTTACTTTATAAATTTTGATGTGAGATCATAACTTTTTCACTCATTATAGTGCTAAGTGGTTTTCTTTACACTCATCATAGTTATAACTGACCATTTACATAGCACTCATAACCCACTTGTTCTTTTTCAAATTCATCAATGTACTTTAAGTCTATTTACCTCCATAAGTTTATCATACGCTTAGCTTCATTTAAAAAAAATAACTGTTGTTGCACTCAAGACATTTGACTGATATTTAAACTCTCTACCCCTCCAGAATTGATTTTGAATGTGTTCATTCCCTGAGATTTGAACATGTGCTGTGTAGAAGCCTCAATTTACAGCCCTGCATCATTTCTCCACGATTTTCTCACTCCAACCTCGCCTAGAATTCAATTGTGACAGCTACCTGGCATAAAACGAAATTTAAAAAGCAACTTATATGTTGACAAATGAGATTGTCAACAAATAAAAGCACATCTTTTGCGTGAAGGAACACGCTGCCAGAAATCAAGAAGATATGCATATTTTATGGAATTGGGTAGATCGAATCAGTTTGAAGTCAAACAGAAGTCTCTTATTAAGTAAATTCGCATTTGAAATGCAGAGACAAAGCTTTTCAGAATTTTGTGTTCTCAATTCAAACAAGGAGAAGATTAAAAAAACAGGGGTGAAAATTCAAATTTCTTGCAAATAGAAGTGACAGAATTGAAGGATAGACAAAATTTTCGGAATTGAATCCATTTTCATCATGGCTTCTAGGGTTGAACCAACAAAATTTGACCCTACTTCAATCCATAGAGACTACATAGAAATTCTTGAGAAACATCAGTGGATCTCATGTTGAGAAATCAATGCTAGTAGGATTAGGGTTAGATTTCTCTTTCTTGATAATTACTTGTGAATTATGTTGGCTTCTTTTACTTATTTGTTATATTATCTTTCATCAAGCAATTACCAAATTATGTGTGCATGAAGATCACAAAAACACAAGACACAAGATGTAGGTACTCTGCTAGGGCAAAACCCCTATCTATGGGAAAACCCAGTCAAAATCTCTTCCTTCAATAGTTTTCCTTGAGACTCTTCAACCTAGACAAAGACCTCCTCCACACCAAGCTAGCCTCTTCTTCTTCGATCCAACCTTCGACCTAGTAGCAGCAGCACTTCGACCCTAACAACTTCGACTTGGCGGCTTCTGACATCAGCAGCAGCTTTCGACATCAACAGCAGCTTCAACTTGGCAGCTTTCGATATCAGTAGCAACTTTGATTTTCTAGCATCAGCAACAGCTTCGACCTTGATAAGGAAACTTCGATCTCCTAAACCATCCCACACGAGAGAGAGAGAGAGAGAGAGAGACACCAAAACTTCGATTTTTTTTCTTCCCTTCCTTCTTGACTAAACTCGCAATCCTTTTAGCCCCTTCCTTTAACTTCGCAGTTTTCCAGTTTCCAACTTCTAGCTTCAGATATCGAACTATGCTTGAGAGAGTGAGATGCTCCAAATGAAGTCACACTGCCTTGTATATATAGCCTTCCAATGAGGTCGAATTGCCTTCCTTGATGCCGACTTGATCTTCTTGAGGTTGACTTGGTGTGGAGGTTACATAATTCTTTTTAGACTCAAAAATAAATTTGTTTACATCGTTCGAAAGCCCAAGAAGGGTCTCATAAAATATATAATGACTCTAACGATTAATCCTAGAAGTCCACAATGGGGACTTTGACTAATAAAATGATGACCCAAGCATTAAACCCATGCTTTAATAAATCAGTGTAACAATAATAAAAATTCTTTTGACAAATACATTTTATGAAGACCAAACCTAGTTACATTTTTCAACACTCCCTCTTAACTAGGGAGGTATTCATACAGAAGATCTCAAACTATATGAACTATGAAGAGTTTAGGCACCGCAATACCATGGACTACATTCCTAACCAGGGCAATCTATCCAAGTGGGACTAAGATGGACAAAAG
The DNA here is from genome assembly GCA_031772625.1 of Pinus tabuliformis. NCBI lineage: Eukaryota > Viridiplantae > Streptophyta > Pinopsida > Pinales > Pinaceae > Pinus > Pinus tabuliformis. The sequence continues at coordinate 236,425,588 of CM062813.1, forward strand.
CTTTCAGCCTCTCTAGGTACCATCAGGCTTACTTACTAACCATCAACCCAGAGATCTAGGTGCATATCCGAGGTTAGAGCTCTACGACTAATGCCACCCTCCCTACTTCGGGAAGTAGACATCAACACATAGTGTCTACCAGATGTCCTCCCAAACAATGTCTCACACACAAAGCCTCAACTTCTCGATTATTTCAATCGGTAAGAAATCCTCCTCGATCAAACAAATTGGCACCAAATCTCTCCCAATCAAACTGATCGACAACTCTAGGCATGTAAAACATGTTATCAAACTTTCGAGAGATTTACCTGTACAAACACAACCCCAATCAGTAACAAACTTTCAAATGTATATAAATAGATACAAACCTTCATGGTCTTCCAGACAACTTGATGTTGCTTCTCAAATTTTCATAATAGGACTTAGAGCTTTCCCAATGAATCATGACAAAAGATTCCTCAACCATATAGCTTCATTTCCTACTTCTCATGCAGCAACATATTCCACAACTCGATCCGGCTTTTCTTATCCCAGCGGCCCTTCAAAATACATTCTCCAATTTTCTTCTCTCACTCATAGCCTTCACTAAAACTTGCGGTTGTTAGTCCTAGTCTAGAGCATGACACATGAAGTAGAGAACCATATCCATCACTCCCTCTTAGCCACGGAGGATCTAATCATTCTTATACAAGGAATATAACCATGCTCCCTCTTATCCTAGGGAGATTCCTTTCATTCAAGCTCCCTCTTAACTTAGGGGGCTCAAATTCTTTTCTACGACATCAGAGAATCCTTCATGGCTTCCATCCTTCTCATCAGAGTTGTCATGACCATCATTATTCACATCATGCTTATCACATCAACTTTACTTTACGAACATCTTCACTATCTTGAAGATCACATACTTGCACAACTTAGATAGCAAGTACAACCAAATCTATAGAAGCATGAAGTTAGCCATATCAAAATCATGGAAGCATTCAACTTTATATATCAGATGCCCAAACTTAATTACAAACAAGAGACACATACTCTTCAACTTCTTACTAGGGAATTTGTCATAAATCCTAGACTACTTCATCAAGACTTCGAGCATTTCATAACAACTTTCATTACATCTAGGGTTTTGATGTTTCTTTCAAGGGTATGACATAACCTACTACAACATATAGCAAACCCTAGAAACAATTAAAACAAATATAGATGTACAAAGTATCTAACAACTTTAGAATTCACATGTTAGACTTCCTACTAAGATTTCATACATGAGATTTCAATAATCAAAACCAATCATAGCTCAATCAACAACATGACTAGCTTCCACTAGGGTTTGTTGCAAACCCTAGATTTTCTCAATCAAACATCAATCACAACTAAAACTCAAATTTCAACAATCTTACACAAATCTCATGTTATCACATTGTCATCATATATCAGAGATTTGGACCTCTACTAAGGTTTAATTACAAAACCCTAGAATTCACAAATCTATCATCCTAGAGAATCAAACTTCGACTAAGGCTTAGTTCCAAACCCTAGGACTCATGACCATCAATAATTAGGTCAACTCATATATCTAGGATTTCATCATCATGCACAAGCACATCATAACATGTGTTAGTCAAACCCAACTACACAAATATCAATAAGAGTTAGACATATAACAAACTTGATCAAACTAGGGTTTGATCGGACAAACACATACATGCCAAGGATTTCATTTCTAAGACATTATAAGGGTCTTGCTTATACATCCTACCAAACCCTAATGATCTAGGGTTTCAATACAAAACATAGCAAACCCTAAATTATCAATACTTCAAAGGTTCGGGATTTCGGACATTATCATTCAACCCTAACAAGTTAGGGTTTCCATATCCATACCAAAATCCCAAACATGACTTCATCAAAACATCAAACATTTTCTTTCAACAATAACCCTAAGCATATTAGGGTTTCACACATAATCATCAACATACCCTTAAGTTAGGGTTTTCACAATGAACCTTTCTAGGGTTCCACAAGAATAATCAGAGATATAGCCTGATGAATCACCCAATCAAGAATCTGTAAGATTCAAGAAAAAAAAGATGTTAGTAATAGTTTGTCAAGAATAAATATCAAAAACTTGTAATTCAAAACATACCTCTTGTTTCTTAACAAACCTTGTAATTCCAATGCTTTGTTTTGTGAAGCCTTCTTCCATATTCCTTGAGTATTCAGCAAGTCTTTTCTAAACAAAAATATGACTAGAAATGTGATTAGTATTTAATATAAACAAACTTAAATAAGTACGGGAAACCAAATATAAAAGACAATACAAGGAATAAGATACTTATCTTTGGAAGTTGGTAAGGGCTCCTTCCATCATGTTCTACTTTGGTGAAACTTCTTTGGCAAAGTTTGCTCAATCCCTATCCCTTCTTTCTTGGCCCTTTAGGCTTCTTGATTTCTTTGTAGACTTCTTCACTTTTCCTTTTACTAGATCCAAGACTTTATTCTTTTTGAGGATGAGATCTATCCTCTTCTTTCAAGCATTGAATGATTCTTCTAATTTGTTCTCTTCCTTTATTGTGTTAGACATTGTCCTTGAAGATAGTAAGCTTCTTTCCTTATAAGGTCTCCTTATGTGATTCTTTAATCAACTTCTTGAGGTTCCTTAGATTAATTTCAATAGATCCTTAAACTGTCTTTTTCCTCCTTCTTCACCTTAGCTCCATTCTCCAGCTTTTAATGATGTTGATCCCAGGCTTCTTAATAGCTTTTGTTATCTCCCAATTCCACTGTATGAGAAGATGATTCCTTTGATAGAGTGTGAGGTTGTTTACTCTTTCTTGTCATATGCCTAGATGCTTCACTGTCAATAATCCATGCATTATCATTATTAAGTGAACCTATAAGTGCAGCTAGGAACCTTTGGCTTTTGACTTTGTTGAATAAGTAGTAGAAGATCTTTTTGATACAGCTTCCCGTAGTATTGAATCCCATCATTATCATAGAGGGAGTAATCATTTCGTTCAAGCCAACGATGTGATCTTCAATCTTCTTTGACCTTAGCTCTAATACCATGTTGAGAAATCAATGCTAGTATGATTAGGGTTAGATTTCTCTTTCTTGATAATTACTTGTGAATTATGCAGGCTTCTTTTACTTATTTGTTATATTATCTTTCATCAAGCAATTACCAAATTATGAGTGCACGAAGATCACAAAAACACAAGACACAAGATGTAGACACTCTGCTAGGGGAAAACACAGTCAAAATCTCTTCCTTCAAAAGTTTTCCTTGAGACCCTTCAACCTAGACAAAGACCTCCTCCTCACGAAGCCAATCTCTTCTTCTTCGATCCAACCTTCGACCTAGTAGCAGCAACACTTTGACCCTAGCAACTTCAACTTGGCAACTTCTGGCATCCGCAGCAGCTTCGACTTGGTAATTTCGGCATCAGCAACAGTTTCAACTTGGCAGCTTCCAATATCAGCAACAGCTTCAACTTTCCGGCATTAGCAGCAACTTCGGCCTTGATAAGGAGACTTCGATCTCCTAAACCAACCCACACGAGAGAGAGAGAGACCAAAACTTCGATTTTTTCTTCCCTTCTTGACCAAACTCACAATCCTTTTAGCCCCTTTAACTTCGCATTTTTCCAGTTTCCAACTTCCAACTTCAGATATCGAACTATGCTTGAGAGAGTGAGATGCTCCAAATGAAGTCGAACTGCCTTGTATATATAGCCTTCCAATGAGGTTGAATTGCCTTCCTTGAGGCCGACTTGGTGTGGAGGTTACATAATTCATTTTTTACTCAAAAATAATTATTTTTACATCGTTTGAAAGCCCAAGAATGGTCTCATAAAATATAAAATATCTCTAATGGCTCTTTATTAATCCTAGAAGTCCACAATGGGCACTTTGACTAATAAAATGATGACCCAAGCATGAAACCCATGCTTTAATAAGTCATTGTAACAATAATAAAAATTCTTTTGACAAATACATTTTATGAAGACCGAACCTAATTACATTTTTCAACATCTCATTCTTTGAGAATTTTGATAGGCATAATGAAGAACGTAGTATGGAATTTTCTTGCTCTTTTACTGGTGAAAGGGCCACAGTGGGTAGCCTCATCATAAGACTATCTGAGGAAATTATTGCACAGATGACTAGATAGCCTCAACAGGGAGAGACATATTTCAAAACAAAACAATTCAAAGAGAAGTCTTGGACACCATTTATATAAAGGAATAGGGCAGCATCTGTAAATTGGAAGAAAGGGATTCCAAGGAGTTGGTTGATTCATCCTTGGGATGAAATGGCTTATATTATCTAGAAATTCATCACTTGTGAAGGGAGATTTAGCATTATATACTTATATCACATCAAATTGTTGCAACATTTGAGAGATGACTTTGAAATTAACATGCCCTACTACGTGCTAGAAAGCCTCTCAAATATGGCTAAAGGAGTTCAAAAACCAAAAACAAATATAGAGAAAAGATTGTATCACCAAGGTTTAATCAAAATGATAGTAAAATATGAATTGCAAAAGCAAAATCATGGCAACAATTTTTAATTGACAACGGGTTTGAAACCAGGAAAGAACATGAAGAGGATCAACTTATTCATTTGGATAATGAAGAATATGAGGAGGTGCAGATCATCAAGATTCATGAGGCGACAAGCTCAAAACATGTAACATCCCAAATGAGGAAAATTTGGAACAAACTCTTCCAATCAAATTATCTAGCCTGATACCACTGTAATGTTCCAAACTTAAATAAACAGTGATATGCAAAACAAAATCGATTTGTGACACAGGAAATAAAAACAATCAGCAAATGCTCATTAAAACTCCAGAAGTAAGAACCAGCCGAGCCATTTTATTAATCAATGGAGCAGTACAATAGTATGGATGAATGCACCCAGGCTTCAATGGCAAGCATGATAGAATCCAGGTGATGAGACAATGATATCAAGTACTGGAAAATGTCTGCTCCTCTAATGCTCTGCACTGCCCAGAAAACTACACTATTGGCTGGAAAGGAATTGCAAGAAACCCCACTTCCGCTACTCAGAAAATGCTACAAATTCAGCCCCAAGCTCCTTGACCAAAACCCACAAAAACCCAGAAATGGTTTGGCTTGATTTTGACCTCCCAAAATCGACCCCCAAAGGCACTGTGCAATCCCCAACAATTTTGCACTATCTACTGCAAAGATATGGCTGGAAACCCCACTTTTGGTGCTCAGAAAATTCTGAAACTTTATATCTGGGATCCTTGTTCAAAACCCAGAAAAACCCAGAAATGGTTTGGCCAGATTTTGACCTTCCAAATTCGGCCTCCAAAGGCACTATGCAATCCCAAGCAATTCTGCATTGTCTGCTACAAAGATATGGCTGAAAACCCCACCTCCAGTGCTCAAAAAATTTTGCAAATTTATATCTGGGGTCCTTGTCAAAAACCCAGAAAAACCCAGAAATGGTTTGGTCTAGTTTTGACCTTCCAAATTCGACCCCCAAAAGGCCCTACGCCCTCCAAATCTGCTGAAGCACAATGCCCGCCAATACACCAGAAAAATCCTCCTCAAACACTCTGGAAATGTAGCAATCAACTCCACCAATACTTCCCTTATTTCTCCTGGCAAGAAATAGTCCTCCGGTAGAATGTTGCAATGGTCACACTAGATACACTACTATGTCCTCCAGAAATACGCACTGTTGGGGCGAACTGTATACAAATGTTGGAAATTTCTCTACAAATCTCCTTCGGATGATAATGGATGAACCTCTCTAGGGTGGCACTCGAAGTTCCCCGAAGAAAGGGTGAGTTCTCCGCTTGGAAAACTCTTGCTAAACAGCAAGTGACCCGGCTAAACAACTCGAGCAACAGAATCAAATTCAATAAGCCAAGAATGATGAAATGAGGAATGTTGCCTTCCTTTTATAGATTTCGTGGAGTCTTTTTCCCTCTATTTTCCCTCCTTCATGGGTCCGTCACTAAGCCATCAATTTTCCCTCTCATGCAGTTCGAACTATCGGCTTAGGAAGTGTTTATTTTCCTTGTGTGAACAAACAAAACCAAAATAACTTACTTCTAACTCCTAAGTCTCCTAATAAAATCGAATGGGCCCCATCTCCTCCAAAATTGGCCCTAAAATGTAAAAATAAATCATGTTCCAAAATAATTTAGGAAAGGACATTATAGTCCTCCCCGCCAAAAATTGTTTGTCCTCAAGCAATGCCTAAACAAGTGTCCTCTCTGATTGTTGATCACCACTGTAACAACCAATAATACCAAGGTCCCAAATGTACCATTGAGTCATCCCCAAGCTCAGCCCTGTCCCGACATGAAGGAATCCCTCGATACCAGGGTCCCAAGCCATCCTAATCAATGTGAAGCACACCTTGCTCCACTCGCTATCCAACCAGATACAGGTAGGAGAAGCCCTTTGCATACTAGCAATAAGTAGAGCATCATGATAATGTAGGACTCTACCCAACTCCCCATGAAATTTTCCTACTGAGTAGTCCATCTCATGCACTACAAGAGTAAACTCCTGAAGATGCAATCCAATCTTGGTGAAATTGAACCCTCGTCTACCCGGGCCTCCCCCGATCTCCTCTTATCGATCACCTTGCCACACTGGTGAAGTTCCCCACACCATCGATGAATCACTAAAACCAAATGGAAGATCTGGATGACCCTCCCCTTTAGAAACCAGCTCACCTCTACGGGGCGTTGAACTGCTTAGCCCTGCTATGCCAGAATCCCCTGCCCATTGCAAAAGGAACCTATCCTGCTAACATCGTGACACTCTGGTCATGAATGACTTCCTAGCATGCTCATACCAGAACCTCCTCTCCCATAACTCTCGGCCATAATCTATGCGATGATCGAGGGTAGGCCAATCTTGCCAAAGTGACTCAACAATGCCAGGGCCTATCACTCCATGGCTAGCTCAAATCCTAAGCAACAATCTTCCTTTTCCTATAGTGAGGACTTCGGTGATTGTCCATGTGTCTACCTGTGAATCAATCAATCCTCTTGTTATCCCGGCCATGCTCACTGAGGAGTGGAGTATCCCACCAATCCACTGGATCCCTGGATCCCGTAATCATACTGGAGGTCCACAACCCCAAATACTCTCTATCTATCACTGTGATATGCTGCTAGCTAATGGGACCCCTCGGTGCCTCATCTCTACCTCTTGTAGGTATCCAATAGGTAGGCACCAAGCATCAAGAAACTGTGATGCAAAGATCCAACTGCTCTGTGCATGCCAAATCACACAATTAGATCTACTATTCCAGCTCCTGATGATGTGCTCGGGTACTGCCAGAAGCATAGGCATCATCTTGCCAACAAGGACTACCATCCTCCGCACCTCATGCTCCCCTAACACCTCAAGTTGTCCAACTGAAAAAACACCATGTAACTCCCTCTCAGTCACCTCCCCAAGTGTGAGCCTAGGGGTGGAACATATGCTACCTCGACAATCAACCATGCCATCCCTAAGTTTGTAACCATCAACTCGTGCACCTACCAAGTGTCTCAACTGGAGTGTCTCCTTTAGGCCCATGACACGTGGTGTCTCATCCAAGTGCCTAGGGTGAGTTCCCCATGCCCTACTGCCTGAATAGAGAGTGTCAAAGTGAAACAACCAAACTCTCTACGACTGTAAGCAACACTAGAGGATGATGGGTAGGTATGTCCCAAAGAGTATGATCAAGAGTCTGCCGGAATGCTCAAGAGTAATCCTACGGACAACCCTCTCTCCGCCTTAGATCTGCTGATAACTCCCTTAAGGCCCTGCCTCCACTAAACATGGTGTCCCCAAATGCTCGACAATGTCCTCATCAATCCTAGGTGAGTTGCATCCAATGGTACACTTACTGTCCCTGTCCATATGTCTCCCTGGAAACAATGCTCCAAGAGTTCGTTGCACCGCATCATGTGTCACTGCATACAACCAAATACCACCACAGTCCTCGACATACCACTGTATGCCGCAACCTATCCCTGTACACCACTGGATACCCCCAGCTACGTCTATACCATCTTGTACCATCCTGTGTCCTACCTGTGTCACTGCACCTATCACTCCCCGCACGTCCTTAATGCGATGCGAGTCACTCCTCCTACGCCACAGTGTAAACCGGCATGCTATGGTATACCACCATGTATCTCCATGCTCCTCTGCAGGCTACTGCTCCTCGCTGCATAGCCCTACACACCACTGGGTGTTATGGCCTAGAATTGGGTTTGTATGCATCAGGCCACATCCCTCTATATAACACTCGATGCTACGACTTGACTCTGTGCAGTCTTGTGTACCACTACCTACTATCATACCACCCTGTAACATATGGTATCCCACATGTGCCAAAGTGTCTGCCACCCTGATAGTGACCCCACCACGACACGCATCATGTCCCCTCGTCCATCCTAGTAGACCTGAGCACCCTAACTCCACTCCTGCTAGAGGGGATATCTCTGTTGTGTCGATCCTCTGTGACCCTTGAGTCTTAAACCTCAATGGGAGAACATCGTCTCCATACAATATCCGGTCTGGTGGCCTACCCATGCCACCTCCTCCAACCAACTCCTGCCAGAGAATGCTAATCATCCTGTGGCCCCATGCGCAACCAACATGCCAAAACAACCAATGGAGTCTACTCACAAACCACCTGGCCACTAGCGTTAACTGGAACTCCCCTAAGGAATGCATGCGCTCAGGGACAAGGTTGACTACCTCATCAATGCCATAGCCATCCCTCGTATCTAATATCGGATAGGAAGCCCCGCATGGATGCCAATGCCAACCGGAGCCTCCAGCACCCTCGATGTCTGAGAGCTCCCACTGAGCTTTACTCGAGGGTACAACCATCTCCATGAGTCTAACCCACTCCACCGGGTACCAACTCAAAATCTCTCGCCATCCAACCCCAAGAGAGGGATCAAATGCACAAACTCTAGCACATAGAACAAGCCCTCCATCCTGCGAGTGTTGTACCCTGTGCAGCTCATGTCGCCTCAACTCACCATCTTGGTCAACACATAAAATTTGTCGGGGAGTCTCTGCATCTCTCTCTCTGTGGTGCAAAGGTAGTCTAGCAATGTTGTAAGCCCCATCTATATAATCCCAGAGAGAGCTATTATCTGGAAGTACTGCAACTCTGTTGACGGTCTATGCATCTATCAACTCTAAGTCAATGGTTGGCCCCAAAGAAGACTGCTCGTCCTCCTCCACCATGGGCTCAACATGAGTCATGAACTACCTCTCCATGACTAGCTCATGCCCCTCTATGTTCTCTCCATGTTGTTGTAGGTGGTTGTCATCCCGCAACTCTATTGTAGATCTAGGTGCCTTTGTACCTATCAGATCTTCATCAAGGGTGGTGATGTCTCTTGTCACCTCATCATCCTGTCGTGCGTTGCTATCACCTGAAAACTCGGTCACAACCCCGAATACCTCAACAAGGGATGTCACCTTCTCAACGGTGGACATGTTTGTGTTTCCTGGTATCTCATCAATGGATAACCCTATGGGTGTATGCTCTTCTCTCTTCCCCATGGTGTCAATTGGTGCTATCAAAGAGGTCTCCAACAATGGTGACTCATGTGCCACACTGGGTATACCAATGTGCTCCTCACACTCTCACATGTCCTCTGCCTCATGCTCAATCTCCTCCTCAGACCCCTGATGTCTAAAACCAAGTCTCCACCATCAAAATTGTCTCCTTGACTCATTCTCTAACTGTCTTTGGCCTGCCTGCTCCTTTACAGGAGATCTAGTGTCCTGATTCTGTCGGCTTTCCCCACATAGTGTAGATGGTTGTACTCCCACGGCTTGTGCACCTCTAGTGTCTCTGCAATAAGCACAAGGATGGATCTGGTCTGACACCTTCCTCCATCTCATCGTTCCAATGGATTCCACCCCAGAATCCCTGCATACTGAATCTCCCTTGAACCATGGGTGGTGTACAGTGTAACCCGTCACTGTGCATACATGCCCAAATCTCCCATGATATCACTGGTTACCCATAGCTGGGCCAGGATCATGCTCTAATACCACTGTAATGTCCCAAATGAGGAAAATTTGGAACAAACTCTTCCATTCAAATTATCTAGCCTGATACCACTGTAATGTTCCAAACTTAAATAAACAGTGATATGCAAAACAAAATCGATTTGTGACACAGGAAATAAAAACAATCAGCGAATGCTTATTAAAACTCCAGAAGTAAGAACCAGTCAAGCCATTTTATTAATCAACGGAGCAGTGCAATAGTATGGATGAATGCACCTGGGCTTGCCTCAATGGCAAGCATGATAGAATCCAGGTGATGAGACAATGATATCAAGTACTGGAAAATGTTTGCTCCTCTAATGCTCTGCGCTGCCCAGAAAACTACACTGTTGGCTGGAAAGGAACTGCAAGAAACCCCACTTCCGCTACTCGGAAAATGCTACAAATTCAGCCCCTAGCTCCTTGACCAAAACCCATAAATGGTTTGGCCTGATTTTAACCTCCCAAAATCGACCCCCAAAGGCATTGTGCAATCTCCAACAATTTTGCATTGTCTATTGCAAAGATATGGCTGAAAACCCCACTTCTGGTGCTCAGAAAATTCTGAAACTTTATGTCTGGGATCCTTGTCCAAAACCCAGAAAAAACCCAGAAATGGTTTGGCAAGATTTTGACCTTCCAAATTCAGCCTCCAATGGCACTATGCAATCCCCAGCAATTCTGCATTGTCTGCTGCAAAGATATGGCTAAAAACCCCACCTCCATTACTTAGAAAATTCTGCAAATTTATATCTGGGGTCGTTGTCAAAAACCTAGAAATGGTTTGGTCTGGTTTTGAACTTCCAAATTCGACCCCCAAAAGGCCCCACGCCCTCCAAATCTGCTAAAGCACAATGCCCGCCAATACACCAGAAAAATCTTCCTCAAACACTCCATAAATGTAGCAATCAAATCCACCAATACTTCCCTTATTTCTCCTAGCAAGAAATAGTCCTCCGATAGAATGTTGCAATGGCCACACTAGATACACTACTGCATCCTCCAAAAATACGCACTGTTGGGGCGAACTGTATACAAATGCTAGAAATTTCTCTACAAATCTCCTTCGGATGATAATGGATGAACCTCTCTAGGGTGGCACTCGAAGTCCCCCGAAGAAAGGGTGAGTTCTCCGCTTGGAAAACTCTTGCTAAACAGCAAGTGACCCGGCTAAATAGCTCAAGCAACAGAATCAAATTCAATAAGCCAAGAATGATGAAATGAGGAGTGTTGCCTTCCTTTTATAGATTTCGTGGAGTCTTTTTCCCTCCATTTTCCCTCCTTCGTGGGTCCGTCACTAAGCCATCGATTTTCCCTCTCATGCAATTCAAACTGTTGGCTTCGAAAGTGTTTATTTTCCTTGTGTGAACAAAACCAAAATAACTTACCTCTAACTCCTAAGTCTCCTAATAAAATCGAATGGGCCCCATCTCCTCCAAAATTGGCCCCAAAATGTAGAAATAAATCATGTTCCAAAATAGTTTAGGAAGGGACATTACAAAACAACCCATGGAAACAAGAAGAATGACAAGGAGTATGGTTGAAGAGAAAGAGGAATTTCAAAGAGGAGAAAATATTTTCATTACTTATGTAAGTAAATCCAGGAAATGCCAACATGTTCAAAAAGGACAATCAACAGAAAAAGATGACGAAGCTCAGATGAAACAATATGAATATATCAAACCACTAGAAGAGTGAGAAAAGAATGCTAAACAACGAACAATTGAAGAAGTTAAGACATTATTTGATGAGAAGGTAATTAAAAGCCAATCCCCAAAAGCAACTAAGAAAATGGAAAAAGTGGTTGATGAGTCAATATCAGGACTTGATAAGAAAGACAAGAAAATCAAGAAGATGAAGAGAAAAGTGAAATAAATTGAGGTTCTTGAAGTATATTTGAGAACAAAAAATGAAATGTTGAGGACCCGAAGCCACCAAATTCAGAAGAAAAATGAAAAACTTAGGAAGAAAAATAAGAAATTGGAACTAGAAAGTGTTATACTTACAAACCAGGCATACAGGGGGTATCAAAAAGCAAGGGCAAGAAGACAAAAATATAAAGGATTGAAGACGAACTTAATGGCACAGGAGGGACAAATCAAAGAGTCAACTCACTCTAAAGTTGACAAACAGGTTGCAGAAGAGACAAGGAAATAAGCTTTTATTGCATGAGGGCATGCAATATCATCACCCTAGGGAGATGTGGTACCAATTTTTTATGCTTATTTTTGCTACAAACCCTATGTTTTGCCTCCATTTTATTTTCATATATTTCATATTCCCTCCATTTTTGCTTCAAATTGATCATCTCAGGTACATTTGTCATTTACTTATTATGATTTGAATTCTAGCAAAATTTGACATTAAAGTTACATTTTTAACAAAAATTACAGGATGTTATGACTTCCCGTAATAACTCCAAGGTTCGTATATGTGCAGGACAGCTGGGCGAATTTCGAAATATGTGGAATATTCCTTAATGTCAACAAATGGATTAATACCTATCAGCTTCTAGAAACGAGCCTCGCACGTGCCTGGTCAACGCTGATCAAACTAGACCACTTCAGTGTAAAATGCCTTGTTTTTAGCCTAAAATCAAGACAGACTTGGATTTTATGGGATTTCCTTCATGTTTTGTGGATCTGAAGCTTGAATTCAACCTTATTAGCATGTATTTAGAATCTTAGAAACTAATTTGAGTATTTTTAGTAATTTGGTTACAAAACCTCTTGTATAAGTACTCAAGACTTGAAGGGAAATGTGTTATGATGTTGAAGAATTCTCTTTGATTGAACCTAATATATTTGGAATTGTTGGACACCTGAATCATTATGTGTTGAATGTGTTAGTGTTGTTATCTTAGCTTTTCTAGCTGATTTTCATCTAAGTGTGCAAGCAAAGCATGGAGGGCCCCCATTGCCAAGCATATGCACCTAAATTCTTGAATGTTTGGTATGCTTTCAAATTTTGTTAATTTTAGTTAACAATGGCATGTTCTATGCTTTAGCACAATTTACTTCAATGTTCCTTATCATCCCAACAACAATTTCCAATTAGCAATCACATTAACTTAATCACAATGACAGTCAATGCAAATAGAACATAAAAACAAGTGCAGAAGACAAACCAAGACAAGAGGACGCAAGCTTTGGCAGATCCCAAGGAAAAACCCCAATGCGGGGAAAACCCTTTGATCAAATCTTCTTACTAGTATTCAATAGTTCAGCAGAGAGAGAGAGTACATAGATCAAATTCACTTGCCCAATACATAGTCAAAACAGCCCTGTCAAAATCACCACTCAACTACAGCCCTAACCAGAAAGTCAACAGTGGTCAAATCAGCACCAAAACATCCTCCAAGCAACTCAGTCAACAGTAGTCCAATTCGGCCTTGAAGGAGAGTCAAAGTCAGCCCAAAACAGTGCAGTCAAACCCAATCAAAGGAGAGAAACATTGCTGTAATTTTTTGCGATCAAATCTGAAGTCAACTTGCCCAAAACACCTCGATTTATGTGCCCAACAACTTGGCCTAGAGAAATCAAAATTCTACCCTGAAAACCAAAGTCAAAGATGGTCAAATCAACGTTGGTCAATGCTGGACTATTGCTCTGAAATTTCATCCTGTCCTTGTCTTGAAATTTTCGGCCTCTTGTCACACGTGTGAAGAAGAGAGAGAAGTTGCCCAAGTTATACGAACTAATCAAGAGAGGAGAGAGAGATGTATGTTGTGATGAATGATGTCCAAATGAGGAGAGAGGTCACTCCTATTTGTACAAGTCGTTGAGGGTGAGGAGACACATCCATTGGGCTTCTTGAGCCTACATTTGATTGAGGTAGACCTTGACAATTTGTGCATGAGAGAGAATAAATTCAAAATTCCACTTCTGCTTGTCAGAATGAGATGATCTTTATATCAACATTGGACCTTTTGAAAAGAGGAACCCAATGCAATAATCAACTCCATCATATGAGTTGCCCTAAGGTGGAATTTGGCCCTAGTTGCCAATTTTAACACTCCCTCTCAACTAGGGAGAATTCCACCTGCCAATCCATCTGTCATCATCATGCCATCCTGTTAACATGTACCATCTCTCGCATCACTACTCTACTTTGTTGAACCATGAAGTGATAATGAAGATGTGATCAAGAGTGAGTCACAAGATCATACCACTCTCCATTGACAAAAGTCAGTCCTTGATCCCAGATCAAGTTGTTGAACACCATGCATCCTAGTCATAGGGAGTACGGCAATACAAAATGCGTCCATCGGTAGTGCTATGGTCCCTAACCATCTTTTCCGAACTCATTGGCTAGATGAGAGGTACTTCCCATGAGTCCCAGACTCCATGGGTAGGACGTGTGCTAGGGCATCAACAGGAGAAGGTGAAACACTCATCCTGCTCATATGCCATAGGAGAAGGTGAACCACTCATCCTATGCATATGTCAATCATAGGGGAAGGTGAACCACTCACCCTACATACATGTTTCTGCAATCGTAGAAGAAGGTGAACCACTCAACCTACACACATGTCAACCATCATGGGGTATCATAGGGGAAGGTGAACCAATCACCCTATGGTCGCTCATAGCTCCAATAAGTACCCCAAACCCCCAGGAGCTCCCAGAGCTCAATGTTTAACTCATATGGGACCCTCATAGGAGGGTCTTTCCACAACTCCAAGTCTCTCTTGAAAGGTTAAGAATTTGACCTACCCCAAAGGCTTCGTCAGAATGTCTACGACCTGCTCATCTGTCCTAATGTGTTGGAGCCTTATTGCTCCTTGTTGTACCATATCCCAAATAAAGTGGTACCTGATATCAATGTGCTTGGAGCAGTCGTGGAACACAGGATTCTTTGATAGGCGAATCCCACTCTGGTTGTCGCAGAAGATCACAGTGGTATCTAGCACGTGCTCAAATAGCTCATTGAAGAGCTTCCTCAACCAAACAACTTCACAATAGGCCATACTCGCAACAATGTATTCGGCCTCGACAATGCTTAAAGCAACTGATTTTTGCTTCCTACTCATACAAGATAGTGAAGCAGACCCCAAAGAGAAGCAGCACCTAGATGTGCTCTTATGATCCACCACATTGCCAGCCCAATCAACATCTAAATATCCATGTAGCCTCAAGTTCCCGGCAGTGTATCTCAGTCCATAATGGATTGTGCCTCAGAGATATCTCAAGTGATTCTTAGCAGCAATCTAATGAATGTGATGAGGCTCAACCATAAATTGACTCAACGTATTCACAGCGAAGCATATGTCAGGACGGAAGTTGACGAAGAACATCAGGGCCCCCACAAGTTGACGATACTCGAAAGGGTTCACTAATCTGGGCCCAGCAGCACTTCCACATAGCTTCTTGAAGTTGAGTTCCATTGGAGTAGATACGGACTTGCAATCCCCCATCCGACATTTCTCAAGTAGCTTCACAATGTATTTTCCTTGATGAATGAAAATCTCACTTGGATTTTTCCAGACCTCTAGTCCTAGGAAGTAGTGCATCAATCTTAGGTCCTTCATCTCGAATTCGGAAGCCAACTCCCTCTTGCATTGATGAATGAGAGGGTCATCCCCTATCAGAAAGAGATTATCCACAGAAAGGACCAGAATGAGAGACCTGTCCTTGTCCACCTTATAGTATAGGTTCGGGTCAGCATCACTCCTTGTAAACACCAGCTTCATAAGATAGTTATCAATCCTCTCATACCAAGCCCTGGGGGCTTGCTTCAACCCATAGAGGGCTTTCTTCAACCTGCATACATATGTCTTACAATCTTGAACTTTGAACCCCTCAGGTTGTTCTACATAGACTTCCTCCTTAAGCGAGACATGCAAGAAGGCAGTTTTGACATCAATTTGGTGAAGGCTCCATCCTTGCGATGCAACAAGGGCTATGATCAAACAGATTGTGGTATATTAGGCAACCGGTGCAAATATCTCATCATAGTCTACTCCTTCCTTTTGAGAGAAACCTTGAGCAACGAATCTAGCCTTGAACTTTTCAGCACTTCCATCAGCTCCATGTTTGATTTTGTAGCGCCATTTTGAAGTGCCCATTGACTTGTCCTTGGGTCTAGGAACCACATCCTAGACATCATTCATCGTGATCGACTCATACTCCACGTTCATCACATCCTTCCAAACTTGGTGTTTCACAGCTTCTTCAAATGTACATGGCTCAAATTGTACAATGGTACTCATGGCAACTAAGTACCCTTGGTACCTATTCAGCTTCTTGCTTTCACGAAATGTCCCCCTCAGTGCAATTTGTTTCTCAGCATCTTCAAGAGTATCTTTGAGCCACAAAGGTCTTTTTCTTGAAGTAGAGGGCTCACTAGGAGGTGGATCAATGGGATCCATCGGAACTTCAACATCGAGCATCGTGTCATCAGTCGGAGGTTCATCCTGCTTTCCTGCATCATCATCATTGCCCTTCCAAGGGATAGGAAGATCTCGGACTTTCCTAAGGGCAGAATCTTCATCGAAAGTGACATCATGACTTATTTTCACTTCCCTTTGACCAAGCACATAAATTCTATATGCCTTCGAAGTTTCACTATAGCCCACAAACGTTCCTTTCTTCCCACTACTTTGTTTCTTTTCTCTTTTGGCACATGAAAATATACAGGACAACAAAAAATTCTAAAATGAGAAACATCAGGTTTCTTACAGGTGAATACTTCTTTGGATGTCTTGAAATCCAATGCTTGATGTGGGCATCTATTTTGAACATACACAGCGATGTTAGCAGCGTCTCCCCATAAGAACTTCGGTAGGCCTTGGTCATGAAGCATGGCACGGGTGGCTACTATGATAGTTCGATTCTTCATTTCGGCAACTCCATTTTGCTCAGGAGTATATGTAGTAGTGGTCTCCCTCTTAATCCCAGCTTCTCTACAATAGTCAATGAATTCATTTGACTCATATTCGATCCCATTATCGGTCCTCAATATTTTGATCTTCTTCCCTGTTTGATTTTTGACCAAGGCTTTGAAATAGCGGAACCATTTGAACACTTCGTCCTTCTTCTTTAAGAAATAGATCCATGTTTTGCGAGAGAATTCATCCACAAAAATTGCATAGTATAAATATCCACCCAAAGATGTCACGGGCAACATCCCTAATAGATTAGAATGGACCAATTGAAGAATATCAGTTGTTTGACTTTGACTTGAAGGGAATGGTCCCCTTGTATGTTTTCCAGCTGCGCAACTCTGACACACTCCTTCATGATCTAGGTTGAATTTGGGCATGCCTCTGGCCACCTTCCTTACATCAGGTAAGGCTTTGTAATGAAGGTGAGCAAATCTTTGGTGCCATAATTCGGATTGAAGAGAAGTATCATAAGTCATTTCTCCCAACAAACTTCCTCCAACCTGATAGAGACCTTCAACCCTGAATCCAAGACTGAATGCATCTATTGGGTTCCTTTGCAAAACATGAACCATCCCATCAATGAATGTCACATTGAAACCTTTATCTTCCATCGCAGAAATAGAGACCAAGTTCTTTTTCAGATCGGGTACATACAACACTTCTTGTAGATGAAGGGTTTGACCTTGATTTAAGTGAAGAGTAACAGTCCCAATTCCTTTCACGGGATAAGTGGCATTATCCCCAAGTATAATCTCCATATTCGTCTTCTTTTCAATCAAGTTTGAGAGAGCCTCTTTGTACCCAGTGAAGTGCCTTGAGGCACCACTATCAATCAACCAATGATCCAATGTATCCAGAGGAGAGGCGGTGGTGAGGGTAGAAATAAGATAAAATTCTTTTTGCTTTTCACCGACATTAACTTCTTCGTACCTGGAGTTTCTTGACTTCTTGGGAGGACGACCATTTCTATTTCTAGTAGCGGGAGCATTCCTTTCCTTTGTTGTTTAACTTCTTGTTCCATTGATTGCCATTGCCCTTGTAGTTGTTGTTATGGTTGTCATCACCTCTTGGAGTATCCTTCTTGTGAGGATACTCTCTAACAAAATGTCCAAACCTATTGCAAATGAAGCATCTCCCTTTTCTTCCATCTTTAAATCCCGTCTTGAACCCTTGACCTTGTCTTCTTGGACCAACATTGTTCTTCCTCTTAGCATGAGCAGAGAAGGCAGCAGGATTGTTTCCATTTGAGGGCTTGTCTCTTTCCATCATCCCTATTTCTTCTTGAGTGCATCTAGCCAATAATTCATCAAATCCCGGAATCATGTCATCGTTGACGATGGTAGTGCTAAACACATCCCATTCTCTTGTAAGGCCTCCAAGTGCAATAAGAGTGAGCTCCCTGTCACCAATGACTTCTCCAACAGATAGGAGATCACTCTTGATCTCGGTAATCCTCATGAAGTAGAATTGAATGGATTCTCCTCTATCCATCTTAATGTCTTTCAACTTATTCTTGAGAAAGAGAACTTGATTTGCATTATTTACTTTGAACATCCCAACGAGCTTGTCATACATCTCCTTAGATGTTTCCAAATCAGAAATATTGGCAACCAAAGGCTTGTGAATAGAATCACAATAATTTTCTTAGCTTTAACCTCACCTTTTTTGTACTTTGTTTGTGCAGTTGTGGATGCATTTGAATGAGGCTCCACTATTCTTCCTTTGACATAGTTCATGTCGTCATTTTCTTCCAATGTCAAATCTAGAGACATCTTCCATTGATGATAGTCAAATTTGTCCTTAAGCTTGTCCTCGGATTTGAAGTAGGATGTAGTCGTCATTGGGACTAGTTCCAAGATCTTGTCCAACAACTTCCCTTAGTGATTGCGTTTCCTCACTCTTGCTTGGGCTTTGTCTTCACCTGAGCTCTGATACCATGTTAATTTTAGTTAACAATATACCGTTTTATCCATTAGCACAATTTACTTCAATGTTCCTTATCAGCCCAATGACAATTTCCAATTAGCAATCACATTGACAGTAAATGCAGATAGAACATAAAAACAATTGCATAAGACAAGCCAAAACAAGAGGACACAAGATTTGGCAGATGCCAGGTAATAACCCCAATGTGGGGAAAACCCTTTGATCAAATCTTCTTATTATTATTCAATAGTTCAGCAGGGAGAGTACATAGATCAAATTCACTTGCCTAACACATAGTCAAAACAACCCTGTCAAAAATCAGCAGTCAACTGCAACCCTAACCAGAAAACCAACGCTGGTCAAATTAGCACCAAAATGTCCTCCAAGCAGCTCGGACAACAACAGTCCAATTCGGCCTTCAAGGAGAGTCAAAGTCAACCCAAAACAGTTTAGTCAAACCCAGTCAAAGGAGAGGGAAATACTGCTGTAATTTTCTGCGGTCAAATCTGAAGTCGACATTGAAGTCAACCTACCCAAAACACCTTGATTTTTGTGCCCAACAACTCAGCCTAGAGAAATCAGAATTCTGCCCTGAAAACCAAAGTCAAAGATGGTCAAATCAACCTTGGTCAACACTAGACTGTTGCTCTGAAATTTCGGCCTGTCCTTGTCCTGAAATTTTCGGCCTCCTGCCACATGTGCGAAGAAGAGAAAGAAGTTGCCCAAGTTGTACGAACCAATCAAGAGAGGAGAGAGAGATGTATGATGTGATGAGTGATGTCCAAATGAGGAGAGAGGTCACTCCTATTTATACAATTCATTGAGGATGAGGAGACACATCCATTGGGTTTCTTGAGACTACATTTGACTAAGGCCGACCTTGACAATTTGTGCATGAGAGATAATAAATTCAAAATTCCACTTTTGCTTGTCATAATGAGATGATCTATATATCAAAATTGGACCTCTCAAAAAGAGGAATCCAATGCAATAATCATCTACAACATATGAGCTGTCCTAAGGTGGAATTTGGCCCTAGTTGGAAATTTTAACAGATTTGTTGTAGTTTCTTTATCTTCCTAAATGCTTTCATTTCCATTAGATTAATAGCTTTGACTGTTGCTCAAGTCTGGTAGTACATTGTGCACAGATCTCTTGTAAAAGAGCTTAATATATCATCACTTTCAACAGTAAAAGCTTTGTCATTTGCTGTATTTTCTTTCTAAATCCTTAAATGCTTTATTCTTTATCAGATTTACAACAATTTATTGTTGACAAGTTTAATAACACATTGTATATTGACCTCTTGTAAAAAAGCTTGATGTGTTTTTACTTATAACAGTAAAAGAATGTCAATTTGTCATTTTCTGCAATTCATTTTATGTTATTTTAGCATTTCATTTGTTTAGAAAACCTAACGATTTAAGTGTTGTTATGTTTTTGAAACATTTTGAATGCATCTCCTATAAGGGAGTTTGATGTTCACTTGCTTGCAACATCTAAAATCATTTAGATACACTAGGCTTATTTCCAAATGCAAGTACATTTAAATTTCTGTAAATTAAGCTAGTTCAGATCTGCAAGTCCATATATATTGGTGTGCTTCGAAGTTCTACGAATTCCGGATTGATATTATAATATATGATCTAATTTATACCCTTAAGTTATACCCACAACAACTTCAAATTTCGGCCCAGCTACAGTACTGCAATTTCGAACCTTCCAGCAACATCGCACATGTGAGACAAGGACAGAGAAAATTTGACTTCTTATGCTTGACAAAGACTTCCTTCTCCTTCGCTATGGTTTCCTTCCTCTTCCTTGAATTTTGCACCTTTTTTCTATCTCCAACAACTACAGATCGGACTTCTTGTTGATATATTCCAAATGAGTTGAGTTGCTACCCTTTTATAGTGGTTTCTGCCTCCCTAATTAGGCTGACTTGTCCAGGTTGAGGCCGACTTGGTGGAGGAGGCCTAAATGACCTATTTTACATAAAAGTAAATTTCTTCGTCTTTTACATTATGACATGGACAAGGACACTTGACATAAACCCTAGAAGCCTACAATGGAGGCTTTGACCTAAGAACCATTGACCCAAGCATGAAACCCATGCTTTAATAAGTCAATTTCATTTATAATAAAATTTATTTTTCTTTCTTTTGACAAATACATTACATGACACAAATACAATTATGAAGACCAATACTAGTTACATTTTTCAACATTTGTTTGGAGCATCATACAAGTTATTCTATCATCTGGAGACCCATGATATCAGCATTTGTGCCCCAAACCCACTTTGGGGCCCCACATGATGAGTTGCATGGAGAATTAGGGGTCATCCCCTAGTTTGTGATTTATGGAGCCCACTCTGACATCTTGGCACCTAGAGGACTCAACGTAGCCCGCCAACGGCCCTACATCAATATAGCGTCATCAACTCGACTAACATTTGAATGGCTAATTCATAATTTGTAATAGCTACTTGGTCGGCTTGTGACCAAGGAATAAATCTTGTTCATTATTATAATATTTTGGGGGCTAATAGGCTAAATTCAATTTAGGACTCATATAAATAGAACTTACGTTCATTTGTGAGAGATAATCATCACACTTGGATTCTTTCTATTATAAACAACTCGCACTTGTTTCTTTGGCTATTGCAGACTTTTTGGATGCATTTCGATGTATGGAGATGATTTCACTTCTTCTTTGGAGCTACTTCTTGGGTTTTTGGATGGATATATTGCATGTCATTTTGCAAGTGTCTCATGTTGATGGCATTTTTTCATGAATTTGTTTAATGTATGGAATTGCTTCTTTAGAATATGCTAAAATTGTGCCCTAATTGTTGAAAATTAAATTTGAAAAGGTTTCTAATAGAGTATTGCTTATGTTATCCATTGTATGGCATGTAATGAATGTTCCTACTGGATGAATATCTTTGAATTCTCCATGAAACTCCATTACCTCTTGAAGTAGGCAAATGTTTGAAATTGGTACCTAGGGCATCAATTTTGGGCCTCCCTAGGGACATTTTATCTCATCTTAAACATCCTAAGACTCCATATGCCCCAAGGGAAAGGCACTAGTAGAAGCCCTTGGTGGTCAAACTTCCTCTTTCTCCATAATTTTTCCTCTTAAAATTAGGTTCTTTAGGGCTAGGGAAAAAATCTAGAGCTTGCAGCGAAATTTTAGGGAGGAGATTTCTTTGGAATTCAAGACCCTAAACATCAAGATTAGGGTCTAGGCTACCTATGCTCTAAGTTTGGTGTGCATCCACTCGAGTTTCATCCATAAAATCTCTTTCCCTAGGTGTTGCTCCAAGAGAGAAACCCTAGGTTCTTCTCCCTCAACTTGAGCACTTCCTTGAAGATTGTATGAGCTTGGTACTTGTTGAAGTAAATCATAAGAAGCCTTTTCTCCCAGACCTTGACCTTGTGAATACCTATTACCATATGAAAACCTCAAAACCCTAGGTCTTGTGCCTTCTTTTCTACGGCTTTTCTTAGAGAGCGAGTTGCTTCTTTGAAGCCTTGTACCTTTATTAAGCCTCTCTTTCTAACGAGCTCTAGCTTGATCATTTCATGCCCTATACCTAGCATATCTATTCTAAGTGATCTTTTTCCTACTGGGACTCCTCCCATTAGTAAAAGCCCATAACGTGCAGGGGACCTTGGCTGTGTTGACAATGGGAAATTGTCCCATTGTTATCACATAGTCTAGCTCTCCATCCTTTAGGGTTTCCCTCTTTAGGCCCACAACATTGTGTGAAAGCCTTGTACCTTTATTAAGCCTCTCTTTCTAACGAGCTCTAGCTTGATCATTTCATGCCCTATACCTAGCATATCTATTCTAAGTGATCTTTTTCCTACTGGGACTCCTCCCATTAGTGAAAGCCCATAACGCGCAGGGGACCTTGGCTGTGTTGACAATGGGAAATTGTCCCATTGTTATCACATAGTCTAGCTCTCCATCCTTTAGGGTTTCCCTCCTTAGGCCTTACAACATTGTGTGAAAACAGATCTCATCATTTATAGGTTATGTTTTTGGTGCCATTTGCTTTTGCATGCTATAAATATGCATATCATAAAAACCCTCGCTTATACGCTTTTCTCTAGTTTATTGAGGTTAGTGGAAAGTGTACTTAAACATTTGTAATTATTATCTTGGCCTTATAGGTTTTTCTGATACCTTCTCCCATAAATTTTAGACCCTTATTGCATTTGAACCCTACTTTATTGAAGACCTTTCTAGGTGATTTATCTGCTAGTTCCTTGGAAAGCCATTTGACTTGGAACCCTAGTCATCTAACCTCTAAGTCTTGTCAAGGAAGCCTCCCTTGTGGGGATAACATCCAACCATAGAACATAAAGAGAGAGACAATTGAAGTGACAATGGTGGCCAATCTCTTAGTTGCCATAAGACCTTGGTTGTCCAGTGAGGTTTTGCACTAGGCCTACTACATTTTGCAATAACAATTCTATAACATTTTATGCCTGGAAATAAAAGGGTACTAGGATTTTCTTGTGACCTTACTTTTGACAAAAGGTTGAGCTTTGTTTACAAAGTGTTTGCTTCAAATTTTGTCAATAATTCAGCAAAACCAATTAACAAAAACAATATATAGAAACGTATGCAATTTTCCATTGATACTAATTAATACTATTTTAATAAATGTATCCTAAGTGTTTGTTTCAAATTTTGTCAATAATTCTGCAAAGCCAACTAACAAAAACAATATCTCAAAATGTGTGCAATTCTCAATTAATACTAATTGATACAATTTGAATAAATGTATCTTAAACCAACTCAATTAAAACTAATTTATCTGGAATTAAATCTCTCCAGCCTGATAACTTATTCAATGTTGAAGACCATATTTCCATACTTACAAGCATGTAAAATAGTCCAAGATGTTGCCCTATATATGTATACACACACACACACACACACACACAACCAGGCTAGGTGAATTGACCATGAAATCTCCCATGTGAACCTCCAATCACTCAACCATTTGAGCTAGCCCATTGGGAAATATATATATATATATATAGCCCTGAGGGTTAGCTCAATTGCTCAAGTCCCCATTGTTAAAGAACCTTTGCTATTGGGAGGTCACGAGTTTAATTCTCTCGACATTCTCGCAGTGAAGATCCGTGGTTGAATCGATAGGGAGTGATCCCTTTGGGTGGATCTACCCAGTACAAATATTCTATGGACGTAGCGGTCACCGATTTCCAAGGTCTGTGGACCACACACACACACATATATATATTAACAATGTATCTCAATAATCTAGCCCAAGTGGTTGAGTTATTGGAGGTTAACATGGGAGATCTCAGGGTCAATTCACTCATCCTAGTTGTCTCTATTCTGTACCTATTAAATTTGGCAACTAGGGCCAAACATCACTTTGAACAACTCTTATGAGGCAGTTGATATTCTTCTTGGATTCCTCTTTCCGAGAGGTGTAGGATTGATCTAAAGATCATCCCATTCTGACATGTACAAATGAATTTATGAATTTATTTTGATTATGGACAAATTGTCAAGGTCGGCCAGCCATCAAATTAGCCTGCTCCAGCTTTCAACGTTGCATATAAATACGAGGTGCCTCCTCATTTTGGCATTTCATATCATTGATCTTTCTCTCTCTCATCTTGCTTAGGTAAGGACTTTTGGGCCTCTCTCTCCACACGTGCGAAAGGAAGGTTGTCTTTTCTAGCTTCTACATTGACCAAATTTGAACGAAATTTCAGGAGGTTGACTTTGACCAGCGTTGACCCTGTTTGACTTTGGTTTTGTGAGGGAGACTTCTCTTTGGGAAGGCTGTTGTTCTAGGCACAAAAACCAAGGCAGTTTGACCCCTGCGTTGAAAAGCGTTGACTGCCCTAATTCAGGTTGTTGCATTGACTAGATTTGACTAGTTATTTTCAGACTGCTTTGGGCTGCATTATCTTGCTATTGGAGGCCAAATTGACCAAGGTTGACCGAGCTATTTTGGAGATCAATTTCAGCCATGTTGACCAGCGTTGACTTTCTGTTTAGGGCTTTCTGTTTCTGCTGTTTTGACTGATCAGTTTGTGCAAGTGAATATTGTAAATTGTACTCTCTCTCTGCTGAACTTTTGAAGAATTATAAGAACAAATGATCAAGGGTTTCCCCACATTGGGGTTTGTCCCTCGCTGGTGCCATATCCTGTGTCCTCTTGTGTTGGCTTGTCTTCCACTGTTATTGTTTATGTTCTATCTGCATTTTACTATCATGTTGATGTGATTGCTATATTGGATATGATATTGGGCTAATAAAGAAAATTGAAGTAAAATTGCTCTAAGCATAGAACATACCATTGTTATCCTAAAATTAACAATACCTCACTCAATGTCCCTATTGAGTCAGGTATTGTTGTTGAAAATTTGGCAGCTCAAGGATGAGTTTCTAAAAATAGAATTTGTAAAAATATAAAGTCTAAAATTAGAAAGTCTCAAGATAGTAAATCACCTTGGATCAATTGGTAATCAAGTATTGTCGATGGAAAATCCCTTTTGATCATCAATCAATCCTAATAGTTCAATTTCGACTTAATCATCAATATTATCATTAATATCATTAATAATTATTATTATTCTTATGATACTATTATATTATTATTAAAAAGAAATTCAAGTCACTCAATCATGGCTCTCAATAATGTTCTCTTACACTCTCATTATTGGCATGGCATATTCCTCTTACACTCTCATTAATGCTCTTACACTCATTAAAGCACGTCATAAAAGATTCTCTTACACTCTCTTACACTCAATAAAAACATGTCATAAAAGATTCCTCTTACGCACTCTTTAATGCATATGTTACACTCTCTCTTAAAAGCATAAGTTACAAAGGCATGCGTACCTCCTTAATGGCATGAGTTACATTTCCTAAATGGGCATGAGTTACACTCCTCTTGGCATGCGAGTTACTCCTCTTTTATGGCATGGATTCGTTGCTCCTCCTATATATATGTGTCTCATTCTTTCTCCCCTCGCTACTTGTGCATTGTGAAAGAAGAATTCGAACTTGAGAAAAAGTTGGAGAGACTTGAAGAAGATTGTGAGAGAGAGAGTTGAAGAAGATTGTGAGAGGGAGACTTGGAGAGTAAGAGCAGAACTTGGTGAGCCAATGTTGATTCAGTGTTTCAGTGTCTTAGTGTTGATTTAGTTGAAGGAAAGGTTGATTCAGTGTGTGCATTTGTTGCTACTACTAGTGATCTTCATGCTACATCTTGTTCAGATTTGGGTAAACTTTCTCATTCTCTTGTTCTTTCATTGTACTCTATATCTCTGTTGAACAATTGATTTCAAACAGAAGAAGAATCTGATTGGGTTTTCCCCTTATGGGTTTTGTCCTGGTCATTGGATCTAAATTTGTGTCTCATTGTATTCTTGGTTGTCTTCTATTGTGCATTTGATTTATGTTCTATCTACAATTGCTTATTTAATATTACAACATAAAGAAGTTTTGTAATAAGTGATTGTTACAGCATAGAACATCCAGTTTTCAACATGGTACTCATTTTCTGCAAAAATATCACTTCTTGTCCCAGCTCATTTGCTGCTGAAATTTCTCTTGCTGTCTTTTCTATTTGCAACTCATTTTCTGCTGAAAAATCACTTGTTCCTACTATTTGTAGCGCATTTTCTGCTGAAAAATCACTTGTTGTTCCTACTATTTGCGGCTCATTTTCTGTTGAAAAATCATTTGTTGTTCCTTCTAGTTGCAGCGCATTTTTCTGTTGAGATAATATTGATTGTCCCTCCCTATTTTTTGTTGAAATTACTGCTGAAATTTTACTGAAATCTTACGGATTAAATTTTACTGTTGAAATTTATCACTGAATTTTACCACTGAATTTTTATTGCTAAATTTTGCTATAGAAATTTTACTGCTACCGTTCTTTCAAGATTTCAAGGAACCCAAGATATGATAATAATTTTACAGATAGTAATTAAGGTGTTGTGTGTGTTTAATAGTTGTGGTTTTGGTATTTGTTGATGCATGCAAAAGTAAAGATTAATTTTACTTTTGTTTATGCATGTGCAAGAAAGTGTTGTCTTGAAAAGAAGTATAATGCATAGAAGGTTATAAAAGAATAACTGATAGAAATTGAATGTTGAAGATAGGAGGATTTTGAGTCTCATACATTATATGAAAAAGGTCATAATCTTATGGGTTTTGTTAGTTTTGATATTAGAGTTTACTAACAATAGTGGTTGTTGACACCTAATCAGAGGGATTGGGCGTACAGTTGTAATTAATGTAAATAAATAATAGAGAAGATAGAGAGTCATCGGGAGATGAACCGAACAGTCACTCCCTCTTGTATATAATAATGAACAACCTGAATGAATATGATGAGTTTTGATTTGAGGAGTTACCTCCTGGTCTGACATGGTATCAGAGCAGACGCCATTTTTTGGCTTCCTTTTTAATTTGTAACTCCTATTATGTTTTGCCTTTGTTTTGCATCTTTTGCAAGCTGACATCTCTGTCAAAACCCTGCGAAATCTCATTCATTGTTGTTGCGTCGAATGGCGCATTGAAGCTGAAGGTGCTGTAGTAACTTGGATTTCCTCCCTTGGACCAGATCTCAAATGTCATGAACCCGCATATATAAATATCGTTAGGTCCACTTTTAATCGCATATCGCTAGCCTCTTTGCCCCCATTAATATCGCTGCATGTTTGCAATGCGATCATACCCTTCATTAACCCTTTTGTATTTGAAGCTCCGCATACATTTTCTTATTCACCGCATATCCTTTTTCATATAAACTACCAATGGTGATGACGTAACCCGCTCGGACACAGTTCCCGAGGTTTCACTTTATCGAGCTCGTTCTCCACCGTTGATCTCAATCTCAAGATTCGACGGCTGACATTGATTTCGGGGGGGACCACTTGCACGACGGTTACCCGCCCGAAAAGTGCCTTTTAATCTCCACCATTGATCATCACCTCCAAATCCGACGGTTTATAGCGATTTTGGGTGCATTAGTTGCATGAGAGTTACTCGCCCTATACAAGCGGTTTTTCTCTCTCCCCTAGTCACTACGTGTCCATCTCTTAGTGGAATCAGGCGCTCCCCTCTCAATACCACTTACCGTTTTTTATCCGCCCGAAATCCCGCTTGTAACCCGAAATCCGCCTTTAACCGTGGTTATCACCCCGACTTGTTCTGCGTGCGATAACCGTTGATCGCTAACCATTGACGGCCCTCCTCCGTTCATCTCCTCTGTTCATCTCTGCCATGCAAAGCAACAAAAGAACTACAGCGACAGTCAAACTCTGATATTCGGGTGAACGTTGAATGTTGTTAAGTTGAACGTTGTTGGTATAACGTTGTTGATATAATGATATGCATTCAATTATATCTATTGTGGGAGTAGTTCTCAATGGAAAGGAGAATTATCCTAAATGGTCGCGCAAAATCCAACACACTCTCATTTTTAATGAGCTATGGAAAGGACTGTGTGTTGGAGAAAGAGACGAAGCACCAGTCCAACCTACCTCAGACAAGGAGCTCGCCATTTGAGAAAATAAGAACAGCAAAGCCTAGGCATTGATTGCAACATCAGTAAGTGAAGAGGTGAGTCGACACATTTCGCCATTTTCAAATGCATTCGAAGCCTTAAAAAAGCTGAAAGAACTCTATGACTCACACTTTGCACTTGAAATTGTTCAACTTATGATTAAACTCTTCACCCTTGAATTACAAAATAATGATCCTCTTGCTCTTGCATCCGAAGTAAAATCTATAATGCATGATATCAAAGTCACTAAGGTTGAATTGGATATTCCTCTGATCGCTTTTCTCAAGGCACTTTATCCTACTTATTCCAATTATCTTGAGTCATTGCAAGCAAATGGAAATCTCAAAGATATTACCTTTGACTCCCTTGTGAAAAAATTCGCTGAAAGAGAGAAAGCTTTTGGAAAGAAGACAGCCCCTGAATCTTCTGAAGAGGTTGTGTGCCTTGCTCATAAAGAAAAAAATCTTGCCTAAGATTCTTCCAGAGGAAGAGGTGGTCGAAGAGGAAGAGGAAGATATTTCAAAGGCAGGGGGGGCAGACACTCTCAAGGAGAAAAGTCTAATTTGCACGGCATACGCTGCAAAAGAAATGGATCACAGGATGCCTCCACATGCAAGTTACTTTGGGACAAAATTGAGCAGCAAAGAAACCAACCCAAAGGTAAAACTAATGACAATGAAAAAGGTAAAGCACTTGAATCCGCTCATTATGTTGTGGCACAATGAAATATTGGAGTAAATGAAGACTTATTTAATGCTTCACTTGCTTCTTCGAAAAATGATTGGTTGCTTGATTCAGGAGCAATTTGCCACATGACTCGTAGAAAAGATTTTTTTGAAGAATTTACTGACAATGTTGATGGAGCAGTATACTTTGCAGACCAATCAAAACTCAAGCCATCAGGGCTTGGCACAATCAAGCTTAAATTGCCTGGTCTTCCAGACTTTCTTCTGCATCATGTTCTATATCTCCCACAACTGAGGAGAAACTTGTTGTCCTTGGTCCACATCCGCCAGCAAGGTCACTCCATTCATATGTTTGATGGCAAGCTTGAGGTGAGAAAAGCATCTGACCACTCACTTGTCATGACAGGGATAGAAGAAGAAAGGCTTCTCAAGCTGCAGGGTACCTCTGCTCGTGCACAACATTTCTCATACAACTCTCATTATGAAGAAGGTACATTTCCATCAAGTTTATTATGGCATGCTAGATTTGGACACTTGAACTATGACAGCCTCCGCTTGTTGAAGAAAAATGGTGTTACTGGTTTGCCTACAATTCCTAGGAAGCTTAAGCAATGTGATGCTTGCATTCTAGGAAAGCATAGCAAACAGTCCTTTCATGATTCACACTCCAGAGCACATAGAAAACTTGAACTCATTCATTCAGATTTATGTGGTCCAATGCATGTTCCTTCTGCAAATGGAAATAAATATATGATGACATTTATTGATGACTACACCAGAATGTGTTGGGTTTATTTATTGAAGAACAAATATGATGCTTTTCAAACATTCAAGAACTTTCATACATGGATTGAAAATGATGCACAATCTCATATTGGCTCTATTCGCACTGATAATGGAAAAGAATACACTTCAAATAAATTTGAAAACTATCTTCGCCAACATGGGATCAAACAACTGTGCCTTATAATCCCCAACAGAACGGTGTAGCTGAAAGAATGAATAGGACAATCTTAAATATGGTATGCTCCATGATGTTCTTCAAAAATGTAAAAATGATGTTTTGGGCTGATGCAGTTCTATGTGCTGTATATATAAAGAATAGATGTCCATCTAATGCTATCAGAAACAAGACTCCTTATGAAATGTGGTATGGGCACATTCCTTCGATAAAGCATCTCAAGGTCTTTGGTTCCACCTATTATGCTTTGATAGCAAAGGTACATAGAAACAAACTTGGTGCAAGAAGTCGTAAGTGTATCTTCCTGGGGTATTCAAACACCTCCAAAGCATACCGTCTCTATGATGAAGTCAACAAAAAGTTTGTTGTATCTAGAGACTTTCTTGAATCATCCAAAACTGACAATGTTGTTGAAAGGCAACTTGATCGCTTGGATAAATTCACAAATGCAAAATCATTTCAAGAATTTGATAATCAGATTCCACATCTTGAAGGGGGGATTCCTATACTAGATCAACCTGTGGAATCTCCTTCTGAAGCACTCTCTCCCTTGCATGAAACTCCAACAACAGATGATACTTTGAGTGATGTGATTGATAGAATTGGGAGACTCAATCTTGATTCAGTGCCAACTCAATCAACGGAGCTGCCTAGACCATCTGAGAAAGGTCCCCCAAAGTGGCTAACAAAGACACTTGAAAGTGTTCATCCTGATGAGGTCGGAAAGATAGGACTAGAAATTCAAACCGGAAAAATGGAGGTAATGTAGATGACTCTGATTCACCTGTTGATATGGATGTTTCTTATGATTGTAAATCAATTTGTCTACAGATTTTGAACCAACTTCCTTCAAAGAAGCTGCTTTTCATGATGAATGGAAAGAAGCAATGCAAAAGGAGTATGATGCCCTGATAAAGAATGGCACTTGGAAGCTAGTTGATCCTCCATTGGGAACCAAACCAATTGGCTGCAAGTGGGTCTACAAGAACAAGTATAAAGCTGATGGCTCACTTGACAAGCACAAATCCAGGCTTGTGGCAAAAGGTTTTGCACAGAAGGAAGGGGTCGATTATGAGGAGACTTTTGCCCCCACAGCAAAATGGGCTACCATCCGGACACTCTTTGCCCTAGCAGCTCAGAATGGTTGGAAATTCCATCAAATGGATGTAAAAACTACTTTCTTGAATGGAGATCTAAAATAAAATGTTTTTATGTCCCAGCCTGAAGGATTTGTTGTGAAAGGACATGAACATAAAGTATGAAAACTTGTGAAATCCTTGTATGGCCTCAAACAAGCACCACAAGCCTGGTATGAAAAACTGACTGAGCATCTTCTGAAACTCAATTTCAAACATTATGATCTTGATGATGCAACTTTGTTTGTCAAGAAAGTTGGCAAAACAGTTGTATATCTTGTGGTATATGTAGATAATCTTTTGATGACAGGGAGCAATGAATGCTACATTGCATCCATAAAGAAGGAATTGAAGAAAGGTTTTGAAATGACTGATTTGGGCTATGTTCATTACTATCTTGGTATTGCAGTAACTCAACATCCGAAGTCCATATTCCTTTCTCAAAAGAAGTACATTGGAGGTCTGTTGAACAGGTTTGGCATGACTGAATGCAATCCTCTGACTACTCCAATGGAACAAAACTTGAAGCTCACATCCATTGAAGGAAAAGAATTTGAGGATGCAACAAAGTATAGAGAGCTTGTAGGAAGTCTCAACTACCTAACTACTACCAGACCAGACATTTTGTTTGTTGTTGGAATCCTCTCCAGATTTATGCAAAAGCCTTGTGAGGGACATTGGTCTGCTGCAAAAAGAGTTCTAAAGTACTTGAAGGGAACTCAAGACTTTGGAATCAAGTATACACAGGTGGGCGACTTCAGCTTGATTGGATACTCTAATTCAGACTTCGATGGAGACAAAGAAACTGGGGTATCTACTTTAGGTTATGCTATGAGTCTTGGATCAGGAGCTGTCTCCTGGAGATCACGCAAACAATCAGTTCCAGCAGATTCCACAACAGAGGCAGAATATGTGGCAGCAGCTGAGGCAACAAAAGAAATTGTGTGGCTCAAGAAAGTTCTTGAAGATTTGCAGGTAAAACAAGTACAATCAACTCCACTCATGATTGACAATACCTCTGCAATAAAGTTGGCCAAGAACCCAAAGTTCCATGATCGAACAAAGCACATCAATACTAAATATCATCTGATTCGACATCATGTTGAGGCCAAAACAATCCATCTCCACCATTGTTCCACTAATGAGCAAATTGCGGACATCTTCACCAAAGCACTTGGAAGAGAAAAGCTTGAAAGATTCAAAATGATGCTTGGACTCACCAACATCCCTTTAAATTAAGGGGGGCAATGTTGACACCTAATCAGAGGGATTGGATGTATAGCTGTAATTAATGTAAATAAATAATAGAGAAGATAGAGAGTCATCGAGAGATGAACCAAACAGTCACTCCCTTTTGTATATAATAATGAACAACCTGAATGAATATGATGAGTTTTGATTTGAGGAGTTACCTCCTGGTCTGACAGTGGTTGTAGGTAAGAATCAGGACTTTTGCAAAAGATGGATGATAATTTTCTAAACTAACCTCTTTTGCAGCGATCAAAAAAGGATTATAACCAATATCATTGTAGGCAATGAAATCAATATGTATAATTATTATTACATGTCTTCACTTTGGGATCAAGATTTGAAGATCTTTATGAAATCAATAGAAGACTTATCCATGCA
Organism: Pinus tabuliformis; assembly: GCA_031772625.1. Lineage (NCBI taxonomy): Eukaryota > Viridiplantae > Streptophyta > Pinopsida > Pinales > Pinaceae > Pinus > Pinus tabuliformis. The sequence goes on from CM062813.1 coordinate 236,458,468, forward strand.
TTGATTCACGATAAGTAATCATCAATATAAATTGTGGCACTGAAAGAGGGAATAGACTATGAAGAAATCTTTGCATTTGTTGCTCATTATACAACCATCTGATCTATTGTAGCTCTAGCTGCTAGCCAAGGATGGTCTCTTCACCAAATGGATGTGAAGATTGTTTTTCTACATGGCTTCCTCAAGGAAAAAGTATTTGTGGAGCAACCACAAGGCTTTGAATTACATGACTAGAAAAATCATGTGCGTAGACTGAAGAAATCCCTCTATGATTTGAAGCAAGCTCCAAGAGCTTGGTATGCCCGCAGTGATAACTTCTTGATGAAGTTTGGTTTTACTAGAAGCCATGTTGATCCAAATCTCTACTTTAAAACGGTCCAAGGTATGCCTTTGATTTTGGTATTATATGTTGATGATTTATTTCTAATTGGTGGTGAACCTCTTATCATCCAGTGTAAGAGGGAGTTAGCTTCTGAATTTGAAATGAAAGATCTTCATTTGATGCACTAATTTCTAGGTCTTGAAGTATTGCAGAAACCTGGTGAGATTTTCCTTTCTCAAGGAAAATATGTTGTCAAGCTGCTAGAAAGATTTGGTATGAAAAAATGCAAATCCATGAATACTCCAATGGAAATGAACTTCAAGAAGTTGTGTGGTGAAGCTGTAGGTCATGATTTGGCAAATCCTTTTGAGTGTCGACAACTAATTGGGGCATTGATGTTCTTAGTGAACACTAGACCAGACATATGCTTTGTGGTCAATCTTGGATCGAAATATACTGCCGCAGATGTAAGACTACATGGGTACTCCGATGTTTATTAGGCTAGTAACTCTACTGATAGAAAAAACACATCTAGGTGTTGCTTCAACTTAGGATCTTCCATGATATCTTGGACGAGCATGAAGCAAAAGTCTGTAGCCCTTAACACAGTTGAAGTTGAGTACATTGTTGCTAGCATGGCTAGTTGTGAGGCAGTATGGTTAAGGAAGCTCTTTGGAGAGTTGTTTGAGCATGTGCTAGATACGACAATAATATACTGTGACAATAAGAGTGGCATTCAACTTGCGGAAAATCTAGTGTTCCATGACATGTCCAAGCACAATGAGATCATATATCACTATATCCAAGATATGGTGCAGAGAGGAGCAGTGAGGCTACATCATATAGCAACTGATGACGAGATCGTCGACATTCTTACCAAGCCTTTGTCAAAAGGAAAGTTCTTGGTTTTCAGAGAGCATCTTGACTGATAGATGTGACCCTTCCTAGAGTAGGTGGTCATGGATGATAAGCCTTGGATGTGTGAGATCCTTGTCATGTGTTGACAAGTGGATAGCCCCAAGCAATGATGAGCCTTGGATGTGTGAGATCCTTGTCATGTGTTGACAAGTAGATCCCTCCAAGCAGTGATGAGCCTTGGATGTGCGAGATCCTTGACATGTGTTGACAAGTGTCCACCCAACCAAAGATATGACTTGGATGTGCGAGATCCTTATCATGTGTTGACAAGTGGATCCCCCTAAGCAGTGATGAGCCTTGGATGTGCGAGATCCTTGTCATGTGTTGACAAGTGGATCCCCCCCAAGCAGTGATGAGCCTTGGATGTGCAAGATCCTTGCCACATGTTGACAAGTGGATCCCCCCAAACAGAGATATGACATGGATGTGTGAGATCCTTGTCATGTGTTGACAAGTGGATCCCCCCAAGCATTGATGAGCCTTGGATGTGTGAGATCCTTGTTATGTTTTGACAAGTGGATCCCCCAAAGCAGTGATGAAGCTTGGATGTGCAAGATCCTTGTCATGCATTGACAAGTGGATCCCCCCAAGCAGAGATATGACTTGGTTGTGCGAGATCCTTGTCATATGTTGGCAAGTGGCAATCCCCCCAAGTGAATATTGTTGACGAATGCAACTAGTGTCGGTCTTCATAATTATATTTGAGTCATGATGTAATGTATTTGTCAAAAGAAAGAAAAAGAAATTGACTTATTAAAGAATGGGTTTCATGCTTGGGTTAATTTTTTAGGTTGAAGCCTCAATTGCAGGCTTCTAGGGTTTATGTCAAGTGTCCTTGTCCATGTCATAAGTAAAAGACCATTCTTGGGATTTATTTGTCAAGAAAGAAATTTATTTTAATGTAAAATAGGTCAATTAGGCCTCCTCCACCAAGTCGACCTCAAAAAAGGACAAGTTGGACTCAACAAGGGAATTCGACCTCACAAACTCACTATATATTGGAGCAACTCGACTCATTTGAAGCACATCTCTCACAAGTTCGAATTGCAGAAGTTGGAAGCAGTAAAGGCTGTGAAATTCAAGGAAGAAGAAGGAAAGGCTAGCAAAGGAGAAGGAAGTCTTTATCTAGCTAAGGAAGTCGAAATTTTCTCTATCTTGTCTCACGCGTGTGAAGGAATTGAAGCTACAAGAGGGTTGAAATTGCAGTCTTGAAGTTGGGCCGAAATTCTGATGCAGTAGGGTCGAAATATGCCCTTGATGCAGTATTGAAGCAGCGTTGATTCAGTATTGCTGCAGTTGATCTTTGAAGGTTGGAAGAACATATTAAGGGCTAAATTGGAGGAGGATTAAGGTCTTTCAGTCTAGGGTCTTGGTCTACCTCAATTTGAATTTACTGAAGGAAGAGTTTTGACTGGGTTTTCCCCTATAAATGGGTTTTAGCCCTGGCTGGATAACTACTTTTGATGTCCCTGATCTTCATGTTTATTTTTTTATGATTGCTTGATGAGAAGAACATAAAGAAGTTAATAAGAACATAATAATATCACAAGTCATTATTAATACAAGAAAATCCTTTTGCCTTTCTGAATTTCTAACATGGTATCAGAGCTAAGGTGAAGAAGGAAGAAAAAGGTAGGTTGAAGATCTATTAAGGAAAAGGAGATCAAAGGAAGGTCATTAAGAAGGATCATATAAGGAGATAAGCCTACTATCTACAGGAATTATGTCAAACTCAATGAAGGGAGAAAACAAACTAGAAGGAGCCTCCAACTACAGGGCATGGAAAAAGAGGATAGATCTCATCCTCGAAAAGAAAAAAGTTTTAGATCTTGTTCAAGTAAAAATCAAGAAGCCTACAGATGAAGCAGAGAAAGCAAAGTTTATAGAAACCGAAATCTTGGCTATGAACGTAATAATGGATGGAGTTAAGGACAACCTAATGCCATACATATCCAAAATAGATTACGCTCAAGAAATGTATGAGGCTCTCTCCAAATTATTCACCATCAAGAACATTGGTCAAATAGCAAGCCTCAAGAATGAATTAAGAACTATTAAGATAACGAAAGACGATATTGTATCATCCTACTTTATAAGGATATCTAGAATCAGAGATGAACTCTAAGCAATAGATGAAGTTGACCCAGAAAACAAGCTCGTAATTGTTGGAAAATGTAACTATGTTCGGTCTTCAATAATGTACTTGAGTCATTATGTAATATACTTGTCAAAAGAATAAAGAAAACAATTTTTATTATTATTATTGTGACTTATTAAAGAATGGGTTTCATGCTTGGGTCACCATGTTTTAGGTCAAAGTCCCCATTGAGGACTTCTAGGATTTATTCCGAGTCTATAGAGTTATTGTACATTTAAAGAGACCCTTCTTGGGCTTTTGAATCATGTAAAAAGGTTAAGTATTGAGTCAAATATGAATTATGTAACCTCCACACCATCTTGGCCTAAGAGAAGATCAAGTCAGCCTAAGGACCCTATTCGACCGCACAAGAAGCCTATAAAAGGAACCACATCAAATTCATTTGGAGCATCACTCTCTCATCAAGTTCAAACTCACATCACAAGTAATTATCAATATCAAGAAAATATTTATTGCCTTTTTTATTTTCTAACAGTAATTACTGCTCTTCTAGGACTACCAATATCATGGAGTGCTTTTGCATCAGGACTTAACAGTTGGAAGGATGCTCCAACATTTGAACAAATGTGGAATGCATGCAATTAAGAAGAAGCTCGAATATCATTAGTAAACAAAAAAAAAGGAGGATGAAGAAGAAAACAACTCGAATGCTTATTTTGCTCATCACAAGAAGAAAGGAACTTTCAAGAAGTTCAAAGGACCAAAAAAGAAAGTGGACCTGTCCAAAATTGAATGTTACAACTATCATAAGATGGGTCATTATAAGAATCAATGTCTTGAGAATCCAAGAAATAAGAAGAGAGATAGGGATCAAGCAAATATTGTCGATGAAGCTCCACCAAAGAAAAACAAAACTGAGGAATCAGAAGTCAAGGACTTATACTACTAAGTCCTCTCCTACATATCCTTCTTAGTCTTGTATTGTTTTCATTTATGTTTTGATTTCTAGAATGTGTAGGTCTAACATGTCGTGTTAGAAAATTTTTGAATTATTGGATTAAGAGAGAGCTTTCACCATTTCACCAAAAGATAAGTATCTTGTTCTTTGTCTCCTCTTTTATGTTTGGTTTCCCTCTCATATTAAGATTTTGTTTGTATTATATGCTAATAAATAACCTTTCTCTTTATATCTTCTTTGGTTAGGAAAGCTCGCTGAATACTCAAAGGTTATGGAGGAGATTTCAAAGGATAGACTTGAAGCATGGAAGAAGTTATTCCCTTCAAAAATTGATATCCTACAAGGTTTGTTAAGGAACAACTCAAGGTATGTCATAGACTATAAGAATTGTTATAAAGTTCTCTTCATGTAAAAGGTACAATCATTCTTCTTTTGAAATTTGCTTTACATTACTGACATCGTTATGTGTTAAAATTGGCAACTAGGGCCAAACTCCATGTGGGTCATCTTATTTATGGCAGCTGATATTTTTCTTGGATTCCTCTCGCCGAGAGGTGTAGGATTAATCTAAAGATCATCCGATTCGAACATGTATTTATGGAGATATGAATTTATTTGTATTATTTGACAATATGTCAAGGTCGGCGAGCAACCAAATTACCCCAACTTATCCTCAACGTTTCATGATAAATAGAAGAGGTCTTCAAGTCATTTTGTACACACACACTTCTCCTAAGATCTCTCTCTACTCGTTTGGGTTTGGTGGCTAGAGAGATCAAGAGGGAGAAGCCCTGGACACAGTCAACTAAAGAGCCCTAGCCACAATTCAGATGAGATCTATACATTGTCATAAGGAGGCTAAAGAAGAGTTCTAGCCACAGTTAAATAGAGGCTCATAATCCACATTTAAGGAAGGCCTAAAGCCACAGATAGAAAGGCTCCTATACGCAGTCACAAGAGGCTCCTATCTAGCCTTAACCGCAATGAAGGAGGCCTATACACAGCTGAAGGAAAAGCCCTCATACGCAGTTCTAAATGCCCTAGTCGCAAGTCAGGAAGGGACCTTAATCCGCTATCAAAGAAGACCCTCCAAACGCAGTTAAAGAAGACCTTATTCCGTTGACTTGAGAGGCTCCTATCCGCAGCCTCAAGAGCCCTAATCCACTGTCTAGAGGAGTCACCTAATACGTTGTCAATAGAGATATCCAGCCACAGAGAAAGGAGGTATCTAGCCGCAGTTTGATGTAAGATGTATTAGCTATCTCAGGGAGCTTCAATACGCTGCAAAGGAAGTCATCTAAGGAAGCCCATGCACATCAAGAAGAAGCCTGATCAGATTGTTGTAGGGAACAACTCATTGTTGTAGATGACAACACTGTGATAAAGGTTGTTCCAGGTATGAGACTGCTTGTAGGAGTTAAAGCCACAGTCATAAGGTGAAACTGTGTGATGAAGAAGTCTGCCCTTGGACTTAGATTTGACCTTGTAGGCCTGGTTTCATATGCAGATTGGGTACTGATATATTGATGTATTAATATCTGTTTTGAGGTCTTGTACTTCTCTGTTGCTATGTGCTAGGCCACAGGCCATAGCACCATAGCAAGGGTTTCTTTGGGGCTTCTCTCTTAAGTCTGTTTGAAGATTATGAAGGAAGTTTAGGACAATTTCAGGTGTCCTTATCAGATCAGTCATTCATCACTGTCAAGGGGTTTAGGGCTACATATTGTGCCCTAACCAGGACTGCTGGTGCAGCTAGCAATTTGAGGAACGCTGCATCAGGATATGCTTCAGCACTCTTGATGATTGATGACTGTCATAATGATGTACTTTCTACTGTTGTCATAAAATCTCAGATTTATGTATTTGTACTATCTCTCTCTGCTGAACTATTGAAGAATATAAGAAGAATTGAACAAGGGTTTCCCCACATTGGGGTTTATCCCTGGCTGGTGCCACATCTTGTGTCCTCTTGTCTTGGCTTGTCTTCTATTGTTTATGTTTATGTTCTATATGCACTTTAATATCATGCTGATGTGATTGCTAATCTGGATATTGTTATTGGGCTAATATGAAAAATTGAAGTAAATTGCTCTAAGCATAGAACATACCAAAATTAACTAAGGTGAAGAAAAAGCCCAAGCAGGAGTGTAAGAGCAATCACAGAAAACAGTTGGAAAGGACAAAAGGCTCAATGGGTTCCTCATCCCACTTCCCGGCTGAAGACAAACTCCGTGAAAGGTCTGACTACCACGGATAGAAGATGTCTCTTGATCTGACATTGAAAGAACAAGAAGTGCTAGATTATGTGAAGTGTAAAATCCCTGAGCCTCCATCAAATGCACCAGCTGCTACAAATAACAAGTACACCAAGGGCGAAGTCAAAGCGAAGAAGATTATCAGAGATTCCATTGACAAGTGTCTGGTGGCCTACATCTCTGATTTGAACACCTCAAGGTTAGTGATGCAAATCAAATTTTGTTCCTCAAAAATAAATTGAAGGATATTAAGAAGGGCAAGGACGAGGATATCCAATCCTACTTCTTAAGGATCACTGAGATCAAGAATGATCTTCTATCGATTGGAGAAGTCATTCCTGACAGGGAACTTACTATCACTACTCTTGGAGGGCTCCCACTTGAGTGGTATATATTTAGAACCACTATTCTCAATAATGATCGAATTCCAGGGTTTGAAGAATTGATGTCAAGATGCATTCAAGAAGAAACCAGGATGGTGGAGCAAGAAATGCCTTCTAATAGAGGCAACCCTACTGCTTTCTCTGCTCATGCCAAAAGGAGAAATAATGCAGGGTCTAAAGGTCATTTCAATGGAAAGCCCGAATCTAAGGGTGGAAGGAAGGGTAGATGCTTTGCTTGCAATAAGTTTGGCCACTATGCGAGGGAGTGTCCAAATAGAAGGGACACATCACATGATGATGATCACAATCATTCCAAGGGCAACTTCAACAACAATGATTGAAGGAATGACAGGTACAATGGCAAAGGAAAAAGGAATGTACGACATCAAGGAAATAGTCGACCCTCCAAGAAAGCAATGAACTCCAGGTATGAAGAATCAAATGTTGTTTTTGATAAGCAAAAGGAGTATTATCTTATATCGTCCCTCTCCACTTCCTCTCCTCCAGACACCTTGGGAAATTCGCTTATTGATAGTGGTGCTTCAAGGCACTTCACCGGATACAAGGAAGCTCTCTCTTATTTGATGGAGAAGGAAACAAACTTGAAAATTATTCTTGGAGACGATGCCACCTATCCCGTAAAGGGTGTAGGGAATGTTACTCTTCAATTGGATCAGGGTAACTCGATTCATTTACAAGAAGTTCTTTATTTACCGAATCTCAAGAAGAACCTGGTGTCCATTTCAGCAATGGAAGACAAAGGTTACAAGGTGGCATTCATCGATGGAAGGGTACGTGTTTGGAAAAGAAATTTTAAAGATGCTTTTACTCGGGTTCAGCATTGGCACTTTGTATCAAGTTGCAGGAAGTCCATTGGGGACCATGTCATGTGACACATCTCTTCAATGGGATCGGAGGTCTGCCCATCTTCATTGTAAGGCCCTTCCCGATGTGAGACAGATGGTGTCAGGGATGCCTGGATTCAAAGAAGAGCATGAAGGTACATGTCCGAGATGTACCCAAGGAAAACTTACAAGGGTACCATTTCCCTCGTGTAATAGCAAGATCACATATGTGGAACAACTCGAGGAGTTTGAGATTCATGATCAAGAATATCATGTATACAGGTTGAAGAAAGATCTCTCTAGTTTGAAGCAAGCACCCCAGGCTTGGTATGAGAGGATTGATAGCTATCTGATGAAGCTGAGATTCACTAGGAGTGAATTCGATCCAAACCATTGCTTTAAGGTTGTGGATGACATACCTCTCATACTGGTACCTTATGAGGACGACCTCTTTCTGACAGGTACAGACCCTCTCATTTACAAACGTAAGAGGGAGTTGGATTCCGAATTTGAAATGGTGGACTGCAAGCCTGTGACTACCCCGATGGAGCTTAACTTTAAGAAGTTATGCAATAGTGCTGCCGGACCTGATTTGGGAAATGCCTCTGAGTTTTGTCAACTCATAGTAGCATTGATGTTCTTGGTGAACTCCCGTTTGGATATATGTTTTGCAATTAGCATGTTGAGCCAACATATGGCTGAGCCTCATCACTCACATTGGATTGGTGCCAAGAATCTTCTGAGATATCTTTGAGGCACAATCACTCAGGGACTGAGATTCACTGCCGGAGCTGTGAGGCCGCATACTGATTGGGCAGGCAGTATGGTGGATCGCAAAAGCACTTTTAACTGTTGTTTCTCTTTGGGTTCTACTTCGATATCCTAGATGAGCAGGAAGCAGAAGTCAGTTGCTTTGAGCACCGCTGAGGTCGGATACATAGCTGCGAGTATAGCCTCGTGTGAAGTTGTCTGGTTGGAGAAGCTCTTCAGTGAGCTGTCTGGACACGTGCTGGATACCACCGTGATCCTCTATGACAACTACAGTGACATCCAATTATCAGAGAATCCCGTATTTCATGATCGCTCCTAGCACATAATCATCAAGTACCACTTTATTCGAGATATGGTACAACAAAGAGCAATAAGGCTCAATTACATTGGGAATGATGTGCAAGTTGCCAATATTCTAACGAAGCCACTGGGGAAGGTCAAATTCTTGACTTTCCGAGAACAACTAATTGTCGTGGAGAGAACCTCTCCTGAGGGTCCTGTATGATATGGATATTGAGCTCTGGGAGCTCGGGGGCGCATGGGGTACTTCTTGGAGCGATGAGCAACCATAGGGTGAGTGGTTCAGCCTTCCCCTAGTGGTTTCCTATGTAGGCAGGATGAGTGGTTCATCCTTCTCCTGCTGAGACACAATCATAGGGTGAGTGGTTCAGCCTTCCCCTAGTTATTTGTTGTTTACAGGGTGAATGGTTTAGCCTTCCCCTGAGATCCCCATGGCGACATGTAGGCAAGATGAGTGGTTCATCCTTCTCCTGCTGAGACATCCTACCCATGCAATCTGGGACTCATGGGAAGTACCTCTCATTTGGCCAATGAGTAGGGAAATGAGGATAAGGAACATAGTACTACCGATGGACGCATTGTGTACTACCGTACTCCCTATGCTAGGATGATATTGATTTGGGATCAATTGGAACTGACTTCGGATCAGTAAGAGTGGTATGAGACACTCTCTTTATTTGGTCCTAATTTTGGATCAGTAAGAGTGGTATGAGACACTCTCTTTATTTGGTCCTAATTTTGGATCAGTAAGAGTGGTATGAGCCACTCTTTATATGGGACTTACTTTGGGTCAGTAGAGAAGGGTATGATACATTCTCAATCACTTCTTCTTCTTCATAGTTCAGCAAAGCAGTGCAGGGCCTGCATTGATGGCAAAGATATTACGAACTGGCAGATGTATTAGCAAATGGAGTTCTCCGTAGTTGAGAGGGAGTGTTAAAATTGGCAACTAGGGCCAGACTCCATGTGGGTCATCTTATTTATGGTAGCTGATATTTTTCTTGGATTCCTCTCACCGAGAGGTGTAGGATTGATCTAAAGATCATCCGATTCCGACATGTATTTATGGAGATATGAATTTATTTGTATTTTTGACAATATGTCAAGGACGCCAGCAACCAAATTACCCCAACTTATCCTCAACGCTTCATTATAAATAGAAGAGGTCTTCAAGTCATTTTATACGCACACACTTCTCCTAATATCTCTCTCCACTCATTTGGGTTTGGTGGCTAGAGAGATTAAGAGGGAGAAGCCCTAGACACAGTCAACTAAAGAGCCCTAACCGCAGTTCACATGAGATCTATACGCTATCATAAGGAGGCTGAAGAAGAGTTTTGGCCGCAGTTAAATAGAGGCTCATAATCCGCATTTAAGGAAGGCCTAAAGCTGTAGATAGAAAGGCTCCTATACGCAGTCACAAGAGGCTCCTATCTAACCTTATTCACAGTGAAGGAGGCCCCTATACACAGCTGAAGGAAAAGACCTCATACGCAGTTCTAAATGCCCTAGCCGTAGGTCAGGAAGGGACCTTAATCCACTGTCAAAGAAGACCCTCTAAATGCAATTAAAGAAGACCTTATTTCGCCAACTTGAGAGGCTCCTATCCACAGCCTCAAGACCCCTAATCCGTTGTCTAGAGGAGTCACCTAATACGTTGTCAATAGAGATATCCAGCTGCAGAGAAAGGAGGTATCTAGCCGCAGTTTAATGTAAGATCTATTAGTTGTCTCAGGGAGCTTCAATACGCTGCAAAGGAAGTCATCTAAAGAAGCCCCTACACATCAAGAAGAAGCATGATCAGATTGTTGTAGGTGACAGCTCATTGTTGTAGATGACAGCTCATTGTTGTAGATGAGGGCACTGTGATGAAGGTTGTTCCAGGTATGAAATTGCTTGTAGGAGTGAAAGCCACAATCATAAGGTAAAACTGTGTGATGAAGAAGTTTGCCCTCAGACATAGATTAGACCTTGTAGGGCTAGTTTCATATGCCGATTGGGTACTGATATACTGATGTATTAATATCTGTTTTGAGGTCTTGTACTTCCGTGTTGCTATGTGCTACACCATAGGCCATAGCACCATAGCAAGGGTTTCTTTGGCGCTGCTCTATTAAGTCTGTTTGAAGATTATGAAGGAAGTTTATGACAACTTCAGGTGCCTTTATCAAATTAGCCATTCATCACTGTCAAGGGAGTTTAGGGCTGCATATTGTGCCCTAACCAGGATTGTTGGTGCAGCTAGCAATTTGAGGAATGTTGCATCAGGATATGCTTCAACACTATTGATGATTGAAGACTATCATAATGATGTACTTTCTACTGCTGTCATAAAATCTCAAATTTATGTATTTGTACTATCTCTCTCTATGCTGAACTATTGAAGAATATAAGAAGAATTGATCAAGGGTTCCCCACATTGGGGTTTGTCCCTGGCTGGTGCCACATCTTGTGTCCTCTTGTCTTGGCTTGTCTTCTACTGTTTATGTTTATGTTCTATCTGCACTTTGCTATCATGTTGATGTGATTGCTAATCTGGATATTGTTATTGGGCTAATATGAAAAGTTGAAGTAAATTGCTCTAGAGTCTAAACATAGAACATACCAAAATTAACATTATGCCTAGCGTTTTCAATCACAAAGATTCTTGTGAGGGTGATTAATCATTAGATTGAATCTACCTTCGTGGTATTATTTAATAATTCTTGTGTAATGCTGACCTTTAGGGTTCACTATAAAACCCTAGCCTCTTGTTGCTAAGGGTATGTGTATAATGTTGAAACCCTAGTCCTCTTAGGGTTGTTGATAAAGTCTGGAAATCCTATTCCTTTGATGTTTAGGTTCTTGGTATTGTTATGATAGGAACCCTAGTTCTTTAGGGTTAGCTATTACTGTCTAAGTTATATATTGAAACCCTAGATCTTTAGGGTTTGTTAGGTTTCATGAACCAAACCTCTGTAACATTTATAGTAAGATCCTAGGAATGAAACCCTAGGTGTATATTCATTTGTCTGATCGAAACCCTAGTCTGGTCAAAATTGTTGTATATCTAACTTTGATGTATTAATATTTGTGTATTGGGTTTACCTAGTAGATATTGTTGTGAGATGCTAGTGCATGGTTATGAAATCTTAGATATATGCGAGTATGCTAACTTAATTGTTGATACTCATGTCTTGATTTGTAAAATCTAGGGTTTGTAACAAAGCCCTAGTAAACACTGATATTCTAGGACTAGATGATATTAGTGATATGGTTTTAATGATGAAAATCTAGGGTTTGGAACAAACCCTAGTAAAGTCTATCATAGAGTTTATTGTTGAAACCTTAGATTTATAGTAGAATTGTTATTTGATTGAATTGTTGATATCTAAGGCTTTTGTGTCTCGAAGATGGACTCTAGGGTTTATGACAAAACCCTAGCAAGAAATTGAAGTTTAGTATGTAAAAGATGTGTCTCTTATCAAATATGAACCTAACTAGGCTTAGGTATTTGGTGTCAAAAGTTTGAATGTTTAAATGCTTCCATTATAGTAATATGATTTTGGTATATTTAACTTCATCCTTCTATATGTTCGTATTTGGTTGTACTTGCTATTTAAGTTTTGCAGGTGCATAATCTTCAAGATGATGAAGATGTTCGTATAAGCATGATCAAGGAAGTTATATATCAAGATGACCTTGATGTCGTAAGAAGGGTTGGAGCCATGAAAGGTTCTCTGATGTCATGGAAGAAGGAAGTGGTTGATCTCCCTAAATTAAGAGGGAGCCTGGATAGAAGAAAGGGTATATCTCCCCAGTTAAGAGGTATGGAATATCATGGCAGTGAATACCTTGAAGTAAGCAGAAGTACTATAGATGAATGTTCATGAAGCTACAAACATAAGACTCGAGATGATCTGAGGATGTATTTGGTGCTACTGAAAAAATGAAAGAAGAAAAAAGCTTCCGACAAATTGTAACATGATAATGAAAGTAGCATTAGAATGATTGAGGACCCTGAAGATTTTTGTTTACTTATATTTTATTGTCAATTGGGGCTTGTGTTTGTATAGGTAAATCTCTCCATAAGAAGGATGAACACTTTGGAAGCATGCTTGAACAAATGGATATATCTGATTTAGCTTATTAGGAAGAGATGAGGCATCTAGTGGAAAGATGTTTGGGAGGACATTTGGTCGACCTATGTGTTGATGTCTAGATCCCGAAGAGGGAGGGTGGCGTTGGTGATGGAGCTCTGACCTTGGATACACACCTAGATCCCTGGGTTGGTGGTAGAGTTTAAAATCCTGATGGTACCTAGAGTTGGCTAAAGCTTGAGTCCCCTTAGTCCCACCTGGATAGAATACCTGGTCAGGTATCTAGTCTATAGCACTGGGTGTGCTAGAACTCTTCGTAGTTCATTTGAGATCTTCCATGTACCTCATATATATGTAATTATGAATACCTCCCTAGTTAAGAAGGAGTGTTGAAGAATATAACTAGTGTCTGTCTTCATAATTATATTTGAGTCATGATGTAATGTATTTGTCAAAAGAAAGAAAAAGAAATTGACTTATTAAAGCGTGGGTTTCATGCTTGGGTCAATTGTTTTTAGGTCAAAGCCTCCATTGTCGACTTCTAGGGTTTATGTCAAGTCTCCTTGTCCATGTCATATTGTAAAAGACCCTTCTTGGGATTTATTTGTCAAGAAAGAAATTTATTTTAATGTAAAATAGGTCAATTAGGCCTACTCCACCAAGTCAACCTCAAAAAAGGACAAGTCAGCCTCAACAAGGGAATTCAACCTCACAAACTCACCATATATTGGAGCAACTCAGCTCATTTGAAGCACATCTCTCACAAGTTCGAATTACACAAGCTGGAAGCAGTAAAGGATGTGAAATTCAAGGAGGAAGAAGGAAAGTCTAGCAAAGGGGAAGGAAGTCTTTATCTAGCTAAGGAAGTCGAAATTTTCTCTATCTTATCTCACAAGTGCGAAGGAACTGAAGCTGCAGGAGAGCTGAAATTGCAGTCTTGAAGCTAGGCTGAAATTCTGATGCACTAGGGTTGAAATTTGTCCTTGATGCAGTATTGATGCAGAATTGAGGCAGTGTTTATGCGGATTGTTGCAGTCGATCTTTTAAGGTTGGAAGAACAGTTTAAACGCTGACTAGGTGGAGGAGGAAGGTCTTTGGGTCTAGGGTCTTGGTCTATCTCAATTTGAATTTATTCTGACTGGGTTTTCCCCTATAAAGGGGTTTTAGCCATGGCTGAGTGCCTAATTTTGGTGTCTTTGAAAGTTTGATCTTCATGTTTTTGTTTTGATGATTGCTTGATGAGAAGAAGATAAAGAAAGAACATACAAGAGCATTTCTTTCACTTCACTTGTGAAATACCGACACTTGAACATAAGAACATAATAATATCACAAGTAATTATCAATACAAGAAAATCTTTCTACCTTTCCGATTTTCTAACAAATATAGGGTGATAGATTAATCTCCCCTATTGTCCATGGATATAGGATGGTAGCCAAAGCTCCCCTATGATGATTCTTCTTCATTAGAGTGAGACATCATTATTCTAGATGATACAGAGTAGAGATGAACAAAGATGAGCAGAGAAATCAAAGATCTTTTGTTGCAAAAAGAAATTCCTCCCTAACTGAGAGGGAATGTTGAAAATGTTGAGAAATCTAGTGGCAGCTAGATTAGATGATTTCTCTTACTTTAATAATTGCTTGTGACATATTTTTTCTTTATTAGCTTCTTCTTTTACTTGATTATATTTAGTGTTCTTTTCATCAAACTGCTACCAAACCATAAAGAACAGAAAAACAAGAGGACACGAGATATATGCGATTAGTCAAGACCAAAACCTCTCCAACTGAGAGGAAAACCCACAAGAATTCTTCTCTTCTTATAGAACTTCAATTGACAAATTCCAAGACCTATGACCCTTGACCTAGACCCTCTAAGACCAATTCAAACCTTTCTTTCTTTCCAGTGACTTCTACAATTTCAATCCCCAGTAGATTCTTTTGCCCAGCAAATTCTCCTGCAACTTCGACCTGCCCACCAAATTCTTCTACAACTTCCACTTACCTAACAATTTCTTCTGGAACTTCAACTTGCCCAGCAAATTCTTCTGGAAATTCGACCCAGTAGTTTTCCAGAACTGCGATTTGCCCAGCAAATGTAGAAACCCTAACACAAGAGCGAGAACGAGACCCCAAAACTCTGATCTAGCTCTTCTTCTTTCTTTTCATCCTTTTCCAGCTTTTGTCTTGAGGAAATCGAACTTGAGTAAGTGAGTGTCCAAATGAGGTCAAGTTCCTTCTTATTTATAGGCTTGTGAGGGGTACAAATTGCTATCTTTAGGCCGACTTGTCCCTTCATGTAGGCCGACTTGATCTTTGCACCATGACGAGGTCTTGGAGGGTCTTTTGACTCTATTTTGACTCAAATAATTTTTCTTTACAATATGTAACATGCCCAAATCTGTCTTCAATACATGATAATGACTCAATTGACTTTATGACAAACTTATAAGCAGTCAATGGGTGCTTGACCTAAAAATAAATTTCCCTTGAGCATGAAACCCATCCCTGAAGAGTAACAATAATAAATTTATTTTTCTCTTTTCATTAAATGCATAAAATCATGATTACATGTGTCATTATGAAGATCGAACCTAGTTACATATTTCAACACTCCCTCTTAACTAGGTTGGTATTCATAATCCATACAAGGTTCTTGGACATTCTAAATCTGAAGACTTCTCATAAGAAGAGTCGGATTGGTAACTTATCTGTTTAGCATCATATCATCCAGCATTGTCACATAGCAAGACCTAGACTAACAGCTATATCTCTCCACAAGATCAAAGCACAATGCTAGCGAGACCAATGACTTATAAACACCATCATCATTGATTCTCATGGTACATACCCCACTCGGGTGTTCACAGGGTATGTCCTCCCAGGACTATTCTTATCTTGGATTCCCAATCCTCAAAGAATATCGGTCCTCTACGACTACTCTTATCTTGGATGCCCTACCTCATCCTCAAAGAGTATCAGATGCCAGATGTTTACCCAATCCTCCATTCTTTCTTCCAAAGTGAAGACAAGAATGATGTGTTTATCTCTCCTCATGGCCTTCACTAAGACTTACGGCTATTAGTCCTGGTCTAGTGCATGACACATGAAGTAGACAACCATATTTGTCACCACCTCTTAACTAGGGATGACCAACCCATTCCTATAAAAGGAATGTACCCGAGCTCCCTCTTAACCAGAGATGATCAACCCATTCCTATAAAAGGAATGTACCTGTTGACCACTACTGGTCAACTACCCATGCAGTACTCCCCCCTTTGCTTGGCAGAAAGGGGCAGCTCCTGAGCGACGTGTCCGTGCCAGCCTACAGTCATCAACATTTTTATCATTTTTGTTGTAAACCCAGTCTGCATGAAAAAATTGTAAATAATCTAAGCAGATCGGAGTCATGTATGTAAAATTGCCTAGGTGGACCTAACTTTCTATGATAATCTATGTCCCGGAAGGTTTTTTGTCTCACCGATCCACGGATCGGCAGAGTTTTCCTTCAAACCTGACCCCAAAGCCGGGATTGATTTTGTCATTAGAACTTTAGGAGAATCCTAGTGTGTTGATCTGCTAGATTATCGTTGTGTCGCAGAGCTGGGTGTTTTGTGAGGGTCTGTATTAAATGGGTTTGTCCCTTAAGATGTAATTTTGTAAAAGTCATGATGTAACGTGTCCTGAGGGTCGAGAAATGTTTTAAATCCCCTCATGAGTCCTAAGTCCTAGGTCCTAGGTGATGTTTCCGAAGGTTTAGTTCAGTGATCCATTTTAAAATGAATTAAAAAAAAAAATTTATGAATAAAAATAATAAATTCATATATAAAAAAAAAACAAAAAAAAAATAAAAGCAAAAACCCTAAGCAATAAAATAATAATATTTTTGTGGATCACCCAAAACTAGCCGTTAGGATCATTTCCTTTATATAGGGTCTTAGGGGGTCATTTCAATTCATTGGATCTGTGAGTCTAAGGCTAAAGAAGCTCTCTTGTAAATCTGTTTCTGGTTAATAAAGGAAGACTTTGGGGTCCATATCTTGCTGGTGTTACTCTCTTGGAATGCTGTGAGATCATTTCATTTTCTGCATATGTTATTTTCAGCTGTTAATAATAGCTTTTGTAGAGTATTGTGGGTACAGGTATCTTGCCCACATGCTAGGGTTTGGGTGCTGCTAGGGTTTCTGGAGTAATGGCAGGTATCTCCATTACTGTTTGAGATCTAGCAGCATTTTTGCCCTCTTTATTGACGATTGTTTTGAGCTGTGCAGAATAACATTTTCTGAAGGAATTTTGTGGGCGTTCGGGGAAGTTCTCGGCTGAACCAGCCAACTCCCGCAAGCGTTTTTTGTTGAGCCCAGCTGGATTTGATCCTGGGTCTATCATTCGGTTTTATGTTTTAATTTGCATGAGAAAATTTCTGAAGTTTCTTACAGTGACAATCTGAAATTTCTTTTCTTTAAAATTTTCTTGTTCTTATTGTTAAATCTGGCTGTTAAGGGGCCAAATCTGTAAATTAATTAAGCTGATCTAGGGTTTTGAGTTTTGCTTTTATCAGGTTTAATTAGGGTTTTCCAGTTTTTGGTTTCAGGTGTATTTTTTCCTTGGGTGATCCTGTTACGCCAGCAGTCCTTCCGCACTAAGCTCGAAGTTTCAGATGCCCTAGAGCATTTCATATTGTGCTGATCTGCTATTTGATGAGCGACTAATAAAGCAGGAACTCCTCACTGGGCGTATACGCTGTTTAACCCTGCACTACATAGCATCCAGCTGCCAGATCTTGTATAAAGACAGTGAGAAAACTCATATACGGATCAAAATCATTTACAAACCAATGAAGAAAGAAAAATATCGACGCGTTTGATTAATCACCGATGGAGAAACGTGACTGCAAAGGCGTTTTTTGCTACTGTCTGGTGTTAAAAAACCGCGTCAATTCTCCAGATCACTACATTGGTCTTACCAAGTACTCTGCAACGGCAGCAAATAGATACAGTTAATCTGCGGGTTGAGAATTAAAAGCATTCAGCACAGTCACAAATCCGGCATAAGCTTTCTATCTAAATCGTTTTAGCCGCAGAAAGATCCACCGTCACAAATCCAGCTTATCAATGCGTCACTGTTGAGAATATCGAACCCGCAGACGGAGTTACGATTTTGGTCGCCATCAACTGCGCTTAAGGCTGGACATTCATATTCATCATCTCCAGATTTGATCGTTCCATTTAAAAGCGTTTAGATTTCTCCACCGAGGACGAGTATCTCTGAGGGTATTTGCAGCCGGCTGCACTCATCAAGCGTATTGTCAGAGGTTTCGATTCAATTCGGCTCTTCATCTTTTGTCCAGGTAATACGATTTATCAACCCGTGGATTTGCCTCAGGGTTACGTCGATCAGCTTCATCGTGTCTGCTAGCAAATCGTTCAGAATCCGCTGGCTTACCCTTTTGTTTTGCGTAATTTGCTGTGTCAGGTATCATCGTTTCAACATTTTGGTTTTATGTAGTTTTTTTATTTACGTTTAGTTTAGTTTTCATTAGATTTAGATTTAGAACTTTTATTTTTTATATAGTTTTTGTTTTATTTTTAAAATAGATTTAAATTTAAATTAACTTAGATTTTAATTTAATTTTAGGTTCAGTTTAGGATCTATTTTATTTGATTTAGTTTTTTTTAGATTTTATATATTCAAAAAAAATATATATATATAATAAAAAAAAAAAATGTTAGACTTAGGTTTATGCTTTTAACATTTTAGTTTTCATTTAAAATAGATTTTAATGTTTTAGATTCTAGGTTAAAATGTTATATTTTTAGGACTTTATTTTGAATTTTATGAAAAATAAAAAAAAAAAAAAATAAAAAAGATTTTTGGGTTAGTTTAATTTTTTTTTTTTTTAGATTTTAGTTTTAAATAGATTTTGATTTTTTTGTTTTTTTTTGTTTTTTTTTAATTTCCCTTTTTTATAATTAAAAAAAAAAAAAAAAAAAAAAAAAAAAAATTGAAAAAATATTAAAATTTTCGTGGAAAAATTAGTTTTGCTAGTTTCAGTGGTTTTTTCATGTTATATCTTTCATACTGAAATCTAAATTTTCAAGTCGATATGCGAAATTGATATCTGGTTAATGGTTTATGATTCGTGGTGATTTAAAAGCATTCATCTTTTCAAATTTTTAGCTGCTGGATATCGTTTTTGTCATTTAAGGAGCATTGTACGTTTAGCTGATGATAGATGATTGCTGTTCATGGTCCATGTTTCTATATCATTTAAAAAGTAATCATTTAAACATTAACTCCACAAGGCACTGGTATGCTAAATTAACCAAATCCATCGAGCCCTTTTATCATCGTATCTCGTGTCTCCCAACCAACTGGTCGACAGTTGGTCTCATCACCTCACAGGGTCTACCCCCCTTAGCCGCGGGAGACAGGCTTAAACGGAGGGATCGGGGATCAGAGTGACAGCCCTCGGTCTGAGCGTTGTCGTGTCAATCCGCGCGACAACATTTTTGGCGCCGTTGCCGGGGACACTTTTTCTCGGTGTTTCAACGACTTGTCATGCATCTTCTCATCTTCTCATCTCTCATTTGAGTTGGCAGATTCAATATTTTGCATCTTTTCATCACGTATCAGCAGTACCTCTTGGGTGTGTCTCTTGTTTGGGTGGCGACTCCACTTTTCTCATTTTTCCCAGACAAGAAGCCTACCGCATATCTGTTTGTTGATTGCTTCTCGGATCTTAGAATCAGATTTGTTGTTCAAGTGGCGACTCCACTTCTTTCATCTTTTGATTTTCTTGAGCAAAGATCTAGTTCTATCATCCCTTATTGTTCATCATGGATTATTCGTTTAAACCATGTCGTTTTACTCACCGTCTCCATGATTTTCCGGAGGAGGCCCTTCCTGAATTGCCTATTTTTTCAGATGGTGATCCAATCGCTGCTAAAAGGCATATTGACTTGTTTATCCGCTTCATGATTGTATATTGCAGACCCCCTCAGTTTCATCATGGTGATATCAAAATGCGTCTATTTGTCCTTTCTTTAGAAGATGATGCTTTGAATTGGTTTAACAATTTTCCTAAGGATTCTTTCTCTTCTTTGGCTGATATTATCAATGCTTTTGAAGATAGATATGGTTATCCAAACAGCTTGCCTTCTTCCTCTAAAATTGTGCAACAGAATGTAAGTAGTTTGATAGGAGGTCCAGCTGAAAGATCCCAGGACGATTCTTCATGTCAAAATGTGTCATCCACCGAAAATATTGCAGATCAAGTTCATGATAGTGAAAAATCAGGGACAAATGACAATGAAAAAGAAGAGCAAAAGCAAATTATACGAGATCTAATGATGCTGGTAAGAAATATGGAAATCAATCAAACTAATTATGTCAATGATGTGAAAACTTTATGCACTCACCTGGAGAAACGTAATAGAGAGATTGAAGTCACGCAAAACCAGCATGCTAAGGAAATTGAGGCCATAAAAACTAATTATGAAACAGAAATTAGAATCATGCAAAGCAGGTTGTCGATCTTAGAGGAAAATATGGTGACCATGAACGCTGATCATGATAGGGAAATTGACTCTATGCAAAACAAGCTCTTAACCATGGATGAGGAAATGACCATCATGACGTTCAACCATAATAATCAAGTGGCTGACATGCAAGCGAACCATAAAGAAGAAATAAATTTTATACAGCATTGCTTGATGAACATAAAGGAAAAGAATGTTAAAGTAATAAAAGACATGCAAGAACACCATGCCAGACAAATCAGTGATATAAAGGTACAACATTCTAGTCAGATGGATGCCATTAGAATACAAGTTCAAAGGTTTCAGCAATTGGAAGACGAGAGAAACCAGCAAACATCAACAGATCAGGAGCCTTCTCATTTGCTGCAACAAGATTCATCTTATTATTGGGAGGTTGTTGATTCGATTGAAAGACGGTTGATTGAGGGTAATCCAGACAGACTTAAGAATGATAGAGATCAGATGCAAGATGAAGAAAGACATAGCATGCATATCTTACATACTTCATCTGATAGCTTTGAAACAGAAAGTACCAGGTCATCAGTAATTCAACCTGCCAGAAAGAAAAAGCGTAAGAGAAAGAAGATGAGACGAAGATTTGATACATCAGACGGCCGTGAGCAGCTTGATTTTCGGATAGGAAAAAGTCCTACCATATGCAAAATTGGACATGGCACATCCGACAAGCAGCCCACAGATTTGCCTGAAAGCAGGCAAATGCTCAGTATGCACTATATTGAACACATCTGATGCCGTAGGGCATCCTTTGTATCGTATTTCTAACTCTACTCCTTGTCTTTTCAGCATTTTATTTCTGTTTTTAGGATTAGATTTTCATTTCTGCTTTAGATAGTTAATAAATGAAGAGCTTTTATCTTTATTGTGCTTAATGTTATATGATGATTTTTGGATGGACGCTACTTATTTTTGTGTTGTATGGATGCAGATTCTGGATTCTCACATTCCTGCAAGCAGCAACGTGTCCCCAAGTGGAGCCAGATGTTGACCACTACTGGTCAACTACCCATGCAGTACTCCCCCCTTTGCTTGGCAAAAAGGGGCAGCTCCTGAGCGACGTGTCCGTGCCAGCCTACAGTCATCAACATTTTTATCATTTTTGTTGTAAACCCAGTCTGCATGAAAAAATTGTAAATAATCTAAGCAGATCGAAGTCATGTATGTAAAATTGCCTAGGTGGACCTAACTTTCTATGATAATCTATGTCCCGGAAGGTTTTTTGTCTCACCGATCCACGGATCGGCAGAGTTTTCCTTCAAACCTGACCCCAAAGCCGGGATTGATTTTGTCATTAGAACTTTAGGAGAATCCTAGTGTGTTGATCTGCTAGATTATCGTTGTGTCGCAGAGCTGGGTGTTTTGTGAGGGTCTGTATTAAATGGGTTTGTCCCTTAAGATGTAATTTTGTAAAAGTCATGATGTAACGTGTCCTGAGGGTCGAGAAATGTTTTAAATCCCCTCATGAGTCCTAAGTCCTAGGTCCTAGGTGATGTTTCCGAAGGTTTAGTTCAGTGATCCATTTTAAAATGAATTAAAAAAAAAAAATTATGAATAAAAATAATAAATTCATATATAAAAAAAAAAAAAAAAAAAAAAAAAAGCAAAAACCCTAAGCAATAAAATAATAATATTTTTGTGGATCACCCAAAACTAGCCGTTAGGATCATTTCCTTTATATAGGGTCTTAGGGGGTCATTTCAATTCATTGGATCTGTGAGTCTAAGGCTAAAGAAGCTCTCTTGTAAATCTGTTTCTGGTTAATAAAGGAAGACTTTGGGGTCCATATCTTGCTGGTGTTACTCTCTTGGAATGCTGTGAGATCATTTCATTTTCTGCATATGTTATTTTCAGCTGTTAATAATAGCTTTTGTAGAGTATTGTGGGTACAGGTATCTTGCCCACATACTAGGGTTTGGGTGCTGCTAGGGTTTCTGGAGTAATGGCAGGTATCTCCATTACTGTTTGAGATCTAGCAGCATTTTTGCCCTCTTTATTGACGATTGTTTTGAGCTGTGCAGAATAACATTTTCTGAAGGAATTTTGTGGGCGTTCGGGGAAGTTCTCGGCTGAACCAGCCAACTCCCGCAAGCGTTTTTTGTTGAGCCCAGCTGGATTTGATCCTGGGTCTATCATTCGGTTTTATGTTTTAATTTGCATGAGAAAATTTCTGAAGTTTCTTACAGTGACAATCTGAAATTTCTTTTCTTTAAAATTTTCTTGTTCTTATTGTTAAATCTGGCTGTTAAGGGGCCAAATCTGTAAATTAATTAAGCTGATCTAGGGTTTTGAGTTTTGCTTTTATCAGGTTTAATTAGGGTTTTCCAGTTTTTGGTTTCAGGTGTATTTTTTCCTTGGGTGATCCTGTTACGCCAGCAGTCCTTCCGCACTAAGCTCGAAGTTTCAGATGCCCTAGAGCATTTCATATTGTGCTGATCTACTATTTGATGAGCGACTAATAAAGCAAGAACTCCTCCCTGGGCGTATACGCTGTTTAACCCTGCACTACATAGCATCCAGCTGCCAGATCTTGTATAAAGACAGTGAGAAAACTCATATACGGATCAAAATCATTTACAAACCAATGAAGAAAGAAAAATATCGACGCGTTTGATTAATCACCGATGGAGAAACGTGACTGCAAAGGCGTTTTTGCTGCTGTCTGGTGTTAAAAAACCGCGTCAATTCTCCAGATCACTGCATTGGTCTTACCAAGTACTCTGCAACGGCAGCAAATAGATACAGTTAATCTGCGGGTTGAGAATTAAAAGCATTCAGCACAGTCACAAATCCGGCATAAGCTTTCTATCTAAATCGTTTTAGCCGCAGAAAGATCCGCCGTCACAAATCCAGCTTATCAATGCGTCGCTGTTGAGAATATCGAACCCGCAGACGGAGTTACGATTTTGGTCGCCATCAACTGCGCTTAAGGCTGGACATTCGTATTCATCATCTCCAGATTTGATCGTTCCATTTAAAAGCGTTTAGATTTCTCCACCGAGGACGAGTATCTCTGAGGGTATTTGCAGCCGGCTGCACTCATCAAGCGTATTGTCAGAGGTTTCGATTCAATTCGGCTCTTCATCTTTTGTCCAGGTAATACGATTTATCAACCCGTGGATTTGCCTCAGGGTTACGCCGATCAGCTTCATCGTGTCTGCTAGCAAATCGTTCAGAATCCGTTGGCTTACCCTTTTGTTTTGCGTAATTTGCTGTGTCAGGTATCATCGTTTCAACATTTTGGTTTTATGTAGTTTTTTTATTTACGTTTAGTTTAGTTTTCATTAGATTTAGATTTAGAACTTTTATTTTTTATATAGTTTTTGTTTTATTTTTAAAATAGATTTAAATTTAAATTAACTTAGATTTTAATTTAATTTTAGGTTCAGTTTAGGATCTATTCTATTTGATTTAGTTTTTTTTAGATTTTATATATTCAAAAAAAAAAAAATGTTAGACTTAGGTTTATGCTTTTAACATTTTAGTTTTCATTTAAAATAGATTTTAATGTTTTAGATTCTAGGTTAAAATGTTATATTTTTAGGACTTTATTTTGAATTTTATGAAAAATAAAAAAAAATAAAAAAGATTTTTGGGTTAGTTTAATTTTATTTTTTTTTAGATTTTAGTTTTAAATAGATTTTGATTTTTTTAAATTTTTTAGTTTTTTTTAATTTCCCTTTTTTATAATTACAAAAAAAAAAAAAAAAAAAAAAATGAAAAAATATTAAAATTTTCATGGAAAAATTAGTTTTGCTAGTTTCAGTGGTTTTTTCATGTTATATCTTTCATACTGAAATCTAAATTTTCAAGTCGATATGCGAAATTGATATCTGGTTAATGGTTTATGATTCGTGGTGATTTAAAAGCATCATCTTTTCAAATTTTTAGCTGCTGGATATCGTTTTTGTCATTTTAAGAGCATTGTGCGTTTAGCTGATGATAGATGATTGCTGTTCATGGTCCATGTTTCTATATCATTTAAAAAGTAATCATTTAAACATTAACTCCACAAGGCACTGGTATGCTAAATTAACCAAATCCATCGAGCCCTTTTATCATCGTATCTCGTGTCTCCCAACCAACTGGTCGACAGTTGGTCTCATCAACTCACAGGGTCTACCCCCCTTAGCCGCGGGAGACAGGCTTAAACGGAGGGATCGGGGATCAGAGTGACAGCCCTCGGTCTGAGCGTTGTCGTGTCAATCCGCGCGACAACAGTACCCAAGCTCCCTCTAAACCAAGGAATTGTCCCAGCTCCCTCTTAACTAGGGACTTGTTTTCAGCAACTCACTTGTTCTTCGGTGGAGAGCATGGTACCTTCAACTGCTTGAAGAGCTCATCCTTTCGATGTCATGAATTTCATCTTTATCATTATGGAGCCTTCATCTTTTGGGACTTTTTCGTAGGGCATCGACCATCCAATAGTTTGCTTCATGAACTATGTCATTCATGTCATCCTTTTCTTCATCGGAAAGTAATCTTCTAATCCACATCGAGCTTTTCTTCATATAGCTACCTCTTCCAAGTCATGTTTCCTTTAGGGTCATTCATCCAACCACAGGAGTGCTAGTTATAGGTGACATCTACAACTCTCTTTCGGTAGCCCTGTATCAACCCATCCAGATGTTGTTCAAAAATAAAAAATGAACATCAAATCAAAGTTACCTTTTGTGATGGCCCTTCATCATGACATTTTCTTGTAGCAACATCAACATCTTGCATACATATTGACACATCTCCAAGATATTCAATGTCAAGGGTCTCCTTTCTTTCCAGACTTCATCAGAGTCTTCATACCTTTTCCATGGAGATGTCATGGTCAATTCTTCTAGTCATCGGATGTTGATTTCCTTTTCTACGTGACCATAGTTGCATCTTTCACAATCTCTTCTTTCTTTCTTCACATATTGCTCCCCAGGAACTTCCATCCATAGTTCCTTCATCTTTGTCAACCACCTCATATTCCATATGAGGACATATTATGTTGATTTCATCTTTTCAATATGTGAATCATGCCTTCATGCATCTTTTCAACGGAAGAGATCCCTTTCCTTTTATCATACTCATGAGGTAGAGTATTCACCCAAGCTATCTGCAACTATATGATGACATGACTTAATCTATTAAACATATGCATACATACCTCTTTTCTCCTTTTGGTCATCTAGACTTCCTTCAGCAGCTTCCTTTCCTTGATTGAGAGTACTTCAACCATCTTGACATGTTTCACTCCTTTGTTACCATATCATCATTCTTCCACACAATGAATCCCATACAAGGTGGAATTCTCAACGAGACACTTGCTTCTTCCAAGAGAGGTGAACCTTCTAATGAAGATTCCAACGGAGGATCTTGATTATCCTCATCCTGCAAATGCTCCTTCCCAGTGATGATGATGTATGATGAACTCTATGCTAGATGACTTTCTTCTACCCATAAGTACTACTTATGCTTTCAATGAGGTTTCCAAGAGCTACTTCCTTCTATATGATGACTGCTACAACCATGTAGACTTCTACTTCAGCTATCTTTCAAGCTTCTATAAGGATGTTTCGAGCTCTTGCTTTAATCATATGCTTCTAATATGATGCCATCTCCTAATATGATGCATCCTATCATGCTTTCTACTATGATAGCTATCTTTCATGAAAACTGAAAAAGAACACAGTGAAGGAGATTATTTTAGTCATAGTAGAGATCTTTCACTTCCTCCTTCTTTGATTTCTTCTTTTTAGCTTCTTCCACTTCTTCAATGACATGGGCTTCTTCCCTTCCTCTGTTGTTGTTGTCCATCTTGAGCTTAAGACAATTTCTCTTATAGTGCCCATATTCATGGCAGCCATAACATTGGATTTTCAACATATCCTTCTAATTCTTTTTCTAAGGACCAAACCTTCCAAATTTTCCTTTCCTCCTAGCCATTGTAGGAATTTACAGGGTAAGTTCCACAAAAAGAATACCAAAAGGACACCGCTCACAACCAGATCTCAAATCAATACACCAGTATTTTTGACGTGGTTAAAACCCTCAGAGTGCAAGGAGGGAAATAGTCCACGGCCTGTCCCAACGTGGGTACTACAGGCAATTTATTAATCAAAGAATGAAAATTTACATAAGCTTCTCTCATACACGGATTACCCGAACAATGACCCTCCATGCGCTTTAAATAGAACTCATGGACCAATCGGGTGTCAAGCCACGGATCAAGTGTCGGTAATACCGAGGTGAGAGTGAACCGTCGGATCACTACATATCGTGACCGTCGGATTGTAAGTTACAAAATGTACAACGGTAAAGAAACACACTTTACCTAACTCTATACTAGACCAAGTTGAACTTAACTATATCCTATGTGTCGGAATATCCTAACATCCCCCCTTAAGAACAACTTGGGATAGGATTGAAGGATTTACAAATATGACACAATAGGAGAAGGAAGGAGGCACTAGAGCCTATCCCCCCTTAGTGACAACTTCCTGAACTCCAAGCATATATCGAAGTTTAGTGAACTTCGCCTCTGTGAGAGCCTTTGTGAAGATGTCTGCAACCTGATCATCTGTTGGACAATATTGCACTTCAAGAACATGGTCATGAATGAGCTTTCTGATGAAGTGCATGTGTAGTTCAATGTGTTTGCTGCGCTGATGCTGGACTGGATCTTTGCATAGCTGAATGGCACTTTGATTATCACACCAAAGTGTGGTTGGATGCTGCTGCTCAAAGCCAAACTCTGATAGGATCTGACGAAGCCACGAGGCTTCCTTACTAGCTTCCACGGCACCACGATACTCTGCTTCTGCTGACGAAAGAGAAATGGCAGCCTGTTTCTTACAAGCCCATGTAATAGGTCCTGAACCAAGAGTGAAGACATAACCGGCAGTAGACTTCCGATCATCAGGGTCACCAGCCCAATCAGAATCAGTGAAACCAACTAACAGAGGAGCTGCTTTGGCACTGTAATGAATCCCAAACTGTACTGTACCTCGAACATAACGAAGTATTCTTTTAGCTGCTTTCCAATGACTTTCACGGGGGTTTTGCATAAAACGAGCAACAAGGCCAACAGCAAAGGAAAGATCAGGACGAGTATGGGTTAAATACAAGAGTTTTCCGACAAGTTGACGGTATAAGGTAGCATCAACTTCAGGAGAAGTACAAGAGACTGAAAGTTTGACTCCAGACTGAAAGGGAGAAGGGGCTGGCTTACAGTCTTCCATGTGAAAATGACGAAGAATATCACAAGCATACTTGGACTGGGAAAGGAAAATACCCTCTTGGGATTGCAAGACTTGAAGACCGAGAAAATAGTGTAAATGTCCTAAGTCTGTCATTTCAAATTTCTTTTTAAGGCTGGACTTCACATGGTTTATAAGGTTGGGATCACTACCAGTAAGAATAAGATCATCAACATAAAGAACAAGGATGATAAGAGAGTTGCCCACTTTCTTGGTGTAGACAGTATTGTCAGAATGACACCTAGAAAAGCCAGATTCTAAAAGAAAGTTATCCATTTTGGCATACCAAGCCCGAGGAGCTTGCTTGAGGCCATAAAGGGATTTCTTAAGTCGACAAACAAGGCTGGAGTCTGTTTGTATGAAGCCAATGGGTTGTTCCATATAGATTTCTTCCTGCAAGTCCCCATGCAAGAAGGCAGATTTAACATCCATCTGATGGACTTCCCATTTTAAAGAGGCAGCAAGGGAAAGAACAAGGCGGATAGAGTTCATTTTGGCAACAAGGGAGAAGGTTTCAGTGTAGTCAATGCCTTCAACCTGTGAAAAGCCCTTAGCAACGAGACGAGCTTTATGTTTATCAACTTTCCCATCTGGTCCATACTTGGTTCTGTAAACCCATTTACATCTAACAAGTTTGCGTCCCTTTGGTAGAGGAACAAGATCCCATGTATCATTTGTCATTAATGAATGATATTCTTCATTCATAGCTGCTTCCCAATGTGGATGGCCTGAAGCTTCTGCAAAAGTGTCAGGATCATAATTTACTGGAGCTTGAGCCAGTAAAGAAGAGGCTCTTTCAAACTGAGAACGTGTACGTCGTTGATTTGTAGGATCACCGGCAAGATCACCTGCTGCATCCCGAGTAGCACGGACCCATCTTGGAAGTTGAGGATCCTGAGAAGGTGGGGGAGGATTATCATCCTCGCTTTCATCATCTGAAGAAGAAAGGTTTTCAAAAGTAGAAGAGATAGGAAGAGGTGGCACATCCGCCGGACTAGGCTCGCAGGCCGATTTATTTTCATCAAATTTTACATCTCTTCTAATGATAACATTTTTGGACTTAAATGGAATAAGTCTATAACCTTTTACATCTTCAGAATATCCAACAAAAGTACATTTCTCACTCTTAGGTTCTAAAGCTTTATGCTTTTCATCTGGAATATGGGCCCATGCTTCACTTCCAAACACACGAAAGTGACTTACATCTGGTTTAATGGAACTCCAAGCTTCTTCTGGAGTGATATTCTCTAGAACCTTGGTAGGAGTGCGATTGATTATATAATTTGCACAATTAATTGCTTCAGCCCAAAAACTAAGACTGAGTCCTTTAGATTGCAGCATACAATTAGCCATTTCCTTTAAGGTGCGATTTTTCCTTTCAGCTACACCATTTTGTTGTGGAGTGTATGGAACAGTATGTTGCATTTGAATTCCATTTTCGGTGCAAAAGTTGATGAATGTGTTTTTAACATATTCTCCACCATTATCAGTTCTTAGCTTAAGAATTTGATGTCCAGATTGTTTTTCAACAAAGGCTTTGAAGGCCAAAAAAGTGTTAAATACTTCGCTCTTGAGTTTTAAGAAGTATACCCAAGTGCGTCTGGAGAAATCATCAATGAAAGTTAAAAAGTACTTGCAGCCAGAGAATGAAGCAACAGGAAGAGGACCACATAAATCACTGTGCACAAGCTGTAAAGGGGTTGAGGCGTGCCAAGAGGCACGTTTGTCAAAACTGTCCCGATGATGTTTTCCGAGTACACATCCGGAACAAACACCATCTCTGCAAGATACCATAGGAAGACCTGTCACCATATTTTCTTTACATAGATGCTGAAGGGAGCGATAGTTTAAGTGACCAAATCGCTCATGCCAAAGTTTGCTCACTTCATCATTATGAGCAACAAATACTGAGGGAAGATTGGATGACCCAAAGTTGTGAAACTTATACAACCTTTTGGAATCATCAGCAAGACCAGTAGCTAGAATCTGTTTAGGATCTTTTAGATCCTTGATTACAACATCATGAGGTGAAAATTCAACAATTTTACCTTCACCTGAGTGAGTTATCTGATAGACAGATAGAAGGTTGCAGGATAAGGTTGGAACACATAATACATCATTAAACTGACCATTGTCTAGATGAACAGTTCCAGTCCCTACAACATTAAGATATCTATCATCACCAATATATATATTTTTGGTGTTACAATCATTTAAAGAAGAAAACATGGCTTGGTTTTTGGCCATGTGACAAGAGGCTCCAGAATCAATGAGCCACTCATGAGAATGAGAAGAAGAAGAAGATACATTTAATGCATAACCAGACTGAGATGATTGACAATGAGATGCAGAAAGTGCCATTCCGGAAGTTGAAGTTGAAGTAGGCTCCACATGGATGTTATGTTTCTTCATTGCGGCTTCCAAGGCTTCCATCTTCTTAAAGCATTTAGATTCTAAGTGGCCATCTCGATTACAAAAGTTACAATGTCTATCAGTCTTCTTCCATTTGTTTTTATTGGTCTTATC
The DNA here is from genome assembly GCA_031772625.1 of Pinus tabuliformis. Classification (NCBI taxonomy): domain Eukaryota; kingdom Viridiplantae; phylum Streptophyta; class Pinopsida; order Pinales; family Pinaceae; genus Pinus; species Pinus tabuliformis. Next base: position 236,488,716 of record CM062813.1, read on the forward strand.
ATTTTGCTGAAATGATCTTTCATTTTGAGGCTGAGATGGTTTAGGACCATTCTTTTGAGGATATGACTTCTTAGGATTCTTTGAATTTGGTTGCTGCTGGGCGGCTAACGCTTTCGTGGAAGAGTTTCCAAGATTAAGAAGACCAAGGTGTAAGAGTTTTTCTTGTTCTCTTATTAAGGAATCACAAAAGGAGTCAAAGGAAGGGGCCTTGTAGTCTTGTCCTTGACAAATGAAAGCTTCCCTTGTAGAATGGAAAGTGGAAACAAATACAGAGTAGGCTGGTCCCAACTTAGTAAGGATGGAATAAATAAGGTTACCATCTTCTTTCTTAACTTTAACACCTTCCAAGAGATATCTAAGGGTCTTGAATTTGGACAAGAAATCTTCAATGGAAGAAAAATTATTAGGATCCAAAGTAAGCAGCTCATTTTCAAGTTGATGGGCTCTAATTTCATTTTTAATCCCAAAAACTTTAGCAAGTTTTTCTAATGCTTCATGAGGAGTCTCAAGTCCTGCAATGTGGAATCTAAGATCAGGAGAAATAGACATCCCTATCAAACCACGTGCTTGATCTTGTCTATTTTCCCATTTTGCCGCCTTGTCTTCATCTTTTGGTTTCTTCTCTTGGTTTGTGGCTATTCTGAAGAGACCTTTACTTCTAAGTAAATCTTCCATGTATTCTACCCATTGGAAGTAGTTAGTGTTGTCAAGAATGACTTGGCATGGACTTTCCATTTTAAAAAAAAACTGAAGCTGAAGATGCTGAAAGTAAGTGTTCCAACGGATAGATCTCGAAAAAATAGGCGGTTTTAAAAAAAACGGCTCTGAAAAAGGCTTCCGGATGAAGCAGTTATGGCTTTTTGAAAAAAAATTGTTGACGTTGCCGGCAAAGTGCGCGAATGTGCGGGAATGAAAAAATCCGCCCCCACAAAATGGAGACTTGAACCCAAGACCTCTACTCTCTTAAAATAGCTTTGAACCAATTGATCTATACAAAAAATTTGAGAGAGAGAGAGAGGGGGGGTCCTTGGTTTGCGTGCTTGCCTTGAGAAAGCTCTTTTTCCCTACAAAACACAAAACACAAAACCCAACACGAATATGCAAAGAAAAACGAACCTTGCGGCTCGAAGTTAGCTTTAGCCAAAAAACTAGAAAAAAAAAATTTAAAAAATCTCAAAGTTAGCTTTAGCCGAAAAACTAAATATTTTTCTCAATGTTTCTGATTTTCCGAGATCACACTAAGGTGCAGGGAAAAGAGCATACGCATGAGAAAAATCCTTCCTTTCTGTTTCTGATTTGCCCAGATCGCACAGAGTCGCAGGGCAAAGAGCATACGCAGAAATGAAAGGTATAGATCCGGTTAAAAAAAAAGGCTAAATAAACTGAGACCGAAATAAGCAGAGAGAAAATAACAGTAAACTGCAAAAGAAACACTGTATACCTCCCGATCTGAAAAATGACGTAGCTAGGGCTACCGGAAACCTTTTCGCGTGAAACGAAAGGGGTTCCTCACTGGAACAGATGCTCCGAACGCAACAGAGCAGTCCTCTCGGCCCGAAAGCAGTTAGAAACAGCAGATCTAGGAAACGACAGCCGCATGCAGTTCTACCGGCTTCAGATTTGGATCACCAACGGACGCGGCCCTCAAATAGCTCTGATACCATGTAGGAATTTACAGGGTAAGTTCCACAGAAAGAATACCAAAAGGACACCGCTCACAACCAGATCTCAAATCAATACACCAGTATTTTTGACGTGGTTAAAACCCTCAGAGTGCAAGGAGGGAAACAGTCCACGGCCTGTCCCAACGTGGGTACTACAGGGAATTTATTAATCAAAGAATGAAAATTTACATAAGCTTCTCTCATACACGGATTACCCGAACAATGACCCTCCATGCGCTTTAAATAGAACTCATGGACCAATCGGGTGTCAAGCCACGGATCAAGTGTCGGTAATACCGAGGTGAGAGTGAACCGTCGGATCACTACATATCGTGACCGTCGGATTGTAAGTTACAAAATGTACAACGGTAAAGAAACACACTTTACCTAACTCTAACCTAACTCTATACTAGACCAAGTTGAACTTAACTATATCCTATGTGTCGGAATATCCTAACAGCCATGGCAATAAATGCCTGAACTTGCTCGTTTGATCCTACATTGCTTTTTGTCTTCAACCTGGTTTCTTCAATCTTACACAATGACCAAAGTTCATTGAATGGGGTAGCTTCCTTCTTTGCATAGATGCTCGATGTAAAATTGCCCCATTCCTCTGATAATGCATTGAGCACTATGGTTGTCATTTCTTTATCGGACATTATTTCTCTTGACCCTTGTAGTTGGTCTCTTATTTCTGATACCCTCATAAAGTATGAGGATATTCCATCTTCCTTTGATATCTTCATCTTGTAGAGTTCTTGTCTTAATGATATCACTTCTCCAGCAATACTTACAAAGAACAATTCTACTAACTTCTCGTATATTTCTTTTGATGTCTCCAACTTTGATACATATGGTACGAAGGGATCTTTGTTATGCAACCATTTCACAAAATTGAAGAAAAGATAGATAAACAACTTCAAAGTCAGCCTCTTCGATGGGGCAACCTCCTTTACATTACACAAATGAACAATTCTTGGATGATTCAAATGACCAAAACCTCATTTCTATATATAGGAGACTAAGGGGTCACAATATAATCAAAGTCGACATAACAATAATAATATAAAGGCACAACAATAACAATAGTGGGTTTCTCTGGGGCACAATAATAACAATGTGGGGACAACATGGGCACAACAATAACAATAATGGGCTACAATGACAATAGTAATGGGGGAATCACTACTATTATAGGGACCTAACATGCCCCTCTCCTTCAAAAAAGGGTTGTCATCAACGTTTGAGTAGTTTTGGATGCTTCTGTATAAAATTCTCATCCTCCCATGTGGAATCTTCAGCGGGTAAGTTTTTCCACTTTATGAGATACTCTGAAATTGATCAATTTCGTCGCTGCCGAGTTCTTGTTTATGTGACTGCTTCAGATTCAAATATGATTTTTCCTTCCTCGTCAAGTTCTGGCAATATTGTTTGAACTGGGAGCTTGTCACCTATAACCTTCTTTAAGCATGAAACATGGAAAACTGGGTGCACTCGAGAAGATGCAAGAAGCTCCAATTTGTATGCCATAGTACCAATCTTTTGCAACACCTTATATGGGCCATAATACTTTAGTGATAATTTATTACCCTCCTTAGCTTGCTTGAGGAACATTTGTTTGTATGGTTGTAGCCATAGAAATACCCAGTCACCTACATCAAAACTTCTTTTGCTGCGATGTTGATTTTCTTGTTGTTTCATTCTATTATACGCCAAAGTGAGGTTATCCTTTAAGAGTTGGAAAACCTGTTGTTGATGCTCGATGTGATCTTCCACTGCTTGAACATTAGAATTTTCTCTTAAAGATGTTGTGATGGACGGTGGATGATATCCATAAAGTGCCATAAATGGGGTCATTTTTGTTGCAGTATGGAAGGAAGTGTTATACCACCATTCAGCCATAGGAAACCACTTGACCCATTGTGTTTGTTTATCAGATGCAAAGCAACGAAGATATCCTTCCAAACATTTGTTCACTATCTCAGTTTGCCCATCAGATTGAGGATGATAAGATGAACTATGAGCTAACTGAGTACCCAGACAAGAAAATAATTCAGTCCAAAAATTTCCAGTGAAAATGGGATCTTTGTTGCTTACAATAATCTTTGGGTTTCCATGTAGCTTTTAAATTGTTTCCATAAATGCAGTAGCAACTGTATAGGCTTTAAATGGAAAGAGATAATTCACAAAAGTGCGCATACTTGGTAAGTCTGTCAACTACCACCATGATGACACTCTTTCCTTTGGACTTGGGTAAACCTGTGATAAAATCCATTGAAACCTCCTCCCAACGTTGACTTGGAATGGATAAAGGTTGTAACAGACTCGGGGTCTTAATTGTCTCAACTTTATTTTGTTGACAAACCAAACATTTTGCCACAAACCTTTGAATATCATATTTAAGGCCATCCCAAAAAAAATCCTTCTTAACCCTATGGTAAGTTTTTAAAAATCTTGAGTGCCCTCCTAAGGGAGAGGTGTGCAATTCCAGAAGAATCTTTTGTTTGAGTTGGGAATTATTACAGAGGTATAAGCGATCTTTGTACCATAACGAATCATATTTCCAGCTAAATGTATTAGATGTACTAGGATCTTGCTGCAACTTTTGAATGAGTGCCCACACTTCTTCGTCATTCTTCCATTCATCCCTTGCTTCGTTTATCCAATCTGGTTGGATGATAGAGATGACACAAAGCAATGCTTTCACATCCTCATCCTTTCTTGAGAGTGCATCTACAACAACATTTTGCTTCCCTTTTTTGTAGATGATTTCAAAGTCATAACCCAAAATCTTTGTGACCCATTTTTGCTGTTCTTCTGAAGATAATCTTTGTGACCCATTTTTGCTTCTCTTCTGAAGATAATCTTTGTTCTAAAAAGTATTTAAGACTATCATGATCCGTTTTTACCTTGAAGTGTCTTCCCATTAGGTAAGGTCGCCATTTCGTAACTGCATGAAGTATTGACAGCATTTCCTTCTCATAAATAGCTTTGTGTAAATACTTTCCTTTGATTAGACGACTTTCAAAAGCAATGGGTCTTCCTTCTTGCATTAAAACAGCGCCAATCTCATTTCCTGAGGCATCACATTCCACAATAAAGTTTTTTGTGAAGTCTTACGTAGCTAAGACCGGTGCTTGGCACATTGCCTCTTTAAAATATTCGAAGGCCTCTGTTGCTTTTGGAGTCCAAGAAAATGCATCATTCTTCAGTAATGTTATTAGAGGTGCTGTTATTTTCCAATAGTCCTTAACAAACTTGCGATAATACCCTGTCAACCCAAGAAATCCTTGCAAATTCTTTATGGATGTGGGGATTTTCCATTCCTTAATGGCTTTAATTTTGCTAGGGTCTACCTTAACACCTTCATGAGATACAATATGACCCAGATATTCCACCTCTTGTACTCCAAAGAAACATTTGGAGGTTTTTGCATATAATTGTTTCTCCTCCAATAGTTTGAGCACCCTGTCAACATGTTGAACATGATCTTTCCAAGACTCGCTGTAGATTGGTATATTATCAAAAAATATGAACACAAATTTTCTAAGAAAGGGTTTGAAAATGGAATTCATCAAACCTTGAAATGTAGAAGGTGCATTGGTAAGGCCAAAAGGCATGACCAAAGATTCATAATGACCCACATGAGTTCTAAATGTTGTTTTTAGAATGTCTTCAATCTTCATTCTGATTTGATGATATCCTAAATGAAAATCCAACTTGGTGAAGTAAATTGATCCATGTAATTCATCCAATAATTCATCAACGACAGGAAAGGGAAAGTTATCTTTAATAGTGAGCTTGTTGAGCTCCCTATAATCTGGACACATGCGCCATGATCCATCCTTCTTGTGCACCAATACTACTGGAGCAGAGAAAGAACTTTGACTAGGTTGAATTATACCAGCCTCTAACATTTTTGCAACCATACGTTCAATTTCACTCTTTTGGGCATAGGGATATCTGTAAGGCCTGATGTTTGGAGGAACACTTCCTGGAATCAAATGAATAGCATGATCATGATCACGAATAGGTGGGAGGCCTTTGGGAGTCTCAAACACCTTGGAATGATCATCCAAGACTTTTTGGAGATCTGGAGAAATAGATGATTTCAATGTGGGAACTTCTAGTGAACATAATTGTGCAATTATGCCCCGTTGTTCTTTCTTTAGAAGCTTTGTCATGCCGTTAGAGCTGATTATCTTTCTCAGTTTCCCTGTGATACCCCTTAATTCAACTTCCTTTCCTTCCCAACAAAATTTCATGAAAGGTTCTTGAAAATTAAAAGCTATCATACCCAAAGATTGTAGCCATTGGACTCCTAGTACAACATCAACACCACCCATTGGAATAGAAAGCATAGGACTATTCAATACATATTCTCCCATGGATAGCTTGATATTATGGCACTTCCCAGAGCAATTTATCGTTTCTCCGTTTGCAACCATCACTTGACACTCCGGTGTTGGATATAGGAAGCAATTCAAATCCTTGGCTATCTTACAATGAATAAAATTATAGGTACTACCCAAATCAATCAACACTATTACCTTTTTCTTCTTGATATGTCCTTCCATCTTGAAAGTTTGAGGAGTAGTAATTCCTGCCAATGCATTACAAGATATGGTTGGATTCATTTCTTCTTTCTCTAAGGTTGATTCTTGATTTATATCCTCTTCTTTTGACGTTTCTTGTTCCTTTTCTTCCTCCTCTTCACAATCTATGTAAAATAATTTCTTCTCAGCACACTTATGACCTTTAGTGTATTTGCTATCACAACTGTAACAAAGCCCCTTTGCTCTTTTTTCTTCCAATTGTTGTGGTGTAAACCTTGTCGGTTGTGAAAAGCTGGGGTAGCAACACTTCCATCTTTATAATTGTGAGTGGTAGGCTTCCTTGTTGCCATAATTTTGCTTTCAATTTTTCTTGCCAACCTGAATGCCTTCTCCAATGAATCAGGTTCCCAAAGGTGAATCTCATGTTGGATGTTATCCTTTAAAGTCCCTATGAAAACATCAATCCTATGCTCCTCTAGAATATCATTTACCCTTATATTAAATTTTTTGGAAGTCCTCAATGTGCTCCACCATTGAACCCTTTTGTTTGAGATTTATCAATTGACTAAAGAAGGTGTTTTTCTTTGTATCCTCATAATGTGTTATCATTTCGTCCGTAAAAATTGACCCAAGTGACAATTTGTTTACAAGAGCAAAGCCATCGATACCATATAAATTGATTGGGTTCTAAATATAAAGTTGCAATGCGTACCTTTTGTGTGTTTTGCACAAGATCGAAATATTGTTCCATCTGTAGTATCCATGTTACGGGATCCTTGCCATCAAACTTCCTCATATTGATCTTTGAAACGTGGTGGGTCTTTATTCCAACATTAGAGTCTCTCAAATCATGATTAACATTTCTTTTGTTCTCATCATGAGTTTTCTCTACTACCTTTTCGCCATTAGGAAGCCTTTCTTGTAGCAACTTTGTCAAACCTTCCTTCAAACCTTCCACATATTTCTTCAAATATTCAATGTTGTCATTCTTCGAATCATGATTAACATTTCTTTGGTTCTTATTATGTGTTTGCTCTACTACCTTTTCGCCATTAGGAAGCCTTTCTTGTAGCAACTTTGTCAAACCTTCCTTCCACCCTTCCATGTCTTTCTTCCAATCTTCAATGTTGTCTTTCATACCATTGATGCCATTCTTCAAACCATCCATCTTAGCTTCTGTTACTTTTTGTGAGAGAGAAATTTGTTGCACTTGGTCTCATAATTTTGATATATCATGTTGCATTTCTTCCTCTTCTTCATGTGTCACAGTAGAGCTTTCAGGTTGCTTACTAGGCGTTGCCATTTTCTTTCTTCGGGGCATCAACTAATGATAATTTTCTTCACTATTCCCTTTCAATCACTTCAAACTAGTTTTTCAAACAAAACTTATGCAAATTTTTAAAAAGACTACACACCTTTTATTTATTTGTAGGAACTCGATATTGAGTTTGATGTATCTCTGACATTTCAGATCTCCCAGGTCTGAAATTGCGAACTGTGGTAGCCCTTTGAGTCCTCTTTCCAACTCCACTAGTCTAATCGAAATTGGATTCTCCAAGAATAAGTTATGCCGAATCTCCCAAGATGATCTCATTATACACTTTTTCAGTAGAGCGAAATTGTACGAAGTGCCACGTGACATTGTTTCAAACCTTCGAACTTGAAAACAATGCACAGACAACTACAGTCTGTCCTCTTTCTGTACCTTCTTACGAAATTTCAATCGGATACTCAGGGAGAAAGTTATGACGATTTTCCCACGGTCACCTGTTTGGGATGTAATTTGAGATCCTGAAAAACCCTAACTTCCTTGGATCATATCTCCGAAAATATAGTGAGGGAAAGTCTGAAATTCAGACCTGAGAGTTACCAATATTTCGGATCAAATGGGTTTTTTTTAGCTTTTGAAACGTCGTATAAAAAAATTTATAGCGAAAATGCCACGATGACCTGTTTGGAGCAGCGTAACCCTAAAATCCAAAGCTCTAATACCAAATGTTATGCAACCATCTCACAAAATAGAAGAAAAGATATATCAACGACTTCAAAATCAGCCTCTTCGAGGGGGCAACCTCCTTTACATTACACAAATGAACAATTCTTGGATGATTCAAATGACCAAAACCTCCTTTCTACATATAGGAGTCTAAGGGGTCACAATATAATCAAAGCTGACATAACAATAATAATATAAGGGCACAACAATAACAATAGTGGTTTCTATGCGGCACAATAATAACAATGTGGGGACAACAGGGGCACAACAATAACAATAAGGGGCTACAATGACAATAGTAATGGGGGAATCACTAGTATTATAAGGACCTAACAATCTTTGATGGATTCTATAAGGATCCTTTAAGCCCTTACTTCCCCTTTCATGTACTTCGCTAGAGCTTGAGCTTCTTCCTTTGAAGATCTAATGATTGAACCCTTAACATGATCAATGACTTTGTTTTCTATGAGAATCAAATATGTCCTCTTCTTCCATGCAAGAAAGTTTGATGACCCAACCAATTTGTTGCTTTCCTTGCAAAATGAAGTCATTTTGATAGATTCAGATGTGGACATAATGACACTTACTCGTGAAGATAATCCTTGATGACAATATCTTCAACCTCATGCCTCTGATGTTAATAATAGAAGAAGTCTTCTTGACGAAGATGTCTTCCTTCGAAAGTGATCCTTCAAAGAGAGGGAGATCACCATGATTCCTTGATGATGACAACGCCCTTCTCCTTGATGAGCTTCCCTTTCTCAAAGTCAACTTCAGTCAAATTTTCCTTCCAGTAGTTGAAGCTTCTTCTTTGACCTCTTTTTTGACCCCTGCAATTTTCGGTCACTGCAAAAACCCTAGTTTTTGCATGTGTGGGAGAAAGACAAAGATTTTACCCTTCTCTCTTCTTTGGTTGGATAAAGGCTTCTTCTTTTGCAACTCGGCTTGCAAGATGGCTTGTATTTCACTTTTTTTCGGCCTACTTAGGTGATTGTAATAATTCAGCTTCTACTACAACAAATGAGCCCTAACTTCCTCGCATGTGTGAACAAGAATAGCCCAAAACATACCCAAAATTACTTCAATCCTTTTATCTCTTTGACGATTAATGCTATTGATGCTCTTCTAGTGCTTTGGCGCTTGAGTGTCCTTCTTCAAGCTACCTTTCCTTGTCTTGTCACCTTAGCTTAGGGATGAATTTCTAAAAACAAAAAGTCTAAAATAGAATTTCTAAAAATAGAAACTCTAAAATTAGAAAATCTCAAGACAGTAAATCACTTTGCATCAATTGGTAATCAAGTATTGTTGATGGAAAATCCCTTCTAATCATCAATCAATCCTAATAGTTCAATTTTGACTTAATCATCAATATTATCATTAATATTATTATTATTATTCTTATGATACTATTATATTATTATTAAAAATAAATTCAAATCACTCAATCATGGCTCTCAATAATGTTCTCTTACACTCTCATTATTGGCATGGCATGTTCCTCTTACACTCTCATCAATGCTCTTACACTCTTTTACACCCATTAAAGCACGTTATAAAAGATTCTCTTACACTCAATAAAATCATGTCATAAAATATTCCTCTTACGCACTCTTTAATGCATATGTTACACTCTCTCTTAAAAGCATAAGTTACAAAGGCATGCGTACCTCCTTAATGGCATGAGTTACATTTCCTAAATGGGCATGAGTTACACTCCTCTTGGCATGCGAGTTACAACTCCTTTATGGCATGTATTCGTTGTGTTGGAATTTCTAAGTCTGACACGTTAGAAACCCTTCATGCACTTTCAGATTTATTCCTACCTACTTGTTATGTTACTTGACAAGTTATTTACAATGTAAATACTGAAAATAAACACTAGTGCATGCTCAACATACTACAAATCAACAACTGAAGGAAACAGAAACAATCACACCATATGACACCATTATTTTTGGACCAATGTCCCCGGAAAAACCCAATGTGGGAAAACTGGTGTAGCTATCTGAGGGTTTTCTTATTAAGCAATATCAGAGTACAATCTAGGTATCGAAATTGACCTACCCAACAGAGAATTTCCTTGGCAGTAATACCTCTCAGTTTGAGACAAATCTCCTGGCTAAAACCCCGGATAAACCTTCTAGCAGCTCCTCAGCACAAATCTGCCCCAGAAACCCCAGCATCAGCCTTCTCTTGACTGCCTCAGCCCCACTCTGCCCAGTGCTAGCCCTGCGTCACCCCGGATGGGTTTGCGTCAGCCTTGGGAAGCCCTGCGTCAACCCTATGGCCCTCTACGTCAGCAACGCTGGCCTCTCTGAGGCTTTGCGCAGCTCCCAGCTGCCTCTGCGTGGCCCTGCATGAGCCCTAGTTGGCTCTGCGTCACTCTCCCTGACTACTGCGCTGCTCTTCTGGCACTATCTCTGCCTCTTTGTCTCTATGAACTCAATGCCCCTCGGTTGCAACTCCCGATCACTAATTCTATCTCTCTTAGCAAACCCCACTCTAGAGAATAGAATGACTGATCACTCTGGTGTATTCTCCAAGTGACCCTCAAGCCTCCTCTTCTACTTTTCTCATTGACATATCAACGGCCGAGATTAAATCCCTAATCAACAGCTAAGATTAGATCTGGCTTGATCCATGTCTTTTGGACCATTCTAACACAGTTTCATATTAATACACATTAATATTTTATTTTCCCTAAGTTAGACTTAAGGACTCCATTAAAAATATTAATTATTTTAATATCTCCTGAACTGTTTAGAATCTACCCAAACCCTTTCTGAGTATTGGAGATCTCATGTGCCCCAACCTCTCCACCAAACTTCGTGGCTAGAGCAGATCCGATGCTACCCCAAATCAACACTCCCTCTTAGCGAGGATTGTGCTCTAGCAATACTCCTTACTGAGTATTACTCTGATCATCCGGCATCGGTCCCTGTGTTGATGCTAGGCCTGCTGCCCACCATCCTCTGCACTGTTGTATCATGTACTGCCTCCCATGGTTCCACCACTGCCACTGTTGCATCTGTACAACAGCTCCCTCTGCATTCGTGCTATTGTTGGTCCTTTCTCCCAGCATTGCATCCGCACTACACCTCCTCTCATCATGTTGCATCGTGTTGCCCACTGCTGCACTGCAACTCAATTACTGAGAAGTAAGTAACTGATCTCCCAATCTGACCTCTGTGTTGGGCTAGAGACGCCCACTGATGTTGAAGTTCCCTCTGCCACTAACAAGTGCTCCCTCTCTGACCTCTGCGCTACTGCAACAACTCCCTGCATCTTGCACGGTTGCACACCACTTTGTACCATCCTGCACTGGTGCAACACTCTTGTGCCTCTCGCACTGCTGCAGCCTGCTAGCCTCGCATTGCCCTAGGACTCCTGCACTGTAGCTCTCTCTGCCACTCCATCCGCATCCATCTCTACCCGACTCAGTCAGTCATGCTACTCCTCTTCGGGCTCCCGTAGAAAGGTATAATCCAAGAGGCTGGGTACCTCGAGGATCCTGCCCCTCATCGCCTGTAGTCCACCTGACTACAGCTCGATGTCTCCCCACTTCCGCTCAAGTGGTGCGTGTGCACTCATGGCACAGTCATCGTCTGTCAAAAACTTCCTTCTCTGCCCTCGCTGGCGCTGCCTTAATCTCAAAAGACTCTCCCTTACTCTTCTTCCTTGGACATTGGGTTGCATAATGACCCAGCACCCCACAGTGGAAGCACTTGATCTTGGAGAGATCCTTCTTCTTCTGCTTTTCCTGCTTTCCCTCAGATGCTAGGGCAACATTTTCCTCCTCCTGCTTGACTTTAATCCCCTTGCTGCTACTACCCGTCTTCGACTGCTGTCTAATCTCTTCTTAGCGAAGAGCAGCCCACATCTCATCCCAAGGTGGGAGTGTTCCTCTGCCCAGTATACTCTGGACAAATACCTCCCAGTCTTCTAAGACTGCATTCAGGGTTGTCCTCACCATCAGCTTCTAATCCGGCGTGGCTTCTATAGCAATCAACTGATCTCGGATCTCATTCAGTCCTCCGAAGAAGGTGTCAATCGGCTCTCCCTTCTTCATCTAATACAACCTCAAGTGATTCTCAAGTAGCATTCTTCTCTGCACAGATGTATGTAGGTACAATTTCTTGAGGGCCTCCCACATCTCATATGTTATTTCCCTCTCAGCAATGTGTCGTACTACATGGTCCTTGACCCCATCAAGGATGATGCTCTTGACCCTCGCCATTTCCTCCTCGTACTTGTCGTTATCATTGGGGTCGACTGGGATAGCTATAAACTTCAAGGCGAAGTTCTTGACACGATTTCTGTCAAGTACGGATAATATTTTGGCTTTCCAGACTGCGAAGTTCGATGCTCCGTCCAGTCTATCCTGGTCTCTTACTCCGTGTAGTGCCACGATGCTCTTCTACTTCCCTCCTAGAAGTTCTCTGTTCCACTCCTCCGAGTCTCTACTTCCCGTCTGGAAGTTCTCTTCTGGACTCCCTCTGAGTCCTGATTTCCCTCTTGGAAATCCTTCTGCCGTTGTCGAGATGCCCCCCACTCTGATCGTCTTGTGCAACCGCACCACTGATCCGGGTCCCTCGGCTAGAAACTCTCGGTAGCAACTCCCTCCTCTTGGCCTTGTTCTGTCAGGTATTGTTCTGACTACAGTGCCCCACCAGCTCCACTCTGCAATATTCCCACAGCCTTCCAAACCCCAGCAACATAAAGGTGAGAGCTCCTAGGCTCTGCGCAATCCCAGCACCAGTAACCCGATGTCCTCAGCCAACTGCGTTGGCCCTCCCAGCTTCTGCGTGGCTCTACGTGAGGCTCCCTTTGCCTTCCTTAGCCTCTATGCTGCCTCTTCCCGGCTCACCCTTGATGACGTAGGCACTGCGTCACCCTTCCCTTGTTGTTGCTCTGCTAAAAACAGCTTCTGTCACTTCGGGACAGTTGTTTTCTGTTGCTATTGCTCCGCTCGGCCGATGTCCTCAGGCCTCCTGTGATCTGCAATCACGCTTTGATACCATGTTGGAATTTCTAAGTCTGACACGTTAGAAACCCTTCATGCACTTTCTGATTTATTCCTACCTACTTGTTATGTTACTTAACAAGTTATTTACAATGTAAATATTGAAAATAAACACTCGTGCATGCTCAACATATTACAGATCAACAACTGAAGGAAACAGAAACAATCACACCATATGACACCATTATTTTTGGACCAATGTCCCCGGAAAAACCCAATGTGGGAAAATTGATGCAGCTATCTGAGGGTTTTCTTATTAAGCAATATCAGAGTACAATCTAGGCGCCAAAATTGGCCTACCCAATAGAGAATTTCCTTGGAAATAATACCTTTCAATTTGAGACAAATCTCCTAGTTGAAACCCCGGATAAACATTCTGGCAGCTCCTCAACACAAATCTGCCCTAGAAACCCCAGCATCAGCCTTCTCTTGACTACATCAGCCCCTCTTTGCCCAGCGCTAGCTCTGCGTCACCCCGGATGGGTCTGCGTCAACCTTAGGAGGCCCTGCATCAACCCTCTGACCCTCTATGTCAGCAACACTGGCCTCTCTAAGGCTTTGTGCAGCTCCCGGCTGCCTCTGCATGGCCCTGCGTGAGCCCTGGCTGGCTCTGCGTCACTCTCCCCGGCTACTACGCTACTCTCCCAACACTATCTCTGCCTCTCTGTCTCTCTGTACTCAATGCCCCTCAGCTGCAACTCCCGATCACTAATTCTATCTCTCTTAGCAAACCCCGCTCTAGAGAATAGAATGATTGATCACTCTGGTGTATTCTCCAAGTGACCCTCAAGCCTCCTCTTATACTTTTCTCGTTGACATATCAACGGCTGAGATTAAGTCCCTAATCAACGGCTAAGATTAGATCTGGCTTGCTCCATGTATGTTGGACCATTTTAACACAGTTTCATATTAATACACATTAATATTTTATTTTCCCTAAGTTTAGACTTAGGGACTCCATTAAAAATATTAATTATTTTAATATCTCCTGAACTGTTTAGAATCTGCCCAAACCCTTTCTGGGTATTGGAGATCTCATGTGCCCCAACCTCTCCACCAAATTTCGTGGCTAGAGCACATCCGATGCTACCCCAAATCAACACGTTGCTCCTCCTATATATATTTGTCTCATTCTTTCTCCCCTCACTACTTGTGCATTGTGAAAAAAGAATTTGAACTTGAGAAAAATTGGAGAGAGTTGAAGAAGATTGTGAGAAAGAGACTTGGATAGTAAGAGCAGAACTTGGTGATCCAATGTTGATTCAGTGCTTCAATGTTTCGGTGTTGATTTTGTTGAAGGGAAGGTTGATTCAATGTGTGCATCTGTTGCTGCTACTAGTGATATTCATGCTACAACGTGTTTAGATTTGGGTGAACTTACTCATTATCTTGATCTTTCAATGTACTTTGTATCTCTGTTGAACAATTGATTTCTAATAGAAGAAGAATCTGGTTGGGTTTTCCCCTTGTGGGTTTTTCCCTAGTCATTGGACCCAAGTCCTTTGTGTCTCATTGTATTTTTGGTTGTCTTCTATTGTGCATTTGATTTATGTTCTATCTACAATTCCTTATCTAATATTGCAACATAAAGAAGTTTTGTAATAAGTGACTGTTACAGCATAGAACATCCAATTTTCAACAATTGCAATCATCATTGGTGGAGCTTCCTCTAGGTACCATCCATGTAATGCAAGGAAGTGCCTTAGGGGGTTTCCTTGGGTAAAAAATTTATATAAATTAACCAAATCGAGGAGTTAGCTGAATCAGTTCCCACCAATGTTGTGGGGCATTTGGCTAGTTCTGTGCCAACATGACCTAGTTCAAATCAGCTTGACTTAGGTGCACTAGTCTACACTATAAGGTTCGGGATGCCATCCACGGATGGGGGGATGTTGTAAGTTTTGGCCCTTGGGATGCCATCCACAGATGTGAGGAAGAATCCCTTGGGTTTCTTGTGACATTTTTTATTTTCTTGCTAATTTTTTAATGCTTGGGTTTTTTTTACTTTTTTATATTATGGATTTTTATTTTTTTCCAATTTTGATTTATAAGAACAGACATTACACATCTCATCCATACTAGACTGTAGAAGGAACTCGCTTCTCTCTGCATAAATTGCAATCATGATAAAAATATCAATCCTATACTGAAAACTTCATTTACAAGATACTATATATCCAATAATGTATGTACACTTGCCTTTCCTAGAGCCCAATTGTGGCCCCATTACAGAATACAAAAACACATTACGAAACACTAAGAAAAGATACCCTAGCCTGTAATTCATTAGCTACATAACATGTCATTGGCAGAGTCCCAAAGCCCATTTCTTAAATCCAGATCAGTCTAAATAGTTATCCCATCAACAAGATCTTCTAGTAATTTACTGTGTTAACTACCCATCAGTTATTTGAGACACGTGAACCCTTGATAGTACCAAATATGCATTGAACAAGTAAATAGCTGCCATCCATCCTAATTGGCATGAATCAGTCTGCTTACAAGCAAGTGAATTCAAATTCATATTCTGTAAACAATTAATCTCTCCCACTGCACATTGTTCTACACAATCTGCACCTACTACTAAACTTTTTAGTTCTGTTGAACTACAACTTTACTTTTCCACAGAACATTGCATATTTAGCCACAAGATTCCTTTCTAATTTACAATTGGCTTTTCATGTTGTAATGTCCAGACTCATTACCTGTCTTTTGTTATTTGAAGACGTGACTGTATTTATTTCTTTATTTTTTAACATGTCATGCACCAGCATCTTAGACTATTATTCAATTCAGCCAATTAGTCATAATATAGATACTCATAATAAGATCATACCTGCCAGTAAGTAGAAGCCATAAGGGTGTTGTTCATAGCCAAACATTTCTCTAAGTTCCTCACCATAAAATTTGTAGACAAGCATGCCCAGGAGTGCAACAACCTAGGCAAAACAAGGTGTTATTGAATTAATTTGGAGAGGAGGAAAGCACCTGACACTTTAATGAAATAACAGCCTGAGAATAAATCTGACCACTTTACATATAAAATTAAAATAAAGCGTTTGTGTTACATACAATTCTATTTTTTAATAAATCAACAAAATCTCAAGTATGTCATTGAAGAGCACATTCAAATGGATTGGAAATATAAGTTAACCGTTAATATTCAAAGCATAGTCACAAAGGTTCCCTTAACATTCACTCTTTCTGTCATGAGCATTACAAGGTGCAATGATTATTATATATGTTTGATGAATTAAAAATATATAGAGAAATTTTATAGATTAGCAAAAAGGGTATATAATAAAGTCACTGTAGTTGCTAAATTTACTGCTATCTTTCCAGAACCAGCACAACTGGTTGACCTCCCTCGCTCTCTCATGCCAGTTGCTGGATTTACTTTTCTCAAATGCATTTGAGAACCTACAAAAAACCTCCCTCTCTTTCTCAGATATGCACACATATTCTTGTTAAATTTGGCAGTCAGGGAGAAATTCCCTAATCCATCGGATCGAATAAACAAACATCAATTTGGATCAAAAGAAATTAGTATTATTATTTGGGCAAATAATTATAAGAGGATTGAAAATAAATATTTAAGTGTTAAATGGCAATGTTCAAATTTGAAATTCCCTCCATGTCAAGGCCGACTTCCTCATCAACGCAATTATAAATAGATGTCTCTCCTCCTTTGCTCATATCATCGAAACTTCATACTGTTCTGAAGTCTTCGCATTGACTGAAAGTCTTTGCATTGGTTTCTCGCATTGGCATCCCTGTTCAGGATTATACGCTTGTCTCTGTTCTGGAAATTCTACTCGTCTTTGCTTCAAGCCTATTCGTTTATGACTACAAGACTCTCGCTTCAGGGCTCTCGCTTTGTTGATCTCGACATATGATCTCGCTCTTGGAACAATCTTATTGTAATGATCTCGCTATGGCTATAACCGTAACAGATTTTTCTCTCATGACTAGGCTCTCGGACTATACTTACAAGACTACTCTCTCACATCGTCACCAGGACTCTCACATAACTAAGGCTACGGGATTTATATTATATGGTCTAATCTCTCTCTACAGGTATGGCATCACTACTTTGGCATGATCCCTTGGACTCGCATCTTTATATGGGCTCTCTAATGATAATGATCTCACTCTCTGTAATTGTATGGCATCTGCGATGCGTATGGTGGCCCAAGTCTGAATGGAAATCTCACTGTACTGTCATATGGCATCAATGTATCGATCGACTCACATCTCTCACATCTGTAATATCATATGATCTTGCTCGGCATCCTTTGATCTCGCTCTGTCTATGGTCTCACTCTTGATTAATGGCACAGGGTAGTGTATTCGATTATGTATGGCTTCAGATCGCCATGTATGGTTTCATTCCTCTGCATTACTTGTGTGGTTTCATATTAGTATGGCAGCATCGTATTGTTATTGGTGGCATCGATCCACAGTTCGTATGGGATGTATGAAATGCAATATGTATGATCTCAATATACAGTTTTGTATGGCTCCAATTTATGATTTGATTGGCAACATAGTATATATGGCACCGAAACTTGTTTTGTCTCCAGTGACCCTGAAGTGAAATCCTAATAAGAACAGCAATCTTGATTCAGATATACATGCAGAGACCCCGTTGGATTAAGCAGTGATCCTTGGCAGGAACCTTGAAGAAATCTTGGCAGCATATCTTTAATTATAACAGTTTGACAGGCCTATCTTTGACCATGATGTACATGGTTGAGCTCTCATGCATACAGCTAACTTAGTCTTGTCAGAGTCAAATATAAGTGATATGGCATTGGAAGTCAGTTCACAAACAGAGTTGTGAACTGACCTGGTCTGGCCCTAAGAGGCCTGACGTAGTGTTGTAACCTTGTTATGGATATACTTTGTATCTTATGTTTCTTTTATTTCCGCTGCATTTTTGTTGATATTGATCTTTCTACATAATGGCATATGAAGTAATAATGTTAAAATGTTGAGGGGTGAATTAAATAAATGATGTAATGCAATTATTAAAGCAAAGAATAATATAGCCCTAAGAGAAAAATAACAATTCTCACATGTAACAAGCTTGAAAAAAGATACAATAAAACCACCATAGATCAACTACGAGAGTGAATAAAACAACAACACTATTAAATATAATAATGTCACTAATATTATGTATCCTAGAATGGTTATGGAGCCACTCTGCCAACCACGTTTGAAGGGACAAACCTTTCAAAAGGTGAATGAAAAATGAAATACCATGATGAGATGCCTTGTTAGGGGTGAATAAGTCCATTTGTATTTTAGAGAAACTTAATGAATGTAGCTTTAAAAGAAAAAACAACTTTTCCTTGAAATAACTTAATTCCTCAACAAAGTGCATGTCTAGTTAGGGTCTTAAGGAGAGTATTTTAGGGATTAATTAAACATTATCATTGATATCAAGGCTTGAATACGGGTTTTGGGCCTAATTAAACCTAGTTATCCCTGATATAAAAATGAAAAAATAAAAATAAAAACTTGTATTACTGGATAGCAGAAGGGATGCAATTACAATTGTCATCGCTTCAAAATGAATATACAAACACTTAATTATATCAATACAGCCTTTCCCATACTACCCGTGCAAGTAGGGAAAGTGCATGACATCTATCTCCTACATCTTGATTTTCATATTCTATTCTTAAGGCAAGCAAACAAGTTGAACATTGAATAGCTTGAGAATTCAAAATCAAGAACTTATTTGTTTTAGTTTAAACCTTTATTTGGTTAAACCTTTGAATGTCCTCACATCTCTCTTCTACCTCTGAAAAGATTCTCATAGAAAAAAGCCAAGATGGGGATCTAATTGATTATCGGGACAGAATAAAAGACAATTTATTTACATTTTCAAAGTCTTTTTCCTCTTGCACTTGTGGCACTTGTCATTCTTGCTCCCAAGTAGTTCATGAATAAAATTATCCCTGTTAAAATTGGAGGTATGAGGAATACTTTTCACCTCGGCCTTTGGACAAAATTATTTGTTTTAAGCTTTATGACATGGATAAGGGTAAATCACCAAGCCTAGATGAGTTGTGAGTTGCCTTGTGAGTTTTGATTGTCCGTTTGGCATTGTTACCCACCAAAAGTGGGTGACATCATAGGAAAATTTTTCTCCTAGATTTGTCTTCAGCCGGTAGGCAGCAGCCCCAGACAGCGACCAATGTAGCCAATATATTGTGCCACTTGGTCTCTGCTCCCTGAGCCAGTCGTATGTCCACTCGCCCATCTGTTGAGAGTGTATGTTTGAAGATGGACCATCCAATCGTAAAGGTATGTTTTTCATTGTGCAATCAGGTGCTTATGCTTGTTTTTTCCTTGGGCACATTGGTCATGGATTATTGGGTGGCTTGGAAGAAGGAAGGGTTTTGACTGTGGTCTTCTTCCCTCACCTTAAATGGGGGATTAATCCTCAATCCTAGTCCGTGAGATCTCCCCTATTGGCTTATAGCTTTAGGAAGGGCACTACTTGGGAAAACTCGATTTTCTTAGCTGTTTCACATTTTTCACTCCTTCGCACATTACAAGCCCTATTTCATCATTTTCCCTCTCTGGGTCCGCAAGACTCTAGGACACCCCCTCCGCTTGTCCACATGTTTCATTCGGGCCTAGAAATGTTGCCCCAGAGGTTGATGCAGCTAAAAAAAAGGTTAAAAGCATATCATGGCCACAAGCAAGAAACAAAAGAAAAGAATATTATAAAATGCAAAATATGGCTGAGACATTATATTAGCGCATGGACAAAAGCCAAACATGAGCTCTACCCCTTCATTATGGCCATCACCCTGGTTCCTAGGGCCCCATGAGTGCCCCCACATCATTAAGGAACCCATGCACATCCCAACCCCTGGTGGGTGATGAATTGCCCCACCTTAAGGGGGTAATAACTACTTATATCATACACAGCATGCTCCCATCTCCTAGAGCCCCAAGCAGTAATAAAAAAGAAAAATCAAAAAAGGCAAAAGGCAAATGAAGAAGGGTGGAAAAACAAAGGTTGGGGTAACTCATTTACTATGATTGCTCCCCCCTACATCTATACACCCAAGTATGTGGACGTCCCTCATCATGACCACCCTTGAACCCATGGCATTTGGCCTTGAGACCCCTATGTCCCTGTCCATCTCATCATTATTCACATGACCCCTATCACTTGAAGGATGTACCTTGGACTTGTCTTTCCCCTTCGAGGTTGGGAACACCTAATAGGGTTGTTTATTAGCCACTCCTACCTAGGGAGGTAACACTATTACATGCTCAAACCCCCAAATTTGGAAGGGATGCCCATTATGAAGTCTCATTTGTGCCCTTGATTAAGAAACATGGTTCACTTAGATGCAATAATGAATTATTGTACCTGATGGTGAGAAAGCGCATTGGATCTTATATATAATTGGCAGGTGGTTTCATCATGGGCTAGGCAACTTAACTAGGGCCCAAGCCCACCAAACGATCATATTAACATTTGTAGGGGATGCATTGAGAGCCATGGGACTCTGTCATGTGTATTAGCATCATTTCATGCCATGGGCACATCTCAACACCTTCAGCAGTTTGTTCATTGCCCCACATCATTTGCGAGATGATGCACTTGGACTAGCGTGACCCAACTAACTTAGCATGATCAAGGCAGCTGATCCAAGGCCCAGAGGAGGTTTGTCTCACCCTTGAAACATGGGAGGGCAAGCACCATCATCAGAGCCATCACTTGGAGCATTGTGTAGGATATTCTTTCATTTGGAGACCCATGAGACTAGCAGATGTGCCTCAAACCCAATTTGGGGCCCCACATGGTGACTTACATGGAAAATTAGCGGCCATCCCCTAATTCATCATTATTGAAGCCCTCTCTCTCATCATGGCAATTAAAGAACCAAAAGATCCAACAACCCTTCTTCATCATGACATCATCACTTTGGCTCACTTATGGATGGCTTTTTCATAACTTATGATAGCTACTTGGTCAGCTTTTGACCAAGGCTTGTTCTTAGCACATTATTTTATAATTTTGGGGGCTCGCTAGGCTAAATCGAATTAGGAGAGACTCATATAAATAGAGACGAGTCTCATTTGTGAGAACTCATCATCATCACTTGGATCTTTCTCTTGTAAACAAATTCACTTTTCTCTTAGTATGCTATTGGAGATTCTTTGATGCATTTCGATATTTGGAGCTAGAATTTCGATATATTTAGAGCTACTTCATGGTTTATGGTTGGATATATCTTATTGTTATCTTGTAACTGTTTTTTGTTGAAAAATTATCTTGAAATAATGTCTAATGTATGGAATTGTTGCAACCAGCTAATGCTCGTTAGCCCTAATTTGTTGAATATCATTGTAAAAATGTTATTTGGTTGGTAATTGCATATGTTACCCATTGCATGAAAATAGATGAATGTTCATAGTGGATGAAATCTTTCTTTTTCTTCCATGAAATCCATAAAGGCTTGAGTGGGTGAATATTAAAGGTTGGTAGCTAGGGCATCAATCTTTAGCCTCCTTAAGGATGGTTTTGGCCAATTTTGAATCATCTTAGACTCCACAGCCCAAGGGAATAAGCACTGATCCAAGAAATTTGGTGATTAAACTCCTATTTCTCCATATTTTCACCTCCTAAATTTCGATCTCCTAAAGGTAGGGCGGAAATCTAGGGCTTGTAGCGAAATTTTAGGGAGGTGATTTTTTGGGACTTTGAGAGTCCAAACATCAAGCTCAAGGTCTAGGCTACCTATACTCCAAGTTTGATGGACATCCGCCCGAGTTTCATCAATAAAATCTCTTGCCCTAAGTGTTAACCCAAGAGGGAAATCCTAGGTCTTTCTCTCTCACCTTGGGACCTTGTTTGAGGGTTGTATGAGCATGATATTTGGTGGAATAAATATCAAGAAACCCTTTCTCCTCCCTTCCTTAACCTAGTGAGTACCTTGGAAGTATTTCTTCCCGCGATTATTCCTAAAACCCTAGGTTTGCGCAAGTATTTCCTAGGTCTCTCAATGGGAGAAAAGAGTCTCTTAGAATTATTAAAACATCACATAGAGCTTCTTTGAGAGGTCCTACCTCATCACTTAGAGTCTTGATTTTAGGAATACCTATCATTATTGTATATCTCAAAACCCTAAGTCTTGAACTCCTTATCTCAAGGTCTTTCTTGGAGAGCATTTTAGCTTCTTTCAAGCACTGAGCCATTGTTGTCTCTCCTTGAATGGGGTTTGTGGAATCACGTCATACCTAAATAATTGATCTATTCATTCTAAGTGATTCTCTTTCCTATTGGAATTCCTCCCATCAGTGAAAGTTCGTAAAGAGTAGGGGACCTTGACTGAGGTAACAATGGGTCATTGTCCCATTGTTGTCACTTAGTCTAGTAGTTGTCCCTTAGATTTTCCCTTCCTTAGGCCCCTGCTAGATTGTGCGGTAATAGGCACATTATTAACAACATCATTTTTGGATATGCCAAAAGGCATTGGATGCGATCTACATGGGAAACAAATAATTGCAGACCTTAGTAAGTTGGCTTCTAAAGGGATGTGAAAGGACACTATAAGTGGTTGGCAACCTATCTCTTTCTTTAATGTGTCTTCAAAGCAATGTTGCACGAAGCGGAAGCGTTTTTTGGAAGCGGGGACGCCGAAGCGTCATTTTCCAAAAATCTAGGAAGCGAAGCGTCCGCGGAAGCGTCTGCTATATATATATATTTTTTTATATTTTTTTGCATTTATACTCAAAACAAACATCCCAAATACCAAATTAATTGTAGAAGACATGAAAACATGCATATTTTTGCATAAATCAAGATAGATATAACATCCATTGTACATTAATGATCTAGAATCTAGATTCTTCTCCTCTTGTCTAGCCTTTGCCTCTACCTCGATTGTCTAGGGATATTAGTCAACATTGTGCAATTTTGATCAAACTACCTAATTCAAGACTTAAAATATGGTAGAAAAAGCTTAACATGTTTGATCGAAGATTTTGACTTGATTGAAAGGTAATTTTTTGATAAGGGCGTGCCGCGTGACAAAGGAGTTCAACAATTAACACCACCAACACTAGGGTACATATAGGGCTTGGTGCTCTTGATTAAATGCCAATCGCATACCTTCATACTTGATATAATCTAATGAAATGCCACAATCCCATTGATCCTGAATTCCTGAAAACTGTTAAGTCTGCTGAATTTTGAATAGGATATGAAATTCTATTTTCTCCATATGAAGTCCAATGAGGCTGGAACCACTCTCAAACATCCTGAGTCATTTCATGGTAATGTTAAAAATTTAAGTAAAAGGATGAAAATGAAAAATAAAGGAGAATGTCACTTTTACTTTAAGAATTTAACATTACCATGAGGGAGCATCTACTATATTTATATTTTTTTTTGCCTTCATTCGTCACCCACACCCAAGGTGGACCCACCCCCAACAAGCAAACTCACCTAAAATTAAAAAAAAATTGAAAAAAAACGATTTTATAAACGCTTTTCCGGAAGCTTTTCTGGAAGTGTACGGGAAGCGTATGCTTCCTCCTCCGAAGCGCCACGCTTCCGACGCCCGAAGCGCCGTACGAAGCGCGCTTCGGCACTTCCGTACAACGCTTCCAAATTTCCAAGAAGCGGCTAAAAAAGCTGAAGCGGTGCTTCCGAATTCAGAAGCGCCGCTTCCGGCCAAGCTTCCTAGGCGCTTCCGTACGGGACGTGCTTCGGGGCTTGGAACCGCGGGGGGGGCCGCTTCGTGCAACACTGCTTCAAAGTGTTAGATAAAACTCAGCCAACCGCATTAAAAATATAGTTGCCCAAATAGTTTGATATTAAATGACATTTTATCCTAGATAGTATTATAATAGCTTGGAAAAGCCTTAAATGCATAAGGGAGACTAATCAAAAGGTTATTCTCAAAGTTGGTGTTACAAATATAATTTATATAAAAATAAAATAACTATAAATGAATAAATAATAATCATAACTATAGTTAA
Source organism: Pinus tabuliformis (assembly GCA_031772625.1). Lineage (NCBI taxonomy): Eukaryota > Viridiplantae > Streptophyta > Pinopsida > Pinales > Pinaceae > Pinus > Pinus tabuliformis. The sequence continues at coordinate 236,512,977 of CM062813.1, forward strand.
TTAATGATTAGTTAATGAAGAGGCATGTCTAGGACATGACCATTCATGAAGGGGCACTTGCATAGGTATATGAGTGGGCCCTCATTGTAACATTCAAAACACATTTGTACATTTCATATTATAAATAAATATATTACTTACAATACTTGTGTATTTCACATTTAAAGCACAAATACTACAAGTTGTGTCGCTTCAGTGGTATCAGAGCCATTCAAGCCTTTGGACATTATCCACCGCACAATATGCCATTAAGTTTATGTCCTGAAATCATGAAATTAAGTGAACCTCATAAATCTATAATTGAGCAGTTAAGTGAAATTCAAGAACCATTACAGCAAATAAAAAGATCATTTACAGAATCATTAAAGGTTTTCAAAACACTGGATTCAACACCTACAATAGAAGTTGACATTAATGTCAAAAAGGATGAGCTTGAGCCAAGTGTTTTGCAAAGAAATGAAGAAATTTCAGCCCCCACTCCAATTATCAGTTTTCCTTATCACTCCATGCATTTAATTTTAAATCCAAGCATGATAAAAATTCTAAAATCTGGAAATGACAATATTTTTCTGAAAACACAAATTTAGAGATTTCACAACTGCTGAAATTGTAGAAATAAAACACAGCAAAATTATGACAGCCACACACAGAAAATAACACAGTGATTTTTGATCAATGTGACACTAGAAAACCCCCTACAACTCTTGGGAAAAACCAGTTTGAGAGTTCTTCTTTATTTCTGAAAAAGCTTTACAGAGAAACTGAAATACACAATGAAAATTCCAGCAACCACAAATTACAACTTATCTCGATTTTCGTGTTTGAACTCCACCTCAAAAATCGTGCCAATCAGCAAACAGCCAAAACAGAAATTTTTCCAGCAATAAAACAGCATTAAATGTTGTACGGCTTGCCTCGAAAAATGTGCCCAAAACTTGTTGTACGGACCATACAGATTTCAGCAGTACAGTTGCCTCAAAATTTGTGCTCAAATCTGCCTCGAAATCCGTGCCCTTGTTGTTGTCCCTCTTCCTCGATATTTGTGCCTTTCTCCTGCTGTACGGTTTTGCATTCGAATGCGTGCCAATAAATGTTGCTGCCCAAATTTGCTGAAATGTCTTCTTGGTGCTCTCCTTCACTTCCTCACTGCTTAGAAATTTTCTCCTTGCTCTCTCTTCTCTTTCTCTCAAATGTTCATGAAAGAATGAATGATCTTTCTCTCTTCTCTTCTCCTTTTACTCTGTAAATGACTTTTTGGGTTAACCTAAGATCTAATGGCTGAGATTCATTTAGATCTAGGGATGAGAATAAATGTGCATTTAGTTCTCACTTTCTATTTTCTAACTCGCCCACTTAAATAAAGACCCACTTAGCCTTTTATTTCCATAGTCACTTTTTCACTTTCTAATTCTTCATTGACTTTAATAAAGTCACCTTTAGATTAGAATGTAACTTTACCACTTATAAAGTCACTTTTAAATTAAAATGTAACTTTACCACTTATAAAGTCACTTTTAAATTAAATTGACTATACCACTTATAAATTCACTTTAGGAGAAAAGTACAAAGCCTTAGGTGACCACTTGTCCTCTAATACCCAAATATTAACACTCCCTCTTATCGAGGAAAGTGTTCCTCACCTATGTCACACGGTTCAGGTTCGAATTCGAGTTCGGCAAGAATTAGGTTCGATTCGAATTCGAATTTTCCGATGAGGTTCGTATGAGGTTCGACATTAGGTTCGACTATACATATTTTTCAAAATATATATACATATATATGACATAAAATAATAATAAAAATTGAAATCAATCAATAAAGCTATAGGAGTAAGAATTCTAATTGGTAAGCATACCTAAATAACTTAATCATACTATAGCAGCTAATTATCAATGACATTAGTTAAATGTAAACATACACCATAGTAGTTTGCAATTTGCAAATACAAAAAGGGATGCATAATTACCAATTTCCAAAATTTAAAAGAATGACTATAATGTCAAATACTTGTGTTCTCTAAAAAATCATATAATTAAAACATAATCAAAATTTAAACATACACATTACAATAGAATTATATTGCAAAATCATGGAGAACATCTTCAAATTTTAAAATTTTAAAAAGGAAGTCCATAATGTCAAGTAGTTATAATCCATAAAATTGTTCTACAAAATTCAAAAACATAGACGATCTATCCTTATGGCCTACATACAACATCTAAAAAGCTCTAATTCATCAGAAGCACATGGCCTAGTAAAGCCACTAGAATGGTGATCATCAAACTCATCATTTGACTCATCTAGTGAGTTATCATCAATGCTAATATCATCTTCTTTTGGCATGGTCTCAAACCACGACTGAGAGGAACTAGATGCATCTTTGGCCACACTACTCAAGGCCAACTTCAAATTACTGTGAACATAAACAAGGTCTTCCAACCTTGTAGACAATAATTTGTTTCTTTTCTTGGATTGAATATGGTTAAAGTTGCGCCAGTTCCTTTCACAAGCAGAAGCACTTGATCCCTGGCTCAAAACACAAATTGCAAAACGTTGCAATTCAGGGGTCACTGATCCATAAAATTGCCACCATCTCCCTGGAGGAACATTGGGCCTATCCTGTACAGCGTTGGTCCTTGCAAATATTCCCTCTTCACACCTGTATGCCCTAAGTTGCTCTCTAATTTTCCTGTATTCTTCTAAATCAGGAGTCAACCGTTCAATTGCTTCATAAAGGCCATTCATGACTTCTGCATCATTTTTTCTTTCTATCCCAAAGAGTCTAGGATCCAAATAACAAGATGCTGCATGCAAAGGGCTATGTAACATCTTCCATCTTTCATCGATCACCTCCCATATTTCAATGTACTCATTTTCCTCATTATTAAAAGATTTTGCAATGGCTTCTTTGGCACGATCCATACCCTCATAAACAAAACCCATGGAAGGAGTATCACTATCAACCATGCGAAGCATATCAACAATTGGTTCACATGCTTTTAAGACCTTTAGAGCATTGTCCCAAAAAGCATTCCCTAAAATCACCTATTCCAATTCCTTTCCTTTAGCTTTCTTTGAAAGGGGAGAATTTTCCTAGTCATTGTGGCAAAAAACACCTCTTATGCTTGATGTTTCTTCAACCAACCTTTTGAGAGTGATGCAATATGTAGCAAATCTGGTGTCACAAGGCCTTAGTAGCTCTCTAGATGCTTTACTCCTATACAAACTCAAAGTGAGTTGATGGTTCAATATGAAGTAAGAAATTTGTTTCCCCTTCCTAACTATTTCATTAATCCATGGGAATTTTGCCAACTCGTGCAACAATAAGTCAAGGCAATGAGCAACACAAGGTGTCCAATATATTTTTTCATATTTTTCCATGATCATCTTTCCTGCTCCCACACAATTTGAAGCACTATCAGTTACAACTTGGACCACATTTGCTTCTCCAACTTCAAGAATAGCTTCCTCTAAAATCTTGAAAATGTATTCAGAAGTTTTCTTGTGCCCTGATGCATCAACTACCTTCAAAAAAAGTACCTCTTTAAGGCAATAAACGAACACATTAATTAGAGGTCTATGATTCATATATGACCAACCATCTGATAGAATTGTGCAACATGTTTCCCTCCAAGGTTCTTTGATCTTTTGCAATTTATTTGTCACCCTTTCTTTTGACCTCTTCAAAATAGTGGTCCTTATAGTCTCAGAACTAGGAGGGGCATATCCTTTACCAAAATTTGTTACATCTTACATGCATTGATGAAATAGGGACTTCTTGCAACATTAAAAGGAATGGCAGATTCAAAGAACATATCAGCTATAACATCATCAACATCTTGCTTTTGTGCGGGCTTCCAAAGAGAATTTAATGTTGCTATCCCAATTATTTATTGCTTTTTGGCTGAGATGGACTTCCAATGCCAACCATGCTTGATGAAAGTGAGGAAAATGAGCTATAATTCATTGCAATTTCTGTTTGAACACGCTTCCTCTTGTTTTCTTTCACCTGCTTGGCACCTTTCATTTTGTCATAATCTTGTTGAAGTGTCTTCTTAAGCTTTGAAGCTACATTCTTGCAACCATCAACACCACCTCCTTTACCATTAGAGACCGACAACAAGTGGTACATCACTCTAGTTAAAGACCCAACAAAATCGGCATTACATAGTTTGCATTTCAAATTTCTCCCATGAGCCCCATCCAATTTCTCCACATATTTCCATGCTTCTGCTCTTGACTTTGAAGGTGCCATTGCAAATATTTCTGCATTTTATTCACATACTATGATTAAAATTTGAAAATTAATAAAAGATCAAATAATAAAATACAAATACAAATAAAATTTAATAAATATGCAAAGATTTGAAACATTTTAAGTTTTTGAATTTCACTAGAAATCTCTTTTATTACTCTATGTGACGACTTAATTTTTAATGAAACCACAACTTTACATTATCTAAATCACATTTATAAATACATAAATTATTTTAACAAACTCAAAAATCTGAAATCTCTAAGGCATTTTCATTATACAATTTTAACAACTAAAATTTACAATTATAAAATTCCTAATTAAATTTTAAATTAAGCTAATAAAAAATATATTAAAATTTAAAACATAAAACATTTTAATTACGATAATAAATATAAAACTAATAAAAAATATATTAAAATTTAAAAACATTAAAACATTCCAATTACAATAATAAATATAAAACTAATAAAAATATATATTAAAATCTAAAAACATAAAACATTTCAATGACAATAATAAATATTCATATTAAAATAAAAATAAAGAATTTGTGTAAAAATAAGTAGATAGCTATGACCCAAAAAGTGACATGAAAATAATTATATTTAAACAAATACAAGATGCAATGTTAGTCGAGGATTACTCTATTTTTGGATGTTAAAGATATATATTCCGTTTTTTGTTTTTATTTCATCAAAGGTTTTAAAAGTATCTAGATTATGTTTGAACATTTATGTTTTGATAATATTATTATACACATAATTAATTTTAATAGTTTTTAATCAATGTCTTTATATCATTTTTATCATAATTTATATAATTATATTTTTAATAAATTAAAATAAATAAGTTTATATGTTGATTTTTAAAAGTAAAATTATAATTTATAAATTGTATTCAAGTTTATATTTCTAATTTTTAATGATTAAGTTAGAGATTATATTTTTCAATTTTATTTTTTACAAAAAATAATCACTTTTATCTTATTGATATTTCTTCAATATTAAATATTTTACAGTGAAATTCCATCCCATGTATATTAGCAATAAATAGAATACTAAGCAAACATAAATATTTATTTTAATTTTTAATATAGCAGCTAAACAAACATAAATATAATATTGAGTCATTTTAGGGACTCAATATATGAGCGACACTTATTTTTTGATAATTCAAAATTAAAATTTTAAATGATACAACAAAAACTATTTTAATACTCAAATCTCTTTCCTAGAGTTATTATAAATATTTTTTACACTCTAGGCATTAAAATAATTTCCATAAAGTATCATTTAAAAATAACGAATGCCAAATAAAATATTTGAATATTAAAATAGTTTTGAAAAGAATGATTTGAAAATAACAAATGCTAAATGATTTAAATATTAAAATAGTTTTTACAGGTATCATTTAAAAATAACTAATGCTAAATGCCAGATTTGAACATTAAATTAACTTTTAAAAACATCATTCAAAAATAACAAATGGCAAATGGAGCAGCTGCAGCCTACAGCTATAATCGGTTTTTTCTATAAATAAATATTTTAAATAGTGTCATATTATAAATGCCATAAAGAAAATTATGTGTATTAACTTATTAGTGGGAAAACATAGACGCCAACACTTCTGCAGACTGCAATTTGTTTTATGATGGTTATATTACTCCGGAGGCTGGACCCAGGACACATGCTTGTCCATAACACCATATTTTGCTCTCGTAATTTGGACGCTGTCCCTGTTGTCTCAATTTCCAGATTGAAGATTTTATGAAGAGTTTACTTCTTTTTATCAGCTGTTTTGAATTTCTCATAGGATGCATAGTTTGACTCTTGAATTTACCTTCACAAAATTTTAGTATATGTTAATCTAACAATTTGATAGACGGGATCTAAACCTCTAGTTTTAGGACCTATAGCATTTATTTTTTGAGTGCAAATCTGAACTATGACGTAAAAAATTGGAATAGCATTGTGCATTTGAAATCTTCCAAAGATCCATGGATGGATGGGACTGTTTCAGTGCGACTCGCAAGATAGTTGTCAAAGGATTTCAGTGGATGTGATACCCTTGCTTCAGTGATTGAAGCCGATCCATGCCTAAGAGAGGTACTTGGGAGTCGTAATCATAATGATATCAGATAGCCTACAATGCTTATCTGGGTCATGGGTGTATGCATGTTTTCTACCTGAATGTGCATTTGATTTGGTGAATGACGTATTGGGGATTAACAAACAAAATGGGGCTTGGAACCATGAATTTAATTCCAAGCTGGAAGAAATGGCAGAGCAAGTGGCAGCTCTGAAAGATACAGTAAAATGTGTTCCTTGGAAATAACATCAAAAGCAAGGTGAATTGTCTCACAGACAACTTCCTTTACAAACAATGAAAAAAAATTGCAGACAGTCAACTGGAGTCTTGGACATTATTTGATTTCTGGTCATTATTTTATTGTGACCAATACCTACAGTTTCCGTTGATTATTTTAATCCTACATCTAGTCTAAAGATCCCTGAGGCCCTAGGGTGAGAGTCAAAACAAAGAAAGAAGTAAAACACAGACTCAGGAGTCAGGACAATGGATTTTCTTTAAAGAATTATTACAGATGGTAGAATATAACATTGGGTCACTCAGTGTTACTAACCTGGGTCCTGAAGCCTGAAAGAACGATGTTGGGAGTTGGAACGAGTCCAAAACAAGCCACGACCCACGAACCCAGCTAAACGACAACTCCAACTAAGCAATAACACCCACGGGCCAGTCACAAATGGCTATTAGATTCACTACAGCAACGACTGAGCAATATGCCAATAACACCCACCGGCCTGTCACAAACACGATTAGATTCGCGGCAGCAACAACTGAGCAGCAGCACCCACAGGCCAGTCACAGACTCACAAACACGATTAGATTCACGCTCTAAGAAACAACCTCGAAAAATTTAATTGCTCGACCTTACTATTCAGAAACTTCACTAACAAAACAACATAAATTGCAGTGAATACAGGGACAGCTAGAGCGAGTACACTCCAAGAGTGGAAGACTGAACTTCGCTTGTGCAGATTAACGAACGACCATGGTAAATAAAGCCAATGTAGTGGGCACTGTGGGAAATGATTGGCGAGAAGCGAAAAACACAAAACCGCTTGTTGCCCACGGTCTTTTCATAAATCTTAAAAACCACAGAAAATAACCTCGCGAACCCTAACTTCCATAAAAAATTATAAAATTCGGCTTCAGGTGCGGCTTCAAGTTCGGCTTCAAGTTCGGGTCCGTTCAGGTTCGAATTTGAGGTTCGGCTATCAGGTTCGCTGAACCTGCACGAATTTGAAAAAAAAAATTAGGTTCGCCAAATTTCAAACATCAAGCTTTAAATTCGGCGAACCCTGTGACATAATTCCTCACCACTCCCATCTTGTCTCTGAAGTAGACATGCTTGCCCTGTCGTAAGGCTTTGGTAAAAATGTCCGCTACCTACTCATTTGTGGAAATTTACTCGAGCTTGACAGCGCCCTTTTGGACATAGTCTCTAATGAAGTGATACTTGATCTCAATATGCTTTGACTTGTCATGAAAAACTGGATTCTCCATGAGTTTTATGCAACTCTGATTATCACAGTAAATTACTGATGGTCTCAATGCCTGACCAAATAGACCAAACAACATCTTGCGAAGCCATATGGCCTCACAACTAGCCAAACTAGCAGCTATATACTCTGCCTCAGCTGAGCTCGATGCAACTGACTGTTGTTTCCGGTTGATCCACGACAAAACTATCGAACCCAACCCAAAACAGCACCCAGAAGTACTCTTCCTATTTGAAGCACAACTTGCCCAATCTGAATCCGTGTACCCTACCAGTCTCACTCCATCACCCTGTCTATAATCCAGACCAAAATCCACAGTCCCCTGCAAGTAATGAAGAATGTGTTTTGCATCCACCCATTGCACTCTCCTGGGCTCACACATGAACTGACTCATAGTGTTAACTGCAAAACATATATCTAGTAAAGTGTTGACCAAATACATCAAACAACTAACCAGCTGTCTGTATAGAGTAGGATCCACCAACTCGGAATCAAGCCGATATCCTTCATTTCAAACTCTAAAGCAAGATCTCACTTGCAGCCCTCAATGAGTCTCTCTGCACCAGTGATGATCAAGTCATCAACATGCAACACCAGAATGAGAGGCTTCTCACCCACCACAATGAAGTATAGGTTCGGATCAGCCTCACTCTTTGTGAAACCGAACTGCTACAAGTATGTATCAATCCTCAAGTACCAAGCTCTAGGAGCTTGCTTCAAACCATAGAGTGTCTTTTTCAATCTGCATACATGGGACTCCTTCCCATGCACCTCAAAGCCCTGCGGCTGCTCAATATAAACATTCTCCTGAATGAAGCCATTGAGAAATGCGGTCTTCACATCCATCTGGTGGATCTTCCAACCCATCTCTACTGCAATCGATATAATGGAGTGAATAGATGTATACCGAGCTATGGGAGCGAAGGTCTCTTCATAGTCAACTCCCTCTACCTGTGAGAACCCTCTCGCCACAAATCGAGCCTTGAAATTCTCGATGTTTCCATCTGCAGCATGCTTTATCTTGTAGAGCCATCTGGAACTAACAACTGATTTACCTTCAGGCCTCGACACTACCTCCCAAACATCGTTCTTCATAATAGAAGAACACTCCTCCATCATGGCCTCTCTCTAGCACTGTTGGCTGGCTACCTCCTCATAACTAGAAGGCTCAGAGTCAACAATGCTTGTTACCAATGCCATGTAACTATAGAACCGCTCAGGTGGTTTATTCTCTCTAACCTGTCTCTTTGGCCCAGTAACTGATGTGGCCTCGCGCAAGGTATCTTGAAGCCACTTGGGCTTCCTCTTCCCTGAGCATACTTCTCCCACCAGAGTGAAAGAATCCCCATCATCATCAGAAGCCTGAACTCCTGAAGGCCTTCCAACTGACGTCATGCCTAAATCTGTGCCTGTACATGCTGAAGTACTGTGTGAACTGTCCATTAGTGGACTACCCTGTGAACTGCTTTGTGGACTGCCCTACATGCTGCCCGAAGAACCACCCACCTGACTCTGAGAGCCACTGCTCACTGATGGACCTGACACTGTAATCGATGTGCCTCCTGATCCCTAAACACTAGATCCCTTTGACTGACTCAGCTTCTCTTGAGGGTCTGGTGACTCTAGATACTCTAACTCCCGTGACCTCCTGAAAGCTCTCTCCTCCTCGAACTTCACATCCCGCCTAACAACCTCTTTCCTCTGTGCAGGAATATAAATCCAATAAGCTTTCGAGGTCTTGCTATAACCCACAAAGATGCCCTTGTCTGCAGTGGGCTCTAGCTTGGTCCTATTCTCCTTGGGGACATAGGAATATGTAAGGCACCCAAAGATACGAAAGTGTCCAACATCAGGCTTCTTCCCAAAAAAAATCCTCCTCCGGAGTCACATTCCCCAAGGCACGATGTGGACTCCTATTCTGCAAGTACACAGCAGTGTTGCAAGCCTCTACCCACAAAAATAAAGGTAACCCTTGATCATGAAGCATGGCTTTGGCAGCCCCTACAATGGATTTGTTCTTCCTCTCCACAGCCTTATTCTGCTGGGGGTAGTAAGGAACTGTGAACTCCCTCCTAATGCCCGCCTCAGCACAAAAATCAACAAACTCCCCTCCATTGTCCGACCTGAGGACATTGATCTTCCTACCTATCTGGGACTCCATAAGAACTTTGAACTCTTGAAACCGCTTGAAGACCTCACTCCTAGTCTTCAAGAAATAAATCCAGGTCTTCCTGGAGTGATCAGCAATGAACAAAACATAGTACTCATAGCCACTCAAGGATACATGAGACATCTGACCACTCACATCGGTATGAATCAAGTCAAGGATCCCAGTCGCTCTGTTGTCACTGCTAGGAAAAGGGGATCTGGCAAACTTCCCCATAGCACATCCTCTGCATACATCAAGGTGATCAGAACTGAAATCTGGCACACCAGTGGTGATCTCCCGCAATGTACTCAAGGCCCCATGATACATGTGCCCCATCCTGCAGTGCCAAATCTCACACAACTCTGAACTACTAGATCTGTTATAGATCCTGTCACAGGGGCTGCTAGCCTGCTACTCAATGCCATCAGGGGCTGGAATGAGAACTTGTACACCTTGGCATGGCGCACACCAATCTCTCTAGCTGAAGAAGTTGGAGTTCCCCTAGGATATATAAGCACCTGCCCTCTCCTGAACAACACATCATACCCTTTGTCCTCAAGTGCTGAGACGGATATCAGGTTCTTCTTCATTCCAGGCACATATAGAACATCTGACACTTTCAAGGGAGGTTTGGGTCCCCTATCAAATGTCAATGTCCCCACACCGACTGCTCTAACAATGTTGTCATCACCAAGTACTACCTCCATATCAGTATCACCCTTTGAAAGCTCTAAGAAGTACTCTCTGACTCCTGTCATGTGGCGGGAAGCGCCACTGTCAACATACCAAATGCTAGAGGATACTTTGCTAGTAGCGGGGAACGCACACTCCCTCTGAACCTATATGGCAGGTGATCCTGCACTAGTGGCCTCACAAGCTATGAACCCAAACTGCCAATCAAAGCTCTCTATCTCTTCAGAAGTTGCCATGAGTTTGTCTTTCCCTTTCTTGTTCTTCTTCTCTATTCACACAACAACATAGTGTCCCAACTTTTGACAATTCCAACATTTGACTTTGGAATAGTCCTTCTCTTTGTTTTGTTGCTTGTCTTTACCTTTGCCTTTGCCTCCATTGTTGGAAGCTTGCTTCTTTGCTCTGCCCTTCTTGCCTCTTGCTAACAATGCCACGTTGTCATCCTCCTCCACTTGTTTGGCGGCCCCAAGATGGTTCTTTCTGATCTCATTCTGAATGCAATCATCCCATAACCTCTCCCAATCGGGAAGGTTTTCCCGTGCAACAATGTCATCCACAAAATTCTTCCAGTCTTGGTAAGACCATTCAAAGTAATCTTCACCAACTCAGTGGGTGCAATGATCTCACCTACAGTTGCCAACTCATCTCTCACTAAAGTGATCTTTGTGAGGTATGTTGTAGCACTGTTAGTCTTAGCCATTTTAATGGCCTTCAGTTTCTCTTTTAGGACCATTTTTCTGTTTTCATTTGAGCTCTGGTAAAGACTGGTCAAGGCTGTCCACATTTCATGTGCATAAGTCTTTCCTCTCACATGAGGAATGACACGGTCTTTGATTCCTTCTAGAATCAATCTTTTTGTCTTAACATTCTTTTTGTTAAACTATGCCAACTGTACAGAGTTAGCAGGTACTACTACTGGGTTTTGTGTGGTATTTACCATAATACCCCAGACTTCTGCTTCCTCAAAGATGCTCTGGATTCTCTCCTTCCATGCACTGTAGTTGTTCTACCCATCCAACCTGTCTTCAACTCTCAAACCCAAATACATGTTTCACTATCCTTCCAAACTGAAATTTTCAAATTTGTTATAAAGTTTTGTGTTTTTTGTATAAAAATCAGCGCGTTGTAATTTTCACTTTGATGTCCCAAACTGCACTTTTCAGCCAACCAAGCTCTGATACCATGAAAAAATTTCAACACCCACTCCGGTTATCAGTATTCCTTATCACTCCATGCATTTAGTTTTAAATCCAAGTATGATAAAAATTCTAAAATCTGGAAACGACAATATTTTTCTGAAAACACAAATTTAGAGATTTCACAACTGCTGAAATCGCAGAAATAAAACACAGCAAAATTATGACAGCCACACAGGAAATTAACACAGTGATTTTTTGTCAATGTGACCTTGGAAAAACCCCCTACAACTCTTGGGGAAAACCAGTTTGAGAGCTCTTATTTATTTCTGAAAATGCTTTTACAGAGAAACTGAAATACACAGTAAAAATTCCAGCAACCACAAATTACAACTTATCTCGATTTTCGTGTTTGAACTCCACCTCGAAAATCGTGCCAATCAGCAAACAACCAAAACAGAAATTTTTCTAGCAATAAAGCAGTGTTAAATGTTGTACGGCCTACCTCGAAAAACATGCCCAAAACTTGTACATACTGTACGAACCATACGAATTTTAGCAGTACCGCTGCCTCAAAATTCGTGCCTTTGTTGTTGTCCCTCTTCTCAATTTCTGTGTTGTCCCTCTTCCTCAATATTTGTGTCTTTCTCCTGCTGTATGGTTTTTCCTTGGGATACGTGCCAATAAATGTTGCTACCCAGATTTGCTGAAATGTCTTCTTGCTACTCTCCTTCACTTCCTCACTGCTCATAAATTTTATCCTTGCTCTCTCTTCTCTTTCTCTCAAATGCTCATGAAAGAATGAATGATCTTTCTCTCTTCTCTTCTCCTTTTACTCTCTAAATGACCTTTTGGGTTACCCTAAAATTTAATGGTTGAGATTCATTTAGATCTAGGGATGAGAATAAATGTGCATTTATTTCTCACTTTCTATTTTTTAACTCACCCACTTAGCCTTTTATTTCCATAGTCACTTTTTCACTTTCTAATTCTTCATTGACTTTAATAAAGTCACCTTTAAATTAGAATGTAACTTTACCACTTATAAAGTCGCTTTTAAATTAAATTGACTTTACCACTTATAAAGTCACTTTACGAGAAAAGTACAAATAAATTTGGACACTTTTCCCTAGGCCAAAGATCAAAGCATTGGCGAACCACTTGTCCTCTAGTACACAAATTTTAACAAGAAAAATATGACAACTGAAGATGAAGAAGCTAAGGATGAGCTTGCTAGCAGAAACATTGTTATAGAAGGTGACAAAATTAACATTCCAAGTTGGGAAATCATGGATTCTAATCTAGTTAAGTCAAATATCTAATACAATGGAATTGCAATAGACAAAGGAGAAAAATACAGTGCATAACTTGTCTAGCAGTAGTTGTCATGACGCAAGTCACTTAAAACATTTTAAGAGTGTAAAAGACCCTATGTATCACCTGAATAAAACAAGCCAACCTATAGAAGAGGAGGATGAAGAACAGAATAATGATGAATCTATAGAAAATATTGATGAAAAATCATTACTTTCTGCAAAAGACCACGAAAATGCTATATCAATCACAAATTATAATGACAATGATATTAAAGATGGACACAATTCTTTCAGAGATACTAAAAGTGTTGGAACTGAAGGGGATAACATGATACGGGAACCAAAAGCATTGGAAAATAAACCTATAAAGAAACCTTCAAGGTTCCTTGTCCCCCTTAATGCTACAGAGGATAGTATATCCTTGTTTCACAAAAGTAGTGTAGAAACCGTTGTTCCTTTAACTGTCGTGAGAAGCAATATTCCACACAAGGATACTATCAACACTATGGGTTTATATTCTCATCAACAATTTCCTCTCAAACTTAAAATCTTGCAATCCTCCAAGCCATATGAATCATCAAGGTCGAATGAGAATCATAACCAAATTTCTAGACCTGATCGTACTTCTGAGTGGTGTAGCCAAAGAACTTATCTTCGGTCAATTCCTACTACAAAACCAAATCACACAACGTCAAGGCAATCTGAACCAATGAAATTCGATCACGGGAATCGAACCACTCCCTCTATCGTCACCTTCACCGATAAAGAGCGTCTTATCGGAGAGTCTGTTGAGAACCAAGTTGCCATAAATCCCAACAATAAAGTTGATGCAAAGCGGTTGATCGAAAGGAAGTTCTTTGATCCGTGTGTTTAAAGCAATGTGGGGCTATGGCCTTTCAAGGTTATTCCAGGAGCTGGTGATAAGCCCATCATCATTGTAACATACAAAGGGGAGGAGAAGCGTTTTGCAATCGAGGAGATATCTTCCATGGTTTTAGAAAAGATGAAGGCAATTGCGGAAGCTTATCTTAGGACCACGGTGACAAAGGTTGTCATAACTGTGTCTGCATGTTTTAGCGATTCTCAAAGGCATGCAACAAAGGATGATGGTGTCATTGTTGGCTTGAGAGTTATCAGAATTATGAACGAGCCCACTATTGGTGTCGTTGCCTATGGAATGGACAGGAAGGCTATCAGTGTTAGTAAAATCAATATTCCCATCTTTTACTTGGGTGGAGGTACGTTTAATGTTTCTGTTATGACAATTGAAAGTCTTCTTTTTGAGGTGAAGGGCAGAGTTGATGATAACAATTTGGGAGGCGAAGATTTTGATAACAGATTGGTTAACCACTTTATACGAGACATTGAGAGAAGGTATAGAAAGGACATTAGCAGCAACGCCAGAGCCCTTGCGAGACTGACAAAATCGTGCATAAGGGCGAAGATAACTCTCTCGTCAACTGCCCAGACCACCATTGAGATTGATTCCCTTTTTGATGGTATTGACTTTTATTCCACCATTACTCGGGCCACGTTCGAAGAATTTAACATAGATTTGTTCAGGAAATGTATGGAGCTTGTTGTTCCATGGCACTCTGAACCAACGAAAGTCAACCTAGTTCTAGGGTTTGTTATGTCTAAGACAGCAGTTCCATGGAGTGCGAGGAAAGGGAACGTTTGTTCCTCAGTCGAAAGTACAGAAGGAAATATTGGTATTCGATTCATGCATGACTCGTTTAAAAAAATGTTGCCAATGATTCTCGATTAGAGTCAACTATCTATAAAAATTATTCCATGTAGAACAGTGTAACCACGCTAAACACATTTGTCATGACCATATCAGACGTGAAAGTTCCAATGTTTTAAAACTCCGACTCCGACTCGGTATTGACTCGGCCGGCTCGATTTCAATGACTCGGTCGTTGTAAAAAATACATTAAATATTTATTTATTTTATAAAAAAACATAATTTTAAAGATTTTCATTCATGTTTCCAAACACACAGCATTAGAATATAGATGGAAGACAACATATGATCAAAGTAGGCTCATGAATATATCCATTATATCAAAATGGCACCCAGTGCACTGTCCAATACATACATGATCAAAACAAAAACACATAACCAAGGAGGCTAGAAATGGCCTCTACAACAAAAGTAAACTGTGATCAGTACTACTGGCTAGTAGCTACTGCAGAGGAGCTAAGATCATGTGGATCAATCTCTGGATCATCATCAAAGTCAGACAGGGGGCCCCATGGCTTCTCCTCATCATCATCTCCAACTGCAACTGTAGAAGTGGTAGCACAACAGGTTGTGCAACAGATGCAAGCTGAGATAGACGAGATATGCGGTTGCGCTTCTGTCGTGGCTGAGCAGAGGAAGCGCCTGCAACTGGAAGACTTGTTGGCTGTGAGGCTGAGGCTAGTACAAGTGGATCAGGATCTGCATTCAACTGAACATTATGTTCGAGTGATGCTATCGTCTGTAATTCAAAATCCATATCCTCATCAGAAGCAAACTCTGTTGGATGACTCTCCACTACCCAATCTGATGTTGGATCAATGTCTTCCAACACAATGGGATCTGAATCAGGGCTTTTGTTCAGAAATTGGTTGCGTCTGAGCCGGAGGTTGTATTGGACATAGACTAGATCATTTAACCATTTTTTATCCAAACGGTTTCTCTTCTTTGTGTGAATCCTCTCAAAGACAGACCAATTGCGCTCACACCCAGTAGCACTGCAAGTTTGACTCAAAATACGAATTGCAAACTTTTGCAATTTAGGACAATGGCTAACAAAAGCCTTCCACCATTGTGCTGCAAAAAACATAGGAGTGTAATGAGTTAGCTCAACAAAATTACAAATTATATCCAACTTTCAAATTATAAACGATTTAACAAAAAAACTATTAAGAATTTGAAAATTGAAATTTTTGTTTACCTGGCTCATCTGCTTCTCTTGCAATCTTTGCTAGGTTCTTCCCAAAGGTACCCGAGGCATTGGTGAAGGTCGTGACCTGTCGGTGTATCTCTAGCTGATCACACTCCAATGGGATCATGCGATCAATGCAGTCAATCAATCCATCTCTAACCTCCCCCCTCAAAGTTCATGTCTCCTTAGCTTTATAATGATACGTGGGTTCAAAAAATACTCAGTTGCATGTATAGGGCGATGGAGTTGATTGTTCCATCTTTCGATGGAGTTGATTGTTCCATCTTTCATCAATGATTGCCCAAATGGGCCCATACTTAGCCACTTTATCCTTGTATGCCCTCTTTATTTGCTCCTTTGCTTGATCCATAGCCTCATAAATGAAGCCCATAGCCAATCTTTCCCCATCCACCAACCGCAACACCTTAACCAGTGGCTCAGCAAGCTTCACAATCTCTGTTGCCTTTCTCCAAAATATTTCTTCATTAACTTTCTTTTTCAATTCTTTGCCTTCCAGTTTGTGAGACCACTGGCTTAGATTCCATTCTTCACTGGAAAACATCTTTTGCAAGTTTCTATGTTGTGAAAGCATAGATTGCAATGTCAAAAAATGAGTAGCAAATCTAGTGATGGCAGGCCTAATAATATCCCTGCCCCTAGTGTGTTTCCTCATGAGGCTCAAAATCCATGAATGATTGTAGATAAATTTTGTTATGCTTTTGGCATGATCTACAGTGTTTTTGACCCAATCTAATTTTCCAATATCCTCAAGCATGAGGTCTATGCAATGTGCAGCACATGGGGTCCAAAAGATGGTCTTGTGTTTTTCCTCTAACAGTTTACCAGCAAGAACATAGTTAGAGGCATTATCTGTGATGACTTGAACAACATTAGCCACCCCCACCTCCTCAAAAACCTCATCCAATAGTTGAAACAACAATTGCCCGTCTTTTACCTTATCAGATGCATCAACTGATTTTAAAAACATGGTTCCCCATGGGCAGAAGATAAGAAAGTTTATGATGGTACGGTTTCTTTGATCAGTCCATCCATCTGACATGATGGTACATCCTGTTCTTGCCCATGAGTCCTTGAAATCTTTCAAATAGTCATTAATGGATAAAATTTCTTTCTACAAATGATACCCCCTTAGCTCATGCATAGTAGGGCCTTTGAAGCCTTTTCCAACAGCATGTATGGCATCAAACATAGGCTCATAATATGGTGAACGAGAAGCATTGAAGGGGATATCAGCATCATACCACCATTTAGCTATGTAATCACAAGCAGTCTCCTTCAATTCTTTCTTCCAATGGTCATCTAAAGTGGGCTGCATTTGACTTCTACTAGCTTGAGGACCATGTGCATTTGATGGAGAGGAAGGAGTGAAATAACTTTTGATATTCATATCACCCTTTTTCATTCTACCCTTTCCCTTTTCTTGAATAGACTCAAAAGAGGGAGGAACATATCGGAAGGGGTTGGATGCATCAGTACAAGGGATAGAGGAAGAACCCTCAAAATCAAAATGGGGGTTGGTAGCCATCATTTTTTGTATATTCCTCTTCCTCCCAATTTCAGCCTCTAACTCTTTTTGCCTAGCCTTATCTTCTTTAAACTTCTCAAAGCTGGCTAACAATTCCTTCCTAATCTCCCCAATTTCTGGTGAGGTACATGGAGTAATTTGGCCTCTAATCCCCGCCAAGTGTTGTTTCAGCCTATTAATGCCCCCAGGACCTTCCTTAATTTTCCTATGGCAAAATTTGCAATGCATTTGACTTTCAACCATTTCAACATATGCCCAAGCAGCATCTTTCACTCTAGGTGTCATTTTTTGACTTGGAAATGAAAGAAAACAATCTGAAAATGAAAAACAAAAACAAACATCGATTCAATGTTCATTTCTTTCACAAAAAACACTCTTTAGGATTTCTCGATTTGCACATAAAATTTAATAAGCAAAAACAGATTTGTACAAGTGAAAAAAAATACCTCCAGGCACAAACTACCTTCTCAAGCTTGCTCCAAGAAACCAACTCCTCAATGCTGCTCCAAATGGCTACCCAAGAAGCTCCTCACTCCAGCTACAATGCTTGCCTAAGACTCTTCACCACTGCTCCAAAAATAAACTCAACAACTCCTCACAAACTCTCACTGAAATTCTCACTCAAATGCATGAGATGGTTGTGAGAGAATGAGAGGGGTTGAGTGGGTTAAATAGGGTTTGGGAGAGGGGAATGGACCCCAAAGACCAACTAAACAAAAACTAAAGTGCTTTGGAGTCCCCCACACTAAACAATTAATAAAAAAAATTAAAAATCGTTGTTTTTTTATGTGCCTGGGCCGCTGTACGTAACCCGGCCGAGTTAATATGGACTCGGCCAAGCCGGCTTGGTATTAACCCGGCGAGCCGAACCAAATACTTGGCCGAGTCAAATTTTTGAGCCCTAGCTCGGACCAACTCGGCTGAGTCGGTTCCGAGCCAGCCGTTTTTTAAAACACTGCGTGAAACGCATCTGTTACGAGGGACACAACCTTATGAATCTTTATGGTGACTATTAGTCATAAATATAAATAAAAAGAAGAATTTTAATAATAAAGTTTCTTTATAAACTTATAAAGTTACTTTATAATAATTTTATAAAGTTACTTTGTTAAAAATTAATTAATTTATTTATATATAATAAATAAAATCAAATTAAAAATAATATATATATATATATCCGAGGTGAAATGGATAAAATCTAATTTCAAGACAATACTATCAATGACTTACACATGTCAAAAAGACGTGGGAAAGGAAGAAATTGTTAGCGGTTAAGCTTTGAGTACAAAGCTTTTTGAAGAGCAAGGCAATGTTACAAATATAATTTATATAAAAATAAAATAAATTTAAATGAATAAATAATAATCATAACTATAGTTAATTAATGATTAGTTAATGAAGAGTCGTGTCTCTAAGGACATGACCATTCATGAAGGGGCACTTGCATAGGTATATAAACGAGCCTTATTGTAACATTCAAAACACGGTTGTTATTTCCTCATCTTTCTTTAGAAGCAATTGAATGGGCTTAGCTATTTCCGCATAGTTTGGAATAAACCTTCTAAGAAAGTTGATCTTTCCTAAGAATGAATGAAGAGTCTTGATTATGAGGCAAAGGAATCTTTTGAATTGCCTCAACTCTCTCAGGGTCAATCTAGATCCCATCCTTGGAGATGATGTGACCAAGCAACTTCCCTTCACTTACTCCAAAAACGAACTTAACAGGATTCAATATTATTCCATACTCTCTACACCTATCAAAAATTTGTCTTAGATGACCCACATGAGAAACTCCATCTTTAGAAAAAATAGTTAAGTCATCTTGATAAATCTCAATGAATCTCCCAATTAGGCCCTTAAAAGCATAATCCCTAGCCCTTTAAAAAGTTTCTCCAACATTAGTTAATACAAAAGGCATCCTCAAATACTCAAAAGTACCCCATGGTGTGGTGAATGTTGTCTTATGCCTATCTTCCTTCTTCACCATGACTTGGTTATAACCTGAAAATCCATCTAATAAGGACATCATTCTTGATCCTATTACCCTTTGTAATAGGGTTTCCATGTTAGGTAAAGGGTAATTGTCATTTTTACAAGCTAAATTAAGATTTCGAAAATCCACACATAGCTTGATTGATCCATTCTTCTTTCTCACAATAACCAAGTTTGAACACCATGTGGAATGCCTAGTGTGAGCTATGATTCCAACTTGAAGCATCTTTTGCAACTCCTTTTGCACCAAGGGGGCTAACTTAGGATTTATTTGCCTAAGTTTTTTCCTAAAGGGCTTGGCATTCTCATCCTTTAGGGGGATAGTATGTTCCATGACATCTTCCCTATATCCTTTTAACTCATCATATGAGAAGGTCAAAACATCCCTATATTCTTGAAGTAAACTTATTAATTTTCTTCTTTCCTCCTCAGTGGTACCCTTCCTTATCTTAATAATCTTTGGATCTTCAGAAGTACCAATGCTTACTTCAATGAACTCCCCTGGATCAAGTTTCTTATCTTCCTTTCTCTTCACAGCATCATGCCTATCAAACATTTGCTCCATGGCTACACGATTTCTAAGAGTGGGATTCGATACTATGTTACACTCCTCATAGTTGCAACCATCTTCTTTGTAGCCAACTTTAAAATCAGAAAATTCCTCCATATTATTCAAAAATCTAATCTCTTGGCTCTCATCATTGAAGATTTTCCAATGCTTAATATTATCTGGAACTTATGGTCTAAAAATAACTTCCATCTTAATCTTATCATCCATCAAGTCCTCCCCAAGCTGTAAAGTAGATGCAGCAATAGCTAGCTCATCAGCTTGTCTATTTCCTTCTCTTGGAATTGTTTGAAGATCCAATGCATCAAAATATTCCATATCATCCCAAACAACATTGTGATACTTCTTTAATCTATCATTCTTACAAGCAAATTGATTCTTTACTTGAAGAATGACTAAATCAGAGTCCCCCTTGATACTAAGCATTTTAATTTTCAAGTCTTTTGCCAACTCTAGACCCAACAATAAAGCTTCATTGCATCAAATTCCAATCTATAGGCGAACTTGAATATATGACCAAGGGGGGAGGTAAGAACAATTCCAGCACCCTTACCAAACTTTGAATAGGCACAATCAAAGCTCATATGCCAAATCCAATCTTTCTTACTTTCCAGCTCAATCTCCAAGGGAGCAATAGAGTTAGCGAAGATAGCATAATTTCCCAAGTCATCAAATTCATACACAATTTCATTATAAGGCTTCTTGGGATTCTCCACATGATACTTTCTCTCCAACTCCCTATCCAACCTAACCATGATGCCCTCACTATTAGGGATGGTAGCATAACTTAGATCCATTTGCAAACTACCCCCTATATCAACTCCCCACTTTCTAGACAATAACATCCCCCAAGCATCAGGCACATCAATCACCACAATATCCATGGTGATCATAATATCAGGATGTACTACCAAGTGGACTTGAAGATCCTTTATCAAACCACAAACTTCAATAATTTTTGAATCCATAGCACAAATGTTGTGGTAAGGTCTAGAAATCCTCAAGTTCAACTGATTCATGACCTTCTTGGTCATGACACAAGATGATGCCCCAGAATCAAACATACAATTATGCAAAAGTAACCCATTAACCAACAATGTAATAAAGAAAGGTTGATGGTCCTTGTTACCTCTACACATATCACTACTTTGCAAAATGATAGGGGCATCCTCACATCCATCCTTAGCAAAATTTGACATTTCTTTCACATGAGGTGCATCAATGGCTTTCAACAACTTAAACTTTTGGGAGGGAATCTTTAGGATTTCAGTCACAGGTACTAAAATCTTTGCATTGTTTATCCATCCTCCCAAGTCAATATTTAAACCAGATGTACGTGGAGTGAACATTTTAGGATAATTTTGATTTCTTTCCTTGTTCCTTGCCCTTCCTCTATCTTTGGCTACTTCTAAAATCTGATTCAATGAAGGATTTTCCCCATATAATTCCATGATCCTATCCAACTCTTCAAATTTATTCACAGTATGGGAGAATGGAGACTTCTTATTTATCTTTTGGCTATTCTCCACAACTCCCATCCAATTTTCCATGGACAAATGATGCTCCTTGCCAACCACATTTATTTTCTCACTTGTCCCAGCCATTCCTCCTTCTAAAATCCTTCTCACATAAGGACAAGTGGCTTCATCATGCATTTCATCACAAGGTCTACAATAGGGAATTGAATTATCAACTAAATTAGTAGACTCATGAGGATTTGGTGGCCTATTTTCATTGGGAGGTCCCTTCTTCTTCCATCTATCATTTCCTCGATTTTGGAATCTCCTAGCTTGATTCCTTTCCATGGACACCAATCTATTTTGGATGGCATTCATTTGAGTAGTGTGATTTGCTTCCATAGTCTTAATGAGTTGGGTTAATTCTTTGATAGGATCATGTGCATTTTCTTCCTTGGCCTTCCCTTTGGAGTCATGAGACTTTGATGGCCCTCTATTGAAACCAGGAATTTCTAATTTTCCAGATTCCTTTCTAGCATTTTCCATCTTCAAGGCTTCAGTTTGAGCTGCTCTTAGATTTGCCTGCTCTTTCCTTCTTAGCTCAGAGGCAGTATCAACACCAAAAGCATCCAAATATGAGCACAAAAGAAATTGTTCAGGAGGCTTGACTTCAATAGGCATACTTTTCACCAAATCATTAAATCTCTTATTAAATTCCTCCATGGTTTCATTCTCATTCTTCTTCATAAAGCTAATAGCATTGATCAAGTGCCTATTCTCTTTCTTCTCTCCAAATTTTCCCATAAAATCATTTACGATAGCTTGCAAGGAGTCATAAGAGCTAGCAGGTTGCTTCGTGAACCAATCAAGAGCATCATCTTCTAAATAGAGAACAAAAAGCATCATCTTTACATCCTCATGGTTAGCAGTGTTACACCACTTGAAAATACAAAGTTCAAACATTGAAATTCTTAACATGTGATGTAGCGCTAATGGCATTGTTACCTTGAAAAGAAAGCAACTTTTCAATAGCCTTGTCAGGGATATTTTTAGGATAGCCATTTATGTTAACAAAATTACAGGGAACAAAAAGATCGTTCATGATGTTAGGCTCTACTTGTACTTGAAAAAACAAATGGGTATCAAAAATAGTCTCTTGCCCAAGATTAACAAGAAGTCTACTATGAGAGAGTCTATTTAACCTCACTCTAGAAAGCATTTTAGGCTCAAGAGTGGGGCTAACTAAACCACTTGAATTTCTCCTACTAGAAACTCTTGCAAGATTTGAATTAAGTGGAGCCGCCACTTGAGCAAGAATCTAATCCGAAAAGTTCAATATACAAGAACCAAAAATTAGTCGATTTCCCAGGTACAAGAGGATTTGTCCCTGGCAACGGCGCCAAAAGAATGTTGTTGTCGCCTTGTACACACACCTGAGTTAGTGAGAAAAGGTTGTCACCTAGTCCCATCTCTCTCCTTTTAATCCCTAATGAAAAGTTAATTGAAAAATGATGTGAGGTTTCTAGGAGATGTTAAGGTCAATTGGATTAATTTAAGATTATAAGCAAGTTCAACAAGTATGATAAGCAATACAAGACATGAAATAAAAGATGTTCTCAATAATCATCAACACATAAATAAAAGATAAGCATGTAAACCAATGCCTTCAAGATTGCTTCAAAATAATAAACACTTGCTCAAAAATAAAAATGTTTCAAAATGAAACACCAAGTAATCTTGCAAATCAAATGAATGTTAGAAAAGATGATATTAACTTGCAAGATATAAAATTGCTCTTAAAGAAATGCTTTTAAGTCAAAATATAATCATTCATGATTCTAAAGCATGTAAAGTAGCAATGTAAAATAACTTGCAATAATAAGATGGAATAAACTAAAGCTCTAGTTGCAAAAATAAAAGATATGTACTTGCCCAAAGGAAATACTTCAACATTAAATTCAATAGATGTTCATCATAACAAGTACATGATATAAATTGCAAGTAAAATACTTTGGAAGTAAAGTGAGTCAAAATGAGATGCACCTAGCTAAGGTTAAATGTAATTATTTTGATTAATTTTAGACTAAATGTCTATTCTAAGTGAGAGATCTTCTTTTTGAACTCTTGCCAAAGAGTAAAATTGGGGTGACATTAAGGGAGAAGGGTTGAAGACTCACTAGTAGTCGTTAACGATACCCTTCCCCTCAGCCTTACGAGTCAGTTTGTGCCTTCGTTCCTACAAAGGGACAAGCCATCTTCATAACTGTAGGGTCACACACATTTACCTTACTTCGTACCAGTCAAAAGAATTCTCCAAGAAAATCTTTGCCCTATGATGTCTATCAACCAAGCTTATGCTTGGAGGTTAATTGAGTTAGAAATGCAATCTATACTAATATGCCTATATGAAATGCATGTAAATTCTCCCAAAGAAATATTAGTTTGCAAGTGCTTCAAAATAAGGAAAGAATGCTCAACATAAATTGCAACTATAACTTGAATTGGGAATTAGCTTGATTGCAATTAAAGTAATGCAAGTAATTTGCTTGAAAAATAAAACTTGCTTCAAGTAATGATGATACAATGCTTCGATATTCAAGATGACAATGTAGCATAGCAATGAGGCATGTACTTCAAATGATCATGAAACAATTTGCCAAGCTAAATGGAAAGAAATCAATAAACTAAATTTAAAGCTTGCTAGAAATGTAAAATGCTTGCATGTAAAGAGTAAATTGCTTGAAGTAAAGTGTTGACTTGTAGCTCAAAGCAACATGAAATAGATTGGTGCAAGTCTCAAATAAAATTGTAGCAAACTTTAACTTAGGAAATGAAATGTGATAGTGTGGTTGTGTTAATTCCCAATTAGAGCATGCAAGTTAAAAGGAAAACTAAGAGAATAAAAATGCAAAGAGTCAATCCACCCACATATTTCTCTCCCTAAATGGAGAGAGAGGATGCCATGGGTAAACCCACACTCCCACAAGAAAATAGATCTTTTATTAGCTTATTACAATGCCATAAGGCCCCTTGGTGGGCTGCCCAAAAGATGGAGGGAAAAATTACAAGATAGGAATCTATAGGAAACAAAGTCTCCCTCCAAGAAGTGGCAACCACAATGGCCAATGAACAACTCTTGAAATCTAAGAATTACAAGGACCTAATGCCCATGGCCAAGCTAATTTGTTGATGTCCAATATTGCTCACGACCTCCTTAGCGTTGACACTCAAGTGCTCTTGGGTTCCTACAACAAATAGTTAAGAGTCTTCAAGCTTTAGCTCCCTCAATCATGCCAACAAACATAAAGGGTGAGCACAATAAATAAATCTGAATTTTCTCTGCAAAGCCAACCCTCAAGATTAGTGGTAAAATAGGGAGAAATTTTAGCAAATAATTTCTACAAATATGCTACAAAATTTAGACCAAGGAATTGGAGCAAGGCCCCTTTCCTTGCCTAATCTTCACATGCTCTTCAAATAGCAAAATGAAATCAATACTAGCACAAGAATTTGAGATAATTGATTTTAAATAAAATTTGATTTTGAAACACAAGCTAAAGGCCAAGGATCCTTGCAAACACAAAATCGTAAGATGAGGCCTTGGGAGATGACAAATGTGGATTCTTCAATGAACTTGCTCAAGACTAGGATGATTCCTCCAAGAATTTCCCCTCACGCTTGAGGCTTGATCCAAGATATGTCTCTACACAACTTCAAATACACATTAGATCCACATGGGTTAAAAGAAATACAATGATAAAGAGATCTTAGAGATTTATTGGAAAATCAACTAAAATTTTCTCTATCTAGAGCAAATTCTCAAAACCAAATGCCAATGTGAGATAGCTACACATTAACAAATCTCTAAAAGCAATATGGAAATCATGGACATAATAACATAAGTAGAAACATGAAGCACAATGATCAAGATATTACCATGCTCAAGAAGAACAACACCTCATAAGTGAACCCCAAAGTCTTTTATTGCAATAGAATGTAAGTGTACACAAGACCAGAGCTTCCCCAAGCACAATAGCTCATTTCAATGATACATACTGAGCGTTCAAGGCTCTATTATATAGAGAAATTGGAGCAAATCCCAATGTCACAACCAAGTGACAAATGGGCATGGAGAAGATCCCAAAAAAAGAAATCAAATTCCAAGTGTGAATGAGAGATGCCAAGTGAGGAGTCTTCACCAAATCAAATTCCATAAGTGGCCATCAAGTTCTCTTAAAGCAAATCGAATTATCCATGTGGAGAATCAAGCAAAGCCAAATGTGAAATGAGAGTGAGTTAACTCCCAACAACCAAGCAACCAAGTGACACCTCTGCAGTGATGTCCCCCATGAGCCATGTGTAGATCTCCATGAGGAATGCGTAGGCCCTCCTTGAGATTTGTGTTGATCCTTGAGGATGTGTCATGTGTAGAAGAGTTAGGGCTAAGGTGGAGACAAACCTCTACGAAAATCTCCATCAAATATCCTCCATATATTCTCATGTGCATTAAATCCACAAAAAATTTGATTTTCCAAGTCAGCAGCTCCCTCATTGATCCGGATCTTGGGGGGAGGCCCCCAAGATCTAAAAGATTGAAATGGATTTTGGAGAGAGGCCCCCAAGATCTAAAAAATTGAAATGCAAAAAGAAAAAGAAGAGAATGCCCAATGAAAAAAACCACAAAGAATTTTTTTATTAAAACAGAGAATCACTGTAAAAGCTACATTGTAGCGGACAAACTGTCCTTTTACAAAATGCGACTTGTTACTTATAGTATTTTTCAGTTACAATACCACAGGTCAATTCCATGGGTGAATGAATACCATAGATGGATGTCACAATACCATGGGCAAATACCATGGGTGAATGAATACCATGGGTGGATGTTACTTACAATACCATGGGTGGATGTTACTTACAATACCATGGGTGGATAAATACCATGGGTGGATGCCGCTTACAATACCATGGGTAAATTCCATGGGTGGATGAATACCATGGGTTGATGCCATTTTCCATTTGGATCATTCCTCCCTCCTTAAGAAGCAATGGTCCCCATTGCGTGAAGTTCCCTCCTACGAAGCCTTTGTTGAATATGACGAGCCACTGAAGAGAAGGGTTTTATGTGGTTAACCCATAACTATGATGAATGAAGATCCGATGATAAAGATACCCTGCAGTGCTTGTGACCAACTGTGATATTGATAGTGTGCTCCCTATCAAATGGAATTCGATGAAGTGTGGTTTTGTGGATGACCCATAACCATGATGAACGAAGATCCGAGGATAGAGATACCCTGTAATGCTTGTGACCAACTATGATACTGACAGTGTGTGGCCTAGCAAATGGACTTTGATGAAGTGTGGGTTTGTGGATGACCCATAACCATGACAAATGAAAATCCGAGGATAGAGATACCCTGTAATGTTTATGACCAACTGTGATGCTAACAATGTGCAACCTAGCAAATGAACTTCGATGACAAGGATTTTGTGTGGTTGACCCATAACCATAATGTTGGTTGTTAATGAAGTAGCAGGTGCCTACATAGCCTGAAGTGGGAGGGCACGTCTCCAAAGAACCCAAGCCGAATGCTGCTATGATGAAACTGATGAATGTGAACCAGGTGCCTACTAAAGCGGGGTGGGAGGGCATGTCTCCAAAGGGAACCCGCTCCGAATGCTGCTCCAGAATTAAAATGGACATAACTCGGTCAATATAACTCAGAATATTTATTATAACTTGTTTTTAGAAACATAAGGATGATTTTGCATCTTTCCATGTATTGGGAATCCTTATCTGAACACTCTAAAATCTCATATTCACGCTGCAACTATTCTGCCGTCACAAAGTTCTGAAAAAATAGTTTTTTTTAAATCAGCAATATCTCCCACATCCAAACTCCGGTTCGACCCATTTTTTTTTGAAATTGGGTGATTTTTCGAGAGGAACTCAGATATGCAATCATTGTTTTGAAATTCTGCACAAAAACTGCAAAAAATTATAGGAGAGTCGTCGTCCACCAGTTGTCGTCAGAAAAGATTAAAAAAAAAATCAAATCTACAACATAGCTGATTTTAAATCAGCGGTATCTCCCTCATCTAGACTCTGATTCGGCCGTTTTTTTTTTAATTTTTGTATTTTTTCGCAAGGAATATAGATCTGGTATTTTGTTTTGTAAATTTTGTACCAAATGTTTCAGATCTGATCTGCAAACTCACCGCCCAAAAACATTCCTGCAAAAAAATGAAAAAAAGAAAAATTCTTCCTACTTGGCCCAAGAAAATGCCTTGTGGAGGATGAAGCACATGTCTGAAGTTTGTTGAATATTGCTGCAAAATTTGAAACTGAAATATGCATCAAACCCTCATTCCCATGGAATCATAACTTGATCTGATACCACTGATCCGGATCTTGGGGGGAGGCCCCCAAGATCTAAAAGATTGAAATGGATTTTGGGAGAGAGGCCCCCAAGATCTGAAAAATTGAGATGCGAGAAGAAAAAGAGGAGAATGCCCAATGAACAAAATCACAAAGAATTTTTTATTATAATGGAGAATAACTGTAAAAGCTACATTGTGGCGAACAAACTGTCCTTTTACAAAACGCGACTTGTTACTTATAGTATTTTTCAGTTACAATACCACGGGTCAATTCCATGGGTGAATGAATACCATGGGTGGCTATCACAATACCATGGGCAAATACCATGGGTGAAAGAATACCATGGGTGGATGTCACTTACAATACCACGGGTGGATAAATACCATGGGTGGATGCCGCTTACAATACCATGGGTAAATTCCATAGGTGGATGAATAACATGGGTGGATGAATACCATGGGTTGATGCCATTTTCCATTTGGATCACTCATTAAGTGTCAAGAATTCAATTTTTCATGTGAGCCATGTATTTATGATGCAAGGTGCCAAATCATCTCCCACTTGTCTTTTGACTCATTCCTTTGACTTAAAATAATTTCGAAGTCATTTCCATGTCATTTTGTCACATGGAGTTATTTATTTTTCTCCATTTAAATTTTTTCTGGATTAATTTATTGCCAGATTTCCCACTAAACTTAGGAAAAGTTGGTTTTGAGGATCTAGAAACTTTTTTTTACACCCATCAAAGTGTATCATAGTAGAGAGTTGAGGGTGATAGGTGTAATTTGAGCACACATACCACATACAACTTCTCTAGACATCACTTATTACATTTTACATTTAGATTTTATTCAAATTTTCGTCATGCAGGAAATTTAAAATTTTTTAAAATGACCCCTAGACCTAATCAAATTCCATGAAATTTTACGAGTGATCTAGTATGGTAATATACGACGACTTTAGACACTAAGATTCACCCAAAGCCTCACCATCAAGCTGCACTCCGGCTTTGGTGTTATGATTGGAGGAAAAAACTCAATGAATTATGAAGTCCCTGTACGGACCTAATAATTAACCAAATGAAACAAATCTCCCAAAGTAAACCCACTTGATGACAAGATCCCAAGTTACCTAGGCCTATTATATGACTCAACTCATCATACTAACATCACTTTACATCATCCCCGTAGAGATTGTGGAATCTGAGTACAACAGAAGAAGATGAGAAAATGAAGTAGAGTTGAAAAACTCTGATAATATAGTGAAGTTTGATGGTACATGAAGCCTCTGATACAACCTTGGGCATGGAGTCTTCAAAAATTTTGGGACACTTTAGTGGTCAACAAGTCCATGTTGTGAAACACATGGGGAGCGTTGAACCCAATGTCCAACAATCTTCCCCCAGCACGAGTCGGATGAGTTTTGAGCTTGAGACTTGTTGCTCTAATACCGTGTATTGGAATCACGATTGCCATTAGACCAAAACCCACAGACTTTAGTCTATATCGTGAAACACACGAAAAGCATTGAACCCAATGTCCAACAGGATCAAGCTCTGAAGTATAGAATCACAAGCATCCTTGTTGTACAACAAAACTAACAGGAATACCTTATTGAGCTGAAGAAGGTGTGGCAGACCAACAAGTCCAACAAACAGCTCACAGCCCTCACCATCAATGTCAGGACAGAAAAGAAGTAAAGGACAATTGGAATTATGTATTAACAGTATTAAAGTTGGTTACAAAACCCATTGAATTTTGCATTGGAGACATACTTGGTTTACTACCACTATTGTATGCAACACGGGGAGGAGACCCGACCACTGGTACAGTAAGCTTGGAATCCACACAGTAGATAGTAAATTAGTATAGAAACATTTGGATTGGATACTGTAGCATAGTTATGGTTAAATGTTGGTTCGCTAAATTGGACATTGCGAATCAGTGTTGTACTGGTGGATTACTGGGTGGATACATTCATGGTTTCATTGGGCAGTCAACACTAATCTATTGTGAATTGGTTGGAGAATCTTCTACTATGTAGATATTTATATTTATTTACACATACACATTGTTGTTTTGAATGTACAGTGTTGTCTGATTTACTTGGAAAAGAACCCTAGTTCCAATAGAACCCTTAGGGTCAAAATTGCCCTTGTACATTACAGCTTGTTTGCTTTGAAAGAATGCATATGTGCTCTAGATAATGATCAAGTTCACATTCCATCTAGAGGGAGCAAGCTAACAGAAGTACTACAAGATTCAGTTGTTGGTGATTCACGCACTGTCACAATATCCTGTATTTCTCCAAACTCAGGCTCTTGTGAACACACCCTCAATATACTAAGAGATGCTGACAGGTTTAAGAGTCTTTCAAAAACTAGCAATTCAAAGAAGGATATGAGCTCTCCTACTACAACACTGGGAGAGTCGTCTACTGCTCCATTGACTACCACTGTCGTCATCACTGCTTTCACAGTACACTTTTGAAACCAATAGCTTGGATCTTCAAAATGATTGCAATAGATTTGGCTGGCATAAACAGTCAGATGGTAAGACTTACCAACATTTTACAATGGATCATGGTCCTCCAAGTGGTCAGGATGATAGCCACCCATATTCAGCGTATACAGATCCAAGAATGAACAATAATAATGTGGTAGGGTTTGATATTTGCACTGTTGAGGAGTCACAGGAGCAAGACAAGCAAATTCCTTTCCAATCTGGGAGGAAGGGCAAAGTTGATAGACATTACAATCAGAATCCGAGAGAAGAAGCAATAAAGATGAATGATAATGTAGTTGTTGATAGAAGGCAAAGAGATATTTCCAATGCAATTCATATAAGCTTAAAGTCTAAGGATGCAACAGAGTTGGATATGGATATTTTGGATCTTGATGAGGAGCTTGATGCCATACTTAAGGAAGAGAAGGATCATGTGGTTTCTCATTGCAAACAAGTTGAAAACACAATAAATATTGTTATGAAGGAAATGAAGATGTTGTCTGAAGTAGACCAACCAGGCAACGAAATAGATAAATACATTTCCAGATTGAGTGTTGTTATTGGAGAATCTGAGAAGGACATACTTGAATCAGCTTGTTGTGTCAATGGAAATCAACTCCTATTAAGTTATTTATGTGATGTCAAGTATGTTTTGCAAATAAGAGACTTGCAATCTGGAAAAACTGCTTCATAATTTGCCAATGGTTATTGCGTCAGTTTTTGGAATTTCAAGGAGGCGTAAAGACAAAGAGATATTTATTAGTTTTACCAGCTTCCTTTGCAACCCAGATGTGGAAAAATCAGAGTTAGTAGTATTTAGAGAGATTGTTGTTCCAGGCCTTAATTGGACAGAGTTTGAGGCTAAACAGGTTTTTCATAATAAGCAAGGATGCAACTTAGATACCAATGTTCATTGTATCTAAGAAAGACATCACTCTTGATGGTCCCCATCTAGCTCTATTATATGGTTATGGGGGCTTTAATATCAGTATCACCCCAAACTTCAGTGTTGGTCCCTTTGTCATTTCAAGACATTTAGGGGCAATTTTTGCAATTACAAATATTCGTGGTGGCAATGAATATGGAGAAGAGCCAGGGACTGATACATCACTCATTTTGAATGAAGATGAATGGGTTGGAAGTGATCAAAGGCAGGAATATGGATCATTTGAGAGGTCCTCATTCTTGAAACCAATAGGAGAGAAGAGCAGTTTCATAAACCTTGGCAACTGGAGTCATAGTACTAATGTGCTGACTCTACATTGCTTGAAGACAAGCAATGTCGGGAAGAGGGGACTATAGTGTCCACTTCTAATTAAATTACCCAAGGGAGGATGAAGTGGCCTATCCAACCCCATAGGCTATAATCAATTATAAAGGGGGAACCCAATATTAAATGTTATTGGGGTAACATTGGGTAAATTGGGGTAAATGGAGGAAAACTATGGAAGAAGCCAAATTTGGGGCAAATTGGAGGGACACTTGTTAGCCCCTCAAATTAAAATTAGGGGAAGAGACCCCAAAATGAATCTATAAATTAGAGAGAGGAGATCTTTTTTCTCATCATGGATTGTTGATCTTTCTGATTTGTAAGTTGAGGCTCTTAAGGGTTTTAAGAACCCTTTCTTTCTGATTGGTTTCGGTGGTGATGTTGAAAAATGGCAGCTATCATCGAAATTTCATCAAAAAAAAAATGGAGAAAAGTCATACTTATAAGGTTGACCAAGTCGGCTGTAAGTTGTTCATGTCGGCCCCACAAGGTGAAAAGCCACCTCTTGACACTCATAAATAGAGGATCGTTAGACCTCATTTGACACATCTCATCACTCAACAATTCGGTCTGAAATTGCAGAGCGAGATCACACGTGCGAAGTAGCAGAAGAGGTATTTTTGTCTAGCGTTGACTTTCGTCATTGGATCTGTTTTGACCTCCATTGACTTCTATTGACTTGGGTTTAATCTACTTCTGTTGACCGAGATTTTGATTATGTTTGGAGGCCGAAAATTACAAGGATTCGTTGACTTCCTTTGACTGAGGTTTCACTCTATTTCGGGGCACATTGACGGTGGGTCAACTCCGTGATTTTGACCAAATTACAAGATTGTTGACTAAGGAGCTTTGACTGAGTTTTTGTTTATATTGAAAGGAAGAAATTGCAAGAGACTTTGACCCAATCTTTCACTATGTTGACCAAATATGTGGCATTGTGACTGTTGACTTTGACCGAGAGTTATAGGAGGTTGACCAAACTTCCATAGCGTGAAATTTGGCCCTGTGTTGTAGACTGTTATCTTTGACCATATTTGACTCTCATTTGATTAGTTTGACTTGATTGACTTGGGAAAGTCAAAGTTTGACTTTGACTAATTTATGGATGTACTATTGGACTATGTATCTCATGCTGAACTTTGATTGACTAAGAAGAAGAATCGATTTTTTGGGTTTTCCCCCTTGTGGGGTTTTGCCCTAGTCTTTGACCAAAATCTTTGTGTCTCATTGTGCTTGGCTATCTTCTATTGTGCATTATTGTTTACTATTCTATCTATAATTGCTTAATTGTTACTGGGGTGAATGAAATTGTTTTAAGTGATTATAATAGCATAGAACACTGAGAAAAATTAACATGGTATCAGAGTTGAGGTGAAGATTAGCCATTGGAGACCAAAGAACACCCCTTTGAGACACTCTTCTTACTAATCGGTGATCAAATTTCTTGGACAAGATAACTTCCTCCTACTTCAAAATTGAAGAGACGCTAAATGATGCCTCCAACTTTGCAACATGGAGGGCTAGATTGGATCTTACTCTTGAAGAGTATGATGTGATGGAGTATGTGCAAGGCCAAGTAGCCGAACCTCCTGAAAATGTGAATTCCAGTGTCAAATCCAAGTACAAGAATGGTGAGATCAAGGCCAAGGAGATCATCATTGACTCTCTTAGAGATCATCTTCTTACTTGTGTGTCCAAGCTGAAGAAGTCAAAGGAGGTGTATAACAAATTGATTGGGATGTATGAGGTCAACAATCTCAGCCAAGTCATTGCCTTGAAGACTCAACTTCGTGACATCAAGATGTCCAAGTTAGAATCTATAATAGCCTACTTCATGAGGATCTCTCAAATAAGAGATTAGCTTCTTTCCATTGGAGAAATCATTCCTGACAAAGAGCTTGTGCAGATGACCCTTGGAGGACTCCCCATGTCTTGGGAGACATTCATTACAAGCATTAGTTGCAGAAAAGAGCTCCCTTCATTTGATGAGCTTTTGGGCAATTGCACTCAAGAAGAATCCAGGCTCATTTCCAGAGGAAGAATTCAAAGACAAGAGGAAGGAGAACCTACAGCATTTGCAGCCAATGTCAAGAAAGGAAAAGGGAAAGGAATACCTTCTAAATGGAAGTCAAAGAAGCCAACTCCAGCATTCAACAATAATAGAAGGGACTTGTCCAAAGTCCAATGCTATAGACGTGACATATTTGGCTGTTGATTTGGGGTAGCATCGGATGTTCTCTAGCGATGAAAATTGGTGGAGAGGCTAAAGCACATGAGAACTCCAAGACCCAGAAATAGTTTGGGCAAATTCTACCCGGTTTAGGAGATATTAAAATAATTAATATTTTTAATGGAGTTCCTAAGTCTAAACTTAGGAAAAATAAAATATTAATGGGTATTAATATAAAACTGGGTTAGAAGGTTCCAAAAGACATGGATCAAGCCAAATCTAATCTTAGTCGTTGATTAGAGATGTAATCTCGGTCGTTGAAGGACCAACAAGAAAAGTATAAGAGGAGGTTTGAGTGTCAATTGGAGAATACACCAGAGTGATCAATCATTCGATTTTCTAGAACAGGGTTTGCTAAGAAAAGTCAAATCAGTGATCAGTTCACAGCGAGGGGCAGTGAGTATGATATAGAGAGGCAAAGATGGTGCCCAGAGACCAACGCAGAAGCAGAGAGAGGCAAACGCTGAGCCAAAGGGAACATGTAAAGCCCAGTAGAGACAGCACAGAGGCCAGAAGGGCCTGCATCATCCACGCAGAGGCTGCAGGAGTGACGCAGAGGGTTGTAGAGGCTTCGCAGTGCCTCATAGCGCTGACATAGAGGGTTCCAGGCTGACACTGAGGCCAGGTGGGCTGACGCTGAGCTTTAGAGGTTGCTGGAGAGGGTTTCGTGGGGCAGATTTTCTGAATATCTACTTCCGAATAGAGAGGTATTGCTGCCGATTATTTTCTCTGTTGGGTGAACCGATTTGGCACCCAGTTGTACTCAAGGATATACTGCATAATAAATAACCCTCAAAATTGCTACACCGGTTTTCCCAATTTGGTTTTTTCCGTGGACGAGTTGTCCAAAAATAACAGTGTCACTTGTGTGTTTGTTATTTCTTTCAGTTGTTGATCTGTAGATGGTTGAGACTATATTGTGTTTATTTCGACGTTTATATGTTTAAATAACTTGTTTGTAATTAACAAGTAGGAGAAATAAACCAGAAGAATACAGATAAAATTTCTAATGGGTAATATTTAGAAATTTCAACATGGTATCAAAGGGTGGTTGCAGATCACAAAAGAGCTTAAGGCACCAGCTGAAGCAGAGCATTTGTAGCGGAGACAGTTGTCTCGAGTGACAGAAGTTGTTCCTTGCAGAAAGCGACAGAAGAAGGGTTGATGCAGAGGGACTACGTCATCAGTCCAAGCCAGAGAGAGGCCAGCACAGAGGCTAAAGAGGGAAAAAAAGGCTCACGCAGAACCACGCAGAGACCAGGAGGGTTGACGCAATTGTCTAGGGGAGCATTTCAGCCAGTGCTAGGATTGCGCAGAGCCTAGAGGCTCAGTCCTTCAGTTGTTGGGGCATAGGAGGTTGTGCGCAAATTGCAGGGAGTGAAGCTGGTGGGGTGTTGTTGCTGCCAAGTCAGAACAATACCTAACGGGCAAAACCAAGGTAGAGGGAATCGCTACCGAGGCAGATTTCTAGCCAAGGAATCCAAATCAGTGTTGCAGGTGCACAAGAGATCAGAGAGGTGCGACTCGACGGTTGGCAAGCACATTTCGAGGAGGGAAATCGAGACTTAGAGGGAGTCTAGCAGAGAACTTCCAAACGGGAAGTAGCGACTTAGAGGGAGTCGAAAAGAGAACTTCCAGAGGGAAGTAGAGACTCGGAGGAGTCGAAAGGAAGAGCAGAGAGATGGCCATGAATGGACTAAGGGATCAGGCAGCCTGGACAAGGCATCCAACTTTGTGGTCTGAAAGATCAGGATCCTGTCCATTCTAGATAGACATCACATCAAGGCCTTCGCCTTGAGAATAGTGGTTATCCCAGTTGACCCAAATGATAATGAGAAGTACGAGGAGGCAATGGCCAAGGCGAAATGCATCATCCTTGATGGGGTCAAGGATCATGTGGACCAACATATTGCCGAGAAGGAGATGGCAAAGGAAATGTGGGATACCTTGAAGACGTTGTACAAGCATACTTCCATGCAGAGGAAGATGTTACTTGAGAATCAATTGCGGCCATACCAAATGCAGAAGGGGGAGCAAATAGATCACTTCCTCGGGAGGTTGAAGGAGATCTCGGACCAACTGACTTCCATAGGGGCCACGCCGGATCAGGTGTTGATGATGAGGACCGCAGTAAAAGCAGTCTCCGAGGAGTGGGAGACATTTGTCCAGAGCATACTGGGCAGGGCGAATCTTCCAGAATGGGAAGAATTGTAGGCGGCTCTTCGCCAAGAAGAGATCAGACGGCAGTCCAAGATGAGGAGTAGCAGCAAAGGAGTCTGGATCAAGAAGGAAGAGGATGCAGCTCTGGCATCTGCAGGGAACTAAGAGAAGAGGAAGAAAAAGGACCTAACCAAGGTCAAGTGCTTTAACTGTGGGGAATTGGGTCATTATGCGAACCCGTGTCCGAGGAAGAAGAACAAGGGAGAGCGTCTAACTCCAAGGAAGCGACAGCGAAGGCGGAAAAGGAGGTAGAGGAGGATGACGATTGTGCCATGAGTGCTCATGTACCTCTAGAGAAGAGGTGGGGAAACATCGAGTTGTAGTCAGGAAGACTACAAGCAATGAGGGGCAAGATCCCTGAGGTACCCAACCTCTTGGATTATACCTTGCTACGGGAGCCCCGAAGAGAGAGTAGCAGGACTGGCGAATGCCGGTAGAAACAGATGTGGATGAAGCAGCAGAGAGTGCTACAGTGCAGGAACCCCAGGCAGTGCGAGAGGCACAGAGGAGGTTGCAACAGTGCAGGATGGCACAGAGAATTTTGCAGTAGTGCGAGAAGCAGGGAGTTGTTGCAGAAGCACAGAGGCAGTAGAGGGAGCAATTGTTACCGGAAGAGAGAGCTTCAGCATCGGGAGTGTTTATAGCCTGACAGGGATGCCAGTAGTTGGGTGGATCAGTTACTTACTTCTCAGTAACTGAGTTGCAGTGCAGTAGCAGTTAGCAGTAGCACGATGCAGCATGATGAGAGGGGGTTGCAGTGCAGATGTAGTGTTGGGAGAAAGGACCAGCAGCAGCATGGATGCAGAGGGAGTTGTCGTACGGATGCAGCAGTGGCAGTGGCAGAGCCATGGGCAGCAGTACAGGATGCAGCAGTGTAGAGGATGTTGGGCGAGGAGGCCTAGCATCAGCACAGGTACCGGTGTCGTATAATCAGAGTGATGCTCAGTTGGAGTATTACTAGAGCACAGTCCTCGCTAAGAGAGATTGTTGATTTGGGGTAGCATCGGATGTGCTCTAGCAATGAAAATTGGTGGAGAGGCTAAAGCACATGAGATCTCCAAGACCCAAAAATGGTTTGGGCAGATTCTACCCAATTTAGGAGATATTAAAATAATTAATATTTTTAATGGAGTTCCTAAGTCTAAACTTAGGAAAAATAAAATATTAATGGGTATTAATATGGTTAAAAGGTTCCAAAAGACATGGATCAAGCCAAATCTAATCTTAGTCGTTGATTAAAGATGTAATCTCGATCGTTGAAGGACCAACAGGAAAAGTATAAGAGGAGGCTTAAGGGTCAGTTGGAGAATACACCAGAGTGATCAGTCATTCGATTTTCTAAAGCGGGGTTTGCTAAGAAAAGTTGAATCAGTGATCAGTTTGCAGCGAGGGGAAGTGAGTACGAAACAAAGAGGCAGAGATAGTGCCGAGAGACCAGCGCAGAAGCAGAGAGAAGCAAACATTGAGCCAAAGGGAACATGCAGAGCCCAGCGGAGACAGCGCAGAAGCCAAAAGGGCCTGCATCATCCACGCAGATACTGCAGGAGTGACGCAAAGGGCCATAGAGGTTATGCAATGCCTCAGAGGGCTGACACAGAGGGTTCCAAGCTGACGTTGAGGCCAAGTGGGCTAACGCTGAGCTTCAGAGGTTGCTGGAGAGGCTTTCGTGGGGCAAATTTTCTGAATATCTACTTCCGAATAGAGAGGTATTACTGTCAGATTATTTTCTGTTGGGTGAGTCGGTTTGGCTCCCAGTTGTACTCAAGGATATACTGCATAATAAATAACCCTCATAATTGTTGCACCGGTTTTCCCAAGTTGGGTTCTTCCGAGGACGAGTTGTCCAAAAATAACAGTGTCACTTGTGTGTTTACTATTTCTTTCAGTTGTTGATCTGTAAATGGTTGAGACTGTATTGTGTTTATTTCGATGTTTATATGTTTAAATAACTTGTTTGTAATTAACAAGTAGGAGAAATACACCAGCATAATACAAATAAAATTTCTAAAGGGTAATACTTAGAAATTTCAACATTGGCCACATAGCTCGAGACTGTCCTAATAGAAGAAATGCTCAAAGGCCCAACACGAACAACAATGGAAACACCAACAACTTCAACAATAGAAGGATAAGAGGAGGTCCTACTGCCCATGTAAGTGTTGAAGAGTCCCAGTGCCCTCAAAAGAGGTCTAAGAGCACAAGGTATGTTGATAATGTTGCTAGTGCTCAATCTGAATATTATCTTGTTGTTGCTCTTTCTAGTTCATCTTCGGATAGCATTGATAGTTGGTTGGTGGATAGTGGGGCATCTAGACACTTTATTGGGTATCATGAAATCCTCTCAAATTTGGTTGAGAGGGAGTCTACTCATCCTGTAAAAGGGTTTGGCTCTGTTTATTTTCAATTGAATTATGGTGAAACCCTTCATCTGCATGATGTGTGGTATGTGTCGAGTGAGCTTGAAGAAGAATCTTGTCTCCATTTATGCTATGGAAGACAAAGGGTTTAGAGTTGCATTCATTAATCGAAAAGTCCTTGCTTGGCCAAGGAGATCTAATTTAAGGGCATCCTTCACACTTGGTTTCAGAAATGAAGGCCTATAAAGGGATTGTGGATGACCAATTCAAGCATTGGTCCATGATACCACTAATCAGTGTGAGCTTTGGCACCAGAGATTTGCTCACCTTCATTACAAGGCTTTCCCTGACTTGAGAAGGATGGTTTCAGGGATTCCCCAAATTCAGGTTGATCATGAAGGTGTATGTCAAGGATGTGCCAGTGGAAAGAATGTCAAGGGACCATTCCCTTCTAGTAGCAGCAAATCTAAAGAGATTCTTCAACTCTTTCATTCTGATCTTTGTGGGCCCATGTCAGTGACATCTCTTGGAGGATATTTATACTATGTGATCTTTGTTGATGACTTCTCCCGTAAAACTTGGATCTTCTACTTGAAGACCAAGGATCAAACCTTCAGCATGTTCAGGGACTTCAAAGCTCTTGTGGAAAATCAAACTAGAAAGAAGATCAAGATCCTGAGGATAGATAATGGAGGTGAATACACTTCAAATGATTTCAAAGACTTCTGCAGAGATGTTGGGATTAAGAGGGAGGTGACTATTCCATACAACCCTCAACAAAATGGAGTTGTTGAAAGGAAGAACAAGACCATCTTGGAAGTAGCCAAAGCCATGATTCATGATCAAAATCTTCCTATGTTTTTGTGGGGAGAAGCAACAAATATTGCTATATATGTTCAAAATAGGAGTCCTCATCAAGCCTTGGGAGACAAGACTCCTGAAGAAGTATTTACAAGTGTGAAACCGGAAGTTGGACATTTGAGAATATTTGGCTGCCCTATCTACTTTCATGTACCAAAAGAGAAGAGGTCAGAGCTCGAAGCTTCAAGAAAGAAAGGGTTACAGTGAAAATTCTAAAGCTTACAGGATATATGTGTCAAGTCAGAGGAACATTGAGTTCAGTATGCCCTTGGAAAAGCAAGGGACTCTCTTGTCCCTGCCAACACTAAGAGAAGAGATGATACTATGGATGTAGATGCAAAGCCATTGTTAAAATTGGCAACTAGGGCCAAATTCCACCTTGGGACAACTCATTTGATGGAGATGATGATTACATTGGATTCCTCTTTTTGAGAGGTCCAAAATTGATATAAAGATCATCTCATTCGGACAAGCAGAAGTGTGATTTTGAATTTATTCCCTCACATGTGCAAATTGTTCAGGTCGGCCTCAGCTTAATGTAGACTCAAGAAGCCCAATGGATGTGTCTCTTCACTCTCAACGAAGTGTATAAATAGAAGAAACCTCACACCTCATATGGACATCATTCACTCACACATTTCTTCTCTTTCTTCATCAAATTGGTTCGTATAGCTTGGGCGGCCTCTCTCTCTCTCACACGTGGTAAGAAAGACAATTTTCTGGGCAAAAAATTACAGGCCAAATTTTAGACTTCAGGAGCAATTTTGACCAGTGTTGACCAAGGGGCATTTGATTGAATTTGACTTCGATTTTTGGGCCAAAAAATCGATTTTCTCGGGTTGTATTGTTGGGCACAAAAATCGAGGAAATCTAGGTTGGTTGACCTACGTTGACTTCAGGTTTGACTGCTGTTTGACAGCAGAAAACTATAGCAGTCTTCTCTCTCCTTTAACCGAGTTTGACCGAGTTGTTTTGGTTTGAATTTATCCTCCTGATCAGGCCGAGTTTGACCAAGGAAGAATTTATGTTGTTTTGACCAGTGTTGACTTTCTAGTTAGGGCTAAAGTTTGACTGCAGTTGACTGCAGAATTTGACAGGGTTGATTTGACTTTGTATTGGGCTAGTCTATTTGAATTTTGTACTCTCTCTCTCTATTGAACTATTGAATAATAATAAGAAGATTTGATCAAAGGGTTTTTCCCTAGCATCCACCAAATCTGGTGTCCTCTTGTCTTGGCCTGTCTTCTGCATTTGCTTTTATGTTCTATATACATTTACTATCAATGTGATCAATGGTTAATGTGATTGCTACTGGAAATAATTGGAAATTGTTATTGGGTTGCTAAAGGAACATTGAGGTAAATTGCGCTAACCATAGAACATACCATTGTTATCTAAAATTAACATGGTATCAGAGCTCTGGAGAAGACAAAGCCCAAGCAAGAGTGAGAAAAGCAATCACTAAGGGAAGTTGTTGGACAAGAATTTGGAGCTAGCCTCGATGACGACTACATCATACTTCAAATCCAAGGACAAGCTTAAGGACAAATCTGACTATCATGCATGGAAGTTGTCTCTGGATTTAACTTTGGAAGAGAATGATGCTATGGACTATGTCAAAGGAAGAGTGGTTGAGCCTCCTTCAAATGCACCCCCTACTACCAAAACAAAGTACAAGAAAGGTGAGGTCAAAGCTAAGAAAATTATTGTTGATTCCATTCACAAGCCTTTGGTTGCCTATATTTCTGATTTGGAAACATCTAAAGAGATGTATGACAAGCTAGTTGGGATGTTCAAAGTAAACAATGCAAATCAAGTCCTCTTTCTCAAGAACAAGTTGAAAGACATCAAGATGGAGAGAGGAGAGCCCATTCAATCCTACGTCATGAGGATTACCGAAATCAAGAATGACCTCCTATCTATTGGAGAATTTGTTGGCGATAAGGAGCTCACTCTTATTGCACTTGGAGGTCTTACAAGAGAATGGGATGTGTTTAACACCACCGTCCTCAACAATGAAAGGTTTCCGGGCTTTGATGAATTATTGGCTAGATGCACTCAAGTAGAAACAAGGATGATGGAAAGAGATAAGCCCTCAAATGGAAATAATCATACCACTTTCTCCGCTCATGCTTAAAGGAGGAACAATGTTGGTCCAAGAAGACAAGGTCAAGGATTTAAGTCAAGATTCAAAGAAGGAAGAAAAGGAAGGTGCTTCAATTGCAACAGGTTTGGCCACTATACTAGAGAGTGTCCTCACAAGAAGGATACTGCAAGGGGTGATGACAACAACAACCACAACATCTACAAAGGCAATGGCAATCAAAGGAACAAAAAGTTCAACAACAAAGGAAAGAGGAATGCTCCCGCTACTCAATATGGAAATGGTCATCCTCCCAAAAGATCGAGAAACTCCAGGTATGAGGAAACTAATGTTGTAGAAAAGAAAAAAGAATTTTATCTTATTTTTGCCCTCACCACTGCGTCTCCTCTAGATACATTGGATCACTGATTGATTGATAGTGGTGCCTCAAGGTACTTCACTAGGTACAAGGAGGCCCTCTCAAATTTGGTTGAAAAGAAGACAAATTTGG
Organism: Pinus tabuliformis; assembly: GCA_031772625.1. Lineage (NCBI taxonomy): Eukaryota > Viridiplantae > Streptophyta > Pinopsida > Pinales > Pinaceae > Pinus > Pinus tabuliformis. Next base: position 236,555,033 of record CM062813.1, read on the forward strand.
AGATCATACTTGGGGACAATGCCACCTACCCCATGAAAGGTATTGGGACTATCACTCTTCACTTAAATCAAGGTCAAACCCTTCATCTACAAGAAATATTGTATGTACCTGATTTAAAAAAGAACTTGGTATCTATTTCTGCGATGGAAGATAAAGGTTTCAAGGTGACATTTGTTGATGGGAAGGTACGTGTTTGGCAAAGGAACCCAAAAGATGCATTTACACTTGGATTTATAGTTGAAGGTCTCTATCAAGTTGGAGGAAGTCCTTTGGGAGCTATGTCTTGCTGTTAGGATATTCCGACACATAGGATATAGTTAAGTTCAACTTGGTCTAGTGTAGAGTTAGATATAGAGTTAGGTAAAGTGTGTTTCTTTACCGTTGTACATTTTGTAACTTACAATCCGACGGTCACGATATGTAGTGATCCGACGGTTCACTCTCTCCTCGGTATTACCGACACTTGATCCGTGGCTTGACACCCGATTGGTCCATGAGTTCTATTTAAAGCGCATGGAGGGTCATTGTTCGGGTAATCCGTGCATGAGAGAAGCTTATGTAAATTTTCATTCTTTGATTAATAAATTGCCTGTAGTAGCCACGTTGGCGCAGGCCGTGGACTGTTTCCCTCTTTGAGGGTTTTAACCACGTCAAAAATACTGGTGTATTGATCTGTGATCTGGTTGTGAGCGGTGTCCTTTTGGTGTTCTTTTTGAGGAACTTACCCTGTAAATTCCTACATGGTATCAGAGCTATTTGAGGGCCGCGTCCGTTGATGATCCAAATCTGAAGCCGGTAGAACTGCATGCGGCTGTCGTTTCCTAGATCTGCTGTTTCTGACTGCTTTCGGGCCGAGAGGACTGCTCTGTTGCGTTCAGAGCATCTGTTCCAGTGAGGAACCCCTTTCGTTTCACGCGAAAAGGTTTCCGGTAGCCATAGCTGCGTCATTTTTCAGATCGGGAGGTATACAGTGTTTTTGCAGTTTACTGTTATTTTCTCTCTACTTATTTCGGTTTCGGTTTATTTAGCCCTTTTTTTTTAACCGGATCTATACCTTTCATTTCTGCGTATGCTCTTTGCCCTGCGACTCTGTGTGATCTGGGCAAATCAGAAACAGAAAGGAAGGATTTTTCTCATGCGTATGCTCTTTTCCCTGCACCTTAGTGTGATCTTGGAAAATCAGAAACATTGAGAAAAATATTTAGTTTTTCGGCTAAAGCTAACTTTGAGATTTTTTTTTTTTAAATATCTAGTTTTTTGGCTAAAGCTAACTTCGAGCCGCAAGGTTCGTTTTTCTTTGCATATTCGTGTTGGGTTTTGTGTTTTGTGTTTTGTAGGGAAAAAGAGCTTTCTCAAGGCAAGCACGCAAACCAAGGCCCCCCCCCCTCTCTCTCTCTCTCTCTCTCTCTCAAATTTTTTGTATAGATCAATTGGTTCAAAGCTATTTTAAGAGAGTAGAGGTCTTGGGTTCAAGTCTCCATTTTGTGGGGGCGGATTTTTTTCATTCCCGCACATTCGCGCACTTTGCCGGCAACTTCAACAAATTTTTTTCAAAAAGCCATAACTTCTTCATCCGGAAGCCTTTTTCAGAGCCGTTTTTTTTAAAACAGCCTAATTTTTCGAGATCTATCCATTGGAACACTTACTTTCAGCATCTTCAGCTTCAGTTTTTTTTTTTTTTTAAATGGAAAGTCCATGCCAAGTCATTCTTGACAACACTAACTACTTCCAATGGATAGCCTACATGGAATATTTACTTAGAAGTAAAGGTCTCTACAGAATAGCCACAGACCAAGAGAAGAAACCAAAAGATGAATACAAGGCTGCAAAATGGGAAAATAGACAAGATCAAGCACGTGGTTTGATAGGGATGTCTATTTCTCCTGATCTTAGATTCCATATTGCAGAACTTGAGACTCCTCATGAAGCATTGGAAAAAATCGCTAAAGTTTTTGGGATTAAAAATGAAATTAAAGCCCATCAACTTGAAAATGAGTTGCTTACTTTGGATCCTAATAATTTTTCTTGCATTGAAGATTTCTTGTCCAAATTCAAGACCCTTAGATATCTCTTGGAAGGTGTTAAGGTTAAGAAAGAAGATGGTAACCTTATTTATTCCATCCTTACTAAGTTGGGACCAGCCTACTCTGTATTTGTTTCCACTTTCCATTCTACAAGGGAAGCTTTCATTTGTCAAAGAAAAGACTACAAGGCCCCTTCCTTTGACTCTTTTTGTGATTCTTTAATAAGAAAACAAGAAAAACTCTTACACCTTGGTCTTCTTAATCTTGGAAACTCTTCCACGAAAGCGTTAGCCGCCCAGCAGCAACCAACTTCTAAGAATCCTAAGAAGTCATATCCTCAAAAGAATGGTCCTAAATCAACTCAGCCTCAAAATGAAAGATCATTTCAGCAAAATGATAAGACCAATAAAAACAAATGGAAGAAGACTGATAGACATTGTAACTTTTGTAATCGAGATGGCCACTTAGAATCTAAATGCTTTAAGAAGATGGAAGCCTTGGAAGCCGCAATGAAGAAACATAACATCCATGTGGAGAATACTTCAACTTCAACTTCCGGAATGGCACTTTCTGCATGTCGTTGTCAATCATCTCAGTCTGGTTATGCATTAAATGTATCTTCTTCTTCTCCTTCTCATGAGTGGCTCATTGATTCTGGAGCCTCTTATCACATGGCCAAAAACCAAGCCATGTTTTCTTCTTTAAATGATTGTAACACCAAAAATATATATGTTGGTGATGATAGATCTCTTAATGTTGTAGGGACTGGAACTGTTCATCTGGACAATGGTCAGTTCAATGATGTATTATGTGTTCCAACCTTATCCTGCAACCTTCTATCTGTATATCAGATAACTCATTCAGGTGAAGGTAAAATTGTTGAATTTTCACCTCATGATGTTGTAATCAAGGATCTAAGAGATCCTAAACAGATTCTAGCTACTGGTATTGCTGATGATTCCACAAGGTTGTATAAGTTTCACAACTTTGGGTCATCAAATCTTCCCTCAGTATTTGTTGCTCATAATGATGAAGTGAGCAAACTTTGGCATGAGCGATTTGGTCACTTAAACTATCGCTCCCTTCAGCATCTATGTAAAGAAAATATGGTGACAGGTCTTCCTATGGTATCTTGCAGAGATGGTGTTTGTTCCGGATGTGTACTCGGAAAACATCATCGGGACAGTTTTGACAAACGTGCCTCTTGGCACGCCTCAGCCCCTTTACAGCTTGTGCACAGTGATTTATGTGGTCCTCTTCCTGTTGCTTCATTCTCTGGCTGCAAGTATTTCTTAACTTTCATTGATGATTTCTCCAGACGCACTTGGGTATACTTCTTAAAACTCAAGAGCGAAGTATTTAACACATTTTTGGCCTTCAAAGCCTTTGTTGAAAAACAATCTGGACATCAAATTCTTAAGCTAAGAACTGATAATGGTGGAGAATATGTTAAAAACACATTCATCAACTTTTGCACCGAAAATGGAATTCAAATGCAGCATACTGTTCCATACACTCCACAACAAAATGGTGTAGCCAAAAGAAAAAATCGCACCTTAAAGGAAATGGCTAATTGTATGCTGCAATCTAAAGGACTCAGTCTTAGTTTTTGGGCCGAAGCAATTAATTGTGCAAATTATATAATCAATCGCACTCCTACTAAGGTTCTAGAGAATATCACTCCAGAAGAAGCTTGGAGTTCCATTAAACCAGATGTAAGTCACTTTCGTGTTTTTGGAAGTGAAGCATGGGCCCATATTCCAGATGAAAAGCATAAAGCTTTAGAACCTAAGAGTGAGAAATGTACTTTTGTTGGATATTCTGAAGATGTAAAAGGTTATAGACTTATTCCATTTAAGTCCAAAAATGTTATCATTAGAAGAGATGTAAAATTTGATGAAAATAAATCGGCCTGCGAGCCTAGTCCGGCGGATGTGCCACCTCTTCCTATCTCTTCTACTTTTGAAAACATTCCCTCTTCAGATGATGAAAGTGAGGATGATAATCCTCCCCCACCTTCTCAGGATCCTCAACTTCCAAGATGGGTCCGTGCTACTCGGGATGCAGCAGGTGATCTTGCCGGTGATCCTACAGATCAGCGACGTACACGTTCTCAGTTTGAAAGAGCCTCTTCTTTACTGGCTCAAGCTCCAGTAAATCATGATCCTGACACTTTTGCAGAAGCTTCAGGCCATCCACATTGGGAAGCAGCTATGAATGAAGAATATCATTCATTGTTGGCAAATGATACATGGGATCTTGTTCCTCTACCAAAGGGACGCAAACTTGTTAGATGTAAATGGGTTTACAGAACCAAGTATGGACCAGATGGGAAAGTTGATAAACATAAAGCTCGTCTTGTTGCTAAGGGCTTTTCACAGGTTGAAGGCATTGACTACACTGAAACCTTCTCCCCTGTTGCCAAAATGAACTCTATCCGCCTTGTTCTTTCCCTTGCTGCCTCTTTAAAATGGGAAGTCCATCAGATGGATGTTAAATCTGCCTTCTTGCATGGGGACGGGCTTTTCACAGGTTGAAGGCATTGACTACACTGAAACCTTCTCCCCTGTTGCCAAAATGAACTCTATCCGCCTTGTTCTTTCCCTTGCTGCCTCTTTAAAATGGGAAGTCCATCAGATGGATGTTAAATCTGCCTTCTTGCATGGGGACTTGCAGGAAGAAATCTATATGGAACAACCCATTGGCTTCATACAAACAGACTCCAGCCTTGTTTGTCGACTTAAGAAATCCCTTTATGGTCTCAAGCAAGCTCCTCGGGCTTGGTATGCCAAAATGGATAGCTTTCTTTTAGAATCTGGCTTTTCTAGGTGTCATTCTGACAATACTGTCTACACCAAGAAAGTGGGCAACTCCCTTATCATCCTTGTTCTTTATGTTGATGATCTTATTCTTACTGGTAGTGATCCCAACCTTATAAACCATGTGAAGTCCAGCCTTTAAAAGAAATTTGAAATGACAGACTTAGGACACTTACACTATTTTCTCGGTCTTCAAGTCTTGCAATCCAAGGAGGGTATTTTCCTTTCCCAGTCCAAGTATGCTTGTGATATTCTTCGTCATTTTCACATGGAAGACTGTAAGCCAGCCCCTTCTCCCTTTCAGTCTGGAGTCAAACTTTCAGTCTCTTGTACTTCTCCTGAAGTTGATGCTACCTTATACCGTCAACTTGTAGGAAAACTCTTGTATTTAACCCATACTCGTCCTGACCTTTCCTTTGCTGTTGGCCTTGTTGCTCGTTTTATGCAAAACCCCCGTGAAAGTCATTGGAAAGCAGCCAAAAGAATACTTCGTTATGTTCGAGGTACAGTACAGTTTGGGATTCATTACAGTGCCAAAGCAGCTCCTCTATTAGTTGGTTTCACTGATTCTGATTGGGCTGGTGACCCTGATGATCGGAAGTCTACTGTCGGTTATGTCTTCACTCTTGGTTCAGGACCTATTACATGGGCTTGTAAGAAACAGGCTGCCATTTCTCTTTCGTCAGCAGAAGCAGAGTATCGTGGTGCCGTGGAAGCTAGTAAGGAAGCCTTGTGGCTTCGTCAGATCCTATCAGAGTTTGGCTTTGAGCAGCAGCATCCAACCACACTTTGGTGTGATAATCAAAGTGCCATTCAGCTATGCAAAGACCCAGTCCAGCATCAGCGCAGCAAACACATTGAACTACACATGCACTTCATCAAAAAGCTCATTCATGACCATGTTCTTGAAGTGCAATATTGTCCAACAGATGATCAGGTTGCAGACATCTTCACAAAGGCTCTCACAGAGGCGAAGTTCACTAAACTTCGATATATGCTTGGAGTTCAGGAAGTTGTCACTAAGGGGGGATAGGCTCTAGTGCCTCCTTCCTTCTCCTATTGTGTCATATTTGTAAATCCTTCAATCCTATCCCAAGTTGTTCTTAAGGGGGGATGTTAGGATATTCCGACACATAGGATATAGTTAAGTTCAACTTGGTCTAGTGTAGAGTTAGGTAAAGTGTGTTTCTTTACCGTTGTACATTTTGTAACTTACAATCCGACGGTCACGATATGTAGTGATCCGACGGTTCACTCTCTCCTCGGTATTACCGACACTTGATCCATGGCTTGACACCCGATTGGTCCATGAGTTCTATTTAAAGCGCATGGAGGGTCATTGTTCGGGTAATCCGTGCATGAGAGAAGCTTATGTAAATTTTCATTCTTTGATTAATAAATTGCCTGTAGTAGCCACGTTGGCGCAGGTCGTTTCCCTCTTTGAGGGTTTTAACCACGTCAAAAATACTGGTGTATTGATCTGTGATCTGGTTGTGAGCGGTGTCCTTTTGGTGTTCTTTCTGAGGAACTTACCCTGTAAATTCCTACACTTGCAATACTTCTCTTCAACCTTAATTATGGCACCGAAGATTTGTTCACCTTCATTACAAATCCTTACCTGATGTAAGGAAGATGGTCACAGGTATGGCCAAATTCAACATAGATCATGAAGGAGTTTGCCAAGGTTGTGCAGCTGGAAAACATACAAGGGGACCATTCCCTTCAAGTGAAAGTCAAACTACCGATATTCTTCAATTGGTCCATTATGATATATCAGGTATGTTGCCCGTAACATCTTTAGGAGGATACTTGTACCATGCAATTTTTGTGGATGACTTCTCTCGCAAAACATGGATCTATTTCTTGAAAAAGAAGTACGAAGTGTTCAAATGGTTTCGCTCTTTCAAAGCCTTGGTTGAGAATCAAATAGGGAAGAAGATCAAAATATTGAGGACCGATAACGGAACCAAATATGAGTCAAATGAATTCAATGACTATTGTAGAGAAGCTGGCAATAAGAGGGAGACCACTACTAATATACTCCTGAGCAAAATAGAGTTGTTGAAAGGTAATATCGAACAATCATAGAAGCCACCCGTGCCATGCTTCATGACCAAGGCCTACCAAAATTCTTATGGGGAGAAGCTGCCAACATTGTTGTATATGTTCAAAGTAGATGTCTGCATCAAGCATTGGACTTCAAGACACCTGAAGAAGTTTTCACCGGTAAGAAACCTAATGTTTCTCACTTTAGAAATTTTGGTTGTCCCGTATATTTTCATGTGCCGAAAGAGAAAAGAAACAAGCTAGATGCATCTGGGAAGAAAGGAAATTTTGTGGGTTACAATGAAACTTCGAAGGCATATAAAATCTATGTGCCTGGTCAAAGAGAAGTGGAAATAAGTCATGATGTCACCTTCGATGAAGATTCTGCCCTTGGGAAAGTCAAAGATCTTCCTATCCCTAGGAAGGACAATGATGATGATGCAGGAAAGAAGGATGAATCTCCGACAGATGATCTGATGCCCGATGTTGAAGGCCCGATGGATCCCATTGATCCACCTCCTGGTGAGCCCTCTACTTCAAGGAAAAGACCTTTGTGGCTCAAAGATACTCTCGAAGATGTTGAAAGACATGTTGCACCAAGGGGGACATTTCATGAAAGCAAGAAGCCAAACAGGTACCAAGGGTACTTAGCTGCTATGAGTACCATTGTTCAATCTGAGCCATGTACGTTCGAAGAAGCCGTGAAGCACCAAGTATGGAAGGATGCGATGAATGAGGAATATGAATCGATCATGAAGAATGATGTCTAGAATGTGGTTCCTAGACCCAAGGACAAATTAGTGGTCACTTCCAAATGGCTTTACAAAATCAAACATGGAGCTAATGAGAGTGCTGAAAATTTCAAGGCCAGGTTCGTTGCTCGAGGCTTCTCTCAAAAGGAAGGAGTGGACTGTGACTATATATTTGCACTGGTTGCCTAATACACCACTATCTGATCCATCATTGCTCTCACTGCCTCTCAAGGATGGAGCCTACACCAAATGGATGTCAAAACTACTTTCTTGCATGGCTCGCTTAAGGAGGAAGTCTATGTAGAGCACCTGAGGGGTTCAATGTTCAAGACTGAAAGACACATGTATGCAAGTTGAAGAAAGCCCTCTATGGGTTGAAGCAAGCCCCTTGGGCTTGGTATGAGAGGATTGATAGCTATCTTATAAAGCTAGATTTTACAAAGAGTGAAGCTAACTCAAACCTATACTTCAAGGTTGAAAAGGACATGCCTCTCATTCTAGTCCTTTATGTGGATGATCTTTTTCTAACAGGTGCATACCCTCTCATTTACCAATGAAAAAGGGAGTTGTCTTCCGAATTCGAGATGAAGGGCCTAGGTTTGATGCACTACTTCCTAGGCTTGGAGGTCTGGCAAAAGCCAGGTGAGATTTTCCTTTCTCAAGGAAAATACATTGTGAAGCTACTCGAGACATGTGGGATGGTGGAATGCAAGTTTGTGTCTACTTCGCTAGAACTCAACTTCAAGAAGCTATGTGGAAGTGTTGTTGGGCCTGCATTGGCAAATCCGTCCGAGTATCGACAACTTGTGGAGGCCCGGATGTTCTTGGTAAACTCTCGTCCCGACATATGCTTCGCTGTGAATACATTGAGTCAATTTATGGTCGAGCCTCATCACATAAATTGGATTGTTGTTAAGAATCTCTTGAGATATCTACGTGGCACAATCAACTATGGTTTGAGATACACTGCCGGGAATTTGAAGCGACATAGATATACTGATGCTGACTCGGCTAGTGGTGTGGTGGATCGTAAGAGCACGTCTGGGTGTTTCTTCTCTTTGGGGTTTGCTTCAATATCTTGGATGAGCAGGAAGCAGAAATCGGTTACTTTAAGCACTGTCGAGGCCGAATACATTGCTGCTAATATGACCTGTTGTAAAGTTGTTTGGTTGAGGAAACTCTTCAGTGAACTATTTCAGCACGTGTTGGATACCACTGTGATCTTCTGTGACAACCAGTGTGGGATTCACCTTTCAGACAATCCCATGTTCCACAACCACTCTAAGCACATTGATATCAGGAACCACTTTATCCGAGATATGGTACAACGAGGAGCAATAAGGCTCCAACACATCAGGTCTAATGAGTAGGTCGTAGATATCCTCACGAAGCCTTTAGGGAAGGTCAAATTCTTAGCCTTTTGAGAGAGACTTGGAGTCGTGGAAAGACCCTCCTATGAGGGCCCCGCATGACTTGGATACTAAACTCTGGGAGCTCCTCGGGGCTTGGGGTACTTCTTGGAGCTATGAGCAACCATAGGGTGAGTGGTTCACCTTACCCTAGTGGTGCGCTGCGTGCAGGGTGAGTGGTTCACCTTCCCCTGTGATACCCCATGATGGTTGACATGTGTGTAGGGTGAGTGGTTCACCTTCCCCTACGATTGCGAACACATGTATGTAGGGTGAGTGGTTCACCTTCTCCTATGGCATATGAGCAGGATGAGTGGTTCACCTTCTCCTGTCGATGCCCCAACACACATACTACCCATGGAATCCGGAACTCATGGGAAGTACCTCTCATCTGGCCAACGAGTTGGGAAAAGTGGTTAGGGAACATAGAACTATTGATGGACGCATCGTGTACTGCCGTACTCCCTATGACTAGGATGCATGGTGTTCAACAACTTGATCTGGGATCATTTGAGGTTCTACCTCTGGACTGACTTTTGTCAGTGGAGAGTGGTAAGGTCTTATGACTCACTCTCGATCACTTCTTCTTCATTATTACTTCATGGTTCAGTAGAGCAGAGAAGAGATGACAAAGATGGTACATGACGACAGGATGGCATGACGATGACAGATGGATTGGCAGGTAGAATTTTCCCTAGTTGAGAGGGAGTGTTAAAATTGGCAACTAGGGCCAAATTCCACCTTGGGACAACTCATTTGATAGAGATAATGATTGCACAGGATACCTCTTTTCGAGAGGTCCAAAATTGATATAAAGATCATCTCATTCGGACAAGCAAAAGTGTGATTTTGAATTTATTCCCTCACATGTGCAAATTGTTCAGGTCGACCTCAGCTTAATGTAGGCTCAAGAAGCCCAATGGATGTGTCTCTTCACTCTCAACAAAGTGTATAAATAGAAGAGACCTCACACCTCATTTGGACATCATTCACTCACACATTTCTTCTCTCCCTTCATCAGATTGGTTCGTACAGCTTGGGCAGACTCTCTCTCTCTCACACGTGTGGCAAGGAGGACAATTTTCTGGGCAGAAAATTACAAGCCGAATTTCAGACTTTAGGAGCAGGTTTGACTAGCATTGACCAAGGGGCATTTGACTGAATTTGACTTCGGTTTTTGGGCCAAAAATTCGATTTTCTCAGGCCACATTGTTGGGCACAAAAATCAAGGAAATCTGGGTTGGTTGATCTATGTTGATTTTAGGTTTGACTGTTGTTTAACCGCAAAAAACTACAGTAGTCTTCTCTCTCCTTTCACTGAGTTTGACTGAGTTGTTTTGGGTTGAGTTTATCTTCCTGATGAGGCCGAGTTTGACCAAGGAAGACTAAGCTGCTTCAAGGAAGAATTCTTGTTGTTTTGACCAACGTTGACTTTCTGGTTAGGGCTGAATTTGCCTGTAGTTCACTGCAGAATTTGACAGGACTAATTTGACTTTGTATTGGGCTAGTCTATTTGACATTTGTACTCTCTCTCTCTATTGAACTATTGAATAATAATAAGAAGATTTGATCAAAGGGTTTCCCCACATTGGGGTTTTTCCCTGGCATCTGCCAAATCTAGTGTCCTCGTCTTGGCTTGTCTTCTGCATTTGTTTTTATGTTCTATCTGCATTTACTGTCAATGTGATTAATGATTAATGTGATTGCTACTGGAAATAATTGGAAATTGTTATTGGGCTGCTAAAGGAACATTGAAGTAAAATGCGCTAAGCATAGAACATACCATTGTTATCTAAAATTAACAGCCATCCATGCTCGAGCCTAACCTTCCAGATGAGCCTATGGCACCTTTGGATCCTCCTCCTTGTGATCCTCGCACTAGGAAGAGATCCTTGTGGCTTCATGATACTTTACAGGATGTTGAGAGACAATCAGCCCCGAGAGGCACCTTCAAAGAGAGCAAGCAAACTCACAGATATCAGGGATATGTTTTATTGATGAGTGACATCATACAATCTAAACCTTGCAGCTATGAAGAAGCAGTGAAGGAACAAGTTTGGAGAGATGCCATGGCTGAAGAATATTAATCTATCATGAAAAATGATGTATTAGAGGTTATTCCAAGACCTGAGGGGAAATTTGTTGTGACTTCCAAGTGGATATATAAAATTAAACATGTAGTTGATGGTAGCATTGAGAAGTTCAAAGCAAGGTTTGTGGCTAGAGGATTCTCCCAAAAAGAGGGAGAAGATTATGATGAGATATTTGCACCTGTTGCCCAATACACTACCATCTGGTCTATCATTGCTCTTATTGCTAATCAGGGTTGGAGTCTTCATCAGATGGATGTGAAGACAACTTTTCTTCATGGCATACTCAAGGAAGAAGTGTACTGGAGCAACCGCAGGGCTTTGAGGAACATGACAGGGAAACTCATGTTTGCAGATTGAAGAAATCCCACCATGGATTGAAGCAAGCCCCTAGGGCTTGGTATGGTTGGATCAATGGATACCTAAAGAAGTTGGGATTCAATAGAAGCAATGTCGATCTGAACCACTCCTTCTGGGTTGTCCAAGGTATGCCTGTGATTTTGGTTTTATATGTTGATGGTTTGTTCTTGACAGGAGCAAAGCCTTTGATCATCCAGTGTAAGAGGGAGCTTTCCTCCGAATTTGAGATGAAATATCTTGGGTTGATGCACTATTTCTTGGGCTTAGAGGTGTGGTAGAGACCTGGAGAGATTTTCCTCAACTAAGGAAAATATGTTGTCAAACTCTTGGAGAGATTTGGGATGGTGGATTGCAAATCCATGGCCAAACCGATGGAGGCAAACTTCAAGAAGTTATGTGGTGAAGTTGCAGGACCAGATCTAGTGGATCCTTCCATGTACTGACAACTGATTGGGGATCTAACATTTCTGGTCAACACAAGACCAGATATATGTTTTGCTATTAACACCTTGAGCTAGTTCATGGTGAAACCTTTGCATGCTCACTGGATGGCCACAAAACATGTGTTGAAATATCTACATGGGACGATCAATTATGGACTGAGATATGCCTCCGGTGATGAGTTGAGACTGCATGGATATACAGATGCAGATTGGGCTGGGAGTGTTACCGACAAGAAGAGCACATCAAGATGTTGCTTTAGCTTGGAATTTGCCATGATTTCCTTGGTGAGAACGAAGCAAAAACCTGACACTCTCAGTACAGCCGAGGCAATGTATGTTGCAGCTAGTATGGCTAGCTGTGAGGCAATGTGGTTGTGGAAGCTCTTTGTAGAGTTGTTTGATCATGTGCCAGATACGACCGTGATATATTGTGACAATCAAAGCGGGATCAGACTTTCAGAGAATCCAGTATTCCATGACAGGTCAAAGCACATCAAGATCAAGTACCACTACATCAAAGATATGGTACAGAGAGGAGCAGTGAGGCTCCAACACATCTCGATTGATGAGCAGGTTGCAGACATTCTCACCAAGCCTTTGCCGAAAGCAAAGTTCTTATTCTTTAGAGAGCAGCTTGGAGTGCAGGAGAATGTATCTCTCCCTGAGAGGGAACACTATTGATTAAGAACACTGAGCATATGCTCTTCCCCCAGTGTTTTGACTAGCCATGGACTTGGTGGGGGGGAATGAGCAGCGAGGCTCCTGGGTGTGAGGGTACTCCTTGAAGCCATGGACTTGGCTGAGTACATGCCCCAGTATGCATCCTACTCGCAAGTCACCTTCAAGTCATTATTGACCAATGGCCATATTGAGATGATTAAGCTTGTCAGGATTGCCACCCATGTGCCCAGAAGGTGAGGAGACTTAGGTGTGTGTAATTTTTACCAAAGTCAAACGCGACTACCATGAACTTGGTTAAGGTAAATTGATCTCCCTAAGTATTGGATGCAGGTGTTCTACCACTTGATCACTAAGGATCAAGTTGGGTGAGGATCAATCAATGGACATAGGGTGTGTGTGATCTTTACCAAGGTCATTTATGACTGCCATGGACTTGGTTGTGGTAAATCGATCTCCCTTATTGTCATGTGGATCATTCTTCTTTTTCTTTGGATCAAGTCATCATTGTTCAACTGAGATGAGATGAGATGAGTTTCTCTTATGTTGAGACATGTACATCCGAGATGAAACTTATGATGCAGCCAGAAATTCCTCCCTAGTTGAGAGGAAGTGTTGAAAATTGGCAGCTATGGTCGGAATTTCATCAATAAAATAATGGAGAAAAGTCATACTTATAAGGTTGACCAAGTTGGCCCTAAGTTGTTCATGTCGGCCCCACAAGGTAAAAAACCACCTCTTGACACTCATATAAATAGAGGCTCGTTAGACCTCATTTGACACATCTCATCACTCAACAATTCGGTCTGAAATTGTGGAGAGAGATCACGTGTGCGAAGGAGTAGAAGAGGCATTTTTGTCTAGTGACGACTTTCTTCTTTGGATCAGTTTTGACCTCTGTTGACTTCTATTAACTTGGGCTTAATCTACTTCTATTGACCAAGATTTTGATTATGTTCGGAGGCCGAAAATTACAGGGATTCATTGACTTCCTTTGACTGAGATTTCGCTCTATTTCTGGGCACGTTGACCACAGGTCAACTCCGTGATTTTGACTGAATTACAGGACTGTTGACTGAGGATCTTTGACCGAGTTTTTGTCTGTATTGAAAGGCCGAAATTGCAGGAGATTTTGAAAGAATCTTTGACTGCATTGACTGAATCTGTGGCACTGCTTTCTGGGTGTTGACCGCAAGGTTGGCTGTTGACATTGACTAAGAGCTGCAGGAGGCTGATCGAACATCCACAGTCCGAAATTCAGCCCTCTGTTGCAGACTGTTATCTTTGACCAGATTTGACTCTCTCTCTCTCATTTGATTAGTTTTGACTTGGTTGACTTGCGAAAGCCAAAGTTTGACTTTGACTGGTTTAAGGATGTACTATTGGACTTTGTATCTCATGCTGAACATTGATTGACTAAGAAGAAAAAGAAATGATTTTTTGGGTTTTTCCCCCTTGTGGGGTTTTGCCCTGGCCTTTGACCAAAATCTTTGTCTCGTTGTGCTTGGTTATCTTCCATTGTGCATTATTGTTTACTGTTCTATCTATAATTGCTTAACTATTACTGGGGTGAATGAAATTGTTTTAAGTAATTATAACAGCACAGAACACTGAGAAAAATTAACAGGTGGAAAGATTCCACCCTAGCCAATCCCTCTCTATTTTGTTTAACATTATTTTCTGAGGCATCTTTCATCTGGTTTTGGCAAGCAAGGGAAGATTTCTGTGGATTATTTGGTCTGAGGAGCAAGTATGACATGTGCGGCACCATGATCTGTCTGAGGGCAATTCTAAGGCAGCAAAGCCATCATCTGAGCAGCAGGTAGCTCTTTCTGTTGCACCGAAGTCTGTCTGAGACAGTTCTAGGGCAGCGAAAACCTCATCTGAGCAGCAGGCAGCTCGTTCTGTGGTACCGAGGTCTGCCTGCGACAGTTCTAGGGCAGCAAAGACCCTATTCTGGGCCGCAAGCAACTCTTTTGGGGCAGCGCAAGCCTGTTAGAGCTTATATAGGGCAGCGGGAGTCTGTCAGCACCAATTAAACCCTAATTCAAGGCATAGGGAGGAGGTTTCCTGAACAGCAAGGGTAATTGAGGGCTGGAACTCATATCTGTGACAGCAGCTCACTGGAAAGCAAAATCACTGGCTAACGAAGTCATCTGGGGCAGCAAAGTTTACAACCTAAGGCAGTGTGGGTCTCTGAGATCATCTCTGTAGCAGCATGATTTTCCGCATTGTGCTGACAGCAAGGACTCACCTGGTGGAGGCAGATCATATCTAGGGTTTTCCTGAGCAGTGTCATGTCTTGGAAGCCTTCGACTGAGGCAGCGTAGGTTTGGAAGTTGGAACCCTCTTTCTGTGATAATGAGGGTCTTGAGGCAGTGAAGGGCCTCTCTGCTGAACAGCACAGTACTGTAGGCGGTTCTTAAGGCAGAAGGGGTCTTTTCTGAAGGGCAGTGAAGGACTGTAAGTATGCTGTAGGTAGCATAGGTCTGCATTATTGAAGCAGCAAGGAATAATGTTGCAATTGTAAGCTGAATAACCCTGTTGTATTGATTGATGAACTTGTAAATCATTTATTTGTGTGGGATAAGTTCTGATTTGCAGTGTGCTAGTGGAATTAACTGTTGTTGAAGTTCTTATGTATGCCCCTTGCACATTCAATAAATACATTGTTTACTGTCTATAAATTGATGAGTATTGTGTTACTGTTATGAAATACAAGTCAGTCCTGTGTTATTGGAAACCCTAGCTCAAAAAGATATGCCCCCTAAAGGTAAAATTTTCCTAGGGACATTACAATATGTTCATGGGTACATACAGAATGAATTAGTTGGTCAGCCCATCATTCAGCATCAACAATCTGTGAGTACCCTAGCAATTTGGGTGCCTTGTTACAGAGCTTTGTTCCAACCTTACCTTATTCTAAAGTTGTATTATAGCAGTTTTGGGGAGTAGTTAAAGATTAATGTTTCACAGGGATAGCATATCATGTGCTATTGTTAGCAAAGTTTTCAGTTTGGAGTTTCAGCGTTATTATTCTGGCAGTTTTCCCCATTCATCAAACTGAAAGCAAATTTTGAAGCATGCACAAGGAATGGAAGATAGTCATAGGGGCACCTTTCAGATTCCTTTTTCTGATAATTTTAGTAATATATATTTTTAGGAACTTCATACTTTTCAGCAACAAATGACATTTTTGGAGGCCCAGTATTGAGTTCTTCAAATGGGTACTTCCGCATTTTCAAAATTAACAATCCTAGAAAATTTCTATTTAAAAAAGAATTACCTTTCTTGAAATCTAAAGGTGGATTTGGATACGCATTGGATAGATCAGCATGCATTCTGTTTTATGAAATTCTGGCATGTTTTAGACCTCAATCAAAACTAGTCAAAGCTGGTCAAGCCAAAGGTCTAAAAATAGAAGTTTTCAGCTTTCAGAGATGATCACATTTTCAAAGACCCAATATCAAGTACAGTATGGGGGTGAGATTTGGTGGCAGTCAAAGACTGCCAATTTTTGGTTTATTTTTAGTAGTGAAACTTTTTGAGATTTGGTGCTATTTTTGGAGAGCCGGTGTTGCATATGGCATGGGGCTCAAATGTCATTTCATTCCAAGAAGTCTGGTTTTGCGTCAAATTTACAGGGTTCTAATCAGTTTGGAACATTCGAGGAAGTTCATGGTGAGCCCCAGTTCTTGATGAATTGTCATGAGTTGGTTGGAGATGAGTTGGCTGCACTTTCTATTTTGGCTCCTTCATTTTTAACCACTCATTCTTCTTGGGTGAATTCACACCATATATCAGAGGGGGTTATTTGACCACATACACGTGCTATTTATGGCTTATGAGTGCATCGCATGGGTTGATAAGGCTCTTGTGGACTTCCTACCTGCATATTCTATATTTATGCCTCAACACAAACACATAAAGCAACATTTTTTATGAAAGGAAAATGAACATGCAAGAAGCAAATAATGCATGATTCATATAATTGCTAGAGTTCAATAATTCTGGATTGCGATTGTCATTGTCAACTAGCCACCCCGATTGATATCAAGGAAGTAGAAAAGTAAGTGCAGAACAGTGAGGAGTGCATCTGGTATCTGAACATGGAATTGAATCTGAAAGTTGCTAGTGTGAAAAATATGGTCGAACAACTCAAGGGAGAAACTCCCTCCACATTCAAGAGAAAGAATAACAAATTTGATGTCAAAATTGCAGTAATGGAAACTAATATTTAGGACTTGGAAGTTCAGGTCATTCCTTATCATGCATTGGTGGATCAGTTCCCTTCCTTGGAGGAGCTACTCAAGACCAGCCATGGGTGAATCATGTAACCTACCTGGAACAGCAGAGCAGGAAGATTATTGCATCCTGTGGAGAACCAGTTCAATCACTTGTCCTGGGAGATTTACGCTCAAAAGATGAGCAATGAAATAACTAGCCAGCCTCCAGCCAGCAGACCATTCCTCTAACTTTCTGTAGTTATGATGAATTTTGAAATGAGAAATCTCTGGTTGTATGGCATTCTGTCTCTATAGATAGTGGATAGATTTTCTAGTAATGATGGGAGTACTCAAATTGATAGCAATTGTGTTTTGATGTATAAATCTCAGGGGTTTAACCTGAAAGCGTTTCTAAAAGGCCATGGATCTAATTTTTGGTCTATAGAATTTCTGTCAAGTTAGGAAGAGAGACAAATAGCCCTCTTAAAATCGCTGGTTCTCTCTTGGCCCTCTGAGTGCAGTCATGGCTTTTGTCATATTGTTATGATGAATTTTGAAATGAGAAATCTCTGGTTGTATGCCATTCTGTCTCTATAGATAGTGAATAGATTTTCTAGTAATGATGGGAGTACTCAGATTGATAGCAATTGTATTTTGATGTATAAATCTCAGGGGTTTAATCTGAAAGTGTTTCTAAAAGGACGTGGATCTAATTTTTGGTTTGTTGAATTTCTATCAAGTTAGGAAGAGATACAAATAGCACTGTTAAAATCTCTGGTTCTCTCTTGGCAATCTGAGTGCAGTCATGGCATTTGTCATATTGTATATGCCTTAATATAAATATCCTGTGATTGTGATTAAAAAAAGGTTTAATAATTATATCAACAAATGATGTCTCTCTATATGAAATGTTTTGAGAGTGGGTAAGTGGGTAGCCTGTGATCCTGTATGACTAAGACACAGAATATCATGTTTAAGGAAGATCCTGGATAAAAATGCAATGCAATTTGCAATATAGAATGGGCACTAGATGCTCTATTTGTAAGAAGGAAACCATGTAGGTAGGCGGAAATCAAGACCAAAGCAATCAACTCACTTGGTTAAGTTATTTACAAGATCCAGTGTATTGTCAACCTTCCCTCCCTCTCATCAAACGTAGCAGTTTGCAGACTAACTTGTAAATTTGCTTACCCTTGTAAACGAAAAGAAGTTCCAATAGGCCTACAAACCCAACAGACTAGATTTTAAATTTGCATACTCAAGCTCCAATGGGCCTCATTCAGTCCGTCAGTTCAATTCCATGACACATTTACAGCCCATGATGCTTAACTAACTTTCAAATTTCCAATTACACTTTCAATTTTCCATGTTTGTTGGCAGGCTCAAATGTAATCCCAAAAAAAGTAAAAAGCAAATGCCAGGAATATTCCCTTTGTTAACATCAATAATACACTTGAGAAACTAGTATACAAAAAGGAAGGCATTATCATTATTGGATAACAAGCAGATGCCACATACATATACATGATGCCATAAGCCTGGTTTGGGTTACAAGAAGGTTTCATCCAGAATTTTCCACTATAGCTAAGAGCTTTTAATCTTATTATCTTACCCTTAGAAATTTTTATCTTGATTTCTACCCATCAAGAAAGATGGCAAAAGACAAGTTCTAACTAGTCCTGATGCTGTTTCCTGATTCTACAAAATCAGCATAGCTAAAACCTATTCATATTTCTTTCAAGTTTGTTAGAGTTGAGGATATTAATCATAACATTAATGCACGTGCAACACTGCAAATAGATTAGATACTATTTAAAAATGGTAGAAGGCTCAAATCTTACCACTTGAACGACAATGAAAATGGCTGTGTGATCTCTTATAACAAGAAGCTGAAACTTCAACCTTGACCACCATCGATCAGGTGGTACATTTGCACGCAAATAGAACATTGCCCTGCATTCAGTACAGTGGGCAAAAGCAAAGCCCTCCTGCCACCGTGACTCAGCTAAAATTAGTTAAAGTATTTTACATCATATTGCTAGTAAATAACTATGAGTAGCCTCAAACAAGGATTTGTAATTCATATGTCCCATTGAGAATAGAAACATCCAGTGCTCCGTATATATACTCCCAATGTCAGAACAATGAAACACAGATATTGATGTTCTTATGTTAAATAGTCCACTATCATAGATCCATCTTAGCCCCAGATCTATCCAGCACCAAGAGGTTCACACCTATTCTCTATGCTTGATAGGTCCACCATTAACATGGAGCTATGCCAATGTGTATGTAAGGTCAGCCTTTTTTATATTTAGCATTACACAAAAAACAATACACGAGAAACAGACAGGAAGATCTCTCCCACCCAATCTGTAAAACCTATCACTTCTTTCAGTGAAATAAGTATTAGTATTACTTATAACCTTAGATTAAATTGCTAAGGACTATAAAATGCAGAAGAATTAAACCAGAACTTCTAGAAATAGATTAGTAAATATAAAGAAAATCGTTGACAATGTGTAAAAGTAATCTTTTTCTTCGAACATTATTATCAAAGAGATAATCACTGTCAAATAATAGATTTGTTTCTCCAAAAGCAATTGAAATCATGTAGAAATAATCTATTTCGTTCTTAGTTTGAAATTTTTCCCCAAAGCAATCATAATTGGAAAACAATAGATTTATTTCTCCAAGCCCCAAGGACAAAAAGATTGACAACATGTATAAATCTCCCATTCTTTTCATGTTTTAATCAAAGCAATCAACAAAAAAATAATGGTTTTCTTTCTCCAACATTGTAAATTTCATGACAATACTGCCAACTATGAATCATATTTGGAAAATTTCAGCCCCAGTCCTTGAATTACGTAATCTACAAAGGAAGACAGTATGATCCTCACCTTGGCTGCCCTCCAGTAGTCAAGACATGATCTGTGCACAAACTTCTGGGTGCCTCTGCAACGGCATGGTGCAATCAAATCTTCACCTACAAATCCGTGAAGAAGTTTACTTACAGATGGCATAGAAGTAAAGAGGGCATGCATGCACATTCTGAATATAAATGCAAATAATTTTATGGCATTCACTTCAATCTACCAGGATATCGCTGCAGTACTTTTGTTGCAAGACTCTGTTTGTTTTTCCAAGCTAGCAAGAAGATTAAATTTTAAACGGGGCTCCTTCAGTAGCAAATAGTCCAGGACAACAGATGAGTACAGATTACCTCCAGTATCGAGGCAAATCCGGCATTGTGGTTGGTCTACATTTATTGATTCATTGTCTTCGTCACTACTTCCAGTAATTTTAAGACCCGTATGTACAAGGGCTATATCACCCAATAATAATTCGTCCTCACTTGTTGAGTTGTCCCCATTATCACTATAAGCAACAGTTTCCCGAGATAAAATGGGCTCAGTATCCCTCACATCTTCATTTTCATTTTCATTTCCTCTAGTCATCATAAGAGGACATCCCAGAGGAGTATGATTATCTGAAGATATGCTTAACTTTGGAATGGTGATATTTTAGAATCCATCAAAGATCAAATACATGAAGCACAGGGTAAATAGTACAGGAAATAAAGGACCTGCAAAAGGAAAGAACAACAAAGTCATGTCACAGATTAGGCCGGGGAAAAAGATAGAATAATCAATATGTTCTGTAATGTATCCCTTTGTTCCATGGACAGCCCTGAACAAAGAAGAAACAAGTTTCTTGCTAGGACAGGAGGTCCAAACTAATCATACGAATGGTTGGGAATCTTTCTCAAAAACAGACAATTAATATTTCTGTTGCGTTATCTACCAGACACCTAATGGTGGCATACAACATCTGCATTGTTTAAATCTGTTAACATAATTATTACTCCTAAGATTTAAAAGTAAACTGAGTAATAAAATAAGGAAGCTAAACATTTTATGTTTTCGACCCTTTCCATTTTTCCATCAATTGAATCCAGCCAGGCAATCTTTGCTGAAATTGCAATTTTGGATTCATAGCATTGTTGTTTTTAATGCAGAAATGGATTCAGCACCCTCATATACCTCTACTGCAACTGGATTGTCCAATATTAACATCTGATATCTACGATTCCACCCATCCTAAATGAATCCAGATGGATTTCAAGCCAAAAATGTTGGTTTCCCCTCTAAGCAGCCAGAAAAGGGCCAATTCGTCACGCACTTAGACTATTTGGTAATAAAGCAGATGAAACTAAAACTCAATTGGCAATATCAAACATTAATACTAGTTCCAACTTTCATGTGAGAAAAACAAGATACCACCTAACACATTTAAGACGTTTACTTTGAACAAAATAAATCTTTCCAATACCAAACGTATGCTTGTCACTAGTCTGTGTTTTTCCAATCTACAAGATGGGAGATTTACAAACAATGTATGATAGGCAGGGATAAGAATGTATTGCAAGTACGTCTACATAGATGAAATCGTTATGACTAGTCCCATCATTAATGTCAACATTCAATCAGCAAATTTGGGTTTGGAAGAGAGCTTGGAAGAGTGGTTTTGACTTTCATATCCTTCCATGTAGTTCTATTAAAAAAGTGTTCACTGAAGCGATGTGTATCTCAAATTGAAAATCCTACCATTCAACTGTTTTAGTCCACTCAATGAATTCTTGCTATACTCGACTGCCATACAAAGCTTCTGATGCTAAACAGAATTGTACCCTACTGATTTTTTCTTAGAATGTGAAAGCCAGTTCCGCAATTGTTCAAAAGATGGAGCACAATTAACTCCATCAGGTTAGAAATAGTTTAAAGTGTCTGATATAATTATTATTAAGGCACCAAAGTCTAGCCTCCAGGATGTCTCCGAAAATCCAATAATGAAAAGAATATTTGTATTCCTCACTATTGTGAGATCCAACACTAGTCTAATTTGATCTGTCTGATTTTCATGTGATTTGCATAATGTTCGAACATTTGCAACTACGGTATAGCTGTAATCAGCAATAGCTATCACCATCACAACAGTTTCCATGTCCCATTTAGTATTAGTTCACAATAGATGTCCGTTTATAACCTAAAAATAAGGTCTTCATGGGAAAATTTACCAAAAGGAGAACAAAAAACTAAAAGCAACACAGAGGTAGCTATTAAAGGTAAGCACAACAAACTCCACTTCCCCAACCCCATTGAAGGCTATATTCGAAATCAGATTCGAGGCCTATTGTTCTCTAATCGTTTATTTGAAATTGTAGTTGGAGTTGTCATATCTTATTTCAAATTGCAGATATCTATATTGATCGGCAGGCCCGCCCATTACAAAAACAGCCCATAGCCTACACCGAATTGAAACAACATGAGGAATGCGATTGCCAGCCTAAACTTAGAATTCTTGAGAACATCCATAAAATTTACAATGTAGTGTTGAATATTCGTGAATTATTAATAACCAAAAATGAGTCGTGGGCTTCAATATTTTTAGTGAATTGCTGCAATTACAAATGGTGCACCCGTTCTACTGCATTCGGGAATGTGAGACGGATTTGCACAAAATCAAGGTCCCCCGATTGCAATAAATCTTATGTAAAGTTGAGGGTTCTAACCTTCGGTAGGAATCATCGGTTCAGAAAAATTAACGACGTGATCCCTAAAATTTGTACATAATTTGCAGTCTATGAGCTCACATCCGATCAAGAGAAACGTAGAATTCGACAGTTACCTGAATCTCGTAGGCGTTGACCTTTTATGTGCAAATGCAGTTCTGGTTTGATAGAATTAAAATGATAAAGGGAAAGGAATGGACAAAACTGGTGTCGAAACCGGCTCGGACAACCACAACCAGAGTAGTAATTCAATCTTCCATCATATATTTTGATGGTTGATGTGCAAACTTAATTCCCAAGGGTTCCACAAGATAGAAAGACAAACGCAAGACGGCTCAACCTCAAAATGTCACCTCAAATTAAATGTAATCCCCTCACTATCAACTTATCATCATTTTCCCAACAGTCTTTAAAGCAATCCCGTCACCAAGAAGGTGAATGTCAGATGCCTGGTTCTACATTCATGGAAGGCGGAGGTCAAGGTGAGATTTCTACGAGATTTCCAATTTGTTTGGCATCCAAGAGAAGTCAAGGTGAGCTATGAGATCTCCATTTTCATTTTAGCGTTTTTGTTTAGTGTAATTTTTAAGGAAACAAACTTAATTATTTAAATTACTTTATAAAAAAAAAAGGATTTTAAATCTAAATATAAATACTTTAAAAAACATTATTATATATTTTTAAAAATATTAAATATAAGGAAATGAAGATCTTAAAATTTAACTGAATATACTTGAATAAATAATGTGAAATTGCTCTCAATGAAAAATAAAGAGGATATTCCCCACGGTGAGTGCTTAGTGTTGAAGGTATTCGCCACGGTGAGTGCTTAGTGTTAAGGTTGGTAGTAGGTGTTCAAGGTTGAATCGAAGCATAAGCCATAGGGTAAGGAAATGAAGATCTTAAAATTTAACTGAATATACTTGAATAAATAATGTGAAATTGCTCTCAATGAAAAATAAAGAGGATATTCCCCACGGTGAGTGCTTAGTGTTGAAGGTTGGTAGTAGGTGTTCAAGGTTGAATCGAAGCATTCAATTTGTCGGCACATTTGAGAAGGAGAAAATTACAATTCACAGTCTTTATAGTCATGAATTAATATATTTAATTCAATGCGCACTTGCAAAGTGCAAAAGAGCAAAAATTAAGAAGTCTGAAACAAATTGCTTTCCAGTTAATGCTTAGTTTGATGAGGAATGCAAAAAGGCAAGGAGAATGTGGAAAGAGTCAAACAATGATAACATAAAGCTCAAAGTTTACAAGTACTTATTACACAAGAAAAATGTCGATTTCATGGTTTCAATGAGGGAAGATCTAATCTTTCTTGGGAAAAATAATCCCAAATTGTTTTGGAAGGAGCTCCAACCAAAAAAGATACAAATTGGAAATAATATTACAGTGTCTAAATGGTTTGACTATGCAAGACAACTCTATAAGTAGGTTCCCAAGGTTGACCCTCCCCCCTTGGTCAACACTGATACTGAACTCTTCATGGTACAAGAGGTAGAGATGGGTATCAAGAAGTTGGGTGTTGGAAAAGCAAAAGACTTAGATGAACTCCAAGCAGAATATCTAAATTGGGGCTCAAAGATTCTTGCACCTCACATTACAAAAATCTTCAACAACATCATACAACAAGGGCTCCCCACAGATTGGACAACTAGTTTGGCAATACCTCTTTTCAAGAGCGGTGACGTCAATAATCCCTCCAATTATAGGACCATCATGATAAACCCTTTGTTTGCAAAGTTATTTGGAAGCATGCTAGAAAACAAAATTAGCAAGTGGGCAGAAGAAAGAGATAAGTGTGCTAAAGGGCAAGCAGGTTTTAGACCTAAACATTCCACAGTTGATCATTGTATAACTTTAAGGCACATCATTGAAAAAGTTTGGGAGAAAAAGGAAGAAGTCTTTTGTTGCTTTGTTGATTTCAAAAAAGTGTTTGACTCGGTTCCTAGGGATAAGCTTTGGCACAGAATGGAGGAACTTAGGGTTCCTAAACATTTGAGAGCAGTTGTGCATATGCTGTATGAAGAGGTGAAAGTCAAAATTAGAACTTCAGCATGCATTTCTGAAAGTTTTAGAAGCGATATCGGGGTCAAGCAAGGTTGCCCATTGTCTCCTACCCTTTTTGGTTTATATATCAACAAGCTTGAGGAGTGGTTAAATTCGCAAGGGGGTGATGGTATCTATTTGGGCAAGTTTCATATAAGGCTTCTTTTGTATGCAGATGACCTTATTTGGATTGCTAAATCGGCTCTTGGTTTGCAAGAGCACTTACTATCCCTTGAGCATTTTTGTAGAAGTGTGGGGATGCAAGTCAATATCAGCAAAATGAAAGTAGTGGTCTTCCCTAAGAAAAGAAAACATAACCATCATAAGTTCTACTCTAAAGGCAACATTCTAGAAGAAGTTGCGGATTACAAATACCTCGGAATTGACTTCAACAAAAATCTAAGCTGGAATGGTTGTAGAAAGAAAAGAACTTTAGGGGGTTGGAAAGCATTTTATGTTTTTCAAAATAGATGTAGAGAGGTAGAGTTGTGGGACTGGAAAACCACTCAAACTCTTTTTGGGCTTCTAGTGATTCAAGTGATTCTCTATTGTTGTGAACTATGGTCCAACAGTACATCTGACATGCAATGGAGACAAATTGAGAAAATTCAGAAGTGTTTGATTACAAACAAATTTAAGATTAAATATCTTGTTAAGTGAAACATGGACTGCTCCTATTGAAGCAATTGCCATGGTGCGAGTCATAAGGTATGTAAAAAAAATTGAGCAAATGGAAGAGGGTAGATGGCCTAAGGTTGTCTTTAATGATAGATTGTGCAAGAGCAAAAAAACTTGGATGCAACAAAATAACAAATGGTTTAGTAAATGGGGTATTTGCTTGAACGTGTGTCCCATAAACAACAAAGAGATAAAAGCTTTTGTTATGGAAAAGTTCCACAAGCGTACTTGGGATAAAGAGCTAGGAAGAAAGAAAAATTACTATATTGAAGTGTTTAATCCCACTCATAGTCATCAACGAAAAGCATACATAGAGTCCAATATCTCTTGGAGAGCCAAAATTCTTATTGCTCAGTTAAGGACTAATTCTCATCAACTCCGTTGTGAAACAAGGCACTCGAAAAGGCCAAAGGAAGTGTGGGAGGAAAGGGTATGCATTTTTTGTTCTTCTGGAAAAGTGGAAACAGGAAAACATTTCATTTTAGAATGTGAGGCCTTCAAAGACAACAAGGAAAGTTATGCAGATATTTTGGTAGCTAGCTCTTGGGATAATCTATTTAGCGAGGGGTTTGTCGAGAATTTGGGAGCATTTATTTTGAAGCTTCACAAAAAAAGGGCTGAATACATCAAGCAGATGAAGAAGCAATCTGTCCCATAGGCTATCTTTAACCTCGTGGATGTTAAAATAATTTCTTTCTTTCTTCGAATTAATCTTGAAATGATGCCCATACCACACGAGTCTTGGTCGTCGTACTCCACACCCGGTTTGCCTCACAATGACATTATGGCTCCTCATCATTGTTTGTAGCGGTTCCTTGCTTGGTTGGACGAGGGTGGCATCACAATGAGCCATCGGCCTCCCTCAACCTTATTTCATTCACCGGTACTTCGTCAAGGGAGCCATTGGATAAGGAGAATGATGAAATTTGTTATGCAATTGCAGGGGAATCGTGCCTCTAGTGCTCATTCTATCATCACAATCTATTATGGGGCCACCCCTGATCCTGCTATGGTTTTCTCAGCATTGGAATGTCTGCATCATTGTCGATTTTTATCTCAACCACCCCAGACCTCCCTTGATCACAGGTTGGTTCTGGCACCTCCATTGGCCCCCCAGTTTTACTATTTTGTTGCAACCCTCTCTGTGACTTCTCTGTTTTTTCACAATCTTGAGGCTCTAATTATCTGGACTCCTTTTGAGGTATGGCCAAATTCCATCTTTCATTTTCAGTATGAGGCCCAATTCATGGGGAAAGGTTTGGGTTTGGGAAATTTTGAAGTGTCAGGCAGTCTCATGGGGGTTGAATTGGCCTCTTCATTCAGCCATTCCACATCTTGTAAGGCCAACCACTCAAACTCTATAAAAAGCTCACTGAAACATGGGATTAACCTTTGTCTCATTCTATCCATCTCTCAAAAGCCACTATGGATCACAATTCATGGTGCATGGCTTAATTATTTTTCATCCAACGTCTGCATGGGGCCAAGTTGGTGACCAACTGCAAGGGAAGGCTCAGCATTCAATGGTATGAAGACCTTAATTTCGTAAAATCCTGTCCCCCTAAGGTCCAAGGTCTCTCTTCTCGTTGGTCATGGTCAGCAATCAGCAACATTTCCAGGAGCAAAGGGTTTTGGCGCCTTGCAACTTTTCCATGGCTTTGGTCCACATTTCATGATATCACTAGGCAAGGTACTATGATAACAACCCTTGACTGGTTGACGACTCGCGACTTCTTCAGGGACTGCATTGCATGCCACTTCATTAATCAATGGTGAGCACCTCCACACAAATCTAGGGTCAATTCTACCTCTATGGAGGTTGGTTCGTTGTCGATCCCAGGTCATTCTGTGATTTTAAATGATGTCTATGTTTAACCATGGAATATGCTCTCCTTTTTTGCTTTCGTGTAGCTAACTTTGAGAAAAAGAGCCCACAATTTTGTCATAGTTGGCATAATAGTTTGAACACTAGGTAATCTTTTGTTTTGATGGATATGCTTGTTAGGAAAAATAGATGTAATTTGAAGTAGCTAAATTTGTGTTATTGGGTTAGTTTCCCATTAGGGTGGCCCATAACACACAACCATACTTTATGTATCATTTTGCATCAGTAATATAAATTTGAGCCTTAAACAAAAAAATAAAGAGGATATACAAAGTCTTTAATACTTAGCTTATCTTTTATATGCTAAATATGTTGTGTTATGTATTAAGTATGAAGATTGATGAAATATTGGAATTGAGAAGAGTGATGGCGAACCCTAGGTCTCTCTACTGCAGTGTCACATATGCCATCATCCTTGACCCTGCTCTAGGCGACAATGGCAATCTCAGGCAAGGGGTTGCGGTAAACGGTTGTCTCTTTGTTTCTGCAAGGGTTCTAACATTGACAAAGTCAACAGAGATTTGGAATCTATTAAAAAAATGATTTGGGGATTTCCAAGTTATCATACCTCTGTAGCTTGTGGTGATGCCAAATGCATGGCTTACATGGCAAAACCACAGTCGTAAATTTACCTTCCTTCAGATCGGGATGTGGTTGGGTTGTAGATCGTTTCGTGGCTCGGGAAGGATGTGAACAATGCCACAAAGGGTTCTCGATTTTCGATTCTACGTAGGTAAAGTTTTGTTTTAAAGATTGGATGTTCGTTGCAGGAACATCTTTTAGCATATTCGATTTACAATATGGATACACCCTCTTTTTTGGGATTTCGCTCAATCTTTTAACCCCATATCTAAATAACAGTTTGATGGAGAAAGAAAAACACCAGATCTTCCTTAAAAAATTTAATGGGAATATATTTATCTTAAGGATCCGGAGTTCGAATCTAGTGGCTAATATGAAGCAAGTATTCAAAATAAACTAGGAATACCATAAGCGCTTCAATGTTTGTTATATGAGGAGAAATTGCTCCAGGACTCCCATCAGCTGGAAGATTATGGCATGAAAAGGAATTCCACCATAATATTAGATCTCAAGTTGCGGGGGGGAGCTTTAGGACACATAAAACCTAAGGGACCACTTTCATTTAAGGACATACTAAAAGGGAAGAATGTCGCTCCAGTTGATCAGATTCAAAACCTGTCAGACCCTTACATAGTCAAGAAAATGGATAAGGTACCAACTGTGGACATAAAAACCTCAAAGGTAAAAAATTATTTTGCTAATCTATAAATCTAAGGCATTGATATGTAGATTTAATGAGTTTTGGCCGAGACTTGAAGAATTATATGAGTGGGTGTTTTCTTCATGGACACAAAACTATGATCTCTACCAATGCTCTAAGGGTTTTTTCATAGTTCAATTTGATATGCAGCAAGGTATGGAAAAAGTTCTAAACGAAGGGCCATGGTTTTGGGGTAGAGTTGGGCTTTTCATTACCCCATGATTCCCAGAATTTGATGCTACAAGCATGGTGGTAACAACAATGCTAGTATGGGTGAGGTTACCAAATCTCCCTCTTCCATTTTGGCACCATCAAGTCCTAGAGGATATTGGAAATACTCTAGGTAAATTTTTAAAAATGGACTTCAATAAAACAACAAAAGGAATTTTTACATTTTCCAGAATATGTGTAGAGATAGACCTTAGCAAAGGTCTATCTAATCATATTCATTTAAAACATGAAAACTTTCAGTGGACTCAGGTTTTAGATTATGAGAATACGACATTTAGATGTCGAACTTTCTATCAAATAGGATACCTGTAGAACACATGTCCATAGGACAAAAAAATCCCAAAAATGAAAAAGAGGCATACCTCCAAGCCAAGGGGTTGGCAGTTTCATGACACTTCTGAAGACAAAGAGGAAGAGCCTATGGAAAATGCTCCAAATATAGATGCTCGGACACAACCTAATAACCAAGCAAATGGAAAATATGGGGATCAGTCAGGAATCATACATTAGAACCATGAGGGTACTGAATTAGCAAAGATCATAGTATCAAAGCAACAAAAAGTGGAAACTCCCATAGAAAAGGACTCGGGGGCTACAAAGAGATCTCGTGTACCTGAGAGCTCAGACTCATAGAAAGAAGTCCCCCGACAAGCTAATGGAAATCATATGGCAATAGTAACAGTTGCTCCCAACTAAGCAGTTTAGCAAAAAATTAAAAAACAGAAAGAAGAAAAGGGAAAGCTAAGTGACTATTATCACACTAAGCCTTGGCAAAATTATGTTATTTGTTTTCAATTTTTTCTTTTTATTATGTAGCATCTGAAAGGCTAACATGATCAGCTTACCAACATCTGCAGAATGTAATTTTGTTCTCTTTTTTCAAGTTGAATAAAATTATGATTTTTCCTCTGGAAAAAAGTATGAAGATTTTGTATGAGGTTTTATATATTAAGTATGATATTTTAGCTTGTGTGATTTTGGAAAAAAAAATATCTAATAATGTAATAAGTTTTAGGTTATTATTATAAATCTCATACTAAATCTTTTGTTATTACTCATGTAGTGTGTTATAAAAAATCTACGACTTCGAACAAAAGTATCTTCCCTAGGCCTGGTGGACTAACCTAGAATGACAGAAAGACAAAGGGACTATTGTTTTCCTTAAAGTAAATAGATATTGGGATGAAGCCTACCTGGAATCTGTCGTATGCTTCTCTCCTTCCTTGGCTTGTATGCTCCAATCCCAGCTTTGATCACTATAATTAGAACCTACACAGTCAGACAACACAAACCAACAATCTATGGAATCTATGTAGCATCATCTAGTCACTTTATTCAATAGATCAACATGGTATTGAAATACATGAAACCATAGCATCATACATAGGAAAACAAATAACTCTTTGTATTAATAGAAATGGAGTGAGTTAGAACCAAAAATAGGTGTTGATCCTGTAGAAAAGCTACTCCAAGTTGACTTGTCCTTTCCTTGTCACAAAGTACACCTCTAATCACCCTAATGCATGGAATGATATCTCTCACAACAACAACATAAGGGTAGAATCATTATCCAAAAGCCAATCCCTTTCCTATGGATGGCAGTAAATATATAGGTGAAGGAGGTAGTTCATGAATTCTTATACTTTTACCAATATGGGCTTGAGATCCACTCTTGATGGGAGGATGAGCTCAAGGGATAAGGGATGAAAACTCCAAGGTAAGATAGGATAGGATTCAAGATTTTTATTTGAGGTAAATGTGACTTGTTACTTATAGTCTTTTTTTAGTTACAATACCACAGGTAAATTCTATGGGTGGGTAAATACCATGGGTAGATGCCACTTACAATACCATGGGTGGGTGCCACTTACAATACCATGGGTAGATTCCATGGGCGGATGAATACCATGGGTGGATAAATACCATGGGTGAATGAATAAGATGGGTAGATGCCACTTTCCATTCTGATCAGTATATGTCTTGGATAGTGATCTAGATCATGTGCCCATGTACCACAAAGGCCTCCTAATCTGGATCTGAATAGCTCACAATCCTGGATAGTAGGGGCTCACCATCCCTCATCAATGGGTTCTCTAAGAACTTTAGTGCCCCATACCGTGTCAGAACCCCTCTAGCTGCTTGGTTCCCCTGAATCTCAGCACGAAGAGTTTCCAAATCCTTTTCTCACCACACCACCTTTAGCTCTGCCATACCTGCAACATACCATTATGTTTTGTCAATTCAGATTCAAAGGCATAAGTTAATGGTTCAAAGCTTTAGCTCAATAGAGAACCCTAGTCCTTCTTTTCCCTTCATCCTAGAACACAATATTTTCCCTAAAAACTATGTTGGACACCCTTATTGGCCCAGTTTTTGCGTTCCAAAATGCAGAATATGGTCCCAAAAGGGTGTTGCGACTGTGAGGAAGTGTAGGGGTTTCCCCTCGCGAGTTGAAGCCCTAATCTAAAAATGTAATCGCCAAATTGATGAGTAAGGTTAGGCCACCTACCTCGAACTTGCAGATCCAAATTCCGACGGTTGGTTTGTCTGCTACGATATTCTCAATATTTAGGACTTTCTCCTCGTCTTCAAATTCTCCAACAACTTAATATGCAAATGAATTGGATTTGGGGACAAGAATCCCTTTTATAAGAAAAACCTTAGTTTTTCCATAACCCATTGCAACCAAATTGTAGCTCGGTTTGATGAACCATCAACACTGCTAGAAATCTCTCACCAACTTCTCTAATGGGTCTCCCTTTGTTTTTGGTAATTTGACACTTCACCAAGAAACCATTTTTTCCATGAGGTCTCACTTTGCCACTTATTAAAATCGAATTTCTTCATTTGAGCCACCCATACTCTGGTACCACTTTACCTTTGCACTAGTTGACTCATGTGTCGATTTTTGTCATGAGTAACCATCATCTACTCATGTTTTTATGGTCCCCTCTGAGCCTCCCCCATGTGGTAGCGTCATCGAGTCACCCTTGATCAGAGCATCATAGATGAGTCACCCTTGTATTTATGGAGTTTGTTCTGAGTCCGCTTGAGTCTTGTTACATTATATAATTCATATTTGTGCCACATTCATCCCATTTTGCTTATATTTGGCCTCCAACTATATCACTCCATCTTTGAAAAGCCTTTGTCTGAGTAATTGACCATCCCCTCTGGAATCCAGTCAGTCGTTTCCAAGTCAGCCGTGCATATCATGCTGTCACAAGGGAAGTCCTCAGTATCCTTCTCATCTTGTTTCTTTCCATCATCATCCCTAGTGTCAGTCCATCAGTCACTTTACTATGATCCCTCGTGCCTTTGTTAAGGATTCCTCATTGCCTTAACTCTGGCGGGCCCTCTTCTGTCGACTTCAACACATTTATTCCATAAGTGTGGTCTAGAGGGCGGTGTACCTTGGTTCCAACCTTCATCTTTGTTTGGTGCCTCAGATCAAGTAAAGGGAATCATCATTTCCCTTTGACTTGGTTGTTTCTCACGTGCTCGACGCCAACTCATTATCGCATGATTGAGAATCGTACACTTGATGGTTTGGTGATCCAAACGATTGTACCAGTGATTCCCAGGTGTGTGTGAGGTATTCCAAATCTCCACTCACCATGTCCGCTTGAGGGGCATTATGTCTCATGTACTCAGATGTTATTATATTAAGTCCCAACCTCTGTTTTTCCAGCCACATTATGTGTATGAGATTCATTGTATTACTTTCTAGCTCATTGATGCCAACATATCATGTATCATGTACTTTGTAGCTCACTCCCACATTGTTGGGCTCACCATTATTCTTTGTACTCATTTATTTCAGCGGTTATGGGTATGCCTCCCCCACCTCATTTGAGATCATGTATTCCAAAATAAAAGGAGACTTATATCAATTTAGTAGGTCTTGTCCCCTCCATTCCTTCATCCTTCCTTGCATTTCTTCAACTGTATGTCTCTCTCTCTCTCTGACTCCCCTTTGGTGTCTCGTGGAAGTGTAACCTATAATGTATTTCGGTTATACGATTTGCTCCTAACACTCATATGTTGGGGAACAATTTGTTATCGCCTTAAAAAGGATCACCTAGTCATTTCTAACTAGGTGGGTCGAAATACATCATGTAAGATTAATTTTACCATATTAAAATCACTTTCACTACAAGAAATCATTTAGTAAACCACTTTTATTAAATTATTTTTGATTAACATTAAAAACCCATGGGAATAATTGAATAAATCATTATTTATTTAATTTTCTCTAGGAATAATTATTAAATAATTATTTGATAATTATTCCTTGTCACATTTGACTAAATCACCTTGGAATAATTAAATAAATCACTACTTATTTATTATTCCTTAATTCTATTTCTGGAATAATTGTTAAATCACTATTTAATAATTATTTCAATTTCACACCTTAATCATTGCGAAATAATTAATAAATCATTTTATTTGTTAATTATTTATAAATAAAGATATTTGACCATTTTGAATATCTTTTCCCTCTCCAAAAAAAATAATAAAATGTTCCTAACAGTTAGATCTTGATTTGGTTAATATTATTTTATTATTTTCCATTTTCGAGATCAATCCAATACTTTGTTATAAATAAGTGGGTTTTTTATTCATTTTTCACCATTATCATTATCATCACACCATTATCGTCTTCTCACATTTGAGCTCCCACTTGAGTTTCATTCTTTGTTTTGGGTTTTTCACACACTTAGAGAGAGAATAGACCGCTGAAGTACAAGGACATCAAAGGACCCATCCCACAAAGGGGGATTTGCAGACCCTTGTTGTAGATATCCTCCACCATGTGTTTTAATAAAATATTATTCATATACAATTCTTATTCTATTGGGTTATTACATTAGATATTTCTCGTTGTTTTCTATTTTGGATCACATACTATCTTTTGCTTCAGGGTTTTAGTGTTTTATTATTGTAGATATGAAGTGTAAACAACCACATCTTGTTGTTAGGGTCACTTGTCATTAGTGACTTAAGTGAAGTATTTTTTGTACACATGTTAAGAATTTTCGTACTAACAATAGCGATCATGCTTTATAATGTTGCATTAATCCTGAAAACGCAGCCCGGATGGATGGAACTAGATCCGTGGTCTTATATCTCGTTCACTCAATTGTCCAATGTATGAGCCTAACCATGTGAATAAAGGAGTTGGATTTGAACATGGTTGACACCATATGATTACCGAACAATGATGTAGGTCGTTAATAGACGTGAGGGAAACCACCAATGATGTTAATGGCTCTCAAGGTACAATAGTATAATCTGTATGATGTGGATGAATGGGTTGAAGTTGAACACCACAACGAATCTTTTGGTCGAAGGCCAATGATGTAAACCTGTCACTGAAAGTGAGGAAAATTGCCATTGATGTATACAAGTCCCTAGTTACTGAAGGAAGAGTTTCTAAGACAACTTCCTGGATAATGAGCTGATGTCGATAGGAATCAACCCATCACAAGAGGGCCTTGATGTATCCCCATCAACGACATGAAATAGGTATCAAGATTTGAGATAGAATTATCCTGACGTGGAACTAGTTTAGGAACGACAAACGTGGAATGAAGGCATAAGAGTATCATAACAGATATCAACTGATTGAATTCTCTTGAACATATTAATGACATTGAATGGAGTTGGTAGAATTGATCCAAAAATGAAATTTGAGGCTTTGATATGGTGTGTTGAACCAAAAATACAAGCAAATTTCCCAACCCAACAACCACGAAGATGAAGTGGAAGAGTGTCATGTTCAAGAGCAACTCACTGCCATTAATAGGTAAAGTACCCTGTTTTTCCAATTTCCCTAACCATTTCTGGTCAGTACCTCTTTATTTTTTTTAACAAGCTTGAGGAGGATAACATATGCTTGATCTATAATTTCATCCTTCAAATGAATCCCTCCAAACCATGAGAAGGAGTATCTCGGTCCCATCATGTTCGACGAGTCCATCGTTGTTTGATGTTTTTACAATTCTAATGAAGGTGAAAATCAACTCCTTTTTCATGTTTAGAGAGTTTGAAAAAGAGGTGAAAAAGAAAACTCCAAAGGTTCCTTTTTGTAAGTAGTCTCTTGAGTCCAAAAAAGGTAGAAAAACTAGTCAGGAGAACCTCTTAGCCATGTTTGATTTAGGTATTCCTTTTCCGTAAATAGTCTATCTTAGTTCGGAAAAGGGTTAAACTTATACTGAGTAGATGTCTTTTCATTTACTTTAATGAGTTTGAAAAGACAAGTGCTTGACGTTATTTTCATATTTCGGGAGTCTGAAAAGAGTTGAAAGAGGACTCCAGGGGGTTCCTTTTATGTAAGTTTATAGAGCCTGAAAAGCGATAAAAGTATGCTCTTTGGCCAAAATGATATGTTTCAATTCAAACATCATCAAATTTGGTAAACATCTATCAACCTGCTCAAAACACCACCAAAGGATTAAAAATACCCAATCCATGATAAAATTGAGTCTCATTTAGGTCAAAATATTAGAATAGTAATAAAATAATAATGAAAATTACCATAAAATAGGAAAAAAGTAATTCATTTTTACCATTTCACATTTTACCTCTTGGTGAGTTAGTTCTCAGTGCTTTTTCCTCTGATCTTTTGCAGTTGATTGCGACCAATTCGGTGGACCATTTCGAGCACTGTGACATGCAGGTAGGAGCTATAACCTTACTCTTTCTTTTCATGCTTCCATTTTGTCATTTCATGCAAGTTTTTACCATTTTGGAGGGCCTTAGGGTTCTAATTTCTCGCCTTAGGTCCAGCGCACCCACAACAAGTCGAAAGGAGGGTTGAACAGACAATAAATGCACTGAGAAGGGTGTTGCAGTGCACTATCTTCCCTTAAAGGGGTGTGTTGAGTGCAATTTCCAAATTGATTTGCCTGCTTCTCTCAAAATTTCTCCAGTTTTTTTGCATGAGGTTTGTCTTAATGATCCTTCTTGTGATGTTTTAGGTTTCTGCCAAAACAAAATGGTTTTAATATGGCTGGAAAGAGAACATGAAGAACAAGATTTAACTGAAACTAATGATCCTGCCACTATCCAGGCTTTGAGAGATTATGGGCTCTTGAAATTTTTCTCGCTTATTGGGTTGAGGCAATAGATGGAGTTGTTGGCATATCTTGTCTGAGCATTGGATGTTCAGGCGTAGACATTCAGACTTGGTGCACATATGCTTGAGATACAAGTGGAAGATATATACTTATTGACAGGTCTATCAAGGCAAGGTGACCCCATCTCATTATCTGGTTCGAGGAGGGGTGGAGAGACAATCAAGGATTACATCAGTGCACATTATAGACCAAGATCCCAATCGACCAAAGATGGGAAGATCAAGATCAAGGATGTGGTATGTTTGCCTCTGAGGACGATCATGTTTATCATTGCTAGATTGGATGGTAGTGCTACTATACATTTGGCCAATAGGTCTCATATGTAGTATGCTCTAGAGTGTATGGAGCCGACAATATTCAATTGGAGTGAGGGAGTACTAGAAAACATGAAGGAGAAACTGACCAAGGAAAAGGATGGACAGTTGAAGAACTTTACTCATGGTTCAATATTAATTTATTTTTCCTTAGGTCGGATTCCATTGTTGAGGCCACAACATATCTCACTCGAGCCCACAGATATGAGAATCCCACAGATGAGGAGGTGGGTGGATCTCATGTCCAGACATGCAGGTCCGTCATCGATGACCTTCACACCAATCTTCTTTCAATGGTTGTGCATGCAACTCATTATGATTGAAGATTATCCATATGTAGTGATGGATTTTCATTGAGACCCGTAGCTCATGCTTCCTAATTGATAGAGATGGGGTGCCATAGGTAAAACAATAAACATTTTGACCCTTT
The DNA here is from genome assembly GCA_031772625.1 of Pinus tabuliformis. NCBI lineage: Eukaryota > Viridiplantae > Streptophyta > Pinopsida > Pinales > Pinaceae > Pinus > Pinus tabuliformis. Next base: position 236,591,475 of record CM062813.1, read on the forward strand.
TTTGAGTTTTTTAAGTTTTACAATTATTTTTGTATTTCTATGTGTCCGAGACTAAACAATTGATTTTTTCACATGCAGACATTGGATCCGTTTGACCTATGGGTTCCTCCTATTTTCTATGTGTGTTACAACCACAACAGGAACCATTAGGAGTATAGGCTACTGCAAGGGGATGAGAGGTCTTATAGAATCTGAATGTGGCCGATTCTCTTGCAAAGGTCAAGTGACACATGGAGGGGTTGACCTAGGGTATAGTCGAGACTAGGGTCGACCAGATCCCTATGAGATTGCAATGTCATACTATTAGCATGTCTAATTGTATCAGCCGACTACTATGCAAGATGGCTCGCGTAGTGGCTTGTTATCATGAGCACCATGATTAGTCTACTAGGAGGCTTATATATATAGCCATATTTTGACTACATGTATATTTTTTGATATGATAGGCCATGTGGCCATATGTCTCTCTCTCTCTCTCTCTCTCTCTCTCTATTTATATATATATACACACAACTATCTTCAATGTTTCTTATGGTTATATTATCTCTTTAAATGTATGTGTTGTGTATTGAATTTAATTTACATGTATCACTGATGTCTATCTAAAACATGATTAGCCAATGCATCTATTAATGTGTTTTGATTTCTAGAAATATGTTGATATTGGATGAAATAAAAATATCTTTACCGAAGGTGAACCCTTAAGAACATATGAAGCATAGTTGGACTCCTAAGTGAATAGACATTAGTCAACTATAGTACTACAAGTTGTGAGTCAAGTCTGATAACTATACGACAAATACCATGAGAAATAACATCAGACAATAGTTCCATCACTGCATTATACTCAACGATGTTATTGGTAGAGCAACTGATACAAATCCCTTGTAAACTCACTAACTTGCCATTCAGATCATATATAACCCACGTTGCGGAAGAAAGGTTATAGGTACTATGACTAGCACCATCAACATAACCAACATATGGTTGAAGGGATGTCGACATCTGCAAACCAAATGTAAACAGGATTAACAAAAATCATAAGAAACTCTGAAGGGAACACACTGCAAACACACTCAACACATCTATATACAACATGTACACAATGCACTATGCAAAAACTCAAGCATAGTATTTGTTAAGGTACAACCCATTTCTAGGTTGCACCAATGGAACTCCATCAAAACCGTGCAATGACATGGTTAAAGAAAAAGAGAGCATTTGTTTCATCGGTATTATAGCATATAGGCATTGCCTCAGCCCACTTGGTAAAGTAGTCTACCTCTATGATGATATAGCCATGCCCCCTGACTGAGTGAGGGTTACATGTCATGAAATCAATGCCCAATTTCACAAATGGTCGAACGACGATAATGGGGTGTAAAGGAGCAGGTGGAGCACGGGTCTTACAATCGTATACCTAACATGCATGACACTTTTGGATGGAGAGGATGCAGTCGTGAAACATAGAAGGCCAAAAGTAACTAGCATGCGGGATCTTCTGTGCAATGGCATAACCAGACAAAATACCACCACATTCCCCAACATGGCATTCATTTAGGACTTTCTCGACCTCCTCGTGAGTGAGGCACCTTTGAAAAACTGTATCAATACCACGACAATAATGGGTGTCGCCGATTATAATATAGTTCTTAGCTTGATATCGGATACGTCGCTGCTCAGAGCGAGAGGTATCAGACCAGAAAGTATAGGTTTGGAGATATATGATAATGTCTCCATACCATGGGTCAGATAACACGATCAGGAGTAATGACTCTTCTAGGATAGAATCACCAGACGTTGTTTCAGTTTTAGCAACGAGAAGGTCGCAAATTAGCTTAGCAAAAACTAAGGATTTCTTTGATTTATATTTGATCAACTCCAAATCGAACTCCTAGAGGATGAAAATCCACTTGGAGTACTTCCCCCCAACAATTGTCATGACAATATGTACATCACGGGGTTACAATTAGAAACAAACATAGTTTTATTGAGCAAGATATAATCACAGAACCTTTGGACGACTTAGACATCTGCCAAAGCTAACTTTTGACATGAGTATATTTGATCTCGTATCATTCAAGTTCTAACTCAAATAATAAATAGGATATTCAGTGCCTACATCATCCTATTGGACCAATACCATAGCGACGGTAGTAGCTGCAGCAGTCAGGTACATGAAGTAATCACGTTGGTAATCTTGGGGATATGACAAGGGTGCCCGAATTAAAACATCTTTCAAGGCATCGAACACCTTTTGAGCAGCGTCGTCCCAATGGAAGGGAACCCCTTTCTTTAACAAGCGAGTAAATCCTTTAGTTAGTTCAGCGTAGCTAGGAATGAACCTCCAAAGAAATTTAGCCTTCCCTTGGAGTTGTTGAAGCTTAAGGAGGGAAGGAGCAAGAATATCTATGATCGCCTAGACTTTTAATGGATCAATATGAATTCTATGTTTCGATGTAACAAAATTGAGAATTCGACCACAACTATGACAAAACACACACTTGTGCGGATTGAGTCAAATTTTATAGTGTTAACAACGTAAAAATATATCCCTAAGGTGCATCGGATGATCAACACGATGTTTTGAGTGAGCAGGTAGGTAATCCAAATATGGATGTACGATATATTTGATGCCATGGAAGGCATAATTCACTGCCTTCTGAAATGCATCCCCAACATTTTTTAATCTGAAAGGGAGCTTTCGATGTGCAAATGTGCCCCATTGACAAATAAATGCAGTTTTATGTTGGTCTGTTGGGAGAATGTTGATCTTATTGTATCGAGAAAAACCATCCATATATGAAAATATTTGTCAACCAACACAATTATCAACAATCTGGTCGATGAACGGGGTAGGATAATTGTCCTTAGGACAAGCACGATTAATATCCTAATAATCAACACATACACAAATTTTTCCTTGTTTCTTCATGATAGGAACAATGTTTAACATCCAATTAGTTAAAGGTACTGGGTAGATGAAACCAACACGTAGAAGTTTTTCAACTTTGGCTTTAATAGTGACAACCTTCTTAGGATGGAGCAGACGAAGGCGTTGTCAAACTAGTTTAGCATCAGGATATGCCTTAATTTCATGTACAATGATGTTTGGGTCGATACATGACATCTCTTCATAAGACCAGGCAAAAACGTCTTGAAACTCTTGAAAAAGGGATTTATAGGTCTTTATCTCATCGGGAGAGCATGTCACACCAATACATGGTGTGTATCGATTCTCCTAGTGAGAAATGGCTAGGTGAACATTTTTTAGGTGATAACATATTCCCCCCCAAAGTATGAGTTTTAGGAGAAAATTGTATGACCAAAATACGTTGTAGGTTACACTTCCACAAGGCACCAAAGGGGAGTCAGAGAGAGAGAGAGAGAGAGATACACCTGAAGCAATGCAAGGAAGAACGAAGGAATGAAGGGGGCGAGACCTACTAAACTGATATAAGTCTCATTTTATTTTGGAGTACATGATCTCAAATGAGGTCAAGGAGGAATATGCATACCCGCTGAGATGAATGAGTATAAAGAATGATGGTGAGCCCAAAAATGTGGGGCTGAGCTACAAAGTACTTGATACATGATATGCTGGCATCAATGGGCTAGAAAATAATACAATGAATCCCATGTATACATAATGTTCTTGGAAAAAAAAGGCCAAGACTGAATACAATAATATTTGAGTACATGAGACATAATTCCCCTTAAGATGACATGGTGAGGGGGGATCACAACCAAAGAATCCATGCTGAATAGAAAATGGCATTGACGATATGAATGGATCATCTAAAGAGACAGGCATGTTGTGGGTGCTGCAATCAACTGAAACTGAACCCATCAAATCTGTGAAACTATATTTGAAGTTGGATCAACATTTGCGTACATTCGGGAATGTGAGGGGATACCTAAAGGGACACCCCCTCATAAGGTCTAGAACATCTCACACACACCCGGAAATCATTGGTACAATCGTCTGGATCACCAAACCATCAAGTGTACGATTCTCAATCGTGCGATAATGAGTTGGCATCGAGCGTGTGAGAAACAACCAAGTCAAAGGGTAATGATGATTCCCTTTGCTTGATCTGAGGAATCGAATGAACACGAAGGCTCGAACCAAGGTACACCACTCTCTAGACAACATTTCTAGAATAAATGTGTTGAAGTCGATAGAAGAGGGCCTGCTAGCATTAAGGAAATGGGGAGTCCTCAACAAAGGCACGAGGGATCATAGTAAAGTGACTGATGGATTGACACAAAGGATGATTATGGAAGGAAATAAGATGAGTGGAAAACTGACGACTTCCCTTGTCAGAGCATAATATGCATGGTTGACCTAGCAACGACTAACTTGATTCCAGAGGGGATGGTTGATTACTCAGACATGGGCTTTTCAAAGATATTTTAGTACAGCTAGAGACCAAATATGAGCAAAATGGGATGAATGTGATGTACAGATGAACGAAACACTGTAATTGGACTCAAGGGGACTCAGAACATACTCCATAGTTGCAAGTGTGACTCATCTCGAATGCTCTAATCAAGGGTGACTCGACGATGCTGCCACATGGGGGAAGGCCCAAAGGGGACCATAAAAACATGAGTAAAAATGGTTACTTAAGATGAAAATCGACACATGGGTCAACCAGTGCAAAGGTAAAGTGGTACCAAAGTACATGCGGCTCATATGAAGAAATTTAAATTTAATAGGTGACAAAGTGAGACCTCGTGGAAAAAACGGCTTCCTGGTGAAGTGTCATATTACCAAAAAAAAGAGAGATCCATTATAGAACTCGATGATAACTTGCCAATAGTATAGACGGTTCGTCAAACCGAGCTATGGTTTGGTCGCAATGGGCAACAAAAAAACTAGGGTTTTTCTTATAAAATGACTTCTTGCCCCCAAATCCAATTCATTTGCATAGTGAGCTATTGGTGAATTTGGAAAGAAGGAGAAGGCCCTAAATATTGAGGAGATCGTAGCAGACAAACTGACCATTAAAACTTGGATCTGCAACTTTAAGGTAGGTGACCTTGGCTAAAAATGGCCTTAATGCTTTGTGGAAGGATGGTTCCTAGTGAAGAATTAATGTAAGATTGAACAAGAGAATGAACTACAAGAGAAGGTCTAGGATCATGCTCACTCACCAAGTCAAACATAGGGACTGGGTGGTAAGTGTGGCATCACATAGAGTATAATTTTTGAAGATATGGTATTATGGATCTATGATATGCGATGTGCATATGGCTTGCCGGAGAGGTGAGTAGGACAAACTATCTAAGTAATGAGAGGATAATTGACCATACCTAGATCATTGGGTCTAGGTTGAGACTTATGTTAATCAAGTGAGAAGGTGGCCAGGGGTCATCATGCTCCCCTGCATGAGATATTCCCACCAAAATGTGATGCTTGAGGGCACTAATTAGGTGGGAATGATGCCCCCTAGATGGATGAGATTGTGGAGTGCTATTGTGTTCCAAGTGCTCAAATAATGGATTCAAGAATTCGACCCTACTGGCATAAGATCCGTAGAGGATCATGAGGAGATGAAGCATCAAATGTGCCCCCTAGTTTTGTATGGATAGATGTAACATGCTATGGGCATACCAGATGTATTTATAGTAGTGGAATCCAAACACATTTTGATGGTGTGGTTTGCCATTTGTTTATGTTATGGATGTGTTCTTGTGGGAAGAACAGATAAAGGATGTAGTGGGAGAAACAAAATGGGGGATTACCAATCTCGCTTAGAAGTGCATATATGAATCAAATGGTCTAAATTTCTGGGTTCACATACATGGTGTCACTATACCAAAGAGTGGCTTGATATATAATGAACTGATGCTCACCTACACAACACGGTGGTTGAAGAATAACAATTTCTAAGGGACTGGGTTGTTGATTTAAGGTGGAGGAATGATAAGTGGATCATCCCTAGAGTGATCTAAAGTGATATGGGACTCTAGAGGTTCTTCTAAATGGAGGACGATAGTGAGACAGATTCGACACTACTATATGCACTAGGAGGGTTGTAGAAAGTTACTTCTCCTGGACTCTAAAAAATGGATGCCCCCTCACCCAAGTATTGAGTGGTAATTTAATGGCCATAAGGTGGATGCGGTTCGAATTCATGGGTTTGAAGTAAGGGATGATGTAACCAATCATCATCATGGGAGACATGGTTCATATGCGCATCTCCAGGAAGGTTGAAGGGATGAATAGTAGATGGGACATCTACCGCTGGTGAGATCGAAGTGTTTATCGAAGAGGGTTTGACAAAATCACAATAGGAAACTCTAAGAGAGTCCCAGTATATCAATCCCATGGATGATGACAGGTAGAGAATAGGGGAATTACTATCCGTCATCTTGAAATCAGGAGGAGGGATCATTGTGATAAAGGAAAGTGTTCCCTCTGCAGACAAAGGCAACCCCTCTAGCCCTAGAGTGGGTCTAGTCACAGCAAAGACAAAACAACAATAGATTCCCTTAAATAGTCATCATTGGAGGCCTAACTCAAACCGGTGGTTGATGAAGTTTTTGTTGCACTGCTCCAGCTTCCATTTCTTTCTTCTCATTGAGCAATCAACCTGAAACACCACAAGAAAACAATAGAGCACATAATCGAGAACAATAATGATCTATTTACTTGTAAATTCAAGGAGTCACAAGCTATCAAGTAGATTATACACAAGATATAGGAAATCATCACTGCTTGTATTAACAATGAAACAAGAGCAAACTTATAACCATGCCTCAACGTCACAAGTCTTCTCAGAGGGTCCAGTCAGTAAGTTCCTTCAAGCATTCACTCTTAAGAATGGGTCTCCCAATAGGACAATAGCTCTATCTCTCTATCAAACTCTCATACAAAGCTAAGATACTCCAAAACCTCTTATCAAACTATTAGCAATTCCACACTTGTCACACTCACACCAAAGCTATCTACTTTGATTCAAACCAAACTCAAAACTAGCAGCTCCCAACAAAAAGAACTAGTAGATCATAGCAATGGTGAGTGATTTTATAGGAGGAGGAGCCTCCATGAAACGAGGGAGAGGGAGATTATCCTTAAGGGAGGTTGCATAAGAGGCGGAACCACCATCCCAGAGGAGGAAAGGCGACCCAAACTGACCCAACAACCAACTCTAGAAACATCCAGAAGGTCGACTGTTTGAACTAATTCGCCTAATCTGGATCTTCGCAGGTCACGAACTAGGTATTAGCGACGACATCGCAAGGGAGGAATGCATTCGGACCAATTTCCGCAACAAGAATCTGGAAGACTTGTGCTGAGCCCTAAAATTCGACCATCGCAAGAAACACGTGTACACCTATGACGACGTCACAACAATACAGTTCATGACAGCGAATCGTTGCAGATTTTAAGGGTTTACTCGCGACGATGCAGAAACTTAGGCAAACAGGGTCAATATTCAACATTAGAGAGCACTTGCTTAATCTTCTTGCATGAGTGGGAAGATATGGACATGTCTATCTGATGAATGACACAGCGGAGGGACTGAGATGAGGTCAGAGACAAATTACTGTGTAACAGATACCCCTAAAGCATGAAGCCTGAGAGAGTGGGAGGGGTGAAATGATTTACGAAATCATAACCGAACTGGAACACCACCATGAAGAACCTGCAGGCGCAAGTACAACTGATATCTCTGATACTGAAATACATGTAGTATAGGCATGGGCGCATCCATCCAAAAGACATATGAAACTTGGTTTTTGGTATGGACGTAGCCACCCAGTTGATAAGACCATATATGATGATAAAGGTATGGTCGCAACCATCCAATCAAAGAGTCATGTATGTAGTCACGAACCAATCCACGCAGCTCGAACATATGTAATCTTAGTTCGGGGTCTTGAAACCCTAATCGATCTTAATACAAATTCTAGCATGCGAACAGATGTTCTAAAGTCGAGCATGATAGAAAGTCGCTTGATTACTGGTCAATAATGAAAACCGTTAACGAGCGCGAGAGAAACCACCAATAATGCCCATGGCTCTCAAGGTACTGCCAGTACAATCCACTAAGTGTGAAAAATAGGCTGAAGTCGAACACTCGTTGAATCACCTAATCGAAGACCAATGATGAAAGTATGTTTTTTAGGCACAAAGAACTTGCCATTGAGGCATGCAAGCTCCAAGGTACCAAAAGGGATCTCTAGATCAACCTCCTGGATAATGATCTGATGTCGATAGGAGGCGATTCGTCATAGGAGGGCCATAATGTTTCCCCCATCAACGACGCGAGATAAGGAACAAGTGGTAGACGGTGAAACAGAGCATCAAAGGAGGAGGTAAGGGTGTGAACTGTAGAAGGATTATACTCTTGAACATATCGACGACACGACTCTGGAATGTGGCAACATTTTGGTACCAAGGGATCGGAGGTCCGACGGAGACAACATGGATCAGATGGAATGAGGCAAAAAGCAACCCAAAAAACCCCGGAAGGCCAATGACGATGTGAGGATATCCCAACCCGATGAGAAGCAAAAGTGTCAATGTTCAAGAGTGACTAGCTGCCGTAGGTAACCAATGAAGACTTCCAAATTTTCCCCCACCATTGTTGGCGAGTACTATTTAGTCAATTTAGTATGTCCTAAACTGCTACATAAGTTATCAATCCGGGAGTCATAAACTGATGAAGTGTAGTGCACTGTATGTGCTAGACAACCCTTTTCTTACCTCACTGTTTTCAGTTTTATCTTGTTTTGGGGTTTTGTTCTGTTGGTCTCCTAAAGTGGTTTAATGCAATGGAAATCCTAATCTATTGTTAAAGCAAGAGTTTAAGAATACTTTTAAAGATCAAGTGTGGATGTAGAGTTGAAGACAAGGTTTATCCTCTTGCTTCTTGTAATAATTTCCAAACTTTGAACTTATGAGATCTTAAAACATGCTGTCTACAAAATCAGAACTTGAATAAGAGTGTAAACATGCAGCTACATAAACCAAACTATAGATGAATTACTAAAAATGAGATTACTATCTCTGTTGTCCATCCTAATTGCAAAATTGAAATCTAATAAACTGCTGCAACTCAAACCAAAAAGTAAAGAAACTGGAAACTAGTCAATGATTTCATCCATAATCACAACATTTCGCCAATTAACTTCTAAAACAGGGTTTAGCTAAAGGCTCCAAAAATATCATCATATGGCATGAAAGGAATGACATCTAAATTATCTAATTGCACAATAATGAAAGCAAAGCTAATTACTTCATCTATAATCACAATATTTCACCAATTAAATTCTAAAACGGGGTTAAGCTAAAGGCTCCGGAAATATCATCATATAACATGAAAGAACTGACATCTAAACTATCTACTTGCATACTAATGAAAGCAAAGTCAATTACTTCACCTATAATCACAATATCTCGCCAATTAACTTCTAAAATGGGGTTAAGCTAAAGGCTCCGGAAATATCATCATATAGCATGAAGAACTGACATCTAAACTATCTTGAACAGTAAACAAATCTCACTAAGTAAAAGCATAAACAACTGAAATTGAAAACTAAAGTTCAGCAGAGGAAGTAAGTCTCAATAACACCACTTGATGCAAAAATTACACTAAGAAGCTCGAGCATAACCAGACTTAAAGACCTATTCTGAAGTGCACCTATCAGTGTTAGTAAGAAATGTGACAAGTTGCAAAAACATGTACAAGATTAGAATGATTAAGATCATAAGCAAAACATGAGAAATGTACAATTCAAATGAGAGAAAATATACATGAAAACTATACAAAAACAAAAGAAGGACCTCAGCTACGCAGGGGCCCTCTGCACAGCTTTGGACTAGCACGCTGTTACTTCAAAACACGCTCAAACAACCATGCGAAAAACAGAGTTTGTATTATTAAACAGAGTAATACGTCTCTCGGTTTCAGAAAAAAAAAAAAAAAAAAAATAACACTATAACAACAATATCAAGAACATCCTATCTGCGTAGCAAACGCTTATATTTATAGAGAAAATGGATAACTATATCGCAGAGGAATTTCTTCAATGATGGAGACGTGAACAGGTCAAAATCTGAGGATTCAGCCTCTCGGTTGCCATGAACAGTAAATCTATGTGAGGTGGATGTTGGATTGCGTTATGTAGATGGCATGCAAGTGGCAAAAACGGATCCACGAGTTCAGGAACGGCTTCGGCCTTCTTTTACATGCAGGAACAGAGTTCTAGTTGGCATAGAAATCTCCATTGACCTCCCTTTGACCGGCACCTTTTCTTCTAATTTGGCTAAGTAAATAGGACCTCATCCATGTGTGGACAATTTCTGAGCTGCCCATGTGTCTCATTCGTCCTACTGACACCTGTAACCTACAAAACAATGGAAATGGCTATGGAATTTCCAGTTAGCTGCGGAAAGTGGCTACATTCCGTAGCTGATAAACGAAACCTAGATCAAATAGCACACACAATGATATAATTTGAAAATCAGTCAAATACACTCCTGAAATCAACATGTAACAATTTTTGATAGCTTAGAATGCATTGACATGGGAAAATAGAAGAGAAAGGGTTTAAGAAAATGCTTGGAAGAGAGGTAGTTTTGGGGCTCAACATACCCCCACTATGAAGATGTTGCATGTCCTCATGCAACCAAAATTGTAACTATCCTCCCTTCAATTCATCTGCTCTGAAACTTCTGCTAAGACATCCAACCTCTTCTTCTTCTTTCTTGCTGTCACTGTCATTCTAGGCTTCATCATAAGACATCTGTACTTGATATTGATGAGGGCTCTACTCAATCTCATATTCTTATTCTTCAGTTTTCTATTTTTCTTATGCCATAATCCTAAATGCAGCATGGTATTGTCATGGATAACTTTGTCCAATTTGTTTTGCTCTTTTAATGTTTCATTCTCCCTTTGGATATGTCTATTTAAGACTTCCAGCTCATAAATTTCTTGCTTCAATGACTGAATCAAAGTTTCCTGAGTTGTACCTGGCTGATTGGATGAAGTTCCTTGTTCTGTTGTTCCAATGATTCAATGAAATCATACATCTGTTGTTGGGTTTGATCAACTTCTGGAGTTGTTTTCCATGGACTAGTTTTAAAATCTAACTAAGGAGAAGGAGAATACTGTGGACTTTGATCAGGTGGAGTGTTTTCTGGTGACTGATATGGAGTTTCACCTCCTAGGTCTATGAATTGAGCTCCTTTGATTTGCGTTTTCTTCAATTTTCCCTTTAATCTAGAGCTTCTTCTTAGACCTTGTGAGCTTATGTCTCTCTTTTCTATGATCTATTTCCCCTTTCCTTTTTGTTTTTCTTTAGTTGACTGTTCTTTAAGATGAACTAATATTTCAGAAAGCACTTGCTCTTCCTCTGAAGAAGGCTCAGGAGTCTGGTAAATGTCTTCAATTTTCCTCTTTCCTTTCTGTTTTGCTTGTTTCCTAATTTCAGTCAATGTTTCAGAAGGCAATTCTTCTTCACTGTTTTCCTTAGTCACACTAGTAGGAGTATCTTGGATTGTTAAATTTGTTCTTTTCCTCCTACTTCTCTTTGCTGAACTCCCCTCAGGCACTTCAGGAGGGTCTTGGAAGAAGTTCCTAACTAGGAATTTTTCCCATGTATCTTCCCTCTCTTTCAAATGATTTTCAACCAAGATCTTAATAAGGCCATGATGGTAGAGATGAGGTTCCACATCATCTATATTATTTTGCACAGTAGTAGACATTTTTCTCAAACTATTCAATAAGAATTAAGGGAGGTTGATAGTTTCATTCTCCAAGAAATTCATTAATAATCTGATATGATACATATACATGGAGCCATACCTGCCCTCACATGTAATGAATTTCTGAATGATCAACAACAGACTACTCCACTTATCTTTTAAGGCTGAAACAAGAATCCCTCGTTTAAAGATTGATATGTCCATACTTGGATCATGAAGAATGACCCTCCAGACTTTTTCATCAAAATCATTTCTTAAACCATCTCTCTCCTTCTTGTGGAAGCTCTGTGGCTATTGCAATTGATGATTCTGTCACTGGAAATTTGATGTCTCCAATTTCAACTTCTGCACCATTGAAAGATCTTGCAAACGTTTTTGTAACCTCCTTGTGATGACCCTTGAACTTATTAATGAACTGCAACCATCTTGCCTTCTTCAATGTGCTCTTAAGCTGCGGGTATCCTTCCATGAATTTAACTCCTTCGGGCTCTGTTCTCACTATAAGACCCATTCTTCCTTCTCACTGTGAAGACACCTCTGTAAATGACAGTTTTACGGGAGCAGAACGGTTATGTGAGCGGAAAATAGAAGAGGGTTGTGGAGAAAATCGGTGGTTACGAAATGGGGAAAATACTAAGCATGAGATGAAAGAGGATTTACAGAGTAGAAACTGGTGTAAGCGAAAAATGAACCGAGGACTGTAAAACCTGGTGTGCATGGAGGCAGAGTGTCACTCGTGAAAATTTGCGAGACTGAATGGAGTTTGAGTTCATAAAAAGGCTGCAGAGTGGAACGTCAGTGGAAGAGAGCCGTATTCAATCAGCTCACATCTGCATGATTAGTCGTTTTAACAAATGTAATGAGGGTGTATGACTAAGTACGAGTTAAACTCGGAAATAGATTATGAGACCGTTAGGATTAATGCGGAGGATATGGTGGAGTTAAGGCAGCCATCAAGTCAAATTATTACACGTTATGGAGTTGTGATTTACAAATTATACAAATTATGCTTTTGAAATGCTATTTGAAATGGTTTTGTCCATACCTTGGAATCATACCTCTTTCGTTTTGCTAACTGTTAATTGGCTGCCTTTGTAGGGTATTTTCAGGTGTTGATGTCTTCAAAGATTTTCTTCTTCCATACCTGCATCTTGCTTTTATTATTTTTGGCTAATCACTTGACTGTCACTGCAGAGTAATAGGATTAGCTGCGGAATCAGCGATCAGCTGCGGAATCAACGATCAGCTGCGGAAAATGACATTGTGAATAACATATGACTTGGCAAATGAATGGAAATGAAAAATGACTGTGTGGATGATACATGGAAAGGTGATTATGAATAGAAACTGAAAGAAATTTTATTGATGGAATGTGGTGGCGAGACAGAGTGAAATGAAATGAAATGGAATGAAACAAACTATGAGTGAAAATATAGGGCGTCAGAATCTTCTGATTTTCGCCCTGTATTTTTTGTATAAGAATGCCAATCAGTGATTGGTTTTCAAGCTTATATATATATATATATATTTAGATGATGATGAAAAGAAACACATATTAGGCTGGTGGAGAAGAATGATTCTTCTTCACCAGCCTCATTGCAGAGTTATCTTGAAAGATTTTGATAAACTCCTCCTTTGAGATTGGCTTATGATAGATCTTCAATCTATGACCATTCACAAGGAGAGGAGTTTTATGCTCATCAATTGTTTTGATTCTTACTGCTCCATTGCTAAAAACTTTTTCAATCTCGTATGGCCCAAGCCAATGAGTCTAAAATTTACCTTGAAAATCTTTGAACTTTGAATCAAATAGCAATGCCCAATCTCCTTCTTGAAACTTTTTGTCCTTGATGTATTTGTCATGCCACTTAGCTCTCTGCTGCTGAACTAGATCAGTTCTTTGAACTGCTTCTTGTATAATCTCATCTAGTTCATTCAACTGATCCAGTCTATGTTTTTGAGCTTCTGATAGATCCATTCCCAATTGAACTGCCATCTTGAAGGTTTTAACTTGGAACTCAATGGGGAGCAGAACTTCCTTCCCATAAACAAGTTCATAAGGAGTGTGTCCCGTTGTGTTCCTCCATGTAGTTCTGTAGGCCCATAAGGCTTCAGGAAGCCTTTTTGCCCAATCTCTTCTATGTAGATGCACAGTCTTGGTAATGATTCCTTCAATTACTTTATTTGTGGACTCTACTTGACCATTTGCTTGCAGATGATAAGGAGTGGATTTCCTATGCTTGACCTTGTACTCTTCCATAAGTTTCTCCATCATTCTGGATGTGAATTGATTTCCTTGATCTGTCACAATTTCTCTTGGAAAACCAAAGCGAGTAAAAATATCCTCATAAAGAAAATTAACTACTGTATTTTCATTAGCAGAAAATAATGCTTTGGCTTCTACCCATTTAGTGACATAATCAATACATACCAATATATACTTTTTCTGCTTGGATGGAGGATTAATAGGTCCAATAAAGTCTAAAGCCCATTTTTCAAAGGGTTCGATGAGTACCTGAGGTTGTAATGGCATCTCATTTGAGGGGGTAGGTTTCCCTACCCTTTGGCAGCTGTCACACCTTTTGACATATTGTTTTGCATCTTTGAAGAGGGACGACCAAAAATATCCTAAAGAAAGGATTTTATAAGCTATCCTCTTGTCAGCAAAGTGTCCACCGCACGGTTCATCATGACATGCTTTGAGAATATCAGGCATTTCATCTTCCTTGACACATCTTCTGATCACAAAGTCTGGCCCTGTTTTATACAATTCATTAGAAATCCATGAATATCTTGAACTATCCTTAATAATCTTTCTTCTTTCTCTAGGAAATAAATGTGGAGGTAGTTTCCTTGTAACCAAATAGTTAGCCATATCTACAAACCAAGGAGTTTTAATACATACTACAAATAAGTATTCATCAGGAAACTTATCCTCTACAGGAGAGTCTTCTTTGATATTTTGAATCCTAGACAAGAAATTAGCAACTGTGTTTTGTGTCCCAGGTCTATCTAACACAATAATATTGAATTTCTGTAAAAGTAGGAGCCATCTTGTAACTCTGCCATTAATAATAGGGTTGTTCATCAGATATCTAATTGCAGAATGATCAGTATGAATAAAAGTTTCATAGCTTGTTATATAATGCCTGAACTTATTAATTGCATGAACAACATCTAAGAACTCTTTTTCAGTCACAATATAATTTAACTCAATGGGAGTCAAATTTTTACTTGTATAGTAAATGGCATAAGGAACCAAGTCTTTTTGTCCCAGTACAGCTCCTAGAGCTGTATTTGAAGCATCTGTAGAAATATGGAAAGGAAGTTTCCAATTTGGTCCTCTTAAGATAGGTGCTTTAGATATTCTTATTTTCAAGGCTTCAAATGCTAATTGGCAATCAGGAATCCACTTGAATTCACAGTATTTTGTAAGCAGTTTGAAGAGTGGAGATGCTATTTTGGTAAAGTTTTCTATAATATCCAGTAAATCCTAGAAAACTTCTAACATCTTTTTGACAATTTGGAATAGGTAACTTGGAGATGACTTCAACTTTGGATTTGTCTACTTTAATCCCATCCCCTGAAATATGATGTCCCAAAACAATACCTTCAGTAAACATCATAAAGCATTTTTCATGGCTTAATGAAAGGTTTGTTTCTTTACATCTTTTAAGGACTTTTTCCAAATTTTCCAAGGCTTCTTCAAATGTATTACCATAGACTGTAAAATCATCCATATATACCTCTACACAATCATGGATTAGATAAGAAAAAATTCCTAGTACTGCTCTTTGGAATGTTGCAGGTGCATTACATAATCCAAAAGGAAGCACTCGGTAGGCAAAAGTTCCCCATGGACAAGTAAATGTGGTTTTATCCTCATTTTCAGGTGCTACCTGAATTTGATTATAACCACTAAAACCATCCAAAAATGAAAAGTACTTTTTTCCTGATAGTGTATCTAATACTTGATCTATAAAGGGCAAAGGAAAGTGATCCTTCAAGGTTGCTTTATTCAATTCCCTATAATCAATGCACACCCTCCATTTACCATTATTTTTGGGCACTATCACCAAGGGAGAAATCCATCGACTATTTGAGATTGGGTAAATGAAGTTTACATTGAGTAATTTTTGGAGCTCTTCTTTCACAATCTCCCTAAGATTTGGATTCATCCTTCTCTGAGGTTGTCTGATTAGTCTACTGTTTTCCTCAATATAGATATGATGGATGCAAGTCTTAGGGTCAATACCTTTCATATCAGTATACTCCCATGCATATGCAGCAGAATGTTTTTGTAAGATTTTGGTTAGCTCTTCTTGTTGTAACTTTTCCAAGTTTTTGTTGTGTTGACCACTACCGGTCAACTGCCCATAGCAGTACACCCCCTTTTCTTTGCAAAAAGGGTAGCGTTCGATTGACATGTCCGTGTCGTCCTTCAGTCATCGACAACTTGATCAATTTATGTTGTAAACCCAGTCTGCATGTATAAATTGTAAATAATCTTAGCAGATATGAGTCATGTCTGTAAATTGCCTAGGTGGACCTAATTTTCTAAGTGATAATCTACGTCTCGGAAGGTTTTTCATCTCACCGATCCATGATTGGCAGAGTTTTCCTTCAGCCTAACCCCAAAGCCGGGATGGATTTTGTCACTAGAATCTTAGGAGAATCCTAGTGTGTTAATCTGCTAGATTATAGTTGTGTCGCAGAACTGGGTGATTTATGAGGATCTATGTCAAATGGGTTTTCCCCCCTTGGGATGTAAAGTTGTAAAAGTCATGATGTAAAGTGTCTTGAGGGTTAGAAAATGTTTTGATCCCCTCATAAGTCCTAAGTCCTAGGTCCTAGGTGTTTTTTCCAAAGGCTAAGTTCGAGGATCCATTTAAAAATAAATTAAAAATTAAAATAATAATAATAATAATAATAATAATAAAATTAAATAAATAATAATAAAAATAAAAATAATAAAATAAAGCAAAACCCTAAAAATAATAAAATAATAATATTTTTGAGTAAATAAATGCAGAATTTCATTTTTTAATAAATTAACAAATTCGACGGATGAGATTAAGAGATGTCTTGATCCTCATCGACGGTCGAGATCATTTCGACATGGATCACTCGAACTAGTCGTTGGGATTTTTTCCTTTAAATAGGGTCCTAGGGGGTCATTTGAGAACATTAGATCTGTGAGTCTTGTGCTGAAGAAGCTCTCTTGTAGTTCATTTTTTTTGTGCAATAAAGAAGACATTGGGGTTAAAAATCTTGCTGGTGTTACTCTTCTGAAAATGCTGTAAGATTGTTCTATTTGTTCTGCATAATTTTATTTTTAGCCATTAATGATAGCTTAATGAAGATTGATCTAGGTACAGGTATCTTGTCTGATCTTTGGGGTTTGAATGATAGTTTAGATTCTGAAATATATTGGCAGGTATCTCCATTTGATCGGGATTTCACTATTGTTTTCTCCTTCTATGTTGATGGTTGAATTTAAGCTGTGCAGGAAATCCTTTTTTCAGATTACCGGGCGCTAGGGGAAGTTCTCGGCTGAACCAGCCAACTCCCGGGTTGTGTTTTCTGAAAGAGCCCAGCCAGTTCTTGATCCCGGGCTTATCATTCGACATAATTTTTTTATGAATGCATGCAGGGTTTTCCGAAGCATTTTACATTAAAATTAAATTTTGATAATATTACTGTGATTATTGATAAATCTGGCTTCTGAAGAGCTTTCAGTTTGTAAATACTATAAATTTTGCTGGGTTTAGGGTTTAGGGTTTTTATTTTATGCACATATCATTTTCGGGTGATTTTTCATTCCAGGTTGCAGGGTTTTGAGAAATTCTTCAGGGTTTCTGGAGCGGGAAAGATTGAGAATTTTGTGATCAAGCTACTGGATTTCAAACACTATTGCCCTTTTCTGTTGCCATCTTCCATATCTGCTTCGACCCCCTGTGCATCCACTGTTGCTGGGATAGCTAATTTCTGCAATATTGTTAATTGCTACCCATCCTCAGCGTCAATCCTTGAGCCGCCGTCCGCTTTCCCATTCTCGACAGTAGCTCCACGCAGCCTTTTCGTGCAACCCTTCAGCCATATTACCGAACGAAATTCATTTTTTTTTCTTTTTTTTTGGGGTTGGCACGCAGCTCTTAGTCATATCTGCAGGTTTCAGACATTCCACGCGGGCCAAGTTTTACCTTCCGCTGTCACTCATTGCTGCAGCTCGAAGCCTTATTGCCCAACGCATTTCTGGTCTTCACGCGCTCATTCTCACGCTGCTCTGCGTTACCGTGTGAGCTCACTGTGATTGGCATCTTCCGAAACTTGCATCCGCATCGCCCGCAGTCTTCCTTGTTGTTACACTGCCTCATTTCCTCGACCTTGGCTCCTCATACGCATCTCCCACTACGTTCTCCCGTTGCCAGCAACCTGCCATACCCACGCATTAAGAAGAAAAAAAAAAATGGACGGCATTGAAACAAGATAACAGGCGTGCGATTATCTCAGGTATCGATTTTCATTTTTCTGATATGTGCGTGGGCATGACTGCGTGTGATCAACAGGTAAGAGAAGCATAGGTTGAGAACCTTTCACGCCAGGAAATATCCCCAAAACATAAACCGTTCTTCTCCCGTGGATGCTAGGTAAGCTCTATTGCTATTGTACGTGATTCTCCTTGAAAAAAAATAAAAAAAAAAAAAAAAATAAATAAATAAAAAAATGACGACAGTGAAACAAGATAACAGGCGTTGCGATGATCTCAGGTATCGATTTTCATTTTTCTGATATGTGCGTGGGCATGACTGCGTGTGATCAACATGTAAGAGAAGCATAGGTTGAGAACCTTTCACGCTAGGCAATATCCCCAAAACATAAACCGTTCTTCTCCCGTGGACGCCAGGTAAGCTCTATTGCTATTGTACGTGATTCTCCCTGCGATTTTGGGTCTCAGCGTGAAGCCGCCTGCGTTCTTGGGGTCTCATCGTAAGTCTCCTTGCGTTGTTGGGTCATACCACATGAAATTAGACTTTGATTTTTTTATTTTCATTTATTTAAACTATAGTTTTGAGTTTTAGCGTAGTTTTCTTGGTCGTTTTATTTCATAGCATAGGTTTGTGTTCTTATCTTTTAGGTTTTATAAAAATAAAGAAAAAAAAATTAAAGTCGATTTTTCATTCTTTATTTTAGTTTAGGTTTTGTATAGTGTTTAGATTATTTAAATTTTTGATTTAAATTTAGTCTAGATTTTTTTTTAATAAAAAAAAGAATTAGGTTTTAGTTAGAGCTTTAGACTTTAATTTAGTTTTGATTTTTATAGTTTTAGTTTTAATTTAGATTTTAGTTTGAAGTTTTGTGTTAAAATTATAAAAAAATAAAATGAAAATAATAAAAAAAAAAAAAAAAAAATCTCATAAAAAAATAAAATAATAAAAGGTTTTTATTAGAGTATAGTTTAGACTT
Source organism: Pinus tabuliformis (assembly GCA_031772625.1). Lineage (NCBI taxonomy): Eukaryota > Viridiplantae > Streptophyta > Pinopsida > Pinales > Pinaceae > Pinus > Pinus tabuliformis. Next base: position 236,610,670 of record CM062813.1, read on the forward strand.
TAATTTTTTTAGGTTTTGTTTTAAAAAAAAATAAAAAAAAAATCATAAAAAAATATAAAATATAATAAAGACATAAAAAATTCCTTTTTATTAGACTTTAGATTTAATTTTTTCTTAGTTTAGTGTTAGAATAGATTAGATAGGATTTTATTTTTAGGTTTTAAGTTTTAAGTTTTAAAGAAAAAACAAATAAAAAAATAAAATTTTAAAATCAAATAAAAATTTATAAAAATTATAAAAAAGGGACTTTCTTTTCTTTTAAAGTATAGATTTAGATTTTTAAGTTGCATTTAGTTTGAATTTTTGTTTTAAATTTTTGTCTGAAAATCATAAAAATATTTTGGAAATATATTGCCAATTTCAGTCTTGGCTCGGAAATTTCTTAGGTTTCATCTTTTATGCTGAGGCTAAATTTTTTTGACGTGGGAATTAGTGTTTAATATGATTCAATGTTCATCTGAGGATTAACTGCGTGAATGTGATCTCTGGTTAATATTTTATTGTTCAAAGCACTTTATCTTTCGAAATTTTAAATTGTTGGAGTATCATTAAGCCGTTAAGCATTTTCTCGCATTTGATAAAAGTTAATCTTCGCTCAGGCTTTGATGATAAATGATTGCTCTTAATGAGTTCATATTTCTACAACATCTGATAATTAATCGTTTAAACATTAACTCCACAAGGCACTGGTCTTTTAACTTTAATAAAATCAATTTAGTGCTGGTTTCCTTTTGTGTTTCCCAACTCAACTGGTTCACAGTTGGTTTTCATCATCTCGTAGGGTCTACCCCCCTTAGCCGCAGGAGACAGGCTTAAACGGAGAGATCGGGGAACAGGGTGACAGCCCCCGGTCTGAGCGTTGTCGTGACAATCTGTGTGACAACATGTTCATATTCAATGTTTTACCTGGAAAAATTTCAACTGCAGAACTGCCAAACTCTTCCATAGAGTAGAGAGACATTTGCCTTGATGACAAATATTCAATATCAGAATCTAACTGAAATTGTGTGTGATCATATTATGGAGATGTTTCAAAATTTTCTAATGTGTTCAGGATTTGACTATCCTCACTAACTTTAGAAAGAGTAAAGATAGGTTGTATAGCATCTTCATCATCGACCCATTCATTGTCTCCTACTTCTGTAATTGCTTTTGCTGGAGGATACAAAGTAAATTTCTTTGTTGAACTACCATCATAAATGTACATGTCACCAGATCTACAACTAATAAAAGCACCAGCTGTGGCTAGCCAAGGTCTTCCTAAGATGAGTTGGTGTCCTCCTAGATTATTCTTGGGAGTCAAAAATGTGAAATCCACTGGATATTCCCAAGAATCCAAGGAGACCAAAATATCTTCTAGTACAACATCTGGTTTGATTACTGATCTATCTGCAAGTTGCAGTAAGGTAGGTGTGAAAAGAAGATTAGGAAGTTTAAGCTGTTCCATAGTCTGTCTACTCATAATGTTTATAGCAGCCCCTAAGTCAATCAATGTATTTGGAATTTCCATTCCATTTATGTGTGTCTTGACAATTGGACTTCCTGGATCCACATATTTCTGCATGGTAATCTTTCCCATCATGATATCTGCTATTTTTCCTACCAGGTGGATTCTTTTTGTGTCTCTTGGTTTCCTACCTGGTCTTTTGATACTCAACTCCTTTATTGTTTTTGCTAGAATAGGAATTTCTCTAATGGCTTGTAGCAAGGGAATCTTGATACAAACATTCTTTAATTCATCTAGGAAATCATAGTCAGGCAACAAGATTTGTTTTTCCACCCCCCTGTCAATTTGTAATCTCTCAAGAAAAGGAGGTGTGGATGTAGATACAGGTTGCTCAACTATAGGAGTTGTGTGGATTGACTCTTTTTGTTTTTCTTTTTGAATGGTTGGGTTTTGAAGGGATGCTTTTTCAAAACTTTTATTGACTTTCAGAGAATCCTCCTCAGAAGCATCTTTCTCTTGAATATCTATAGAAGGTTTTTCCTTTTCTAAAATCCTACTAGATCTAAGTTGAACATCATTAAGATCTAGAGGAACAATCATGTAGGTAGGAAATGGTTGTCCTTCTACCATGTAAGCATTCTGAGGGTTCTTGTTGTTGGGATTTGGTAATGGTTGGGCTGGTAGTTGATTTGGATTCTATTGAAATGGAAGCAAGAGTTGAGGATTTTGATTTTGTTGAGGAGGTTGTTGTTATGGAAATGGAAATGAAAGTTGTGGGCTTTGATTTGGAAGTTGTGGTTATGGACTTTGTTGTTGGTTTTGGGGGGGAGGATAGCTCTGATAAGATGGAGGATATTGATAATATTGAGCAAAACTCCCATAAATATTTTGTACCCCTTGTGCCCATGATTGAGATTGATACTGATTTTGAGGTTGAGGCCAAGGTTGTTGCCAAGAATTCCAATTTGGTGAGGGCTGAAAATTAATTGGATTGTTAAATCCTTGATTTTGTTGCCCTTGCCAAGGTCTTCTTGAAACAAAGCAAAGAGGCTCTACAAAATTTGGAACTACTTCCTCTTGAAAGACAGCTTTAAGACCTAGGATTGAAGGACAATCCTTGGTCTCATGACTTTCTCAGCAAATCATACATGTTTCTACAACTTTTGCATCTAAGGGACATTCTCTTAGAGCATGTTTCTTTCTACATTTTGGACAAAAGATGGCTAAGGCATCAGCTTCTATTTTCTGCTTGTTTTGAATTTTGAGGGTGTCTAGCTGTTCACTAAGGCTCCCTAGAATGTCAGTTTTGAACTCATCAAACATATTGCCAATTTCTGCCCTACTTACTGTCCCAGTTGCAGATTTGTTTGCTCTAATAAGAGAAGGATCTCTAGGCCCTTTTCCAGTTTTAGATTTTCCTCTTGAGAGATGGACACATAGTTATGCTATGTCACTTAAAGGAAGTTGAGAGATGTCTCCCTTCCCCATCATGTTTAAAATATATATCCATTCATCTCTAATGGATTTCAATAAAAGGGCTTTCAAGGTTTCCTCATCTAAATTGTTCATTTTTTCTCTCTTTAAGTTGTATTGAAACCTCTCAAGCAAATCCTCTAAGTTATTATCTTCTTTTTGCATCATTTTGAATACCTCATCCTTATGATTAGTAGGCATACTATAATCCAAGTATCTATCCAAAAATGCCTGCCTCATATCATTCCAAGTCCTAATAGATTTAGTGACTAATTCCATAAACCATTTCAGAGCAACCCCTTTCAATGTTGAAGGGAACAATTTGAGTTTTTGAGAGTCTTCTAAATAGTCATAGGTTCGGCATAAGACTTCAAACTCAAATAGAAATGTTTCAGGATCCTCACTTCGCAATCCATAAAAGTTTGGGAGGACGGATGGTGAAATGTTTTTCATTGTTGTATGGGTTTCCTCATCTACTATAGGGAATCCAAATGAGTTATCTCCTTCCCTATTTCCTCCATTGTTACCTCTACCTCTGCCTCTACCCCTTCCTCCAAATAGTGAAAATTCTCCATCTTGCTCTTCTTCTGCCATGATAGTTTCCTCAGAATCTTCTGGCTCTTCTATTAATGGCTGATGAGAGAGAGTTTCTACCTCCTCTTCTTCTCTAGGTAATTCTACTTCTTCAACTGCAATAGGCTCCCCTATGGAGGTGAAGAAGGGCTCTTCCCCTAGGTCAGATTTAGTAGATGGAGTGGGAGAATCTTCTAATTCAGTTGCTACCCCTTGAATTCCAGGAATCCTAAGGCTAGGAGTGTGAGTCTGGGATGGATGTGTATCTTGTCTATTCCTTGAAGTAGTTGGAGTTGTAAAAATTGAACTTTTTCCCCTAGCTATAAACCTTCCCCTAGAATCTCTTTCTCTATGCATGCCATTTTTTTGTTTTTGGTGTTTTTAATTGGGCTAATAATCCTTTTTCTGATCCTCCAGATCACACTAGGTGCAAGAGGAGAGCATACTCAAGAAATTATTAGATTAATAATTCTTTTTTCTGATCCTCCAGATCACACTAGGTGCAAGAGGAGAGCATACTTCAACAAATTATTAATTCCCCCCCCCTTTTTTTTGAATGTAAGAGATAGGCTACCTAGTTACACTTACCCGGCAACGGCGCCAAAATGTTTAGTCAATTTAGTAATACCTAAATTGCTACATAAGTTATCAATCCAGGCGTCGTAAACTGATGAAGTGTAGTGCATTGTATGTGCTAGACAACTCTTTTCTTACCTCACTGTTTTCAGTTTTATCTTGCTTTGGGGTTTTGTTTTGTTGATCTCCTAAAGTAGTTTAATGTAATGGAAATCCTAATCTATTGTTAAAGCAAGAGTTTAAGAATACTTTTAAAGATCAAGTGCGGATGTAATGTTGAAGACAAGGTTTATCCTCTTGCTTCTTGTAATAATTTCCAAACTTTGAACTTATGAGATCTTAAAACACGCTATCTACAAAATCAGAACTTGAATTAGAGTGTAAACATGCAGCTACATAAACCAAACTACATATGAAGTACTGAAAACGAGATTACTATCTCTGTTGTCCATCCTAATTGAAAAATTGGAATCTAATAAACTGGTGCAACTCAAACCAAAAAGTAAAGAAACTGGAAACTAGTCAATGATTTCATCCATAATCACAACATTTCGCCAATTAACTTCTAAAACAGGGTTAAGCTAAAGGCTCCAGAAATATCATCATATGGCATGAAAGGAATGACATCTAAATTATTTAATTGTACACTAATGAAAGCAAAGCCAATTACTTCATCTATAATCACAATATTTCGCCAAATAACTTCTAAAACGGGGTTAAGCTAAAGGCTCCGGAAATATCCGGAAATATCATCTTATAGCATGAAATAAATGACATCTAAACTATCTACTTGCACACTAATGAAAGCAAAGTCAATTACTTCACCTATAATCACAATATCTCGCCAATTAACTTCTAAAACGGGGTTAAGCTAAAGGTTATGGAAATATCACAGCATGAAGAACTGACATCGAAACTATCTTGAACAGTAAACAAATCTCACTAAGTAAAAGCATAAACAACTGAAATTGAAAACTAAAGTTCAGCAAAGGAATTAAGTCTCAATAACACCACTTGATGCAAAAATTACACTAAGAAGCTCGAGCATAACCAAACTTAAAGACCTATTCTGAAGTGCACCTATCAGTGTTAGTAAGAAATGTGACAAGCTGCAAAAACATGTACAAGATTAGAATGATTAAGATCATAAGCAAAAAATGAGAAATGTACAATTCGAATGAGAGAAAATATACATGAAAACTATACAAAAACAAAAGAATGACCTCAGCTACGCAGGGGCCCTCTGCACAGCTTTGGACTAGCACGCTGTTACTTCAAAACACATTCAAACAGCCATGTGAAAAATAGAGTTTGTATTATGAAACAGAGTATTGTGTCTCTCGGTCACAAAACAACAAAATAACACTATAACAAAAATATCAAGAACATCCTATCTGGGTTGCAAACACTTATATTTATAGAGAAAACGGACAACTGTATCTCAGAGGAATTTCTTTAATGATGGACACGTGAACAGGTCAAAATCCGAGTATTCAACCTCTCGGTTGCCATGAGCAGTAAAACTATGTGAGGTGGATGTTGGATTGCGTTATGTAGATGACATGCAGGTGGAAAAAACAGATCCACGAGTTCAAGAACGACTTCGGGCTTCTTTTACGTACAGGAATAGAGTTTTAGTTGGCATAGAACTCTCCGTTGACCTCCCTTTGACTGGGACCTTGCCTTCCGAATCTGGCTAAGTAAATAGGACCTCATCCATGTGTGGACAATTCCTAAGCTGCCCATGTGTCTCATTCCTCCTACTGACACCTGTAACCTACAAAACAATTGAAATGGCTGCGGAATTGCCAGTTCACTGCGGAAAGTGGCTACATTCCGTAGCTGATAAACAAAACCTAAATCAAATAGCACATATAATGATATAATTTGAAAATCACTCAAATACACTCCTGAAATCAACATGTAACAACTTTTGATAGCTTAGGATGCACTGACATGGGAAAATAGAAGAGAAAGGGTTTAAGAAAATGTTTGGAAGAGAGGTAGTTTTGGGGCTCAACAAGTACCCCAATTATTTTTGAAAAACAAGCTTGAAGGGGATAGCATATGCTTGAGATATAAGTTAGACCTTCAGACGAATCCAACCTAATAATAGTTTAACGAGCCCTAGGGAGGAGAAGCTCGAGTCTCCTCATGGTGATGAGTCCAATGTCGTCAGGGTTTAAGGAGTCTGACATAGGTAAAACTCAGTCTTTTTCATGTTTAGAGAGTTTGAAAAAGACATGGAAAAGAAAACTCCAAGGGGGCCCTTTTTCGTAAATTTGTGTCCCTCGGGCCCGAAAAAGTAGAAAACAATACCCGAGAGAACCGCTTGACTATTACAACCAAGGAGTACTTTTTGTAATTAGTGGCCCTGATCCGAAAAAGTAAAAAAGCGATCGAAGACACATCGTTTCATAACCAATATTGAACTCGAACGACAAAAGTCCGGTGATCTTTTCATGTTTATACAGTCGGAAAAGAGCTGAAAGTGGACCACCTTTTTAATTCCATTTAACGAATTAAAAAGGAAAACTCGGCAATCTTTTCATTTTTTACGAGTCAGAAAAAGAGCTTAAAGGTGACTCGTCCTAGAGGAACGAGTGGTATAAAGGGTAGCAACTGGTTCCGACAATGGTGGAACTGCTCATAACATGTAATGGTCAAGAGGCTGGCTAATAAAACTACTCATTGATGTGGTCCCTCGGGAAAGGAAAAACAACCAAGTGAAAGCATATGATCAGCCAAAGAGATGGCGATGATGAAACGAAAACAACCAAGGCTCATCTAGCAGAATTTAGAGGATAAAAACAACGATCACGAGATGTAAATCGGGTATGGGTTCATTTTTACACAAGATTGAACCATGGAGAACTCTGCTTGGATTCAGTTTCATTTTTACACAAGCTTGAAATGAAAAACTGTGCTTGTTATAAGTTCGCATGCCTCTAGCATAATGATGCAAATAAGCTGAAGTCGAACACTCGTGGAATCACCCAATCGAAGACCAATGATGAAAGTTTATCGTCAGGCGCGAAGAACTTGCCATTGAGGCATGCAAGCTCCAAGGTACCAAAAGGGATCTCTAGATCAACCTCCTAGATAATGAGCTGATGTCGACAGGAGGTGATCCGTCGCAGGAGGGCCATAATGTTTCCCCCATCAATGACGCGAGATAAGAAACAAGTAGTAGACGGTGAAACAGAGCATTAGAGGAGGAGGTAAGGGTGTGAACTGCAGAAGGATTATGCTCTTGAACATATCAGTGACACGTCTCCGGAATGCAGCAGCATATCGGTACCAAGGGATTGGAGTTCCGACGAAGACAACATGGATCAGATGGAATGAGGCGAAAAGCAACTCAAAAAACCCCGGAAGGCCAATGACGATGTGAGGATATCCCAACCCGACGAGAAGCAAAAGTGTCGATGTTCAAGATTGACTAGCTGTCGTAGGTAACCAATGATGACTTCCAAATTTTCCCCCACCATTGCTGGAGAGTACCCCAATTATTTTTGAAAAACAAGCTTGAAGGGGATAGCATATGCTTGAGATATAAGTTCGACCTTCAGACGAATCCAACCTAGTAATAGTTTAACGAGCCCTAGGGAGGAGAAGCTCGAGTCTCGTCATGGTGATGAGTCCAATGTCGTTAGGGTTTAACGAGTCCGACATAGGTAAAACTCAGAGTCTTTTTCATGTTTAGGGAGTTTGAAAAAGACACGGCAAAGAAAACTCCAGGGGGGGTCATTTTTCATAAATTTCTGTCCCTCGGGCCCGAAAAAGTAGAAAACAATACTCGAGAGAACCACTTGCTATTACGACCAAGGAGTACTTTTCGTAATTAGTGGCCCTAATCTGAAAAAGTAAAAAAGCGATCAAAGACACGTCGTTTCATAACCAATATTGAACTCTAACGACAAAAGTCCGACGATCTTTTCATGTTTATACGGTTAGAAAAGAGCTGAAAGTGGACCGCCCTTTTAATTCCATTTAACGTGTTAAAAAGGAAAACTCGACAATATTTTCATTTTTTACGAGTCTAAAAAAGAGCTTAAAGGTGACTCGTCCTAGAGGAACGAGTGGTATAAAGGGTAGCAACTGGTTCCGGCAATGGTGGAACTGCTCAAAACATGTAATGGTTAAGAGGCTGGCTAATAAAACCACTCATCGCTGTGGTCCCTTAGGAAAGGAAAAACAACCAAGTGAAAGCATATGATCGGCCAAAGAGATGGAAATGATGAAACGAAAACAACCAAGGCTCATCTAGCGGAATTTAGCGGATAAAAACGGCGATCACGAGATGTAAATCGGGTATGGGTTCATTTTTACACAAGCTTGAACCATGGAGAACTCTGCTTGGATTCGGTTTCATGTTTACACAAGCTTGAAATGGAAAACTATGCTCGTTATAAGTTCGCATGCCCCTAGCATAATGACGCAAATCGAGGTACATGCCCCCCAAGCTTCATTGCATTCAACGAGGTGGATGGAATGAAGGTTCACTTTCGAGATCTTGGAAAGACTCGACTCGGATTTTACGAGATCTTAATCAAAGACTCGACTTGGAAAAGGGAGTTGTTTTATTTTTTTAATGAGGTTGAAACAGTAAAAGAACTATCCTCATAACCCTTGTTTCATTTTTTAACGAGGTTGACACAAGATCAAGAACTTTCCTCAAGTCTCCTTGTTTCATTTTTTTACAAGCTTGACATAAGACAAGGAACTATGCTCAACACCCTTGTTTTCATTTTTTAACGAGGTTGACACAGGAACAAAAACTTTCCTCGGGACTCCTGTTCATGGGCCATATGAGAACATGGATCCCAAGAGGTCTTCATTGGATGGAAGAACCATGCTCTGGGAGGAACACATGTCATTAGACACCAATGACAGATCGGGTTCCAATGCCCCCAGTACATGATGTACGAGACCATCTGCATGATCATCAGCAGAGGCAGAGACGGAACGGGTAGCCACATAATTGACCTGTGGCAAGGAAGGTACTGCTTGCGGATGAGAACCAATGGGGGATGATGGTGGTATAGAAGGCACTGGGTGACTAAAGAATGACAATTGATCAATAGTCACCATTCTTCCATCGTGCGAAAAACAAACCACACGGAAAAGTGAAGAAACAAGAGCCCCCATGGCATAAATATAGTCATGACCAAGGAGAAGACTGAAATCTAAAGCACCTTGGACAACCATCACGTCCATATAGACGGTTTTGCCTCCCAAAGTCACAGGGAACTTGGGAAGGATCCCGAAAGGTTGACGAGTTCCTCCGTCAAATGCTAACAGATTCTGAGTAACATACACAAGCTGTGGGAGCCCAAAGCTTGCTAAGTAGTAGAAGGCATAAGACTGATAGGCGCACCTTCATCCAAGAGAGTGCTTGGTACAACCTTATCATAGGCGAGTACAGTAATTTGGAAAGGCACATAGGATGGCAGGAGGAATGCGGTCAAATGGATCTAGTCAAAGGAAGCGATCAAACTACTTGGTGGGGGTATCGTATGATTGCCCCCCTGCTCTATAGTAATCGGAGAAGGACTCCCTTGATCAACAGGAATAGGAGAGTCGTTCGTGGACTCATTAGGATCTAAGGAGATGAGAAGAACATGAGCAGTGTGATCTTGACACTCTTCCGGAACAGAGTGATCAACGGGTGGTGAACCCAAGTCGAAAGTATCTCTGACCAATGGTTGGTCGGGAACGGGCTTAGCACAGCTAGGCTCGGGAAGAGGACGATGGACAAGAGAAGAATCCATATCAATCTCTTTGTCAACGGGGAGAGGGTCTGAAGAGAGCCTCTAATAACCAATGGGAAGTGGAGGCAAAGAAGCTGTAAGATTTTCCAAAACGGCGGAAGCTTTATCCATGAGCGGACAAAGGTGAAGGAGATTATTGCCTTCACATAGCCTATAGGGGAATCGAATCTTCCCCGTCTTCTTACCGTGGCCAATTGAGAAGGTAGTGTCGTCATGAGCTTCAGAGGACGATGAGGGACAAGCTAGATCGTTAGACCATGCTTCTAAGATCCTAGGAATACCAGGACAATCACGAAGAAGATGGTCACCCTTGCAAAATTTACAAGGAAACTTAACCTTCCGTAGAGGAGCAGAAGGTGTCACGACTGGTGACGTACACAGAACATGAGCTGGATGGGTGGCCAGATGCTTATCCAACTTATTCTTCTTCTTCATCTTCCTCTTCTTCTTCTTGGGCTCCTGGTTACTGGATGTAGAACTTTCACCAGGCGAAGGAGGAGAGGAGGATGAAGAAATAGGGGAAGAAGGCGCAGGCTCAACCTTGGAATCAACGTGTCATGATTCAGACAAAGGAGATGGTGGAATAGGAGTCATGACACTCGAGACCACCGAGGTTGAAAACAACCAAACAGGCAAACCGATGGTTAACCCAGGCAAAGACAATGTTGCCATGTACGGAGCACCGACATTTCCAAAAGAAGGAAACGAACAAGGGTTCCCATCTGGGGGAAGACCTTGGCCAGTAGACTCGAGGAATGTTGCCATCGGGAATGAGCCTGAAAAACACTTACACTGTAATCAAGCAGTCGAATTGTTACCAGGAATATTTCGTGGGCAGTAAATTTTATGAAACAGGAACAAAACTTGAGCTTTTCATTTTTTAAGAGTCGAGAAAAGGACAAAAAGGTGACTCTATCTGTTTCAAGGTTTAATGAGCCTGAAAGGACAAGTGCTCAGATGATCCTTTTCTTTTAGGGAGTCGAAAAGGAACGAAAGTGACTACTCTGGAGAACTAGGCAAAAAGGTTTACTAGACAAACCGTAAAACTACATATACACCTTGATGATCAAATGAAAGAGAAATGACCAAGGACTTTCCGTACGACAATCAATCTTCCCAAATGCTGTGTTCGATGGATTATGGTTTGTAAGGCGGCAGACACAGCTTCCTATGGATGTAGGATGATAACCTAGTGGGGTCTCCCGATACATACTCGACGGGACTGGGAGCACAAGTCCGTACTAGCAGCTATTGGGTCACAGAAGGAGGAATCACCCAACCTTAAGCGAAAACAATAGTGACTAGGTTTAATGATGTCAGACTACGTCTCTAGCCTAGACCTCTAAATAATGTGCATTAAGTTCCAATGCATTGTTAGGATCATCCAATTGATTTTAGAGTTGATCTTGAATTAAGTTTCAGTTTTCAGGCCCTACCGAATGTATCTCAACAATTTTTAGGATGCAGCTACAATGAGTAAAGCATCAATTGTTTCGATGAACACCTACTTAAAGGAGGGTAGGGATCTCATTCCCAAGCAAATTCAAACACTAAGAAACACAATGCATCAATACACTAATCTCACGATGCATCGATACTACTAATGAAAGATTTAGAGTTCGCTTTTCAATTTCTCAAACATGTAAATTTGAAATGCACATATACTTTCACTTCCGTATATCAAATTAATGCGATCCCTTAAACTTTTTTTTTTTGAATTTAAAGAGACAAACAAGCAAGTGTATATCTGATCGATCCAAACAATTGTGATCTATGCTTGGTAGGGAAGAAATCGAATCAATATGAAAAATTGGTTCAACAATCAACACTAAAAATCGACCAGCAAAACAAGTGGCAAAAACTACAAGCAAATCAATAAGATGGTTGCGGATGAACCTTGGATGGACAAGCAACCCAAGAAAATGGTTTGAAACGCTTAAGAGAGCTAGGTCATAGGGTCTAAAAACATAAGATTCACTCAAATGAAATCAACGAGATAGTACCTTAACCAAAAGCAATCAAAATAAGCTAATGAGAGACAAAAAACAACAGGGGATGAACAAGACTGATGGATTCAGGAGGTAAAGTTGTAAAAACAACTTTACAGGAATTGTCGAAGGTGTTACACTGACAACTAGAGACTAGTTGCAAGAATGCAACTGTTTTCAGAGACGTCGTCACAGGTGCTACATTGACAACTAGAGACTAGTCACAAGAATACACCTGTTTTCAGAGACGGCCTGATTTCAAGACTCGTCGTAGGGATTAAGCTAGAAACCCGAGACGAAAGTCGAATCATCACAGGCACAAAGCTATAACATCAGCGACGTCATCGCAGCTGTTAGGCTATCTTCAACAATGATCTTACTTAAGAAAAAAACAAAGTAAAATCACCTAAATGACACCAGATTAATCTTCCAAACAGTAGGGGGAATTCCCAGATTGACCCAGGTAACCCAGAAAACTGATGGTTCAACCCCCAAAATTCAATAAACACTAAATCAAAAGACAAAATTAAAGTAAACAAGAAGAAAACATATAAAGGACTCCCAGCGGAGTCGCCAACTTGTGATAAAGGAAAGTGTTCCCTCTGCGGACAAAGGCAACCCCTCTAGCCCTAGAGTGGGTCTAGTCACAGCAAAGACAAAACAACAATCGATTCCCTTAAATAGTCATCGTTGGAGGCCTACCTCAAACGGTGGTTGATGAAGTTTCCGTTGTGCTGCTCCAGCTTCCGTTTCTTTATTCTCAATGTGCAATCAACCTAAAACACCACAAGAAAACAACAGAGAACATAATTGAGAACAATAATGATCTATTTACTTGTAAAGTCAAGGAGTCACAAGCTATCAAGTAGATTATACACAAGATATAGGAAATTGTCACTGTTTGTATTAAAAATGAAACAAGAGAAAAATTACAACCATGCTTTGATGTCACAAGTCTTCTCGGAGTGTCCAGTTAGTAATTTCCTTCAAGAATTCACTCTTAAGAATGGGTCTCCCAATAGGACAATAACTCTCTCTCTCTATCAAGCTCTCATAGAAAGCTAAGATACTCGACAACCTCTTATCAAACTATTAGCAATTCCACACTTGTCACACTCACACCAAAGCTATCTACTTTGCCTCAAACCAAACTCAAAACTAGCAACTCCCAACAAAAAGAACTAGCAGATCATAGCAATGGTGAGTGACTTTATAGGAGGAGGAGCCTCCATGAAATGAGGGAGAGGGAGCTTATCCTCAAGGGAGGTTGCACAAGAGGCGGAACCACCATCCCAGAGGAGGAAAGGCGACCCAAACTGACCCAACAACCAGCTCTAGAAACATCCAGAAGGTCGACTGTTTGAACTAATTCGCCTAATCTGGATCGTCGTAGGTCACGAACTAGGCATTAGTGATGACATCGCAAGGGAGCAATGCGTTCGGACCAATCGCCGCAACAAGAATCTGGAACACTTGTGCCGAGTCCTAAAATTCGACCGTCGCAGGAAATAGGTGTACACCTGCAACGACGTCGCAACAATACAGTTCATGACGGGGAATCATCGCAGATTTTAAGGGTTTACTCACAACGATGCAGAAACTTAAGCAAACAGGGTCAATATTCAGCATTAGGGAGCACTTTCTTAATCTTATTGCATGAGTGGGAAGATATGGACATGTTTATCTGATGAACGACACAGCGGAGGGACTGAGATGAGGTCAGTGACAAATTACTGTGTAACATATTCCCCCTGAAGCATGAAGCCCGAGCGAGTGGGAGGGGTGAAATACTTTACGAAATCATAACCGAATTGGAACACCACCATGAAGAACCTGCAGGCACAAGTACCACTGATATCTCTGATAGTGAAATACATGTAGTTTAGGCATGGGCGCATCCATCCAAAAGACATATGAAACTTGGTCTGTGGTATGGACGCGGCCACCCAGTTGGTAAGACCCATATATGATGATAAAGGTATGGTCGCAACCATCCATGAAGACTCGTGTATGGTCGCAGCCATCCAATCAAAGAGTCATGTATGTAGTCACGAACCAATCCATGCAGCTCGAACATATGTAATCTTAGTTCGGGGTCTTGAAACCCTAATCGATCTTAGTACAAATTCTAGCATGCGAATAGATGTGCCGAAGTCGAGCATGATAGAAATTCGATTGATTATCGATCAATAATGAAAATCGTTAACGAGCACGAGAGAAACCACCAATAATGCCAATGGCTCTCAAAGTACTGCCAGTACAATCCACTAAGTGTGAAAAATAGGCTGAAGTCGAACACTCGTGGAATCACCCAATCGAAGACCAATGATGAAAGTTTGTCATCAGGCGCGAAGAACTTGCCATTGAGGCATGCAAGCTCCAAGGTACCGAAAGGGATCTCTAGATCAACCTCCTGGATAATGAGCTGATGTTGACAGGAGGTTATCCGTTGTAGGAGGGCCATAATTTTTCCCCCTTCAACAATGCGAGATAAGGAACAAGTGGTAGACGGTGAAACAGAGCATCAAAGGAGGAGCTAAGGGTGTGAACTACAGAAGGATTATACTCTTAAACATATCGGCAACACGACTCCGGAATGCGGCAACATTTTGGTGCCAAGGGATTGGAGGCCCGACAGAGACAACATGGATCAGATGGAATGAGGCAAAAAACAACCCAAAAAACCCCAGAAGGCCAATGACGATGTGAGGATATCCCAACTCGACGAGAAGCAAAAGTGTCGATGTTCAAGAGTGACTAGTTGCCGTAGGTAACCAATGGTGGCTTCCAAATTTTCCCCCACCATTGCTGGCAAGTACCCCAATTATTTTTGAAAAACAAGCTTGAAGGGGATAGCATATGCTTGAGATATAAGTTCGACCTTCAAACGAATCCAACCTAGTAATAGTTTAACGAGCCCTAGGGAGGAGAAGCTCGAGTCTCGTCATGGTGACGAGTCCAATGTCGTCAGGGTTTGACGAGTACGACATAGGTAAAACTCAGAGTATTTTTCATGTTTAGATATTTTGAAAAAGGCACGGAAAAGAAAACTCCAGGGGGGTTCTTTTTCATAAATTTCTGTCCCTTGGGCCCGAAAAAGTAGAAAACAATACCCGTGAGAACCACTTGACTATTACGACCAAGGAGTACTTTTTGTAATTAGTGGCCTCGATCTGAAAAAGTAAAAAATCGATCAAAGACACGTTGTTTCATAACCAATATCAAACTCGAATGACAAAAGTTTGGCGATCTTTTCATGTTTATACAGTCAAAAGAGAGCTGAAAGTGAACCACCTTTTTAATTCCATTTATCGAGTTAAAAAGGAAAACTCAGCAATCTTTTCATTTTTTACGAGTCAGAAAAAGAGATTAAAGGTGACTCGTCCTAAAGGAACGAGTGGTATAAAGGGTAGCAACTGGTTCCAGCAATGGTGGAACTGCACAAAACATGTAATGGTCAAGAGGCTGGCTAATAAAACCACTCATCGATGTGGTCCCTCAGGAAAGGAAAAACAACCAAGTGAAAGCATATGATCAGCCAAAGAGATGGCGATGATGAAACGAAAACAACCAAGGCTCATCTAGCAGAATTTAGAGGATAAAAACGACGATCACGAGATGTAAATCGGGTGTGGGTTCATTTTTACACAAGCTTGAACCATGGATAACTCTGCTTGGATTCGGTTTCATGTTTACACAAGCTTGAAACAAAAAATTATGCTCGTTATAAGTTCGCATGCCCCCAGCATAATGACGCAAATAGGCTGAAGTCGAACACTCATGGAATCACCCAATCGAAGACCAATGATGTAAGTCTGTCGTCAGGCATGAAGAACTTTCCACTGAGGCATGCAAGCTCCAAGGTACTGAAAGGGATCTCTAGATCAACCCCTTGGATGATGAGTTGATGTCGACAGGAGGTGATCCATCGCAGAAGGGCCATAATGTTTCCCCCATCAACAACGTGAGATAAGGAACAAGTGGTAGATGGTGAAACAGAGCATCAGAGGAGGAGGTAAGGGTGTGAACTGCAGAAGGATTATACTCTTGAACATATCGGCGACACGATGCCGGAAATCGGCAACATTTCGGTACCAAGGGATCGGAGGTCCGACGGAGACAACATGGATCAGATGGAATGAGGCAAAAGGCAACCCAAAAAACCCCGGAAGGCCAATGATGATGTGAGGATATCCCAACCCAACGAGAAGTAAAAGTGTCGATGTTCAAGAGTGACTAGCTGCCGTAGGTAACCAATGACGACTTCCAAATTTTCCCCCACCATTGCTGGCAAGTACCCCAATTATTTTTGAAAAACAAGCTTGAAGGGGATAGTATATGCTTGAGATATAAGTTCAACCTTCAGACGAATCCAACCTAGTAATAGTTTAACGAGCCCTAGGGAGGAGAAGCTCGAGTCTCGTCATGATGACGAGTCCAATGTTGTCAGGGTTTAACGAGTCCGACATAGGTAAAACTCGGAGTCTTTTTCATGTTTAGGGAGTTTGAAAAAGACACGGAAAAATAAAATTCCAGGGGGGTCATTTTTCGTAAATTTGTGTCCCTCGGGCCCAAAAAAGTAGAAATCAATACCTGAGAGAACCGCTTGACTATTACGACCAAGAATTACTTCTCATAATTAGTGGCCCCGATCCGAAAGAGTGAAAAATTGATTGAAGACACGTCATTTCATAACAAATATTGAACTTGAACGACAAAAGTTCGTCGATCTTTTCATGTTTATACGGTCAGAAAAGAGCTGAAAGTGGACTGCCTTTTTAATTCCATTTAACGAGTTAAAAAGGAAATCTCAGGAATCTTTTCATTTTTTACGAGTTAGAAAAAGAGCTTAAAGGTGACTCATCCTAGAGGAATGAGTGGTATAAATGGTAGTAACTCATTCCGGCAATGGTGGAACTGCTCAAAACATGTAATGGTCAAGAGGCTGGCTAATAAAACCACTCATCACTGTGGTCCCTCAGGAAAGGGAAAATAACCAAGTGAATGCATATGATCAGCCAAAGAGATGGCGATGGTGAAACGAAAACAAACAAGGCTCATCTAGCGGAATTTAGTGGATAAAAACAACGATCACGAGATGTAAATCGGGTATGGGTTCATTTTTACACAAGCTTGAACCATGGAGAACTCTGCTTGGATTCTTCGGTTTCATGTTTACACAAGCTTGAAACAAAAAACTATGCTCGTTATAAGTTCGCATGCCCCTAGAATAATGACGCAAATCGAGGTACATGCCCCCCAAGCTTCATTGCATTCAATGAGGTGGATGGAATGAAGGTTCACTTTCGAGATCTTGGAAAGGCTCGACTCGGATTTTACGAGATCTTAATCAAAGACTCGATTTGGAAAAGCGAGTTGTTTCATTTTTTTAATGAGGTTGACACAGTAAAAGAACTATCCTCATAACCCTTGTTTCAATTTTTAACGAGGTTGACACAAGATCAAGAACTTTCCTCAAGACTCCTTGTTTCATTTTTTTACAAGCTTGACATAAGACAAGGAACTATGCTCAACACCCTTGTTTTCATTTTTTAATGAGGTTGACACAGGAACAAGAACTCTCCTTGGGACTCTTGTTATGAGCCATACGAGAACATGGCTCCCAAGAGGTCTTCACTGGATGGAAGAACCATGCTATGGGTTGAACACATGTCATTAGACACCAATGACAGATCGGGTTCCAATGTCCCCAGTACATGATGTACGAGACCACCTGCATGATCATTAGCAGAGGCAGAGACGGAACGGGTAGCCACATAATTGACTTGTGGTAAGGAAGGTATTTCTTGCGGATGAGAACCAATGGGGGATGATGGTGGTACAGAAGGCATCGGGTGACTAAAGAATGACAATTGATCAATAGTCACCATTCTTCCATCGCGCGGAAAACTAACCACACAAAAAAGTGAAGAAACAAGAGCCCCCATGGCATAAATATAGTCATGGCCAAGGAGAAGACTGAAATCTAAAGCACCTTGGACAACCATCATGTCTATATAGACGATTTTTCCTCCCAAATTCACAGGGAACTTGGGAAGGATCCTGAAATGTTGACGAGTTCCTCAGTCAAATGCTAATAGATTCTGAGTAACAGGCACAAGCTGTGGGGAGCCCAAAGCTTGCCAAGTAGTAGAAGGCATAAGACTGACAGACGCACCTTCATCCAAGAGAGTGCTCAGTATTTCCTTATCATAGGCGAGTATAGTAATCTGGAAAGGCACATAGGATGGCAGGTGGAATGTGGTCAAATGGCTCCGGTGAAAGGAAACAACCGAACTACTTGGTGGGGGTATCATATGATTGTCCCCCTGCTCTACAGGAACCGGAGAAGGACTCCCTTGATCAATAGGAATAGGAGAGTCTTTCACAGACTCAGTAGGATCTGACAAGACGAGAAGAACATAAGCAGTATGATCATGATGCTCTTTCGGAACATAGTGATCAACGGGTGGTGAACCCAAGTCGAAACTCTCTCTGACCAATGGTTGGTTGGGAACAGGCTTAGCACAGTTAGGCTCGTGAAGAGGAGGATGGACAAGTGAAGAATCCATATCAATCTCTTTGTGAACGGGGAGAGGGTCTGAAGAGAGCCTCTGATAACCAACAGGAAGTGGAGGCGAAGAAGCTGTATGATTTTCCAAATCGATGGAAGCTTTATCCATGAGCGGACAAAGGTGAAGGAGATGATTGCTTTCACATAGCCTACAGGGGAATCGAATCTTCCCTCTCTTCTTACCATGGCCAGTTGAGAAGGTAGCGTCGTCATGAGCTTCAGAGGACGATGAGGGAGGAGCCAAATCATTATACCATGCTTCTAAGATCCTAGGAATACCAGGACAATCACGAAGAAGATGGTCACCCTTGCATAATTTACAAGGAAACTTAACCTTCCGTAGAGGAGTAGAAGGTGTCACGACTGGTGATGTACTCGGAAAATGAGCTGGATGGGTGGCCGGACGCTTATCCAACTTCTTCTTCTTCTTCGTCTTCCTCTTCTTCTTCTTGGCCTCCTGGTTACTGGATGTAGAACTTTCACCAGGTGAAGGAGGAGAGGAGGATGAAGAAACATAGGAAGAAGGTGCAGGCTCAACCTTGGAATCAACGTGTCGTGATTCAGACGAAGGAGATGGTGGAACAAGAGTCATGAAGCTTGGGACCATTGGGGTTGAAAACAACCAAACGAGCAAACCGATGGTTAACCCAGGCAAAAACAATGTTGCCATGTACAGAGCACCGACATTTCCAAAAGAAGGAAACGGACCAGGGTTTCCATCTGGGGGAAGACCTTAGCTAGTAGACTTGGGGAATGTTTCCCTCGGGAACGAGCCTGAAAAACACTTGCACTGTAATCAAGAACTTGAATTGTTACCAGGAATATTTCGTAGGCAGTAAATTTTATGACACAGGAACAAAACTTGAGCTTTTCATTTTTTAAGAGTCGAGAAAAGGACGAAAAGGTGACTCTATCTATTTTGAGGTTTAATGAGCCTAAAAGGACAAGTGCTCAGATGATCATTTTCTTTTAGGGAGTCGAAAAGGAACGAAAGTGACTACTCTGGAGAACTAGGCAAAAAGGTTTACCAGACAAACCATAAAACTGCATATACACCTTGGTGATCAAATGAAAGAGAAATGACCAAGGACTTTCCGTATGGCAGTCAATCTTCCCGAATGCTGTGTTCGGTGTGTTACGATTTGTAAGGCGGCAAACACGACTTCCTATGGATGTAGGATGATAACCTAGTGGGGTCTCCCGATATATACTCGACGGTATTGGGAGCACAAGTCCGTACTAGCAGTGATTGAGTCACAGAAGGAGGAATCACCCAAACTTAAGCGAAAACAACAGTGACTAGGTTTAACAATGCCGGAGTACGTCTCTAGCCTAGACCTCTAAATAATGTGCGTTAAGATCCAATGCAATGTTAGGTTCATCCAATAGATTTTAGAGTTGATCTTGAATTAAGTTTCAGTTTTCAGGCCCTACCGAATGTATCTCAACAATTCTTAGGATGCAGGTACAATGAGTAAAGCATCAATCATTTCGATGAACACCTACTTAAAGGAGGGTAGAAAGCTCATTCCCAAGCAAACACAAGCGAGTGCAAACACTAAGAAACACAATGCATCAATACACTAATCTCACGATGCATCAATACTACTAATGAAATATTTAGAGTTCACTTTTCAATTTCTAAAACATGAAAATTTGAAATGCACATATACTTTCACTTTCGTATATCAAATGAATGCAATCCCTTAATTTTTTTTGTTTGTTTTGAATTTAAAGAGACAAACAAGCAAGTGTAAATCTAATCGATCCAAACAATTGTGATCTATGCTTGGTAGTGGAGAAATCAAATCAATATGAAAAATTGGTTCAACAATCAACACAAAAAATCGACCAGCAAAACAAGTGGTAAAAACTTCAAGCAAATCAATAAGATTGTTGCGGATGAACCTTGGATAGACAAGCAACCCAAGCAAACGGTTTGAAACGCTTAAGGGAGCTAGGTCATAGGGTCTAAAAACACAAGATTGACTCAAATGAAATCAACGAGTGAGTACCTTAACCAAAAGCAATCAAAACAAGCTAATGAGAGACAAGAAACAACAGGGGATGAACAAGACTGACGGATTCAGGAGGTAAAGTTGTAAAAACAACTTTACAGGAATTGTCGCAAGTGTTACACTGACAACTAGAGACTAGTCGCAAGAATACACCTGTTTTCAGAGACATTGTCGCAGGTGCTACACTGACAATTAAAGACTAGTCGCAAGAATACACCTATTTTCAGAGACGGTCCGATTTCAGGACTCGTCGCAGGGATTAAGATAACAACCTGAGACGAAAGCCAAATCATCACAGGCACAAAGCTAGAACATCAGCGACGTCGTTGCAGCTGTTAGGCTATCTTCAGCAACGATCTTACTTAAGAAAAAGACAAAGTAAAATCACCTAAATGACACCAGATTGATCTTCCAAACAGTAAGGGGAATTCCCAGATTGACCCAGTTAACCCAAAAAACTGATGGTTCAACCCCCAAAATTCAAGAAACACTAAATTAAAAGACAAAATAAAAGTAAATAAGAAGAAAAAATACAAAGGACTCCCCAGCAGAGTCGCCAACTTGTGATAAAGGAATGTGTTCCCTCTGTGGACAGAGGCAACCCCTCTAGCCCTAGAGCGGGTCTAGTTACAGCGAAGACAAAACAACAATCAATTCCCTTAAATAGTCGTCGTTGGAGGCCTACCTCAAACCGGTGGTTGATGAAGTTTCCATTGGGTTGCTCCAACTTCCGTTTCTTTCTTCTCAATGAGCAATCAACCTAAAACACCACAAGAAAACAACAGAGCACATAACTGAGAACAATAATGATCTATTTACTTGTAAAGTCAAGGAGTCACAAGCTATCAAGTAGATTATACACAAGATATAGGAAATCGTCACTGCTTGTATTAAAAATGAAACAAGAGCAAACTTACAACCATGCCTTGACGTCGCAAGTCTTCTCGGAGGGTCCAATCAGTATGTTCCTTCAAGCATTCACTCTTAAGAATGGGTCTCCCAATAGGACAATAGCTCTCTCTCTCTATCAAGCTCTCATACAAAGCTAAGATACTCCACAACCTCTTATCAAACTATTAGCAATTCCACACTTGTCACACTCACACCAAAGCTATCTACTTTGCTTCAAACCAAACTCAAAACTAGCAGCTCCCAACAAAAGAACTAGCAGATCATAGCAATGGTGAGTGATTTTATAGGAGGAGGAGCCTCCATGAAATGAGGGAGAGGGAGCTTATCCTCAAGGGAGGTTGCACAAGAGGCGGAACCACCATCCCAGAGGAGGAAAGGTGACCCAAACTGACCCAACAACCAGCTCTAGAAACATCCAGAAGGCCAACTGTTTGAACTAATTCGCCTAATCTGGATCGTCACAGGTCACGAACTAGGTATTAGCAATGACATCGCAAGGGAGCAATGCATTCAGACCAATCGTCGCAACAAGAATCTGGAAGACTTGCGCCGAGCCCTAAAATTCGATTGTCGCAGGAAACAGGTGTACACCTACGACGACATCGCAACAATACAGTTCATGACAGGGAATCATCGCAGATTTTAAGGGTTTACTCGCGACGATGCAGAAACTTAGGCAAACAGGGTCAATCTTCAACATTAGAGAGCACTTGCTTAATCTTCTTGCATGAGTGGGAAGATATGGACATGTTTATCCGATGAATGACACAACAGAGGGACTGAGATGAGGTCAGTGACAAATTACTGTGTAACAATCATGATGGGTGGTTAAGAAACCTCTTGTTCTGGCATATCAATGGGACCAGAACCCATAGGTAGAGAAGAGATGGAATCACTACGAGTGACATCTAACTTGTGAAGCACTTGAAGTGTATCATGAAAGTATTCGAGACGGGGACAATGATGAGAATAATGGCCATAATTATCACACGAAGCAAAATGCTGATTCGTGCGTAAGGACCTATTCTTCTTGGTTGACTCGGGTAAGGTGACATGGACCTAAGGAATGTTGGAGTCGGGAAAGGTATCAAAGATCACATTCTTGATATGAGGGAGATCAAGACAATTATTGGTGGCATGTCCAACAACATCACACAAAACAGCTACAGGAGTAGGCTTTGGCAACTTAGGAGGAGTTGGAGTTGGTTGGCGTGCCTTGTCTTTGGTTCCCTTTTTTTGGACTTTCCCCCCTCCCCAGATGCTATTGCAACATGATTGGATTCCTGTTGAGGTTTTTGTGGAACTGAAGCAAAGGAAGGGGTAGGAACAACTGGTTGAGCCAGGGTCAAAGAATTATAAGGTTTAAGCTGATCAAGAGGAGTGTTTGCGCGAGGATCAATGTACCAGACTAGGATCCCTAAGGTGATGTTAGGTAAACTCAACGTGACCATGACAGGTGTAGAAAATATTCCTGGTGGTGGGAATAAGAAGGGTATCTAACCATAAGCCTAATGACCTAGGGGAACGATTCCAGGTTGGAAATGACTAGGAGAGATATCGACAGAAGGAAATGGACCTTGAGGAATAATACTTTAAGGCTGGGTTGAGTTGGGAGCAGCAGATTGCGGAGGTGCTGGCTACTGGGAATGTGTACCAGACCGCTTGTGGGCGGCTCGTGATGCTTGAATCATGGAAACAATGGAAGAGATAGGCTTTGAGGGGGTAGGCGATGGACCATAATAAGCACCAAGCATCATGGAATCTTTATAGACTCCAGGTGTAACATTGGTGAGGGATGAGACAATCTTATTTCCAGTCATCGATGAGATAGTGGACCGAGGGGAAGTATGAGACTCAGGATCATAGTAAGCCAACTGATCGAAAGTGACGATCTTTCCATTAGGAAAGCATATCTTGCAAAATACCGCAAATGTGGCAACAAACATGGCATAGGTGTATGTAACTCCAACCCAAGAGGATGTTCTAATATAATGGGGCATCAATGACCTCAATGTCAATGGAGACTGTCTTGCTAGAAACAATAATTGGATAGTTGCAATATAAGCCAAGCGGATGCAAGGGATGACAGTCCCAAGAACAGAGAGTGATGGTGGATGGGGATAGGTCAGGTGAACCAATTTTCTTCCAAAAACTAACAACCATCACACATGTGGAGGTACCTTCGTCTATGATACACCACTGAACAATGGTGTTTCTTATGTAGACTGGTATTTTAAATGCAACAAATGAAGGAAAGTGGGAATGTTCTTATTTTACAACATCAAAGACAATCATATGATAGTAGAGCTTTCCATTGGGATGGGCAAGTCTAGAGGACTTCTAGCGTTGACATGGCAGCAAGAGATTGTGCCAAGTCATCTACTATGCTATAGGTATGGGTGGCTTTAGAAGAAGGAGCGTTTTGACGTAATGGACCTTTGGGGATCTTAGGGACAACCTCTACCTTAGGAGGATGGATCTGTAAGGTACCATTTAATGACAACAGAGGCTCGTTGGAAACTTGAGGTTGGGAATCAGTTGCTGACTTTGCAGGAGGCTTGTCATATTGGCATGACCGAGTCTGAAGGTTGACTTATTTGGTATTGAATTCGTCGGAATCAGGGAAAATTTTAAGGACAGAAAATTATCTTGAAGTTTAAAAACATTGGCGAATCTCACTAGTCCTTAATATGCAAACTATAAAAAAAATTATTGATATATTTTTAAAATTATTAAAATTTATAATGATTTTATATATATTCTTTATATAATGTTGGTGATTTTTAAGGTAAAATAAATTTATATTTTAAAATTTGGGCTAATCATTTTTAGAAAAAATGGAAATTGGCGAATCATTTTTTTGGAAAAATCATGGAAAATTAGACCACCTGCGAATATTAGCCCCTAAAATTTTCCATTGTCGCAATTCATCATAAGGATTTGGTAGTCATTGTGACCAGATTGTGAAGGTTAGGGAGTTGCCTAACCTTGTGCAGGTTGAGCAACGATATATCCTTGACGAGGAAAAGGATTAGTAAGCAACCTGTATAGATGAAGTAGGAGGAGGAGGAGGTAGAGAAATGGGTTGAGGTCCTCTAGAAGCAGTTGCTCGAGTTCCCACACTTGGCACATCTGAGGTAAAAGGGGGCCATCATGGGTATAATTTCCAAATATACTGCAACAGGCACAAGGTTTATTTGTATGAAGAGCGTTGTTTTGCTTGGGTTGTCCTCCCTTTTGATGGGTTGCGGGATTAGGTTGGTTTCCCTGAGGGGCATTAGATGGTGGACCCTAGTTACCCTGCTTACCTTGATATGGATGGTTTCTGTTACCATTCTTCTTGTTCTGTTTCTTGGTATTGGGGGGATTGGTTGCACTCTAATGAGTATCACTTGACCTTGAGGAGGATGTTACTGTTGTGGCAGAGGTGGAGGAGGCATGGGGGGCTGGCGCGCTGGTGCCGAAGGGGTTGGAGTGCTAGGCGGTGTATATGGATAGTAAGGATATGGGGAAACATTAAGATAAACAAATGGAGCAACAATTGGCCTTGACATCGATTGATGTGGATGGGGATATGTCTATGATGTGCTGGGACCTAGATAAGTGTTTCCATGTGAAGTATTGGGAGGGGGTTAGGTCTAAGAGGAACTGGTCCCCCTCGGAGTTGACCACAACTGATTGGAGGCAGAGTGTATGGTGAAGGTTGAGGGTGTGAGATAGCTCCAATGATACCATCAACAACATGAGATGCCCCCGACACATTAGTGTTGGCTTCGGTTTGGGTTGACCCAAGTTTAAAGTTTACCCACAGTAACAAAACCCTTAATCATTGGCCCTTTCAGAAATGACCTGCAAGTATATCGTAGTCTCACCTGAAGTGATTACGGGAGGATGCAAAACCAAGTTTTTGCAGCCTTGAGGGATGATGCGATGTGGTATTTTTATGTTTTTTAATCCTTAACATACATAAATTACTTCACAAGGTTGGATTATCTACTTAACCATGCCATTAACAATCATAAACAATACTGTGTGGAAGTAAAATATAACCAAAATACTGAACAGAAAGAAAAAGATGCATAATAATCATACACAAGTTATGTGCATCAAAACTATACTTCTTATATTAATTCTATTGAAACAACGTACAAATCCTTGACCTGCGCACCCAGTTGCAAGTGTTTGCGCACTCAGCTGCAGACTTTAGGTCTTCGTGCACTTAGTTGCGGAGCCTTTCCTTCAAGACCCAAAACAGATTACAAAGATATTTCCTTATGCTCACATCATTACTATCATATTCAATATTATTATTATTTCGACTTACATCCTTTCTCCTATATATACTAATTACATCAACGGGTATATCAAAATACAATGGTCCAAATATCATGGTCCTCCTAAAAACAATCAACTATTGCCCAAACCCATTACAAAAATAAGGGACTTCAACCCACCCTCAAGCCCCTAAAATATCGTATGGTACGTAGCTCCGCGGTACCCCGCACTTCGCTTCCCCAAAATGTAGAGCTTTTACCAAAACTTGGGCCAAGTTGGGCTGACCCAACAGGCCCCAACACTCACATGTGACTAGTCCTGAGTCACTCAGCTGCTTTTCCTTGAATCTTTGCTGCAATATTGTCATAGGTGATGTTGTACTGTTGTAGTATCTTTGCTACTTGCTTCTCTTCCTGACGTACTTCTTCTAGTAGTGCCTTTGTCGCTGGTTTTGCAGTCTTCTACAACACTACTTCTTCATTTTGTCGAAGCTCCTGGATCTTCCCATCCACTTGCTGTGATGGCTGGAGAGCCTCATCCTGCCATGGTTGAGTTCTCTCCATCAAATTTTTTTCTTCCCTTCTGAGTTCTTCTATCTGTTTCTGAAGCGCCTTGCCTTCACTGATTCTGGCGAGCTTCTACAAATTGGAAAGGTCTTCGCAATTGCTCGAATCTCCTCTAGCAGCTTCTGTTTCTTCCAGATGTTGTCTTCTATCTTTTATATGTTTTATTCTTCTTGCAACGAAGTCCAAATTTGCATGGTCTCATCCAATAATTTTCCACATTCAGCCACTGTCTCAGAGATGTTTGTCACTGCAATATTTAGGTTGATCTCCCTCTATTCACGTACTTTTAGTGGCGTGGTTGGCTGCAACTTCATTTGCAGGTCATTGATCTTCACTTCATATTCGAACTGCACATCTCTGACATTTTTCTTTGATTCCTTGACTGCAAGGCTGAGCTTGGTGACCTTATCTTCTACTGATTCCTCCTCGCATAAATCATGTCCAAAACTTACCTGCAAGTGGCTTCAACCACTTCTTTCAATCTTTTTTACTGTAGATCTACCTAATCCTTATCCTTGATGGCCTGGTTGAGCTATTTCTTCAGTGCATCACTCTCTTATTCTACGTGAATATTTAATTGTGAGGTGTGTTGTTCTCGCTCCTTTAGCTCATTTGCGATGCCTTGGTGTAGTTCATGTAATAGCGAAATGGGAAGCGCTGACATGTTCATATTGACATTATCCCATCCTTTTACCTACTGCTTGACTTCCGTGAAGTCTAACTGCAGAGCTCTGGCAGGTATCTGCATTATCATCATCCCAAATTTCATCTCTATTAGTCTTTCTAGATGGATTCTTTGGCCTATCTCCGCTGGTTGTTTGTATGTTTGCGCCAATATTTTCAATTTTGCAATACTTTGCTCAACACCTGTCAGGAGTGCACCGTATCGATCCTCTATTTTGCTCAATTACTCCGCTATGACTTCTTAAACTTTCTCCCCAATTTCATCTAGGTCCCCATCAGTAAGGACCAGTGGCATTGCGCCCTTGGATTTATCTGCTTTCTGCTCCTTGACAAAGTTCTGCTCTGCATATTCCTCTTTCCTTTTTCTATCTCTGTCTACTCCCTGGTCTCCTCTTCGTCGTGCTCATGCTCTTGTTCTTTCTCCTATTCATTCTTATCTTTATCTTTTCCACTTGGTTCCCCATGCTATGAAGTTTGTTACTATGTTTCACTATCTCCTGCATCTTTCTCCATCGTAGTCATCCATTCTGTGGGCCACTGTTATATTAATGTCATAAGATCATTTTCGATGACGAAGTATGGCAGAGGATGCCATGTCTTCATTGTATCCTTTCGATCCTGTATATAGATCCTATGAAAGTATGCTTTGAACTTCGCAACAGACTTATATTGCTGGTGTAGGTTTAGTGATAGTCTAGGGTGTTGATTTACCACCATGTGTAAATCCATTTTATACAAGAAAAATAATATTATGTTCTCTTGTGCTTGCAATGTGTCCTTGGTATACCAGAGTGAGGCATACCACGTGGCTTCACATACGTCTGCTTCTACCGGAGGAAACTGTGTATCCTCCGGCTCCTTCCATGCCAACAAGGCTATGATCAAAATCAACCATGCGTAATGAAAGGTCTTACCTTCCTCCTGAGCTTCCTGACAATCTTCTAGGAATTCTCTACATAGATATCTAGCCCAGTTGTACTAGACCCTGTTGTTGCACTGCGCAGCTAAGGAAACAACTGTTGCGGGGACTTCATTGGCTCGACATTTTCGCATAATCTTCCCAGCTAAGATATGTGTGGTGAAGCATACTCCTTGGTCACTGATGGAATTTATGTCATAGCCTTGTGTTTTGTTAACCAAGTCGAACTTGTCCTTCATACTCTACGTTATTGCTCTGTCATGATCCTTACCCACAAATTTTTCGGCAAGGTCCCTTCCTTGGTATGGCAACTTGGTAATTTGTGATATTAGCATCTCGTCAATGGGGATCCTCTTTCCCAACTAGAGGCATCCATCATGCACTAGCACGAGCAATTATCTTATGCATGATGTGTTAGGTTTACTTCTGTCGAAGTGTGGCACGTTCAACATGTTGAGTAAGCCTAATCGCTCCAACCCTTATGCCCATTGATGTGGTTCCAATATTTTTACTCCGCTCTCTGAGTAATGGACCTGCTTCAGGTACCTGCTTGGTTGGAACTACAGGTATTTTTTTCTGTCATTGAAGTCATTATCCTAGAACTTCAATTGTGGGATTGTTCTGAGTAGTTCTCCTTCAAATGGGATCCTCTCTGGTAGCAATGGTGTAAATGTTCCATACTTCACATCCTTGGAGTCTTTGAATGGTTTTGCGTTGGGTTTCTTGGGTGGTAAATATGGCAGTAATGGGGACGGAATTGTTGCACTCTCTGTCTCCATCTACTGTTCTTCTGCTTCTTCTTTGCTGTCTCTTACAGGTTGGGCTTCTGGCTGTGGTTCAACAAGCTTCTTAGGCTTCTTATCTTGCTTCTTCTTTGTTCTCTGCTCCAGAGTCAGTTTATTCCTTGGCGATCTTCGCTGTGAGAGAGGCGATGTTGTGGGTGTACCAGATGGTGTTGTAGCTTCCATAATTCCCTCTATACCTCTCTCTTCGAATATGCGAATGAGCTCTTCAGTGTTCATGCAGTAGCGCGACTTATGCAAGTTTTCAAGACTTAGCAATTTTTGAACTCTCAGACAACAAAGTGCTAAAATATTGGCGGGACACGACCTTTTGTAGCGCTCTTGATCTTTCAGCCCCATCATTATCCTAGATATTTCTCAAATTTTGTTTATTAACTGCATATCTGTCCCTAGATCCTTGCCAACATGTCTCCATAAATGCAATTTTCCACTCCTCCAACGGCCAGTTTCTTTTTAATGGTCATATTTCCCACGAACTTCGACGCACCTTTCATTGTAGAGAATAATCCTTCTTGTGTCATGCTTTTTATGAACTGTGACATACTCCTGACTATAGCAAAGTAACCTTCCTATGTCGAAGCTCTTTTCTGTAGCATAGTTTATAGTTCAGTGCCCACTTTCAACTACAGGTGGCAGTAAGACTTTCCTCCTTTCTTTTTAGAGCGAAGCTACCATGGCAGGGTTGTCCCTATTCAGTTTCAGCTTGCTGCCATTCACCCTCCCTGGTATCAATTGTTACAGGGAAAAGTGTCTATTTAGAACTGCTCTATCCCACTAAGGTGTGATAGCTGCCTTAGAAACAAACAGAGAAAAACTACTTTTGTATTTCCTTTATGAATTATAGATAGAGAGGAATAGAAAGAACCAACCTGTGTCTTGCGCTAATCCTTTGATCCAATCCCTCTCTTCTTTGATAGTCTCCAGCTACCTGCTCCCTTGCTTGCCCAGCTTCACAAAGTACGTGTAAGATCACAGAAGAAGAGCACTATACAAAGACATGGATCTATATTCATAAACAACTTAGGATCAGATTTAAGTTAACCATACAAAATGTAACAAGCATCAATGATACAAAAGCATGGAGGAAAACTCAAATAGTTTTTATTGATAAAAAAGAAAAGATCCAGGAGGAGTTACAACCAGTGGTTCCGACCCAGCATCAACCTCCCAGCAAAGAAGCCCCTCTTCACCTCAAACAAAGCATAAATCACCCAACAATTCGATGTTTGTCTCTAGAAACCAACAACAATTCCTTACAATATGCAAAATTCCAGCCTCTGGATCTCTAGGATGAGGGATCCATATATAGATATCTGTAAGGAGGATGAGTCAGCTTGTGATTTGATTAGTGTCTTCTCTCTGTCAGTTCTTGCTTCCACTTGGAGACTGAGGGCTTCTTACTCATCCTTGGTCGAATTCAGTGAGGCAAGTGTCACAGGAGAAGATTCTGGAAGCTTCCATTGCCTTTCCACCTCGCGGAATGACGCTGCCATTTGTCATTTCTCGCCCATCGCACCCTAAAGAAGGGAGTTTTGAAATGCAACGCACCCTCACACTGCATTTGGGTGAGATGCAACGCACCTAGCCAGTGGAGCAGCTGCAATGATCCTGTTTTGACCAATTCTGAGCAGTTTCTGGTGGAGAACTTCTGGGAGAAGCTGTAATATGTTGACCTTGTTCCTTTAGGGGTTAGAACAACACTTTTAGGGACTTAGGAGCCCTTGGTTTATGGACATTTCATGCTTGGAGTTGTAGGGCACAAAAATGTCTATAACAGTTGCCCCCTAAAGTATGAGGCCGTTAACCTTTTGGTGTCGGGTGAAATGCTTTATTATGAGGATCCGAAGTTCTTTCAATGCTGGGAGGAGACCTGTAATAAGATACAATACAATACATTATCTTCATATTGTTTTCATGATCTAGCTGAGGCGGGCATTCCCATGCTCAGCTTTATAAATTCATTTTCATGTACATAGGACAGACAATCGTCTGAGTGTAGACTGATGATTCTAGTAGAGCCATCATCCTTTTGAGTGGATGATTATCTGTGCCGCAATGATGTACATTTAATGTCTTTATTTCTCTGAATATATATCGCAGCCCGGATGGATGAAACTAGATCCGGGGTCTTCAATCTCGTCTGATCTTCACTCGAAGTACAAGTCGATCCATGTGAGAAATGTTTTGAAGTCGAACATGGAAAGACATCGCTTGATTACCAGTCAATGATGTAAACTGTTAACAAGCGCGAGAGGAATCACTGATAATGATAATGACCCTCAACGTACTGCAGTACAATTCACGTGGTGTGAATAAAGGACTTGGCGTCGAACACCACGCAAAATCTTTCGGTCGAAGGCCATTGATGTAAACTTGTCGCCGGAAGTGAGAAACTTGCCATTGAGGCATGCAAGCTTCAAATTACTGAATGGGGTGTTCCTAGATTAACTTCTTGGATAATGAGCTGATGTCGACAAGAAGTGATCCGTCACAGGAGGGCCTTAATGAATCCCACATCAATGACACGGAACGGAGCAAATGATTTTAATAGAGGTGAAAACGATCTGGTGATATAAGGTTCAGGGTGGCGGTAATGAAAGAATGGAGTATAATGTATGGTAGTGGGTGAGACGCAAGTGAATTCTCTGAATGACTTCTCTTGAACATATCGGCGACACTACTGTGATGGATTGGTAGCATTAACCCCAAATGTGGATGGTATGGCGTGACCATGGTGATGTGACCGGTGAATGAAACAACCCAACCCGACTCGGACACGGAGTGGAAGTGTCATGTTCAAGAGCGACTTGCTACCAACAAAGTTTCTTTGAGTTTTCTTCCCAATTTTTCCCCAGTCATTGCTGACCAGTACCTCTTTATTTTTGTCAAGCTTGAGGAGGATAACATATGCTTGTTCTATAATTTGCCCTTCGGGTAAACCCATCGCTATGTTTTAACGAGCCTAGCGATAGTGAAACTCGTTCTCGTCTATAGACAAGTTTGTCGCTATTAATCTTTTTAACGAGTTTAACGACAAAGATAACTCAGTCCTTTTCAATTTTAGAGAGTCTGAAAAGGAACGTAAAGGAAACTCGAAAATTCCTTTTTCGTCATCTAATCCCTTAAGTCCGAAAAAGTATAAAACAATACAGAAGGGATGAATTTTCGATACTTTTAACGAGCTGAATAACACAAGCGCTCGATCTTTTTGTGTAATAATCCCTCAGGTCCAAAAAGATTAAAATGTAGAGGAGGGATAGCACTTCCTGTCCCTTTAACGAGCTGGAAAGGCCAAGGACTCGGCAATCTTTTCATATTTTACGAGTCAGTTGAAAAGAGCTTAAAGGAGACTCGTCTTTTGAGGACCGAGTGATAAAACGGGTAGCAGCTGATTCCAGGTAAGGTTTGGAATGTCAGATGGAAGTTTATGAGGAATCGCTAGCCACCAAGGGGCATAAGCAATCGGATCGTTGGTTAAACGGTGTAAATCGGGTAACTCTAAAGTTGCCACGAATGGTAACTATTGATTCAGGTTAGGCGAAGCGTAACCAGGGTACGATGGAATCGCTTGAGCAGTGGGTCTTTGCATACCAGCATAATGTAATTGATGCTGGTATGACTGATACGGTTGGTGGATTTGACCACTGTAAAGTGGCTGGTTTTGACCGTTTTGGATATACGGTTGTCCATTGTTCGCAAAGATCTGCTGCTCAGAACCTTGGTACACTTGCTGGAATTGCGGTTGTTGGTATTGTACAAGCCATGGTTGTGACGCCATGTTCTGTTGTGTCATGCTAACCATTGGACCAAGGTGTGGGGTAATTGTACCCGTTTGTACTTGTGTCGACCCACCAGTTGGCGATTGTGGTTGTGACCCATGGTCAAGTGACTGTTGCATTACAACCTGAGAAATCTGAGGTTGACATGTAACAGGTATCGCTTGAACTTGCGACACGGTTACAATAGCCGGTGTGGTTGGGATGTTCGTCACAGGTACACACTGTTGCATAGAATATACAATCCTTGGTTGTTGAGGTAGCATAGGTACCCAACTACTTGATGCAATTCCAGTATAACCTGGATACTGTTGAGAACTGCCATATGGATATCCTCCCGGAGGAGGTAATGAAAGGGCATACTGCCCCCCATATGGTAGCGATCCGGAACTCAGAGGGATTGTTAGTCCTTGAGGACTAGATGGCCCAAATTGACCTCTATGAGGATCAATCTGTCGAGTTTCAACATAAGAATTACCGGGTATTACTCCGGATGAACAAACTGGAACAGACCATACTGTCGAAATAGTCCCTTGGTGGACTCCTTCTAGCTGTTGAGAGCTAGTTGGGACAGCTGGTATGCCGGCAAACATCGTTGGAGTGACGGCAGGGGCTTCTGCTGTCGCTGTGTCATTTGACACAGTCCTAGACGATGACGGTTGTTCAGACATTTTAAGTCTATCCAATAGATTGCCTAGCGATTCTACAAGGACTTCCACTTGTGGTGGATTAACCTCTGATGAAGGAAATAGAGTGATCCCGACTCCAAAATGGGTTGGAGTACTTGCTTGCGGATCCTCTACAATTTCCTCTATCGCAATCAAACCCGGTGGAAGAGGAAGACCGTCAGGTCCGTAAAATATTTCTGGTGTCGAAGAAGTGGTTGTTTCGACAGCGACAGTTGTTTGAGGAACAAAACTCTCTGGACCGGTTACAGATGGAACTGGTTCAGTTATACAAGTATTTGCCCCCAGACTAGGATCAGTATTACTGCCCTTCTGTGGCTGTTGAACTTCTTCTATAGAGGCAGGGTTTCCAGAAATGTTAGGAGTAACCGGAACCTCAGATGCAGTTGGAACACTTGTTCTAACTTTCAAAGGAGATTTTGAACCGGTTAAACGAGTTCGCTTTGCCCGTACTATTTTCGATTCCGGGGACAAAGACGGTTGACTCGTAAGCCTCCGCGAACGACGGGGTTTCAATTGACTTTCTTCCACGATTGCGGATTACTCGATCAACTAAAATATAAAAAGGGGAAATTTGTGTTTCCGAATTGAATGAATTTTATTAGACGCTTTTAGACACAACTTGCTTTTTCACTTTTTAAGAGTCGAGAAAAAGCTAAAGATGACTCTAGTCTCCTTCGATGTATTAACGAGCCCGAAGTGACAAATGATTGGTTGGACTTTTTCAGTTATAGAGTTTGAAAAAGGCCAAAAGAAACTGCTCTGGAGATCTAGGCAGAGGGTGTGCCAAACCTTTCGCAAAACCACAGAATACGTTTTACGGTATGAGTGGTCGATCTTCGTGAATGCTATGTTCACTGCATTGCGATCAGTAGGGCGGCCGACACGGTTTCCTATGGATAAAGGCTTTATTCCTATAGGGGTCTCCCAATATATACGCGACGGTACGTGGGAGCACAAGTCCGTATTAGTGCCACTGAATCTCAGGAGGAATCACCCACCTTCGTCGAGATCGACAGTCACTACGTTTAACGACGCCGGAACACGTCTCTAGCTTAGACCTCTAGATGTTTGCGTTATGTTTCAAAGCGTTGTTAGGTTCATTCAATATATTTTATGTTGATCTTTTTTAAAGTTTGCCTTTCAAGATTCACCACGAGATGTATCGATACAAATTCCTAAATGCAGTCTAAGATGAGAAGCAAGCTTTTTCAATCTTTTCGACTTATGAAAATCTTAACTACTGAGGGAAAAGAGAGACAAAATCTTTTCACACAGATCAAAGAGCACTTGCTAATGCACTTTCTCCCTAAATCAACATACAAACTTATATGCAAAATGCAAAAATGCAAGTATTTCTTTTCTCTTTCTTAATGTTGGCGTAATGCAAAAAAGAAAGCTGTTGTATAATTTTGAATTCAATTTCAAGTGAAAGCAAACAAGCTTGTCCAAAATCAAAAGACACCTTAAGATTTACTTGTTTCGACACTAGAAATATATAAACTCAAACCAAATGATGAAAGCAAAAGCTCAATCAGCTATGAACAGCAAACAAACTAACTCTTAAGATCAAAACGACACTTTATCACAGGTCTAGATCTAAGAGGCCACAGCAAGACTAGTTCACTTTCGTTATGGGAAACTGTAAATGCACAAGAAATACACAAAGAACAAACACAGTTTCTTGATACAACCGAGGCGGAATAGTGACAAGGAAAGTTGGTTTCAGATAGGCCCACTGACTGGTAACAAACAGCAAAAACAAGAGTGAAAACAGGGCAAGAAACAGCAGGAAACCCCAGTAGCACAAGGCAAGACTGGTCCAGCGCAGGTGGGACACTGTCTGTTTGACCTTCAGCGCAGGTAGCCCCTTCGGGAACTGCGCTGAAATGCAGACAGCCTTTGTACAGCCTGCACTGAAGAACGAAACTTTTGTTTCTCTTGGTTTCCGAGTCACAGATTGCTCAAAAATTCACAGTTTTTGCTCAAATCAGAAGCTATCAGTCAAGGACACACTAAGGGATGACAAGGAGGATGAAAAGCTATCACTAAGAGCTTATTAGAGTCCTTGTGGATCAGCTCTTCAAATCATAAACTTGCCCAGAAACTGAGCTAGAGTAGCTGCCCTCTACTTTGCATTTGAAAGATTCAAACACAGTTCGATTCGGTACTCCCTTTGTTTATGAAATGAATAGCAAAAAACACAAACAACCAACAAGATACGATCCCCAGCGGAGTCGCCAATTTTTTGTTGGGAAAAGTATCCAATACGGAATGACCCTATCCCACTCTAAGGGTGATAGTACCTCAGCAACAACTGAATACAAAGCTATTCAAGATTACTTCTTTATGAGATGTAAGAGAGAGGAGAAAGGGGTCCACTAACCGTTGTCTTCCGCTAATGGTTGATCCAATCTTCCCTCTTTGCTGCTTGCTCCCAGCTCCTTGCTCTTTCACTGGCCCAACTACACAAAGATCCTGCAAAAGCACAAGAAAAGGGAACTACAAGAAGCATACATCCATAATTGATTCAAGGATTAGAATAAATCAAATATACAAGCATCAATACGCCACAAAGACACATGCATATAGAAGAACCTCAAATGCTTTATTAATGGAAGAAGTAAAGTTCTGAGAGAGTTACAACCATAAGAGGCCCAATCCAGCAACACCTCCTAGCAGAAAGAAATCTCCTCTTCACCTCCTTCAAAGCAATCACCCAATAGTTCTATACTCAAACCAACAGCACTTCCTTACATTCACAAGATTCCAGCCTCCCTAGACCTCATGAGAGAGCTCTATATATAGGAGTTTTGGAGAAAGGATGAGTCAGCTTGAGGCTGGCATGAAGCTGACTAGTGTCCTCTCCCACTTTAGTTATACTTCAGTTCTTGAGTCCACTTGGAGTTTCTTGCTTCCACTTGGAGATCTAGATCCTCTTACTCATCACAAGGCGAATTCCCTGATCCAAGTGTCATTTTGGAAGCTTCCTGGGCATTTGACACCTTGCAGAATGAATGTGCCACTTGGCCAATCTCGCCCAGCACAGGTAGCCTTCATTGCTTTTGACATTCAGCGCAGGTACAGAGTGGAGTAGTTGACATTCAGCGCAGATGCTCAGTGGAGCAGCTGACATGATCCAGAAATAGCTTGTTTTTGAGTGTTTTCAGGTGGAGAACTGATTTTCAGTGCTGTGGTTTGCTGACCTTGTTCCTCTAGGGGTAGGAACAACATGTTTAGGGACTTTGGATCCCTTAGATTATTGACATTTCATGCTTCATGCTGTAAGGCACAAAAATGTCTATAACAGTTGCCCCCTAAAGTATGAGGTCATTTATCGGGTGAAATGCTTTATCAGGAGGATCCGAAGTTCATTCAATCACTGAGGGGTGCCCTGTAATAAAATACAATACAATACATTATTTTTCATTCTGCTTTCATGATCTAGCTGAGGCGGGCATTCCCATGCTCAGCTTTATAAATTCATTTTGGTACATAGAACAGACGATCGTCTGATGGTAGACTGATAATTCTCTGCTGAAATTATCATCCTTTGAGTAGGATGATCATCTGCTGCAATGATGTACATAACAAATGTCTTTATATCCTGAATATATATCGCAGCCCGGATGGATGAAACTAGATCCGGGGTCTTCAAACTCGTTCGATCTTCACTCTAAGTACAAGTCGATCCATGTGAGAATTGCGCTGAAGTCGAACATGGAAAGACATCGCTTGATTACCGGTCAATAATGTAAACCGTTAACAAGCGCGAGAGGAATCACCAATAATGAAAATGACCCTCAAGGTACTGCAGTACAATTCACGTGGTGTGAATAAAGGACTTGGTGTCGAACACCACGCAAAATCTTCTGGTCGAAGGTCATTGATGTATACCTGTCACCGGAAGTGAGAAACTTGCCATTGAGGCATGCAAGCTTCAAAGTACTGGGGGGGTTGTTCCTAGATCAACTTCTTGGATAATGAGCTGAAGTCGACAAGAAGCGATCCGTCAAAGGAGGGCCTTAATGAATCCCACATCAATGACGCGGAACGGAGCTAATGATTTTAGTGGAGGTGAAAACAATCTGTGAGATATGATTCAGGGTGGCGATCATGGGTGGTTGAAGGATAATGTATG
This sequence comes from Pinus tabuliformis, assembly GCA_031772625.1. Lineage (NCBI taxonomy): Eukaryota > Viridiplantae > Streptophyta > Pinopsida > Pinales > Pinaceae > Pinus > Pinus tabuliformis. The sequence continues at coordinate 236,647,855 of CM062813.1, forward strand.
GTAGTGGATGGGACACGGTTGACTCTTTCTGAACAACATCTCTTGAACATATAACGACACTGATGTGATGGATCGGTAGCATTACCCCAAATGTGGATGGTTTGGCGAGGACCATGGTGATGAGACCGGTGAATGAAACAACCCAACCCGATGTGATACGGAGGACAAAGTGTCATGTTCAAGAGCGACTTGCTACCATTAAAGCTTTGAGGTTCTCCCAATTTTTCCCCAGTCATTTCTGACCAGTACCTCTTTATTTTTGTCAAGCTTGAGGAGGATAACATATGCTTGTTCTATAACCTGCCCTTCGGGCAAGCCCATCGCTATGTTTTAACGAGCCTAGCGATAGGGAAACTCGTTCTCGTCTAAAGACAAGTTTGTCGCTATTTAATCATTTTAACGAGTCTAACGACAAGGAAAACTCGGTCCTTTTCAATTTTAGAGAGTCTGAAAAGGTACAGAAAGTTAACTCCAAAATTCCTTTTTCGTCATCTAATCCCTTAAGTCCGAAAAAGTATAAAACAATACAGAAGGGATGAGTTTTCGATTACTTTAACGAGCCGAATAAAACAAGCGCTCGATCTTTTTGTGCAATAATCCCTCAGGTCCAAAAAGATTAAAATCTAGAGGAGGGATAGCTCTTCCGGTCCTTTTAACGAGCTGGAAGGCCAAAACTCGGCAAACTTTTCATTTTTTACGAGTCAGATGAAAAGAGCTCAAAGAAGACTCGTCTTTTGAGGAACGAGTGATAAACAGGGATAGCAGCAGATTCCAGGTACAGGTTGGAATTTTCCAATCACGGCAGTGTCACAAGGATGGCTAAGTGAAATCACTCTTCGCAGCTGTTCCTCAAAATGGGTAAACAATCATATGGAGGTGAACGATTGGCCAAATGGAATGGAGGTGGCGGGTGCAAACACGACCAAGGCTTTTTATGGCTAATAAATTTACGATCACCATGGTTATTTACCAGTATAGGTTCATTTTTTAATGAGCTTAAACTCTGGAGGAAACTCTTGCTCACGCTTTTCTATTTTTTAACGAGCGTAAATTCCACGGTAAAACTGCTCGATCTTATGTTTATTTTTTAACGAGCATGAACTATGTGCTAAAATTGCTCGGATCTCGCTTTTCTATTTTTTAACGAGCATAAATTCCGCGGTAAAACTGCTCGATTGTATGGTCAAATTTTGATTTTTTACCATTACTAGCTTTTCTCTTTTCAAATATAGTACTGCTTTTCAATTGCTGCAACAAACTTTGTTAGAAATGAATAATATTTGCATGAAAATGAGATTATAACCCTAATATTTCACTTTAAACTGTGTAAAAAGTCATTAAAAGGTGTTTTTACCTCTCATTTACCATTTCATTTGCATTTGGTTTGTTGGAGCTCTGGAGGTGCCTCTTCCCCCTTGATTTTCACCAGCTGATTCCGGGAGATTCTGCGGACGATTTTCGATGCCGTCTGGACCAGGTAGGAGCTAAACCCTAGCTCTTTCTTTTCATGGTTTCCTTTTCCTGTTTTTTGCCTGTTTTCTGGTCTTTCTGAGCCCCTGGGGTTTTGCCAGGGCACCCTAGGATCAGCGCAGGTTTCCCTTTCGAAACCTGCACTGAAGGTCAAACTGCCTTAAGGCAGCCTGACCCTCAGCGCAAGTGGGAGACTTCCTGCCTGCGCTGGGCTCAAAAAGACTGAGTTTTAAGGTTATTTTTGATAATTTTTTCGTCAGTTTTTCATCAAATCAGGAATTCACTCTTTCTCTTATTTGCTTTGCAGGGAACCTTGAACAAAATGTCCCTTACATGGCGAGAACGAGAACATGAAGAGGAGGACATGATTGCCCTCCATGACCCGGTCACGGTGAACGCGTTGCGGAACTGTGGCCTGCTGAAGTTCTTCCATATCTCTAGCATGAGAGCACAGATTTCTTTACTGCAGTATATGCTTGATGCTTGGGATCCTGTTAACCAAGTGTTCCAGATTAGGGGGAAGACCATCCCCTTGACCATAGAGGACATGTACTTCTTGACTGGACTGTCAAGACGAGGTGCCCCCATTTCCTTATCAGGTACGGCCCGGGGGACTGATTCCACCAGAGATTATGTCCGCCAGTATTGCAGGGAAGGTTCTCAGCCGAGCAGAGACGGCAAGATTGTTATCCGTGAGATTACTGATCGGGCTCTCAGGTCCATTCTGTTCATTATTGGTAGGATGGCCGGCAGCGCAGCTCTACATGTTGCCAACAGGTCTTATATGCAGCACGCCTTGGAGTGTCTCCAACCGAAAGTATTCAACTGGTGTGATGCAGTACTTGTTCAGATGAAAAGTCAATTGACCAAGGTAAAGGACGGGAAGCTGAAGAACTTTGGATTTGGTTTTATTCTGACTGCCTTCGCCTTGGAGAAAATCCCACTGATGCAGCCTCAGTACATCATACTTGACTTGCCTTCTCCGACCGAGCCACGCATGCAGAGGTGGGTTGACCACATGTCTAGGCATGCAGGTCAACCTCAGATTACTTTTACTGAGGCATTCTTTAGGTGGTTCGAGCGCCAGGAGATGGCGTTTTCTGAGTATCCATATGTGGGTATGGATTTCCGAGGTGATCCGGATTTGGTGCTACCGGATGGCGAGCAGTGGGGTGCCATCGGTAAACTCTTTGACCATATTACTGTTTATTGTTCTTACTCATAATGTTGCTGTGCTTTATTCTATCAAGACTTTTAATTGTACTCTTGGGTGCATGCAGATATTGGTCCTGTTCGTCCAGCAGTTCGTCCGAGATCGCCAGTTGCTGCCCCGGCAGGGGAGCCTGCTAGGAGAGTTGTTATTCGCGATCTTGACGACACCGAGACCCTTACAGCTGTGCAGGAGCAGGTTGAGAGCCTTACTCGTGGCCTTCCGGATGTACAGATTGACGAGTTACCTTTACAGATGCAGCGGCATACCATTGGTGTGCCTAGACGATGGACTCGTCTCTTGCGCATGATTGCACAGGCCGTGACGTACTATCATGAGCACCACTAGGCTAGGGTGCCCCCTAGCATCTTTTTTGAGTTTTTAGGTCATATGACCAATTTTGTCTTGGTTACAGAACATTATGTATGAACTTATATAAACAGCTTATATATTTTGATTTTCGGGTTTTATTCTGTTTGAGTTATATGATCCATATGTACAATCATTAATGATGTGTCCTTTTTTATAAATTTTGCAAATGTCTATCTAACACATAGTTTGCTAATGAGTCGGTTAATGTGTTTAAGTTTCTTGAAATATGTTGATATTGAATTGAATCAAATCGTCTTTCCAAGATCTTAACCCTTAGGAACATGATATAAATAGCTGGATTGCGAACAGAATATATACCATTGAGTTGTAGTATTACGAGCTGTGAGTCTAGCCTGACAATTAGTCGGCGTATGCCACGTGTGATGGCATCAGAGAGTAGTTCTATCAACGCGCTGTACTCAGCGATGTTATTCGTTGATTGCCCAATACATACACCTCTGAAACTTACTAACTCGCCGCTTGGATCAAAAATGGCCCAGGCTGCGGAAGATAAGTTCCGTGAACTACGACTCGCTCCGTCGGCATATCCAACACATGTCTCCAGAAGGTTCGACATCTGCAACGAATGAAAAGGTGGATCACTCGACCAGAGCAAACACTTTAGCGAAAACAAAATACAACAAAAGCATGCAGGTTACTATTTAAGCATAGTAACGCTTGAGGTACAACCCGTTGCGGGGCTGCGCCAGTGGAATTCCATCGTAATCCATTAACTCGTAGGCTCCTTTTGCTAACACCCTTTTAACAATATAGGGGCCCATCCATAAGGACTTGAATTTTCCTGCTCCCAATTTATCGGATTCTTGGTCATAAAGCAAGACCAAATCACCTTCTGAGAAGACACGGGGTTTGACATTTTTGTCGAACTGAGCCTTGACTCGTTTCTTATGAGCTTCGTTAGCCAAAGCCGCATCACGACGGGTTTCATCCAATTGGATTAGTTCCAAGAAACGAGCCTCTTCTTCTGAAGTTCCGGGGAGAAGATCGATTGCGAGTTTAAGCGACGAAATTTCGCACTGGATTGGTAAGACTGCTTCCAGGCCATACACCAGTTGAAAAGGTGTGAACCCGGTTGCGTTCTTTACCGACGTTCGGTAAGCCCACAAGGATGAGTACAGGATTAGATGCCACCTTCTTTTATGAACCCCAATCATCCTTTGCAACATATGCTTCAGGACCTTGTTGATTGCCTCAACTTGTCCATTGGCTTGCGGATAATATGGAGTAGAGCTTTCGTGAGATAGCCCTAGCTTGGCAGCTAATTCAACCATCATATGATTGCGAAAATGCGATCCATGATCTGTAACTATAGCCTGTGGTACGCCGAACCTGGCGACTACATGATTGAAAAAGAAAAGGGCAGCTGTTTCACCAGTGTTATCCAATGTAGGCATCGCCTCGGCCCATTTGGTAAAATAGTCAACAGCGACTATAATATACCCATGCCCCCCGGTCGAGGTGGGGTTACATTGCATGAAATCGATGCCCCACTTGGCGAAGGGCCCAACAGCAACTATCGGCTGTAAAGGTGCAGGTGGTCGTCTGGTTTTGCTTTCAAAGATTTGACAAGCATGGCAACTTCTGACTGCAGTTATGCAATCTTTGAACATGGTTGGCCAGAAGTATCCTGCTCGTAAGATTCTTTGTGCTGTTGCATATCCAGACTGATGCCACCCACACGTGCCTGAATGAAAATCATTCAGGGCTTTTTCGGCCTCCTCATGGGTAAGGCACCTCCTCAAAACTGTATCGACACCACGACGGTAAAGTGTATCACCGACGATCATGTAGTCTTTTGCTTGGTATCGTATACGTTTTTGTTCGGAGCGAGAGGTGTTAGGCCTGAACTTTTGGGTTTGGAGATAAACTATGATGTCTCCATACCACTCATCGCTTACAGATATCAGAAACAAACTTTCGTCCACGATTGAATCTTCCGATGTTTCATCGTTGGACGATGATTGGAGATCGCATAATAATTCTGCGAAAACTAGGGCCTTCTTTGATTTGGATTTTACAAATTCCAGATCAAACTCTTGAAGGATCGCTATCCATTTTGAATATTTTCCCCCCAGCAACTGTCGTGACAGTATATAAGTCATGGGGTTGCAATCTGACAGGATGGTAGTTTTCCGAAAGAGGAAATAATGTCGAAACCTTTGAATCGCTTGGACAGCTGCAAGCGCTAGTTTTTCAACATAAGAATATTTACTTTCTGTATCGTTTAAGTTTTTACTTAAATAATAGATAGGATGTTCTATTCCATCGACTTCTTGAACTAAAACCATCGCAATGGTCGTATCCGCTGCAACTAGATACAGGTTAAAATCTCTTTGATAGTCCGGGGCGTACATTAATGATGCTTTTACTAGACAATCTTTCAGAGCATCAAAAGAAGCTTGCGCCACCTGGTCCCAGACAAAAGGTATATCCTTTTTCAATAGACGAGTATAACCCTTAGCAAGTTCTGCGTAATTTGGAATGAACCTCCTCAGAAAGTTTGCTTTCCCTTGGAGTTTCTGAATCTGAAGCAAATTTGAAGGTGGAGGCAAATTAATGATTGCCTGAACCTTGCAGGGGTCGAGACGAATCCCATCTTTAGAGACTACAAAGCCAAGTAAACGACCAGAACCGACGCAAAACACACATTTGTGCGGATTGAGTCTTATCTTGTAGTGTCGGCAACGTAGAAATATCGCTCTTAAATGCTGCGGATGATCAGTCCGCTTTCGCGAATGAGCCGGAAGATCGTCGAGATAAGGTTGAACAATGTTCTTGATGTCATGGAAGGCATAATTCATCGCCCTCTGAAACGTCGCCCCTGCGTTCTTTAAACCAAAGGGTAATTTTCGATAAGCGAATGTGCCCCACGGACAAATAAATGCAGTCTTTGACTGGTCTTGTGGGCGGATATTTATTTGATTATACCCGGAAAATCCATCCATAAATGAAAAGATTTCACATCCGGCGCATTCATCAATTATCTGGTCGATGAAGGGTAGTTGTCCTTTGGACAAGCTTGGTTCACATCCCTATAATCAACACACACTCTAATCGTCCCTTGTTTTTTCATAACAGGGACAATATTCGATACCCAATCGGTTAGAGGAACCAGGTAGATGAATCCAGCATGGAGGAGTTTTTCAACTTCCGCCTTAATGGCAGCGGCTTTCTTCAGGTGCATCTGCCGAAGCCGTTGCCTTACTGGTTTGACATCAGGATACATTTTAATTTCATGTTCAACGATACTCGAGTCAATGCCTGGCATTTCATCATATGACCACGCAAAGACATCTCTAAATTCGCGAAAAAGAGCGTTATATATTTCCAGTTCTGAAGGGGAACAACCTTTGCCGACATAAATATTCTCTACAACATCTGTTTTGGTCGAGATATTTATGGCTATAGTCTCTTCAATATTGGATAGGTTTCGCTCGGAATCCACTGTATTTACAGTATTCGTTAGGAATTCAAATACTGAAGGGTGATAAAGGTCACTTTGAGTATCTTCTTCATATTCCGGAAGAAGGGAACGATGGTGGCGATCATTCCATGGTGCCCCCTCAATCATCATTGATTGTAAGATTCCTTCGTCAGTCCCATGTACTTTCGACCAAGGATCTAATGGGGTTCCATATTCTCTAGATCTATCTACCCAAACGCTTGACGAGCGTTGATTTGGGCTCGCCTCCCATGCTTGAAACATTGATTGCTACAATATTTCTAAAGGGCTTGGGGGCAAAACCATTGAATGATCCGTGTTGACCTTCGTGGAAGATATCATGTTGCAGGTCGCTACAAACGGTACATTTCTTGTATAAATAGGAGGTGGTAGCGCGAAAGTTCCCATCAATGTGGGGTCTTTCAATAATCCTACTCCGATATCTTGAATTGAATGGTTGCTCTCATGGATCATGGGAATGCTTCCTGTAACTTGCGAACCATTAGGGAGGAAATTCTGTTGGTCGACGATCGTAATCCCTCCTTCAAACGGGAATGCGATCTTCCTAAGATAAGTCGACACGACAGCTGCCATGGCATAAATCCATGGTCTACCCAGTAGGATGTTATAGTCAAGATTTCCATCAATGACTTCTACATCAATTTCTACTGTCTTTCCTCCTAGTTCAACTTTCAAGTTATTAAGGATACCGTAAGGGGTATAAGTCCTTCCGTCGAAAGCTTTTAATGTCGTCGAAGATTGCGACAAGGTTGGAGATCCTAAAGTTTTCGAGCAACTCATTGACATAATACATGTCGAGGCTCCCTCATCAATTATCGTTCTGTGAACAGTTTTGTTGAGTGCTTTCACTTGAATAAGGAAAGCTAGCTGAGCTGGTAACTGAGGATCATATCCCTTGTGATCAAAGGATACAAGATTGGAATCCTTAGGATCAACCCCACCAATTGCCGATAACAATGCCTGCCTTTGGGTTGGACAATTTTGTAGCACTTCAAGAGTCGACATAGCGGATGGCGATTGGGCCAAATCTTCCACTATATTATAATGCTGCGCCGCTCTGGCGCGAGGATTAAATGTCGACTTGTGTACTACACCCTTCGGCGGTTTTATTGTTAATTCAGGGATGGTGGGCGTTACAACTTCCGTCGAAGTTGTTGTCGAACTACTTGGTTGATCTTTACCTTTTTCGTTCGACAGTTGAGGATTACCATAATCTTTGTTCCTTGTCGAAATCAAAGCATCATTCTGCTGTTTCGAAACCGACAACATAAGGACTTGCGACGGGGAAGCATTTCCACTATCAACCAGATTTTGACCTGGGTTGGGAAACGGATCAGTTAACACAGCTGATGTTTGGGAACTTTTAAAGAACCTCTTTAACTCAGCTTTGAATGGGCAATTCTTTGTGTTATGATCCTTATCATCACATATTAGACATGGATAATTTTGTTTCCCTTTGCCAGGAGGGTTTGAAGAATTTTTTCCAGGGGATGACTCACCTTGTTTCTTCTTGCTTCCTGTTTGATTGGTTTCTTTGCCTTTATCTTCTGATACGACATTTACTTCCGAAGCAAGAATTTCTTCTTTTGCATTTTGATCTGAATTCTTACGGGCTTTCTTTGACGAAGCCTTTATCGATTTCGCGTTTGCTGTGCCAATCACGCCATCACCGGCATGAGAGTCACTATTTGATTTAGGAGGGGGAGGAATTGAAAACTCTGGTCTAGGGGCGTCAGGTATTTTGTCATAGAGTGTGCCGGACTGAGTATAAACTAAGTCCAAATATTGTGCACGAGCAATCACTTGCTCCTCTGTTACGACTCCCCCCTTGGCCACATCTTCCGTAATAGCCGGAAGTAACGACTTTATAAACCATTCAGCTAATAGCTGATCGGGAACATATGTTTTCACCATCCTACGACGACGACGCCACTCATGTATATGATCAGATATATGGGTAGCAGTTGTCTATTTGAAGTTGGTTAATATTTCTGTTCCCGTTTCATACCTTATCGGTAATTGAAAATGGGTCAAGAAAGTCGTCGCTAGGGAACTAAAGTTGTCGAAAGAGGCTCTTGGCAATTCAATATACCATTTAGCCGCTGGACCTGTCAATGTCCTCTGAAAAAGGCGAAGCCTTATCGAATCGTCATTAAGGGTGTTCGACGAACACCACAGATGAAAAGTCATCACGTGATTCGACGGGTCTTCACCTGGATTTCCATTGAATTTAGGAATGTCAGATGGAAGTTTATGAGGAATCGCTGGCCACCAAGGGGCATAAGCAATCGGATCGTTGGTTAAACGGTGTAAATCGGGTAACTCTAAAGTTGCCACGAATGGTAACTGTTGATTCAGGTTAGGCGAAGCGTAACCAGGGTACGATGGAATCGCTTGAGCAGTGGGTCTTTGCATACCAGCATAATGTAATTGATGCTGGTATGACTGATACGGTTGGTTGACTTGACCACTGTAAAGTGGCTGGTTTTGACCGTTTTGGATATACGGTTGTCCATTGTTCGCAAAGATCTGCTGCTCAGAACCTTGGTACACTTGCTGGAATTGCGGTTGTTGGTATTGTACAAGCCATGGTTGTGACGCCATGTTCTGTTGTGCCATGCTAACCATTAGACCAAGGTGTGGGGTAATTGTACCCGTTTGTACTTGTGTCGACCCACCAGTTGGCGATTGTGGTTGTGACCCATGGTCAAGTGACTGTTGCATTACAACCTGAGAAATCTGAGGTTGACATGTAACAGGTATCGCTTGAACTTGCGACACGGTTACAATAGCCGGTGTGGTTGGGATGTTCGTCACAGGTACACACTGTTGCATAGAATATACAATCCTTGGTTGTTGAGGTAGCATAGGTACCCAACTACTTGATGCAATTCCAGTATAACCTGGATACTGTTGAGAACTGCCATATGGATATCCTCCCGGAGGAGGTAATGAAAGGGCATACTGCCCCCCATATGGTAGCGATCCGGAACTCAGAGGGATTGTTAGTCCTTGAGGACTAGATGGCCCAAATTGACCTCCATGAGGATCAATCTGTCGAGTTTCAACATAAGAATTACCGGGTATTACTCCGGATGAACAAACTGGAACAGACCATACTGTCGAAATAGTCCCTTGGTGGACTCCTTCTAGCTGTTGAGAGCTAGTTGGGACAGCTGGTATGCCGGCAAACATCGTTGGAGTGACGGCAGGGGCTTCTGCTGTCGCTGTGTCATTTGACACAGTCCTAGACGATGACGGTTGTTCAGACATTTTAAGTCTATCCAATAGATTGCCTAGCGATTCTACAGGGACTTCCACTTGTGGTGGATTAACCTCTGATGAAGGAAATAGAGTGATCCCGACTCCAAAATGGGTTGGAGTACTTGCTTGCGGATCCTCTGCAATTTCCTCTATCGCAATCAAACCCGGTGGAAGAGGAAGACCGTCAGGTCCGTAAAATATTTCTGGTGCCGAAGAAGTGGTTGTTTCGACAGCGACAGTTGTTTGAGGAACAAAACTCTCTGGACCGGTTACAGATGGAACTGGTTTAGTTATACAAGTATTTTCCCCCAGACTAGGATCAGTATTACTGCCCTTCTGTGGCTGTTGAACTTCTTCTATAGAGGCAGGGTTTCCAGAAATGTTAGGAGTAACCGGAACCTCAGATGCAGTTGGAACACTTGTTCTAACTTTCAAAGGAGATTTTGAACCGGTTAAACGAGTTCGCTTTGCCCGTACTGTTTTCGATTCCGGGGACAAAGACGGTTGACTCGTAAGCCTCCGCGAACGACGGGGTTTCAATTGACTTTCTTCCACGATTGCGGATTACTCGATCAACTAAAATATAAAAAGGGGAAATTTGTGTTTCCGAATTGAATGAATTTTATTAGACGCTTTTAGACACAACTTGCTTTTTCACTTTTTAAGAGTCGAGAAAAAGCTAAAGATGACTCTAGTCTCCTTCGATGTATTAACGAGCCCGAAGTGACAAATGCTCGGTTGGAATTTTTCAGTTATAGAGTTTGAAAAAGGCCAAAAGAAACTGCTCTGGAGATCTAGGCAGAGGGTGTGCCAAACCTTTCGCAAAACCACAGAATACGTTTTACGGTACGAGTGGTCGATCTTCGTGAATGCTGTGTTCACTGCATTGCGATCAGTAGGGCGGCCGACACGGTTTCCTATGGATAAAGGCTTTATTCCTATAGGGGTCTCCCAATATATACGCGACGGTACGTGGGAGCACAAGTCCGTATTAGTGCCACCGACTCTCAGGAGGAATCACCCACCTTCGTCGAGATCGACAGTCACTACGTTTAACGACGCCGGAACACGTCTCTAGCTTAGACCTCTAGATGTTTGCGTTATGTTTCAAAGCATTGTTAGGTTCATTCAATATATTTTATGTTGATCTTTTTTAAAGTTTGCCTTTCAAGATTCACCACGAGATGTATTGATACAAATTCCTAAATGCAGTCTAAGATGAGAAGCAAGCTTTTTCAATCTTTTCGACTTATGAAAATCTTAACTACTGAGGGAAAAGAGAGACAAAATCTTTTCACACAGATCAAAGAGCACTCGCTAATGCACTTTCTCCCTAAATCAACATACAAACTTATATGCAAAATGCAAAAATGCAAGTATTTCTTTTCTCTTTCTTAATGTTGGCGTAATGCAAAAAAGAAAGCTGTTGTATAATTTTGAATTCAATTTCAAGTGAAAGAAAACAAGCTTGTCCAAAATCAAAAGACACCTTAAGATTTACTTGTTTCGACACTAGAAATATATAAACTCAAACCAAATGACGAAAGCAAAAGCTCAATCAGCTATGAATAGCAAACAAACTAACTCTTAAGATCAAAACGACACTTTATCACAGGTCTAGATCTAAGAGGCCACAACAAGACTAGTTCACTTTCGTTATGGGAAACTGTAAATGCACAAGAAATACACAAAGAACAAACACAGTTTCTTTATACAACCGAGGCGTAATAGTGACAAGGAAAGTTGGTTTCAGATAGGCCCACTGACTGGTAACAAACAACAAAAACAAGAGTGAAAACAGGGCAAGAAATAGCAGGAAACCCCAGTAGCACAAGGCAAGACTGGTCCAGCGCAGGTGGGACACTGTCTGTTTGACCTTCAGCGCAGGTAGCCCCTTCGGGAACTGCGCTGAAATGCAGACAGCCTTTGTACAGCCTGCACTGAAGAACGAAACTTTCGTTTCTCTTGGTTTCCGGGTCACAGATTGCTCAAAAATTCACAGTTTTTGCTCAAATCAGAAGCTATCAGTCAAGGACACACTAAGGGATGACAAGGAGGATGAAAAGCTATCACTAAGAGCTTATTAGAGTCCTTGTGGATCAGCTCTTCAAATCATAAACTTGCCCAGAAACTGAGCTAGAGTAGCTGCCCTCTACTTTGCATTTGAAAGATTCAAACACAGTTCGATTCAGTACTCCCTTTGTTTATGAAATGAATAGCAAAAAACACAAACAACCAACAAGATACGATCCCCAGCGGAGTCGCCAATTTTTTGTTGGGAAAAGTATCCAATACGGAATGACCCTATCCCACTCTAAGGGTGATAGTACCTCAGCAACAACTGAATACAAAGCTATTCAAGATTACTTCTTTATGAGATGTAAGAGAGAGGAGAAAGGGGTCCACTAACCGTTGTCTTCCGCTAATGGTTGATCCAATCTTCCCTCTTTGCTGCTTGCTCCCAGCTCCTTGCTCTTTCACTGGCCCAGCTACACAAAGATCCTGCAAAAGCACAAGAAAAGGGAACTACAAGAAGCATACATCCATAATTGATTCAAGGATTAGAATAAATCAAATATAGAAGCATCAATACGCCACAAAGACACATGCATATAGAAGAACCTCAAATGCTTTATTAATGGAAGAAGTAAAGTTCTGAGAGAGTTACAACCATAAGAGGCCCAATCCAGCAACACCTCCCAGCAGAAAGAAATCTCCTCTTCACCTCCTTCAAAGCAATCACCCAATAGTTCTATACTCAAACCAACAACACTTCCTTACATTCACAAGATTCCAGCCTCCCTAGACCTCATGAGAGAGCTCTATATATAGGAGTTTTGGAGAAAGGATGAGTCAGCTTGAGGCTGGCATGAAGCTGACTAGTGTCCTCTCCCACTTTAGTTATACTTCAGTTCTTGAGTCCACTTGGAGTTTCTTGCTTCCACTTGGAGATCTAGATCCTCTTACTCATCACAAGGCGAATTCCCTGATCCAAGTGTCATTTTGGAAGCTTCCTGGGCATTTGACACCTTGCAGAATGACTGTGCCACTTGGCCAATCTCGCCCAGCGCAGGTAGCCTTCATTGCTTTTGACATTCAGCGCAGGTACAGAGTGGAGTAGTTGACATTCAGCGCAGATGCTCAGTGGAGCAGCTGACATGATCCAGAAATAGCTTGTTTTTGAGTGTTTTAAGGTGGAGAACTGATTTTCAGTGCTGTGGTTTGCTGACCTTGTTCCTCTAGGGGTAGGAACAACATGTTTAGGGACTTTGGATCCCTTAGATTATTGACATTTCATGCTTCATGCTGTAAGGCACAAAAATGTCTATAACAAATCCTTTAACTCGTAGGCTCCTTTTGCTAACACTCGTTTAACAATATAGGGGCCCATCCATAGAGACTTAAATTTACCTGCTCCCAATTTATCGGATTCTTGGTCGTAAAGCAAGACTAAGTCACCTTCTGAGAAGACACGGGGTTTGACATTTTTGTCGAACTGCGCCTTGACTCGTTTCTTATGGGCTTCGTTAGCCAAAGTGGCATCACGACGGGTTTCATCCAATTGGATTAATTCCAAGAAACGAGCCTCTTCTTCTGAAGTTCCGGGGAGGAGATCAATTGTGAGTTTGAGAGATGAGATTTCACACTGGATTGGTAAGACTGCTTCCAGGCCATATACCAGTTGGAAAGGTGTGAACCCGGTTGCATTCCTTACCGATGTTCGGTAAGCCCACAAAGCTGAGTACAGGATTAGGTGCCATCTTCTTTTGTGAACTCCAATCATCCTTTGCAGCATGCGTTTCAGGACCTTGTTGATTGCTTCAACTTGTCTGTTGGCTTGCGGATAATATGGAGTAGAGCTGTCGTGAGACAACCCTAGTTTGGCAGCTAATTCGACCATCATGTGATTGCGAAAATGCGATCCATGATCTGTGACTATAGCCTGTGGTACGCCGAATCTGGCGACTACATGATTGAAAAAGAAGAGGGCAGCTGTTTCACCAGTATTATCTAATGTAGGCATCGCCTCGGCCCATTTGGTAAAATAGTCAACTACGACTATGATATACCCATGCCCCCCCGGTTGAGGTGAGGTTACATGTCATGAAATCGATGCCCCACTTGGCGAATGGCCCAATAGCAACTATTGGCTGTAAAGGTGCAGGTGGTCTTCTGGTTTTGCTATCGAAAATTTGACAAGCATGGCAACTTTTGACTGCGGTTATGTAATCTTTGAACATTGTTGGCCAGAAGTATCCTGCTCGTAAGATTTTTTGCGCTGTAGCATATCCAGATTGATGCCCCCCACACGCGCCTGAATGACAATCATTCAGGACTTTTTCGGCCTCCTCATGGGTGAGGCACCTTCTCAGAACTGTATCGATACCGCGACGGTAAAGTGTATCACCGACGATCATGTAGTCTTTTGCTTGGTATCGAATACGTTTTTGTTCAGAGTGGGAGGTGTTGGGCCTATATTTTTGGGTTTGGAGATAAATGATTATATCCCCATACCACTCATTGCTTGTAGATATCAGAAACAAATTTTCGTCCACGATTGTTTCTTCGGATGTTTCATCGTTGGATGACGATGGGAGATCGCACAATAATTCTGCGAAAACTAGAGCTTTCTTCGACTTGGATTTTACAAATTCCAGATAAAACTCTTGTAGGATTGCTATCCATTTTGAATATTTGCCCCCCAGCAACTGTCGCGACAATATATAAGTCATGGGGTTGCAATATGACAGAATGGTAGTTTTCCGAAAGAGGACATAGTGTCGAAATCTCTGTATCGCTTGAACAGCTGCGAGTGCTAGATTTTCAACGTAAGAATATTTGCTTTCTGTATCATTTAAGTTTTTACTTAAATAATATATAGGATGTTCAATTCCATCGACTTCTTGAACTAAAACCATTGCAATGGTTGTATCTGCTGCAGCCAGATACAGGTTAAAATCTTTTTGATAATCAGGAGCGTACATTAATGATGCTTTCATTAGGGATTCTTTTAAAGCATCAAAGGAAGCTTGCACAACATGATCCCAGACAAAGGGTACTTCCTTTTTTAAAAGACGTGTATAACCTTTAGCAAGTTCGGCGTAATTTGGAATGAACCTCCTCAGAAAGTTTGCTTTCCCTTGGAGTTTCTGAATCTGAAGCAAATTCGAAGGTGGAGGCAAATTTATGATTGCCTGGACCTTACATGGGTCGAGACGAATCCCGTCCTTGGAGACTACAAAGCCAAGTAAACGACCAGAACTGACGCAAAATACACATTTGTGTGGATTGAGTCGTATCTTGTAGTGTCGGCAACGTAGAAATATCGCTCTTAAATGCCGCGGATGATCAGTCCGCTTTCGCGAATCGAGTCAATGCCCGACATTTCACTATATGACCAAGCAAAGACATCTCTGAATTCACGAAAAAGAGCATTATATATTTCCAGTTCTGAAGGAGAACAACATTTGCCAACATAAATATTCTCTACAACATCTGCTTTGGTTGAGATATTTATGGCTATAGTCTCTTCAATGTTGGACAAGTTTCGCTCAGAATCCACCGTGTTTACAGTATTTGATAGGAAATCAAAGACTAAAGGATGATAAAGTTCATCTTGAGTATCTTCTCCACAATCTGAAAGAAGGGAACGATGGTGGGAATCATTCCATGGTGCTCCTTCAATTACCATTGATTGGACAATTCCTTCGTCGGTGACATGCACTTGCGACCAAGGATCTGAAGGGGTACCATATTCTCTAGACCTATCTATCCAAACGCTTGATGAGCGTTGATTTGGGTTTGCCTCCCATGCTAGGAACATTGATTGCTACAATATTTCCGTTGGGCTTGGGGGCAAAACCATTGCATGATCCATGTCGATATCACTTTCTGAGATCTTTGTAGAAGATATCATGTTGCAGGTTCCTACGACGCTACTTCCGCCAAGTTGATTGGAGGTGGAAGGGTGAAAGTTCCCATTAGTATAGTATCTTTTAATAGGCCTACTCCGATATTTTGAAGCGAATGAGGGCTTCCATGGATCATGGGAATGCTTCCTGTAACTTGAGAACCATTGGGGTGGAAGTTTTGTTGATCGACAATTGTAATCCCTCCTTGAAAGGGAAATGCAATCTTCCTGAAATAGGTCGATACAACAGCTGCCATAACATATATCCATGGCCTTCCTAGTAGGATGTTGTAATCAAGATTGCCATCGATTACTTCAACATCTATTTCTACCGTTTTCCCTCCTAGTTCAACTTTCAAGTTACTTAGAATACCATATGGGGTATATGTCCTTCCGTCGAATGCTTTTAATGCTGTCGAAGATCGCGACAAGGTCGGAGATCCTAAAGTTTTCCAGCAACTCATCGACATAATGCATGTAGATGCTCCCTCATCAATAATTGTTCGATGAACAGTTTTGTTGAGGGATTTCACTTGAACAAGGAAAGCTAGTTGAGCTGGTAATTGAGGATCATATCCTTTATGATTGAAGGATACAAGATTGGAATCCTTTGGGTCTATCCCACCAATGGTTGATAATAAAGCCTGTTTTTGGGATGGGCAATTCTGTAGTACTTCGAGAGTCGACATAGCGGATGGCGATTGTGCCAAATCTTCCACTATATTATAATGCTGTGCCGCTCTAGCGCGGGGATTAAATGTCGACTTGTGTACTACTCCCTTTGGCAGTTTTATTGTCAATTCAGGAATGATGGGTGGCGCAACTTCCGTCGAAGTTGTTGTCGAACTACTAGGTTGTTCTTTATCCTTGTTGTTCGACAGCTGTGGATTCCCATAATCTTTGTTCCTTGTCGATATCAAAGCATCATTTTGCTGTTTTGAAACCGACAACATTAGCACTTGAGACGGGGAAGCATTTTCACTTTCAACCAGATTTGTTCCTGGATTTGGAAACGGATCGGTTAACACTGCGGAGGTTTTCGAATTCTTGAAGAATTTCTTAACCTCAGCTCTGTGTGGACAACTTGCGGTCCAATGATCCTCATCGCATATGAGACATGGATTTTTTGGTTTCCTATCTCCAGGAGGGTTTGAAGAAGATTTTTCAGGTGATGATTCCTCCTGTTTCTTCTTCTTCCTTTTGCCTTTCTTCTTGCTTCCTGGTTGTTTGGTTTCTTTGCCTTTATCTGTCGATATGGCATTTACTTCCGAAGCAAGAAGCTCATCCTTTTCATTTTGACTTGAAATCTTACGGGCCTTTTTGGATGTAGCCTTTGTCGATTTCGTGTCTGTTGTGCCAATCATGCCATCGCCGGCATGAGAGTCATTGTTCGATTTAGGAGGAGGAGGAATTGAGAATTCCAGTTTAGGGGCGTCAGGTATTTTATCGTAGAGCGTGCCGGACTGAGTGTAAATCAAGTCCAGATATTGCGCATGAGCGATAACTTGCTCTTCTGTTACGACTCCCCCCTTTGCCACATCTTCCGTGATGGAAGGAAGTAATGACTTGATAAACCATTCAGCTAAGAGCTGATCGGGGACGTACGTTTTTACCATCCTACGACGACGTCGCCACTCATGTATATGATCAGATATGTGAGTGGCCGTTGTCTGTTTGAAGTTGGTAAGAAGTTCTGTTCCCGTTTCGTACCTTATTGGTAACTGAAAATGGGTTAAAAAGGTTGTGGCTAAGGTACTGAAGTTGTCGAACGAAGCTCTAGGTAATTCGATGTACCATTTTGCCGCCAGACCCGTTAACGTCCTCTGAAAGAGGCGAAGTCTTATCGAATCATCATTTAAGGTGTTTGATGAACACCATAGATGAAAGGTCATCACGTGATTCGATGGATCTTCACCCGGATTTCCATTAAATTTAGGAATATCTGATGGAAGTTTATGTGGAATCGCTGGCCACCAAGGGGCGTAAGCGATTGGATCGTTTGTTAACCGATTTAAATCAGGTAACTCTAAAGTTGCCACAAAGGGTAACTGCTGATTCAGGTTAGGTGAAGCATACCCAGGATAAGATGGGATTGCCTGAGCAGTTGGTCTTTGCATACCGGCATAATGCATCTGATGCTGGTATGTTTGGTAAGGTTGGTGGACATGACCATTGTAAAATGGTTGATTTTGACTGTTTTGAATGTACGACTGCCCACTATTAGCAAAGATTTGTTGCTCAGAACCTTGGTATACTTGTTGGAATTACAAACAGAGAAAAACTACTTTTGTATTTCCTTTATGAATTATAGATAGAGAGGAATAGAAAGAACCAACCTGTGTCTTGCGCTAATCCTTTGATCCAATCCCTCTCTTCTTTGATAGTCTCCAGCAACCTGCTCCCTTGCTTGCCCAACTTCAAAAGGACCTGTAAGATCACAGAAGAAGAGCACTATACAAAGACATGGATCTATATTCATAAACAACTTAGGATCAGATTTAAGTTAACCATACAAAATGTAACAAGCATCAATGATACAAAAGCATGGAGGAAAACTCAAATAGTTTTTTATTGATAAACAAGAAAAGATCCAGGAGGAGTTACAACCAGTGGTTCCGACCCAGCATCAACCTCCCAACAAAAAAACCCCTCTTCACCTCAAACAAAGCATAAATCACCCAACAATCTGATGTTTGTCTCTAGAAACCAACAACAATTCCTTACAATATGCAAAATTCCAGCCTCTGGGGGAAGGTAGTAATGACTTGATAAACCATTCATCAAAGAGCAACAATCATAGGAGAAAGGAGGAGAGGAAGAATTAGAGGAAGTAGAAGGTTGGTGGGTAGCTCTGGACTCGTCTAATTGTTGATTCGATTGTTTAGGAATAGTGGTGTTCTGAACGACAGAGGTTGAGAAGAGCCATACAGGCAAACCAATTGTCAGTCTTGGAAGTGACAATGTGGCCATATGGGGTGCACCAACATCTCCCCAAGAGGAGAAGGGACTAGGATTTCCTCCAAGGGGAATTCCTTGGTTGGTGGACTCCATTTTCTCAACCCAAGATCAACGTAGGAAAGGGGTAATGAATATTCGCAGCTGTTCCTCAAAATGGGTAAACAATCAAATGGAGGTGAATGATCGGCCAATGAAAAGTGGAGGTGATGGTGCAAACACGATCAAGGCTTTAACGGCTGAAGTACTACATTCACGATGGTTATTTACCGGGGAATAGTTCATTTTTTAATGAGCTTAAACGCGGGTGGAAACATTTGCTCATGTCTTATGTTTATTTTTTAACGAGCTTGAACTATGTGCTAAAACTAATCGATTAATCCAGACGTATGATAAGAATGTCTCATATAAAAACGACAACTTTTAGAGTTTTGCCCCACATACTTTCTTTATGAAAGTTAGGAGACGACCAATCCTATGAGTTATGGACATTTCATGCTTGGAGTTTTGAAATGCAACGCACCCTCACAGTGTATTTAGGTGCAATGCAACGCACCTAGCCAGTGGAGCAGCTGAAATGGTCCTGTTTTGACCCATTCTGAGCAGTTTCTGGTGGAGAACTTCTGGGAGAAGCTGTAATCAACTAGTACTAGTTGTCTCCTTCGACTGGAATCAACTAGGTAGACCCCGTTTACCAACTAGTGTACCATTCCGAATTGTTGTTCAAATATATAGAATGGTTATGGCTGGTACCATCATAGATGAGGGGGCTTCTGTGAGTATCCTTTCCTCAACTGCTTGGAAAGTGCTTGGTTCGCCATCGCTTTTGGCTGAGATGAGAAATCTGACAGGCTTTGATAAAGGAACTGGTCGACCGTTAGGGATCCTTCCCAATGTGCCCATAACATTGAGAGGGAAAACCGTTCACATGAACGTGATGGTAGTTCAAGGACCCCTGGATTACAATCTACTCCTTGGACGAGACTATATTTATTGCATGGGAGCAATTGTCTCCTCACTCTTTAGAGTAATGTGTTTTCCGCACGAAGGAAGAGTGGTCAAGCTCGTAGACCAGCTTTCATTTCCTGGATCACGCATAGCAAATAGTCATATACCATCCCTAAATGGTCTTTTCATGCAAGAAATGTCTCAATCTCCAGTCCGTCCACCCGATGAGCGCGAGTGATTCGGGGGGACATGACTGAAACCCAAGGGGCATGCATCCTGGTCTGCTTCGGAAGGAAAACTTCGGGTATAAGGTAGGTTTCCGCGAGAGAATATGACCTCCGTACTCCCGTCCGTGATTGGAAGGGGGAGTTGGACTGGAACAAGATCCTCTTGTCAAAGTTATGTCAGGGACGGTCACGCCATACCATCGACTCACCTTTGTTTATTTCGGTAGACATCGCCGAAGAAGTGTTTTTTTTGTGCTATGAATAGAACAATCTTTGGGTAACCTGTAAGAGGTAGACCTCTCTCGGTAAAACAAATGTTTTAACGGACTGAAGAAGGGGTAACCTTGAAACTCTGTTTTATACCTGGGGGCATGCAAACCTTTTGGAGTGCAAGTGAAGAGCGACTATTTTTTTTTTTTAAATTTATAGGACCTCTAACCCTTTAAACTTGTAGGATTGGTCGTCTCCTAACTTGCATAAAGAAAGGATGTGGGGCAAAACTCTAAAAGTTGTCGTTTTTATATGAGATATTCTTATCATACGACTGGATTAATCGAGCAGTTTTAGCACATAGTTCAAGCTCGTTAAAAAATAAACATAAGACATGAGCAAATGTTTCCACCCGCGTTTAAGCTCATTAAAAAATGAACTATTCCCCGGTAAATAACCATCGTGAATGTAGTACTTCAACCGTTAAAGCCTTGGTCGTGTTGGCACCATCACCTCCACTTTTCATTGGCCGATCATTCACCTCCATTTGATTGTTTACCCATTTTGAGGAACAGTTGCGAAGAGTGATTTCACTAGCCATCCTTGTGACACTGCCGTGATTGGAAAATTCCAAACCTTACCTGGAATCAGCTGCTACCCGTTTTATCACTCGTTCCTCAAAAGACGAGTCTCCTTTAAGCTCTTTTCAACTGACTCGTAAAATATGAAAATATTGCCGAGCCATTGGCCTCTCCAGCTCGTTAAAGGGACAGGAAGTGCTATCCCTCCTCTAGATTTTAATCTTTTTGGACCCGAGGGATTATTACACAAAAAGATCGAGCGCTTGTTTTGTTCGGCTCGTTAAAACTATCGAAAATTCATCCCTTCTGTATTGTTTTATACTTTTTCGGACTTAAGGGATTAGATGACAAAAAAGGAATTTTGGAGTTACCTTTATGTTCTTTTTCAGACTCTCTAAAATTGAAAAGGACCGAGTTATCTTTGTCGTTAAACTCGTTAAAAAGATCAATAGCGACAAACTTGTCTTTAGACGAGAACGAGTTTCACTATCGCTAGGCTCGTTAAAACATAGTGATGGGTTTGCCCGAAGGGCAAATTATAGAACAAGCATATGTTATCCTCCTAAAGCTTGACAAAAATAAAGAGGTACTGGTCAGCAATGACTGGGGAAAAATTGGGAAGAAAACTCAAAGAAACTTTGTTGGTAGCAAGTCGCTCTTGAACATGACACTTCCACTCTGTGTCCGAGTCGGGTTGGGTTGTTTCATTCACCGGTCACATCACCATGGTCACGCCATACCATCCACATTTGGGGTTAATGCTACCAATCCATCACAGTAGTGTCGCCGATATGTTCAAGAGAAGTCATTCAGAGAATTCACCTGTGTCTCACCCACTACCATACATTATACTCCATTCTTTCATGACCGCCACCCTGAACCTTATATCACCAGATCGTTTTCACCTCCATTAAAATCATTTGCTCCGTTCTGTGTCATTGATGTGGGATTCATTAAGGCCCTCCTGTGACGGATCACTTCTTGTCGACATCAGCTCATTATCCAAGAAGTTAATCCAGGAACACCCCATTCAGTACTTTGAAGCTTGCATGCCTCAATGGCAAGTTTCTCACTTCCGGTGATAGGTTTACATCAATGGCCTTCGACCGAAAGATTTTGCGTGGTGTTCGACGCCAAGTCCTTTATTCACACCACGTGAATTGTACTGCAGTACCTTGAGGATCATTATCATTATCGGTGATTCCTCTCGCGCTTGTTAACAGTTTACATCATTGACTGGTAATCAAGCGATGTCTTTCCATGTTCGACTTCAAAACATTTCTCACATGGATCGACTTGTACTTCGAGTGAAGATCAGACGAGATTGAACACCCCGGATCTAGTTTCATCCATCCGGGCTACGATATATATTCAGAGAAATAAAGACATTAAATGTACATCATTGCTGCATAGATAGTCATCCACTCAAAAGGATGATGGCTCTACCAGAATCATCAGTCTACACTCAGACGATTGTCTGTCCTATGTACATGAAAATGAATTTATAACGCTGAGCATGGGAATGCCCGCCTCAGCTAGATCATGAAAATAGTATGAAGATAATGTATTGTATTGTATCTTATTACAGGTCTCCTCCCAGCATTGAAAGAAATTTGGATCCTCATAATAAAGCATTTCAGCCGACACCAAAAGGTTAACGGCCTCATACTTTAGGGGGCAACTGTTATAGACATTTTTGGGCCCTACAACCCCAAGCATGAAATGTCCATAAATCAAGGGCTCCTAAGTCCCTAAAAGTGTTGTTCTAACCCCTAAAGGAACAAGGTCAACAGATTACAGCTTCTCCCAGAAGTTCTCCACCAGAAACTGCTCAGAATGGGTCAAAACAGGATCATTTCAGCTACTCCACTGGCTAGGTGTGTTGCATTGCACCTAAATACACTGTGAGGGTGCGTTGCATTTCAAAAGTCCCTTCTGTAGGGTTCGATGGGCGAGAAATGACAAATGGTAGTGTCATTCCGCAAGGTGGAGAGACAATGGAAGCTTCCAGAATCTTCTCCTGTGACACTTGCCTCACTGAATTCGACCAAGGATGAGTAAGAGGCCTTCAGTCTCCAAGTGGAAGCAAGAACTGACAGAGAGAAGACACTAATCAAATCACAAGCTGACTCATCCTCCTTACAGATATCTATATATGGATCCCTCATCCTAAAGATCCAGAGGCTGGAATTTTGCATATTGTAAGGAATTGCTGTTGGTTTCTAGAGACAAACATCAGATTGTTGGGTGATTTATGCTTTGTTTGAGGTGAAGAGGGGCTTCTTTGCTGAGAGGTTGATGCTGGGTCGGAACCACTGGTTGTAACTCCTCCTGGATCTTTTCTTGTTTATCAATAAAAACTATTTGAGTTTTCCTCCATGCTTTTGTATCATTGATGCTTGTTACATTTTGTATGGTTAACTTAAATCTGATCCTAAGTTGTTTATGAATATAGATCCATGTCTTTGTATAGTGCTCTTCTTCTGTGATCTTACAGGTACTTTGTGAAGCTGGGCAAGCAAGGGAGCAGGTAGCTGGAGACTATCAAAGAAGAGAGGGATTGGATCAAAGGAAGCTGAAATGATCCTGTTTTGACCAATTCTGAGCAATTTCTGGTGGACAACTTCTGGGAGAAGCTGTAATCTGTTGACCTTGTTCCTTTAGGGGTTAGAACAACACTTTTAGGGACTTAGGAGCCCTTGGTTTATGGTCATTTCATGCTTGGAGTTGTAGGGCACAAAAATGTCTATAACATGAATTCTCCATTCAACTTCACCAACTGAAATACTCCTCCATTCATGATATGCTTGATGATATAGGGGCCCAACCAATGCATCTTAAACTTTCCTGGGAACTTAACGAATTTATTGTCATATAGAAGGACAAGATCTCCTTCCTGGAACGTCTTCTTCTTGGTATGCTGGTTGTGCTAGGATTTTTCTCTTGCTTTCTGCACCTATTGAAGAAATCCTACTACAAATCTGTCTTCCTCTAGTGCAAGCAACTACACCATTATTTCCTCCATTATGTCAAGGTCAGCCATGTTTATAACGGTTGCAACCCTTAAGCTTGACACAATATACTCCATGGGCATCACAAATTCTTGCCCATAAACCAACCTGAAAGGTGTCTGGCCTGTCATATTCTTGCATGTGGTTCTATAAGCCCATAACATCACTGGAATTCTCAGATCCTAGTCATCTCTATTCACATTGCACACCTTGGTCAATGCATTTTCCAAAATCTTGTTAAACGCTTCAACTGTGCCATTTTCCTGAGGGTGATATGGGGTGCTCTTCTGATTATACACCTGAAATTCTTCAATCAACGCATCAATTGTCGTATTCAGGAAATGTGATCCTTGATCACTCATCAAGAACTTTGGACATTCAAATCTGGACAAAATATACTAAAAAATGAACTTCACAGCAGTTTCTGCGTTGCAATCCCTTATTGCTTGGGCCTCATCCCACCTTGTCAAATAATCACTTGTCGTGATTATATACCTCGCAATAGTCTTCTTCCCAGGTGGGTTGATAGTTCCAACGAAATCAATGGCCCATTTCTCAAAGGCCTGCAATGTCACCTGTGGCACCAATGGTATTTCATCCCTCCTTGATGGCTTCCTAATTCTCTAACATACATCACATGATTGACAACACTCCTTTGCAGCCTTGTGTAGTGTGGGCCACCATAATCCTTCTCTTAAGACCTTTTGCACAGTAGCTTTCCCTGCATAATGACCACCAACTACGCCTCCATGAGCTTCTCCCAAAATAATTCGTCTTTCATGTTCAGGGACATACCTGTGCAATATTTCATCTGATGCCATCTTATACAAATGTCCCTCTATCATAGAAAAATAAGCTACTTTTACCACCAAATCCTTCTTATGATGCGTAGTGTATTATGCAGGGGCCATTCTTGTAGCCAAAAACTAAATAATGTCTGTGAAGTGATCATCAACAATCCTAATTGCAAACAACTATGTGCCAGGAAGATTGTCTTATATACTGGTTGGTTCTTCCCCTGTTTCCAACCTTGATAGATGATCAGGACAAACATTCAACCTTCCTGGTTTAACAATAACTTCAAAATCGTACTCTTGAAATAACAACAACCATCTACAAATCTTCCCCCATAGGACATGCTTATTCAACATATATTTCAATGCAGAATGATCTATGAACATCTTAAAATGTGATCCCAGCAAATAATGTCTGAATTTATGTAATGCATATACCATATCCAAGCCTTCTCTTTCTGTGGTAGTGTAGTTCTTCTCTGCTTTAGACAACTTCCTGCTTGCAAAAGCTATAGGGTGATCGATTTCTCCTACACCAGGCTGTGCCAATACTACTCCCAAAGTTATGCAAGATGCATCTACATGAACATGAAATTCCTTATTCCAGTCCCAGAAAACCACGATAGGTGCAATTACCATCTTTTCTTTCAATATATCAATACTTTTCTGGCATTCTTCATTCCATTGAAAAGTCACATATTTCTTCAATAGTTTCTCCATTGGTGCAGTTATCTGCACATACCCCTTAATGAATTTTATGTAATATCCAGTGTGTCCCAATGTAGTGCGCAACTATCTCAATATTTTTGGTGGAGGTAAGTTCACAATGACAACTATCTTCGCGAGATCCACCATCAAACCCTGCTTGCACACAACATGCCTTGATAATATGCCAAAAGGCACACAAAATATACATTTCTTTAAGTTCAATGATATTTGGTACTATCTACATGTGTCCAACATAAGCCTTAAGCTCACAACATGCTTTTTCAACAATCCAAAGACTGTCCAATCATCAAAGTATACCTCCAGGAATTTGTGTATGTACTCCTTGAATGTTGCGACCACAATTCTTGAAAATATAGCAGGGGCATTCTTCAACCCAAAAGGCATCATTGTATATTGATATGAGCCCCACTCTATTGCAAATGTGGTCTTATGCCTATCCTTTGGTGCAATCCTGATGTGATGTGTAAAATCCATCTATGAATGAGTAAGCCTCCTGTCCTCCCACATTATCCAGCGCTTCATCTGTAAAGGGTGTAGGGAAAGGATTGTGCATGCATGCAACATTTAATTTCCTTAGATCCACAAAAATCCCGATTTCCCCTTTAGTCTTCCTTTCCTAGACCACCATAGGACTTACCCACTCTGATTCCTTTACAGATCCCTAATGTTATCATTTTATCTAACTCCTCTTTCACCTTTTCCTTATATTATTTTGGGTTCAAGCTGTAGTGCCTTTTCTTAACAGGGTTTGCATCAGGTTTAAGAGGAATCCTCATGACTCCCAGATCCCCTACTATGCCCCATTTTTGAAAATTTTGTAGGGAATAGATCCTGGTATTCATGTAGTAGCTCTGTAACTCTACTAATTGTATCCTCATCCCAATAGTTTCCAATCATTGCGAACTTTGGTTCCTCTTCTAATCCTATATTCACCTTTTTAGTCTTCACTAGATTTTCTATATATGGTATTTCTGGCTTAGATCCAGCAACTTCACGGTGTCTTTTTGATTTTGTTATGTCAATATTTCGTGAATCTTCATCTTCTTCTGTAATAATGTTATAGCATTCTAGTGCATGTTATAGCTATGTAGTCCAATCCGGTTGCTGCCATGTTAGCGAGGTCACATTCCCAAAGACCTTTTCTCTGACTGTTTGAAGGGCAGAGTCTATGCATGGGCAATCATATTCAAAACTGAATGTTAATATAAACCCTTCAACCAAATCTTCCCAATTTACAGTATCATGGTGCAATTTTGTTTCTATGTACCAGTTCATAGGAATTGTCTCTAATGTGTGGATAAATCCATGTACCCATTCCTGCTGTGGAATCTCCTCCCATAATTTAGTGCATCGGTGAAGATGCTCCCTAGGGTCATTTTTACCATCATATTTCACCTCTATTTCTATACCTACTAGTCCAAACCTTATCCACATTAATCTTCGACACTCATGCCAATCTGCTATATTTCTTTTATGTGCACCCCACCACCTAGCAGGTGTTGATCTCAGGGCCACATCTAAAGCTAACAACCTTTTCTCTTATGGTATTTGTCTTTCATAATCATCAAGGAAATTACTTAGATTACCCAAACCATCATAGTAAGGCAAGTTACATACCTCATAATTTATACAACGAAGTGATTTAGTGATCCTTGCACATTGCCTTGTAGACACTTCATGTAGGCTATTCTGCCAATTTTCCAATTCTTCTTCTAAATCTGAGGTACAATAACTTTCTTGCTTCCAGCGAAATTTTCCATCTGCAGTGGCGTTAATCCATTCCTCTTCTTTGGTTGTTACCTAATAAGTGTTATCTATATCTGCTGCACAATACTCATCTCTGACAGGCTCTATATAGCTCATCCCTTCTTATGGGTCTAATGGAACAATTACTCTCATGTTGTCATTTTCAAATACCATTTGCCTCTTCTTTAAGTTGATTATGGCCAGATTATCAAATGCACAATCCAGTCAAATAAATGTTGGATAGGGGTTCCTATCATTCACAATTTCTATCACTTCAAAATCTACAATAGTGCGTACTCCTTCAATGTCTACTGTAACACCTGGCAACCTCCCCTTAGGGAAGATTTTCTGCTGGTTGACCATTCTCAATTGAATTGGTGACCACTGTAACTTCGGCTTACCCATAAATTCCCACGTCTGTTTTGGTAAAACATTGGCATCAGATCCTAAATCCAGAATAACCTGATCCATGTCGTATTCTCTGATCTGTGCGGTGAGTCTCATTTCTTTTCCAGTCCTCCTCTTATGTCGATGTAATTTGTTAACTGCGTGCATGTCGCTTCGTTGTACTTCTTTAGAAGCACACGAATCTATCAATTCCTGCAGTCCTTCTACAACTTTCTGATTTCTTAACAACTTTATACAAGTTTCTAGGAAAGAACTTAAAATACCTGGGTCCATATCTTGTGTCACAACTGATATTATATCACAGTTATTCTTCTGCATTTGCTTTGGATGCGCGCTAGAGGTTGAAGCTCCGACATCCATAAAGCATCACTTGGCTTCCATAAACACTTCTTTTTCCTTCTGAAAATCAAAGGCAGGATCTTTCTTTGCAATATTTCTTACCCATGTGGATTTAGCTTCCTTCTTTCCATCTGCTTTATCATTTCCAGCCGCAACTCCACTCCTTGTTACAATATTAATGCGAGGTTCATCGCTCCTCGGTTTTGCAGTCATCATTTGAATGTTTTGTGTCGGTTGTTGATTTTTATTTTCTTGCATTTTTGCCATAAGTACCAACCACTCCTCAATTACATGATCAAATGATCTGCAATAATTACATGTCGTAGTAGGATTATGACAATCTCTCGCAAAGTGACCTGCCTAGCCACATTTGTAGCAAATAAGCTGTCCACGACCTCGACCAGCTCCACCACCTTGACCTCTTCCTTGATAGCCGCCTTGACGTCTGTGCTATCCACTTCCTTCATGTCCATGCTCTTCAACTTGCATTCTATATGTGTCAGCACCACGATCCATCATTAATTCATAAGCTTGACAGTTATTCTCATCACGTCCCATCGATTTACAGAACTTGCAATATAAATTCTTTGGAGTCTGCACATATTTTTGCAACAAATAACAATCTTCTGTGTGATGTTTTCCTCTAGTTCTACATATCTCACGCCATAATTTGGATCTGGCATTCAAAGGGTTCGAAGCTCCACTAGCCATGTAATTTCTGAAGAGAGGGAATTTCTCCTTAGAGTGGCCTTCTGATTTGCACTTTGTACACCACACTTGTTCGTGAAATTCCTTACTTTTCTTCATATTTTGTAACTGTAGAGTCAAATTTTCTAGCTGACTCTGAATCTACTGCATACCTACATTGATATCTCTAATAGGCAAAGCTTCTAATTTCATTGCAAGCTCTAGAGCTTCAACTTGAGTTTCTATCTTCTATTGTGTCAAAGGCAACCTGATATGTGGCAATAACGCAACTATGAACCATTCCTTATGCTGTTGCATAGCCATGTCAAAGCTCCCCTGATCCAATAATACTTTGAATCTCTGATCAAATTCGCAAACAGAATCAATAGGCCTTTATTTGATCTCCTTTAACTATGTGATACAATGCGACTCAAACTTCGACTTCTTAAATTCTTTTACCAATGATGTTTTAATATCTGCGAATGATCTGATCTGATTGCTCAAATACTTCATATACCATGTCAATGCTCGATCTTGGAATGTCGTGACGAGCTGTGCCTTCTTTATATCTTCATCATGGACCTACTTTTCTGTCCATACTACTTCACATAAAAATAGAATTGCTCCAGATCCTCTGATCTAGTTCCTTTAAACACAGGTAGCTTAATATCATTGACCATATTCCTTCTCGGGGGAGGGGGAGGGGGATTCGTAAGGGTGGGGGTGTAGGGGGAGGGGGAGGGGGATGGGGAAAACCATAATTACCCTGAATATTGTTGGATTCTGGCTTTGGCGAACTTTTAGGCTAAAAGGGTGAATATTGCGAAGTTATGTCAGGGTTTTCAGGGAGGTTTTCTTCACTTTCAAATTCACTCAGCAGAGGGCTATAGTCAGTTTCTATGAAAGTGTTTGGATCTTAGCCACAAGATCTCTTTTTAGTTTCTATTCTATACCTTTTCCCATTTTGCATTGTTCCAGTCTCTTCTTCAGATCTTCTTCCAAACATAAATAATATAATAATCTGATTGCATTCGTAGAACTCCCTTTTCGAATAAAAGCATCTTAATCCAAAGTTTTAAATATCTCAAGTACTTACCTCCCGGTCCTTTGAAAAATTTTCGTTCTACTTCACTGCAGACACATTTGAGTTTACTCCAAACTCAGTAATGAACCCTCCTAAGATGCTATCAATCCAGAAATCAACAACTCTTGAGATCTGAGTGTTGGTGTTCTTGAGTCGTTGTATCAATTCAGGAGTCCACTCCTTAGGTTCGTCTCCTTTAAAATAATTTTTTCTCTCAGTCAACCTTGATATCCACTTGTACAACTCAACATGAAATGAACCAAAGAAGATTTCATACTGATCTTCAAAAATATACTTCTATTGTACTACGAAACAACCCCCATTTATATATAGTAATAGCTAATATTAGACATATAAATGGGACCCTTTTTAAATTTTTAGTCTTTAAAAAATAAATCCTAGCTCTAAGAAATTGCCTTGAAAACTCTTAGAAAAACCCAAGTTTAAGATCCTCATCGCAAATTGCAAATCATGTTTTTCCCATGTGATGATCATAAACACCTTAAAGAAATTGCGATATGCAATCAAACCATCCTGCTGTGACATACCGATCAAAACGCCTTAAGAATTCACAATCGCATTTTGTAGGAGTTGCAAGTAAATAATACGTGCCACTATGTCATCCGTTAACAATTTGCGAAATGCGATATTGTGATATTCGCAATCACATTTCGCATTATAAGCGAGCAATGCTATATAACATCATTTTAAAAACTGCGATGCGCAAATAAAGCAGCAAGTGTGGGAAGTAATTGTGTTTTAATATAATAATGAACGGTTTGACAGGGTAATTAATGTTTAGCGGCCCGAGGAGAGGTAATGATTTTCCAAGTTATGGCTAGTTAACGCTGAGTATCTCATTTGAAATCCTCCCATGATTCAAAGTCATTTCACAAAGATTTTAGCCTTAATTGCTCAATATTGTTTGCGCTAATATATCTCGTCCATTTTAGGCAAGCTACAAAAGACATGTCATTATGGAAGGTGATGCAGAAACAGAAAAAGCAGAGCATTATAGAGTTTGAGCTATCAAAAATGTCTCTTATATTCTCTGATACGGTCTGTAGCGCCGATGGGGAGCAACAACTTGGGAGGTCATATACAATATAATTGAGGATGAGCGTCCCAAGATTACTGTCACAAAAGCGACCACTGACTCAATAAAGCATTCGGGACTCCAATTCAAGGATGCTGCCTGTTATTTCCTTCACAGAATAGGAGCAAGAGAAAAAATCCTCCCACACATTGATATGATTAGGTGGGTGGTGGAAAAAATCATTATTAAAGATAGGAAATTCAGGAACTCGAGAATGGAACTCATGGGGTCATTCAAAGTGGAAGACCTGAAGCAAATGTACCATATACCTGACCCTTAGGATATATATGATAAAACATACATGGCCAACTTCGCAAAGAAGAACGAAGAACCTTTCAAGATGATCCAGGGCTGGAGGGTACTGGAGAACAAGTTCAAATTTGATAAAACGAGTATGTATCCTATAGCCTCTTTGGAAAACCCCTACAACTATGCAGCTGCTATGTTATGTAGACTATATGGGTTACCTAATAATGCTAAGTTTTCCATAGAATGGATTCCTTTGATTGATTCCTGTGTCAATTCCCACATTATGAATTGGGCCACCATCCTATCTGATAACCTAGCCACTGTCATCACCGAATATCGACAGAAGAGATCCTCCTCTCCAGAGAACCTTCCTCCATTCTATTTTAATGCCTACATTATGGATGCCATCTGTTTCTGCACTAAATTTCCAATCATGGGTTGGAAATGGACCTTGCAGGACCCCTACCCTATCCATCTCAGCCATAAACAAATTTGGGAATCCCATTATATACCCCATTTCTATAAAATATGCCATGCTATTATTTTTCCATTACATTAATTAATTTTCAATAAGAAAGCCCCCAGGTTTTCCAAAGAAGCCGCTACAGACCTTCTTGTAGTCGACAAATATTTTGTTGAAGAATGGTTCACATACATTAGTGTTTTTTGTAGTACAACAGACCCACATGTCCTCCCTTTGTATGTCTATGATAAATTGCTAGCAAGAGAAATAGCCCACCAAACCGTGGGAAAAGGCTTGACAAAAGTCCTGAAAGAAAACAATAAATTATAATGGCCATCTTTTCCTATTAGCTGTGGTTCCTTTTCATTAGCAAATTTTAACCATGCAATAAAGGAGTCGGTAAGCTTAGAAAGCCTCAGGTTCCATACTTTTCCCAAAAGGAAATTTGATCCAAACAAGATAGCATATAACATCACTACTGCAGTAAATATAAGGCCTTATAACCATGAGGCTAATGATTTTGAAGACCTTTTACAATTGGCTTAATCCTTTGAACAATCATTCGAATGGGCAAGGACAAATCTGAGTCCTGAAGATTTTGAAAGCTTTCAGGAGTTCATAAACAAAAGGCTCGAGGTAATCCCACTGCATTTGTTAAAAATCGAGGACAAACCTATGCCCAGTGTGACTGCCAATAACAAGGGACCTGATTCTCGCATAGAGTCTCAAGTAGATACAAGGAAATCACTGGATATAGGGAAGGCCCAAGACACTGAGAATACAATAGAATCCAACTAGAAGTTAGCCGAAAAGCAGGATATGAGTACCCCACCCAAAGATATCGTTTCAGAGATCAAAAGCAACAATTTGGAGCAGGAGTGGGATCAATTCAATAAGAAATTGCAAGACACTCCCAAGACAACAAATACCTAGGAAACTATGGAGTATCAAACTCCTCTGCATGTTCAGAAAAATATAGAGTATGAACCAATGGATGAGCAAGCGACAACGTCTCAGTAGACCGAAATCGTCCATGCTCCGTCGACATCAGAAATTGTCTTGAAGGTGACTGAAATCCCTCCTCTTGATGTGTTCTATAGCCCGCTGCACAAGGCTGTAGTAAGGAGACAGAGGAAAAGGAGAAGGATAGAAACACCCGAACTCCCACCTGGGAATGAGCCAATGGACATAGTTTGGAAGGACATCCCTTCCAACCCAGCTGAAAAATTGACTAGATTGTCACAGTTTACAGGAGCATATGCAACTGCCACCATGGAAAAAGCTACCTAGATATCTTTTTTGTTGAGGAAAAAGAAGAGAAGATTGCATAGCTCGAAACGGAGAAGGAAAGTGTGAACAGGCAGGCAGCTGAGCAACTGGCCCAATTGAAACAGAGCATGGAGGTGTTGAAGATAAGCCATGAAGCAGACATATCGACCAAAAACATGCAACTCCAAGACTTGTAGCAAGCCATGGAAAGATATAAGGATGTTCCTACTGTCGAGGAATTCATCAAAGAGGCGCTAGAGCTAAATTCTCTCTTATTAAAACAACAAGAACAATTTTGCCAAAATATGTCACATATCACTCCTTATCTGATCACTAGTGACTAGCTAACAGATAAAGCGATTGACTAGACAACTGAGTTTACTAATCTAAACACAAGAATCTCAAAGTTCATTGAATGACAAGAAACAAAAGAGGGAAGGATAGCTAATCTGCCTCAAATTGAGGAGATGCACAAGGACATTTTTTCATGGATTGGGATGCAAGGATCTAACAAGCCAAACTAGAAGTGGCAAGAGTGGCTGGGGTGTCAAAGAACATAGTAAAGGTGGTAAACCACACTTTGTTTGCCACCAACCTGGTGAAAGAAGGAAACCCAAAAGAACTGCCCGATCTAAATGACTTGCATAACAGATGGAAGGAAAGAGCGAAAACTCAAAGGGAAGCAATCAAAAAATTAGCAAAGACTGATTGGGAGTCATATTGGCAATAGCTCGTCAAGCCACACAGTTAATTCATGACCCTTACCTGCTCATTCCATTCAACTCAGCGGATGCTGCCACCTCTCACAGATGCAATTTTCACAGGACAGGTCAGAACACAGTTTGGGGCACCTCCTCAAGTCAATCCGATGGCTGATATATGCGATGTGAAAGACAAGCTGGAAAACAACAAATCATCATCATAGCCTCTGCTCATCATGTCATTTTTTATTTTTAGAGTTAGTTAACTAGTTAGGAGGAAGGTTGTTTGAAACCTCCTCAAATTTTTGTATAATCTATTTTTGAGCATTAGTTAGAATAGTATTTATACCCTTCTCATGCATTTAGAGAAGGGTCCATAATTGTATCAAAAACATTTGCAAAGAATGCACTATTGTAAGTTTGTGAATGCTTTGGTGAAACTATGGAACATGATCATTTCTATTAAATATCAGACTACTTTCCTTTGCTGATCCACTTTTGTATACATGGAAGATAATTTGATTTGAAGAAAGGAGTTGATCTATGTCATTAGTCAAATGAGAAGAACTTCACATATATGGTACTTCTATCTTGTATGATTAGTCATGTTTCTGTTTAATTAGTGACAACACTTTCTTTTCATGAATTGTATATGAGATATGCTTTTTCTGCTAAGCATTAATTGCACTATTGTATGATGCCTAGCTGAGATTGTTTATTTTCATGTATATATATATATATATATATATATATATATATATATATATTTATATATATATACATGAAATCCTTGCGAACAGGCTCAAGCCCATCCTTTCAGCCCATATATCCCCTGAACAATTTTCTTTCCTTCATCGCCGTCAGATCCATGAAGCTATAGGTACTGCACAAGAACTTCTCCACTCTATGCAGAGCAAGCATTTGAAAGGAATGATCCTCAAGGTAGATCTCTCAAAAGCATTCGACAGGGCTAACCTGCTTTACATCCGAATGCTTCTCACCCATCTGGGTTTTCCCTATATGTTCATCAAGAGGATTATGAGCTGTATTTCTGATGTGCCGTACAGTGTCCTACTTAATGGCTCCCCCACCCCTTTCTTCTCTGCCGAAAGGGGTCTTCGGCAGGGATGCCCCCTATCTCCTTTACTGTTCCTTCTCATCATGGAAGGGCTTAGCAGACTGATAGCGTCAGAACACAGGAGGGGCAGGATTAAGGGGATAAAAATCACGGAAAACTGCTCTCTCACTCACCTTCTATTTGTGGATGATGTGCTCATCTTCTTAAACGGAAGTTTGGCCGACACCTCAGCCTTACAACATGTTTTTGACCTATTTCAGAAGGCTACAGGAATGATTATAAATGTTCATAAATCCACCCTCACAACAACTGGTTGCTCGCATCATGAGGTCATCTACATAAGGAACTGGTTCCCTTTCCAATTACACCCGATGGAGGAAGGGCTGAAATATCTTGGCTTTCGAGTGAAACACGGGGGATACAAAATTGCTGACTGGATATGGCTTATTGCAAAGGTGGAGAAGAGATTAAATGTGTGGTATAACAGATATCTCACTAGGGCTGGGAGACTCACCCTTATAAAAGCAGTGCTGGAAGAAACCCCTGTATACTGGATGTCTTTGGCTTGGATGCCAAGAGGAATCTTAACCAGACTCCAAAAGATATGCTGCAGATTCCTATGGAAGGGGAACAAACAGGGGAACCTCTTTGCCTGGGTAAAATGGGACACCATAGCAAGGCCCAAGAAATGGGGAGGGTGGGGCATAAAAAGACTGGATTTTTTTCGCAAAAGCTTTGGCAGCAAAGCTAGGATGGCAACTAATCTCATCCCATAGCCTCTGGAAAACAGTAGTAGTGGAAAAATATATTGCCCCGGAAAGCATCTTCAGCTGGATTCGCAGGGAACACAGGGGAAGCGGAAGACACTCAAACATATGGAAAGCGGTTCTCACTTCCCTCCCCCTCATTCGGGAGGGTCTAACTTGGAGAATACATCAGGGGAACGCAGTCCTTATAGGTGTAGACCCCTGGATAGGATGTGGCAATGCCCATTGTATTCCAGCGCAGCTAACGGCCTATCTTAGGGACCAAGGTGTCTCTCATATAGCACATATTGCAGACCTAGAAAACTCCACTTTTCTCCAACAGGCCTGGAAGACAGCACTAGATCTCCACATTCCGGAATAATGGCGGCATGAATGGGAGAACTACACCGAAGCCCTCACACAAGCACACATCAGGATAACGGAAGAAGAAGATGAGATAGTTTGGGCACTTGCAAAAATGGTTCATACACTCCTAAGGAAGGTTATCAAAAGCTCATGCAATAATTTCAGCCAAAAAATGCTCAGCAGTGGCGGAAAGCTATATGGCATCTCAAAGCAGCTCCCAGATCGCGTATGCTTATGTGGGCCATCCTTTTCAACAAAATTCCCACAGGTTTCAATTTGAAAAAATGATCTTTCCATGGGCCCTTCTGGTTTCATTTATGTAGGTGCAATGAGGAAGACACATAACACCTTTTTCTGACTTGCCCTGTAGTCATTGAACAATGGTCCCTCCTATCTTCTCAATCCCCCTCCCTCAAACAATGGCAAGGGCAGTCAATCATTGAAGCCTGGCTGAATTGGCTGGAGAATCACTCGGGCAAAGATAGGAACATCCCCCTCCTCATGTGCTGGGCTATCTGGACGGCGAGGAATCGAGCAATTTTTGACCAAAAAATCCCATCCTGGCCATCCATTAGAACACACATCCTTGCAGATTTCGCACTCCTCCCTGATGACCCCCCACAGGCCCCTCCTCGATCCATCTCCCCGGAACACATCGATAAATCATACCCCTGGGCCTATTTTGATGGCTCAGCACAAGCGGATGGCTGTGGGGGCGGAGCCCTCCTCTTCCTTAGGGAAGATCACTGCTTCAAATTACAAATATACCTGGGAAGGGGCACAAATAATTATGCCGAGCTTTCTACTGCCAAACACCTTATCCACTTTGCACTTGGAAAACGCTGCACAAAACTACAACTGTTTGGAGACTCAAAACTTGTCTGCAACTGGCTCAACAGAAAATCTATCTGCACTGTTTTTTCTTTGAGACATATTCTGGATGAGACACACAGGCTTATAGCAGCTTTTGAAAAATTTGATTGTTATCATATTTACAGGGAGCGCAACTCAAGGGCGGACCTCCTATCCAAGCAGGCAGCGCAAAGGCAAGAAGAAGACTGGTTAATACAGGAAGAAGTGGATGGAACTTTCCATCAACACTATCACAGGCCTTTTGTAGATCTACACGCTCAAAGGGAGATACAGCTATGAAGACGGTCCCATCCTATCTACACATGTGTTTTTTTGTATTGGTTTTGACCCACGGGGGTTTTTCTTCTACAAGGCAGCGGTGATGCAGCTGCTGTAAACATCTGATAGTTTTCATTACAGACACTCTTTCAGGTTGCTACAGGCATGGGATTCTTAGTAAAGTTTTTATACTAAAGTCTCCCTGCGTGGAGCACATTTACATGTTTATCTCTGTTTTTATGATACAATATCCATATGAGACCAGTAAACTCCCTGCGTGGAGGCAAAAACAGGTTATTTTTGTGCTATTTGTACATGGTTACAACAAACTGTGTTATTTTGCTACTGTTCGGGAGGCAGTCAGCCTCATTATGCATATGCTTAGACATCTACAGAATGTAATTTCTTTGATCTAATAGAAATTACGACTTTTTCTACGAAAAAAATAAAATATATATATATATCATCACATATGCGACATAGTTTATACACTTCTTTGACTAATTGTTTAGTCAAAGAAATTATATTTACACGTTATCATCTCTGTTTTATGCATCATTGATCTTTATTATCACATGTCAAGCAGATATCTTTGTCGATCGCATACTATACAGAAATACCTGAGTTTATATTAGATTAAGTTAGCTAGAGATTTGCATGATAGAATAGGTCATTTAAGTTATCATTATTCTATGGCAATCATTCGTAAACCACCCACTCTCATTTTAAAACCCATACTAGAAAACTGGTCCCATCATCCCCAGTCGCAGACACCACTTTAAATGGAAAATGAGCTATTTTAAGGTCTGGACCGGGTGGTTATCCCCCATGTTGGAGCAACAGAAATCTGAGGCTTCAACATTTTGGTGCTAGAAGGAGGGAAATCCGACTATGAATGGCATATAAACCTAAAGATCAATCGAAAAACATTCATAAGAGTCAAAAACCATCCACCAATTCTACACCTTCTAGATCTCGTTCAAAATCCCTGGATCAGAAATATGAAGTTGTAGAAACATCTCCCTCGTCTCCTGAAGTAGTAAGACAACCACCTTCTCCAGATTACAATCCTGAGTCTCCCGAAGTCCATTCTTTGACATATAAATTGGAAAAAATATCCATTTCTTCCGAGAAACCAAAGAGGCTCGAAGCTTCTAAAGAAAGTGCTACTTCCTTATTACGAGAAACTGGTGTATTAACTAGATTGCAAAGTGAAAGGCTTGGAGTAACTCCTTTTGAGTTTCCCATCCCTCCACGACATAGGAAAGTTATCACATCAAGATCTGAATCAGATACCAGCGAGATCACATCACCCTTCCATCCATTCACTTCTCCGTCCATTTCTACTCAAGCCACTGCTTCCCAACTATCCACTTCTCTAATTGGTACTGCTACTAGTAGTACTAACCCAACAATAAGTTCTTCGCCATCTATACCTACTTTTGGACCGGCCTTCCCATCTTCCCAGTTTCTGACTCAATCTATGGCCAATCAACTCTCTCAACGTTGGAAAAATCCTGGTGCTGTTCTTGTTGATAATCCAAATGCTCTCCCAGCAAACCCAGAAAAATGGTTACCTAAGTATAATCCTGATGATGGTCTTCCAGATGAAGAACATATAAATAAATTTATCTTAGCCATGTATCTTAATGGAGTTGCACATGAAGATGTTGTAATCATACTGTTTCCTTATACCTTCCAAGGATCTGTTGGGTCTTGGTATTTTTCCCTTCCAACAGGTTCAATAAGAGACTGGGATACTTTTCAAGAAGTATTTCTTGCAAAATTTGGTGATGACAGAACTATAACATCCTTAATCAATGATCTTTCTAACCTAAAAGCAAATTTAGATGAAAGGTTCAAAGACTTCAACTCCAGATTTAACAAGTTACTAAAAAAAATCCCAGCTACCTCAAAACCTGCAGTAGATGTACAAATAGAATGGTACATATCCTCTCTTCCTTCTAATATTGCAATTTTTGTAGATAGAGCCAATAAGGCTACCCTTGTAGAAAACATGAAAGAAGCCCTGTCTGTAGAAAGAAGAATTATAGCTTTAGAAAAGATCACAAATAGACGAAAGGAAGTCAAAGAAAGTAACATTTAAGGATGATTCAAAAAGAAAACTTCAAAGGACCCTTTCGATCTTGAAGGCCTTCAGAAAGTGTTAAAAACCATGTCCAATGAAATGGTCAAAATCAAGAAGTAGGTCGCAGAATCCTCTGCTCCCAAGAAACCTTTTCGCTCATTTAAACGAAACCCTTCTTCTGCATCACAACCACTGAATATTATTTCAAATGCTGAATCTGATCAAGAAATAGAAGAAGGCAAACCAACCGAAGAGGAAGCCGAAACTAAAGAAGAAGTTGAATTAAATGGAATGTGGGATTTCATTCTTCCAACTGAAGAAGAAGCACAAGCTATGCCAGTAACTACAAGAAGTAAAAACTCTCCTGATATGTCTATAACAAATCAAAAACAGAAAACTGCTACTCCTGTAAAGGAGAAAACAGTAAGTAAGAAGTCTAAGACTAGTCAGATTGACCCTATTCCACTAGATCCTCCAAATTCTTCCAAAACGTTGGTAATCTCATATACAATGGAATATAACATAGTTGAAGATATGAAAAAGATGAGAGAAAACATTTCATTACACGAACTCACTAAACTCAAGCAACAACAGAAAATTCTATTAAGAGAGTTAAAAGCAGTTCATGTATCCCCTCTACCATCTGCTATAGTTACTCAAGCTGCCTACGATATGGGAAAACCTCCCTCCTCTTCAAATAAAGTAAATCCAACATATTTAGTCCTGATAGGTGATAGGTCTATCTCTCATACACCTCCATTTCTTCTTACTTATGAGATTTTCAACAGAAATGTCCATAATTGCCTTGTTGATTTAGGAGCCTCTTCAAATATTATGCCAAGGACCGTGTGCACCAAATTGAATATTACACCTCAAAAATCTGCAGTACACATAGTTCAATTGGACAAGACAAAAGTAGAGGTACTTGGAGAAATAACATCAGTTTCAATTAGGCTTTCCTCTAATCCAAAAGTTTCACAGATAATCGATATTCTAGTGGCTGATATCCCCAAATTTTATGGTTTAATTCTAAGTAGGGATTGGTCTGAATATTTGCACGGATACTTCGCAACTGATTAGTCTCACTTGTGGTTGCTCCATAATGGTAAACCAAACCAAATCAGAGTGGACTGAGAGAAATTTATGAAATACATAGCCACTGATCTCGAGGGAAGCAATCAACCTGTTGCTTTCACCAATAGTATCATTGGTAATTACTCAGCTGAGTGATTTTTGGGATCTTTTAATGCGCAAAGGTCTCCCTTTCTGAATGATGATGTAGTGTCTCAAATAGAGAATTTTTCACAAACAGATGCTTCAAAGTGTGTAAATATAATAGATAAAATTTTAAATAATTCATTATTTTGGACTCTTTATTTTGATGGTTCCAAATCTGAAGATGGTGTAGGTGCAAGATGTATTTTAATCAACCGACAAGGAGAGAAAACCATGTTAGACTGTGGACTTGAATTTCAATGCACTAACAATACCGCGAAATATGAAGCATTGATTCAAGGGCTGTATAAAGCCATTGGCCTTAATGTCAAATATTTGCAAGTATATGGGGATTCTGAAATAATCGTTAAACATGTAAGAAACAGAATTCATTGTGTGTCTAGGCACCTTAAACATTGTCAATCTCTAGCCTAGAATCTTACTTCTCATTTCACTGCTTTTAACATTTCTTCAGTTCCTAGATTGCAAAACGCAAGTGTTACTTGCTAATGTGGCATCCAAGCTTATACCTTTGGAAGAATTTAGTCCAGATAGATTTTCAATAGAGTTAATTTTTAGGTTGTCCATTCCCGATAATGTGACAAATTGGAGAGTGTTTAATAATGATGCTGATATAATCAATTTCCTTACATCAGAAGGGTCTTATGAGGAATAGATCATAGATGAACATGAGCATGATCTGCAAATCAACCATAAACAAGATCAAAACCAAATTCCGAAGTCTGTAGTTAAGATGAAAGATCTCTATGATTTAAAGGATAGATTCAAGAAGACTACCAACTCCAAAACTCAGAGTTCCACTCTAAGATTTGAAGTAGTAAACCTAGGTTCAACTGAAAAACCTAAAAATGTCAACCTAGGTCTTGGTTTATCATCTGA
Organism: Pinus tabuliformis; assembly: GCA_031772625.1. NCBI lineage: Eukaryota > Viridiplantae > Streptophyta > Pinopsida > Pinales > Pinaceae > Pinus > Pinus tabuliformis. The sequence goes on from CM062813.1 coordinate 236,688,588, forward strand.
AGAAAGGATATCATTCATTAAGTTGTTGAAAACATGTAAAGGTGTCTTTGCCTGGGCTTATGCAGATCTCAATATCTACGATACCTCTGTAATTCAACATACCATACCAATGACTTCGAATGAAAAGCCAATACAACAAAAGCTTAGGAAAATTCACCCAAACATTGAAAGTCAAATCAAATTTTAATTGAACAAGATTATCAAAGCCAAAATAATATTTCCTGTTAGACACTCAAAGTGGGTATCAAATATGGTCCCTGTGAGGAAAAAGAATGATGATATTAGGATTTGTATTGATTTTAGAAATCTGAATAGAGTTTGTCAAAAGGACTACTTTCCTCTACCTACTATGGAGAAAATATTGCAATCAGTTGTGGGTTCAAAATTAATGTCCTTTCTTGATGGATTTTCAGGATACAATCAAATTCTTGTACATCCAGATGACAGATTGAAGACAACATTCAGGACCAAGCGGGGGACATACGCTTATTAGAAGATGCCTTTCGGACTCATAAATGCAAGTGCTACATTTCAACGTGCTATGGATATTTCTTTCAAAGGTCTGATTAATAAATTAGTTTTTATTTACCTAGATGACATCACAGTCTATTCTAAGGATAGAAACAATCATTTAACTGACCTAAAGCACATTTTTGAAAGATGCAAGAAATATGACATTTCTTTAAATCCAAAAAAATCTTATTTTTCTTTACCAAAAGGCCAACTCCTTGGATTTATAGTGTCCAAGAAAGGGAGTTACATTGATCCTGATAGAGTCCAAGAGATTGAAAAATTCCTCTCCCACATAACAAAAATACCATGCAATCGTTCTTATGCCAAATTAATTTTGTAAAAAGATTTGTTCTAGATTTTTCACAGATTGTCTTACCCCTTCAAGCAATGATAAGAAAAAACACAGTCTTCAAGTGGGGTAAAGATGAAATAGAGTCATTTGAGTTGATTAAAAAAGCCATTATCAATGCTCCTTCTTTAACAACTCCTGACTTTCTCAAACCTTTTGTGTTATACACTTTTTTATTCCATACATCATATGAAACACTTTTAACACAGTTGAGTGATCAAATTATCGAGGCACCCATCTCTTCTTTTAGTTTTAACTTGCAAGGTGCCGAGTTAAATTATTCAGCTGTTGAGAAACAAGCTTTTGCTATTTTTAAAACCTTGAAACATTTCAGACATTTTCTTCTTAAAACCCATACAAAGATAGTAGTACCTTACCCTGCAGTAAGGAAATTATTGATTCAAAGAGAAGTAGGGGAGAAAAGAGCCAATTGGGTTACTGCGCTTCAAGAGTACGATGTAGAAATCCGGCCAGCTAAAATTGTTAAGGGCCAAGGTTTTTGCAGGATGTTAACTGGAGCTTCCCACTTATCAGCAAAAGAAGACCAAGGTAATGAAGTGCAAATATCAGAGGTAAGCCTCAATGATGCACAATCACAATATGTTGATTTGAAGTTTTATTTGAAGAATGGTTATGCTCCTATGCATCTCAATTATAAAGCAAAGCATGCTTTAAGGTTAAAATGAAATCAGTATGAATTAATAAATGATGTATTGTTTAGAAAAAATTATGATTCGGTATTGTTAAGATGCCTAGAAAAACCTGAAGCTGAAAAGGTCATGCAGGAATTACATGATGGACCAGCTGGAGGACATTTTGGAGGAAACACCATAGCTCACAAAATCCTCCATGCAAGTTATTATTGGCCAACACTATTCAAGGATGCACATGAATATGCAAGAAAATGTAAAACTTGTCAAATTGCAGCTGGAAGAGAAAAGAAGCCAGCATTCCCTTTGCAACCAATGAACATCCAACAACCATTTGAATAATGGGGATTAGATATAATTGGTGAGATTGTTCCTAACTCTTCCAAGTAGCACAAATACATCCTTACAACTACTGATTATTTTACAAAATGGGTAGAATCTATCCCACTAAAGATAGCTAATACAGAAAGTGTCACAGACTTCATTGATTAGTACATAATTACCAGGTTTGGCTTACCTACAACTTTAATGTTTAAAAATGCATCTTATTTTTCTGGAAATACAATGGTGGAATTTGCTTTGAAGCGAGGTTTTAAATTAAATTATTCAGCCAACTATTATCCACAAGGTAATGGATTAGCAGAATCGACAAACAAAAACCTCATCAGAATCATCAAAAGGACTATTGACCAAAATCATAGGAATTGGCACAAAGCATTGACATTTTCTCTTTGGGTAGACAAAATTACATAGAAGACCTCCATCGGTTCTTCTCCTTTTGCTTTAGTTTATGGAAAAGAAGCTGTTATCCCCACAAAAATAACAATTCCATCTCTCACCCTAGTGCAATTCATCGATGAAAACTCTTCCTCTTCTCTCCAAGCAAGACAATTCCAGATTCTTAAGCTCAAAGAAGAATGAGAAAAGGCTAAAACAACCCACTTCCATCATCAACGATTAGTCAAAGCCTCTTTTGATACAACCTCTGCCAGCCATAAATTTTTTGAAGTAGGTGATCTGGTTTTGAAATGGGACAAAGCACATGAGGAAAAAGGCAAACATACCAAATTCCAAAGATTATGGCTTGGCCCTTTCCAAATCATTGAGAAAATTGGTCAAACAACATTTCTTTTACAAGACTTAATAGGAAGGATAAATTCCTTGCTTGTTAATGGGCAAATTCTGAAGAAATACTTTTCCTAGAAGATAACCTCTTCTAATTTTGTATCATATCCCCTTTAAAATTCCTAGGAAAATAAAGGTTAAGTAGTATTTGCTTTTGTTTTTTCAAAATAAAATCTTTGATAATATTTTTTATTTTTCGCTTCTATAAGTAGGAAAAGTTAAAGAAATAATTAGGACATTTGAGTATCAAAATAAGCCTGATTTCTTCAGAAAAACTTGATCTTGCTGAAGCATTTATTCTATGAACAAACTCTTACCTTTACAAAGTATAAATGTTTTGTTATTAGTCAAGAAAAGAATCTTTAACCTAGTAAGGACTTTCTGTAGATGAGTATCTTAAAACTCTATCATTATCATCCAAAACTCTCAAAAGAGCCAATGATTCACCCCATCTGATAAAATTTTCCTTTTTCAGAGTGTAATTCTAAAATATAAAATACTTAGAAGATAATAAATCTCATTACGAGCTTGTTTACCATGATCATAGGGAAATAATTAAACTGATATTACCAAAACTGCATATCAAAACAGGGTAATAGCGAATGATCTAATCAATCAAAGGACAAGGGGTCTCATTAAGAGCCAACTTGTTTAGTTTAGTTACAACGAGTGAGTGGCATTGTCATTATTAGGTTACCAAGCCTAGACAATGTCTTTTAAGAAACTTAAAAGAAAAGATTATATAAAAAGAAAAAGAAAAAGATCCGAATGAGATTGAAAGTAAGTGAATATCATTTTGAATTTTGAAGATTGCTTCAGATGGGACAATGAATCATTGTTGGTTAAATGATAACCCTGTCGAGGCTATGAATGCCTGCTAGCAACAAAGGCTCTATCCGTGATAAATGAGTAAACACCAAAAACTAATCTGTAGAAGACTCCTGCTATATCTCTTTAAATCTTAATATTGATTGTTGAAGGCATTTGTATTTTTATCGCTACAAAGAGTAAAGTAGTTGAATAAATAGATTGAGTAAGTGATTATGAATCTAGGGAAATGTTGTTTACTTTATAACTCATGTAATTATTATTCCTATAACACTTCTTACTTTGAAAGTTCTAGAAATTTCAGAAAAGCAATCAGAGATAACTGGTTCTCCCACGTGAATCACTAATTGTTGTATTATGAAACAACCCCCCCATTTATATATAGTAATAGCTAATATTAGAAATATAATTGGGGACCTTTTTAACTTTTTAGTCTTTAAAAAGTAAATCCTAACTCTAAGAAATTGCCTTGAAAACTCTTAGAACAACCCAAGTTAAGAAACCTAAATAGTAATTTTCCCATGTGATGATCATAAACACCTTAAAGAAATTGTGAAATGCGATCAACCCTCCCGCTACGACATACCGATCAAAACACCTTAAGAATTCACAATCGCATTTTGCAGGAGTCGCAAGTAAATAAGACGTGCCACTATGTCATCCGTTAACGATTTGTGAAATGTGATATTGTGATATTCACAATCGCATTTCGCATTATAAGCGGGCAACACTATATAACATCATTTTAAAAACTGTGATGCGCGAATAAAGCAGCAAGTGTGGGAAGTAACTGTGTTTTAATATAATAATGAACGGTTTGACAGGGTAATTAATGTTTAGTGGCCCAAGGAGAGGTAATGATTTTCCAAGTTATGGCTAGTTAACGCTGAGTATCTCATTTGAAATCCTCCCACGATTCAAAGTCATTTCACAAAGCTTTCAGCCTTAATTGCCCAATATTGTCTGTGCTGATATATCTCGTCCATTTCAGGCAAGCTACAAAAGACATGTCATTGTGGAAGGTGATGCAGAAATAGAAAAAGAAGAGAATTACAGAGTCTGAGCTATCAGAAATGTCTCCTATATTCTTTGATACAGTCTGTAGTGCCGATGGGGGAGAAACAACTTGGGAGGTCATATACAATAGGCTTGAGGATGAGCATCCCAAGATTACTGTCACAAAAGCGATGACTGACTCAATAAAACCTTCGGGACTCCAATTCAAGGATGCTGCCTGTTCTTTCCTTCACAGAATAGGAGCAAGAGAAAAAATCCTCCCATACATTGATATGATTAGGTGGGTGGTGGAAAACCTCACTATTAAAGTTAGGCAATTCAGGAACTCGAGAATGGAACTCGTGGGGTCATTCGAAGCGGAAGACCTGAAGCAAATGTACCATATACTTGACCCTCAGGATATATATCATAAAACATATGTGTCCAACTTTGCAAAGAAGAACAAAGAACCTTTCAAGATGATCCAGGGTTCGAGGGTACTGGAGAACAAGTTCAAATTTGATAGAATGGGTATGTATCCTGTAGCCTCTTTGGAAAACCCCTACAACTATGAATCTGCTATGTTATGTAGGTTATATGGGTTACCTAATAATGCTAAGTTTTCCATAGAATGGATTCCTTTGATTGATGCCTGTGTCAATTCCCACATTATGAATTGGGCCACCATCCTATCTGATAACCTAGCCAATGTCATCACCGAATATCGACAAAAGAGATCCTCCTCTCCAGAGAACCTTCCTCCATTCTATTTTAGTGCCTACATTATGGATGCCATCTGTTTCTACACTAAATTTCCAATCATGGGTTGGAAATGGACCTTGCAGCACCCCTACCTTATCCATCTCATCCATAAACAAATTTTGGAATCCCATTATATATCCCATTTCTATAAAATATGCCATGCTATTATTTTGCCATTACATCAATTAATTTTCAATAAGAAATCCCTAGGTTTTCCAAAGAAGCCGCTACAGACCTTCTTGCAGTCGGAAAATGTTTTGTTGAAGAATGGTTCACATACATTAGGGTTTTTGGTAGTACAACAGACCCACATGTCCTCCCTTTGTATGTCTTTGATAAATTGTTAGCAAGAGAAATATCCCACCAGACCGTGGGAAAAGGCTTGAAAAATGTCCTGAAAGAAAACAAGAAGTTATTATGGCCATATTTTCCTATTAGGTGCGGTTCCTTTTCATTAGCAAATTTTAACCATGCAATAAAGGAGTCGATAAGCCTGGAAAGCCTCAGGCTCCATACTTTGCCCAAAAGGAAATTTGATCCAGACAAGATAGCATATAACATCACTATTGCAGTAAAGATCAAGCCTTATAACCATGAGGCTAATGATTTTGAAGACCTTTTACAGTTGGCTCAATCCTTCGAACAATCGTTTGAATGGGCAAGGACAAATCTGAGTCCTGGAGATTTTGAAAGCTTTCAGGAGTTCAGAAACAAAAGGCTCGAGGTAATCCCACTACATTTGTTAAAAATCGAGGACAAACCTACGCCCAGTGTGACTATCAATAGCAAGGGACCTGATTCTCGCATAGAGTCTCAAGTAGATACAAGGAAAGCACTGGATACAGGGAAGGCCCAAGACACCGAGAATACAACAGAATCTAGCAGGAAGTCAGCCAAAAAGCAGGATATGAGTACCCCACCCAAATATATTGGTTCAGAGATCAAAAGTAGCAGTTTGGAGTAGGAGTGGGATCAATTCAATAAGAAACTACAAGACACTCCCAAGACAACAGATACCTAGGAAACTATGGAGTATCAAACTCCTCTACATGTTCAGAAAAATACAGAGTCTGAACCAATGGATGAGCAAGCGACAACGTATCAGCAAACCGAAATCATCCTTGCTCTGCCCACATCGGAAATTTTCTTGAAGGTGACTAAAATCCATCCCCTTGATGTGTTCTACAGCCCGTTGAACAAGGCTGTAGTAAGGAGATAGAGGAAAAGGAGAAGGATAGAAACACCCGAACTCGCACCTGGGAATGAGCTAATAGACATAGTTTGGAAGGACATCCCTTCCAACCCAGCTGAAAAATTGACTAGATTGTCACATTTTATAGGAGCATATGCAACTGCCACCATGGACAAAGCTACTGAGATATCTGTTTTGTTGATGGAAAAGGAAGAGAAGATTTCATAGCTCAAGCAGCAGCTTGAAACAGAGAAGGCAAGTGTGAACAGGCAGGCCACTGAGCAGCTGGCCCAATTGCAACAGAGCATGGAGGTGTTGAAGATAAGCCACAAAGCAGACATATTGGCCAAAAACATGCAACTCCAAGACTTGTAGCAAGCCATGGAAAGATATAAGGATGTTCCTACTGTTGAGGAATTCATAAAGAAGCGGTAGAGCTAAATTCTCTCTTATTAAAACAACAAGAACAATTTTGCCAAAAGATGTCACATATCGCTCCTTATCTGATCACTAGTGACCAACTAACAGATACAACGATTGACCAGAGAACTGGTTTTACTGATCTAAACACAAGAATCTCAGAGTTCATCGAATGGCAAGAAACAGAAGAGGGAAGGAAAGCTAATCTGCAGGACACACAAGGAAATTCTTTTCACGGATTGGGATACAATGATCAAACAAGCCGAACTAGTAGTGGCAAGAGAAACTGGGGTGTGAAAGAACATAGTAAAGGTAGTAAACCACATTTTGTTTGCCTCCAACCTGGTGAAATAAGGCACCCCGAAAGAACTACCCGATCTAAATAACTTGCATAACAGATGGAAGGAAAGAGCAGAAACTCAAAGGGAAGCAATCACAAAATTAACAAAGACTGATTGGGAGTCATATTGGCAATACCTCGTCAAGCCACACAGTCAAATCGTGACCCTTAAATTCTCACTCCATTCAACTCAGCAGATGTTTCCACCTCTCACAGATGCAATTCTCGCAGGACAGGTCATAACACTGTTTGGGGAACCTCCTCAAGTCAAACCGATGGCCGATATATGCGATTTGAAAGACAAGATGATAGATAAAAAATCATCATAACCTTTGCTCATTAAGTCATTTTTTATTTTTAGAGTTAGTTAACTAGTTAGGAGGAAGGTTGTTTGAAACCTCCTCAAATTTTTGTATAATCTATTTTTGAACATTAGTTAGAATAGTATTTATACCCTTCTCATGCATTTTAAGAAGGATCTGGAATTTATCTAAAACATTTGCAAAGAATGCACTATTGTAAGTTTGTGAATGCTATGGTGAAATTATGGAACATGATCGTTTCTTTTAAATATCATACTACTTTCCTTTGTTGATGCACTTTTGTAGACTTGGAAGATAATTCGATCTGAAGAAAAGAGTTGATCTATGTCATTAGTCAAATGAGTAGAAGTTCACATATATGGTACTTCTATCTTGTATGGTTAGTCCTGTTTCTGTTTAATTAGTGACAATGCTTTATTTTCATGAATTGTATATGAGATATGTTTTTTCTGCTAAGCATTAATTGCACTACTGTATGATGCCTAGCTGAGATTGTTTATTTTCATATATATATATATATATATATATCATCACATATGTGATATAGTTTATACATTTCTTTGACTAACTATTTAGTCAATGAAAATATATTTACACGTTATCATCTTTGTTTTATGCGTGATTGATCTTTATTATCACATGTCAAGCATATATCTTTGTAGATCACATACTATACAAAAATACTGGGTTTATATTAGATTAAGTTAGATAGAGATTTTCATGATAGAATAGGTCATTTAAGTTATCATTATTCTATTGCAATCACTCGTAAACCACCCACTCTCATTTTAAAACCCATACTGGGAAACTGGTTCCATCATCCCGAGTTGAAGCCACCACTTTAAACGAAAAAGGAGCTGTCTTAAGGTTCGGAACGGGTGGTTATCCCCCATGTTGGAGCAGCAGAAATCTGAGGCTTTAACAACTTCTCCAACCACCTTTCAACTGATAGATGAGGGCTTCTATTCTCTTGGTCCTTAAATTCTCATTCCTTCTATTCTACCCACTCTTGGAATTCCTTCTTTGACGGATGCCACATAAACATATCCCTCAAACAATTCCCAGTCCTGGAAACAGAACTTGTTGGCTTCGTTTTGGGCTGACCCACGTTCAAAGTTTACTGTGCACCAACAAAACCCTCAATCACTGGCCCTTTCGGCAATGACTTGCAAGCAAATCACAGTCTCACCCGAAGTGATTATGGGAGGATGCAGAACTAGGTTTTTTCTGCTTTGAGGGATGATGCAATTTCGTATTTTTATGTTCTTTTATCCTTACCATACATAGATTACTTCGTAGGGTTGGATTATCTACTTAACCATGCCATTGACAATCATAAACAATATTGCGCAGAAGTAAAATATAACCAAAATATTGAATAGAAAGAAAAAGATGCATAATAATCATACATAAGTTATGTCCATAAAAAATTTACTTCTTATATTAATTCTTTTAAAACAACGTACAAATCCTTGATCTGCACACCCAACTATAGGCGTCTGTGTACTCAGCTGTAGACTTTAGGTCTCAGCGCACTCAGCTGCGGAGCCTTTCCTTCAAGACCCAAAACAGATAATAGAGATATTTCCTTATGCTCGCAACATTACTATCTTATTCATTATTACTATTATTTCGACTTACATCCTTTCTCCTATATATACTAATTACATCAACGGGTTTATAAAATACCACGGTCCAAATACCATGGTCGTCCTAAAAACAATCAACTATTGCGCAAACCCGTTACAAAAATAAGGGACTTCGACCCACCCTAAAGCCCCTAAAACATTGCGTGGTACATAGCTATGTGGTACCATGCACTCTGCTTCCCCAAAATGTGGAGTTTTGACCAAAACTTGGGCCAAGTTGGGCTACGCCCAACAATTAGCAACACCAGGCTGAGGCAAATCGGGAATGATAGTATAAACATATCCGAATTGTGCATAGATCAAGTCATATTTCAAAGCTAATTGGAGCGCATCTTCCTCACACTTGGGGAAGTGGGAAGTGACATATTTACCAATGGGGCCAAAAGTGATCTAAAGAACCAATCCATATAGACACAATCTTCAAATTAAGGAGATTTACATATGCTCCTCCTATGCCGTTCTTGAATATGGTCAGATAGGCGGGTGGCAAAAGTTTGATGGAAAGATGTCATAGCGGAGGGGTAATTGGAAGTATGAAAAAAAATAGTTTGTTAGATTCACGAAGGTGGAATAGGAGGCATACAATTGGTTCACATACCACTTGGTAGCAGCTCTAGGAAGGGTGCACTGGAACAAGCGAAGATGAATGGAGTCTTTAGTGATGGAATTAGATGAACAACACATATGAAATGAGTGAACATGATCTGTGGGGTATTCTCCAGGATTACCTTCGAACTTGGGGATGTCAGAAGGAAGCTTGGTAGGCATATCAATGCAACTAGGGTCATGGAGAAGAGGGTCGTTGATTTGCTAACTAAAACCGGGGAGGCTCAAACAAACCGTAAAAGAAAGAAATGGAGTAGGAGTGACCATACCGGTAGAGGTTCCACTTATGGGGTTACCTAGGTTACCACCTTGGTTTCCCGAACCCACGTTGGTTCCTAAAATGGTGGCGATATGGGGTTGGGAAGACGTGAAATCAAAGGAAGAATTAGAAGAATCAACAGAACCAAAGTCAGAATGAGGACTCAATGGAGGACCACGAGGATGAACTCTAACTCGAAAAGGATGCATAAGGTATCCTAAAGTAAACTAGGGGCGAAGGCCATGAAGTCTCCATGAAAAATTTCTAGTGGACGCAATGATGTCAAGACAAAGATGACTCAATAGACTAAAGGCTAATGATAGGAGAAAAAGAGCAATATACAACAAGCAAACACCTAGTGCAGTGGTGCCAAGTGTAAACTAACTGTATTAAGATGTTATTATAATTCAAGCAAACATGTCATATCAAAGAAAAATGACCAATAGCCTATAGGTTATCTAAATCCTCAAACAAGTCGTAAATCTATTGTTTTAGATGGCCTTCCAAAATACTTCTTACTTGACAGAATCCGATCCCTGCAAGAAGAGATGTCCAAAGAAAGGTGGGGTAGAGAACCAACTGCT